>JAOCZM010000190.1:0-2425000 GCA_026122235.1 Vinca minor
AATCTGCACCAACTTTTCCATCTCTTCAACATTTAGAGCTTCGGGATGGCAATGCAGAGATAATGAATTCTCTGGAAAATATTACCTCACTTTCCCATCTTGTTATCGACACATTTCCAGGCTTACTACATCTTTCAGGTCGATTGTTCAGAAATAATAGCTCTCTTACATCTTTGGAGATCCGTTCATGCCAAAATCTTCTTTTTTTGCCTTTGGAGCTACAAAACATCTCTGCTCTGAAGTCCCTGATAATCAGCTGCTGTGAGAAGCTATTCCAGCTGCCACCAGGATTGCATAAGCTTAAACATTTGCGTTTCTTCGAAATCACTAGCTGCCATAGCTTAACCTTTTGCCACCGGAAGGAATTGGAGGCTCGGGTTCCCTCAGGACGCTCTCAGTTGAAAATTGCATCAACCTGAAATCTCTAAATGGATTCCATCATCTCACAGCTCTTGAGCATTTGTCAATTATGAGTTGTCCGGAAATAACTTCATTGCCCGACAGTTTCAGAAATTTTTCTGCTCTTCAAAGCTTGAACATTGTAACTTGTCCAGGACTGTTTTCTCTACCAGTGAGTCTACAACATGTCACAACACTTCAAAGTCTGGTAATCCACACTTGCCGTGAGCTAACAGACCTGCCTGATTGGTTCGGTAAATTTTCTTCTCTTCGATCTCTGGTAATTTTTGATTGCAAATTCCTAAAGTCATTACCAGAAGGATTGAAATGCTTGAGTGCACTTCAACACATCTCAATTCAAGATTGCCCTCATCTTGAAAGACTCTGCATTAAAAGAGGCACAGAATGGCGAAAAATAGCTCACATTCCACACATCTACATTGGGGGTCTGAAATTTGGGAGATAGCTTCAGCACTACTCTACTCTACTGGTAAATTTGCAAATTCATTGCTCTCTATGTATCAGGATTTCATTTCTTTATGTATTAGTTTTCCAACTTATGCATTTGTCAATTATGAATGACAGTTTTTTTTGTAATACATCAAGAATGTTTCTCGTCTCAGTACAACTTATAGAATAAGTCCCCGAAAACGTGCATTTGTAAGCTGAATTCTTCTTCGAGCAAGTCCTCTCTGCTTTGCTGCACATCTTACGAGGCAACAAGAAGAGCTGCTGTGGAATTTTCTGCTCTCGGGGTCCTCTGCTAAGGGTAACAAAATTATGTCGCAGATTGTGGTTGGTTGGACTCGACCCGAGTGAAGGATGGTGCAAACTTAATGTAGATGGTTCAGTCGTTTGGTAACCCGGGGGTACCGGGGGACTTATTCGAGACAGCCGGGGTGTGTGGATGACAGGATTTTGTAGAAATTTGGGCTATTGTTCTAATAATGTAGCTGAACTGTGGGCACTTAGGGATGGACTTTAATCTTACTATCAATTCTAATATTAACTACCTTAGAAGTGGAGCTTGACGCCAATGTAATCATCAATTTAATCCTCAAAGGTGATACTAACTCTCATCCTCTTTTTGCTCTTATAATTGATTGCAGGGAACTGTTGGAGAAGTTGCAAGAATTCCGAATGAGGCATATCTATAGAGAGGCGAACGTGTGCGCAGACTCTCTTGCCAATAATGGAGCTACTTTGTCTTCTATTAGTCACATTACTTACTTATCTTCTCCTCCTTTTGTTAGCCAATTAGTGACTGGGGATGCCCGTGGGAGCAACTTTTGTGAGATCGATCCAGCAATGTCATGAATAATTACCTGAGTATACTTGATGTAGCTACTTCTTTTGCTTAATTGCTTTATAATATTACGCTTATTTACCAGCCAATTTCTAACTGATTTATTTGTTGCTTTGTCTACATCATCCAAAAACAGCTTGTACCATTGGCAGAACTTTAGAATAAAATTTGGACCATTTCTCAATTTGTGCGTGTCATCCTTGCGTAGGGGCATGCTAATCTTCTCTGTATTGTTCCAATTTTATTGGAAGTTAAAAAAAGTAGCTGAGTTTTCGTTGGGCCGGTTAAATTAAGCCCAAATTTTGTGGTTTATTTCAGTATTTTCCTTTTTCTTTTTGCTGAAAAGTTCACTGCAATTAATTTTCCCCCCAAAAAAATTAAAAAAAAAGGAAAAGAGAAGGAATTTAAATCTTAGAAGACTTCAACTGATTAAACACAAAAAAGAAGGCTTCACTATTCAGCTCAAAGGACGAACATCCATAGTCTGGCAAGGAATCCTAAAAGGACGCCAGCTACTAAAAGTAGGATTAAAATGGAGGATAGGTGATGGCTCACGAGTCAACATATGGGGGAATAAATGGTTAAATACCCCGAAGTCCTTCAAACTATCAGCCCCACCTGATCTAGGCTTTGGCAAAAACTGATGCCTGTTTCTAGACTGATTGACCACCAGAGAGGTGCATGGAACATAGATATTTTATGAGAATTTTTCTCATCTTACGAGATTGAGGAAATACTAAAAGTTCCCCTATGTGATGCGTGACCATCTGATCGCCTTGTTTGGGGGTATACAAAAAACGGTTTATATTCTGTCAAATCTGGATACTACTTACAAGTAGATATCAAAGATGACATACATGAAAAGCCTTCCACATCAAGGAAAAACGCTGAAGAGCATTGGAAGGGCATTTGGAGGTTAATTATCCCTCCTAAAATACAAATTTTCATATGGAAATTTTTTCAACAGATTCTGCCTACTTGTCAGAATTTATCCAAACAGGTGAAATCCATAAAACCGCAATGCCCTATCTGTCATGATGATATTGAAAGTATATCACATGCCATCTTTTCGTGCCTATCAACTCTGGAAGTATGGAATTGCACCACTTTTGATGTGCAATCCATGATAAAAAAAGACGCATTTCTTACTGCCTCCTGCCTATTTTAACAGCCGGAGAAGAGGTATCTACTCCCTTCTCGTATATAGCATGGCATATATGGTGTAATCGAAATAGAGCTATTTTGTAAGACAAAAGACAAATGCCTGAAGAAGTGGCAAATCTTGCTCTAATCCATGCAGCTGAATACAGTAGCATTTATTCTCCATCTGTTGAAGGTCACAATCCCCTCCCAGATGCTGACCAGATCAAATATATACTAAAAGGGAAGGCAAAAATGTTTTTGCCAGAGGTTACGAAAAAGCCTCCCAAAGGACGTAATGAACAAGTCAGGTGCAGATGGCAGGCTCCTGATGAAGGTTTCTTTAAACTCAACGTAGATGGAGCTTGGCATGATAACATAGGAGGAATCGGAATTATCATCAGAAACAATGAAGGGAAATTTATAGCGGGAACTGCAAAATTTGTTCCGAACTCGCCCAACCCTGAATACGCAGAAGCAAAAGCACTACTGGAAGGACTTCGGTTTGCTATGAACAAAGGATATCATCCGCTGATAATTGAAAGTGACTGCCAAACACTGGTAAATCGGGTCCAACAAGATGAAGAAGATTTGTCCCCTTTAGGACATATCGCTAGACAGATAAAAATTCTGTTGGGGACTACTATAGCTAATTTATCTTTTGCGCACAGATCTTGTAATATTGTTGCCGATAGATTAGCAAATCATGCAATGAGGCTCAAAGCCTCATCTCAATGGTTTGGAGAACCTCCGAGTTTTCTCCTACCACATGTAATCCACGATATTTCTAATTAATATGATAATGCACTTACTATTCAAACTAAAAAATTAAACTATATAGTGATATTCGTTTCCATTTAATGTACTCCTTGCCTGTTCGGCAGATTTGTTATGAATTCCATTGTCTTCTGGGCTTCAAAATGAAATAAGGCTTCAAAATTCAGTAAGAAAATTTGCAATGAAAAGCTACACATACTCTTCTATTTCTCTACGTTCGTTGATTACTGGGGAAGGCTTCTTTTCAATACCAAAAAAAAAAAGAATCCAGATTATACTGTATTAGCAAGAATCCAGATTTCCATTTCCTGGAAGTTGCTTGCTAACCAACCAAATCCAATCTTTTATTTAACTTTAACCAAACCAATAAATAAAGAAAAAAATACGAACACTCTTCCCTTCGATTTCGTTGACTTTGTGCAGCCGCATAGCTTTGACTGTAACTGCATTAATGAGAGAGTAGCTTTCTAGGCAATCATTCGGTTTATTTGTAGTCTCTCTCTCTAAATCCCAGAATAGAGTTAAAACTTTGGAGTGCTATTTTGTGGCATCTTGTCCATGGTTCACACAAGAAAATTCTTATCATTCCAGGGAGGAAGGAAAGAAGAAAAGGAATCACAATCATCACCATCACCGACGTTTTTGCGAAATGGAAGCTTGCTACAAGAGAAGCTTATTGCTGCTTCCAATGGAAAATATGATATCCCAATCCGCAGTTTCACTTCTAAAGAACTTACAAGAGCAACCAACAACTTCGTCGATCACTTTCATGAGGGAAGATTCAGTAATATGTGCAGAGGTATTTGGGAACAACGCCCGATTCTGGTGAAGAAGTTTCTTGATCATAGCACTGTCCCTTCTGATGCTCAATATGATACACTTTCTGGAGTCGTAAAGAACATTGCCACCACTGCTCAAATGAGCCATCACAAGAATGTCCTCAACATCTTGGGCTGGTGCTTGGAATTTCAACATCCAGCCGTCGTCTACAAGTATAACGGAGATGATTTCCTTCTTGATTTTCTGCTCAGTAGCAAAAATGATAGATCATTCAGTTGGAGAAGTAGGCTGAAGATTCCCATTTTCAGAGTTGCTAGCTCAACCCGTGCTCAGATGAGCCATCACAAGAACGTCCTCAAGATCCGGGGCTGCTGCTTGGAATTCCAACATCGCCCAACGTCTACGAGTATAACGGAGATTAATTTCTTCTTGATTTCCTTCTCAGAGCTGTAAGCAAGAATGAAGAACGTGATCAGGTACCAAATTTTGAATTATTTGACTAATTGTATCAGTAGAAATGAATTCAACCTTTTAGTTGATCCCAGAATATCGATGCCGGAGAGACGATTCTTGATCAGCAGCTGCGTTCCTTGGTAGTTCTTGCTCTGAAATGCACCAAAAAGAAAGGAAAAGAGAGACCAAATATGATAGATGTTGCAAAAGAGCTGTTAGACGTTACCAGGCGTTTTAGGGATTGCTAGCTCAACCAAACCTCAATATGACTATGTAGTTTCTTTCCATATATGAACTCACTCATTTTCAATCATTACTGAGCTGTCCAAATAAACGAGACCACTTCTCAATTTCACTAAGAAATTGCTATAGCTTCAAGATGTGCATATAAAGTGATGGAACCTTTGATATCATATATAAAGATAGGTACTTAATGATGCTAATAATGGATCCATACATAGATATGACCATCAAAAAGTTTCTTAAGATACAACACGTAGGCGTGCCTTTACAATCTTAGTGGTCCTTCGAGTACTACAAGTGCTTCATATATACATACAACCATGCGATCAAGTAAAATTGTGAATTGCCTAAAATTCTTAAGAAAAGAATTTTAATGCCTCTTATGTTGCAAAAACAGACGAACCAATAAACACAGTCATGAATCTTCAAAATGGTGATCCGTCTCATCAAATATTTCTTCCTGCAGTAAGAGAAAATCGATAGTTATTATTGCAGTAAATTGGAGAAACATATGTTAGATTGCAGGAGAGTATATTTGCAGTAAGGGGGGAAATCAATGCCTCTACCTGTAAAAGCTCTTCAATCACATCCTCCATAGTTATTATTCCCACAGCCTCTTCTTCTTCAGGGAGCTTTGGTAGTGGATTCCCATCAATCTGAAGGATGTCCGAGTACATATCCTTTGTCCACTTCTTACTTTTGAAAGAATTGCTTCCACTGTTCGGAAAACTCTTCCACTTATGCAGGGGTCTCTTAGTCTTTAGGGGTTTTTCTGCAGACTTTTGATTGTCAATATCTATTTTGACATCCTTCACTGCATCTAAACAGGAAAACCAAGACAAAGGCAGAGAATCAGCAAGAGATACATATCTAATGGGAATGTAAAGCTTGCCGCTTTAAAGGAGAAAGCATACCAACTGCATGATTCTCAGATGAAGGTTGTTCCCTGACCTTGTTGCTCTGTCTTACGACAATAGCCATGTGACTATGACCTTTCTGGAACTCATTCAAGATGTCATATAGTGGCATAGTTTCTGGCACCCTAGAAATCAAATAGATACATGAAATAAAGGTAATTCTTGAACAAACTCCAACTAAGACTAAAAAAAGGAGATAATAAATTAAAGCTACAGGACGCAAAATTACAACATGGAAACGCTGCATTGTAAATGTACTCAAGCCTCAAACCTTTTTAAGGAAACTAATTTACGATTTATATTCGTAAGACATGCAACAAAAAGCATGATAACCAGAATTTACGATTATGACTGCAATTATATAAAGCAATCAAGTATCCGCAGCTAGGATGAATAACATAGTTTGCTGAGCCTGGAAGTCCTGAAGAAAATCTGAAGAGGCATGACCTTAGTGTCGGGTGCACAACCAGATTCTATATATCCTATGTCACAAGAAATGTCCTTCTCAACTATAAACTCCTGTTAATTTTTGTCCGTCTTATGATTAATCTTCTTGCATATCACATCTACCATGTTGGTTATAAACTTGCAACCAGCGAAAGCACTTATTTGGTCACAGGAGATTCACAAAGCAAAACTCCATCCTCCTAGCACCAAATTTCTGCTCAGCTAAGTATTGCTTCCTCAATAACTAAACAAGGGAGAAATTCTTCTCTGGAATTTGATAGAAATAAATCCAAGATCCATACTTATATCCCCAGAATATGATAAAGAGTAAATCGTAATTCTTTTCCTCCAAGTAATCGGAGTATAACGAACTCCATATTTTAATTTCATATCAAGTCATTATTTTGTATCCTTTTGTGTTCAATCAGCAACTTAGAGGATCCAAAACCATAATAAATAAATAATCAAATAAAATTACAGAAGTAAATTATTGATCAAGAGAGATCGATGATTTAATTGTCATATGAGCTATGCTTCAAAATAAGACACGGGACTCTGGACTCATACCTTGGTATCCTGCGAATAGTCACACTCTTCACATGGACCTCATCTTCTGGATGGATGGTTAATAAGTTCTTAACCTACAAGTTTGAAATGTAAAAGATTGATACAAAACCCGGAATTAACAATAAAAAAGGATACAGATGGTGGTGTAGAATGAGAAGACAGATAATGGAACTCCAATTAAATGGTGACATAGTAATTGAGCTTGACACAAGTCTAACATACATGGTTCCACTCTTAAGAAATGACGATTCATTTACACAGATTGTTGTCAAGAAACAAACAAGTCTCAATCATTTGTGAAGCTCAGTTAGATTCCATGCATGAGTTAGATTCCAGCTCAGTTTGATGCCAGCTTTGACTTTGGCTTTGATATGAGGGCATGTCTCCATAGCAAACATGACGGTATAGGGGAGACTACCGTTACAGTGGTATTCTGTGAGCAGCCACTTTGCGCATTCATTGCCAAATGTTAGGTCAATCTCCAATCCAACTGTTTCAGTGGTATTCTGGGAGCAGTCACTTTGTGCATTTATTGCCAAAGGTTAGGTCTGTCTCCTATCCATCCCCGCCCAAACACCAATTATTGGGGATTTAATGAGTTATGTTATTGTTGTATTAATGATTTTATTACAAAATAAAGCACAAAGGGCTTGGAGATGATAATGATTAACCACACACAGGAAAATCTAGAAGCAGTCAGGAGCTAACAGCTCTCATACTGAAGACATTATCAAGATAAGACTTCTCGACGGACAAACTAAAAGTAGAACTATTCAAATGAAAAGTACATTTTTGACAGACAGAAAATAAATTATCAGCAGGTACCAGAACAAGACCAATAATATTGGTAGGTTGCTCATAGTAAACTGGGATTCTGCTATGCCCTTTCTCCAATATCACATTCATCAGGGATCTACACAATGACAGAGGGTAGTACTGGTAAAGATTATCTGAAGAAGCTGAAAGAACCAAAATTTCAAAATTGTAATACATCTCAATCATGCATTACCTGTCAAGTTTTGCATTGATGTCTATAGCAAATGTTTCTGATATGGGAGTCATCGCATCACTAGCTATTTTCTCAGTCAGTTCGAGTGCTCCAGCAATAATTGTCGTCTCATCATGTGTGAGTTCTCCGCCTTTACCAGCCTGTTTAAAAGCAATAGATCAATTAGAAACTCACAGCATCTACAGGAAGGAAATGACATGCCAGGAGAGATACCACCAAAGCAGTCCAGGGGGTTCAAAGGAGCCAACAGGAAAGTACAGAGCAAAATCAAAATCGCCATGATAAACCAGTTTTACACATTTGGTAACTTATAATAAACAAGCAAATGAAAGAGCCATGAATAACATACCTCATTTCCATGAAAATTAACTAGTGTTTTCAACTCAGCTCGACGGAACAGAGCTTTACGTTCATGCCCCAGCAAATAGTCTAACAACTATGAATGATTAACAAGGACGGTTAGGAAAGAATCTACAGGATTAAACAACTTAGTACTTCAAGCAGATAAATTCTAGAATAATGTAATTAAGAAAATATGTACACCTTGCTTATTGGATATGCCACAGGAAAGCAGATCCAAACAAGGACACGAACGAATGGGGCTACAGTTGCACCAATGGCCAAACCATACCTTGAGCAGACAGATTGGGGAATTATCTGTTTCAGAGATTAATGATTCAGCATGAAACAGGGTATTTTGGTTCACAACTATCATGATCATTCCTTAAATTAATTCTAGTTCTCACCTCACCGAACAGAAGGATCAATGTCACTGAGATCAGGATAGCACCCCAAGCTGTAATTAAGCCATCAAGGAAAATGGGAAGTGCCTGCAAGTAAACGGCATTATTGAACACTATATATTAAAAGTGATTCATAAAATCACTTGCATAAACAAATCAAATTCCATCTACTTACCTCCATAGCAGCAGCATTGCAAATAAGTAGGGTACAGAGCAAAAGATGCTGATTTTTTACAACTGGTAAAATCTTTGCTGTTAAGAAAAAATAAAATGAGCATTAACATGGAAACATAAAATTCTTCAAAAACACTAGAATGATAAGGCACTCGATTTGCACATGCTCAAGCATTCATTTACAGAACCTTACATCTTTACCTATTATTAATCAATTTCATATTCGAGTTTTGACTGAAATAATTTGCAATGACATACTGAGAAACCCATAGTACCTAAATATCTCTCATCTTGGTCACCCCAATGATACTACTATAAACAAACCACAGTATATGCTCCAAGTGTTTGGTTTTGTAAAGATACAAACACTGATAAACTCACAAAAAATGTAAATAGTCTTTAATATGAATACACAATAAACACAGGCTCAAACTGCTCTAGAAGCACTCCAAGTACCATAGTTAAGGTCCATAAGGAGACAAGTACGGATTCACTGCATCAATTACTAGCACTAATTTTCCGAGCATTCTAGCTTCAGATCTCACATTCTAGTAATTTCGCTTCCCTTTCTCAATCTGCTAAGCAACAATCATTACATCCACCAAACTCCAAAAAGGTAAAGTAAGTAATCCAAAAAACATTAAAACAAATAAAATATCGCGTATCTATTCTGAAGCAAATTTTCTTTTGAATAAGAATATATTTAAGGACCTTGCTAGGCTATTAGAATTATTGGCTAAAAGATTAACTAAAATAGTTTTTTGGACCGTTTTGCCCTTATAGTTGGGTGAATCCCTTATACCAGCAGGGGGTGAGATAATCATTTAACACTCTCAATTTGGGGTTTAGGGTTTCTATCCCCAAAATTCTAGGAGTAAATCATTTTCCTATATTTAATTATCCAGAGAGCTTAACATAAATATGTAAAGGCATGCTAAGAAGGCTGGGAAGTAAAGGAAGAAATAAGAAAAAGTGTGGGAGGAGGGATTCGAACTTGAGTTGACTGGGTCTTACTTTAAAAAAGACGCGGATCTTACTCGGGTCGGGAGATGACAACCGGGTTGGAATTAGCTATAAAAGGGGGCTTCGTTTGTAAAGTCGGTTAGACTTTGACAGTTAATCATTTTCCCCAATTTAGAATTCTATCTTTCCCTCTTTTCTCTCTAGAACCCTAGCAGTTACATTGTTGAATTCTTCAACAATTGATTGTAATTCTCTTCTTTTCTCTTCTATTTTTGTAATCGAAGCTTAATCAATAAAGGTTACAGGCTTTGTTTGATTCAAACATAGCAAATTGGTATCAGAGCAAGATTCTCGGCAAAAATTTCGATGGTTAACACTCGGAATCAGCATTCGGAAGCTTCACAGCAAGCAGTGCAAGGAATTCTTCCTACGCCGGTGACTGGAGAGGTGAGAATTCCACTGGAGCTAATTGTTCAAAGGTTAGTAGAAGTTGAGAGCTCAAACTCTGAAATTAATCAAAGACTAGATGCATTGCAGTCTACTTGCTTAGAAATGTCTGCTAATAAGAAGGAAAATGATGGTAAAATGGACCTGATCCTTGATCAGTTGTCGAAATTAAATCCTTCTGTTAGTGGCAAGGCTGGAGAAGGTGAGCCTAGTAGGATGAATTTAAATTCACCAGTAATCAGACCTCTGAGGACTGATTATGGACATGGAAGGGAGCAATTTGGGAATCAAGGTTCTGGAATGTTTCCAGAACCTAGATTCGACTGTGGTGGTGTAGATAGGGGAGGATTCAGGCTTCCTAAGCTAGAATTTCCCAAATTTGATGGTAATAAGCCAAGAGAATGGCTAATCCAAGCAGATCAATATTTCAAGTTACACAGGATTCATGATCCTTTTAAACTTGATATTGCTTTAGTCTACTTTAGGGGAGAGGCATGTCTGTGGGGACACAGCTATATTGCTGAGCATGGGGCTCAGAATTGGCCTGCCTTTGTCCTATCACTCTATTCTAGGTTTTATACAAAATCTATTACTGGAATAGTAGGTGAATTTACTAAGCTGAGGCAGACTTCAGATGTTCAAACTTACATGAGGAAGTTTGAAGAGTTGAAGTCCATTTTTGTTACCACAGGAACAAGAGCTACTCCTGATTACTTTGTAGCCTTGTTCCTCAGTGGTCTGAAGGAAGAAATCAAGGGAATTGTGCACATGCATAGGCCTGTTACTCTGTTAGAGGCCTTCAGATTGGCTGTTGAGCAGGAACAATGCATGTCACACACATCCAAACCCATGTTCAAACCTTACTCTTCAACTTATCCTCAGAAATCTGCTCAAGTTACTGCTGCTGCTACCAAACCTGCTACAAGCAGTTTTATGGCAACCAGTACTACTCATAAAGAGCCAATCAAATTTAAGAGGATTTCTAATGAGGAAATGCAGAGAAGGAGGGAGTTGAACCTATGCTTCAAATGTGGTGAGAAATACTCACCATATCATAGGTGTGCCTTGGCAGAGGTAAATATGATTTACCTATGTGACCAAGAGATAGAGGAAGGAGAGGATGGGAGACTGCAATGTCTACAGTCCTCTCAGGATGATCAGGAACATCTGATTGGGGAAGAGGTAGCAGAGTTAGCACAAATATCTGTGAATGCTCTGAATGGAACCTCAGGGGGTGGAATTTTTAGGATTCCTGGAAAGATGTCTAAGAATAGACACATTTCCATACTTGTAGACCCTGGAAGTACCCACAGCTTCATTGATCCTAGGTTGGTGAACCAACTAGGGTTGAAGACTGAACAGACAAGACCTCTTCTCATTATTCTTGGCAATGGTGAGAAGAAATGGTATGGAGAGGGGTGTAGAGGAGTGAAGTGGAAGATTAAGGACATGAATTTCTGTCAGGACTTGCATGTTCTGACCCTTGGGGGCAGTGATGATTCTGGGAGGTGATTGGCTTGAGAAACATAGTCCAATTATATTGGATTATAAAGAACAAGCAGTTAGATTTGTGGTAAATGGAAAGGAAGTGGAAGTCAGAAGCAATAAGGAACAAGCTGAGCTTAAATCCATTTCAGCTGAATCCTTTCCTAAGTGTCTCCAAGGTGCAGCTGAAGTTTGGGTAGGTTATATGTCAGCAATTCAAGGGGAAGTGCAAATTGGACAACTGACTGCCTTGGAAGGAAGTCAAGAGGATGACTGTAGTTCTCTTGAATCTATTCACAAGATTCTAGAAGACTTTGCTGACATAATTGAATTGCCACAAGGACTTCCTCCCTGGAAGAAACCATGAACACCAGATTGAGTTGAAAGAAGGGGCACAACCTGTGAGATTAAGATCTTACAGAGTTCCTCATTCTCAGAAAACTGAGATTGAGAGACAAGTAACACTGATGTTGCAGGGAAGGAATTATCCAACCCAGCAGACAGTTCTTTTTCTTCACCAATCATCTTGGTGAAGAAAAAAGATGGTACATGGAGATTCCGTGTTGATTACGGACATCTCAATACTCTTACCATCAAGGACAAATTTCCTATACCATTAGTTGATGATCTTATTGATGAGCTACATGGAGCTATGTACTTTCTAAGATTGACCTAAGGTCGAGTTATTTCCAAATCAGGGATGAAGGAAAGTGACATTTCAAAGACTGCTTTTAGCACCCACTTTGGTCACTTTGAATTCAAGGTCATGCCCTTTGGATTGACTAATGCTCCAGCTACTTTCCAATCCTTGATGAACCTGATTTTTGGACCTTATCTCAGAAGATTTGTGCTAGTTTTCTTTGATGACATCCTCATCTACAGTCCTGATTTAGCAGCTCATGAAGAGCATTTGAGGATTGTACTTAGTCTTCTCAGGAAACATCAGCTGTTTGCAAAGAGGAGCAAGTGTACCTTTGCACAGGAAGAAGTGGAATACCTGGGTCATCTGATCTCTGGATCAGGAGTCAAAGCTGATCCTCAGAAAATCCAGAATATGCTGGATTGGCCCTTACCTAAAACTATCAAACAGCTTAGGGGTTTTCTGGGGTTGACTGGATATTACAGAAAATTCATCAAAAACTATGGGATTATCAGCAAGCCCATGACTTCTTTGTTAAAGAAGAACAATTTTGTTTGGAATGCTGAGGCTGAAGTAGCATTTCACACACTCAAGAAAACACTCAGTCAGCCTCCAGTTCTTGCTTTGCCAGATTTCACAAAGAAATTTGTGATTGAAGCTGATGCAAGTGAGAATGGAATGGGGGCAGTCCTTATGCAGGAAGGAAGGCCTTTAGCCTATTTCAGTAAGGCTTTTGGATTTAGAAGCAAAGGACTGTCTACCTATGAGAAAGAACTCATGGCTTTGTCTACAGCCATTATAAGGTGGAAACACTACTTGGATGGTCATCCTTTCATCATAAGGACTGATCATCAAAGTTTAAAACACCTACTTGAACAGAAAATAAATACTGCTGCTCAACAGAAATGGATAGTCAAATTGATGGGATTTGACTTTGAAATCCATTATAAAAAAGGTGTGGAGAACAGAGCAGCTGATGCACTCTCAAGAATTGAGTGTCATGCTATTTCTGTGATTATTCCTGACTGGATGGAGAATGTGAAGGCTAGCTATGAAGGTGATGAATTCTCTCAAAACATCATAGCTCAGACCTTGTTGGGAAGGCCTCTTCTAGATCACACTCTATCAGAAGGCATCATTAGATATCAGGGCAGGATTTATATTGGGAGGAATGATGACTATAGAGTAAAGTTGATAGACTCTATTCACTCTTCAACTGTGAGAGGACACTCAGGCATATTGGCAAGTTATCAAAGGTTGAAGAAGACCTTTTCATCGGCCTAATATGCGATTCGAAAGTGCAAGAGAGAATTAAGGCATGTGAAGTTTGCCAAAGGAACAAGTATGAAACTGTTCCTTATCCTGGCTTGTTACAACCTCTGGAATTGCCTGACAGACCCTTTACACACATCAGTATGGATTTCATAGAGGGCCTGCCTAAGTCAGAGGGCAAAGACTCTGTGTTGGTGGTGGTTGACAGATTCTCCAAGTACGGACATTTCATAGGGTTGACACATCCTTACACTGCTAAAAAAATAGCTGAGGAGTGTCTAAATCATGTTTACATGATGCATGGACTGCCTAATTGCATAGTGAGTGATAGGGATAAGATCTTCACTAGCACATTCTGGAAAGAACTTTTTACTGCAATTAGGGTCAAGCTGCACTTGAGCACAGCTTACCACCCCCAATCTGATGGGCAAACAGAGAAGGTAAACCAGTGCCTTGAGATGTATCTCAGATGTTTTACATTTCAGAGACCAAATAGGTGGTTTAGTTTCCTTCCTTTGGCTGCTTGGTGGTACAACACCAACTATTACTCAGACATAAAGATGTCCCCATTTGAGGCCCTGTATGGGTTTAAACCTCAGGGATTTGGAGCGGGCTTGTTAATTGAAAATGTCAAGCATTGGGAGGTGTCAAGGATGTTGGAGGATAGGCAGAAACTCAATGTTTTACTTAAAGAGCAGTTGGCTATGGCAGTCAACAGAATGAAACAGTATGAAGACAGGCATAGAACTGAGAGGACATTTTCTGTTGGAGACCAGGTTTATGTGAAGTTGCAACCTTATAGACAACAATCTTTGGCTCTAAGGCAGAACCAAAAGCTTTCTCCCAAGTATTTTGGTCCTTATACTATTCTTAGAAGAATGGGAAGTGTTGCTTATGAGTTGGCATTGCCTGCTAACACCAAACTGCACTCTACTTTCCATGTTAGCCAGATTGAAGTTGAAACTTGGTGACTCTGTGGTAGCTCAAAGGGATCTTCCATTTCTTAATGCAGAAGGACAGCTTATGGTTGAACCAGAAGCCTTGTTAGATAAAAGGCTTGTTAAGAAAGGCAATAGAGCTGCAGTTCAGTGGCTTATTTCTTGGACAAATTTATCAGAAAGTGATGCTTCATGGGAGGATGCTGAGGAATTCTTGAAGAAGTGGCCTAATTTCTCTTGGTCAGCTTGAGGACAAGCTGATTTTGAAGGGAAGAGTAATGCTAAGAAGGCTGGGAAGTAAAGGAAGAAATAAGAAAAAAGTGTGGGAGGAGGGATTCGAACTTGAGTTGATTGGGTCTTACTTTAAAAAAGACGTGGATCTTACTCGGGTCGGGAGATGACAACCGGGTTGGAATCAGCTATAAAAGGGGGCTTCGTTTGTAAAGTCGGTTAGACTTTGGCAGTTAATCATTTTCCCCAATTTAGAATTCTATCTTTCCCTCTTTTCTCTCTAGAACCCTAGCAGTTACATTGTTGAATTCTTCAACAATTGATTGTAATTATCTTCTTTTCTCTTCTATTTTTGTAATCGAAGCTTAATCAATAAAGGTTACAGGCTTTGTTTGATTCAAACATAGCAAGGCAAATACATGATGTAATGAGAAATAACAAACCGAAGCTCCAAATAGAGTTAAATAATGATCAAATTACATCGTAGGTCACAAAATTCATCAAAAACTACTTCAAAAAACAAATTAAATTCATAAAAAACTACCTCAAAAAAATCATAAAAAACTAGTGGCAAATTCTCAAAATGAGTAAATTACCGGCATGTTTCTTATCCTTAGGAGTTCCAGATTTCGCGGTCACCTCAAGATCAACGAGACTGAGAGACATGAGTCCTAGAGTAAGTCCAGACATCAAGCCAGCAAAGGCTACCAGAAACACAATTATCAGAATGTGTATGAAGAACTGAGTTTCGCAACATCTATATTCCACCGCCATTCAATTCAATTTCCCCCAAATTTCAGCTTCTCTATACTCTCTACGTCTTCGATTTCACCGAATTCAAGTTCAAATTGAGAACGTAAACAACTTAGCTAAGCTATAAGAAGTGTGTAATGTGTTGTCGAAGTTTGCTGGCGGTTGCGGAAGGAGAATAAAAAAGGTTCTTCGAGAAGTTGAGATGACGTCGTGGTGGATGGAAACCGTCGCCGGCGGCGGAGAAAGGATGAAAAAGGTGAAATCCCGGCGAGAAATAACGGCTTTTTAATAAGCCTGGGAAGTAGGAACGATTGAGATGGTGACGAAGATTCCAGTCCAGTTTCATATGCAGAACATTTTCTTTTGTCTTGAAAAAAAAGTGTTCTTAACTTAAGAAAATCTATTCAAATGCGAAAAAAATATTTTAAAAATTAAAAACAAATGTTCATTTTAAATCAATATCAATTATCAAAATTTTAATTTAAATGATGAGATTCGATTTTGTGCGTTCAGAACAATATTTATTACGCGTAAGAGCCGTGCTGAGAAGATTCGGTTCCGGAGACAGCCGAAAGAGCAGTGTCCTTGTCACAAGACACGTGTGTACCCAATCTACATCCCACGGAGTCACTGTTAAGTGTCCGCTGCAACAATAAATTTAGGCTATGACGTTGAACATGTGTTGTGAGAAACGATGCCAAATATTAGTAGTAATTATTGGATAAAAAATTGACGATCGAAAACGTATATTTTATTCCACATGTTAAAAAAAATATTTAGCCAATGTTATAGAATATGCAATTTTAGTCATTAAATATTTGATTTGAAGGTTATGTAGTATTTCACACCGTATAAATTAACATATGTTCATCACTAGTATTTCACTCCTTTTATCGTTTATGTAAGTCAAATATGAACATTCAATTTGGAACGAATAAAGTATTAAGTATTGTTTTAAAAAAAATTGAGAAATGTAAAAATATATTAGTATAAGGCTGTTTATTTTTTATTGATTTTTTTTTTTGCTAAGTAATTTTTTATTTATTTATTAAGTTTTGTAGTAACATTTTTGTTCAAATTTATTTTGACAGAAAAAAAAACAGGAATGCTTGTGTTTTAAAAAAAAATGCATCACTCTTTAATTTTGGAAAATATTCTGATATAGACCTAATCTACAAATGGGGACATAGACCACTTGGTCCACAATCAACCACATCCCCTATTTTGATTAAAAAACAATAAAAACGCCTCAAACAATGCACCAAAATGGGGAATATTTTTATTATTTTAATCAAAACTGTGATGTGGTTGAATGTGGACCAAGTGGTGGACCACTTGGTAGGTTAGGTCCACAACATAACTGATCTTAATTTTGATAATAAGGTGGCCATTTCTCCACCAAAAAATGATAATGAGGTGGTCAAATTTGAACACTTAGCTCGAGATTGACCAGCGTTCAATTTTGATATTTTTTTTGGAGTGTTCAATTTTGATTTTGAATTCGAGACAGAACAAATAATTTTAAATATTGTGTGAAAGAAATAGCAATATCATTAATCGATATTAAAAAGTACATGAGGGAGACGAAATTTCAATGTATCCTCTACCCTTTGAAATAAGGCGTCAAGCCTCATATAATGTCCAACCGACCAGTGGCTAGAACATTACTTGAAATATGGGCATAGAAAATTCCAAAGATCAAAATCCCTAAGTTACATACTATTATGCCCTTACAAACAGACTCCATAACCAAAGAAACAAAATCGGGGTCACGTTCAAACCAAAGGCCTTCAACAATTGATAGAGTCCTTGTCTGCAAACTTTGAATCCACCTAATTTATTAGGAGGGGAGATCAGCCGAAAACTACAATGGGTAGTAAGCCAACGACCATGCCAGAGACAAACAGAATATCCGCTCCTGATCCTCCATTCTAAACCACGCTGCATCAAATCTCTATCTTGAGGGATGATTCTCCAAGTTCGAGACGGTCGCCCACATTGTTTGCTTACATAAAAATTTGAAGGAAATCCTAATATAAAAAAAAGAAAAAAAAAACCTAATACTATCATGGTATTGATCACGAAGTATGCAAACGACTTTATTATGAAAAGGAAAAAACTAGTAAAGCGAGCCACTATACTCTGACGCTAGAACTTGAATTGCCCGAAGTTGTTAATTCTGGACAATTCGAAATCAAACTACTCATAAGTTTAGGCGGGGCCGACTTGCTATCTCCACCTTATCCCTGTTTGAGGGACAGGGAGGCCCGTTGAGAATTCTTCCCTGAGTAGCAAAAGAGATCGAAAAAATGCCATTAGTGTTAGAAGCAAAATAATGCTTCCAATGCAGAGTATTAATAACATTGGGGCCTGCAAAGTCAAACATTTTAGATGTTGGGCTAGCATGGCTGGACCCATCTAAAATAGTAACTCCTAGCTCCAGATCTGCCTCAGCCATCCTAGCAACATAGAGCCCGATTCATCGAGCTTAGCTTGAACTCGGTCCATTCTCGGATCCATGGGCTTATACGGGTAACCCTTACATATATTTCAAAATCGGATCTTAGTTCAAAACCGGGTCCAAAGCTTGACCCGGGCCCGCCATATATTTTCACTGTATATTCCCCCTAAAACGGAAACCCATAGTCTCCAATCACCATCTCCGATTCCGACCAATCTCCCCCCTTCCCTGTAACCGTTTTTCTCCTATACTCCATAGTCTCACTCCGCTTCCTTGTAACCGTTCTTCTCCTATACTCCATAGTCTCACCCCGCTTCCTCAGTAACTGTTCTTCTCCTTGGGAGATTTGTCCCACGATGGTATCACCTTCACCATGTTCTCCCCGCTAGGTTCTCCCCAGACGACATATCCCCTGAGGCCCCCCGTCCGGCATATGCTCCATGACTGGAGCATCTCCAGTCCGACAATTCAAGCAGAAATCAGTCATCGGAGCCAGAAAGGTGATAAAGTTCACCGCTTCGTAGTCACATACACACGGAGGCGGTGTAGAATAACCTAGAAAATTAGGTAAGGCACTGACATTGTCGGAATTTTTAAATATTAAGTTAAACAGTTTTTTTTTTTTAAATTTTTTTTTACAAAAGCTCTTTTTTATGAGATAGAAGGTGCATTTGATTATAACCATTAAAAATAAAAATTATTTGGGTATTACATTTAGATAAACATTTTAAATAAAAACTCAATCAAAGTATAATTGAAAACAAACTTTTGCATAAATTAGAGTAGAGAAAAAAATGTACCCCAAAAAAAAGAAAAAAAAAGGAGGAAGGCATTGCCATGTTTAATAAATCATTCCTCTAAATCCAGATTATAAGGCATGCTTTTGGAATTTCTCAACACCCCTACCTCTCAATCAATTTTTCTTTGTTATGATTACACCACATCTCAAATGGAATGTTAAATTTATTTCAAAATAAATATCTATCTTGTAAAATTGATATATTTCTTTTTATACTCTCATCACTATAACAACATATATTAAAATATGCAAATTCCAGTAATATATTGATTCACTATTTTATATTTCTTTAGTCTTCTACTATCATTGTTCTCTGAGCATAGTTTAATGAGATTACTTGTCTACCACGAGTATCGTTGTGGTAGTTATAATCTGTGTTCCATTCATTTTAAGCGTAAAATCATATTTTTATTGTAAGTTTTTGATGTATATATAATTTCAACATATTGCGATTCAATTAGAAGACCGGCAGGTCGGTCTGTCCCATGAGGGGGAAATATAACTGTTTCACTGAGGAGGTAGATTAGAAACCCATGTAGGGGAATATAAGTGTCTCACACAAGAGAGAACCTAAGAAAAGAAAATTAAAACATGCCCCTTGTGTGAGGAGGGTATCGAACCCACGATCGTGACCATAGCCTCACTGGGTTATGAACCTTGTGATGTACCTCCTCCGTGAGGCACTTATATTCCCTTTCATGAGGCATCCGGCCTGCCGGTCTTCTAATTTACCTCCTTTGTGTGAGGCTATTCTATATATATAATTTTTGCCCTATATGGGCTCCCTCCTCTGGTGAGGTCCAACAAAAAAAAAAAACAAAAAAAAAATTGCGATTCAATTCCACCAGTAACGATGATAAAAGGCGAGATGTGTCCTTTTATCATTAATCCACGAATAGTTACTGCATAGTTGCCTTTGCCCGAGGTGAAACAGCCAGTTTTGATCTTTTTTGTTTGTTTGTATTTCTTGTGTATCACCGTATCAGATTATTCCTTTATTATGCTTCGTACGGGTTTTTCATGGTGGGCCCCACTTAATGCAGTTTATTACTACTCCATTAAATTAGGATAAAAAATTCTCTGTCCACATTTCTGCCCCCAACCAATCACAATTCACCCCCTGTATATATAATTACAAAAAAAATATTTATATAGTAAATTCTAATTGGTTGGGGGCAAAGAATTTTCACCCTTAAATTAGAGGGGCAAAAAATCCTCTATTTCCGTTCCTGTCCCCAGTCAATCACAATTCATCCTGTGTATATATAATTAGAAAAAAAATATTTATATAGTAAATTCTGATTGGTTGAGGACATGAATGAAGAAAGAAATGGGAACAGAGGATTTTAACCCAATTAGAGAGAAGTAACAATTAATCTCGGGAAGTTTCAAATCATTGAACTAAAGGTCCATTCCGTTAAAAATTACCGTAAAATAATTTTGTTATTCTTATACATATTTTTCATTTCATTACAATTAAATTGAGACATTTTTTTTTTTTAAATTTAGTCTATTCAATAAATGAATTAACTTATTTGAGTGCATGTAACTCTCATTATGTAGGAAGAAGATAGATATTATAATGTTAGAACGAGTTAATGATTTAGCTGTAATAGTAATGTGCAAAAATAGCCACACAGTCATATTTATAATTACAATTTGATCTTTATTTTATTTTTTTAATAATTTTAATCATATATCTATTTTTTTATTGATTTGTCCTCATGCGACGCTCATGGATAGAATCACATGGGACTAATCACATTGAAGCAAAATAGATATGAGGATAAAATTATGAAAATAGATAGAACTAATTTGCAACTATTAACACAATTGAAGACAATTTTTGCATGTTACTTTATACAATGCACTGAAATTATGATGATAATTGTTAGAGTTTTTAAAGCAGCATAAAGCGAAATAGGTTATAGAAAAAAAGAAGTATTTGATAAAACCTTTTTATTTTTATTTGTTCTTCTTGAATTTTTTTTAAAAAAAAAGGACAAATAAGTTAATTTTTACGTAAATGTGGATAATTAATCTGGACTACGTGATCATTCAATCATGATTTATATTAGAAAAAATCATCTTAAAGATAACCAGTAACTCCCTAAATTAAGTTAGATACACTAATTAATTAAAGAAGTATTAATTGTGTATTTAGTTCTTCTTAGTATCTTTGATGGAGCGCGTAAGTTTTCTTTTTGGAATTTCTAATGATAAACACAGGTTAGAAGATTTTTTGAGAGTGTGAGTGAGCTTAACCGAATCGGACTAACATATATATTGTCGGTTTTCAATTAATTGGACAATATTAACTAAATTCACGATCTTTTATATTTCCGCTGCAAGACATTAGACATCTTTAGTTTATATCTATTAAGTTTTGTAAGAGGGATTTGATAGAAACTTCGGTTCATAGATTAAAGATTAGGCATGGTTTTAAAGCCAAAGCAAATGCTGCTTTGGTTGTAATGACTTATTTAATTTGCATGAAAAATCAGATAGGAAACCCTTTATTATTTTTTATAGAGATGTCACATCTTATAATATTGATTTCATTGAAATAATATAATGATTAATAATTTACTTAGAAAAAAAACACACACTTCGTAAAAAAAAAAATGCAATTTCTCTCTGGAAAACTTCTCTCCCAGTGGAGGGTCTTCTCTCTCCAAGTGTTCATGGCTGATGGGCTATCAATCCCTAGCCACCTTGGTGTTTTCTCTCTCCTTGTGAGAGTTATCTTCTTCAATGAATCATCAAGGCATATTTCACCTTCGTGTTTTCTCTCTCATTTGAGGGCTATAGGACGCCTGAGATTTGGGAAAAACATGGAATTAACGTTGCTGGTGTCCGAGTTCGGCCTAAGATTTTGCTCTCGTGGGTCAGTAGTGTGGGAAGATAGGGTGTTAATGGAGGTAACTTGGGTCAGACCCTTAAAGGAAAACCGAGGTGGATGGTTCGATATGCGGAAATGAATGGTTGAGCATAGGCCGGGAACTCTGCTGACAACGAGGAAGATGGCCGGGACTGGGTGGTTTCAGACGAGGGGGAGTGGGGCCACATTTAGTCTCTCCGAACCGGGTTGGGTCTTGAATCCACAACCGGACCATAACAAAGTCAAACAATTCATACGCTTAGGCCATTTGTTTGGGCCAGTATGTTGGTTTTTAATATGTGTTTGGGTTTTCTTTGACACTTGGCCGAAGGTTGCTGGCCCAGTGTTGACTGCATCCATAACTGGGATGGGTTGCGCAGAAACCGTTTTTGATAGGCCCGTTTCTAGCTTAATATATGCTTGGTTGCTCAACTCTACCCTGCGGTCTAAAAATATTGATTTTTCACAATTTGTGATGCAGAGCTTGAATGCAAACAGTGAAGGCTTATGCGTTGCCTAATTTTGAATTGTCCGAGACTTAATAACTCCTGGATATTTCAGATTTTTATGGCGCACTTTTTTAGTTGTTTTTTTCTTTTTCATAATAAATGCATTTGCAAACTTCATGATTAATATCATGGTAGTATTAGACTTTACTTCATGTTTTAGATTAGGATTTAATTCAAGTTTTTATTTTAGCAATCAATGGGGTCTGTCGTATCAAATTTTGAGAAGCATTCCTAAAGATAGAGTTTTATTGCAACATGGCTTCGAATGGAGGATCATGAGCGGACTTTCTATTCGTATTTGACATGGTCGCTGATCAACTACTCTATGCGATTTTCAGCTGATCTCCCCTCCTAATTTTACGTGTTTTGAAAGTTTGCAGATAAGAACTCTGGAAGTTGTGGAAGGCCTCTGGTTTATGCGTGACCTCTGTTTTGCTATTGCTTTTTTAGTAGTAGTGTTTGGTTATACGGTCATAGAATTTTGTACTATAGAGCATTTATTCTCTATATTTTTCTATGACCGCGAGTCTTGTAATGTTCTGCCTCATTGGTTAGCTGGAATTTTTCTGAGGTTTGATGCCTCATTTTAAAAGGCAGGGATCCATTGGAATTTCACCTCTCTCATGTAGTTCCTATTATCTATTAATGATATTATTTTCTTTCAAAAAAAAAAGTAAAAAAAAATGCCCTCTCTTAATATTAATAAAAGAAACTAAATCTAATGTCTAAAAAACCATAATATTGTTAGGTTATGAAACCTAAGTCTACAAGGATTAGAAAATAAGATAGGACTAGGACTCTTCCACATATGACTTATCCTAATGTTAAGTGGAATCGGATATTGAATCCATTTAGGAGTCAGAGTTTTCTTTTCCTATAAATAGGTCATTTATGTAACCTAAATATTGTATCTCATCACATAGTAATATCCTGGCTTGGTAGCGCCCCCAGACGTAGTTAATTCTTAACGAACTGGGTAAACAATTCCTTGTGTCTTTCTTTATTATTTTTCGATCTAGTTTTCTCTCTCAAATATTGTTGCTTATTTCCTAACAATTGGTATCAGAGTCTGGTTTAGGGGCAGCAGAAATAAACATTATGGGTGAAGGAAAATTGCCGATCGAAAAGTTTAACGGAGCAGGTTTTGGGTTCTGGAAGATGTAGATTGATGAATACCTATATAGTAAGGATCTGTACCAATCTCTTGGTGAGAAACCAGAGGATATGAAAGACGCTGATTGGAATTTTTTTGGACAGGAAGGCGATGAGCGTCGTGCGTTTGTCTTTATCCAGAAACGTGGCGTTTAATACGGCCAAGGCAAAAACTACCAAGGATATGTTGAAGACATTGTCGGAGATGTACGAGAAGCCATCATTAGCAAACAAGGTTTTTTCTGATGACACGTCTGTTTAACCTAAAGATGGTAGAAAGTACTGCGATTTCCAATAATCTCAATGAGTTCAATGTGATAATAGCTCAATTGAGCTCAGTTGAGATTGATTTTGATGATGGGGTACAAGCTTTAATTTTACTGTCTTCTCTACCAGAGAGTTGGGGCAGAACAGTTACTACTGTTAGCGCTTCAGCAGGGAAGGTGAAGTTTAGATTTGAAAAAGTCAGAGACCTGGTTATTAGATAAAAAATTCGCATAAAAGAATCAGATATATCTTCGGGATCAGCCCCTGAGAACAGAAAATAGAGGTAGGTCAGAATCAATGTCGAAATTCTACCGAAGTAGATCGAAGTTGAGAGGTAGAAAGCCTAAGAAAGACAAGAGCACAACTAAATGTTTTAATTGTGGGCAATATGGCCACTACAAGAGAGAGTGCACAACACCGTCGAATGAAGATAACAAATCAGCAATTGCAACAGTATAAGAAATCTCAGATGCATTAATTTTGAGTGTGAGCAGTCCATTGGAATCGTGGGTTTTGGATTATGGAGCATTGTTTCATTCTTGCAATAATATTGATGTAATGTAACGCTACATTTCTGGTGATTTTGGTAAGGTTTATCTTGTTGTTGATGAGCCTTTGAAAAGCGTGGGGAATGGAGATATTTGGATAAAAACATCGAATGGAGCTGTATTGCAGCTGAGTAATGTCAGACATGTTCTAGGTTAAAGAGGAACTTGCTTTCTGTTGGATTATTGGATGACGATGGTTATTTTTTTTACATTCGGTGGTGGTTCTTTGAAGATAACCAAATGAGCTATGGTAGTAGCTCGAGGAAAGAATAAAGTTACGTTGTATTTGACGAATAACACTCATCAAAGTATTGCTTTTGTAGGTGCAATTAGTGATACAGAAATGTGACATTTTTTTCTTGGCCACATGAGTGAGAAAGGGATGAAGGTGTTGTGTTCAAAGGGTAAATTGCCAGATCTTAAGACTTTTGATGTCGGTTTATGTGAGGATTATGTTTGCGGGAAACAGAAAATGGTGAGTTTCTCGAAGGGTGGCAGAACTTTGAAAAACCATAAGTTAGAGTTGGGACATAGTGACTTATGGGGACCATCACCGATGACATCTCTTAGTGGTGCGTCATATTACATGACCTTCATTAATGACTCCACAAGTAAGTGTTTGAGATCAGATAATGGTGGAGAGTATAAGCTCCATGAGTTCAAACAGTTTTGTGCTGCGAATGGTATTCACATGGAAAAGACCCTGAGAGGAGCTCCTTAGCAGAATGGTATTGCAAAACGTATGAACAAAACCTTGAATGAACGTGCTAGGTGCATGATGTTGATGGACCCCCAAATATGTTTTGGGCAGAAGTAGTCAAGTTGAGAGGTCCGAAGTTGTCGAGCTAGATATTTTGAACTCAGGTGAGAGGAAGATTGTTCAGAATGGTCAAGTGGTTGTTGAGGAAGAACCACAAACACCACCTCCAACAACCCAGCGGCGGAGATCCACCCAGAATTGTGGACCACCAGACATGTTTTCTCCTTCAAGATATAATAACTATATTTTGTTGACTGATAGTGGTGAACCTGAGTGTTATGCAGAGGCTATACGAAGCGATCAAGGAGGCAAGTGGAAGCTTGCAATGGACGATGAAATGATTTCACTATTGTCCAATGATACTTGGGAACTAGTTAACCTCCTAAATGGAAAGAAGGCACTGCATTGTAAATGGGTATTCAAAATTAAAAAGAGGAAGGTCTTACGGCTTATGAAGATTCGAGGAAGTGAAAATATTGCTGCTATTGTTGACTAAGGTTGTGACCTTAGAGAAGTTGAAGCTATGCATGGCTTCAACTAGCCTTAGAGCTTGAGATGGAGGATTGGCGCTACTACACAGCTATGGATTACTGAAGAATAGGTGGTTACATGAGAGTTAGTCTCTAGGTGGGAAATTGTTAGGTTATGAAGGCTAAGTCTACAATGATTAGAAAATAAGAAAGGAGTAGGACTCTTCCACATATGACTTATCCTAATGCTATGTGGAATTGGATATTGAATCTAATTAGGAGTCAGAGTTTTCTTTTCCTATAAATAACTCATTTATGTAACCTAAAGATTGTATCTCATCACATAGCAATATCCTGACTTGGTTGCGCCCCCAGACGTTGTCAATTCTTGACGAATTGGGTAAACAATTTCTTGTGTCTTTTTTTTTTATTATTATTGTTCAATTTAATTTTTTCTCCCAAATATTATTGTTTATTTCCTAACAAATATTTATGCATGGTAGGGGGCATTTGGATTATAGAGTAATACTTGTGTTTTCATGATTTATCAACCTATGTCCATCCGATTTTGTTTCTCTTAGCATAATCAACCATTAGAAATTTTGATTGATGTAGAGCTTTTTGATGGAGGTTCAAAATATAAGTCTTTTTTAAATTTTTTCATACAAATTAAAATATTAATTAGAATGACTAAAGTACTCATAATTAATATTTTAAATAACAAATAAATTAATAGAGAGTTACATGTGAACTACACATTTTGATCAAAATGAAAATGGGGGAGAAAATGATGTAGGGAAAAATCAGTCAATAAATACACTTTTTTTTTTTTTTTTTTTTGTAAAAAGACTTATATTATGCAACAAATAACAACTTATAAAAAGACTTATATTTTGAATCGGAGGGAGTAGTTGATTTGGAATGGAGACACTTGTCCTATTACATCTCGTAATATTAATTTTTTCTTTTTTTTTTTGATGTGAGAAGTAATACAAAAACTCTCACTTGTAACTTAAACAAAGAAGCTCAAGCAAAATTCAATTCAAATACAAATTGATGTGTATTTTAAAATCAAAGTAAAATGTCACTTTTATTAAAAAAAAAAGATCAAGTCTCAACCTTAAGGGTCTCATATCTCCCACTCTAAGACTAATGAATGTCCTTTACTAATGGTTAGTACTGTGAAACGGGGCGGGGCGGGGCAAGCCGGTCCGCGCGGGCTTATTTTTTGCGGACCAGTAAACCTGATGCCCATACCCGCACCGCACCTAGCCCGCGGGTTAACGGGCTGCCCGCGGGCCCACCCAAATTTACCACCGCAGCAGCACCGACTCCGGAGACTGGAACATTTGCTGGCAAATTAATGAAGACCACATCCACATTCACGACGACCACCACCAGATCCGCCATAACCACCACCACCAGATCCCCGTTTCCACCTTCTCTCTCCATTACCATTATCCAACACTTCAATCCCGTCACATTCCCGGAGCCCAAATCCCCCCGCCATCAAAATTCATAGAAATAGCAAGAACAAAGAAAAGTAATCCAAAAGATCCATTTTTTATAAGGTCCCAAATGAAGAAATCAAGAAAAAATGGCTATGGAATCAGTAGCAAAGAGTTTCTTGAAAAACAAAAAATACCCATTTTTAATCTCTTCATTTCTCTTATTAATCTTTGCTACTTTTCTTATGATTTATAATACCTCACCTTCTCCAATCTTCATTTCTACTGCTGGAATCACTACTCAGCCTCTAGACGATGTCGCTTCATCCAATTTTCACTGGAAAGTTTGCCAGCCTTCTTGGAAGGTTGATTATATACCTCGTCTTGATAATTGGGAGGCTGGACTAAGGACAACCTGCAGACAGTTGTCGGAAAATAAAGAGAAAGAGAGAGAGCGGCGCCAGGCTAAGTGAGAGAAAACATTTTGGAGATTTCTCTAAAATTAAACAGACGGAGAATGACTTAGAATCCTTTAGGACCAAATTCTATAATTCCCACATTTAGTCCCTGAAAAACCTAGAATTTTCTAGGTATAAATTTTATTAATTCCCAAAAAGCCCGCGGGCGGATCCGTGCGGGCGCCGGGCTAAACGGGTGCGGGCTAAAATACCCGCATTTTTGCGGATCAATATTTCCTAAGTCCATACGCGGCGGGGCGGGGCGGGCCAATCCGCGGGCTTCGGCCCACTTTGACAGCACTACTAATGGTGCACTCGGGGTTGTTTCCTTTTTGAGAAAGAAAAAACCATTTGAATCTTTCCACAAAATTCCCCGGTGGTTACTTCCTCTATTCCCAAAAAAAGAAAAAAAAAGAAAAAGCAGGATAATAATGCAAACATTGCTTGTACATTACTTGTAATATCCTGGACTTTTTCTTACGTGATTATGTATTTTAATTACGTCTTAGCATATTTTTTGCTTTTATTAAAATGCTAGCATAATTTAATCTCTTGATGTTAGGTGTCACACAACATGTTTATGTGTTATATGAACTTAATTAATGTTTGGGATTGTGTGAGGACTTGAGTGTACCTTGTGTGAGAGGTGAGGGACTTAAAAGGCAATTAAAATTAAAAGATTGAGGGAGTTATGGTTGTTTTCTCCAGCCATTTGGGCGGGCGGGCGGGCGGGTGGGGGGAGGGGGGGTTTACGGTTTTGGAAAGAAAAGGGAAGAGGAAGAGAAAAAAAAGAGAGAAAAATCTGAAAGTTTGTGGGAAGATTTAAGTGAGTAATTCTTGTCGGAATTGAGAGAACTTTATATCAAAGTTGATCATCTTGGAAAGACCTACATAGTAGTGAAAGAGGAATTCCAATCGGAGTTCGGAGTGGAGAGTTATTGCACCGGGAAAAAAGAGGCTGTTTTCGGGAATTTTCTGCACTACCTTAGTTTGGTATTTTTGCCTAAATTGCGTGATTGAAGGTATGGATCCTACCCTTATATGTGCGGGATGTTTGAGCTCTTATTTATTGCGTTAATAAGGATTATAACCATCAATTGTATTTACCGCTTTAATTCTCAATTGTATCAAATCTTGGTGAGCTTGTGAATTTAATGGATTTGGAAAATTGGAATTCGTGTTTATGTTAGGAATTGAGATATGAATTGGTTTACTTGATACCTTTATTGCATTCGGGATTGCATAGGTAATTGTTTATATGGTTCGTTGTATCGTTTTGCATATCGAGTTAATTAGGTCATACTTTTTTGAGTCGTTAGTCCTAATTGGTTTTGATCGACCGAGTCATCGTCCCTTTATGAGCTCGTACTTAGAATGGATTAAATGGCATGATTCATTTGTGTTATTGAGAAATGCGTGATAAAAAAATCCCGTGAAATCTCATGTTCTAATAAGACACTGAACGGATTCTGAGCATCCTGTGTGGACGAATTCCTGGGTCTTGCGAAGTGAATACTGTTGATGCCTAGGAGATCCTGCGTGTTATGTGGCGGATACCTGGGGTCGGGGCGGTGGCCGAAGAAATTCTGTGGAACGGATTCCCGAGGGTCATGCCATTAGCAAGATTTCGAGGGGTCCTGCGGAGGGCGGATCCTAAGCGTTTTGCGAGCCTTCACCTTATGAGGTTTTCATTGGGACTACAACGGTATTGTGGAGTCCATGAATATGGGCGAGGATACAATGTATGATGAATACTTAAAAGCATGAACTTGTGCCGGAAGTACTTGAACCTTCATAACTTGGTCAATTGTTAGGGCCGTTACAGTTGTTGTCGTTTATGTCTTGCACAAGTACTTGAGCTCGTAAGGAGAGAAGTGTGTGTGTGTGTGTGAGTATTTAGCGTTAACCATTCATCTAAGTATCGCAACATCTAAATTTCTGTTATGAATACGAGTAGAGTTGGTCCTCGTTCCGTTCTGAAGTATTAAGTGTGACATGAAGAGGATGGTTGATTGCTAACTTGTTGTCTAAGTGTTTATTTCCATTTTGGCTGCATTTGTAACTTGGTTTTAGTGTCAAAAACATGATTTTCGAGTTTGGGAAAAGTTGGTCAGAAATGGAGTTTTTGTGTACAAATTTGTACATGAAAATTGAGTTTCTGCAGCCCGCTGACTAATGCTTCGTCCTTGCCTTCATCCGCGCTACTACTAGGAGCTACTGACTTCTTGCATTTTCTGCGGACGTCCATTCGTCCGCAACCTGTTCTGAAGTGTTTTTCACTTCTTTTTGTTATGCGTCTCACGTAATGTAATCCGTGCATTCTGTATACTGTCCTGCACATGTTTTCTGTTATTTATCACTGTGCATACTGTATAGACTTGTCATTTGCTTGAGGACGTGTCGGGAATGGGAAAACTATTTTGAGTCTTGCTTGCTTTATGTGTTATCTTGTACAGGGATTATGTGGATCATAATGAGGAACGAAGCTTAGTCCATTCGCTAATTTGTGCAGGTGATTATGAGGAGGAGCCTTGTTACGAGGAAGAGACTTGGGATGAGGCTTACGACGAGTGAAGAATAATTGACTTAGCTTGGATCACCTTTATCGCTTTCTATTGTTTCATTTAGTAGAACACATTTACTACTTTGTAGTATTTCCTTTTAACAGTTGAACTTATCTACGTTGTAATAAGATAGTAAATTCCCTTTTACACTACTTCCGCTAATACACTTTGATCATTATGGTTCATAAATGAATTCCTTTTTTTATAGTAACTCCGTTCTGCGGTTTTGATGTCTCATTTACCAATGAGACACTGCCATGTCACCATCCTTGAATTCAGGGGGTGACATTACTACCTTCATTTCATAATATAAGTTGTTTAAAACAAGTAACAAAAATTAAGGAAACAAAAAATAATATATTTTGTTAGTTAAAATATCAATGTTATTCACTTATATAGAATTAATCGTTTATAAGTCTTATTTAAGAGAGTAATATTGATAATTTAACTAAAAAAGTACCTTGCTTTTTACTTCTTTAATTTTCGCTACATGTCATAAACGACTTATATTATGGACGGAGGGAATAGTTCTTAGATATCAACTTCAATACCTATGATTAACTAAAACCGACAAAAAATTGTGTGTCCCCGTGTATGTTCTCATTCCTGTTCCAAACCATTCACAATTCGCCACGTATATATGAAATTGGAAGAAATATCTAAATAACGAATTTTGAGTTGTGAGAACATGTAAGGACATGTACCTGTACAAACGATTTCTACCCACTAAAACCTGTGATACACCGTTCTTTTCGGAATTTTATCAGGACACACAAACATATGTTCCTAAAAACTATCTTCACCACCCAAAACATTTTGCTACAATCCCTTTAAATACCTCAACAAAAGCATCCTCAAACCCATCATCCAGTTTTAATCAAAATAAGAAGAAATGGGGTTGTTGAAGGTAACAACATTGTTTGCTTCCTTCATGATCCTTTTTCATCTAAACCTATCTCAATTCACCCCTCAAGAATTCCTTGCTGCCCACAACAAGATCCGTGAACCCCTCGGTCTTCCGCCGCTCCATTGGAACACAACCCTCGTTCAATACGCTCAAAACTACGCCAATAAGAGGGCTGGCGATTGCGAATTGGTCCATTCTGATGGACCTTACGGCGAAAACCTAGCCGAGGCCGGATGGGACATGACCGCGGCTGAAGCAGTTAAATTGTGGGCTGATGAAAAGCCATTTTATAACTCCCTCTTGAATATTTGTGCTCCCACCCAGGTGTGTGGACATTATACACAGATCGTGTGGCGTGGTACGACTAGCGTTGGATGTGCTAAAGTTCAATGCACTAATAATCAATGGTCTTTTGTTATTTGCAGCTATGATCCTCCTGGCAATTACATTGGCGAAAAACCTTTTTAAACGGCTCTGATTAAATCTTCTGTCACATTTTACATCACATTCTTTGTCTGTCATTAAATTGCCATATGACAATAACTTTTAAAAAGAAAAGGGATGGAGGATGTAATTGAGAATGTGATAGATAATTCTAAATCTTCCGATACGGAGTTACACTTACGATGCAGTTTTGGTTTAAGGTTTTTTTGTCTGGTTGTGGAATGGAATGTAATTGCATGCATGGCTTCATCCTTATGTATGCCGTTTGTAGGTGTATATTGTGTGTTTGCCATCCGAGGATTAGTTAGTGCAGTTCGTTACATTTTTGTACTCGAACCGTATATATAATATAATTCAAGGAATTAAATTTTAATCTTCAATATTTGTTGAATATTTCTTTTTATAGTTTGGGATTGTTTGTTCTACTATTTTTTTGATCTCATCTTGTGTTATCGGCTGATCTAATTATAATTTTATGTTGAGAGGACGAATTGTTTAAATGATAATATAATTTTATTCATAATTTTTTAAAGGGAGAAAGCAAATATCATAAAAGAATTTTCAAAAAAATAAAGGCCCGATAAAAAAATTTCTTACTTCTGCACTTTTGTTGAGAGAAAGTCGACACACTTTCTCTGTTTAGAGTACTCATATTTTTTTAAAGGTTATATATTTAAAAAAAAGATCAAGATAGAAATTTTCTCCTGAAATTATTGCCACAAGGCAGCCTATTATTTTATCGTAAAAACTTTATAAAACATACACTCAATGAACTTTATAAAGAGGTGTATTTGGATAGGTTTTGGCTTGAGAATTATTATTTTAGGTCGTTAAAGTAAATTGTTTGTAAGAAAAGATGTGAGACTCAATAAAATTTTTGTATAGTAGGAGGGTATGTGAAAATTTTATTCAAATACCACTTAGCTAAATATTGAAAGATATCGGTTAAAAATGTACTTGGGTCTAACTCAACTCCTCAAAAAGTACCTCAAGAGGGGAGGATTGTCAAAACCTTATATATTACAAATACGCACACAAACTGATCGATGTGAGATCTTTAACAAAGGTAATAGACTAACGAACTTATTTCAAAGTCGATAGATGCACTTATAACTAATGTGGAAAGCATATCGAAATAGCATCTTTGAAATAATCTAATTACTGTGGACAAGAGAGTATTTTATTCAAAGATGATCTAAGAATGCACTCATTGAATATTTTCTTAATCTTTTATCTGCAATTTTATTTCAACTAATAAACATGACATTCTTCGACAAAAAAGTTCATAATTATAAACTATTAACCCATATTTTGAATGCGTTTAAAACCTTTCTGAAATAACGCTTCAAAGGAAAAGTTCAATTACTTTTCAGCATAAAACAGTTTTTATGAATTAAAAGGAAAAAAATATAATTCTTGTGCTATTATTATACTCAGGCTGTTTGGCATAATTCTCTTCGTCTAGGGTGTGCTAGGGCTAAATGTCAAAATGGTTGGTAGTTTTTGACGTGTAATATGATCATCCTAGGAATTTTGAAGGCAACGTCCCTTTATTTTATTTTATTTTATTTAGCAAAAAAAAAAAAACGTCCCTTTATTTTCCAGTAATTTTTTGTTTCTGGGGAAGAAAAATCACTAGTATGGTGGGGAGTTACACGTAGACCCCTACTTGTATATTATTAAACTCAAAGGAATTGTGAAAAGGGTAAACCCGTACATCATAGCCATTGTAAATATACATAGCCTATTATACTATCCGAATATTAGGAATATTTTTCAATATTTTAACTCGATTTTGAACCCCTTTTACTTCATGTATGAGGGTGAAGATCTAAATAAACACTAATTCACCAACCTGTTGTCAGTTTGATGGTTAATTGTATTGTTGTCGATTTTTTATCATCAAGTGGTATTAATTTTTTTATTTTATTTTTGAGACAAGGCCACCGGAGAAACGATAACTATAAAAACGAGCACACATATACATTTTATTATTTAGTGTCTGAAACAAAAAAGATAGTTCTGAAAAATATCTCATTAGCTAATAATTTTATAGTTCCCCAAAACTAAACCATCGGATACAAAATCCTACGACAGATAAAAAAGTTTGAAAATTCCATTCATGCGAAATGACAATCCTAGACAATGGGCATTAGCAGCACTGGCAATTCTAGACCAGAGATCAGCACACTCTTTTCCAATTGAACCTGTGATATAATTCTTCATGTATGGGGGATGAAAATCTAAATAAACACTAATTTACCAATCTGTTGTCAGTTTGATGGTTATTTGTATTGTTGTCGGTTTTCTCTCATTAAGTGGTATTAATTTGATCATAGAAAGCCTTGTGTTTCTAAAATTTGATAATATGTTATTGCAATTCGAAATAATTAATTACTTAACAAAAGAGAGAATTGTCATAGGATTAATATATATGTTGACATAAGTAAAAATTGAATATTGAGGCGATCTAAATAATCCTGACCCAACTATCCTTCTTTCATATGTCTTCACTCACCCTACTTGCAAAAAAATGGAGAAAAGAAGAAGTTTTAGTAAACTTGAGAGATGGTGGGACACAAAAGTATACCCATGCTATATACGTTATCGATACGGAAAAGATTGCATGAAATATAAGGAAAAGAGGCAACAAATAGAATCCAAATGGCAATTAACACATTGACAAATATAAAGAAAATCCATATCAATTAATATCTCACAAGTACACTTAATAAGATAATACTAAGGTCCAAACATGATTACTAAAGTAAGGCTTTATTTATATTGTGTAAGATTAGAACTAATTAATTACCCTCCAAACATCACACACAATTTCATAAGTACATATTACCATTCTCACAAAAGGCCTTCCTTCTAGTAGGGACGCTGGCCTCCAATATTTCCTCTTGGAGCATAACTGCAAATCACATACCACCAGCGATTATTGTTGCACTTAACCCTAGCACACCCTAGGCGAACCGACCTTCGCCACACCACCTGAGTATAGTGCCCACAAGCTTGACCTCTTCTGCACGAGTTTGATGCATAGTCATAGTATTGCCTCTCAGCCACCCACAAACCGACTGTTTGTCTGCCCGAAAAATCTCCGGAACAGGGCTGCTAGGGTTTTCGCCGTATGGTCCGCCCTGAGTGGACAAGAGTAGGGCATCTGTCCTTACGTCTCGTTGGCATAGTTGAGGGCATAATTTGCTAGCTGGTTGTCCCATGTCATTGGTCCGACCCCGACTTGTGCTCTGGCTACATTGTGAGCATCAAGATAATCTCTGATGGAGTTCTGAGCTGAGGAGGAAGGAAATAAAGTTAAGCTCATTAGACAAATGAGAGCAAGTATTGACATCTTAGAGAAACCCATTTTGTATTGCTATGTAGTTTGTGAAATGTTATATTTTTTTGATGTGTTGTTAATGAGGGTTTCATGGGTTTATATAGTGGTGATTTGGTTGAAAAATTCACAGAAATGAATTGTGTTCCCATAGGAAACGTTGAATGGTTATTAGTAACATTTTTTATCTGTAACTAATGAGAATTACAATATAAAAAAGTATAATTCACATGCTATTTGGATTTGAAAAAGACTGAAAATTCTATATTCTCCGTTTATGGCTTTTTTTTTAATTATTTTTTTACAATAGCATAAGCAGAAGAATTGATCAAATGACCATTTCTACTACATTGTTTTTTTTTATATATCTTATAGTGAGGTAATATATACATTTGGAGACACAAAAGGAATTGGTCTATGCTGCCAATGTCAGAAGTTTTCGTAATTATTTTGACTCCCACTTGATGTGGATGGAAATTCTCATTGACAATAACATATATAAGTAATATTTTTTTCCCTTGTTAAAATTAAGCTGAAAATATAATTGAAGCGGAGGTGGATTCAAAACTTTATCGTTGGGGAGAGTTGCATATAAACATTTATTGTAGTCAAGTTCAAAATTTCATTTTCTTTTCTTTTTGGGAAAGGGGAGAACTGCAATATATTTCAAGGAAATTGATTTGACAAAAATAAAATTTTTAAATAGAAAAATTGGCAGTTCATTTATCTTTGGGGCCGACCGCCACCCTAGCAGCTAGATTTGTCTTTGATAGAAGCTCTAGTACTCCCAAAAGTCGGGATATCTTACCTCGTCTAACTCATTAATCAGAATTCATTTTAGAAGAATTTAAACTATTGCTACACCATATATATATAAAAATAGATATAGGAATGGTTCCTAAAACTATCCTAATTTCATCTTTTCTCATATTCAGTGGAGGAGTCAGGAATTTGTCATAGGGGGCGAATTTCAATTAAATCCAAATCAAACTGAAGTTATTCAAATTTATTTATACTATGTATTATATATGTTACTTATTATAAGATAATTCTGTTAAAAAAACAAATAAAATGACTTATAATAAAATAAACTTAACCTATTATAGTAATGTCCTTAACTGATCGATATTATATATAGATACTATATAGATATCCAATTAAATCACTTTATTCTTGCATCCATACTTTTCTTGTCCAGTCTTACTCTGTGCGCATTCTCAGTAATTAAGTAATTATTAGAAAGATTTATTTATTTTTAAATTTAATTTATTTACTATACAGTTTGGAGTTTTGAATTGTTTGTATTGGTTTCAAAATTCTTAAACTGAAAAAACTGTTTGGTTTAAAAATTGTGAAAAACTGCACCAAACCGAACCATAAACAACCCTTCACTACATTGCAATTTACTCAGGCGGGTGTTGACGAGTGTGTTATTAGTAATAAATCTTATTATAATATATGCTTCATTAATAATTTAGGGGATATTTTTCTTTTGTAATATACTGAACACAATATAGAGACTAGGTACAAACTTTTTAAAAAACGTTAGTTTAAACAACTTCTAGTATTTATAGACTAATAGGAACGATGCTCCCTATGTAGTAGTGGATTTGTTTCCACCTTTTATTTGAGGACAGCCAATGCCACTCCTTGTCTATTGTTTTGTCTTATTCCAATTAAAAAAAAATCATTAAAAAAAAAAAATTATTTTGTTAAACTTTGTTAGAAAATCTACTTACTGATTAATTACGAAATCGTTCTATTTCATGACAATTTCCATTTTAATAAATCCGTTTGAACAGGCACTAATCGAAGATTATGCTACTTGGTGATAGAGTCCTAATTGAACAAATCTTCCCATTTAGATGATATGAGCAGCAGAGAGAAGTCAAGTCTAGAAAAATATATCTATTGGTCTTTCAGTAAAATTATTGCAAATACCACGTGATCCATATGGAAAATATTGCATGTTAAAAAAAAAAACTCCGCTTGGTAAATCATCCCTGAATATAAAGAAGTACAATATTTCAATATGTATCACTAGGGAACTTAAATAAGATAATACAAGCAATTACATTAAATAAGATCCAAACACGATTACGAAAATACAGGTTTTATTTATACTGTGTTATGCATCTGACATGCAAAAGATTATAACTAATTTATTAGCCTCCAAAGGCCTTCCTTCTAGTAGGGACGTTGGCCTACAATATTTCCGCTTGGAGCATAGCTGCAAATCACATACCACCATCGATTATTGTTGCACTTAACCCTAGCACACCCTAGACGAACTGATCTTCGCCACACCACCTGAGTATAGTGCCCACAAACTTGACCTCTTCTGCACGAGTTTGATGCATAGTCATAGTATTGCCTCTCAGCTACCCACAAACCGACTGCTTGTCTGCCCGAAAAATCTCCGGTACCGGCTGCTAGATTTTCGCCGTATGGTCCGCCAGAGTGGACAAGAGTAGGGCATCTGTCCTTCTGTCTGTTGGCATAGTTGAGGGCATAAGTTGCTAGTTGGTTGTCCCATGTCATTGGCCCAACCCCGACTTGTGCTCGAGCTGCATTGTGAGCATCAAGATAATCTCTGATGGAGTTTTGAGCTGAGGAGGAAGAAAATAAAGCTAAGCTCATTAGACAAATGAGAGCAAATGAGATCTTAGAGAAAGCCATTTTGTAACACTTTTTTGCTATGTAGTTTGTGAAATGTTATATTTTGGGATGTGTTGTTACTAAGGGTTTCATAGGTTTATATAGTGGTGATTTTGTTGAAAATTTCAAAGAAATGAAATGTGTTTCCATAGGAAATCTTTGAACGGTTATTAGTAACATTATTTTTAATTGCAACCGATAACGGTCATTTTCAATAGCTTATTGATATATTCAATTGAAAAAAAGTAGCATTCACATGAATTTTGGATCTGGAAAGACTTAAGACCGTTTCTGCAACATTTCTTTAAACCCTATTAGTCATATGAGGTAAGAAGTAGATTTTGGGACTCAAAAAGGAAATGGCCTAATAACTATGTCAAAGTTTGCTTTGTTTTGCTCCCACTTGATGTGGATTGAAACTTTCAATCGACACTAACATATATTATTCCCACTAACTAGTTGTGTCCATACTCTCTCTCTCTCTCTCTCTCTCTCTCTCTCTCTCTCTCTCTCTCTCTCTCTTTTCTTTTGAAGATAAGTTGAAATATCATTGATCTCTGGTACAAGTTATAGGAACAATCTAATTAAGCTCACCAACAAATGGCTAAGGTGTATTTGGATAGGTTTTGGCTTGAGAAATTTTATTTTGGTCATTAAATTAAATTTTTTGTAAGAAAATATGCGAGATGAAATTTTTATATCTGAGGGTATGTGAAATTTTGTATTTAAATACACCCTTAGCTAAATATTGAAAGATATCTCTTGGTAATATACTAACACACTCTCCATTCGACCATCTCGCTTGCAGGATAGGAGCTTGATGAACTTTGGGTCCAGTAAGGATGATATAAGCCTACCTTCTGATACTATTTATGATTTGAGCAAGTGTATGGATTTAAACGAATTCGCAAGGTTAGACATGTATGAATTTGAAATTGCCACATGGGCTAAGGAACAAGCAGACGAGGCTAAAATTATTGCGCGCAAAGAAGTGGCGGCCTTAGAAATTGACTTATCATCCTACGACATGTTTAATGAAGACCTCCCAGAGGTAGAGCCATCGAAGGATGCAGCTGAGATCACATCACTTTCAAGTCCAAAGGTACCCACCACCAATAAGTTTGTTCCAGACGCTTTGAGCGACGACTTTTCGGAGTACGAATATCCTGAAGATCTAGTCGAAGAATATGATTTTATTTCTGTTCGAAAAAGTAAGAAAAATGCTAAAAGGACGCTTATAGAGCATCACATGACGACTAGATATAAGCCTTTTAAAAGGCCGTAGTCTTTTATAGCCATTTGTCATGTTGTGTCTTAGGTCTTTGGGCCTTTGTTTCCTTATATCTAATCGTCATCTGATGCTTTATAAACAAAATAGGATACAAAATAGAATGGGTGAACATGTACGAGTTCTTTGATAAGGAAGAGTTACAACTACAGTTGGTTGCAAAGTGCATCATTATGTCGTCTCCTTATGTGAAGAAGAAATCTATTTCTAAATTGGTGTTGCGCAAATTATTTACAGCGAAAGAAGTTGCAATGGAGATTTCTCGTGATGGAATTGGACCGGATTTATTGTCGAGTTTGATTAAAGGGAGGCAATGTTGGATTTATTAAATCAAGCTTATTAATTATTATAATATTTAGTTTTGGTAATTACTAATTTTATTGTATTAGGTTTGCTTTAGTTGTTTCCTAGTCAGTTTATATTTCCTAGATATCTGCAAGATTCTAGTAGGTCGAATCCTATATAAATAGGAGAGTTGTCTACGTATTCTGTGAGGCTTTGGATGTGGTCTAGAGTAGATTTTTAGTATGGTTAGAATTATTGATCCTTATAGTTTTGAGAGTTGATGCATATAATATTCTCGGCTCATCTCCGTAGTATTGTTGTGAGATTTGATCTCAGTGTTTGTACTTTAGACACTCTCCACCAAAATATTTATTCAATATAATATACGTTTCCGCATTTAAAAAATTCTACAATTTTATTTAAAGATGATCTAAGAATGATTTCATTGAATATTTTCTTAATCTTTTATCAGTAATTTTGTTTTAACTAATAAACATGACATACTTCGACAAAAAAAGTTCATAATTATAAACCATTAACCCATAATGCGTTCAAACCTTTCTGAAATAATGCTTCCAAGCTGTATTTCAATTACTTTTCAGCATAAAATTCCACAATTTCACTTTTGTTCCAATTTTTCCTCTTGAAAACAATTCATTTTTATAAACTAAAAGGAAAAATTTCTAATTCAGGTTGTTTGGCGTAATTCTCTTAGTCTAGGGCGTGCTAGGGCTAAATGTCAAAATGGAGGCAACGTCCCTGTAATGGGCTTTACTTTCCAATATTTCTTCTTTTTTCCGGGGAAGTAAAACCACGGCTGGAAATCGTTTGTACCTATATATATTCTCATACATGTCTTTATCACTCAAAATTCGTTATTTGGACATTTATTCTAATTATATATATATATATATATATATATATATATATATATATATATATATATATATATATATATATATGTGTGTGTGTGTGTGTGTGTGGCGTATTGTATGTAGTTGGGGATAAGAATTGAGACATGCACCGAGATAAATGATTTTTTTTGGTGCCAAAAACGATTAGTATGGTGTAGAGTGGAGTTAGGTGTAAACCCTACCGGTATATGATTAAACTCAAAGGAATTGTGAGAAGGGTAAATCCATACCTCAGAGACATAGTAAATATACAAAGCCTATCATACTATCCGAATATTAGGAATATTTTCCAATATTTTAAATAGATTTTAAACCCCTTTTGTACATGATAAAATTCTTCGTGTATACGGGAGAAGATCTAAATAAACAGAAATTAATCAATCCGTTGTCAGTTTGATGGTTATTTGTATTGTTGTCGGTATTTCAATTATGTAGTGGTATTAATTAATTTGGTCGTAGAAAGACTTGTGTTTCTATAATTTGACAATTTGTTATCGCAATTCGAAGTAATTAATTTCTGAACAAAAAGGAGAGTCCTTTGTATGTCATTGGATTAATATTTATTTTGGTATAAGTAAAAATTGAATATTGAGGCAATCCAAAATTTTCTGACCCCACTATCCTTCTTTTACATCTCTTCACCGACCATAACTGTAAAAATAGGGCTGATAAGGAGAAATTTTAGTAAACTTGAGAGAGGGTGGGACAAAAAAAGTATATCCATCGTTCTTTAGTCAAATTATTACCCATGCCACCTTATCTATCTATATGGAAAATATTGAATGAAATACAAGGAAAAGAATCAACAAATAGAATCCAATTGTCTATTAACCATTGACAAATATTAAGAAAATCCATATTAATTCACATCTCACCAATACGATAAGATAATACAAACGAGTTACATTGAATAAGAATTACTAAAATACGAGCTTTATTTATATTGTGTTCTTCATCCGACATGCGTAAGATTAGAACTAATTGATTAGCCTACAAACCTCACACACAATTTCATAAGTACATATTACCATTCTCACAAAAGGCCTTCCTTCTAGTAAGGACGCTGGCCTCCAATATTTCCTCTTGGAGCATAGTCGCAAATCACATACCACCATCGATTATTGTTGCACTTAACCCTAGCACACCCTAGACGAACCGACCTTCGCCACACCACCCTGAATATAGTGCCCACAAACTTGACCTCTTCTACACGAGTTTGATCCATAGTCATAGTATTGCCTCTCGACCCACCCACAAACCCGATCGCTTGTCCGCTCGAAAAATCTCCTGGGTTCAGGCTACTAGGGTTTTCACTGTATGGTCCGCCCTGAGTGGACAAGAGTAGGGCATCTGTCCTTCTGTCTGTTGGCATAGTTGAGGGCATAATTTGCTAGCTGGTTGTCCCATGTCATCGGCCCAACCCCGACTTGTGCTCTGGCTGCATTGTGAGCATCAAGATAATCTCTGATGGAGTTTTGAGCTGAGGAGGAAGGAAATAAAGCTAAGCTCATTAGGCAAATGAGAGCAAATGAGATCTTAGAGAAAGCCATTTTGGAAAACTTTGCTATGTAGTTTGTGCAATGTGATATTTTAGGTATGTTTTGTTAATGAGGGTTTCATAGGTTTATATAGTGGTGTTTTGTTGACAATTTCAAATGATTTTTTTTTTTTTCCTTAAAACTAGACCATTTATAAGTATGGTATAGTTTATTACAATTATTTAATTATAAGACCTCACCAGAGGAGGAGTAGTAGAAGTCCCGTTGAGCGGGTGCCCCGTGAGGGGAGTATAAGACCCACACAAGGGAACCCAAAGAAATGACAATTAAATCATTCCCCTTGTGTGAGGTGGGTATCGAACCTGGACCTCTCAGTCACAGGCAGTGGATGTTACCCACTGGGCTACCATGCCTTCGATACAATTTCAAATGAATGAAATGTGTTCTTATATGATATCTTTGAACGGTTATTAGTAGCATTTTTTTAACTGCAACTAATTAAAACGGCCAACTTTTGAATCTTATAAAGAATTAGCTCTAGTACAATAGAAGAAAGTATAGAAGTCGCATGGAATTGGGATTTGAAAAAGTCTTTGTATTATTCATTCTCCGTGTCTGGACAGTTTTTGCAATAGCATAAGCCGAAGAACTAATCCAAAGAAGCTTCTCGAGGAAATTTTGATTGGTTTGGAAAATGGTTCCAAACCAAACTAAACCAAACCGATACAAGTCGAATCCATCATTTTTTATTGATAAAGAGTGACAATTTGGGTGATGAAAACCTAATTTTCTTGTACAACGACTTAGTTCACGTGCTCCACTCTGTTAACAATAATAACTAGTAATAATTATATTATATATATTCGAAAAATATGTGATGATAACTTGTTCAATTTCGTGAATTTTAAGATATATCCTCTTTATTCTATAATATAAATCGTTTAGAATATATAACAAAAATTTAGAAAAAAAATTTAATGTACTTTGTTATTATATTATATAATTATCTTAAATAAAATTAGTGGTATACAAGTCCTATTTAAGAGAGTGATATTGATATTATGATTAACAAAGTACCTTATTTCTCACTTCTTTAATTTTCGTTATACTCATAAACGATTTATGTTATAAAGTGAAGGTATTAGTATACTGAATACAAAAAAAAAATTAACTTAGAGAAACTGGAGAATTTTGGAGTACGAAATCATGCAAAATTATGAAAGTGACTTTCTATCACAAGTTATACGAAGGCATGGTAGTCCAGTGGGTAAGATCCACTGCCTGTGACCGAGAGGTCCAGGTTCGATACCTCCCTCACACAAGGGGAATGATTTAATTGTCATTTCTTTGGGTTCCCTTCTGTGAGGTCTTATACACCCCTCACGGGGCACGCTCTCAATGGGACTTCTACTACTCCTCACGGGGCACCCGCTCAACGGGACTTCTACGACATCCGCTCAACGAGGTTATCTACTTCTCCCCTCTCGGGGTATTCTACTTCTCCACCTCTGGTGAGGTCTCATAATAATAATTGTAATAAACTAAACCATACTTATAAATGATCTAGTTTAAGTTATACGAAGCCAAAATATGCGTGACAACATTAAAAAAAGAGTCAAGATATATCAATTCAAATCATCAATATCACACTTTCTCTCTCTAACATTTTTATTATAAATTCCCCCCTCCCCCCTTCCCTCAAATCTCAAGATTCACCTCTGATAAACAAACAAGGGTAAAATGTGCCCATACCCCCTAAACTATTCGAGTTTTTGGTTTTTGACCTTCAATTAAAAAATGTCAAGTTTTACCCCCTAAATTGTCCAGACGTGACCCTTCTGTCCATTTTTTCCGTTACATCGTGACGGAAGTTCAAACAAATGAGGGCATTTTAAACAAACCATATTAAATTGTTACAATTTAATAAAAAAATTACAATTTTATTAAATTGTCAAAATTAAGATTGAAACAAGTAGTCATCTCAGTCATGGACGACAATCGAAGTTGTCAGAGCTTCAATTGTGGTTAGCGAGTTATAAAGATGATCTGAATGATATATCAGGTTTGTCGTTGACGGCAAAGAATTATATTTTAGGGGTTGTTTTGAATTCCTTTTTTATTTTAGGATTTAAAATGGTTTGTCCAAAATGCCCTCATTTATTTTAACATCTGTCACAATATAATGAAAAAAAATGGATGGAAGGTCACGTTTAGCACATTTGAACAATTTAGAAGGCAAAATTTGACTTTTTTAATTAAGGGTTAAAAATCAAAAAGCCAAATAGTTTAGGGGGTTGTAGGCACCTTTTACCGAACAAACAATCCAAAAACAAATCCAAAATTAAAACTCCATTTACAATCTCAACCTAAACTTTAAAACAATAATCCATAAAGAGATAACACATTCTTCATGAAGAACTAATCGGCATCTAAGGTTCCTTAGCCCAGTGGGGCAAGGGTCTGCCGACAACCTTGAGGTTGTGGGTTCGATACCCCCTCACACAAGGGGAATGATTTAATTGCAATTTCTTTGGGTTCCCTTGTGTTGGTCTTATACTCCCACTCATGGCGACTCCCGCTCAGCCGGCTTTTACTACTCCCCTCATGGGGCACCCGCTCGATCGAGCTTCTATCCGCCCCTACATGGGCTCCTCCTCCAGTGAGGTCCAATAAATAATTGTAATAAAAAAAAAAAAGAGGAACCAAGAATAGGAAATTAAATCCTTAAAAAAAAAAAAAAAAAAAGAAGAAGAACTAATCGGCATGTTGAAATCTTCTATAAAAATCACACACCAACCACGCAAGTAATGGCGGATTATTTGTTAGAGATTATCAAGATCACAATAGTGATAGATTTCCTTATTCTGTTAAAGTTGTAATTTGTGAAATTGAGAGAAGGGAGAATATGTTGGGATTCTCTCAATATCCCACATCGATTGTGTTAGTAAAATATGAGGGAGGGAGGAAAACCTTATAAATAGGGATCTCCTAGTTTAGTATTATTTGTGTGTGTCGCGTTGGGTGCCATCAACTCAGATGGTGTGTTTCCTGAGTTTGGTTCCCGAGAGGGTTTGCAATTTTGTTCCGTCCAAAAATTACGTAGTGAAAGTTTTTACCCTTCAGGGTCGTGGATGTACATATGCGTTGAGACCGAACCACGTTAAAATTCTTGTGTTATTTTTCGGCTTTCTTTTTGTTTCTGTTATAATTTGTTGTTTGGAGTGTTGATAAGTTCATATTTTCTATATAAATTATACTTCATTTTCACTTAATTTTTACCTAAAGAATATTATATTTCTATATTTTAGAGTCAATTTAATATCAATTTCTTAATATATTTATTTTGATTTGATTTATATATTTTAGGTATTTTTAGATGTTAAATAGAAACATATTATTAAGAATCTTTATTTTAGGATTATATTATATTTTCTTTTATTTATTTGGCAGGAAATCATATTAATTGGATACTAGTTGATATGAAAAAGGAAACAAAGACTTCTTTATCTCTATAAAAGAGGGCTTCATGCCATAAAGAGGACACATACCCCGAGACCCGATCAGAAACCCGAAGCAGCCGCACAGAGGGACCCGATCAGAAGCAAAAGGAGCCGCCCAATTCATCAACTTTCATCAGAGCAACCAATAGCTCCCCACCAACCCTCATCCAATCAGGGAGCCGCAAATCATCATCAAGCCACCAACCAGCCAACCACCAATCATCACTTTCATATAATTTCGACATCAAGTTGTAATCTAAAACTTACCTCTTGTTATTATTTTCTTGATTCGTAATTTTTCTCATGTCTAATTTAATTGCAATGATTGGTTGCTACATGATGATTGGCTAAATCCTTTAGTTGATTAGGCTTGTGAAAACTTTGTTGGAACAATGATTTAGTTTATTATTTTCCCCTTAATATTGTGTTCAATATTCCCTTAATCCCTATTTTATTAATTATTTTTATGGTGTGTTTAATGCTTGTATGGATTTGATCACTCTATACATGATCTCATAATTTAATTGCGAAGGACCGGGAGGTGAAGTAATTAATTAGGAACTAAGTAATAATAACTCGTAGTAAAACTGACTAGGAATAGATTCGGTTTCTATTGAGCGGTTTCCAAAAGTAGATAACTACAGGGATTGAAATTGGGGAATTCCATAAATCGTTAATGCTGTCTCATTAATCAATTTCACATAGACATATGGTTTTTGTTAATTGAGATTAGGGGGTTTATTGCAAGGAATTGAATAAAACCTAGATTAGAGAATTTTACCGTTAATGAATTAGGATAAATTTAAGGGAATTTGACACATTAAAAAGGGAATCTTTTAAACTAATCATTGAGAAAACAAGTTGGATCAATGTCCTAATCAACCTTTCTCTCATTATTTGATATCTTCTTGCTTATTTGTTTAATTTAGTTATTATTTAATTTTAAGCATTAGTTAGTAAACTCTAAAAAATATTTGTAGGTCTAAATTAGGATAATAAACAATTTTGGTACTTAATTATAATCTCTGTGGGAACGACACTTGTCTTACTTATATACTCAACTGAACACTAGTTCACTTGCTAGGATTTTGTGCATCAGGAGTGTTCTGCTGCCAAACAACAAGCCTCCCTTTTGATACTATATATGATTTGAGCAAGTGTATGGCTTTGAACGAGTCTCAATGTTTCAACCCAATTCAGACATGGATGAATTTGATATCGCCACTCGGGCTAAGGAGCAAGCAGATCAGTCTAAAATAATTGTGCGCACAGAAGTGGCGGCCTTAGAAATTGACTTATCATCTTACAATATGTTTAATGAAGATCACCCAGAGGTAGACCCAACGCCAACAAGGATGCGGCTGTGATCCGTAGATCTCTTCGACTTCCACAAAAGGGGCATCATCCAAATGATTGGTTTTCTCAAACTTCCCTAGTTACAGGCTTCTCTTATTTTGGTCTAGCTAGTTAGCGGTTTCTTTTCTTCCAAGAGTACCCTTGGGTGCCCTTGTCTTATGTATTTCGCCAAAGGTATTTTATTCAATATAATGTTATTTAAAAAAAAAAAAAAAAATCTCTCTCTCCTTCTTCTATTATCTTTTGAAGATAAGTTGAAAAATCATTGATCTCTGGTACAAGTTATAGGAACAATCTAAATAAGCTCACCAACAAAAGACTAAGGTGTATTTGGATATCAAAGGTTCCTTAGCTCAGTGGGGAAAGGGTCTGCCCACAACTGGTTCGTTACCCCCCTCACACAAGGGGAATGATTTTTAATTGCAATTTCTTTGGGTTCCCTTGTGTGGGTCTCATACTCCCGTTCATGGGGCACTCGCTAGCCGGGCTTCTACTACTCCCCTCATAGGGCACCCGCTCAGCCGGGCTTCTATTCGCCCTACATGGGCTCCTCCTCTGGTGAGGTCCAATAAATAATTGTAATAGAAAAAAAAAATTGAAAAAAAAAGGTGTATTTGGATAGGTTTTGGCTTGAGAATTATTATTTTAGGTCGTTAAAGTAAATTGTTTGTAAGAAAAGATGTGAGACTCAATGAAATTTTTATATAGTAGGAGGGTATCTGAAAATTTTATTCAAATACCACTTAGCTAAATATTGAAAGATATCGGTTAAAAATGTACTTGGATCTAACTCAACCTCTAAAAAAGTACCTCAAGAGGAGAGGATTGCCCAAACCTTATATATTGCAAATACGCACACAAACGGGCCGATGTGAGATCTTTAACAACATCTCTTGGTAATAGACTAACAAACTTATTTCAAAGTCGATAGATGCACTTATAACTCATGTGGAAAGCATATCGAAATAGCATCTTTGAAATAATCCAATTACTGTGGTCAAGAGAGTATTTTATTCAAAGATGATCTAAGAATGCACTCATTGAATATTTTCTAAATCTTTTATCTGCAATTTTATTACAACTAATGGGACGGATGCAGTGAATTTGGCGCGATTCTCTTCGTATAGGGTGTGCTAGGGCTAAATGTGGAAATGGATGGTGGTTTCTTACTTTCAACTCTGATCCTCCTTGGAATTATGAAGGGCAGCGTCTTTACTAAGGACTTGATTATTGAACCCCTTTTTCACTTGATATAATTATCCAGTGGTTAGGAAATAAACAGTAATATTGATAGAGAAAACGAGATCGAAAAAAATAAAGAATGACATAAGAAATTGTATACCCAGTTCGTTAAGAAATGAATTATTTTTGAGAGCTACCAAACTAGGATATTTATTATATTATATGAGATATAATATTTATATTACATAGATATTTTTTTTAGGAAAAAAACGAAACCTAATTACGACACATTAACAAAAAAGTTCAAAAAATTTGGCCTGGGGCGAGTTTAATGACAACTTCAAATTAATTAATTAAAATGTGTTCCCTTAGAAAATCTTTGAACGGTTATTTGTAGCATTTTTAACTGCAACCGATAACGGTCATTTTCAATAGCTTATTGATATATTACAATTGAAAAAAAGTAGCATTCACATGGAATTCGAATTTGGAAAGACAAAATGAGGTAAGAAGTAGATTTTGGGACTGAAAAAGGAAATGGCCTAATAACTATTGAAACTCTCAATCGACACTAACATATATTATTCCCACTAACTAGTAGTGTCCATAATCTCTCTCCCCTTCTTCTATTATCTTTTGAAAAATCTAAACAAGCTCACATGGAAGGCATGGTAGCCCAGTGGGTAACATCCACTGCCTGTGACCGAGAGGTCCAGGTTCGATACCTCCCTCACACAAGGGGAATGATTTAATTGTCATTTCTTTGGGTTCCCTTGTGTGAGGTCTTATACACCCCTCACGGGGCACCCGCTCAATGGGACTTCTACTACTCCTCACGGGGCACCCGCTCAACGGGATTTCTACGACATCCGCTCAACGAGGTCATCTACTTCTCCCCTCACGGGGTCTTCTACTTCTCCTCCTCTGGTGAGGTCTTATAATAATAATTGTAATAAACTAGAGAAATACTTATAAATGGTCTAGTTTAAAAATCTAAACAAGCTCACCAACAAAAGACTAAGGCATATTTGGATAGGTTTTGGCATGATAATTATTATTTTCGATCGTTAAAGTAAATAGTTTATAAGAAAAGATTTGAGACTCAATTGAAGGGTAATCGAAGGCATGGTAGCCCAGTGGGTAAGATCCACTGCCTGTGACCGAGAGGTCCAGGTTCGATACCTCCCTCACACAAGGGGAATGATTTAATTGTCATTTCTTTGGGTTCCCTTGTGTGAGGTCTTATACACCCCTCACGGTGCACCCGCTCAACGGGACTTCTACGACATCCGCTCAACGAGGTCATCTACTTCTCCCCTCACGGGGTCTTCTACTTCTCATCCTCTGGTGAGGTCTAATAATAATAATTGTAATAAACTAGACCATACTTATAAATGGTCTAGTTTTTTTTTTAATATATATATATAGTTGGAGGGTATGTGAAAATTTTATTCAAATACCACTTAGCTAAATATTGAAACATATCTGTTAAAAATGGATTTGGGCATAACTCAATCCTTTAAAAAGTACCTCAAGAGGGAAGGATTTCCCAAACCTTATATATTGCAAATATTCACACAAACTAGTCGATGTGAAAGAAAAAAAACTAATAGATGTGAGATCTTTAACATCTCTTGGTAATAGACTAACAAACTTATTTCAAAGTCGATAGATGCACTTATAACTCATGTGGAGAGCATATCGAAATAGCATCTTTGAAATAATCCAATTACCGTGGCCAAGAGAGTATTTTATTCAAAGATGATCTAAGAATGCACTCATTGAATATTTTCTAAATCTTTTATTTGCAATTTTATTTCAACTAATAAACATGACATTCTTCGACAAAAAAGTTCATAATTATAAACCATTAACCCATATTTTGAATGCGTTTAAAACCTTTCTGAAATAACGCTTCAAAGGTATAGTTCAATTACTTTTCAGCAAAAAACAGTTCATTTTTATGAATTAAAAGGAAAAAAATTATAATTCTTGTGTTGGAGATGAGTGCTATCATTATACTCATGCTGTTTGGCATAATTCTCTTCGTCTAGGGTGTGCTAGGGCTAAATGTCAAAATGGTTGGTAGGTTTTGACGTGTAATATGATCTTCCTAGGAATTTTGAAGGCAACGTCCCATCGAAGGCATGGTAGCCCAGTAGGTAACATTCATTGCCTGTGACCGAGAGGTCCAGGTTCGATACCTCCCTCACACAAGGGGAATGATTTAATTGTCATTTCTTTGGGTTCCCTTGTGTGAGGTCTTATACACCCTTCACGGGGCACCCGCTCAACGGGACTTCTACTACTCCTCACGGGGCACCCGCTCAACGGGACTTCTACTACTCCTCACGGGGCACCCGCTCAACGGGACTTCTACGACATCCGCTCAACGAGGTCATCTACTTCTCCCTCACGGGGTCTTCTACTTCTCCTCCTCTGGTGAGGTCTTATAATAATAATTGTTATAAACTAGACCATACTTATAAATGGTCTAGTTTTTTTAAAAAAAAAAAAAAAAAGGTAACGTCCCTTTATTTTCCAGTAATTTTTCTGGGGAAGAAAAATCACTAGTGTGGTGGGGAGTTACACGTAGACCCCTACTTGTATATTATTAAACTCAAAGGAATTGTGAAAAGGGTAAAGCCATACATCATAGACATTGTAAATATACATAGCCTATTATACTATCCGAATATTAGGAATATTTTTCAATATTTTAACTCGATTTTGAACCCCTTTAATACTTGATATAATTCTTCATGTATGAGGGTGAATATCTAAATAAACAGTAATTTACCAATTTGTTGTCAGTTTGATGGTTATTTGTATTGTTGTCAGTTTTCTATCATCAAGTGGTATTAATTTATCTAAGGTTCCTTAGCCCAGTGGGGCAAGGGCTTGCCCACAACCTTGAGGTTGTGGGTTCGATACCCACCTCACACAAGGGGAATGATTTAATTGTCATTTCTTTGGGTTCCCTTGTGTGGGTCTTATACTCCCCCTCATGGGGCACCCGCTCAACGGGCTTCTACGACACCCGCTCAACGGGCTTCTACTTCTCCCCTCACGGGGCACCCGCTCAGCCGGGCTTCTACTACTACTCCTCTAGTGAGGTCGACCTCCTCTGGTGAGGTCCAATAAATAATTGTAATAGAAAAAAAAAGTGGTAATAATTTGATCGTAGAAAGCCTTGTGTTTCTAAAATTGGATAATATGTTATTGCAATTCGAAATAATTAATTACTTAACAAAGGAGAGAATTGTCATAGGATTAATATATAGAAAAATTCTGATATAGACCTGGCCTACAAATGGGGACATAAACCACTTGGTCCACAATCAACCACATCCCCTCTTTTGATTAAAAAACAATAAAAATTCCTCAAACAATGCACCAAAAGGGGGAATATTTTTATTATTTTAATCAAAAGCGTGATGTAGTGAATGTGGGACCAAGTAGTCCATGCTCTACTTAGTAGGCTCAGTCCCATGATGCAATTGATCTAATATATATGTTGACATAAGTAAAAATTGAATATTGAGGCGATCTAAATAATCCTGACCCAACTATCCTTCTTTCATATGTCTTCACTCACCCTACTTGCAAAAAAATGGAGAAAAGAAGAAGTTTTAGTAAACTTGAGAGATGGTGGGACACAAAAGTATACCCATGCTCTATACATTATCGATACGGAAAAGATTGCATGAAATATAAGGAAAAGAGGCAACAAATAGAATCCAATTGGCAATTAACACATTGACAAATATAAAGAAAATCCATATCAATTAATATCTCACAAGTACACTTAATAAGATAATACTAAGGTCCAAACATGATTACTAAAATAAGGCTTTATTTATATTGTGTTCTTCATCTAACATGCAGAAGATTAGAACTAATTAATTACCCTCCAAACATCACACACAATTTCATAAGTACATATTACCATTCTCACAAAAGGCCTTCCTTCTAGTAGGGACGCTGGCCTCCAATATTTCCTCTTGGAGCATAACTGCAAATCACATACCACCAGCGATTGTTGTTGCACTTAACCCTGGCACACCCTAGGCGAACCGACCTTCGCCACACCACCTGAGTATAGTGCCCACAAGCTTGACCTCTTCTGCACGAGTTTGATGCATAGTCATAGTATTGCCTCTCAGCCACCCACAAACCGACTGCTTGTCTGCCCGAAAAATCTCCGGTTCCGGCTGCTAGGTTTTCGCCGTATGGTCCGCCAGAGTGGACAAGAGTAGGGCATCTGTCCTTCTGTCTGTTGGCATAGTTGAGGGCATAATTTGCTAGCTGGTTGTCCCATGTCATTGGTCCGACCCCGACTTGTGCTCTGGCTACATTGTGAGCATCAAGATAATCTCTGATGGAGTTCTGAGCTGAGGAGGAAGGAAATAAAGTTAAGCTCAATAGACAAATGAGAGCAAGTATTGAGATCTTAGAGAAACCCATTTTGTATTGCTATGTAGTTTGTGAAATGTTATATTTTTTGATGTGTTGTTAATGAGGGTTTCATGGGTTTATATAGTGGTGATTTGGTTGAAAAATTCACAGAAATGAATTGTGTTCCCATAGGAAACGTTGAATGGTTATTAGTAACATTTTTTATCTGTAACTAATGAAAATTACAATATAAAAAAGTATAATTCACATGCTATTTAGATTTGAAAAAGACTGAAAATTCTATATTCTCCGTTTATGACTTTTTTTTTAATTTTTTTTTTTTTTTACAATAGCATAAGCAGAAGAATTGATCAAATGACCATTTCTACAACATTGTTTTTTATATATCTTATAGTGAGGTAAGATATACATTTGGAGACACAAAAGGAATTGGTCTATGCTGCCAATGTCAGAAGTTTTCGTAATTGTTTTGGCTCCCACTTGATGTGGATGGAAATTCTCATTGACAATAACATATATAAGTAATATTTTTTTACCTTGTTAAAATTAAGTTCAAAATATAATTAAAGCAGAGGTGGATTCAAAACTTTATCGTTGGAGAGAGTTACATATAAACATTTATTGTAGTCAAGTTCAAAATTTCTCTTTTTGGGAAAGGGGAGAACTGCAATATATTTCAAGGAAATTGATTTGACAAAAATAAAATTTTTAAATAGAAAAATTGGCAGTTCATTTATCATTGGGGCCGACCGCCACCCTAGCAGCTAGATTTGTCTTTGATAGAATCTCTAGTAGTCCCAAAAGTCGAATGCCTTACCTCGTCTAACTCATTAATCAGAATTCATTTTAAAAGAATTTAAACTATTGCTACACCATAAATATAAAAATAGATATAGGAATGGTTACTAAAACTATCCTAATTTCATCTTTTCTCATACTCAGTGGCGGAGTCAGGAATTTGTCATAGGGAGCACTGAATTTTTTTTAGGGGAGGGGGAGCGAAATACAACATTTATAAGAAAATATCAACAAAAAAATAATCTGAAAATTTTGGGGTGACCGTAGCCTTCTCCTACCCTCATGAAGCTCCGCCAGTGCTCATACTATTGTCGGAGTAAGCCCCAAACAATGTTAAACACCAAGTCGACGTTATACCATCGACGTATAGAGTAATCTTTAATCTTTATTAGCAGTATATGGTTTATAATTTATAATACAGTTAATTTAGGTCAACTTGTTTAGCAAGAGTTTTTGTAATAGCAAGATTTATTTATTTTTGCTTGTTTCTACGGTTGGTGCACTAAGCCTGGCTAAATCCTTTGATCGATCAAAAAATTATTTTTGTTCTGTTCGATCAATAATTGCGCGGGAAAAATTCAAATTCTTTCACAATATTTTTTTTTTTTATAATATGCTTAATTTCATCAAACTTTATTTGGACACAATTAATTTATTTTATTTAATAAATCATTTTTATTTTATAAGATATATTATTACTAAAAGATATTATTCAAGTTGTAATCATTTATAGGACTCAGGTAGCCCATTGTGTTCGAGTCCCGTACCCCCCCCCCTCCTCCCCCAAAAAAAAAAAACAGTTGTAATCATTTTATCACAAGGTCCATAGCCCAATGGACTATGACGGTCGTGAGTTCGATACCCTCCTCACACAAGGGGCATGCTTTAATTTCCTTTTTTTGGGTTCTTTTGTGTGTGGCACTTATATTTTCCTACATGGATCTTCTAATCTTCCTCCTCTGTGAGACACTTTTTTTTATTTATTTGGAGGAGCCCATGTAGGGCGGATAGAAGCCCGGCTGAGCGGATGCCCATGAGGGGGAGTAGTAGTGCCCCATGAGGGGAGTAGCAGAAGCCCGGCTAGCGGGTGCCCCATGAAGGGAGTAGAAGAACCCACACAAGGGAAACCAAGAATAGGAAATTAAATCCTTCCCTTTTGTGTGAGTTGGGTATCGAACCTACAACCTCTTGGTTGTGGGCAGGCCATCTCCCCATTGGGCTATGAACCTTGTGATCTCTGTGAGGCACTTGTATTCCCTTTCATGGGGCAACCGGCCTGTCGGTCTTCTAATTTACCTCCTTTGTGAGGCTCTTCTATACATATAATTTCCGCCCTACATGGGGTAATGGGGATTCTCAGTAATTAAGTAATTATTAGAATTTTTTTTAAAATTTAATTTATTTACTATACATGTATTATATTGCAATAATAGTACTTTCGCCACATAAAATAGATAAAAAAAACCAAACAAATCTAAACCGAATGAAACAGTTTGAAGTTTTGAATTGTTTGCATTGGTTTCAAAATTCTTAAACTGAAAAAACCGTTTGGTTTAAAAATTGTGAAAAACCGCACCAAACCGAACCATGAACAACCCTACACTACATTGCAATTTACTCGGGCGGGTGTTGACGAGTGTGTTAATAGTAATAAATCTTATTATAATATATACTTCGTTAATAATTTAGGGGATATTTTTCTTTTGTAATATATTGAACACAATATGGAGACTAGGTACAAACTTTTTAAAAGACGTTAGTTTATTCAACTTCTAGAATTTATAGACTAATAAGAACGATACTCCCTATGTAAGAGTGGATTTATTTTCACCTTTTATTTGAGGGCAGCCAATGCCACTCCTTGTCTATTGTTTTGTCTTATTCCAATAAAAAAAATTATTTTGTTAAACTTTGTTAGAAAATCTACTTACTGATTAATTACGAAATCCTTCTATTTCATGACAATTTCCATTTTAATAAATCCGTTTGAACAGGCACTAATCGAAGATTATGCTACTTGGTGATAGAGTCCTAGTTGAACAAATCTTCCCATTTAGATGATATGAGCAGCAGAGAGAACTCAAGTCTAGAAAAATATATCTATTGGTCTTTCAGTAAAATTATTGCAAATACCACGTGATCCATACGGAAAAGATTGCATGTTAAAAAAAATTCCACTTGGTAATTCATCCCTGAATATAAAGAAGTACAATATTTCAATATGTATCACTAGTGAACTTAAATAAGATAATAGAAGCAATTACATTAAATAAGATCCAAACATGATTACGAAAATAGAGACTTTATTTATATTGTGTTCTTCATCTGACCTGCAGAAGATTAGAACTAATTTATTAGCCACCAAACCTCACACACAATTTCATAAGTACTACATAATACCATTCTCACAAAAGGCCTTCCTTCTAGTAGGGACGTTGGCCTCCAATATTTCCGCTTGGAGCATAGCTGCAAATCACATACCACCATCGATTATTGTTGCACTTAACCCTAGCACATCCTAGACGAACCGACCTTCGCCACACCACTTGAGTATAGTGCCCACAAACTTGACCTCTTCTGCACGAGTTTGATGCATAGTCATAGTATTGCCTCTCAGCCACCCACAAACCGACCGCTTATGCTGCCTGAAAAATCTCCGGTTCCGGCTGCTAGGTTTTCGCCAGTATGGTCCGCCGAGTGGACAAGAGTAGGGCATCTGTCCTTCATCTCGTTGGCATAGTTGAGGGCATAACTTGCTAGCTGGTTGTCCCATGTCATCGGCCCAACCCCGACTTGTGCTCGGGCTGCATTGTGAGCATCAAGATAGTCTCCGATGGAGTTTTGAGCTAAGAAGGAAGGAAATAAAGCTAAGCCCATTAGACAAATGATAGCAAATGAGATCTTAGAGAAAGCCATTTTGGAACACTTTTTTTCTATGTATTTTGTGAAATGTTATGTTTTGGGATGTGTTGTTACTAAGGGTTTCATAGGTTTATATAGTGGTGATTTTGTTGAAAATTTCAAAGAAATGAAATGTGTTTCCATAGGAAGTCTTTGAACGGTTATTAGTAACATTATTTTTAATTGCAACTGATAACGGTCATTTTCAATAGCTTATTGATATATTCAATTGAAAAAAGTAGCATTGACATGAATTTTGGATTTGGAAAGACTTAAGACCGTTTCTGCAACATTTCTTTAAACCCTATTAGTCATATGAGGTAAGAAATAGATTTTGGGACTCAAAAAGGAAATGGCCTAATAACTATGTCAAAGTTTGCTTTGTTTTGCTCCCACTTGATGTGGATTGAAACTTTCAATCGACACTAACATATATTATTCCCCCTAACTAGTTGTGTCCATACTCTCTCTCTCTCCTCTTTTCTTTTGAAGATAAGTTGAAATATCATTGATCTCTGGTACATGTCTTTATCACTCAAAATTCGTTATTTGGACATTTATTCTAATTATTATAATATTTAGTTTTGGTAATTACTAGTTTTATTGTATTAGGTTTGCTTTAGTAGTTTCCTAGTCAGTTTATATTTCCTAGATATCTGCAAGATTCTAGTAGGTCGACTCCTATATAAATAGGAGAGTTGTCTACGTATTCTGTGTGGCTTTGAATGTGGTCTAGAGTAGAATTGTAGTGTGGTTAGGATTATTGATCCTTATTGTTTTGAGAGTTGATGCATAGAATATTGTCGGCTCTAAGTAGTATTGTTGTGACATTTGATCTCAGTGTTTGTACTCCAGACACTCTCCACCAAAATATTTATTCAATATAATATACGTTTCCGCATTTAAAAAATTCTACAATTTTATTTAAAGATGATCTAAGAATGCATTCATTGAATATTTTCTTAATCTTTTATGAGTAATTTTGTTTTAACTAATAAACATGACATACTTCGACAAAAAAAGTTCATAATTATAAACCATTAACCCATAATGCGTTCAAACCTTTCTGAAATAATGCTTCCAAGCTGTATTTCAAATACTTTTCAGCATAAAATTCCACAATTTCACTTTTGTTCCAATTTTTCCTCTTAAAAAGAATTCATTTTTATAAACTAAAAGGAAAAATTTCTAATTCAGGTTGTTTGGCGTAATTCTCTTAGTCTAGGGCGTGCTAGGGCTAAATGTCAAAATGGAGGGTGGTTTGTGACTTGTAACTATGATCCTCCTGGGATTTTTGGAGGCAACGTCCTTGTAATGGGCTTTACTTTCCAATATTTCTTCTTTTTTCCGGGGAAGTAAAACCACGGTTGGAAAACGTTTGTACCTATACATATTCTCATACATGTCTTTACCACTCAAAATTCGTTATTTGGACATATATATATATATATATGTGGCGTATTGTATGTAGTTGGGGATAAGAATTGAGACATGCACCGAGATAAATGGTTGGTGCCAAAAACGATTAGTATGGTGTAGAGTGGAGTTAGGTGTAAACCCTACCGGTATATGATTAAACTCAAAGGAATTGTGAGAAGGGTAAATCCATACCTCAGAGACATAGTAAATATACAAAGCCTATCATACTATCCGAATATTAGGAATATTTTCCAATATTTTAAATAGATTTTAAACCCCTTTTGTACATGATAAAATTCTTCGTGTATACGGGAGAAGATCTAAATAAACAGAAATTAATCAGTCCGTTCAAAAAACTAGACCATTTATAAGTATGGTCTAGTTTATTACAATTATTATTATGAGACCTCATCAGAGGAGGAGAAGTAGAAGACCCCGTGAGGGGAGAAATAGATGACCTCGTTGAGCGGATGTCCTAGAAGTCCCGCTGAGCGGGTGCTCCGTGAGGGGTGTATAAGACCTCACACAAAGGAACCCAAAGAAATGACAATTAAATCATTCCCCTTGTGTGAGGGAGGTATCGAACCTGGACCTCTCGGTCACAAGCAGTGGATCTTACCCACTGGGCTACCATGCCTTTGATGTCGTAGAAAGACTTGTGTTTCTATAATTTGACAATTTGTTATCGCAATTCGAAGTAATTAATTTCTGAACAAAGGAGAGTATGTCATTGATTTAATATTTATTTTGGTATAAGTAAAAATTGAACATTGAGGCCATCCAAAATTTTCTGACCCCACTATCCTTCTTTTACATCTCTTCACCGACCATAACTGTAAAAATAGGGATGATAAGGAGAAATTTTAGTAAACTTGAGAGAGGGTGGGACAAAAAAAGTATATCCATCGTTCTTTAGTCAAATTATTACCCATGCCACGTTATCTATCTATATGGAAAATATTGAATGAAATACAAGGAAAAGAATCAACAAATAGAATCCAATTGGCTATTAACCATTGACAAATATTAAGAAAATCCATATTAATTCACATCTCACCAAGACGATAAGATAACACAAATAGTTACATTGAATAAGAATTATTAAAATACAGGCTTTATTTATATTGTGTTCTTCATCTGACATGCAGAAGATTAGAACTAATTGATTAGCCTACAAACCTCACACACAATTTCATAAGTACATATTACCATTCTCACAAAAGGCCTTCCTTCTAGTAAGGACGCTGGCCTCCAATATTTCCTCTTGGAGCATAGCTGCAAATCACATACCACCATCGATTATTGTTGCACTTAACCCTAGCACACCCTAGACGAACCGACCTTCGCCACACCACCTGAGTATAGTGCCCACAAACTTGACCTCTTCTGCACGAGTTTGATGCATAGTCATAGTATTGCCTCTCAGCCACCCACAAACCGACCGCTTGTCTGCCTGAAAAATCTCCGGTTCCGGCTGCTAGGTTTTCGCCGTATGGGCCGCCAGAGTGGACAAGAGTAGGGCATCTGTCCTTCTGTCTGTTGGCATAGTTGAGGGCGTAATTTGCTAGCTGGTTGTCCCATGTCATCGGCCCAACCCCGACTTGTGCTCGGGCTGCATTGTGAGCATCAAGATAATCTCTGATTGAGTTTTGAGCTGAGGAGGAAGGAAGTAAAGCTAAGCTCATTAGGCAAATGAGAGCAAATGAGATCTTAGAGAAAGCCATTTTGGAAAACTTTGCTATGTAGTTTGTGTAATGTGATATTTTAGGCATGTTTTGTTAATGAGGGTTTCATAGGTTTATATAGTGGTGTTTTGTTGACAATTTCAAATGAATGAAATGTGTTCCCATATGATATCTTTGAACGGTTATTAGTAGCATTTTTTAACTGCAACTAATTAAAACGTCCAACTTTTGTATCTTATAAAGAATTCGATAGTACAATAGAAGAAAGTATAGAAGTCGCATGGAATTTGGATTTGAAAAAGTCTTTTTATTATTCATTCTCCGTGTCTGGATAGTTTTTGCAATAGCATAAGCAGAAGAACTAATCAAAAGATTTAAATGATTGTTATAAATGTAGAGGAAGCTTCTCGAGGAAATTTTGATTGGTTTGGAAAATGGTTTCCAAACCGATACATGCCGAATCCATCGTTTTGAAATTTTGAATGGTTTAGATGAGTTTAAAAATGTCAAACCAGCTATTTCGAGTTGGTTTGAAAAATGTGTAAAATCAAGCCAAACCGAAACATGAACACCTTGACAGGGAGTTTTTTTTTGTTCGCAGAATTTTTTTATACTATTCCAAGCCAATCAAAAGTACATGAGATAATTTAGGTACACAGATTCACACAAACTAGAACATATCAGGTAAATGACACTTAACGTCCCTACATGCCAACACATAAAATAAACTGGAAAAGGGGTTCCAATTACTCCAGTTTTTTTTTTTTTTTTTTCCTATTACAATTATTTTATTGGACCTCACCAGAGGAGGAGTAGTAGAAGCCCGGCTGAGCGGGTGCCTCGTGAGGGGAGTAGTAGAAGTCCCGTTGAGCGGGTGCCCCATGAGGGGAGTATAAGACCCACACAAGGGAACGCAAAGAAATGACAATTAAATCATTTCCCTTGTGTGAGGTGGGTATCGAACCCACAACCTCGAGGCCCTTGCCCCACTGGGCTAAGGAACCTTAGATTCCAATTACTCCAGTTATTAGTGACATTTCGAAGCAGCAAAGACCATCCTACCAGGAGAAAGGACATCAGTATCAAGCTTAACTTAACGCTTGACATCTCATGTAATTCGTTGGTAAATAATTGTCAGTCTGCTGTCCAGCTCTGTTCAACTATTTCACGAACTTTCCTGTTGTTCTCACTAAAAAACCGTGCTGCTTCAGAATTAGCTGGTGAATTGGGGTTTGGGTCACACAGAAGAGACTGACTAGACGTAAGTATAGCAGCAACATCATAAATGGGTCTCCATTGGTTTTGCAGAATATCCAAGAAAATACTTCCATCAGCATAAATATTCGGGTGAAACATTCTGGAAATGAACCGTACTGTTGGTGGTTTGTTTGGGTAATCCTCAGTAAATTGAAGAGTTAACTTAAACGTGCCTCCATCCCATGGAGTATCATCAGGGCCAAATACAACAGCATTCCAAAGCATAATGTTAATGTTCATGACCGAATTTTAGGCTGTTTATATCTCTTTGTATTTAGTTATGTTTTCTCCATACCTCTTAGGAAACAGACTAGGCGCTTTAGTGTAATATTTATTTTTATTTCCTATCTGTAAGAACTTGTAATACTTAAGTTTCATCATTCTTTCAGTCTCTTAAGTGTATTTGCTTCCACCTATCAGTAGGTTTTGGCTTAGTTCCATTCCTTGTATTTTTGCTTGCTATTTAACCTCTATTTAATAAACGAGTAGGGGCGTATGCCAAACCCACCACAACAGGTGACTTTCTAAAAAACAAAAGAGACCACATCTACAACATTTCTTTGTATATAGTTATAGTGAGGTAAGATAAACATTTGCAGACTCAAAAGGAAGTGGAATATGCTGCACAGCAAATATATATTGCTACTAATCTACTCCCTCCATTCCTAAATATAAGACTCTTTAGACAATTTGAGAAAATTAAGGAAGTTGTCATTTTCATCTAAACTTCCAATATTACCCCACCTTCCCTCTCTCTCACTAATACATCATAAAGAAAAGAAAGAAAAATATTGAGGGTATAATTGAAATAAATTGTTGACAACTAATAAAAGAACCTTAAACGACAATTAATTTGGATACCTAGATATCTCCTAAACGACAATTAATAGGGAATGGAGGGAGTAATATTTTACAGAGAGATTAACTCTTACTACTCAAATATTGCCAGTTAGTGTCAATATTATATGTACAACAACTGCATATATATAGTTTGCTGGAATATCTAAAAGTTGACTAGTTGACATTTTCTAGGAAAGTTCAAGTGGTTGATCTCTGATAAAGTTTCTGAAAGTATTCCGGATTTTAGTCTTTTTTGCATGTAAGAAAATAAAGATGTATTTTTCTTTTCTTTGAAAGGATGTATTTAATCTTATCTAATTTTACTAACATAATGAAGAAACAAAATCAGAATTATATTTACGAGTGAATATAATTTTAGAAAAATAATTTTCAAAATTCACAATAAGCCAAATATTTTGAGAAGGTGAAAAGAGTCGCAAAGCCTTATATTTGAGACATGCGTATTAGATAAGAAACATATTTACTCCAACTAAAACTTCTATAGATTTAGCGGTAAGAAAGTAGATAAAATAATCCTCTCTTCCTTCGGGATTGAAGTATAATTTCATATAAAAAATGAGACATTCAATTTCAGGCAGAGAGAGTAACTATTTCTTTCTCAGTTTATGACCACTTCTCCATCATTTCTTTATTTATCTTATTGTGAGGTTAGATAACATTTGGAGACACAAAAGGAATTGGGCTATGCTGCCAATGTCAAAGGTTCTTAATTATTTTGAACCCACTTGATATGGATTGAAATTCTCATTGACAGTAACATATATAAGTAGGATTTTTTTCCCTTGTTAAAAGTAAGCTGAAATATCATTGAAGTTGGGGGGTCGATTCAAAACCTAAATGTTGGAAGAGAGTTACATAGAAACATGTATTATAGTCAAGTTCAATTTTTATTTTTTATTTTTTTAATTTTTATTTTTGGAGAGGGGAGAACTGCAATATTACAAGAAATTGATTTGACAAAAAAAATATATTTTTTTTTAAATAGAAAAATTGGCAGTCCATTTTCTCCACACGAGTAGTACTACAAAAGTTACATGATTAGTTCTTATGCATCTATAAATCGAATTCCTTACCTCGTTTAACTCATTTTAGAAGAATTTAAACTCTTAAAATATGACATATATATTCTTTTTTATTGCATATATATTTTCTACATGTGTAGAAAATTTGAACAATTCTAATTTGATGTAAAAGGATTTTTTATTTATTTTTTAATAATTTCATAAAAGTGAATTGTTTGTAAAATGAGAAATTAGACTAAAAAATGAAATGTTGTATTGAATTTTATGCTGAAAAGTTTACACAACTTTAAAGCTTTATTTCAGAAAGGTTTTGAACATATTTTTTTTTTTTAAAAAAAAACTAGACCATTTATAAGTATGGTCCAGTTTATTACAATTATATATTATTAGACCTCTCCAGAGGAGGAGTAGTAGAAGCCCGTTGAGCGGGTGTCGTAGAAGAACCCAAAGAAATGACAATTAAATCATTTCCCTTGTGTGAGGTGGGTATCGAACTTGGACCTCTCGGTCTCAGGCAATGGATGTTAACCACTGGGCTACCATGCCTTCGATACTTATTACTTAATAAATTTGCAGATAAGAACTTAAGAATATATTCAATGAATGCATCCTTAGAAAATGTTTCAAGAAAATCCTACAGTAATTGGATTATTTCAAAGAATCCATGAATGATTGCTTTCTCACATGAGTTATATAAGTGCATTTATCAAATCGAATTTGAAATAAGTTTATTAGTCTATTACTGACAACAAAATTTCAAAATTGAGCCAAGGGTGTATATGGATATAGTTTCACATAATTTTCATTTTGAGTAACACAAAAACAATTTACTTTTACAACTTCAAAAAAATTATAAAAAATAAAAATCAATAAAACACCCTAAGTCTTTGGTGCTGCCCTGTCGCAATAATTTCAGGAGAAAGTGTCTATCTTTATCTTTTTAATATATATATATATATATATATATATATATATATATATATATATATATATATATATATATATATATATATATATATATATATAACCTATAAAAAAATGAGTACTCTAAACAGACTTTTCTCTCAGCAAAAGTGGAGAAGTAAGAAATTTTTGTATAGGACCTTTATTTTTCTAATTTTTTATGATATTAAATTTCTCCCTTTAAAACATTATGAAAAAAATTATTTTATCCTTTGAACAATTCCTCCTCTTAACATAAAATTATAATTAGATCAGCTGGTTTTTTTTTTTTTTTTAGAAAATCCACCAGCGTCGTGGGGCGGTCCCCCGATTATTAAAAACGTCAAAATCTGGCAGAAAAAATTAGGGAGGGGGACTTAAATCAAAACCTCCCAGTACATAAATGTTAGCAAAATAAAATATAGCCTTTAAGCATTTATAATATGTATAAGGGTGATACAGTTTAATCTATGCTAATATGCAAAGCTAGAAATCCAACAATGACCGTTTATTGGATGGTGTAGCCGAAAATTACAATGAGAATTACCAATCCAATTACCTGCAACATTAAAGAAGTCGGACATAAAGCGTTCCCAACTTGTCAAGATTAATTAAACCTCTAATGTCTGTTGGCAGAAGAGTCGGGTCTCCAAATTGATGGTTCTCGCAAGTTGAACAAGCCAAGTTGGCTAAAGCATCCGCAAAAAGAGTTTGTCTCACGATATATATGATGAATCGTGCGATCACCGAGAAGAAACAAAACCTTGCGAAAAGAAAATTCAAGTTTCCAAGCAATAGTACCTCTGTCTGAATATGAAATTCAGTAATACCACACCTACCCACCATCTGTAACCCGATAAACAAAGCTTCGAGTTCCGCTTCCATACTAGTACGATAATCACCAGCGTAGTTAGACAAAGCACTAATAAAATCACCATTTGGATTTCCCTTGGATGCCCCATCAATGTTGAAAACTACATCTCCGGATGTAGTGTTTGGTCCCCATCGCAACACCAAGGTTCTCTGCGGCCGAAATAACCGTGGATTGGGCAAGATCAGCTGGTAACACAATATGAGATTAAAAAAATATATATAGAACAAACTGTTGGAAACTATATCAGAATCCTATTTCTAATATATAACAATATTCACAGAATATTGTGTTAGTTTTCTAATTGGACTTAATTTCATTGTACGGCTAGGAAGCTTGTATTAAACATCAATACAATCAGAATTCAGCAAATAAATCAATACAATCTTTTACAAACAATCCCAAACTGTAAAAAGAAATACCCAACAAATATAGAAGATGAAAATTTAATTCCTTGAATTATATTATATATATGGTCTGGGTACAAAAATCTAACGAACTGCACTAACTAATCCTCATATGACACACACAATACATACACCTACAAACGACGTACGTATAGATGAAGCCATGCATGCAATTACATTTCATTCCACAACCAGACACACAAACCTTAAATCAAAGGCACGGTAGCCCAGTGGGTAATATCCACTGCCTGAGACCGAGAGGTCCAGGTTCGATACCCACCTCACACAAGGGGAATGATTTAATTGTCATTTCTTTGGGTTCCCTTGTGTGAGGTCTTATACTCCCCTCACGGGGCACCCGCTCAACGGGACTTATACGACACCCGCTCAACGGGACTTCTACTACTCCCCTCACGGGGCACCCGCTCAACGGGCTTCTACGACACCCGCTCAATGGGACTTCTACGAGCGGGACTTCTACGACCCTCACGGGGCACCCGCTCAACGGGCTTCTACGACACCCGCTCAACGGGACTTCTACGACCCTCACGGGGCACCCGCTCAGCCGGGCTTCTACTACTCCTCCTCTGGTGAGGTCGACCTCCTCTGGAGAGGTCTAATAATATATATAATTGTAATAAACTGGATCATACTTATAAATGGTCTAGTTTTAAAAAAAAAAAAAAAAAAAAAAATACACATCAACAAAACTGCATCGTAATTGTAACAACGCGTCGGAAATTTAGAATTCTCCATTACATCCTCCGCCTTTTTTTTAAAGTTATTGTCATATGGCAGTTTAATAACGGACAAAGAATATAATGTAAAATGTGACAGAAGATTTAATCAGAGCCGTTTAATAGGGTTTTTCGCCGATGTAATTGCCAGGAGGATCATAGCTGCAAATAACAAAAGACCACTTATTGTTAGTGCATTGAACTTTAGCACATCCAACGCTAGTCGTACCACGCCACACGATCTGTGTATAATGTCCACACACCTGGGTGGGAGCACAAATATTCAAGAGGGAGTTATAAAATGGCTTTTCATCAGCCACAATTTAACTGCTTCAGCCAGGGACGAAGCCAGGAATTTGATGTTGGGGGGGCGAAACTGGTAAAAAAATTCTAAAATTCTTGGGGGAGCAATAAAAAAGGCAAAAAAAAATTCTTGGGGGGCGAAATTGATAAAATTTTCCAAAATTTTCCAAAATACACATCAAATTTCGATAAATAGTAGTATTTTTAAAAATCTCGGGGGGCGGCCCCCCCGCCCCCCTGTAATCGTCCCTGGCTTCAGCCGCGGTCATGTCCCATCCGGCCTCGGCTAGGTTTTCGCCGTAAGGTCCATCAGAATGGACCAATTCGCAATCGCCAGCCCTCTTATTGGCGTAGTTTTGAGCATATTGAACGAGGGTTGTGTTCCAATGCAGCGGCGGAAGACCGAGGGATTCAGAGGTCCTTTTTCTGTATACCTTTTGTTGGATTAGCCCAGAAATCTTCTTTCATCGGTCATTTCTCCATAGTGCTTCTTCTGCCACTATTTACGTTTGTTATATTCCACATTCTATTTGCTGCCTTCTTGGTTTCCTCATGTGTGTTCTTTCGAACTCTTAATTATTAGTTGTAGACATTTTTTTTTGGGGACCGAAATTACTATATTGATTGTATCACTTTCTGGCAAGAAATTGCTATTCTTCCATTATGTGCGCACCCTCTTGGTGTACACATGTTTTAATTTTATTTCAATCATTTTCCCTTTTATGCCCTTAATGGAATTGTCGGTTCTTTTGTCCTTGGTCATTTGTACCACACGTCCATTGTACTTCATTTCTTTGGAAAGAAGGAAAATTTTATATTTTATTTGATTCAGCTCTAGAACCATTTTTGAGCTTTTGGCTATTTGTATTGGTCTCCACTTGGTTGACCTATTAGTGACGGATCATCAAAATTGACTTTTCCATTGTTTCCATTTTCTTGATCAACCATTTAGCTACTTCCAGTTCTTGTTTTGTTCGCCCTATGTCTGTTTATGAATTGCAATCTCCATTTCCAGTGAATCAATTTTCGTTGACAATTCTTGATTCGTACTTTTTGGTTTAACAAAGATTCATATCTCCTGCCTTCTTGTAGTTTTCCCTCAATTATCATGTTAGCTCAATCTTTGGTTTCCTCAATTGAGCACATTTTTGCTCAAATATTTTTAATCTCATTCAACTTTTCACTAGAATATTTTTAATCCAGTGAAAATATTGATTTCCAAAGTCTCTCAGTTTGTGATTGACGTTGGTCATTGTTTCACTTTCACCCATCCTGACGTTCTCGGATTCAGTGGTCCAACCGTTCAGAGCAGAAAGTCACTTGAGAGTTGGTAGAAGAAGCCGGCTGAAGTATTTTCATCTTTTCAGCGACCAGGAATTGCAAGTTTCGAGGACGAAACTTTTGTAAGGGGGGAATAATGTAAAACCCGTAACTTTTGTTTACGGGATATTTGTCGTGTAATATCCCGTGTAATTAATTTTATGGGATATTTGTCGTGTAATTAATTTGTTTACGGGATATTTGTCGTGTAATTAATTTGTCATGTAATTAAAAAAAAAAATGTACTCAATTTTTGAAGAGAAAATATATCTCCGAAGCATCTTATTTATAAAAAAAAAATTTAATTTTTTTCACAAGTAACTTTGTAGAAGGAATTTATTTCGTGTGATTATGTGACTACATGTCCAATTAATTGTATAACATGTTACATGTTTTATTATGTGTACGTTTTATTAAGGTCTGTTTCGCACACGTATCGTAATTAGGGGACTTAATTGTGATTCACTTAGATAATTAATTTAATTACATTATTGATTGGAATTAGAAATAAAATAAATTAAAAGAATAAAGAAAAGTGAAACAAGGCTTCGTGGGTTTGGGATTTAGTAAAAGAAAAAGGAAATAAAAAAAGGAAGCATAACGTGGGGATAGTGGGATTGAGGGTAGGGATGGCAATTTGATCCGTGATTCGTTGACCCGCTCTGCCCCAATGCCTTTTGGAGCAGATCCGCTCTGCCCCGTATAGAAAACGGAGCAGATCTGCTCCGCCCCGCGAACGGGGCAAATCGGATTTGGTATTTGTGTTTGCCCCGCTCCGCTCTGCCCCGTTTTGCCCCATATATATGATATTATTATAATATTGTTATTATTAGGCCTAATTATGTTTAATTTTCATTTTAATATACTATTTGTACTTGTTTGAAATTTGATTTAGTATAAAATTTATTAATTATACTTGTTGGAGGCTCTATTTTTATGAATTTTAAAAAAATTAATGATTTTTATGGTAAAATTAATGATTTTTTTAAAAAAAAAAAAATAGGACTGGGCGGAGCGGATCGCGGAGCATAAAATTTTGATCCGGAGCGGATCGGAGCGGATGTTGGACAAAGCGGATCGGATCGGATCAGACAGATATCCGACCCGATCTGTCCCATTGCCATCCCTAATTGAGGGCCTGCATTGGGGGTTCGTGCAAACAAGAAAACAAGAAAAAGAGAGGCGGCTCAGCCTCTCTCTCTCTCTCTCTCTCAGTGGCTTGAACAGAAGGAAAAATAAAAGAGGAAGCCGGCTCTTTTCTCTCTCAGCCGCAAGAGAGATCAAGGCAATTGTGGGGATTCTTTCACTGGAATCGTGCCCAATCAGAAAAAGCATGGAGAGAAAGTACAATCTGCCCAGAAATTCGCTAGGACAATTGAGGGGGCTATCGACCTCCATTTTCGACCCACAATATACCGATTCGAAGATAATTGAAAGACCTTCGAGTGAGCGCAGACGGATCGTAAATCAGAGGTTTTAACAGAAATTTATCGCCCCCGGAGTGAGCTTCCAGGACTGATTACAGATTTATGTTTTTTCGCGTCCGTAACAGGTAGGGACCTTTTCGTCATTTAATTCTCGCATTATTTACTGCACAGTAAAAGCGAATAAACTATTCAATTTACAAAATAGTTGCACAAATTGTGTTTATTGCTTTCGATATTGTATAAACTGTTTTTGGTATGATTTAAATTCATTATAATCTGATTCGTAAATTGATTATTGTGTTCTTGTTATTGCCTTATGTAAATTGTCATAATTAACTGATAATTGTGAATCTTGGATTAATTGGGCATGTATTGAATTTGCATAAATGTTACCACTTTGGTCGTCGTATTTGGGAGTCATTGATTTTAGTCATATTTGGTTTGGTCGACCGAGTCGTCGCCCCATTCGAGTTCTTGTTTATGAAAGGTCTGTAGAAGGATACATCCCATTTATATATCGCTAGAACCTGGTGTTCGCGATATTTCTGTGTGGATATGTGGACCCGAACCCTAGCGGGGAGAAATAAGTTGGGGCTGCTAACAGTTAATTGTGGAGCTCATGTGTGGGCAATGACACAATGGATGTATTCTTTATTTTTGGCCTTCAACCGGGGGAAGTTTAGGCCGGTTTCTGTGTGGCCCTTCCTCTGTGGGTTAATACATGAGGGGCTGTTAGCAGTGATTATGGGCCTGATTAGACAATTGAGCTTGACTGTGGGATTGTAGTGTCATAGCGATAACTATGTTCGTAACGTCTAAGTAAATTGTGTAATCGATAATACTGTAGGGCAGACGTGCTTGATGTGGATTCGGTTGTGTGAAATGCTTGGACATGAAGAGTATAGTTGTTTAGCTTATTTGTTGTTTTTCACTTGTTTGGTCTTTGTTTGTTTATTACTCGATTGTCTGACATAACTATCGATTTGTAGTGCATAAGTAGTATGGGATGCTCATGGCATGAATTCCGATATATGGTGTCAGATTTGATAAGTATAGGCGAACATTTGTTTGGGTCTTGTTGATACTTGGTTTGAGTCTTTTAACTTGTATTTTGGGTTACTTTTATGTTCTGATCCAATTGGATTCTGCTCTGTTCTGTTTCAGGCTCTAGGTCTTAAAAGACTTGTGTAGTGGCTTGTCGAGAGCTTTTATTTTCCAAAGGGGTATTTTGGGAAACGGGAATCTATTTCATTTATCTGTGTTATTTTCTGTTATGTTTATAATTGTGTTTTTAGGTCCTACTGAGCATCAGAGCTCAGTCCATCCGCTTTTTATTGTGCAGGTGATGTAGATGTTGAACTTGTTCACGACAATGATACCTGGGAGGGGCTATTTGAGGAGTGATCCTAATCTACGTAGCTGCTAGACTTTATTTCCTTTTCAGTTATTTCTTTTAGAACGTTTAGACTTATTACAATAATGTTATAAGTATATTCATTTTCAGTTATGTATTTAGATTTCTGCTGTTAAACATTTACTTTGAATTTAATGCATAATGAATTGTCTTTTTAGTAACTCTGTATCGTAGGCTTTGGTGTCTCATCGACCAATGAGACACTGCTATGTCATCACCCTGGTTACGGGGTGTGACACATAGGTTTTAGTGGGTGAAAATCCTCTGTCCCCATTCCTGTCTTCATCCCTGTCCCCAACCAATCAGAATTTACTATATAAATATTTTTTCCAATTATATATACCGGATGAATTGTGATTTGTTGGGGACAAAGATGGGGACAGGAACGGGGACAGGGGATTTTTTTTTCTGGTTTTAGTCGGCAAATAATCGCATATAGCCGTTTATGTACCCATTTTTGTGCCCAACCAACGAATTCTGATTGGTTGGGCACAGCAATATGAACATACATAGGTAAAACAGGTGAAAATCGTCTGTAACCGTACATGTCTCCATACATGGACAGACAATTTTTTGCTAGTTAATGGTAGGTATTAAGGTTGATGTCTAAGAACTACTCCTTCCGTTCCATAATATAAGTAGCTTAGGACATGTAGTGAAAATTAAGGACGCAAAAAATTAAGGTTCTTTATTAGTCAAATTATCAATATTACGCTCTTAAATAAAATTGATATTTTAACTAACAAAATACTTTGTTTTTTATTTTCTTAATTTTTTTTACTTGTCATAAACGATTTATATTATGAGATGTACATAGTAGTCTACAAGCAATGTTGGATTATTGTCTTCTTGGTTTTTCTTTTTTTCTTTTCTGGAATGGAGGAAGTAACCACCAAGGAATTTTGTGGAAAGATTCAAATGATTTATCTTTCTCAAAAAAGAAAACAAACCCGAGCGCACCATTAGTAAAGGACGTTCTTTAGTGTTAGAGACGGGACGTGAGCCTTAAGGTTGGGATTTAATCCTTTTTAGTAAAAGAGATATATTTCAATTATTATTATTTTTTTTTACCTCACCAGAGGAGGAGTCCATGTAGGGGAAGCCCGGCTGAGCGGGTGCCCCATGAGGGGGAGTAGAAGTGCCTCACAAAGGAGGAGGAACTAGAAGTCCGGCTAGCGGGTGCCCCTTGAAGGGGAGTATAAGACCCACACAAGAGAACCCAAGAAATGACAATTAAATCATTCTCCTTATGTGAAGGGTATCAAACCCACAACCTTGAGGTTGTGGGCAGGCCATAACCCCACTGGGGTGGGACTATGGACCTTATGATAATATATTTTACAAATTGATTTTAAAATACACATTGAATTTTGCTTGAGCTTCTTTGTTTAAGTTACAAGTGAGAGGTTTTGTATTAATTTTCGCAACAACAAAAAATAATAATAATAATAATAATAATAATAATAATAATAATAATAATTACGAGATATAATAGGACAAGTGTTTCCATTCCAAATTAACTATTATCAAAAGTTCTACATCAATCAAAATTTCTAATGGTTCCTTAGGCTAAGAAAAAGATTTCGGTTGGACATAGGTTGATATATTATGAAAACACAAGTATTACTCTATAAAACAAATGCCACCTACCGTAGGGATTGTGCAGGTCCATATTATGGTTTGTTTATACATTAGATTTAGTTTCTTTTATTAATATTAAGAGAGGGGACATTTTTTTTTTTACTAAGTGTGTGTTTTTTTCTAAGTAAATTATTAATTATTATCATTATTTCAATGAAATCAAGATTATAAGAAATGACATCTCTATAAAAAAAATAAAAAAATAAAAAGGATTTCCTATCTGATTTTTTCATGCAAATAAGCCATTACAACCGAAGCACCAATGGCGGAGCATACAAGGTGCAGGCCCCCCAAGATTTTTCAATTTTTTTTTATATACTAGGTATATATATCCAACGGTTTAGAATAAGAGATATTTTTTTTTTTTTAAATGGCTCCCCCAAGATTTTTTAATTTAGTTATATATTAAATATATATATCCAACGGTTCATAATAAGATAGATTTTTTTTTAAAATAAGATCGGACGTTTTACAAAGCACATGAAAATATATGATAAACAGCGAAACCTACCATTTAGAAGTTTCTATAATTGTTTGGGCTCTATCTCCTAAAAGCCGCAGAACTCATTCTCGGAGCATCAACAAAGAAGATTGAAGCTGAGTGAAAAATTTTGCACCAAATTCTGCACCAAACAACTGTGATTGTGAGTGAAGGGCTAATTTTGTGAGTGATTTCTGCGTTTCAGATTGATTTTTGATGGTGATATTGATGATAAATTCTCTAATTTAATTAAACCCTAAGGCCTAAACCTTTTTCGGGTCATTAAATTCCTCGGTAAATCTTTCAGTGCTTTTATTCTGCAAAGAGGATACAAGTTGAATGTCCGTACTCGCCCGTCGAATGCCCGTGAGAAGATGGGCATGCCCGCTACCATTATTATTAATTTCTCTTTTTAAAAAAATAGATCAAATCCGAAAAAATCAACAAAATGCAGTTCTTTCTCATTCACGTACAGTTTACAGTCCTATGAAGGGGAAATAAAAATCCAAAATAGTTCAAGAACAATCAAATCAAATTCTTCAATATCCAAAAATAGTTATAAAAAAACAATAATCAAATCAAAATCCACAATTTTAAGAATAATTCAAGATGAACTGTTCAAAATTAACAAACATATTGTTGAAGTCAAAGCAACAAAAATAGATATTGTTTTTTTTTAATATCATCCATCTATTGATCTAGATAATGAACAATAGAAGTATTATATGAATTCATTTTAGATAATGTTGATTCCTTCTCATCATCTTCACATATAAAACACACATCTTACGAAGTTAAAACATTATAAATGAAAAATGAAAAATGATGAGTTAGAACATAATTTAGATATTTTTTAGAGATGAAACAGTGAATTCAATTGCGTATACATATTTGAGCTTGTACATTTCTAGGAAGAAGATGACTCCTATATTTTGTAAGAATTCGTGTAAGAAGATAGTGGATATACAAGACTCTTGTTCAGTTTGGAGAAGTTTGAAGAGTCTTATTAATCCTTATCCAAAATTAATAAAAATACAAAATAAAGTGGGTATGCCCGGTCACAACCTGCTCATACCCGCATGGCCCGTTACTCGATTGGGTATGCCCGTTGATACTCGCGTTTAAATGGGCATGGAATTCATAGGCCCATACCCGCCCATTAATCTCACGAGACGGGCATATGCCCATTTTAACAACTCTACTTATAGATACTAGGAACTTTTAACCCTTTTTTATTTTATGTTTTTCAATTCCATGTAGAAGTGCATTTATTTTTATCTTTTATGTTGTTCTGGTTTAGTCCCCTTCTTATTTTCTTACTGGCTATTTGACCTTTATTTAATAAACAGGTAGAGGTATATGCCAAACCCTCTACCACAACATGTAGCATTCTGAAGAAGAAAAAAGACAACTTAATTAACAAATTCACTTGGTAAACACATTGATGAATATAATGAAATACGGTAGTACCATATTATTTCTTTTACAAGTTTTATTGAGATGCTCTCTAGAAGTCTTCCGCGACTATGACTCTCGGCCCCCCACTGATTTCCGATGGTGGCTGCCCCAGCGCCGGCGCCCTCTAGTGGGAGGCGTGGCAAAAAAAAAAAATCCTTTGCGGATCTTGTTAAACCTACATCAACAACAACGTCGGTACCTACGAAATCGCTTGGAATCTTCAAAGGTGAACCTTCCCTAACCATTGACGAGAATGAACTATCAATTCTCGAGGCTCCATGGAAGCTTGCTCTAATCGGCAAGTTCTCCCGTCGGGCGCCTCTTGTGGAGAATCTCAAGAAGGATTTCGCTAAGCTCCAATTCACGGGCCCATATTGGATCGGATGGCTAGATCATCGACACGTTCTTATACTTTTCGATCACGAGGAAGACTATTGCCTCCTGTGGTGGCGAGGAGTTTGGACTTTTGGAGGCTCACGTATGAGGGTTTTTAAATGGCAATATAATTTTGATACACGTGTGATACCTTCGGTTGTGCCGGTTTGGATCCGTTTTGAGAGATTACCCATTCATCTATATAACAAATCGGTGCTATTCTCTTTGGCATCGGCGGTGGGCACGCCACTTGTTTTGGACGCTCCAACGGCCCATGCCTCACGACCAAGCGTGGTTAGGGTTTGTGTGGTGGTCGACTTATTGAAAGAGATTCGGAATCGGGTATAGATATCTCATACGCGATCGGGAAAGCGGTTCTGGCAAAGTATTATTTATGAGGAATTGCCGGAATATTGCACCAAGTGTTGGGAAGATTGGTCACGACATGTATTGTTGTTCTACTGCTCGAGTGCCTCTCGTAACTATGGCGGCCCAAAAAAACAAGGGTTTGAGTGAGGCCAAGAACAAGACTACAGTGGTAACAAAGAGATTGGGACGGATGGCTTCTATTCCAAATCATAAGGTTTTGGAAATAGGATCGACGTCAAAGACAATGGAACAGGAGTCGACGGCGGTTGCCGATCCTGTGGTGGTTTCGAGCCAGCAGGTTAACAATGGTATGTCGTCCCCTGCGATGAATGGAGCGTCATCGGTATCGATAGAGCCGCCTGGGACATCATCGATGGCAAGGACCTCGGAGATTCCAGTGGTGGAGGTGGAAGGCGGTAGTCCGCTGGTGATTCCGCAAGATCCGGCTCAAATGCCGGTTATGAATTTGATGCTAACGGACGGTGAATGTGGTGATTCCCACAACCCAGGTTTGGTTGTTGAGATTCCACAAGTGGGCCCCAGAAAAATGGACTTTCCAAATCTGGAACAGTTAAGTCCAGAGAATTTCGTTGGCCCAAACACAGCAACATGTTATTTTTACTCAGGTTCTAACTTAAGTCCGGTGCACCTGTCATCGGGAATGTGTGTTACTCCAACACCGGGTTCATTTATGCTAGCTACCCCTTCAACGGACCCCGTGATCACGATGTGCGTATGTAGTTTACATAGCCCGGAGGTAGAACGAGCACAAAAATCTACCTCGGTACAAAAGGACCCGAATATTTTTTACGCTCCTTTCGAAGACAGACACAAATTATTTGCAACCATTCGGGACCTCAATAAAAGACTTAAGGGGTCAACTGTCAGGGGACATGTTGATATAACTGCGCAAAAAGAAAATAATGATGCTCCGGACACTGCCGAAACATTGGCAGATCTTCAGTTGGAAGATGAATATGATGATTTTATTCCCGTTCGCACCCGCAAAGGTAAAAAGGAAAACACAAAAGTCCCTTCTGAACACCATATGGAGACTAGGTACAAACCTTTTAAAAGACATTAGTTTAACACCCACTAGAATTTATAGACTACTAGGAACGATACTCCCAATGTAGTAGTGGATTTGTTTCCACCTTTTATTTGAGGGTAGATAATGCCCCTCCATGTTTATTTTTTGTCTTATTTCAATAAAATTATTTTTAATTTTAAAAAAAAAAAAGAATATAATGAAATACCATAATTCATATATCACTTGATAAGATAATACAAAAAAATTACATTGAAGAACACCAAACAATTATTAAAATACAGGCTTTATTTATATTGTGTTCATCATCTGACATGCAGAAGATTAGAACTAACTGATTATTTAAAATACAGGCTTTATTTATATTGTGTTCATCATCTGACATGCAGAAGATTAGAACTAATAATTGATTAGCCTCCAAACCTCACACAATATTTCATAAGTAAATATTACCATTATCACAAAAGGCCTTCCTTCTAGTAAGGACGTTGGCCTCTAATATTTCCTCTTGGAGCATAGCTACAAATCACATACCACCATCGATTATTGTTGCACTTAACCCTAGCACACCCTAGACGAACCGACCTTCGCCACACCACCTGAGTATAGTGCCCACAAACTTGACCTCTTCTGCACGAGTTTGATCCATAGTCATAGTATTGCCTCTCAGCCACCCACAAACCAACTGCTTGTCTGCCCGAAAAATCTCCGGTTCCGGCTGCTAGGTTTTCGCCGTATGGTCCGCCAGAGTGGACAAGAGTTGGGCATCTATCCTTCTGTCTGTTGGCATAGTTGAGGGCATAAGTTGCTAGCTGGTTGTCCCATGTCATTGGCCCAACCCCGACTTGTGCTCTGGCTGCATTGTGAGCATTAAGATAGTCTCCGATGGAGTTCTGAGCTGAGGAGGAAGGAAATAAAGTTAAGCTCATTAGACAAATGAGAGCAAGTATTGAGATCTTAGAGAAACCCATTTTGTAACACTTTTTTTTGCTATGTAGCTTGTGAAATGTTATATTTTGGGATGTGTTGTTACTAAGGGTTTGATAGGTTTATATAGTAGTGATTTTTTTGACAATTTCAAAGGAATGAAATGTGTTCCTATTGGAATTCGTTGAACGGTTATTTGTAGCATTTTTTAAATTGCAGCTAATTAAAACGGTCATGTAGCTTATAAAGAATTAGCTAGTACCATAGAAGAAAATATAGATGTCGCATGGAATTTGGATTTAAAAAATAATTTGTATTATGCATTTTCCGTGTATGGACATTTTTTTACAATAGCATAAACAGAAGAACTAATCAAAGGAGACCATATCTACAACATTTCTTTGTATATAATTATAGTGAGGTAAGATATGCAATTGGAGACTCAAAAGGAAGTCGGCTATGCTGCCAATGTCAAACGTTTCTTCTTATAATTAATGCAATAAATATATACTCCCTCCATTCCCTATTAATTGTCGTTTAGGAGATATTTAGGTATCCAAATTAATTGTCGTGTAAGGTTCTTTTATTAGTTGTCAACAATTTATTCCAATTATACCGTCTACATAGTCCTTTCTTTTCTTTATGACGTATAAGTGAAAGAGAGGGAGGGTTGGGTAATATTGGAAGTTTAGGTAAAAATAATAACTTCCTTAATTTTCTCAAATTGTCTAAAGAGTCTTATATTTAGGGAGTATTACTTATTATTAATGAAAAGTTTGATAAGATTGAGCTACTAATCTAACATTTTACAGAGATGAACTCCTACCACTAAAATATTGCCCACTAGTGTCAATATTATATATACTTGATGTAACCATATGGAGTAGAACAACTACATATATATTGTCACGCCCATTTCCAGAGTCGAAACACGACTGTGCCAATGAGAGTTCTCACTAACACAAGATCAAGTTCGATATATGGTATGGTTCTCAGAAACGCTCAAATCGCCCAATAAAAGTGCTAAGATGGAGGGGATCACATGGTTTGGGTCAAGTCATCCTAAGCATTGATGGTGCGTCCAGAGGCAATCCAAAACATGCAGGCATTGGAGGAGTGTTCCGTTTGGGGATGGACGGTTTCTTGCTACATTCGCAGCTTATATCGGGATCAATATCTCAAACACAAGAGCGGAACTATAAGCACTTTTAAAATGCCTTCAATTGGTAGACAATATGGGTTTGACAGAGATACAAATACAAACGGATTCGACGTTTATTGCTTATTTCGTTGGGCGGGGATCAATCTCATCTTGGGCCATTGACATTATGTTTTGAAAGTTTCTCGCTGATGGGAAGCGCATCTATTTCCCATGTCTATCGTGAGGTAAACAAAGTGGCGGACTCTTTAACAAATATAACTTGTAATACGAAATCTTCGCATTATTTCCAATAGCTTTCGACTCTTCCTAGGAGGTTAGAGGATTATGCAATTTGGATAGGATGAGCATCTCTATTTTAGGATAATGTAACAATTACGAAAGGGGTCTAAGCCTCTGTACTATTTTACTCCATCCAATAGAACTACGCATTTCGGGAAAAAAAACCTTATAATATATATATATATATATATATATATATATATATATATATATATATATATATATATATTTCCTTTTATCAAACACTGTACTCTCATCCAAGCCTAACAAATTCTATATTGATTCATTTAGACAACCCCAATTACTTGGGATTATAGCTTTGTTGTTGTATCTTTTTTCAAATGCTTCAATAGACAAGCAGAAATACAACTATCCTAGTTAAGATTAATGTTATTGTAACATACAACTTCAAAAGGTCTGGAAAAACAATCCAGGAATGAAGTGTTTCTAAATTTCATATTTAACGCGAAAGAAGCATCAAATTATGGTAAAAACAGGGTAGAAACGTTGAATCGGAACGTAAAAATGTAAAATCGATCGTTTCTACCGATTCTACAAAATAGTATGGCGGGTTGGGGTTTATTAGTTTAGGTCAGGTCAGGAGAGCAAATACCTAATTAAATAATTTTTTTCCATCAATTCAATTTTGCTCTTGTTGAACGCTTTCACTTAAGATGATTTCGTTGACATCAACGAAGAGAATCCATCACTTGTGTTAGTACTTAGTACCGACATAACAGGTCACCGCAGTTGTACATCCGCCACTGGCCGAGGAATAAATCGCTGAATAAACACTATGATTTGTTGTGTTTTTATCTTGTGAAAGACGTGTTCTTTATTTATTACGAACTTTGTTGCGTTATTGTCTTTTAAAAAATTTGTGAGACTATATTTTATATATTTTTATCATTTTGTTGGACTATATGATATAATTTATAGGTTACTTATAATTATATATAAAAATATATATTTAAACTTTTAGGTATGATCTTACGATTAATTTTATGATTCACGAGTTTACGATTTTGCACACCTCTTTCATTTCTACGTAAAATCGCATTTTTAACAACCTTAGCTTACTCATAAGTCTTACACTTGTATGTCAGGAAAAGAAATGAGCATAGAAATTAAACTCCTCCCACAATCAAAAAGTTTGAAAATCATTTTTTCTTATTTTCCTTTCCAAAAGCACATAAAAAAAATTCAAAAGAGAATCTGCAAACTTGGATATTTTGAAAAACATTATTAATCCATATCTCACCAATACACTTAAATAAAATAATACAAACAATTACATTGAATAAAATCCAAACATAATTACGAAAATACAGGCTTTATTTATATTGTGTTCTTCATCTGACATGCAGAAGATTAGAACTAATTGATTAGCCTTCAAACCTAACACACAGTTTCATAAGTACATATTACCATTCTCACAAAAGGCCTTCCTTCTAGTAGGGATGCTGGCCTCCAATATTTCCACTTGGAGCATAGCTACAAATCACATACCACCATCGATTATTGTTGCACTTAACCCTAGCACACCCTAGACGAACGGATCTTCGCCACACCACCTGAGTATAGTGCCCACAAACTTGACCTCTTCTGCACGAGTTTGATGCATAGTCATAGTATTGCCTCTCAGCCACCCACAAACCGACTGCTTGTCTGCCCGAAAAATCTCCGGTACCGGCTGCTAGATTTTCGCCGTATGGTCCGCCAGAGTGGACAAGAGTAGGGCATCTGTCCTTCTGTCTGTTGGCATAGTTGAGGGCATAAGTTGCTAGCTGGTTGTCCCATGTCATTGGCCCAACCCCGACTTGTGCTCGAGCTGCATTGTGAGCATCAAGATAATCTCTGATGGAGTTTTGAGCTGAGGAGGAAGAAAATAAAGCTAAGCTCATTAGACAAATGAGAGCAAATGAGATCTTAGAGAAAGCCATTTTGTAACACTTTTTTGCTATGTAGTTTGTGAAATGTTATATTTTGGGATGTGTTGTTACTAAGGGTTTCATAGGTTTATATAGTGGTGATTTTGTTGAAAATTTCAAAGAAATGAAAGTGTGTTCTGATAGGAAATATTTGAACGGTTATTAGTAACATTTTTTAATTGCAACTGATAACAGTCTTTTTCAATAGCTTATTGATATATTACAATTGAAAAAAAGTAGCAATCACATGGAATTTGTGTTTTACATTCTTCTCTTTATACGTGAAAGGCCGTTTCTGCAACATTTCTTTATACCCTATTAGTCATATGAGGTAAGAAGTAGATTTTGGGACTCAAAAAATGAAATGTCCTAATAACTATGTTCTAAGGTTGCTTTGATTTGCTCTCATTCGACAATAACATTTATTAGTTCCACTAGTAGTGTCCATAAGTTTTTTTTCTTTTTGAAATTAGCTGAAATATCATTGAGCTCCAGTAGAAGTTGGCCACCATCCATATTCGATTTGTGTATTGAATTACAAATTGAGAGAAATCGCGGATATCCTCTAAAAACGCCATAGAACTTTCAAGATGGAAGTTATCCTATAAATGCTGTATTCATGCCTGTTCAAAATGCAAATAATAGTATTCATTCTTATGGGAATGGGAATGAAAAACAAGAGATACTTTTTCTCGAAATATGGACAAACGGAAGTTTAACTCCGAAAGAAGCACTTCATGAAGTTTTAAAAGTAAATTATTTTTTGTGGTGAAACTGTATCCATATACACCCTTAGCTCATTTTTGAAAAATATTATCTCTCAATAATAGACTAACAAACTTATTTCAAATTCGGATCCATCCATAAATGCACTTGTAACTCTTTTTTTCTTCTTTTTTTTTAAGCCCGACTGGGCGGTTGCCCCATGTAGGGGAGAGAGGTGCTTCACAGGAGGAGGATGGAACCCTAGAAAGGGAGATTTCAAAGCTTGCCTCACGTAGGAGGAGGGTATCCAGTGGCGGAGGATACAAGGGGCAGGGCCCCCCCAAGAATTTTAAATTTTTTTATATACTAGGTATATATATCCAACTGTTCAGAAAAAAATAGATTTTTTTTCTACTACTACCCCCCAAGAATTTTATGATACACACCGAAATATACCAATTAGAAATTTTTACAATCGTTTGGTCCACCAATGTTGAAGATTAGTAAAAGAAATGAAGATCAAGCTGAAGTTCTTTCAAGTTGCAAGCAGAAAGATCAAGCAAAAGAGAATAAAAAGAGCTGCAAAAATGCTAAGGAAAAAGGAAGAATGGACTTGTGATGTGAGTGAAGATTTACGCATTGGGCCAAAAAAAGAATTAAGTAAAATAGGTCCACTTCTCCTTGTAAATAAAATAGCTCGGTTATGTATGTTAAGCGATTTAGGGTTAAAATCGGGGCAGAAAACTCATTCGATGAGCTGATGAAGAATCAAAAAAAAATTCGGGGGACGCTGCCCCCGGACCCCCCTCTTCCGCTAACCTAAGACTTTGTATATGTCGTTTAAATTCAATTTTTCTAATAAAATATATAATTCTACCTCAAATATATCATTTTACACCATAAGCAAAATTTTAGTTCGGCCCCCCCTAAATTCAAATCCTGGCTCCGCCACTGAGGGTATCGAACCCGCGATCTCACGGTCGTGGGCAGGTGCCCGCCCCACTAAGATAGGACACTTTGATAATGCACTTGTAACTCATGCGAAATCATTCATAGATTCTTTGAAATAATCCAATTACTTTAGTATTTTATTGAAACATGTATTAAGGATGCATTCATTGAATATATTATTAAGTTTATATCCGCAAATTTATTTCAAGTACTAATTAACGTGATATATTTCGACAAAAGTTTCATAAAAAAGTTTCATAAGTTTAAAGCATGAACCCATATTTTGAATATGTTCAAAACCTTTCTGAAATAAAGCTTCAAAGGTGTATAAAATTTTCAGCATAAAATTCAATACAATATTTCATTTTTTAATCTATTTTCTCATCTTACAAACTATTCACTTTTATGAAATTAAAAATCTTTTTACACCAAATTTGAATTGTTCAAATTTTCTACACATGTAGAAAATATATATGTAATAAAAAAATAATATATGTGTCATATTTGAAAAGAATTAAAAAACTATTGCTTTAACATAAATATAGAAATGGTCTCCTAAGCCTATCCTAATTTCATTTTTCACACTTAAACTATTGTTGGAAGCAGCCCCAAGCAATGAAATATTACACCAAGTCGTTGGCAATACCGGGAGCTGTGGGTTTGTGTGCGGGCGAGATTAAAAAATATGACTCTGCATCGAATTCGGACACTACACTCAGGTGGTTTGGCGAAGATCCATTCTAATTGGGTGTGCTAAGGATGAAAATTGTATATCCCTATTCTTATACTCAACTAATTAAAATTTGGTATGTGGACATTTTTCCAATTATACATAAAATGGTGAATTGTAATTGGCTGGGTATAGCAATATGGACATATGCGGGGAGGTAATTTTTTGCCGTGTGCTAGGGTTAAGAGCTTTGATATCTCCATTTAATATGTGAAAAATAAAGCAAATTCGCTTGTTTCTCTATAAACATTTATGTTAATTACTTCTTCCATTCCATAATATAAGTCGGTTAGAAGATGTAGTGAAAATTAATAATATATGCCGTTTGAAACATGTATCAAAATTTAACAAGGTAGAAAAGAAGATACTTTATTAATTCGTTAGAATATCAATATTAATTTTTGCCGAAATTTTGATGTTAGTTCAACCCAAACTAAAACAATTCAATACACCACTCAAACTAAAAATTTGAGCTTTATTAGCACATAGACTCATTATTTGAGACAGATTAATTAGTTATTTCGTGCTTTCTATTTTCTTTTGTTTTTTCTACTTTTCTTTGTATTTACTTGTATCCTAGGATCGGGGCGTCCCCAAATATCCACGGATACAATCAATTTGCATACTACTTCAAATAGGCATCTATTGCTAGCGTGTTGTCCCATGTCATCGGGCCGACTCCGACTCGGGCTCGGGCTGCATTGTGAGTATCGAGATAGTCGTTGATTGAGTTTTGAGCTGAGGATGAAGGAAACAAAGCTAAGCACATTAGACATATAAGGAATTTTTAGGTATTGTGAGGTAGAGAGATGTGTGTGTTAAAATTTAGGTTGTGCATGGATTTTATATAGTGGAGATTTTGTGGAAAATTCAATCATATGATCATCTTTATGAGACTACTTTCATAGCATTCTTATATGAATAGTGCGGGATCTATCTGTAGATGAGGATCCGCTCAATTCATGTGAGCAAGTTATGGGGCCCAGTCTCATAAGAACGATCCAATGATTGAGTGACCCAAATTTCGTGGACAATTTCCAAGATTTTTTTTTAAAAAAAAAATGGGGAAGGGGTCCAATTCCGCATCGCAATATACAGGTTGAATGCCCCATCTCATTATCAGCGGTAAGAATGTCTGTTCACATTATGTGTCACTTTCTCTATCTCATTAATAAAAAATTATCATGTATTAATTATTTTAATTAAAAAATTATAACATCACAGAAATAATGAATCCTCAAAAAGAAAATGAACGCAAACGAGTACAAAAGATTTTTTTTGCTCATTATCAGCTACTTGCATATGTTGGCAATTTCAAAGATTAATGATGTCTTCCAACCGCAATGTTTGAATAGTTATTAGTTTGCCTATATTAACTTGCAACTGACAGCGGTCATGTTAAGGCATGGTTATTTGTTTGCTTATGTTTGAATTTGAATAGTTATTAGTTTGCCTATGTAATTAGTCATGTGATAAAATCAATTTTGATCGCTATTTTTTATCGCTAAATAACTATTTTCTTATAGTGGAATGTCTCATATATATGTCGCCTTATTTACACTCAATGTGTAGATTCATATAGTTTGACCTTTATGTCACCTTATTGTGTTTTTTTAGCAAAAATAACTATTTCTGTCACAAAAGTAGTTTTGTATGTTAATTATGCCACAAATAATTTTCTTTCTCTTTTTTGCCACAATAGTAATTTTGTGTGCTATGTATGGCACAAATAGTTATTCGTTGATTTTTTTTGCCACAAAAGAAATTTTACGTGTTATAAATATCATAATGTGACGATCAAATTCATATTCGACCTGACCCGACCATTAGCCCGACAGTCGTAAATTTGACAAATCATCCAATTTGGTTTAATGGTCGGGTCGGGCCGAGTCTGAGATGGATATTTTGTATTATGACACTTATAGCACGCACAAATTTTTTGTGGCAAAAAAGACACAGAAAATCAATTTGTAGCCCAAATATCACGTAAAAATACTTTTGTGGCTAATTGAAAGGACACCAAAAAATTGTAGCGAAAATAGCACTCGAAATTACTTTTGTGGGAGAAATAGTTATTTGCTCTTTTTTTATCTGAGTTAACCCCTCTTAATTTGCTCTATTGAGCATAATCGGTCGCCTAATTATGTTTTTTTTTTTTTTTTTTTGAAAAGCAACGTGTAACTTATTGAGAAAATCGACTGTAAAACAGCAGGAGGAAAATTGCTCCTCCAGATAAACTCTTATGCAGGAAGCCCCAACTGGGCTAGATTATGAGCTGGAATGTTCTCTGGTGTTCTCAGGGACGAATAGTAGGTATAGTAAATTTTATATGTAGTTCGAAATATTTTATCAATTTCGCCCCTTAAAAAAAAAAAATTCCATTTTTATATGTAGTTCGATATATCATTATGCTTTTTCCCCAACGCCAAATTTATGACTTCATCCCTGGGTGTTCTTACAAAGGTGAAAATAATGGAACTAAAATTAGCCAACAGATATTGAGGAACATTCAGTTTGGGAGATGGCTATAGGAAAATATTGAAGAATGAATTTAAAGATAAAATAAGTCTTAAAATATCGAAATCAGAACTTTTAGGTTGGGGTGAAAAACTGCAATAGTATGTCAAATTAAATATAAAAACTACAAAAAAAAAATGTTAGGGGCGAATTTGATTAAATATTCCGAACTACATATAAAATTTACTATATCTAGTAGTATTTTTAAAAATCTCGGGGCGACTGCCCCCTCCCCTGTTTTCATCCCTAATTTGAAAGGTTGAGGTATGAGGTTGTAAGAGGTAGGGGATGTCGAAGAAAGTTTGAATCGAAATCATAAAAATGATATGAATTTGTTAGACTTGCATAAGTGTATAATGTTTGATATAATGAAATTGAGAGAATGTATTTTTTCGAACGACTACACAGAAATCTTATATTGATTCATGAAGACGACATTGATTACTCAAGATTAAGATTTTATTATTGTTGTTGTCTTTATGGGTAGCTAGGGTGAGCATCGATTTCGAAATCGGTAATTCGGTAGTTTGAAATCGGTTTTTTCGGTATTTTTTTTTTTTGAAAATACCGACCTATTTCAAATTCGATTCCGATTTACCGAATTCGAATTCACCGAATTGGCGAATTCGGAATTCGGTTTCTACCGATTTGACCGATTTGGAGGTTTTTTTTCTATTAAATATTATTGGCTATTGAATATTATTTTATATATAATTAGCTAATATATATATATATATATATATATAATATTATAATACGAAATTATTACTGAATTCACTAAAATCATATACCGAATTCGAACCGGATTCGAAGTTTTCGAATTCGGTATGTACCGAATTACCGAATTGGTCCGAATTACCGAATTCGATTTATCAAATTCAAATCGAATTCGGTCGGTAAATCGTTTTTTACCGAATTTGCTCACCCCAGGGTAGCTAGTATTTTTCGGCTTAAGCAACTACTCCCTTCTGGGTGAAAATTCTCTGTCCCCATTCCTGTTCCCATTCAATCAGAATTTATTATATTAACATTTTTTTTAATTATATATACACAGAGTGAATTGTGATTGACTGGAGACAAAGATGTGGACAGGAACGGGGACAAAATTTTTTGCCCTTCTTCTCAATAAAATTTTCTAAAAAAAGTAAAGGGTTATACCCGATCAAGACTGGGCCACATTCCATATCAGTACTGCCGGGGCCAAGAGAGACCATTTACAAGCCCCTCATCAATCACAAATTGCTCTCTCTGGCATTTTCTGATATCAATGCCTTCATTCATTTCTGATTTCTTCATCAACAATCAGATCCATTCAACAACAAAACAAATGATTTAGTGGAAGAGAAGACCTTTCAACCCCCACCCCAACACATTCCACCAAACTTCATTCACACATTCAATTCACCCTCTGACTTAACAGTAAATTTCACACATTTTTTATTCATTTCTTGGCTTTAGATTTCTATGCAATTACCTCCAAGTTTTCTGCTTGAGACTATTTTTCTCTCCTGGATATTGTTCAGGTATGTTTTTTTTGCTTTTCTAATTAGTATTTTTTGGTTTTCTTGGTGTATTATTGGTGGGGTTTCATTGAACCTTTGGGTTTGCAGAGTCAAAGTAATGATTTTTTTCCCTGTTTTGGTGTGGAGTAAAATAGGATTATTATTATAAGTAGAAATGGCAGAGTGTTTTGATCTTATTTGTTTAATTTAGAGGTGGGTTTTTATGGTGATATGTTAAAGTTTCGATCTTGGCGGAAGATTAGATACTACTGGGAAGTAAAATAATAATAATAATAGTCTCGTGATAACAAATTAAATGTCCAGATTCCTATTGGTTTTGATTTACAAAGCTTAATAAGAAATTGAATATTCAATTTGGGACGGTAGGAGTTAAAGAAAAAACGACTACTTTGCTAAATCATGATTTTCCATGTCTCCATATGAATGTACTACTACTTTGCCATTCAGTGTCTTCTCAGAACCAAAATGTCTAGTTCATTAGTGTAGTTGATTTGGTTTGTTTTTTATGTGAAACACCCCTCTAATGGATTTGATTATTTGTAATGACAAGATTGTCTAATCTCATTATCCAGTTTTTGAGCCGGTTAAAGGAGTTTTATCATTTCTTCAATTAAGCGGTTATTTGATTTTTCAACTCGTGGAGAACTGGTTTTATTGATGTTAGAGATAAATCGTGAAACAGTAGAATCTGTTTATTCTGTTATGCCATATGGTTCACTTCAGTTCGATGCCGTATAGATGTTATTGTTTGAGAAATTTGTTAAGATTAATTACTGCTCCAGCAGTGTACCAAAAACAATTTTCCGGCGATAATTAAGTAGAGGATTGTGTTCCACTGGTGCTTTTGTTCCTTTTTTCTCCTTTTTTGTTGTTGTCATTTTAATACTCTAACTATTAACTTGTTAATAGGAGGCCTAGGATGGGTTTTAGTGCCTCCTAGTTCCTATGCACTTTGTCTTGTTTTGAGGAATCTTTACCGGTGTAGCTTCAAGCTGATCAATGTAGTTAGGATATACGAGATTTGTTTCCACTATTCTTCCAGAGAGTTTAATATGGAAATGTTTCCACATTCATTCATTTTCATCGCATCCTAATTCCTAAATATGACACATGGTTAATAGTTTGTTCCCATCTCTGATAGTCATAGTCCTCCCCTACCCCCCTCTTCTCAAAAAAAAACAAAAAAAAGAGGCATGCATGGGGTTGCAACAATGCACATCGCAAATACAATAAGCTCCCAGACATAAATGTTAATACTCATTTTAACCTCCCTGTATTCTCGTCTTATCCTTTTGTTCTTTTTTTGTTATGTTCCTCAAAACCCTTCTCGTCACGGATCTTTCAGCTGAAGGCCTAAAGTACATGGGGTTGTCAATTCTACAACTGTTCCTTCTTGAAATTACATTTCTAAAGTAAACGTAATTTAATACTCAGTAATTGCTCAGCTTTGAACCCCATACCCTTGGATTGTTAATTTGATTGCTCAGTGGTTGGGACTGCTCTCAGTGATTTTATTTTGCTCGTGTTTTAAAGCAGAGATCAGACGTGTGATCCAGAGGAGAAGAAGTGAGTACAACAGTAAATTCTTGAAAGTCTAGTCATGTTGAAACAGTCGCCTGGTAGAAACCAGAGATCCAAAGGAATTAAAGTCAAACATGTACTTCAAGTTTGTTTCTTGATTGTTATTTTCTTTTGGTTAATATATCAAGTCAAGCATTCACGTGACAAAAAGAAAGAATTTGATGAAAGTGACGCAAAGATTTCTGTAAGGACTCGAATTAGCAACGAGGGACCTAAACTTGGAAGAAAACATCTTCAGCCCAAAGTGGAGGAAACTGCTACAGTTAGCATAAAGCAAGATGAAGAATCAGAAGAAGAAGAACGTGTAGGAGAAGAAGAACAACAACAACAAGAGCAGAAGCTCGAAGATAAAGAAGATGTGGGGAAGGGAGTTGGAGAAGATGAGCTAGATGAGCATGAACAAGAAAAAACTGATGCAGAGGTTGATCGAGAAGAGGAGGTGACAGAGGAAGAGAAAGAGAAAGACAAGGAAGAAGTTGATGAGAAAGAAAATGATTCCGGGGATAACAATGGTGACTTGGACAATGAAAAATATTTGGAGGATCACAATGATGAGGATGAAACTGCTAAGAGTACACACGAGGCAAGAGAAGAACATTACAAAGCAGATGATGCTTCAAGTGAAGTAACACATGAAGCCCAAGTTGTTGCCGATGAAAATGAGAATCAAGACTCGGAAAACTCAAATGAAATGAACAAATCAGGAGATGAAAGTGAAGTTCACAAGTCCAGTGTTGGTGAGAACACAACTGATGCAAAAACCGAAGAGCCAGAAATTATTGAGAAAAGCCATCCTGCAAATACAACAGCCAATGAGGCGGTACATGATCTTGCATCCAAGTCTGAGGAGAGGTCATTGTCCTCAAATTCTTCTTCAGTAGATCAATCCAATGATCAACTTGTCAACAACGCCAAAGAAGAGATTACAGGGGCTGATGGCTCATCGACGCAGAATGTTGCTGTAGAGGGTACAACTTCTGGAGACGGCTCTATTTTGCAAAACGTTTCTCTAGATCAGGCTGACAGGCCTAATTTTGATGCTAGCGCTCACAAAGGTGATCCTAAGTTGGCGACTAATGAGAAAACCAAGGAGACAGACTCCAGCTCCGAGTACACCTCAAAGCCTGGTAACAGTTCATTGCCTACTATGTCGGAGGAGTCCATGGACTCATCTGTTGTAACAGAAAATGGCTCGAGATCTTCCACCACGTCTGAGAAATTAGACAATGATGAGGGAACAGACAGTAAGGAAAATGATGATGCTTCAAAAACTGAGAATCAAGTTGAAGTTCAAAATGATCCTATTGATTCTTCTGATTCATCAGTTACTGTTCGAATGGACCTGGACACGTTGCCAGAGATACAAACTGAAGCAAACAACAACATTGAAGATGCTGCAGCAGAGTGAAAACCTTTTCCTTTTAGGTTAGCTTTAATAGACAGTTCTTTTTTAGTATTGTTCGTGTTTTTTTGTGAAAATTGAAAAGATCGATACTTCCTAGAGTACGTGTTCCTAAAAATGTTGTTTCATTAGCCAGCAAAATGTAGTTAGTGTTTTCCATAGCTAGGAACAACTGCAATTTTTAGTCCTATATGGGCTGTGTACTTATTAATATTTGTATGCAATTAGTCCCATATGGATGTAGAAAGTTTTGTTGAAAAATGATCATCTGCAGTTCTTTGAGGAGGCGGATGCAGTTCGATTGATTGGTTTGGTGTAGCAAGCAAGTATGGGGAGTTGTCAGGAGCATTTTGTTTAGAGAAGTCTGTTGCTGTCTATGGTTTGAAGGAACCAATTTCTTCACGATGAAGACTTTGCTCGGTTATCTATACGATCAAGTTGAGTGAGTTTCATTTTAGAGTAGAACGCTCCGTAATTGCCAATATACTACCTACATTTGTTGCAAATATTTTCATTTAAGTCATCTTATATCTTTCTCTTATAAATAATTTACTTTTACGATGTTTCAAATCACAATTTAGTTCCTCATTACAAAGAACCTCATGACTTGAGGAAACAGCCTAAAATTAGGTTTTTCTTTTTGCTATTTATGTTAGTTAGCTAAATAGTTGACGCTAAATATAGAAGATTTCTCTAAACTCATACTCCCTCCATTCCCTATTAATTGTCGTTTAGGAGATATCTAGGTTTCCAAATTAATTGTCGTTTAAGGTTGTTTTATTAGTTGTCAACAATTTATTCCAATTATACCCTCAACATTTTCCTTTCTTTATGACAAAGAAGTGAGAGAGAGGGACGGTGGGTGGGGGATAATATTGGAAGTTTAGGTAAAAATGACAACTTCCTTAATTTTCTCAAATTGTCTAAAGAGTCTTATATTTAGGAATGGAGGGAGTATTATATTGTGAAAAGATTTGTAAGGCTGAAACTAGTAGAGTTTGTCTAGGTAAAGTTTCCGAGAATGAGATAGGGAATGTAGAGAATATCTAAACTCCAGAAGTAGCCATCATTAACCTAGCAAAAAGAAAGAACACAATTTTGACTCGTTCAAACATTCCTCCCTTTATCTTTTTATGCCTTCAAGAATTGCTGGAAAATCCTAAAATGATCAACATTTATGGAATTGTTACTTCTAATAGTGCTAAAAACATCAAATACTAATTAGATTAATCATATCAAGATGGAACCCTAATTAAGCCTTCTATCTTCAACTCAAATATACCATAAATATACTATAAAATCAAATCAAACTTGTCCGTTTCCAAGATAAGAACCATAAGGAGCTAAAGAATTGCAATATTGATCCGAAGGCTGATTCAAGAAAAAACCATCACAATTAATCGGGCATGCCACGGTCGAATTAGCATCAATTAATGGCGAAGTTGACGATGATGAAGCATTATTTAAAATCCCCAAATCATCTGCTCTCCTCAAGATATTCTTCAACAATACTCCCATGGAAGATTGGAATGGTTCAAGCTCCTCAACCCCCATGTTGTCAACTGGTTCATCCCACCAAAACGTACCACCGTTGACCACATTTGACTCTTCAATCATCTCTTTTCTTTGTTTCTCAGCCTCTAATAGTTTAGCAACCCTAGCATAATCTTGCTTGAGTTGTGAAATAGCAGTGTATACACGGGCAGCCTCTAACTCGGAGATGGAGGATCCCGAATCATAACGATTGATGACGGTACCTCCACCACTAGAGGGTTCATAAACAAATAGACGCTTACCATGAGAAAGAACGAGGATAGCTATTTCTGATCCGGTTAGGATGCAGAGTTCAGATGCTTTTTTGAAAATTCCAATACGACGCTTGGAGAAAGTTACTTGTCTGTTACTCAAACTGTCTATTTTCTTGATTTCGATTTTCTTTCGACCTTGTGTTGTCTTCTTCCTGTTCTTCTTCTTCTTGTTATAATTATCGTTTTTGTTCTCCATATGATTGTCTTAAAAAGAGCCTTTTTTATTATTTTTTTTTTTATTTATTGGACCTCACCAGAGGAGGAGGAGTAGAAGGCCGGCTGAGCGGGTGCCCCGTGAGGGGAGTAGTAGAAGTCCCGTTGAGCGGGTGTCGTAGAAGCTCGTTGAGCGGGTGCCCCATGAGGGGAGTACAAGACCCACACAAGGAAACCCAAAGAAATGACAATTAAATCATTCCCCTTATGTGAGGTGGGTATCGGACCCACAACCTTGAGGTTGTGGGCAGGCCCTTGTCCCACTGGGCTAAGTAACCTTAAATTCTTAAAAAGAGCTTGGGTGTTGGAGTGATTGAATAAGGGAAACTAAGAGAATTTCTTACTAGCTCGGATTAATTAAGGTCGTTTATAGATAGGTTGTCAAGGGATAAAACTAATTAATCTATATATGGACATTACCTTTAATAAGCGGATATCTTTGTGTAAAAATCTAAGAAAAGCAGACCGTGAATGATCTTGTTGCCTAAAACATTTCATCAATCCTCCGACAATTAGGGTTTCTCCCCCCCACCAAAAAAAAACAAATAAAGAAAATATCTCATTGTAATTTTGTTGTATACATAACTAAAAATGATTGAGCCAAAATCCTAAGACTCATCCTCCATATCCTTTGGGCTAGTTGAGGATTTAAATCGCGGAATACCCCTCTCAACTGGGGTCACCTAGCGCTGCTTGTACACCAACAACTTAAAATGAGTCAACTCCTGCATTTGACAGGAATCGAATCCTCACCCTCTAAGAGAAGGCAAAACTTGCACAACTTTACGTTCGATGAATTTTCCAGCTGAATTATGCCTCGGGACATAACTGACTTCATAGATGGCGGTATGCATAATAAAAAATCTAATTCTTTCTTTTAACCCAAAAAAATAAAATCTAGTCTCGAAGCCATTATTGTTACAACTTATATGATACTCCCTCCATTCCTAAATATAAGACTCTTTAGACAATTTGAGAAAATTAAGGAAGTTGTCATTTTCACCTAAACTTCCAATATTATCCCCCACCCTCCCTCCCTCTCACTTCTTTGTCATAAAAAAAGGAAAATGTTGAGGGTATAATTGGAATAAATTGTTGACAACTAATAAAACAACCTTAAACGACAATTAATTTGGATACCTAGATATCTCCTAAATGACAATTAATAGGGAATGGAGGGAGTACTGCCCAATTTCTTTTAACAAAAGCTTCACTTGGAAATATATGTATAGAGTAAGAAAGTATTATAAAGTGAAGAGTTTCATAGTATCCAAAATTTGCCCCAAATTTACATCATCATTTACTTTCCGGATTCAGGTGGAGGGTTAAGAATCTGTCAATGATTAAGATCTTCATTTTCCTTTTCAGAACCACTGCCATGGCCGCCGCCGCCATCTCCCGGAGACTTCAGAAGCCCCAAATCTTCTCAATTTTCTCCTCTGCCCGCCACCACCTCAGCTCCCCTTCCTTCTAATCCCCAATCCCAAGTCCTTGTAGTCCATTTCACCAAAACTTCAATAGTATTGGCTTCAATTTTCACAAAACCAATGGATTTTCAACTTTAGTTGAGAAATTTTCTTCAAACCCTAAACCCCATCAATCTGATTTTGAAATAATTAACCACAGTTTTATCAGATCATACTCAACCTTGATTCCTAAAAACAAAACCCTTCAACAAAATTTGGTTCTTGTCTTTCTTTTTTCTTTTATCTCGGCTAAAAAATATAAATAGGGTAGTATTTTTTTTTTTATCGACAAAGCAATAAAAGATACACCAAGAAAGAGATCAACCTTGAGCTCTGATACCAATATGATGAGGAACCTTGACGGAATCAAGATTCGACACAAGGAAAAAGAGATCTTTCTCTAACTTGAATTTAGTTTACGTGAATGCCTTACTACAACCTCCAAGCAGCGATAAGCACTTGACTACTATAGCAAAGGACTTTAAGATTATTCGACACACTAGACCTCCAAGCAGCGATAAGCACTTGGCTACCTAGGCAGAAGAACACTAAACGGATGAAGAAACACCACAACAAGGAAACTAGCTTGTTGATTAGTAACAATGAAAGGAAGATCTAAAAAGAAATTCAATTCACAAAGCAACAAAGGAATAAACCTCACAATTATCATTAATCAAGTCTCCTTAATAAGTGGCCGAAACCTCTCTTTATATAGAGAAAGATTTGGCTGAAAATCCCTAAACAAGCTAAGTCCTAAATGGACTAGGATTATACTTGCTAAAGAATATTCTAAAGAATATGCTAAAGAATAAACTACTTGCTAAAGAATATGCTAAAGAATAAACTATTTGCTAAATGGACCACATGTCCTTTATTTAAGTAATATTTCGAAATTAATAATATACTAAAATCTGGAAATTAAATAAATGCTAAACTTTGAAAAAACAAGATTAATTCTCATGAAAATCTGGACAGACATGGTGTAGTAAGTTGCACGACAATTTAGGACTTCATAAAGGCATAATCTGATCTTGTGTTCTTCATGAAAGTTGTAGATATGCCTCTTATCTTTCCATATCATCTAGAATGAGCTTCATTGTATTCCTGGATCGCAAGTTATGACAATTACACAAAAGCTGTCACAAAGCTGAAATTAATGTTTATCCAAGTTGATGATAGTCTTCATTCTTTTGAGTCTTTGGGCCTCCAAAATGAGTGATGTGATGTTAAATCTTGCCTCCTATATCTCCTTTTAGACATTACCCAAACCTCATCGTTCTTTAAAGGATCCAGTATATAAGTTCTCATCATTCTCCCTTTCTTAAAAAAGATTCGTCCTCGAATCTTGTAATTTAAGGAAAGGACCATAACTTTGGTTTGGTAAGAATATCTTTGTAGAAAATACAACCTTGAACTCCTGTTTAAAATCTATACTAGGAAGAAAAGAAGTTGGTAGATCAAAAGTAATGAACGAAAAAATTGATGCTTTTTGACCCTTCAAAAACCATTGCTTCAAAAGGATGTTGTTCCTCATCCAGAGCAATTGTGTTGCGTCAAAAAGATCTTTTTTCCTCGTCAAGAAACTTTGGGTCATGCCAATATTGCAACTCGTCACGCAACATGTTTTCCTCAGAGTTGCAATTTTTCCTCTCGCTTGTAATTTAGCCTCTTCTTGTAATCTTATCTCTTCTTTTTAATCTTTGCTCTCTTCTCTCGGCCATTTTTTTATGTACCTCGCAAACTTCACTTGGAGTTAAAGGATATAATATGACATTCCTCTTATCCATATGCAATTGGTAGGTGTTCTTTCTACCATCATGATCCGCACCTCTATCATATTGCCATGGTCTTCCTAAAATTATATGACTAGCGGTCATGGGCACAACATCACATAGAACACTATCTTTGAACTTGCCGATTTCAAAAGTAATTTCAACTTGCCTTTCCACCCTTATTTCTCCATTATTTGACAACCAAGATAGCTTATTGTAAGCCCTAAGGGCGAACGAACTCTGTTTTTTGATATTGGACAAACATTTGATGTTGTGTCTAATGATCTTAATCTTTGTGATAGAATATTGGAAATCTTGTAGGAAGCTCTAAGTACTTCAATCAAGCCATGTTCAAGATTCAAAGTCATACTATTCAAGGCTCATCTATGAAGATTGAAGATTGAAGACTTAGTTTGGTTAGTTTAGCTTTGTCGTCATTAGTCGTAATCTTTAAAGCTCTAACCAAAGCTCTTATGAACATAAGCTCTACACTCTAGTCTTGATTGCACACAAACACGTTTTCAAAAGGCTTAAGTTTCAAAATGTTCTTTATATGTGTTCTTATCCAAAAAGCCTTTGATTTCATAGATAAGTCTTTTAGAAAAGTTTTCCAAGTGTTCTTACTTGTTACCTTTTAGGAAAACCTTTTTAGACTTTAAAAGACTTCAAAAGATATCAAAACGTGTGAAAAATCAGCTTGGAAGTTCGGTCAAGCTCGGATCAACCGAAAGCGAAAACCGAGAGCAAAAGCAGGACCGAGTTCGGTCGACCATTGGGCTAGAGTCGGTCGACCGAAGTTCCCAAAGTGGATCCGAAGTTCGCCTTCGGTCAACCAAACTCGCTTTTGAACTAGCTGTTTTTTTGACCCAGTTAAAGAGTCGATTTTTCAAACCAAATTTGAAATGTATTTATACTCCAAAGCTAGAGAAACATTCCAAGGCTTGCATATCAAATATTCATTGATCTCTCATCAAGCCAAAACACTTTCAAAGCAAAATACTCTTCATCCTTATGATCTAAAGTATTCAAGAGTATTCTTTCAAAAGCAAGACAAAGAGTGGACTTCATATGTTCAAGAGCTAAATTGTTTGTGCTTCAAAGGTACTATATCTTTCACTTAGAAGAGTGAACAACCTTGTACTTAACCTTTCTTAATTCCCCTTTCTTAGTGATAGGGTTATTATTGTAAGTCCCTACTTTGTGTGGGCATCCTTTGGTTGTAAAGTCCTACTTTGTGTGGGCAATTGTAAAAGTCCTACTTTGTGTGGGCATCTTCTTAGTGAAGTGTTTGAAATCCTCGGTGCGGCTCGAGGTAGTGGAGTAGATTCTAAGTGAATCGAACCACTATAAATCCTTTGTCTTGTTGATTGGGTTTTGCTTTAGCCTTTGTTCATCTTGCTTATACTTTCATTTGCATTGCAAAGATTCGAAAAAGTTGCCAAGATTAGTTAAAACCCAATTCACCCCCCCTCTTGTGTTTTACAATTGGTATCAGAGCTCGTTCGTCTTCAATTTTAGTTTAACCACTAGAAGCAAAGATCATGGCCGGTATTTCCGCTTTAGCCTACCAAGAGGGTTCTTCTACAAATAGACCACCACTCTTTGATGGAAACAACTATAATGCTTGGAAAAACCGATTCAAGATATATGTGTGCTCCATTGATTATTCTCTATGGCATATATTTGAAGAAGGTCCTTTTATTCCATTGAAGATTGTTGATGGTACTTTAATGTCAAAACCGGATAATGAGCTAAATGAAGTTGAGTCCAAGAAAATGACTCGAAATTATATGGCAATGAACATTCTAAGTTGTGCCTTGAATCCGGATGAGTACAACCGTGTTCGTGGAAGCAAATCGGCTCATGCTATGTGGAAAATGCTTGAAGTTACTCATGAAGGCACAAATCAAGTGAAAGAGTCAAAGTTGAATTTGCTAGTTAGAGAGTTTGAGCTATTCACCATGGAGCCAAATGAATCAATCAATGAGATGAATACAAGATTCACCAATGTGGTAAATGGTTTGAAGTCATATGGTAAAGATTACACTTTGGGTGAAATAAATAGGAAGATTCTCAACTCTCTTCCCAAAAGTTGGGAAGGAAAAGCTCTAGTCATTGAAGAAGCCAAGGACTTGAAAACATATCCTACGGAGGAGCTTATTGGTTCTCTTCTCACATATGAGCTAACTCACAAAAAAGGAAGAGCGTATTGACAAGTCCAAGATGAATATTGCTCTAAAATCTTTTCTTGATCTAGAGGAATCAAATTGCTCAAGTGATGAGGAAGACATCAACCTAGATGATGAGACTATGGATTTAATGGTAAAACGAATGAAAAAGATGTTTTCCTGGGAAAGGAAGAAAATTCCATCAAAATATAAGAGAACTAAATCCTAATGGGATGGAATGCTATGAGTGTGGAAGCAATCAACATCTCTTAGGAAATTGCCCAACCGCCAAAGCAAAGGGGCCTCAAGGAAGACAAAAAGAAAAAAATTCTTCAAATCAAAGAATGCAAAGGGCATGCTATGCACATGGGATCAAGATGAGAGAGAAAATGAAGAAGGAGAGGAAAACTCAAATGTTTGCTTCATGGCTTTTGGTAATGAGGTACATCTTTCTCCCTCCCCTTCATATTCTAATGATGATGATGATGAGGAAGATCCTAATGAGCTTTTATATGATATGTATGAGCAAATGAAAAAAATGTGCAAAGCAAAAACAAAGAGATTTGAAGCTTAAAATTGAATCCTTGCTTGATGAAAGATCAATTTTGACTAATGAAAATGAAAAAATTGTGTGATGATGTTAAATGCTTGAAATGTGAAAATGAAAATCTTATTATCTCTTGCAAAACATCTTCATTACAATACAAAGAAGCATGTGATAAAATGTCATCTCTTGAATGTCAACTTGTTGAATTTGATAGTTTGAAAATCAAAGTTGTTGAGCTTACATCACTTGTTGACAAGTTCTCCAACGGAACAAAAAAGCTTGATCATATTCTTGATATGCAACGTGCTTCAAATGTTAAACATGGTCTTGGGTATAATGCTAATCACATTGATCATGCTAGCTCTTCTAAGTTGCCTAAGAATCACTTTGTGCATGCTAGTTCCTCACATAGGCAAAATAGATATCATGAGCATGTTCACAAATCTTCTAAGCCACACATTTGTTGCACATATTGTGGAAAACATGGTCATACTAATGCTAGATGCCATGTTAAGAAGAAGATTGAAAAAGGGGTAAAAACTATTTGGAAAGTTAAGCGTATTTTAACTAACCCCCCATGGACCCAAACAAAAGTGGGTACCAAAAGCTACTCTTCCCTTGATCTCATAGGGTTCTTATAAGTTAGATGTATGCCACAAAGCTTGAATGTTATAGATTCAAAGATAAGTGGCATTGGGAAGAAATCAAAGGAGATGTGCAAATGGAAGAAATTCAAAAGCACTCCTTAACACTTGGATTCTCAAAGTTCAAATGGTAATCAAATTGGAGAACCAAGTTGGTTAAGTACTTAGAGCAAAGCATCAAGTGATGACAAGAGCCAAAGTGTCAATCAATATCTTCATCACTTGGTAAGAAAGCAAAGGTATCAAAATCACCTTCTCTTAACACTTTAATTAATGTGGTTAAGTGTTTTTGATATATATATGTTTATATGCTTGCTCTTATATATGGTGCATCTCACATGCTTGAATTCAATAATTATATAGATGACCTTTAGCATGATCTTGTTTATCCATGTCTATTGAGCTAAGGTATCTATGAGATGTAGCATATGTAACTTGATTGATTCTTGTTTTGATATGTCATATTCATTTAAGAATCCATCTAGTTGTTCTTGTTTTTTTAATCCTTAAGCATATATGTGTTACTTGATGATATTGAGTTAATCATGAAGGACCTTTAAAAAGGTACCAAATTTGTCATCAAGAATTCCTTGTAGGTAACATAGAGTTCTATCCTTCAAGAAGAAGATATGAACTACAAGGAATGGCACAAGTGAGCTAAGACTCCAAGAAAAGAGTCAAATACTAAGGATTACAAAATTGTGATGATAAATGAAAGTGATCACACAAAAGGCCTCAATGGACTTGTTGATAAATAAGATCTACCAAAATGGTAAGAAGTCCAAGCTCAAAGAGCGTTGAGCTTCACAACAAGCATGTGTATCCCTTTTCCACCACCAAAGCGGACTTTAAAGTCGCCGGTAGTTGTTGTGCTAGAATTTTTTGGTTATTACATACTCTTGTTGTTGGATGAATTCAAGCTTTGGTTATTAGCATGTTCCCATGTTCTTAACTGTTATGTTTTATTTGGTGTTTGAAATCTTTTTGATTATGCCAAAGGGGGAGAAATTAATGGAGTTATCTTTACATGCTTCTAGCTTGAATGTAAAAAAAAGGGAAAAGATATCTAGGGAGCCTTCTTAACATGTTTCTATCTATATTGTATCTTTTCACCCGGCATGTTTTGAGGGGGAGCTTTTATATGTTTGTATATATCTTATGTCTCAAAACTTGCCTTTTGATGGAAGGAAGGAGGCAAGGAGGATGGTTAGGAAATAGGGCTCTTATATGAGTCCCTAGTTTATATGGCAAAAGAACTTATAATGCTAGTGCTTATGTCTTTGCATATATTTGTCTTTACAATTGGTATCGTATACAATTGGTATCTTCTAAGCATTAGTCTTTGTACTTATTTGTTCTTAGATCCTTTTGCCATGCTTCCATGTACTTACATTGTCCATATTCTATCTTATTACATCAAAGTTTGTCATAATCAAAAAGGGGAGATTGTAAGCCCTAAGGCGGCTAACGAACTCGTTTTTGATATTGGACAAACATTTGATGTTGTGTCTAATGATCTTAATCTTTGTGATAGAATATTGGAAATCTTGTAGGAAGCTCTAAGTACTTCAATCAAGCCGTGTTCAAGATTCAAAGTCATACTATTCAAGGCTCATCTATGAAGATTGAAGATTGAAGACTTAGTTTGGTTAGTTTAGCTTTGTCGTCATTAGTCGTAATCTTTAAAGCTCTAACCAAAGCTCTTATGAACATAAGCTCTACACTCTAGTCTTGATTGCACACAAACACGTTTTCAAAAGGCTTAAGTTTCAAAATGTTCTTTACATGTGTTCTTATCCAAAAAGCCTTTGATTTCATAGATAAGTCTTTTAGAAAAGTTTTCCAAGTGTTCTTACTTGTTACCTTTTAGGAAAACCTTTTTAGACTTTAAAAGACTTCAAAAGATATCAAAACGTGTGAAAAATCAGCTTGGAAGTTCGGTCAAGCTCGGATCAACCGAGCAGAAACTGAGAGCAAAACAGACCAGGTTCGGTCGACCATTGGGCTAGGTCGGTCGACCGAAGTTCCCAAAGTGGATCCGAAGTTCGTCTTCGGTCAACCAAACTCTGTTTTGAACTAGCTGTTTTTTTGACCGTTAAAGAGTCGTTTTTCAGCCAAATTTGAAATGTATTTATACTCCAAAGCTAGAGAAACATTCCAAGGCTTGCATATCAAATATTCATTGATCTCTCATCAAGCCAAAACACTTTCAAAGCAAAATACTCTTCATCCTTATGATCTAAAGCATTCAAGAGTATTCTTTCAAAAGCAAGACAAAGAGTGGACTTCATATGTTCAAGAGCTAAATTGTTTGTGCTTCAAAGGTACTATATCTTTCACTTAGAAGAGTGAACAACCTTGTACTTAACCTTTCTTAATTCCCTTTCTTAGTGATAGGGTTATTATTGTAAGTCCCTACTTTGTGTGGGCATCCTTTGGTTGTAAAGTCCTACTTTGTGTGGGCAATTGTAAAAGTCCTACTTTGTGTGGGCATCTTCTTAGTGAAGTGTTTGAAATCCTTGGGTGCGGCTCAAGGTAGTGGAGGTAGATTCTAAGTGAATCGAACCACTATAAATCCTTTGTCTTGTTGATTGGGTTTTGCTTTAGCCTTTGTTCATCTTGCTTATACTTTCACTTGCATTGCAAAGATTCGAAAAAGTTGCCAAGATTAGTTAAAACCCAATTCACCCCCCCTCTTGTGTTTTACACTTATAAGGATGTGGATGTTTCTTCCAAGGTAAGTCCAGAGTGTTAACTAAATCGGAAGAACAAACATTAGCACAACTACCATTATCAATGATAAGAAGACAAACCTTACCTTGAACATGGCACTTAGTATGGAAGAGATTGCTCCTTTGAAGATGTGTATCATTCCTTGGTTGTGTGTGCAATCTTGTCTCTTCTTGTAATCTTGTCTCTTCTTTCAATTGTAAATAATGTTCAAGACTGTTTGATAACCTCTTTGCGATTGCTAATATTTTTGAGCAATCATCACGTATTAACTTTCTTTGTTGATATGAGAAATTCATCGTTGCTCAAATAAATATAATTTTTGAGGTAAAGACGGTAACATTAGAAAATGGGGGAAAATAGGAAAGTTCCTTGTTTTTGTAGAAATTCAAGAAACCAAGAAATAGGTAATTTGGTTCTTGTCTTTCTTTTTTCTTTTATCTCGGCTAAAAAATATAAATAGGGTAGTATTTTTTTTTTATCGACAAAGCAATAAAAGATACACCAAGAAAGAGATCAACCTTGAGCTCTGATACCAATATGATGAGGAACCTTGACGGAATCAAGATTCGACACAAGGAAAAAGGGATCTTTCTCTAACTTGAATTTAGTTTACGTGAATGCCTTACTACAACCTCCAAGCAGCGATAAGCACTTGACTACAATAGCAAAGGACTTTAAGATTATTCGACACACTAGACCTCCAGGCAACGATAAGCACTTGGCTACCTAGGCAGAAGAACACTAAACGGATGAAGAAACACCACAACAAGGAAACTAGCTTGTTGATTAGTAACAATGAAAGGAAGATCTAAAAAGAAATTCAATTCACAAAGCAACGAAGGAATAAACCTCACAATTATCATTAATCAAGTCTCCTTAATAAGTGGCCGAAACCTCTCTTTATATAGAGAAAGATTTTCCAAGTGGGTAAGGTCATCACACTTGGGGCTTAGGTCCCAAGTTCAATCCCCATATCTCACACAAGGGAATGATTTAATTGTCATTTCTTTGGGCTCCCTTGTGTGGATCTTATACTCCCCTCTTGGGGCACCCGCTCAACGGGCTTATACGACACCCGCTCATCACGGGACTTTCCGCTCAACGAGCTCTTCTACGACACCCGCTCAACGGGACTTCTACTACTCCCCTCACGGGGCACCCGCTCAGTCGGGCTTCTACTACTCCTCCTCTGGTGAGGTCGACCTCCTCTGGAGAGGTCTAATAATAAATAATTGTAATAAACTAGACCATACTTATAAATGGTCTAGTTTTAAAAATATATATATATATATATATATATATATATATATATATATAGAGAGAGAAAGATTTGGCTGAAAATCCCTAAACAAGCTAAGTCCTAAATGGACTAGGATTATACTTGCTAAAGAATATTCTAAAGAATATGCTAAAGAATAAACTACTTGCTAAAGAATATGCTAAAGAATAAACTATTTGCTAAATGGACCACATGTCCTTTATTTAAGTAATATTTCGAAATTAATAATATACTAAAATCTGGAAATTAAATAAATGCTAAACTTTGAAAAACAAGATTAATTCTCGCTGAAAATCTGGACAGCATGGTGTAGTAAGTTGCACGACAATTTAGGACTTCATAAAGGCATAATCTGATCTTGTGTTCTTCATGAAAGTTGTAGATATGCCTCTTATCTTTCCATATCATCTAGAATGAGCTTCATTGTATTCCTGGATCGCAAGTTATGACAATTACACAAAACTGTCACAAAGCTGAAATTAATGTTTATCCAAGTTGATGATAGTCTTCATTCTTTTGAGTCTTTTGGGCCTCCAAAATGAGTGATGTGATGTTAAATCTTGCCTCCTATATCTCCTTTTAGACATTACCCAAACCTCATCGTTCTTTAAAGGATCCGTATATAAGTTCTCATCAACTCGTCACTCAAAGCGTCCGGAACAAGCTTATTGGTGGTGGGTACCTTTGGACTTGAGAGTGTGATATCAGCCGCATCCTTCCCTGGCTCTACCTCTGGGAGGTGTTCATTAAACATATCGTTGGATGATAAGTCAATTTCTAAGGCCGCCACTTCTTTGCGCGCAATAATTTTAGCCTCATCAGCTTGTTCCTTAGCCCGTGTGGCGATTTCAAATTCATCCATGGCTATATGAAACCTTGCAAACTCGTTCAAGCCATACACTTGCTCAAATCATATATAGTATCAGAAGGGAGGCTTATATCATCCTTAGTGGACCCAAAGTTCATCAAACTCTTATCTGGTATGCGAGACGGTCGAACGGAGATAACATCCATAATTTGCAATGTTGAAGGAAACGTTGTTATATCATCCATAACCCTAAAGGTCGACGAAGATGAGGCGTCTGAGACATCTAATACCTCCACCCGACGTTCCGTCTCTAGATTAATAGGTGCATCATTGGAGGAAAGAGTCGGAGAATGAAGTGCGAGAATGTGAGCATCAATGATTAACTCGGCCCGGTGATGATCGGCCTCCACAAGAACCAGCAAATCATAGGAAAAAGCATCATACCTTTTTTGTAGAATGAGATTCGCCCAGATCAACTTGCAAAAAGGACAGTCTCTCAAGACATGCAGGGGATATCCCCTAAGCCGCGTTTTACTCAACCGAGTAATGGGAATGGGATTCAATAGGTGCTTTGGAACAAAGCTCCTAAGGCGGTCGTCAAAGCAACTCTGACTGTCAGAGTTCGATATCACCTATGTCACGCAGAAAGAAAGGGACGGCGAGATATTTTCCAAAGAATCATTAATGAGGAGTTTGGCGTACTAATGATGGAGCTCGTGTCGGTGAGAGGACTACTAATGATCTTAGAAATATCCGGCAAAGCATCCTTAGTATTTGTAACCATTGACGGCACTGCTCGCACAAGTGCAGAAAAGAACTGAGGTGCATCGGCATTAAGAGCATTTGCAGCAGACCCAAAAACAGCCTGCGAAACCTGTAAAATGTAGATCCGCAGACGCTGGAGCTGACTGAGCTGCAATCGGTAGCCTCTTTGCCGTCCCTTCAACCGGTGATTTAACAGCGAGCTCCGGGACCAGATGGATTGAAGCTTTCGTAGCTGGTGCCACCGGGGTTGGAGCCGGGGCGGACCGTGAAGTACCTGGGTCGGTAGACTGGCCACCGGTTGGGACCCAAACAGATTTAGGTTGAAAGTCAACCGTAAGACCAGAAGCAATGACCTTTCTCTGCGCAGGTTGTGGGAGACCTAGCTTAGGCACCGCCTTCTCCCTCACATCTGGCTTGTTCCCAAGAATCACCCCCGATTTCAGCACTTTATGAGTCACCTCCAAATTACTAAAGGGTTGTTTACCTTATCAACCACGAATAGTACACCACCGGATCAAGAAACCCGGCTGAGTTCCCGAGTCAGAACCCGGAATTCAAGCATCAAGAAATCACTGGGCCCACAGTCGAGTGAGACGTCTCAGCTTTAGCCAATGAGACTCGTGAAGTTGTTGAAACAATGATGAAAACAATGTATAGTTTGAGCAATGCATTAGCTGGTGTGGGTTTGATTCATCTTGGTTTAGGAGCTTGGATTTCATATATAACCAAGTCTGCTCCGATTTTCAAAGGTTCGATGCCGAGTATATTGACATTTGGGCTTCCATTCGCGTTCGCATTCATGTTAAGGAGAGCATTGAAGTCAATGTACTTCTTTAAGAAAATGGAGGAACAAAGTAGGCTGCAAATTCTTACCCTTACACTTCAGGTTGCTAAGCAGTTAAATATATTTTTTGTTCGAGTTCGCGGTGTTTCCTATATATGCATTGTTGGTGCATCTATTGGGTTGATTTCTATTGCTTTAACTAGATGATATCTGCTCATAGTTTGTTTCTATGGATTAATAATGATATGTTTCTAAATTTTACTGAAAGTAACTTTTTTGAATTGATATGGATGGCCAGAATATGGTGAGTTTTAATTTGATGATAAAAAAAAATAAAAAAATCTGTCAATGATTGTTTCAATACTTTCCGTCCGGAGAAACACTGATACATATTTCAACTCCACATATTGTACAAAGTTCACTAGACTTTTTCATTAGGCCGGCTCGACGTTTTGAGAAGGTGACTTTGAGATGATTCTGTACTTGTATTTTTGCAATTTTGATCTTTTGGCGACCCGTGCTAGGTTTCTTTAATACCATGGTTAGAGTAATATTGTTGATTTTCTACTTCTAGAGAGGATATAATTGAGAAGGTTTTAGTTGTGAAACTTGGAATATGAAAACAACAATTTAAAGGCCATGAAATTGACTCTCAAATCTTGATACAAATAAATGGTATTTTGTGCTTTTTATTCCCTTGATTTGGGAGTTAAAAAAATCTTAGTCTCTCAATGCATATGATACTATCAAGTTCAATTATTTCATGCCAAAGTCAACTGCTTTAGCTATAAATTCTTGATACTAAAACAAACAATTTCATTATTTTGTGTTTATAATGACAGTGAATTGTTTCCAGGATGTTAAAGATCTACAGATTTATGATTTAGCAACAACAAAAATAATCTATAAATTTCTGATACTAAAATATACAAACATACAATTTAAATATTTAATTGACAATTAATTTGTATATGGGATAATAATGGGTAGTGATAATGCCAGAGCAAGAATCCTCCTGCAAGAGCGATTTACGTGCATGTGACAAAATTACCCCTCTAACATATTAACTAAATCTTTTAATTATTTTTTCTATTTTATCTCCCAATATTTTCTCTCTATCCTGGCATGATCTTTCTCTCTCCCCTAGATTCTTTCCCCTTTTTTTCTCTCAATCTCTCTATTTTCATATGATTTTTGTTTTCATATTTGTTTTTTTCTCTCATATTTTCCTCTCTCTATTTTTTTTCTCGTTTTTTTCTTCTCTCCATCTCCAAGTAATTTTTTTTCTTCTCTATTTGTTCTCTTTCATTATCTCTTCTTCCTCTTTTGTTTAACTTTGAATTTATATATATATATATATATATATATATATATATATATATATATATATATATATATATATGTCCAGATAATTTTTAACTACTTTCAGTAAAAGAGGTAAATTTTATTATTTTTATTGAGCTTTCGATTTTATATTGTTGTTGAATGATTCAATCCAAGAAAATGATCTATTCAGTGAGGAAATTGAGAGAAGAAAAAAATAATAAAAAATAGAGAAGAAAACAAAACCACTTGGAGATGGAGAGAAGAAAAAAAAACGAAAAAAAAACAGAGAGAGAGAGAGAGAGGAAAAAACGAGACAGAGAAATAAAAATCACGAGAGATTGAGAAAAAAATAAGGAAATAATATAGGGGAGAGAGAAAGATCAGGGTAGGGTAGGATAGAGAGAAAATATTGGGAGAGAAAATAGAAAAAATAATTAAAATATTTAGTTAATATGTTAGAGGGGTAATTTTGTCACATGCACGTAAATCGTTCTTGTAGGAAGATTTTTGCTCTGACATTATCACTACCTAAAGATTGACAACTCACTTGCATTTGTAGGTAACTCATATTCTCGGATTGGGTGGGGCCATTGGCGAGGGATTTCACCTTTTGTAGTCAAGGTAACTCATCTTGTTCATTAATTAACAATAGAATACGAAGAGAAACCGATGAAAGTTAATATTCATAGCAAGATATACATTAAAACTTAGTCATGACATATTGTAGAAACGTTGACTACGCTAAGTTAATTAACCTTTAATCAATATATACTAATTTTAATCACTATAGAAGTAACAATAGTTTAATAACTGATTAATTTAGATGAGCTAGCTAGTTCGTTGGGTGACTTGATGATTTTGTTTTATAATTTAATTCTCAAAAAGTCTGTTCTAAGTTATGCAATTTAAAATGCATTAAGCTATTTAATTAATTCCTAACTTTGTTATCTTGGTTCCTAAAAAAAAAAAAACTTTGTTTTCCTGGGTAGATATATATCTATCCCATGTATAGAGAGAGCAATCGACTTGACATGTGCATTCTATGTGTATGAAACTCATTCTTCTTACGTATTTTCAGTTTAATTCAATGGTCGACAGTACTTAAAGAAATATATATATATATTTATAAAGACTAATATTCCTCATCAAAAAAACTTACTAATATTCCTTCAAAAATTGAATATTTGTTTTTTTTTTATTCAAAAAGTATGATAGTGCAATCTTGTAGTATTACGCGCAAGACTAAAAACATTTTAAACAATCTGTCTGTACTTCTTTGTCCATAAAAATAAGGGTTGTTGCAATTCTTATGGTAAATTTGTTATAATTTCAAATTGATGACATTATTATTGTTATTACTTTTTCTAGCTTTTACATTCATAACATTAAGATGTAAACTACAAGTTATTTTGCGAAAATAATAATAGCAACACTTTTTCTCCAAAAATATCAATATCATCAGAGAACATTACTCAAATTAATAAATCAATATGAACTCTTGTATAACCTTATCATATATAATTTATGCACCCAAAAACAACTATTTTTAAAATATCCATATAGGCATTACCCACAGAATCTATTACTAGTTTACTTTACTTTTATTTAGAACTTTTTTTTTCTTAAAAAACTAGACCATTTATAAGTATGGTCTAGTTTATTACAATTATTTATTATTAGACCTCTCCAGAGGAGGTCGACCTCACCAGAGGAGGAGTAGTAGAAGCCTAGCTGAGCGGGTGCCCCGTGAGGGAGTAGTAGTAGAAGTCCCGTTGAGCAGGGTGTCGTAGAAGAGCCCGTTGAGCGGGTGCCCCGTGAGGAGTAGTAGAAGTCCCGTTGAGCGGGTGTCGTAGAAGTCCGTGTTGAGCGGGTGTCGTATAAGCTCGTTGAGCAGGTGCCCCAAGAGGGGAGTATAAGATCCACGCTGAGGAGCTCGAAAGAAATGACAATTAAATCATTCGCTCATGTGAGATATAGGGGATTGAACTTGGAACCTAAGCTTTCAAAGTGTGATGGCGCTTACCCACTTGGCCATCCAATCCTTATATTTAGAACTTATTTAATGATTGATATATATATATATATATATATATATATATATATATATATATATATATATATATATATATATATATATATATATATATATATATATATATATATATATATATATATATATATATATATTTTCCATACCTAATTCACCCTCCCCCACCCCACCCCCACCTCTCAAAAAAGAATTAGAAAAACATTGACCATATCCAACTTCCAAAGGGTATAACCATTAGGTGTCATGGAAAGTGCAAGACCGGGTATTTAGGAATCAATACTAGGGCCAACATGACCTCTAGAACTAGAAGCACCAAGAAAAGAATTAGGGTGTGAACCTTCCAAAATAAGTTTTTCAGCATGCTTTGCGGTATTCTTTTTTAGCTCTTCCATGGCTTTCTTTAACTTCTCAAGTTCTTGTAAGCCAAGCTGAGTCACTGGCGCCTCCCACCAACACCGACCTTGGCTAGCTTTTCTGATCTTTGACAGATTTTTACCACGCTTTTTTTTTTGCACGACTAGTTGCTCAAGAACATCTTCAAGTTGAGTTCCCAGACACTAGCATTCCTATGAGCCTCCACTATTTGTGAAGTTCTCTAACGTTGTTGTTGTTGTGGTGGTGACGAATTATGGTTCTGGAAACGATCAACAATTGAGATAACATCAGGATGAAAAAAAAATAACTTTTTGCCTTGAGAAAAGACGATGATGACAATTTTGATCCCATAAGGTTGAAAGTTCATAAACTTTCTTGAAAAGGCTAAAATGACGCTTTGAGAAAGTAACAAGTAAGTTGCTTTCTTTTAACATTCTTGTCATCTCGATCGTTTGGCGACCTTAGCCCTTTTTTGTCAAAGCCTAAAAATGGTGAAATTTTTTCTTTACAAAATGAACTGTGTTTTCCTATAATAGAAGGTTGATGGAAATTTAAAGGGAATTAGGTTGTGAAATTTGGATATTTTCTTCCCATTTAAGTTACTGTTTCTTTAATTTATTCTTCTCGAATATACTCTTTTAGCACGATTAAGATTATGATATAAAATGTGTCAGAAGATTCCAAACTCGTAAAATTCATAATGACACTTCTTATTTCACCTTATTTTCCATGTGTAATATGAAGTACTTTAGAAGCAACTTTTTATCTCGTGTTTCTCTGATATTATTTCATGGGCCAATAATTTGCTTTCCATACTTAAGAGATTGAGCACGTTCGATAGAAGAAGTAAGAACTCATGATATTCTCTCTATGCATATATATTTTTAGGGAACTATTCTAAGTACGCTATGAATATAAATTTTCATACTATGAATATGTATGTGATTGTAACTATTCTAAGTTTCTTGAACCTAGCTAAAGGTTTTTGTGTTGGCTAAGGATTTTAGGAATTGTTTTCTGACCATATGATGTTTATACCTTATGATCATAAGGGAACATGAACCTACATATTAGTTTGTATGATTGTTCATGAAAGGTTGTTTTAGAGACATTGTAGCGTGTCTCCTAGCCACCAAATCTCACTACAACAAAAAAAGTCTATTGCAACGTTTGTCATATGTCGCAATAAATCAAAAAAAGGTCAGTATATATCTATACCAACATTTATTACAAATGTCGCGTAAACGTCACATTTACCTGTGTCGTTATGGTTTTTACGACATTTGTTACAAGCGCCGGTACCTATCTATTACGACATTTGTTGTGTCATTTTAAAGTATTTCAAAAGGTATTTTTTCCAACATTTGTAAATAATCGCAACAAATCGAGCCGTCGAGTCTAGCAAGCTTTGAATAATATATAATAAACTTTCTTCACATTCAAAGATATGGGAATTGAACAAGCGACCTCCTTCATTATTGTCGTGCAATTTGCCGTTGAGCTAAATGATCATTTGTTATTTGTTTCTCCTCCTATTATATTTATTATAATAGAATTTGAATTTTGAATTTTGTACCTTTGTGTTTCGATTTTTTATGAATCAAATTAAAATTAATACACTCTCATTAAATTTTAATAATTAAATATTTTAATTTTTCTTTAAAAAATATATTTCTGAAACATAATCTTTGTATTTGTGTTTGTTTGAAAATGTCACGAGATCTAACGACATAATATATTAATATCGTTATATTAGTCACAAAAAGTAACAATTTATAACATGTAATGTAAATGTCACGAACTAACATCAAATTGTTTGTAAGAATAAAAAAAATACTATAACTGTCTTTATGAAACGTCGTATAAAATCCAAATATAGCGACATTTGTATGAAATGTCACATGATTTAATGTTATTGTATATAAATGTCATTATATGAGTCGCAAAAAGTAACAATTTATAACTGCATTTAATATACACGTCGCTAACTAACATCAAAATGTCGATTTTATCAACAATTATTATAATCAACGCTATGAAACGTCGTATAAAATTCAAACTTAGCGATGTTTGTCTAAAAAGTCACAAGATCTAACGACATAATATATAAATGTCGATATATGAGTCACAAAAAATAACAATTTATAACACCATTTAATGTAAATGTCGCTAACCAACATCAAAACGTCGGTATGAACAACAATTACTATAATTGACGCTATAAAACGTCGTATAAAATCCAAATATTGCGACGTTTGCAAAAAGTGTTGCTTTAACTTACTTTTTTTGGTTTTAAGCGACGTTTGATAAAAGCGTTGATACAAAAACGTCGCAAAAATATGTTTTTGTTGTAGTGTCTCTTCTATTGAGGTTCCATCACGTTTAAACACTTTAAGTTGCGACAAATACTCTAATCTATGACATTAGAATGTCAGCAAAATTAATCTAAGCTATGGCACGAGCAAGGGCAGATCCAGGATTGAAATTTATGGTGGTCCCTCAACAATTTAAAATATAGAAGAAAACGATTATCGGCAAAAGTATACCAATATTACATAACCAAACGATAGTTTAAATTAAAACTCAAAAGTAAATGTCTGATTTTAATTCAGGGCAATTGCATCCTCTTCAACTTGGAAAAATTATCATCCATCTTTACACTCGAAAAAAGCAGCTGCAGATGAGAATCGAACCTAGGCTATTGGTGTGAACATTTAACACTAATACCATATAGGTCAACTTTAAAAATCTTCTCATACTACTTTGCAAACTCTCGACGTGTGATATTGAGAGAATCCCAGACAAATCGTACATTCTCTCAACACTATTGAAATATTGAGAATTAAATTTCTAACAAATGTCAATACTAAGATAATAGTTACACAAAACAAATAAGCTCAGGTAGGTGTGAATGTGCATAGTGCTCTCAGCTGTGGAGTTCTTCTCCTCAAATAAATAATTTGGTTAGTTTTTTCTTTGTAGATAGAAATGGAAATTAGCAGCTTAATGTTAATGTCACTAGAAATCATACACAGGATTCTAACCACTTATTATTATTAGTATTTTGTTCTTAATTGTCATGGTGCGCATTAAGAAAAAGGAAAAAAAAAAATAGTTATAGTTAGAAAACTTAAATATAGATTTTTTTTAACGGACTAAAAATTACAAACTATCACACAAATCAAGCCCATCATTTGAGTTGGTGAGTACGATCAAGCTTTGACAATATTATAGCTTGTTTTATGAGACTGAAACATGAAGACTAAAGTCTAAAATATTATATGGATCACAACACATATAAGTGATACTATTACACCACTGATCTTGAGTGGTCCTGGGCATACTTTGACCACCATGTAAATCCGTCCCTGGGCACGAGATTTGGGAGACGGAGCTGCAATATGTTAGACGCATTTTGCAGATATTACTCTTGAACATAATATAATTTATGCAAATATTTTGTATATACACAAACAATTCTAACAAGTAGAGCTACATATTGACGTGACAGAAATTAAGTCGTGCATGCAAATGACGTCATCATTGACTTGTACCGCCTCAATTTTGCATGTCAATATTTAGGAGAGCTCTAAAACTTGATATTAGTGCATAGAACAATTCTGATATGTATCTGGCCTACCACTTGGTCCGCATTATAGTTTTAATTAAAATAATAAAAGCAGGTGGGGCTTTATGAGAATTTTTTAATTTTTTTTAATCAAAAGAGGTGATGTGGTTGATTGTGGACCAAGTGGTCCATAACCCCACATATAACCCAGGTCTATATCAGAATTTTTCTAGTGCATATTATAGTAGGCTGAATGTGATTTTCTTCACACATATGGTTCAAGTAATCCCAACCTAAGAAACATCTATATGAGAATTTCTTCAAATTAAATATATAGACATTAGGTTATTGTATAGTATTTAGTTTAATTCATTAGAACGATGCTTCTGAGTATTTAAGAGGTTTTCCCATCACAAGGTGCATAGCTCAGTGAGGCTATGGTAGTTCGATATCCTCCTCACACAAAGGGCATACTTTAATTTCCTTTTTTTGAGTTCTATTTTGTGTGAGGCACTTATATTCCCTACATGTGTCTTCTAATCTTCCTCTTCTGTGAGGCACTTATATTCCCCCTCATGGGACAACCGGCCTTCCGATCTTCTAATTTACCTCCTTTGTGAGGCTCTTCCGTCCCTACATGGGCTCCCTCCTCTAGTAAGGTCAAAGAGGGTTTCTCTAATATTATTTATATATATATATATATATATATATATATATATATATATATATATATATATATATATATATATATATATATTGTTGTACTCATGAAGCGTAATGTATGGGAGGTACTATATATATGTCGTGAAAGTTCATGTTTTTTGATGATATTTTTAAACCGAAACCACATGTTGTGGTAGGAGTTTGGCATGTACTAAATAAATTTCAATAGACCATGATGCCTCGTATCTATATTAAGAGGGCCATTATAATTTCTTTCACTATAGATATCTGAAAGAAATAGATTTAAAATTTTCTAAGCTGTTGAATTTATACCGGCAAATCGATTTATGGTTCTCAACTTTCAAAAAATTGAAAAACTGAAAAATTGAAATTATTAACATATTATAATATATATTTTTACTATGCTTTGAAAGAAACTTTTCTGGCTTCGTCGTGCCTAAAAGTAAAACCCTAGTTTCCTTCTTTACTCTGATTAGTCTATCTTCTGCAAGAGAAAAAATAAGGAGCAACTTTATAGGCTTCTTTGATCGCTTCCTTGCATGAGCAAAACAACATACTTCATACGCTTCATTTATGATGGTCTCCTTCTTCGCCATTTTGAAACAATATTATTCTTAGGCGACGTGTTGTTTTTATATGAGTGTAAATTTTTGTCTACTCGGAGATATTATTTTCTAATGGAGTCAATGGATTTCTCTTACTCTTAATCTTAATCACCTAAACTCTATGAAGACCCCTAATTTGGTGAGCGCTAGTCATACCTATATGGAAACTGAGAAAAATAAAAGGGCAAATAATCTTCTGTCTCCGTTCCTATCCCCATCACTGTCATCAGCCAATCATAATTTATCTTGTGTATATATAATTGGAAAAAATGTTTATATAATAAATTTTAATTGGTTGGGACAGGAATGAGAATAGGAATGGGGACAGAGGATTTTCACCCAAATAAAAGGATGGTACATTTTATCTTTTTTTGCGCCCTCTCATCGTTTTCTTGTCCTTATCAATTATTTATCCTTAGATTAACCAAAGATGTAATCCACCTCACCATAGTTTTGTAAATTTATTTCTTCCTTGCTATAGCTTTCCATTTATTCACTTATTACCTAGTTTTACATATATTTTTCCTCACATATCCTCAACGTTAATGAAGTGCACATTTATAATAACTTGATTTCCATAGATAATTCAAAATTATGTGAACCGTGTCTGAAATGTGTACCGAGAGAAGAAAAAATCAATATTATTTATAAAGGTGCAGAGAAGGTTTTTGCATACCGTGTTTCTGGACAGAAGTGTTGTCGTTGTGCGACTAATTTCCAATACTATCAGGAGCCAAATATGGCTACGGATCTTATAATACATTCTTGGAGTACTTTATCCTTCAATTATACAAGATAACGATTGTTTCTCACTAAGCCGATAAAAATTATCTTATCACCATCGACTAAACTTCCCTAAGCAAAAAATAAAAAATAAAAAAACCTTAGACCAAACAAAACTCAATATATATATACACACACACACACACAATTTTAGACAAATATAAAAAGTTGTAAAATTAATTTATCTTTTATTTAAATTTAAACCATTATTATTCAATAGTTCACATAGTCAAAGGGAAACCATTATTATTCTTGCGTTTATTGCATTTGTCATTTAATCTACATGTGGACTCTTTCAATTCAATTCAAATTCAACACACATTAGGAAATGTGAAATTTCCTTATGATACTACAGTATTCATGAGTTCATCATCTTATAGATATTGTATTAAAATTTAATTCATATTCTCAATTCTTAACGAAGTTCTCAATAAATACTTTGCTCGGTTGAAACAAAAATGGAATGAATAAAATCCCTCTCGTGCAAAGGTTTTAACTCAATAATAAAAGCTATGATCCCCTTGTAGTAGTTTCTTTGCTTAAATAAACAATAATTAATATAAGTTCTTTAGTTTTACAATAAAGAATCATTTGAAAAATAATTTTAACGATTGGTGCTCTTCTTTTATTTAATTATCGTATAATTAACCAATATGAGTATGCCACAAAGTTTTGAAGTTTTTAAGACTACAAATTTAATGTGATTCTCTTTATTAATGTTGGTGTTAGTAAAATTAAAGTCTAAGATTCATTTTGTTTCAACAAAAAAACTCAAAAAAATAATTGCAAAGACCGATTTTGGGTTTTCAATCAAGCCCAAAAATGGCTTATACTTTTTTATATTTTTTTAACATAAAATATCCGAACATTACATCTATGAAAGAAGAAAGAAACTCATAAAGGGGAATTGTAGAGGGGTTCTTAAAAGGGAGAATTGTCATGAAAAATAAGGATACATCTAAAAATTCAAAAAAAAAATTTAAAAAAGGGTAAGGGAGAATTGTGTTAAACTAAAACACACAGCCAAACAATTATAAGCACATATGCTCAAACATTTTCATGACCAGATCCTTGGTCAAATCCAGGAGATATGTTGGAGGTGCTTGGTCCAGGTGCCCTAAGATTTTGAGGAATCGTGGGGATGATGTCAAATCCACGAGAAATGGTGGAGCTAGCAACTTCAGATGCCCTTGGAAGCATGGCGGGGATGTTAAATCCATGAGACGTGGATGAGCTACCAGTTCCAAATGCCATAAAATTAGGCGGAACCACGTTGGGGATGTCAAGACCCTGCAGTGGATTAGAGGAGATACTCACTTCAAAATGCCTAGGAAGCATGGTTGTAATGTTGGAACTACTAGCCCTAAGTGGCCTAGGAATCATGGCGGTGATGTCAAATTCGTGAGACATGGATGGGCCATCAATTCCAGGTGCCATAAGATTCGGCGGAACCGTGGGGGTGATGTCAAATCCACGAGAAATGGTGGAGCTAGCAACTTCAGATGCCCTTGGAAGCATGGCGGGGATGTTAAATCCATGAGACGTGGATGAGCTACCAGTTCCAAATGCCATAAAATTAGGCGGAACCACGTTGGGGATGTCAAGACCCTGCAGTGGATTAGAGGAGATACTCACTTCAAAATGCCTAGGAAGCATGGTTGTAATGTTGGAACTACTAGCCCTAAGTGGCCTAGGAATCATGGCGGTGATGTCAAATTCGTGAGACATGGATGGGCCATCAATTCCAGGTGCCATAAGATTCGGCGGAACCGTGGTGGGGATGTCGAGGCCATGAGACAGATTAGAGGAGCTACTCGCTCCAAATGGCCTAGGAAGCATGGCTGCAATGTTGTAGCTACTAGCCCCAAGTGGCCTAGGAAGCATGGCTGAAATGTCGGAGCTACCAACTCTTGATGCCCTTATAAGATTATAAGGAAGCATGGTGGAACTACTAGCACCAGAAAGCATAGTCGGGGTAATGTGGAAGCCTTGTGACATGGAGGGGTCGCCAATTCTAAGTGCCCTAAGATTGTGAGAGAGCATAGAATTTGCACCAAAGGGTCCGAAATCAACCCTGCTTTGGATCATTGACTTGTGTTCTTTAACATCCTTTAATAGTTTCTCCATAGCATGTGCCATAGATTGCCTCTGCTCAGAGTTGAGGTCATCAATTGAAGTTTCCAACAAGTATTTGATTGGAGAATTCCGCCACCTCATATCAATGACTCCAGCATATTGTTTTGCATAATGCAACATTTGTTCAACGATGGTGACTTCAGTATTCAACTCCTCAATAGTATTCCTTCGTTGAACTTCTACAAGTCGCTCAACATTACTAGGATTAGGAGGACACGGGTTAATGTACCTTTCGATGATGTTTTCAACGCTCGGATGTCCGTAACAGAAAACCTTTCTCCCAGGGGAGAAAATAATTATTGCCATCTGCACGCCACAGAGTGTGACAAGTTCATTAGCCTTTTTGAAAAGTCCAGCACGTCTTTTTGAGAAAGTAACTTGTAGGTTACTTTCATTCGCCATCTTAACCATTTCAATTCTCTGGCGCCCTTTACTTTTTCTGCCAATTCTTGCCATGGCTTATGAAAGTAATTGAGAAATATTTCAAAAGGATTGGTAAATCTGCTTAACAAATTGAGAAGTGCTAATAGGATGGTGAGGTTGGTCTGTTGAAGACTATGGGTACTTATAGGAGTTTTTTTCATTTTCTGCCTAAATCTCTGTCCTTATCAAATCTTTCATAATAGTCAACACATGCCATATACTCTAGATATGTGGTGGGGCATTTCCCCCATTAAAACAAAATCTTTCGTGGTAAGCAGACACCTAAAGACATAATTTAACCTACCATATTTTCTCAATGAACTGTAACCATTTTTTCATTTGGTTACTTACCTAATTTTACAGAAATTTGGGTTCTTACCACTGCCTTGCAAGTGGTGTAAGTCCAGAATATGTTTTTTTTCTTTTTCTAATTATTCAAAAACATTATGAATAGTGTCCAAAAATACAAGTAATAAAGGGAAGTTTTTATGGTTTTTGACATTTTTTCTCGTTTTAAAACTAAATATACAAAATGAAAACTAGTTCGGTTATGCCAAAATTTCAAACTTGCTAGAGTTTTGAATAAGAAATTTTTCATTTTATTCCACGAATAACATTGATATTTTGTATTAGGGTGGGTACCTCTCTTTTCTTAATTATTGAATAGGAAAAAGTAAAGATTTTTTGTTTCACTAAGTGATGGTACCAAAATCAATAAAGATCTTTAAAAAAAAATAGTACCAAATACACAGTTAAAGTCTGAGAAGATTTTCCCAATTCCATATGCTTGAATTGGCATAAAAATGTTGCAAAGTACATACTTTCCAATAAAATACTCCCTCATTTTCACAATATAAAGGCTTGGCACTTTTTTTTGCATAAAACAATAAAGGGTATCTTTAACTAATTTTACAAACATAACAGAAAACAAGATAATTATATTTATCAATGAGGACGTGAGGGCGACTTCAAAAAAAAATTCGTAATAAACCAAATATTTTTAGAAGAGAGAAAATGACCAAAGTGCCTTATATTGTAAGATATATAGGGCATCAGCTATTTCCTTTAAATAAAAAAATTAAAATCTTCTTTGTACTCCCAAATTATTTGTCCACTTTCTAAATAAATGGTTCATTAATAGTGATTTTTTCAATACTACCTCTTATATTAAATGTTGGAGAGAGAAGAATATAAAGATAATAGAAGGTAAAATTAAATTATGACTAACATTAAATAGGGTCTTGTTTGACATTTTACCATATTCCATTATAGAATTTAATGAAACCTTAATTTCCATGCAAAACACAAAGTAGACAGATAATTTGGGACGGAGGAAGAATGTACTAACACAAGGTACATCTTATCAAGCTAATGATCATATCCTGTCTATGCTTAAACCAATGAGGGTGTACATAGATCGATTAAGATTCTTCATTGTAAAGATCCTTTGATTATTACTGTTTCACACCTGATCTAGTTATAAATTTGAACACGTCTTAATCGAGAGATTCTCCGAATTATTACTATATAGAGTTAATTATAGAATACCTGACGAGGTTAAGGGGATTTGGAACTTTATCCCCGAACGTCCTAAAATAAGCACTTCACCCCGAAAGAACGTTAGTCAATGTATTAATACATATGCAGCTGTTAGAATACTTGTGAGCTTACCTTTTTACCCTCATCACATTAATTTATTGATAAAATTTGATCCAGACGAGTGGATAGTTGGGAATTTGTGTCTTCGGTTTGGGACTTGAGAGGGGGCGGCTTGGGAGGAAGTAAGGGCAGGGAAGAAGACGGTTGGTGACACCCTGAGATTTTTAAAAATATTACTCCCTCCATTCCCTATTAATTATTGTTTAGGAGATATCTAGATATCCAAATTAATTGTCGTTTAAGGTTGTTTTATTAGTTGTCAACAATTTATTTCAATTATACCCCTCAACATTTTCCTTTCTTTATGACAAATAAGTGAGAGAGAGGGAGGGTGGGGATAATATTGGAAGTTTAGGTGAAAATGACAACTTCCTTAATTTTCTCAAATTGTCTAAAGAGTCTTATATTTAGGAATGGAGGGAGTACTAATTATAGAAATTTTATATGTAGTTTGAAAAATTTTATCAGTTTCGCCCCTTAAAAAAAAAATTTGTCATTTTAATATGTAGTTCGATATACTTGTCAGTAGCTATTTCTAACACTAAATCTCGACTTCGTCCCCTAAGTAAGTGGGATTCGAGATGGAGATATACTCGTTGCAGTTTGGGGTTCTCGAGAAAGAAGAATTGAGATATTAGTAGTTGGGGAGAGAGGCATTGACGGTTGAAGTGTGTGGCTTGACAGTTGTAGTTTTTGAGGAAGCGATAGAAATTGCAAATTCGAAAAGTGGTCGTCGTTGCCATTTTCTTTGAATATTTTCTTTTTCTTTTTTTTTTTTAAACATTGTATGGTTTTTTATTCTAGATCTAGAAGTTGGGGCAATTGAGTAATTTCTTATATCCAGATATATTGATTAGTTCATTCTAATTAACGAATTGGGGTAATGTACTTATTTTAAAACGTTTTGGGGGTAAAGTATCATATGCAATCTAGACTATCTAGTATTCACATAACTTCAATATCTTAATGTAAGATTCACTGATTCAATATCTACACAAGAGGAAGCTTTCTTAGTGACTAATACTATAATTTAACAAATTGAGATATATTATTTGCAATAGAACACACAGAAAAATAGTTTATTGGTCTTCAATGTGAGAGAAACACATGATGTGGTCCTAAAAAAAGAAGAGTTTTTTTTTTCAACCATTAATATTTGAAAATAAATTATAATTTTATTTATCTCAAAAAAATAACAATGTATAGTTCGCATGAGTTACCCAACCACGCATGTGGAGTTAGGGTGCAATTTGAAAGAAAAAAAAAAATTAAATCGCATTAGCGAGTTACCCAACCATACATGTGTAGTTAGGGTGCAGTTTGAAGGAAAAAAAAAATTTAAATCACATTACGCTTATAATATGGTCCCGTTGAAATATTTTTGAAACCGCGCCGCATCTCATATATACTATATAATTAATTTTTTTTATTATAAATTCAAAGACTTATTTAAGAATAATTCAAAATTATTAAAGGTAAATGTTTAATATTCTCTATATTTACTCAACATATGTAATTAGCAGTTGTTATCTTTCTGATATTAATTAATAATATCATGTTTTTCCGTTAAAAAATAGTTGTTACCTCTATCATATATGAGTTGTTGTACAATTTGAAAATTCTGTAAAACTATCAAAACCTACACCGCTTACATTCACAAATAAAGTGTGGTGAGTCCGGTAACGGTGAGTGTACCACTTAAATGAACCATAAATTGTTTAAACTTTAATGACAAAAAATAATAAAAAGGAAACTCTTTATAAATCATAGCTTATTGACTTTTAACTTTATGGACAAAAAAATTATTTTTTCCAAAATGGAATGTCTTTGTCATGACAAAACAATAATGAAAACAGAAATCTTTATAAATCATATCATATTGATTTTTTAACATTATGGAACAAATAATTCATTTTGTGGAATGTTTTTGTCGCGTTTGTACTGATAAGTAAGAATATAATCTTATTTTTTAATAATAATTTAGAAATGGGAACATAGAATGAAAACAAAACAATTGACCACCTGCTTTCCTTCTTTCCTTCTTTTGAATCTTTTTTCAAAACTCATCCTATGGTTGAAAAGGGCAAATAATCCTCTGTCCCCGTTCCTCTCCTCATCCCTGTCCCCAGCCAATCACAATTCACCCTGTGTATATATAATTGAAAAAAATATTTATATAGTAAATTCGATTGGTTGTGGGGATGAGATAGGGGAGAGAATGAGCATGAAGAATTTTCACCCGTTGAAAAGGGGTATGGGGATTAAAATCTAAAAGCGCTCAAAATTTTCAAACATGTGCCGTCACTCGTATTACTTTATGCTTTTTATTTTTTATTAATTTCAAATTACTTGTCACTTTTTTAAACAAAAGTAACTATTTAATTTTAGTTTTTGAATTTTACTCATACTCTCAACCACTCATTTAACACTCTTAATTATTCAAAATTTAAAAAATTTAACACAATTTTTCAAGAGGTATTAATTGAATGACAATAATTATTAAAAAAAATTATAGACTTTTAAATTTGTTTTGACATTTAATTTATCAAAATTTTGATATCCAGGCATCAGTTAAATAATACCAATAATTCAGTACAGATTAGTGTTTCACCGAACCCTATATTCCTATCATCGATCGATACCTTTTCCAATGTTCCTTGCAGTAAAATAATTTTACATCGATGTTTCACCTTTTTATCCTAATAAATTGAGTACATAAATTTTCTTTTACGTTGCTATTGATGAATCATAATCTTCTTAAATACGAGTCAGACACTCGATTAGTAGACTATTACCTGAGTGGCTAGTAGATAAAATTTCTTTAAAAGAATATCGGCTAGACAACATCTATTTCTCTAAGAGCGCGTTTGATACGTTGAAATGGAAAGGAAATGAATGACTTTTTCAACTTCTTTTTTCATTCCAGTGTTTGGTTGGCCAATTTTAAGTGAGAATGCACATTCCAGGAAGAAGTGGGAATAGTCATTCCACCCTAAAACCTATGGAATTACCTTTCCAGAAAAAGTTGAAATCAACAACTAATGGGAAGTAGCCATTATACCCTTTATTTAATTATTATAGTGTTCAAATTAGAAAACAACGTTTTTCATTTTCTCTAGAAATATTTTGTTCTTTTGATAAAACTCAATATACGATAATTACATAAATATTTTTTTCTTTTGTTACTTTTTTCGTTTACTTTTAATACAAAAATATTGTTGTTTTTATATTATGTTTTCCTTATATTAATTACATTTCAATATTAAAATGTATGTTCGGTGTGCTTCACTGTACAAATAGGAGTAGAGCCAAGAATTTATCATTACAGGATAAATGTTTTACTATTGTTTTTTGTGATACAATATTTATAAGGAAATCTCACAAAAAAAAATAAAAATTTCCTATAAAAAATCATCATTTCTTAAAATGTTGGGGGTGGTCGTCCCCCCTTCCACTGAATCTGTCATTGTGTACAAATATAACTTTTTTCCAAGTGAACGGGTTTTAATCAAGCGTTGTCACTTTTGGGAGATAATATTGTGGAGCATATTTTTAGAGAGGTGAACAAGGTAGCAGATTATCTCGCAAACTTGGCATGCGACTCATTGCGAAGGACCTTTTTTCGCCAATTTGAATATCTTCCTTTGGAGGAGCTCCAAAGAGTCCCATACTTGAGAGTATGATTATTCGGCAAACGTTGATTCTGTAGCCTTTTTGGCATTTTAATTTTCATCAAGCAGCTTGCTGTTATGATTCCTTGTTGTTGCTCGGCTTTTCAAGCCTTTTTTAATAAAGTTACATCATTTGATTAAAAAAAAAAACTTTAACAAACTATACAGTGCAGCGGGTCCGGATGGATACACGGGAATATTTTTCCAAACATGTTGGGAGATTATACGCCATGATGTGTTGAAAGCGGTGTAGGATTTCGAGCGGGGGGTGGCTATGGCAAGTTCTTTCATAGTCCTCATTCCAAAGTGTTCTAATCCATGTACCGTTGGTGCTTATCGTCCCATTTCTCTTTGCACCTTTGCCAGCAAGATAATCTCCAAAGTGGTCACGATAAGGCTCTCGGGCTTTGCTCGCATCGGCTAATCTCAAGCAACCAATCTAGTTTTGTTAAAGTAAGCTCATCTCGGATAATATTCTTCTAGCACAAGAGTTGGTACAGCAGATAAATCGCCGAGTGCGAGGGGGCAATGTGATTCTAAAATTGGACATGATGAAGGCGTTTGATAAGGTGTCTCACTCATTTTAGCTCTAGGTATTGGCTAGATTTGGATTTCACCGACATTTTATCAATTTGGTGAGTAACTTATTGTCTTCCAACTGGTTTTCATTCTCATTAACGGCTGCCCGCATAGATATTTTAGAGCAGGGGAGTAAAACAAGGTGATCCCTTGTCTCCGCTATTGTTTATCATTGCAGCCGAAGTTTTATCCTGAGGCCTAAATCACTATGCTCTCTCGGCATCAACAATCTCATACTTCCTCCCGCGAGGTCCTGCCCTAATCATGTATTTGTCTTTCGCTGATGACGTTATACTCTTTACAAACGATGACAATTAGAGCATGAATTTGCTGCGGGCATATGAGCACACGTCGGAACAAAGAATTAATGTGGGTAAGAGTTGCTTGTATATTTCCTCCAAAACGAGCCCATCACACACAATGAGTATTCAGAATGTCACGGGCTTCGTTCAAGGTGACTTTCCTATAACATATCTTGGTTTCCCTCTGTATGTGGATAGAAGTCGTGTGCAATATTACGGTAGACTGTTGGATTCCATTGAGGCAAGGATTCAGGGATGGCTGAACAAATTACTCGATATGGCGGGGAGGTTGGTACTAGTTTGGCACATCCTCTCATCCATGACCTTTGTTACGGATACTCATCATGGAGCAAATCAAGGAATCAATCAAGATAATAATCACAGGAGAAAATCACTCGATTAATTGATTGTAATTTATTGTAATTGATTTATTGTATATTTCCTTCCTTTATTATATAGATAGGATTAGTATATATATGCGATGTATTGTAGAAGTTAAATCATTCAATACAAAAGGAGTTCTTTCTCCCATTTAATCTTTGTTCTTTATGCTTTTCTACATGGTATCAGAGAAAACCTTTTGAGGTTTTTCGCACTTTTGTTCTCCTACTCTTTTGATTATCCGTCTTATAGAAGCTGTTTCTTTCCTATCAAGTTTTTTTTTAGTTGTGATGTCTTCTTCTATCCTAGCACCCGATAACGGCAATAATGGTGGTTACACAGTCCGATTTGGCGGTCACAATGATGTAGAAGAATTAATCCAATCCCCATGGTTTTTCAATTCTACTTTTCAGTCACCACGGATTACTGATATTGCAGCTCAGTCACCACGAGTTTCAATAAATGTTGTTTCTCTGCCGCCAGATGCTGCTTCATTTTTTAATTCAGGTAACAAGTGTTTACCACGTATAATGCATTGAATTATTGATTCTAGGGCTACTCACCATATCGCATGTTCATTAACTTTTTTTTTCATCTTATCACCCTCAACCCCGTACCCCCATTTGTCTGCCCACTAGTTCCTTTACTTATGCCACTCATGTAGGTTCCATTACTTTAAACTCTAATCTTATTCTTTTGAATGTATTATTTGTCCCCTCATTCTCCTTTAATTTGTTATCTCTAGGGCAACTACTTCAGGACCCCAACTTGTCTGTCTATTTTCGGTACAACTTTTGTCATATTCAAGATCATATGAAGCTGAAAACAATTGGTTCGGCTGAAATGGTTAATGGATTATATTTATTGCACCCTGATCATTCCTCTAATGTTCCTTTTGTCTCTAACATCATGCCTAAATCTAATTCCCTATCTATAAGTAATGGTGCAAACTTTTCTAGTACATCTCTATGGCATTATCGTCTTGGTCACCTCTCTTTTCCCAGATTAAAAATGGCACAACATTTAGATTCTAAAATAAAAGTTACACACAATGAACATTGCTCCATTTGTCCCATGTCTAAGCAATCCAAGCCTCCATTCCCCCTTAGTAAATCCAATTCTCAAGCATGTTTTGATTTAATACACGTAGATATTTGGAGACCATATAAAATTCACACGGTTCATGGTCACTTATATTTCCTCACCATCGTAGATGATTTCAGTCGTTTCACTTGGATTTATCTGATGGAAACAAAGTCTGAGGCTCGACCTCTTACCCAACAATTTTGCCAATACGTACTTACTCAATTCCAAAAAGTCGTTAAAGTAGTGCGTTCAGATAATGGGCCTGAATTTCAAATGTCTGAATTCTTTACTTCTAAAGGAATGATTCACCAAACCTCTTGCGTAGAAACTCCTCAGCAAAATGGAATTGTAGAAAGAAAACATCGGCACATCCTAAACATTGCTCGTGCCCTTAAATTCCAATCACAACTGCCTTCTGTTTACTAGGGATACTTTGTCACCCACGTTGTTCACCTTATAAACCTTACCCCTACGCCTTTACTACAGAACCAAACTCCTCACACACTTTTATACAATAAACCACCATCATACTCTCATCTCCGCGTCTTTGGTTGCTTAGCATATGCCTCAACCCTTTCTACTCATCGATCAAAATTCGATTCTCGTAGTCGTCCCTCTATTTTCTTGGGGTATCCCGCTCAAACCAAAGGATACACTCTCCTCGACCTTCACTCACGGTCCATTTTTATATCTAGAAATGTTACTTTTCACGAAAATATATTTCCTTATTCACAACAATCCCCACTCAGTTCTCCTACAAATAATATTCCCTTACAAATCCCCTTCATTAATGATCTTCCTTTTGAACCTCCATCTTCACATCCCACTCATACTCCCATCATCAATCCAACCCCTCATACTCCTCCTAATTCTACGATCCCGCCTCATTCTCCTCCTCCTCCCCCTCATTCTTCTCGAAAATCCACTAGGATCTCGCGTACTCTTTCATACCTGAACGATTATTATTGTTCTCTTATCCAAGCTTCATCTCCTCCCACTATTTCTAATATAAAGACATCTACTCCTCACTCTCTAGAAAATGTTAATGATTATCATTCTCTATCTCCAGATCATAAATCTTTTGCATTATCTGTTTCTACTCACTTTGTACCTAAGTGCTATAGTCAGGCTGTTAAGCATGCAGAGTGGAGGCAGTCCATGCAAGCGGAAATTGATGCTTTGGAGGCTAACAACACATGGACACTTGTTCCTCTTCCTCCTAATGTTAAGCCCCCTAGGAAACAAATGGGTTTACTGGGTTAAAATTTAATTCTGATGGTTCTATTGAAAGACCTAAGTCTTGTGTTGTTGTCCAAGGTTTCACACAGTAACCTGGCATTGATTACATTGAGACATTCTCTCCAGTCGCAAAAATGACCACCGTTCAAATTCTTCTTGCTATTGCCTCTGCCAAAGGATGGTTTTTAGAGCAACTTGATATTAACAATGCATATCTGCATGGTGATCATAATGAGGATATTTATATGCGGCTACCTCCTGTTTTTTCTACCTCAGCTGGACTCGACTCGCAAGCTCCGAAAATCTTTATATGGTCTCAAACAGGCTGGCCGGCAATGGAATCACAAATTGACCACAGAGCTAGTTTCACAGGGTTTCTCTCAAGCCGTAAGTGACCATAGTCTTTTCATTCGCCGCAAAGGTTCTCAATTCACGGCTCTTCTCGTTTATGTTGATGATGTTATCCTCATTGGGAACAATTATGACGACCTCTCCTCGGTCAAGCAATTCTTGGATAATACCTTTAAAATCAAAGACCTTGGTCCTGTCAAATATTTTCTTGGTATGGAAATTGCTCGCTCTAAAGCCGGTCTCAACATTTGCCAAAGAAAATATACATTGGACCTACTTGAGCAACATGGCTTTCTTGGTTGCAAATCTGTCATTACTCCCTATGGATTCCTCATACCACTGCTCCAAGGATGATTCGCCCCTTATTTCCGACAACAATCTCTATCGGAGTCTTATTGGCAAGCTTTTATACCTTACTCATACACGATCGGATATTTCTCATGCCGTGCAACAACTTTCCCAGTTTCTAGATCATCCCACTGAATTACATCTCAAGGATGCTTACCGTATCCTACGGTATCTGAAGGGCTCTCCAGTCAAAGGTCTTTTTTTCTCTTCCTCGTCACCATTACATCTTAGTGCTTTCTCTGATTCTGACTGGGCCGGCTGTTCCTACACCAGGCGCTCTACCACTGGTTATTGTGTCTTTCTTGGTTCCTCTCTTGTTTCTTGGAAATCTAAAAAACAACTCACCGTTTCTCGAAGCTCATCTGAGGCAGAATATCGAGCTCTTGCCACCACCACTTGTGAGTTACAATGGCTAAAGTACCTCCTCCATGACCTGCTCATACATCATTCTCATGTTATCCCGTTATTTTGCGACAACCAAAGCGCTTTATACCTTACAACCAATCCCGCCTTTCACGAAAGAACCAAACACATCGAAATTGATTGTCACATAGTTCGTGAAAAAACGCAAACTGACCTTGTTAAACATTTACCCATTTCAACCCACTCTCAATTGACTGACATTTTCACAAAAAATCTTGCCTCCCCTCGATTCAACTTTTTCATCCAATCTCTTGGTCTCATTGACATATTTTCTCCCAAGTCCAATTTGAGGGGGCGTGTTACGGATACTCATCATGGAGCAAATCAAGGAATCAATCAAGATAATAATCACAGGAGAAAATCACTCGATTAATTGATTGTGATTGATTGTAATTTATTGTAATTGATTTATTGTATATTTCCTTCCTTTATTATATAGATAGGATTAGTATATATATGCGATGTATTGTAGAAGTTAAATCATTCAATACAAAAGGAGTTCTTTCTCCCATTTAATCTTTGTTCTTTATGCTTTTCTACAACCTTGCATATTATAGTTGTGTCGAGGCCTCCCAAGTTAGTTTTTGTTGCAATAGGAAGACAATTCGCTAGGTTTTGTGGGGGAATTCTAGCGGTATTTCAAGGCGCCATTGGATGAGCTGGAAGGCTATATGCAGGGATAAAAGAGATCAACGCGTTGGGTGTGATATTATTGGTTGAATACCGATGGGCGTTTGCTTGCAAGTTATGGTGGAGGATGAGGACTACATCGTCACTTTGGACGTCGTACATGGCTGCAGAATATTGCAAAAGGCTTGAACCTCTCTCTCTTACAACTTGCATCACAGCATGCTCGCAAACATGGAAACTCGTGATGGAATTTAAGGAGAAGGCGGAAATTAATATTGGTATGCTAGTTCGCAATGGTGAATCAATGATGCTCTATGAAAATATCAGCTTGCATTGTCCTCTGATAGCACTCCTCCTAGTTCCCACAAGCCCCTGCAACGGCGAGTGCTTCCAAAATCAGAGATTTTTCCGACGATGTTGGTTGGAATCGGCACAAGATAGTGAGAGAAGTGTCTTTGGATGCCATCCCACACCTTCCTCAGATTACTATCCAAGGTGAAGAGGATATGAAAGTTTGGTTGCTGGAGGGAGATGGTAGATTTACTATTGAATCCGTGGTAAGAATTCAACGCACTGATGCGGCTTTGGCGACTAGAAAGGTGATATGGTCAAAAGGTATCCCCTTGCGTTGTCAATTTTTTTATGGCAATTGTTAAACTATTTTTTGTCTTTGGATGAGTCGCGATGGAAACAGAGCTTTCAATTTGCTTCATGGTGTTCATGCAAATCGGGGACAGGCTCTTATAATCACATCTTTATGGAATGTCGATTAGCAAAGGCCTTGTGGAGGTTTGCTGGAACATGCTGTGGATTGACCATCGATGTGCATCGCTTTCAGAATTTGCAGCAGCTACTTAAATGGTGGTGGCTAGGTGGCTCAGGGTGAACGGCTTGGCATGGATTATATTATCCGGAGGCGTATGTTGGATTCTTTGGAAGGCGAGATGTCGGTTTGGCTTGGAAGGGACGCTCGCAATGGTCTCGTCACTTTGGATGGAATACATTGACTATATCCGTTGTTTATTGATGGCCCGCAAAATCCCCCACCCTAGGCTCAATGCGAGTCAGATTCGTAGGCCCCTTTGGAGCAATGTATTTGCATGGAAACAAGATCATTATCGGACAAGGGTAGTGCTTAACATTGATGGGGCGTGTCGGGGGAATCCAGGCATTGCAAGTGCAGGATGTGTGCTTCAGCATGGTGACTGAAGGTTTATTGCAGCACGATCAGTGTTCCTTGGAGACATTGAGACCAACTCCAAGGCTGAAATTGAAGCGCTCGGGGAAGAACTGCGACTAGCACGTTCTTTTGGACACCGCCTTATGGTAATTCAAACAGACTCACAGTTTTTGGTGCAAGAAATGCAATGCGGTAATGTATCATCTTGGTCTTTGGATGGCTGTTTTCTTGCTGCTCTGGCTTTGTGGCAGACTGAATGACGTTCGAAGGCCAAGGCCTTTGTAATTTAGACCGGCAAGGCCTTACATCCGCTTGTTCAATGGCACTTAGCTGCTTCCTTTTTCATTAGATTTCTTTCTGCTCACTTTGGCGAATTGCCAACAGTGGGAGGCTGTATTTTTCTGCTCCAACTGAGCATCTCTATATTAAATATCGCTTGTTACAAAAAAACCTTGAACAAATTATTATGAACCGTTCAACAAAGCTAGCAGGTTACTAGTATTATGTGCGTCATATTTAATTGGAAACATGCCATTAAATCAAATGAAAATGGAAGATTTCAAAGAGGCCAAGAAATCAAACTAGGATGGCCAAAAGGAAATACTTTTCCGGCTGGAGAAAACACTATGATGCCTATTTCAACTCCATGTATTTCAATGCCCTATTTTGCTTGTTGCTGGTGTGCACGAGGTTCTAGCCAGTGACCGAGAGCCTTCATGGAACATACGTGTGGGAAAGCGATTGTTGTGCAATGGCGGCAAGCTTCGATGCAATTCTTAATCATCCTAAACGTTGATGGGGGAGTCGCGAGGCAATCCGGGGTTGTCTGGAGGGCGAGGCGTCCTTCGGCAGGGTTCGGGAGAATTCATTGCAGGTTTCCAATCATTTTCGGCATATATTACCAATTCTGCGGAGCTACAAGGGCTTATTCATGGCCTTGAACTGGCAGCTCGGCTGGGCTATCAAGAGATTGTAGTACAATGTGATTCCAAGTTCTTGGTCAATTCGATAAAGGCACGGTCTATATCAGCTTGGCGACTTGAAGGTCTCTTCAAACGGGCTCTTTTTCTTCTCGGTTCGAACACGATAATGCATATCTTTCGAGAAGCGAGTAAGGTTGCGGACTGTCTGGCGAATATCGCTTGTGATGAAAGCTCTACGATTACATAGCTCTCCCCGTAGAGGTCAGGGGGCTGTGCATTTTGGACCGTGACAGAGTGCCCTACGTCCGACAAGCATAGGAGAAGAGTTGGTAGCTATGTTGCATCTTGTAATGGCTCCTACCGTATAATGGTAAGGCCTTATGCTTTTACATTGTAGAATGCTAGGCAGTAGGGCTCTATTGTTTACATTTTGTAACGCATAAGCCATTCTATATAAATGGTTTGGCCATCATATGCAGGGACAAAGCTAAGAATTTGGTGTTGGGGCGAAACTGCAACAGTATGTCTAACCCACATATAAAAACGGTAAAAAAAAAATTTGGGGGGCGAAACTGATAAAATTTTCCGAACTACATATAAAATTTACTATACCTAATAGTATTTTTAAAAATCTCGGGTGTGGGGGACTCATGTAAGAAGGTTTTAGTTGTGAACTTGGAGTATATGGAAACAACAATTTAAAGGGCTTGGAATTGACTCTCAAATCTGATCAGTTCTGTCATGGACCTGGCCTATCAAGTGGTCATGGACCACTTGGTCCACATTCAGCCACATCACAGTTTTGATTAAAATAATAAAAATATTCCCCCTTTTGGTGCATTGTTTGAGGCGTTTTTATTGTTTTTTAATCAAAAGAGGAGATGTGGTTGATTGTAGACCAAGTGGTCTATGTCCCCACTTGTAAGCCAGGTCTATATTAGAATTTTTCCTCAAATCTTGATAAAAATAAATCGTATTTTGTGCTTTTTTATTGTCCTTTGATTTGGGAGTTAAAAAAAATCTTAGTCTCTTCCTGCATTTGATATTAGAGATAATTATTTTTTTTTCTTTTTTTTTTTTTTGAACGCCCGAGGGCGGAACCCAAAGGAGAGAGAATCAACCGCGAAGCGGAGAAGAACAATTCATAAGAGGAGAAGAGTACCCTGGAAGGGAGACAATTAAAGCTTACCCCCATGCTTGGGGAGGGTATCGAACCCGGGACCTCTCGGTCACGGGTCGACCAATGCCCCACTGAGCTATTGGACCTTTGATTTGATAATTATTTTCTTAGTTGGCATTATACTATGAAGTTCAGTTATTTCATGCCAAAATCAACTGCGTTAGCTATAAATTCTTGATACTAAAATCAACAATTTCATTGTTTATGTTTATAATTACAATGATTTGTTTCTAGGATATTAAAGATCTTTAGATTTCTGATTTAGCAACCAAAAAAGAAAAAATTATAAATTTCTGATACTGAAATCTACAAACATACAATTTAAATATTTAATTGACAATGAATTTGTTTATGGGATATTAAAGATTGACCACTCACTTGCATTTGTAGGTTACTCATCTTCTACATTAATTAACAATGGAATAGGAAGAAAAACTGATAAAGATATAATTAAAACTTAGTCATGATATATAATTGTAGAAACGTTACAAATGCTCTCAGTTAATAAACCTTTAATCAATATATAATATTTTTTAATTACTATAGAAGCAAAAATAATTTGATAACTGATTAATTTAGATGAGCTAGCCAGTTAGGCCTGATCATTTGATGAAATGTTTATATAATTTGATTCTCACGAAGGCGGTTCTAAGTTGTGCAATATACACTGCATTAAGCTACTTAATTAATTCCTAATTTTGTTATCTTGGTTACTAAATTTTGTTATCTTGGGTAGATATATCTATCCTAGGGAGAGAGCGTGATCGACTTGACATTTGCATTTCATGTGTATGAACTAATTCTTATGTATTTTCACTTTAATTCTATTTTTTTTACAAACTTAATGAAAAATTATATATAAAGAAGACTCATCTTGGTAATAATTTTTCAGAAATTGAATATTTAGTTTTTTATTCAGAAAGTATGATACTACAATCTTGTAGTATTACACGCAAAAGACTCAAAACCTTTTCAACAAGTTGTATGTACTTCTTTTTCCATAAAATGAAAGGTTGTTGCAAATGTTATTACTTTTTGGAACTTTTACATACGTAACATTCATACGTAAACTACAAGATATTTTGTGAAAATAAATAATAGAAACACTATTTCTCAAACAATATCAATATTATCCGAGAAAATTACTCAAATTAATAAATCAAGATGAAGATATGAACTCTTGTATAAAATTATCATATAAATGTATGCACCCAAAAACGACTACTGTTTTCAACATCCATGTAACCATTACCCACATAATACTAGTTTATTTTAATTTTATTTAGAACTTCTCTAATGATTGATTAGCTGTATATTTTTAATACCTAATTCCCCTACCCACCCACCTCCAAAAAAAAAAAAAAAGAATTAGAAAAAGCCTTGACTATATCCAAGTGTATAACCATGAGGAGTCATGGAAAGTCCAAGGCTAGGTATTTTGGAATCAATACTAAGGCCAACATGTCCTCTGGAACTAGAAGCCCCAAGAAAAGAATTAGGGTGCGAGACCTCCAAAATAAGTTTTTCAGCATGCTTTGCGGTATTCTTTTTTAGCTCTTCCATGGCTTCCTTTAACTGCTCAAGTTCTTGTAAGCCAAGCTGAGTCACCGGCGCCTCCCACCAACAATGTCCTTGGCTAGCTTTTCTGATCTTCGCACGTCTAGTTGCTCATGCATCTCTTCAAGTTTCATATTGAGTTCCCGTACACTAGCATTCCTATGAGCCTCCACTATTTGTAAAGTGCTCGAACGTTGTTGTTGTGGTGGTGAAGAATTACAATTCTGGAAACGATCAACAATTGAGATAACATCAGGATGGCCAAAAGAAAATACCTTTTTGCCTGGAGAAAATACGACGACGGCAATTTCGGCCCCACATAGGGTTGAAAGTTCATAAGCTTTCTTGAAAAGGCCAAAACGACGCTTTGAGAAAGTAACAAGTAAGTTGCTTTCTTTCGACATTCTTGTCATCTCGATCTTTTGGTGACCTTTGCTCTTTTTTGCCATAGCCTAAAAATGGTGAAATTTTTTCTTTGCAAAATGAACTGTGTATTTTCCAATGACAGGAGGTTGATGGAGATTTAAAGGGAATTAGGCTGTGAAATTTGGATATTTTCTTCCCATTTAAGTTACATTTCCGTTTCTTTTGTCTTCTCGAATATACTCTTTTTGCACGATTCACATTATGATACAAAATGTACTGTAAGAAGATTCCAAACTCGTAAAATTCATAATGGCACTTCTTATTTCACCTTATTTTCCATGTGTAATATGAAGTACTTTAGAAGCAATTTTTTGTCTCTCGTGTTTCTTTGATACTATTTTATGGGCCAATAATTTGATTTCCATAGAGATTGAGCATGTTTGAAAGAAGAAATACAACTCATGATATTTTCTCTCATTAGTCTCATATGCTTCACTTCTTGTGTGTATAGATATTTTTAGTGAACTATTCTAAGTTTCTTGAACCTTACAAAAGCTCTTATTATGTCTCTAATAGAACTCATATTGATCACAGGCAGATGATAGAGACGGTCACCGGTTTTATGCAAGGATCATTTCCTTTTGTGTATTTGGGCTGCCCTCTTTTTGTAGGAAGATCAAAGATTGTTTATTTTGCTCCTCTGATAGACAAAATAATGTTACGTGTTGGGGGTTGCAAATGTAAGCTCCTTGGTTTTGGAGGCAGATTAATATTAGTCAAGCATGTGTTGTTATCGATGACACTCTACATCTTAGCTTCTGCAAATCCGCCAATGAGAGTGCTTGATGATATTGAGCGTATTCTCGCAAATTTCCTATGGGTACAATCAGAAAATGGCAATAAACGTCACTGGATGTCATGGAAACGTCTATGCAATGGAGTATGGCAAAATTGTCTTGGGTTGTATTCGTTGAGAGATCTACAGGTAGCTTTCTCATATAAATTGTGGTGGCGCTTTTGAACTACGAACTCAATATGGAGGGATTTACTAACTGATAAATATTGCTCGACGGTACACCATCCAGTTTTGGTGATCCGTGCCTATGGAGACTCGGCTATTTGGCGACGGATGCTAAAAGTTCGGCCACAAGCTGAATTGAATATAGCAATACTGATTAGAGGGAGAAATTCATCATTTTGGTATGAAAATTTTACTTTGAATGGTCCTTTGTCTACAAGGGCTGTGAACATTGAGGCAGATTTGCAGAACTCGATTCACACATACATGGACCTTTCAGGATGGACAGTCGAGACTCGAGTGTTGAGCGCTGCCCAGATTTCCTTGTTGCCGAGGGTGATGATTGGAAATGGCCCGGATAGGTGGATTTGGATGTTGCAGAATGAAGGCCGATTCACAATAACATCTGCACTTGCATCTATACAGACGGCTGGAGTAGTACAAGGAACTAGGAAGATCATTTGGTCACCAAAACTTCCAATGGCGTTGCGAGTTTTCATGTGGCGATATTTCAACCGCTTTCTTGCTTTGGATGAGGTAAGACAAGGATGGGGCGTGTCTTTAGCCTCTCAATGTTTTTGTGGTTTTGGGGAAGATAACTTTGAACATATTTTTTTGGAATGTAAATTTGCTAAATATTTATGGTATAACATATGTGGCCTTTTGGGAATAGTGTGGGAAAATTTGCATTTTGATTCTCCTTTCTATTTGGTCAAATTTTTGTGGTGGAAAGGTTATGGTAGATGGAGAGATTTACATATGATATTAGTCTGTAGGGGTATGTTGGATGTTATGGCGAGCTCGTTGCAGATTTGTTTATGAGGGGAAACGAGTTACTGAAAGAGCATTATTGCGGGAATTTGAGTATTATGTACAAAATCTGCTCAAGTCTGCTGATTTGTTCGAGATATACAGTGGAGCTCGGTTGCCGTTATGGGGACAGCGGACTGGTGTTCGAGTTGTGAGGTGGTTGCTTGTTGATGTTGGAGGCATAATTTTAAATGTGGATGAAGCATCTAGGGGGAATCCGGGATTGGCAGCAGAAGGTGGCATCTTGCGCCATTCTAATGGCAGCTTTGTGGGGGCTTTTCAGCGGTATCTCGGCGAATATGAGACAAATACAGTGGCGGAGATGGAAGCTTTGCTCATGGGACTTGAAATGGCAGCTGCACATGGTTATAATAATATTTTGGTTCAGACTGATTCAAAATGGCTTTGTGATTCAATAGCGCGAACAACTACAAAAGCATGGAGGTTAGATGGTTTGTTTCAAAAGATTTCGCGGTTATTGGGTACGAACATAGTGACACATATTTATAGAGAGGCCAATCAAGTAGCGGATTGTCTGGCAAATGAAGCGTGCGATTCTCGTAATTTTTGTGATTACAGAGCTTTTGATCAACTCCCACTGAATATCAAAGGCCTATGCCGATTAGATCAATCAGGAACCCCACAACTTCGGATCTTAAGGAGCTAATTGCATAGTTTACCTTACTTATTTACATTGTATTCATGGCTGCACTTTTGGCACATTCTGGCTCAAACACTGATGTAATTTTTTGGGTTTTTGCCCAAGGCAATATAATTCCGCAATTCACATAAAAAAAAAGTTTCTTGAACCTAGCTAAATGCTTTTTCTTTGGCTAAATATTGACAGTAATGGGTTGTGACCATACACTACAAGAAAACAGTTAAATAGCGACCGACTTTAGCGACCGAAATTTTCGGTCACAAATTTAACGACGGAATACCGACCGAATAGAAACCGAAAACAAATCGGTCGTTATTCCGTCGCTCATCCGTCGGCCACATCGGTCTCGTTGACCAAATTGAAACGTCGTCGGTTTGTTCACCCTTAACGACCGAATACCGACGGAATACATAACGGTGTTTATTTGTATAGTAATAAATGAAGGACACAAAACGACGTCATTTTATTTTCGTTAACGACCGACTACCGACGGACTTTAACGACGGATTACCGACGGAAAATATACCGACGGAATAACGACCGAAATTAGGTCGCTATTATTTTCCAATTCCGTCGCTATTCGGTCGCTATTATTTTTCCGATTTTCGTTTTTATAAAATAGCGGGGTTTTTAAGGATATATAGAAACATTTTACCTAATAGTAACTAAAATAGGAAAAATACATATACAAAGTCTTAGGTCAGCGGAACGACGAATCTGCGCTACGCAGAACAATTCAAGTAATACATTTGTGTGTGCATTTATGTGAATCATTAAGTGATGGAGTTAAAATTTTATTAATTGATTATTAATTAACAAATAATTACTAAAATATTCATATTAGTTCGTACTCACATTTAGAACGATGTCGGTTTTCGGATTTATAAGTTTTTACTAAACTCGTCGCTATTCGATCGCTATTAAGCTAAGCGGCGACCGAATAGCGACGGAATTTGCGAAGGCCGTCGCTATTCGGTCGCTATCTTTTTCCCGGATTCCGTTTTTTATAGAATAGCGGGGTTTTTAAGGATATATAGAAACATTTTGCCTATGTTAGTTACTATTAGGTAAAATGTTTCTATATATCCTTAAAAAAACCCAGCTATTTTACAAAAAAATGGAATCCGGGAGAATAATAGCGACCGAATATGCTATGTCGGTCGCTATTCGGTCGCTATTATTAAATGCCTAAACGACGTCTTTTTGCCATTTCGCGGGCTCATTTATTTGAAAACTGGACAAGTGTTTAAGCATGCTAATTGGCGACCGAATTGGCAAATTCCATCGCTATTATTAAACGCCTAAACGACATCGTTTGCTTTTTCGCGGGCTCATTTATTTGAAAAATTGGACAAGTGTTAAGCATGCTAAGTGGCGACCGAATAGCGACAAAATTGGCAAATTCCGTCGCTATTATTAAATGCCTAAACGACATCGTTTGCTTTTTCGCGGGCTAATTTATTTGCAAAATTGGACAAGTGTTAAGCATGCTAAGTGGCGACCGAATAGCGACCGAATTGGCAAATTCCGTCGCTATTATTAAATGCCTAAACGACATCGTTTGCTTTTTCGCGGGCTAATTTATTTGAAAAATTGGACAAGTGTTAAGCATGCTAAGTGGCGACCGAATAGAGACCGAATTTGCCAATTCCGTCGCTATTATTAAATGTCTAAACGACGTCGTTTTGTGCGTTTTATTTCTATAAATATATCTAAGGCAGGAAGCCTCTCCCTCATTCTTCATTCTGCCCAGCCGCGACCTCCACCTTCACCACCACCTCTTCCAACGATTTCCCCCCAAATCCCCTCCCTCCTTCCAGCGCCACCACCTCCGGCACCTCCAAGCCATCGCCACCACCTCTGATTTCAGTTGGGTTTTTTAGGGTTTAGGTGAGAATCTTGCATTTTCTAGCTTTTTTTCTTAACAATTGGAATAAATACATCTATTTTTGAGAAGATTCAAACAAAAATGGAGGGAGGTAGTACCGATTTCGCTTGGATTTTAATATATGGGTTTTCTATAATGTCTTGCAATTTTTTTTGCCAATTCTTATAATTTCTTGCAATTTTTTTTGCCAATTCTCATAATTTTTTTTGTTTTTTCAAATGTAGTTTTTTTAACATCCAATGTAGTTTTCTTGGTGTATTATTGGTTTTCTTGGTGTATTATTGAAATGTATGCTAATTGTATAATATGTGAGTTTTGATAATTCAAAGTGTGTGAGTGTTGAAATGTAATGAGAAGTGCACACTTTGATTGTGAGTGTTGTATTGTAAATGAGAAGTGTAAACTTGTGTTTTTTGGGTTTATTGATTATTTTTGCTATTTGGGATCTTATTAATACATGCTTTCTGGTTTGTATTTACATGCGTATTCTTGCTTTTTTTTATAATAGGGATTTAATTTAATTTCAAATTTATTTTTTTAAATAAAAAAACAATTTAGCGATGAATAGCTGACCGAATATTCGATCGCTAAATTTTCCGTCGGTATTCGGTCGTTAACCAGTCAAAGTCAAAAGTCAACAATATTGACCATTCGGTCGCTATTCCGTCGGTAAATAGAGACCGATTATTCGGTCGCTAGACTTTCCGTCGGTATTCGGTCGTTATATAGTCAAAGTCAACAATGTTGACCATTCGATCGGTATTCGGTCGTTATTTACCGACCGATTATTCGGTCGCTAGAATTTCCGTCGGTATTCAGTCGTTAACCAGTCAAAGTCAAAAGTCAACAATGATGACGATTCAGTAGGTATTCTGTCGGTAAATAGCGACCGAAGATTCGGTCGCTATATATTCAGTCGGTAATTTGCTTAGCGACGAAAAATACACGACCACGTCATTCAGTCGTTAATCGATCGCTAAACTCAGTTTGGCGACCGATTACCGACGGAAACGGCCGTCACTGTTTCCCTGTTTTCTTGTAGTGATATGATGTTTATAGCTTATGATCATAAGGGAACATATTAGTATGTATGATTGTTCATGAAAGGTTGTTTTAGAGACATTGTAGCGTGTCTTTGAGCCACCTAATCTCTTCTTCAACTGAGGCTCTAGCGTGTTTAAACACCTTAGAGCAAACAAATATCTTGAACCACATAAGCAGTGACAAATACTCTATTTATGGCTTTAGAATATCAGCAAAATTAATCCAATCTATGGAACATGATTTGGGAGATATGGTTGCAGTATGTTACACACGTTTTTCTCGGGTTACACAAAGATATTACTCTTGAACATAATATTATTTATGTTACTTGTACATATATTTTGTATATACACAAACGATTCTAACACGTAGAGCTACATATCGACGTGAAATAAATTATGCAAATGACGTCATTATTGACTAGTACAAAATCAATTTTGCATGTCAATATTTAGGAGAGTTCTAAAACTTGATATTAGTACAGATTTTAGTAGGTTGAATGAGGATTTCTACACCTATGGTTCAAGTAATCCAACCTAAGAAACATATATATGAGAATTTCTTCAAATATATTGTTTTAGACATTACAAGATTGATGATATTGATAGAAATACCAAGTTAAAGAAATGAATATTGGAAGAAAATGATGATGACGAAGAAGAAGAAGAAGATGCTTTTTGATGAAGATTCCATCAATGGAAATGATGGAAGTAAAGAAGATGAAGAACCCAAGAAGGTGATTAATCTTGAAGATGATGAAGAAAGGGGTGAAGATTTGGGTGTAGAAGTTGGGAATAAGGATCAAGAGGGTGATTTGATTATTGAAGATATATTGTTTAAAGCTCAACAATGCATGCTTTCAAAACTCTTGTTTCACTTTATTCAATTATTTGAAAAGGTTTTTGAAAACAAGTTGGTCAACTCTTAAGTTCTTTCAAATGTATTTTATATCTTTTCAAAACACTTAGGCATGTGGATAAGAACATTAGAAACTTAACGAAGTGTAAAAACCACTTTGAGACTGTCCTCCGGTCGACCTAGGCTTTGCCTCAGTAGACACGAGATGTCCGGCCGACCGGCAGTGTTGATCCGGTCGACCAGTATGTTTTTGTCCTATATAACTTTTGAATGTTCCAATGCTCCAACAAAGCTGTATTCTATCCGGATGACCGAGAAATTAGGTAGGTTGACCGACAATTGCTTCGGTAGACCTGAACATTGAATTACGGTCGATCAAGATAAGAACATAGGGCCTTTAACCTTTTATTTAAGGCACTTCGGTCGACCTACTGTCTAGTAGCGGTCGACCGAAGCTGTCAATTCAAGGCTAAAATTATAGCCGTTGTGACCAACAAAACTTGTATATTCTAGCCTATAAAAAGCTTTCAACGCTGAATTTTTTATAATCAATCAAGCCATAAGAGAGCATAGGCATATACACTTTCTAAACATATAAGTAAACACTTTGTGCTTAATTTTAAATCATTCAAAGCATTTGTGTTGACCGTAAACTTCATCTATCTTTCTTATCTCAAAGAGTGATTAGAGATTTCATTTGTATATCCAATCAAATTGAGGGATTTGTAAAAGTGAGCTAAATTGTAAATCTCCTTAGAAAGAGATATGTTACCCAAACTTCTCATTAGTTGAGAACTAGTTCTTTGTGAGCTAGCAAAATGCTCTTAGAGAGTTTCACTCTTGGTGAGTGTTTGAAAGTCCTATGCGTAGGCAAAAAACCTATTTGTGAGGCAAACAATCTTTGTGAATGGAGATTTCTTAGTGAAGCAAAAAGTCCTAAGAGTAGGCACACATCCTCTTTGTGAAGATAAACACTCTTAGTGAGTGGAGTCTTCTTTGTGAAGTATAAGTCCTCAATTGTTAAGGCAATTGTAAAAGATAGAACCCACATTGCACTAGTTGTGAAGGGTATCCATTAGTGGATGTTGAAATCCTTGGGGATTTCCCTAAGGTAGTGGATATAGATTCTTTGTGAATCGAACCACTATAAATCCTTGTGTTAGTTTTCTCTATCCCTACTCCTTCAATTCATTGTTCATATACTTTCCATAACTTGTCTAATTGATTATAGGAACATATGTGCTTAGGATAGAAACTATCACATGTTTACAAGGTTTATACAATTGCTTCTCATAGTCATCTAAGTTGCCTTGAACATAATTGAATCACCTTATGTGCTTAAACAACATACTTGTAGTTAAGGTGAACACTTAGGCAAAAGAAGTTTTAGAAAAGATTAAAAAGTTTTTAAGAACTTAATTCCCCCCTCACCCCACCCTAGGTTCTATACTCTCAAATGGTATTTCAATGTCTAGAATAAAAATTATTGTGATAAGAGGGATTATGTAGTTTGATTAAACTACATGTGTGGTGCCCGAAACTTTTTGAGCTTACGTGTATAACATGTCTACTTGATTTTATATATTATATGTCTACTACATCTTAATTGGTACCCATTTTATGTTGAGGGTTGCTTTGTGGTAGTTGTAAGTTAGAGTACTTAAATAATTGAACAAGAAACCTTAGGGAATCTTTTGACACTTTTTGAATAGTTATCATTTGGGGCGATTTTGCTAGATTATTAGAAGGGGAGTTAGAGAGGACAGGCTAGAAAGAGAAGTTAGAAGAAAAAGAAGAGAGAAGCAAATATGGCAGGTTAGGTATGCTGTGAGAGATTTAACATTTGGAGGGGTAAACGATGTCGACTTTTAGAGTCCATTAGTTCTTTTCAAACGTCTTCGAAAGAGCTACGGGTGGGAAGTGACAGAACTGTGTTTCGAGTTTCTAGCGAAAGGGAATTTAGGTTTGAAGTTGCTGCATTTTTCTGGAAAATCTTCACTTTTGTGTAATTTGCTTTGCTTGCTAAGAATCACAAGTAAGGATCTTCACCCTTGTCTTTTCTATCCAAAAACTCATGAAATGTGAATTTTAAACTTCTGGAAAATTTGTGTTAAAAGGATTTAAAGCATGATTTATTGCATAAGATGAAATGTCGAAGTATTCATATTTGTATGTCAAAGCATTGAATATAATTGCGTATGTTATTTTTTCATTCTATCATGGTCATACTTTGTTGATTTTACTGCTTTGGGAAGTCGTTTATATCATGTGTTATTTGGAGTCATAACTGGTTATGAGCTCTTGTCTAGAATCGATCATATCGCAGGATTCATTTCTATGCATGTGTGTGTTGCCGTTGAACCCGGATGTTCATGATTCTCTGCTCTGTCTCTAAGACCGTTCCTAAACGGGAGAAATGTTAGGGTTACAAACGGTCTTTTTGGAGTCCACGGTGGTGGGTAATAATACAATACGAATGAATCATTAAACTCTTAGCCCTTCATTCGGGGAGAAACTGAACCCATATTCTGTATTCTCTGATTTTTTTCCCTTCTTGGCTATAAGTTAGGGACCGTTGTAGTAATTGATTTAGGTTTGTTAATAGACAATTGAGCTCGTTCGTGTTTTGTTGAGTCATAGCATGAATCGTATTCGAAAAGTCTAATGTTGTGTTTGTTCGTATGTTGAGATCAGTAACACATAGTGCTTGTGTCACATTTCTGATGTATAGATGTTAGATTTCGACTAGTACGGTTTATAGCTTAGTTGTTCTTGTTTTGGCATTGTTACTATATGTACATTTGCATCAAAAGTGAGTATTTTGGGGCTGGAATTCTAAAGGTGCAAAAATGCACTTTTCCTTCACAAAATTACACTGAAAATGAGTCTTGACTGGATCTCGGTCGACCGGATCATTGTGCCATCGTCCAAACCAAACTACTGGACCAATTGCGGATGATCGGTGGTGGAATACGGTCGACCAGTGTCCTTCACCCGGGGATTTATGTCTTTTTTTTATTTTTGTTCTGCTCTGATTCTTTCTGAGGTATTCGAGAACTTTGTTATGATGTTCTATAGTGTTTTTAAAAACTTTACATGTCAAGCTAAACTCTGCATGTTTTCATACTATTTTCTGGGAAGTCGGGAAAAGTTTTAAGTCCTATTTGATATTTCATCTAAGAATGTTGATGCTTGCTGGGCTTCACAACTCAATCCTTTACTTTTCTTATTTGCAGATGAGCAAGTACCTGATGGTTTGTACGATGATATTTGGGTGGAGGACTTAGAATAGTGATCATAACTGAATGTAATAGTTAGAAACTCGTATTTATGTCTTAAATGTTGTAATCACACTTAGTATGACTTCCCTTTCACGTATTTTGGATTTTATTTATAATTCTGATGTTAATGTTAGTCTGTTAGTATTCCTTTACATAAAATGATATAATAAACATTATCTGTCTGATATGAGTTCTGTGCCTCATTGGAATATGAGATACTGACAGGTCATCACCCGGGTATGGGGTGTGACAACAGATAAATGTAATAAACCCAAACTTTTATTCTTTTATTCTTTTGTCTAGGAATTGATAGAAACACAATTCAATTGCATTAATAGTTATTATAGACACTAAACTATTTACATATTTTGTTTTATATCATTAAATTATTTTTAACTAAATGTAACACTCAACTATTTGTGTTTAATTAATTGTACACATCAATTACTTTTTACGGTGGTTTCCGTCCAAATATTATGTAACACGCGTGCAATTTGTTAGGATCAAGTTTAGTCAAGAACACAACCAATTGGTACTCAAATGATCTGATGAATTATTAAAATAAAAGTGAGGCTTATATAGCTTTAGCAAAACAGAAAATAGCTAAATATCAGCCCACTTAGACTTACAAATAGCTTAGTGGGATAGTGCAATCAAAACAACCTAACTGACCAAAAGACTAGGTCCTTATTCCTAGAATTAAGCAAACACTAACAACTTACTTCTAACACAATTTGACCGTGAAAAAGTGATGACAGATTACATTAGACCAAACACAAATAGTTGAGTGTTATATTTAATAGTATGAATGATTTAGTGATATAAAGAGAAATTGTTAATTAGTTTAGTATCTATGATAGCCATTAACTCCAATCCAATTGGGGTTCAAGAAATAGTTCAATGGTTGAGACATCCCTTTTATTTTAGAACGTTTAGGGGATTGAATATCACTTCTGCTAGGGTAAGCACCGAATTCGAATTTTCCAATTCGGTCATTTGAATTCAATTTTTTCATTTTTTTAGAACCCAAAAAATCGACATAATTCGGATTCGAATTCATAATTACCGAATTCGAATTGACCAAATTGGCGAATTCAGAATTCGATTTTCGACCGATTTCACAAGAAACCTAATTGAACGCCAAGAAGAATTCAAAATCAAAACAAACAATAAATTCTGCAAAAATTATAGAAACAATAAATTCGTCAGCGTTTGATTCAACCATATTTACACGGAAAATTAATAGCAAAAAATCCCCAAAATGAAAATTTTTAGGGTATATTTACTTTAAATATTCACTATATAATAAAATTAAAAAATGAATTCGAATTCGGTTAGATCGAATTCAATAATAGACCAATCGATTCTGTCCCATTTTCGACCAAATCAAATTCAGATTTCTCCGAATTACCAAATTCGAATTGCACCCTAAACCCTAAACCCTAAAACCCTAAACCTAAACCTAAACACTGAACCCTGATACCTTAAACCCTAAAACCTTAAACCCCTAAACCTTAAACCCTAAACTCTAAACCCCAAAACCCTAAACCTAAACACTGAACCCTGAAACCCTAAACCTTAAACCCTAACCTCTAAACCCTAAAACCCTAAACCCTTCATTTTTTATTCTTTGATCTTTCTTTTATCCAAAAAAAATTTATCTAACTATCATTATTGTTTATTTATTTATTTCCTAATTTGCAACAATCGAGAATAAAACAATTCAAAAATTAAAACTAGTTGTTACCATAAGGGTCAAAATTGAAATAATCAAATCAAGATCCTAAAGAATCACCAATTTTTGCATTCCGTATTTCTTTTACCATTTTCAATTATCTCTTCAGCCATTCTCTTCCCCTGCAAAATTTTCATACAAAGTTTCTACTTTCCAATTACACAGAAAATTGAGTAAATTCTTGATTGATTACTAATGGCGGCTCCCCCAAACAAGAGATCTCCATCGCCACTTTCGTCACGACCAGACCCTCATACCTCGGAGTAGAATTCGACAATTCCTTAGAGTTTTAGTGGAAACCCATTTCCCAGACCTTCAGTTCTCACTAATCCTAGAAGCTCTAATCCAGTTACTCCTGCCAACATCCTTGCAGGTTTGTTTCTTGTTCCCAGAAATTCATAGACGGAACTAAAAACTTCATGTTGTCGGCTAAAACTTTAAAATTGTAAATAATTCTTGAAGGGTAAATCTAAATTTTTCGATATTTATAAGATATGGACGAAAAATAACAATTTTTACCTCTAAAATATTTTGATTTTTTTTAAATATTATTAGCAAAATTACATCCGGACCCTCCAAGAATTGTGTGGAATTTACTTTCGTAGTCTACATGAAATATCTAGCTTCGTTAGGCTTGTAAAAAAAATGCAGCGGCGAACTAAGGCCCTTAGCTCATTCTATGAAAAAAATCTTTTACTTTAATTTGATGGCAAATTGGTATAAATAGTCCCTAAACAATTTATCTCCAGAGTGGGAGTCCCTAAAGATTATTTTTTTATTTTAAAATCCTCAAACAATTTACATTTGGTGTGCAAAGTCCTTCCGTCTATATTTTTGTTAGTCAACTGTGATATTGAAAATTCGAATTGGTCAAATGAATTAGCAAGATGGGCATAATTGGTAGTTCATAATTGATGCTTCACTTCACACTTAACCAATCTCACCTTCAGCCCACAAAACCCCCTCAAATTCTTCACTTTCAAGACTTCAACCATCCTCATCTCCGCCATCACTCAGATCAAGAACAAAGAAAAAATTGATCTAAACCCTAAACCCTCTAATTTCCAATAAATTCCCAACAATTTTAACTTAACAATTTTAACTACAATTAAAATCACACAACTTGATAAAATTAAGCAAAATTCATATCCAAATACGTAAAATTGAAGCTCCAAAAGTGTAAAAATATCGACCTTTTCAGGGGAAACGGAGTCGAAAATATAAACTTTGCATTGAAACGACAGCGTAAGCTGATCGGCGCCACTTCCAACAGTGGGCGTCGGAACAATTTTGGAGCCACCACTAGTCACATACAAGGCCTGATGCTGAGACTTTATCCATGGATCTAGATGTGTAATTTTTTGGTTATCCATGATAGTTTGCTGGAAGGGTGGTGATTTGGGTGGTTGGAGTGGTGGTGATTGGGGTGGTTGGAGTGGTTAGGGGGTCACTCGTAAGGGGAGGCGGTGGTGTTGTGTGGGTGGGATAGGAGGGAGCCCACCCCCAGATATCATCATCATCATCATCATCCCCGTGCCACCGATGTTGATGGTGAAGAGTTCATGGGGTGGGGATTTGTCGGGAAGAAGAGGGGATTCACCGGGGAAGAAGGGGGTGACGGTGGCACTGTGGAGGTGGGAGTGGGTTCAAGGTTGAAGAATAATATATTTTTAATGTAATGTACATAAATGCCCCTAAAACTATTAGAGTTGACTCAATTTTTTTTCTCAAATTTAGTTGACCCGTCAATTTTTGGACGGAAGGACCTTATATACTAAACACAAATTGTTTAAGGATAAAAAAAATTAAAAAATAATGTTTAGGGACCTTATATCAATCTCGAAATTGTTTAGGGACAAAATTCACCAATTTACCTAATTTGGTGAGTTTTTGTTTGTAGTAAATATTGATTTGTTATTGATTAAATATTTAGGATTTGGAAGGGGGAATTCTGTGGGGAAAGAAGGAATTATGGGAAAATTTCAGAGTTGTAATGAAAATGAGAATGACAAAGATCAGATTCTGAAACCAGTGAAAGTGTTGAGGTCCAAGAATTTCATGTCCCCAACAATTTCTGCATCTTCAATTAGATAAAAAAGAAGCTGTTCTTGAAGACCCAAGTAACATTTGCAGATTAACCTTTACCTTCTAACTCTAATAATATTGATACCAAATGCTTGAATGTTGAATCCAATCCTACCAACAAGGCTTATTGCATCTCAGTTTCACATATTATTTGTCCTCTTGATGCCGACCCGTTAATTCCTACTTATGATCCTAAAACTAATTATATGTCTCCTAGACCTCAGTTTCTTCGTTACAAGCCCCAACCCAAGAATCGAAGTCCTTAAGGGACTTGATTCGGAAGTTAGTAAACTTGAAGAAAATTTCACACTTGAGAGCTCATCGGATAGTGATGGTACTGAAGAACCAAATTCTGAAGATTCTCCAAAAGATTCTGAGGATTCTTCTTCTACTGAAACCGAGGAACCAGAGATGAAGGAAGAAGAAGTTGAAATTACTGAGAACAATGTTGAAGAAAAAAAAGAGGTTCTTCAAGAGTTGGAGATATATATCTCTGCTTCTGGTTTTCTTGTTTAGTGTCATATTTGTTTCCAATTCTTCTTTCATGAACACGGCTTCGAAAACCTTGAACTACTTCCATGAGTTGCATATACCATCAGGGGTTGTAGATACATCAAAAGCCAATTTTGATGCATTTGCTGGGAAGTTTCAGCAGCTGTCATTCGACTCGATTTCTCATCTGTCTATGCTAATTAATAATCTAAGTAAGCATGATCCTTTGAGCAACTTGCAGTTCGTGAATCTGACTGATTTACAGAAGGATATCTTGGTTGGCGGGTATCTTTGAGCTTTTGAGTTAGTACCCTTTAGTCCAAGTCTTGATGAAGTTTCTGAGAATGTTATTGGAGGAAAAATGTGTGAGAAACTAGTCACTGTTAACTTTGAAAATAAAGATGAAGAAGATGGTGAATCTTTACCATTTGAGGAGGAAACTTATGATGCAGAGGGAGTTTCGGAGGGTGAAATTGACTTGAGAACTCAAGAACTTGCATCTACTTCAACACTACTACTACCCAAAGTCGAAAACCCCGAAAGTTTGAAGACAGTATGGAGCCAAGAGCAAGCTGCTTCTGATGCTGCTAATATAGCTCTAGAGCAAGCTGTTTCTGACCTTGAAATTCAACCTGAACTGCTTGAAACTATGAAATCAAAAGGTACTATTGATCATGCTTCAGATAATCTTGAAGTTAAATTAGATGAAAATGCCCCTGAAGTTCCACCTGAACTGCTTGAAACCGCGATATTGGAAGCTACAGACATTTTTAGTTCTGAAGCAAATGTTGAGCCGTCATCAGCAAATGAAATGGTCGTCTTCCATTGATGGATCACAAAATCTGCTTTCAGCAAACTTCATTGCAGGAGTGATATCAGTAGTAGTAGTATTGTCTCTAGTTTCGCCTGCAGTGTTTGTTTATTCAAGTCTCGGTTTCACCAGCAATCGAAAGACTTCAGTTTATCGCGATCAATTCTTAAGCAAGACAATTCCAGCATCATCAGTCCTTAAGCAAATACATCAAGATAGGCCATCAAAAGTTGATGTAATGGGAGAATCATGTCCTTCGGAACTGAGCAGCTTTCAGAATGAGAAGCGAAAACGAAGCTCAAAGCCAAGAGAGAATGCCAAGAGAGAGTCATTGGCTTCTTCATCAGAATGCTCTATGGATTCACCATCATATGGAAGCTTCACCACTTATGAGAAGATTCATCCCAAACATTTTAGTTTTTTTTGTTAAATTTTCTTGAATTTAGTTCAAACATACTTTGATGAATTGTATTAATAAAATAACTATATTTTTCAACTAACATATTTTTTTCTTGTGGGAATCTTCAGGCAAGTATAGATGGTGAAGTTATGACACCGGTTCGGAGATCAAGCAGAATCAGGAACTTAGTATCTTCCCCGTAATCCGGTTCTGGCGACGATCAAGATTGGTTCAGCACGCCATCAACACCGGGACCAAAATGTAGCTCTTTATAGTCTTTCTGCTGGTTCGATGTTCTGATGCACAGCCGCGCACCCTGATTAGGATCGAACACCACGAGTTTGTTCTGACATTAGTAGTTGATGATATTGTAATAGGGATAGAAAATTCTAATTCCAGATGTAATAATTGGCATTGATATAACAGTAATGAATCTATTGATCCAATTGTGTTATGTTTGAATATCCTAGTTATGAGATGTGTGTGTGATGCTACTGTGGTGGCTTTATTTATCTCTCTTTTCTATAATTAACCTTTAGGACCAACTCCTCAGTTGATTTTACATTTTTTTTCTTAACATGATTCTATACCAGTAGCCCAAATGACTAGTTCAATGGTTAGAGGTGTAAGTAGACAAGATGACGTAGTATAGTTGGCTAACAACTCACCTTACTCTTTACCTCAAGGCAATGTTTAGAGTAAAGTCGAGAGTTCGAAACATCTTAATGTGTACATGTCAAGGTTTTGTCTGTTCAAATCTCAATTGGATTAGTTAGATAAAACAGAAAAGAAAGAGGTAATGTGTGGATCGCATATGGAGGCCATAAGCAACCATGAACAAACAACTACTTATGATATGGATCTTATGGTTCAAATTCATCCAAAATTCTTATATGGACCATGGTTCAATGAAGCATGTTGTCTATATTCATCAACATTAGCACTGCCAAACGGACTAGAAACGTACCGGATCGGACTTAGTCCATTTTTTACGGACCTTAAAATGGTAAGTCCATACCCAGTCCCCTTATAGTCTGTGGATTACGGACCGGTCCGCTGACTTTCTCATTTTTTTTTTTTGACAATTTTAATGAAACTAGTAAATAAAAAATAAAAAATAGCTAGTATGTTGCATTTCAATAAACTACAGACCGACCTAAAGTTAATAATGAAAAATTCATCATATCAAGGTACAATAAAGGAACAATTCAATACTAGTCTACATCCCAATTAACTTCATCATGCATATAGTTAGTAAATGACAAACTCAAGATACATACGATTAATTGATTTTATAAAAGTTAATTGGTGTCATAAGTTGTTAAGTTTAAAATTTAAAGAAAGAGGTAAACGAATTGTAATATTTTTTTGTTATGTTTCATCTTCCACACTCTCAAGTTTCAGATTTGGATTTCGAATAGATTAGGGTTTGAAAACTTTGAATCTTTGATATATATATATATATATATATATATATATATATATATATATATATATATATATATATATATATATATATAATCATTCATAAAAGTCCGAGTCTGCTTTTTATATTTTAATTTTACTTACTAATCCGCGGACTAGTCCGAGTCCGATTCGCAAAGTCCAGATCCAAACGGATCCGGACCCAAAATTCCTACATTTAAACGAACTATTATTTTCAAATTCATACCCAGTCCATTTAGTGCGAATAACTCTCGATCCGTTTGACAGTACTAATCAACATCAACAAAAATACTACTATTCTCATAATGTAACTGAATTTGGACCACATTGGACCACGGTTGATATAAAAATTAACTTACAAGGAATTAGATTGAAAAGGGTGGGGGGGGGGGGGAGGCAACAAGCATAAACATACCAACTACAATATTTTCTCAAGCAGGAAAAAAAAAAATTTCTCAAGCAGGAAAGGTATTATTAAAAAAAGAAAATAAAGGAAACAAAGTGAAACTTCTAATGAGCTTTGGCCACGTTTACACTTCCAAAATTTCACCCCCGACACGACGGAAGTCCGAATCGTATGTGGAATAATTATTTTTCATATATACGGAACTAATTAGAACATGTGTTTTGAGATTCAGAATAAGTGTTAAACGCGATAAGAAACGGAACACGTGTTCTGAATATCAAAATAGTTATTTTTTAAATCAATCTTAACCGTAAATTTTTTAATTTAATGGACGAAAAAAGTTTCGCACCGTTCCGCACTGGAACCGTAGTGATCCAACAGATAGTAATAAATAAATAAATAAACCACAAAATATTGGTAGATTGGTGAATATCGTCCTCATACTTATATATGTTCGCGGTAATAATTCCCATTCTAACTTTATTTATATTACACTCCTTAAATAATTTACTATTGATAAAGGTACTCCTTTCGTCTAGAATATTTCACCACCCAAACTCGAAAAGCCAGATCACCAACAAAGACGGATGAAAGAAAAAGGGTCAAACTACCCACCCACCCCTCTCTTATGTTGTCCACACCCCCCTCCCCTCATTTAATTTTTTTTTCTCTCCTCCCAAAAAATCCTCTCTCAAATTTTTTTTCTCTACCCCTTCCCCACCGGAAAACCGTCACTGTTCACCGGAGTCACCGCCGAAACACCGATCAGAGCTCCGGTCACCGGTTTTCGGCAATTTTTTTTTTTGAAATTATTGGACTAGATCCACCACAATATATCAGTTTGTAGTAAAAATTTTAACTTTTTAAGAATTGTAAATTTTTTAAACTTGTGATTTTTTTGAAATTTTGATGGGTTATTACGTACCGTAAGTGATAATACTTAAATACAAAAAAAATACTTGGAAATTTTTTTTGCACTTTTTTTTGTTGCAATATTCCTAAAATAATATTTAAGATTTTTTTTAAAATTTTTTTTATCGAGTGCTGACGTCAGCGAGCGAGTGCCACGTCACCGCTGCAGATCAACAGTGGTGGCGTGGCGGGACCGCTGCTGACGTCGACTGCGACCCCAAATTTTTTTTTCCAGAAAATTCTAAATAATTTTTTAGGAATATTGCAACAAAAATTAAGTGCAAAAAAAAATTTCCAAGTATTTTCTTTGTATTTTGATATTATCATTGTTTATAATAATATCCATTTTCGATTTCCCATGTATCTTTAACTTTTTAAGAATTTTAAATTTTTTAAATTTGTGATTTTTTTGAAATTTTGATGGGTTATTACATACCGTAAGTGATAATAAATAGAAAAAAAATATTTTTTTGCACTTATTTTTTGTTGCAATACCCCTAAAATAATATTTAGAATTTTTTGCAAAAAAAATAAATAAATATTTGACCGCATGGCCCTAAAAAAATGGCACGGAAAATTGCTTCCGGCGGTGGCAGAAGTTTTCTGGAGGACAGGCAAAGAAAGTTGGGAAATTTTTTGGGAGGAGAGAGAAAAAAAAATTAAATGAGGGAAGGGGGTGTGAACAATATAAAAAGAGGGGTGCCTATAGTCCCCATGAAAAAAAAAAATGCCCTCTTAACTCTTGAGAATCATTAAAAAATAAAATTAATTTAATTAAAAAAACAGTTCTCAACAGAACAGAAAACAGAGAAAGAGTGGTTTTTGCTGTTTCCAGTTTCATCACTCTCTTCACGGAACTCTCAACTTTCAAAAATTCGATCAAAATCACTATAATTTATTCATGATTTGTTGCAGAAATAGTTGAGTTTTAGATGCAGCATAGTTCATATATTAGTTGAATGATTTTGTTGCATTTCCAATCAAGTTAGGGTTTAAGTAGAGTCGTGTGAGTGTATTTATTTATATATTTATGTAGGCGATGGCGATGGCGACGGCGACTCAATCAATCCGTTTCGTTGGTCCGGTTCCGTCCACAGGCGCTGGCAATCTCGATGCTTTCAATAGAGTCCTCTCCGATCTCTGCACCAGAGGCAGCCCCAAGGTATTGGCATTTTTTTTTATTTTGTTCTTCATTTGTAGTGAATTGTGCTTACATTATTTTAGTGTTTGTATTGCCGATGATTTTTGTATGAATTTTTAGTGCATTTGGTTAGTTGTTGATTTTGCTTAATGAGTTTGGTGATAGTACTCGGTAGGATTGTTAAATATTTTTGAGAAGCTATTTGGTGATTCGTTTTGCTAATTGCTCAGAAAATTTGGTTACTTGGATTTAGATTCTAAAATCCGTACTAGATACAAGTATACTATTTAATACATCCTGATGGATTTCATATGGCTTCTTAATGCATTTGACTAGTTGATGAAGTTAGTTAATGAGTTTGGCGATAATACTCGTAGGATTGCTAAAAATTCGAGAAGCTAGTTGGTGTTTCCTTTTGCTAGAAATTTGCGTCTCTGTGTCAGTGGTATTTGGAACAGTAGATGTACTAATAACACATTCTATCGATTTTTTAACATGAGTTTATTCTTTATTCACTTGACTTCATTTTTGGCAAAATTGGAAACTGAAATGCACTTTGGATTACAAGCATTGCTCGTTCGTATGTTTTACTCCTTTTATTAGTGACAATGAATTCCCTCATCTGAAAAACAGCTTTAGTACTGACTGGTATTCAAAGATCTGCACTTGTTTGGAAGTTTTGATATTTGAGTTATTTTTAACTTCACCCTTTTGAATAACAAAAATCTCCAAAAGATGCAGTATTGTCTTCTCTCTCTCTCTCTCTCTCTCTCTCTCTCGTTACTTAATTCTGCAAGTGAAACTAAACACACTTTGCAGGATTGGATTTGGTATTTCATCACTATTTACTTGTATCTTTTGACTCGTAGATGTATATCTTTGTTAAGTTTTGCAGATGCCGCAATAAGCTAAGTTATAGTATTTCCATGCTTATGAAAGGGTGGTTTATTGCATTTTGTTCGTCTTGATAGTTCCCTTATGTGCTCATTATTATTCTATGCTTGAGACTCGAGTTTGACATGAAAAACATAATTCTCGGGAACATTGACATCCTTATTTTCTACATGCAGGAGGGAGCTGCATTAGCATTAAAAAGACTTGTAGAAGAAGAAGGTCGTGATCTCACTGGGGACGCTTTTTCCCGTTTTATGGATCATCTATACGAACGAATTACAAGTCTATTAGAAAGTAGTGAAGTTGCTGAAAATTTGGGAGCACTAAGGGCTATTGATGAGTTAATAGATGTTACGATTGGGGAGAATGCTTCTATGGTTTCGAAATTTTCTAATTACATGAGAATTGTATTCGAGTCAAAACGTGAACGTGATATATTGGTCCTCGCAAGTAAAGTTCTTGGTCATCTGGCTAGAGCTGGTGGAGCAATGACTGCAGATGAAGTGGAACGCCAGGTTTGTTGGATATGTTTTCTGGTTTGCATGATGATTTGAGACTAGTAGGATATTGGCTCATTCGTTCACTTTCTCTTACTTATCTCAGGTAAAGAATGCATTGGAATGGCTTCGTGGAGATAGAATTGAATATCGTCGTTTTGCTGCAGTCTTAATCTTAAAAGTAAGTCTCTTTCTGTTAGCTTTTTGTAATGGTTGTTGGGTCGTTGCTTATAGGGTTGTTTATTACCACTATTTGAAGTATCTCAGCTTTCCTGTAAACGTTGGAGTTGATGAATATTGAATCTCGTCCTTGTGAACTTTATTTATAGTCTTTAAAGAGTTTGGGAAACTTCTAATTTGCTCACTTCTCAAAAGATGTGCTATACTCTGCCTTTGGAGGAATTATTAATACCATATGATTTATCATGATTTTACAATGCTCTAGTTTTTTGAGGAGCCTTTGACTACCTTTCTTTAATTTGTTATCTAAATAAGGCTACTCAACTCTTTGGCTATCCGATGGTTTTTCTTCATCATGATTTTACCATGCTCTTTCTTTTTGAGGAGCCTATGGCTACTGTTCTTTAATTTGTTTATCTAAGTAAGGATACGCCTCTCGTCCTCTATCTGATGGTTTTTCTTATCTTTCTTGTTACTTCTATTGAATAATCATTTCACAGGGGGTAAAATTTGTGGATAAGGTTAACTAACTAAAGTAGAGTTTGGAAGTTCGTTAATTTTTTTAATGAAGTTACTCTTGCATAATTATTAAAGTTTGGTCTTTTCCATATTTCGAAATTTATGATAAAGTTCTTACTTGGGCATTCATGAACTCCACTTTCCTTCTTTGCAGGAGATGGCTGAGAATGCATCCACTGTATTTAATGTCCACGTACCAGAATTTGTGGATGCTATATGGGTTGCCCTAAGAGATCCATCCGTTGATGTTCGTGAACGAGCTGTGGAAGCATTACGTGCTTGTCTTCGTGTAATTGAAAAACGTGAAACGCGATGGCGTGTCCAGTGGTAAGTTTAGATTGGGACTGTAGCTTTAGATAATGTTTCCATGACATTCAGGTTCTGTGTTGGTGTTTCAATTGTTATTTATATAGAAGTATCCAGAAACTACTATTTTACTTTGTGACTTTTTTAATGATTAGCCTAAAACTGTATCTTTTTTTTATTTTTTTTTATTTTTTTTATATCAAAATGTAAATATATATATTGATCAAAAGCATATAGCTATACAATCAAGTGTCAGCCACTTTACAAAAAGGCTGTCTAATCCAATGGCTCGACCAAATCCTCATCCTGACTAGACATAGGGTCCAAAACATGGGGATACAAAGCAAAAGTAACCCTGTATACATTTGTTTTGATCCTATTCACTAGATGATCTGCTTGAGTTTCAACTTGTTCAAAAATTCTTCTGTTTCTTTCGGTCCAAATGTGATAGATAGTACTAGTGAAAGCCGCCTTCTTCCTTTGGTGAATCCAGGAACTCCCTCTAGAGTCTAGCCTCCTTCTTTAGCCATTTGGTAGTACTTGCAATAGTGGTAAGCTGTCTTCGAATCTCCAACCACAAAAAGGATGCCTAAAACTGTATCTTGCTATTGCTTATAGTTGTTACTCGTTGCAAACTTGTTAACTTTCTAATGCACATGTTAATTCCTCTTTCGGTTGGTTGTAATTTGTTTTGAAGCGATAGAAACTTAACTTCGTGCAATTCACTTCTGATGTTTTCTACCCTCTCTGCCAAACTTGGCTAGCCAAACTGGTAATTTGTTTCTTATTGCCTCTGTCAGTTATCTGATGCTGTCTGCTTTCTGCTTGTGGAACCTATTTGCTCTTATCTGTATGGTATCCTTTATATCCTTTTGGATCTTTGATGCATTGTTTGATTGGCCAAATATATGATAGAACTTCAGATTGAGCTCGAGGAAAAACGTGTTTAGATTATACTCCCTCCATTCCAAGATATAAGTCGTTTTAGCCTTTTTCACAAGAATTAAGGATTACGAAAACAAAATACCAATCCACACCCTTTATAATTAGGGAGAGAGATAGAAAGAGAAATAAATAAAGGGAGAGAAGAGGATAGATTTGGAAGTACAATTAGTACTCCTTGAAAGCTGCAACACAACTTATATTATGGAACTACTCCCTCCCTCTAAAACGACTTATACTTTAGAATGGAGGGAGTATCATTCTAGTTTCTTTATAGTAGTCCATTTGCTGTATCGATTGCCAGGGAAAATTTACTCTTTTACTATTCACAGGTATTACCGCATGTTTGAGGCTACACAAGAAGGATTGGGTAGGAATGCTTCAATCCATAGCATACATGGTTCACTTCTAGCAGTTGGAGAACTGCTGAGGTCGGTTGAGTTTCTCATCGTTGTAGGATTCGAGTCTTACTCTCGTTTATCTAAGCATATGGATAATGTTTTTTTTAGTATTTAGTTTTGCACTTGTTGCAGTAGCTTCAACATTACGTGCATAGTGATTAGAATTAGCCAGAGACTATATATATATATATATATATATATATATATATATATATATATATATATATATATATATATATATATGGTTCTGATTCTTTTTAGAGGCTGAAGTTTTGCATTTAACTGGACAGGAATACAGGCGAGTTCATGATGTCAAGATATAGAGAAGTTGCTGAAATTGTTCTCAGATACTTAGAGCATCGGGATCGGCTTGTTCGTCTCAGCATCACATCTCTCCTTCCTCGAATTGCGCATTTTCTGCGTGATCGTTTTGTCACAAATTATCTGACGGTTTGTAATTTAGCTTGCTGCTTCATAAAATCATGCCCTTTTTGCTCATTTCAAGATTCTGGTGAAACTTTATGTCACCTTTGATGTTGGTTCGGTGATTCTTGTGCTTATGAAATTCCTTTGCTGTCCAGATTTGCATGAATCATATCCTTCACGTCCTCAAAATACCTGCAGAACGTGCCAGTGGGTTTATTGCTCTTGGGGAGATGGCTGGTGCTTTGGATGGTGAACTCATTGAATATTTGCCGACTATAACATCTCATTTACGTGATGCGGTGTGCTACTTATTTTAACTGCTGATTTTCTTCATGTTTTATACTTTTTGCTTAATTATTCGGGTTCTTATTTGTTTTGACGTGTTTGTTTGGAATAGTTGCACAATTGTGTTATCTATCTGCATTTTTTATAACATAAACTACTTCATGACTCACATATATTATTTGCAGATTGCTCCTCGCAGAGGTAGACCGTCAACGGAGGCTTTAGCTTGTGTTGGGAATTTAGCAAAAGCTATGGGGCTGGCATTGGAACCCCATGTTCGAAGCCTCTTAGACGCTATGTTCTCTGCTGGTCTCTCTGTTACCCTCATAGAAGCCCTTGAGCAAATATCCACCAGGTACTCCAGGAATTAAGTAATCATTTTCTTATTTCTCTAGATCTTTCTGTTCACCTTTTATTCTGGTTGAACTTTTCAGCATTCCATCTTTGCTTCCAACTATTCAAGATCGGCTGCTTGAGTGCATTTCATTGGTTCTTACTAGACCCCTTCGTACTCAAACAAGGGCATCTGTTGCCATGACTAGAGGAAATATCACCAATACTACCCAGCAAGTGTTGGAACTCAGTGGATCTGCTCTTGTTCAACTTGCGTTGCAAACTCTTGCAAGATTTAATTTCAAGGTGTGTCACTTTACTAACTTCTTCCTTTGTTCAACTTGCTAGTCATTTCATAATATATTTTTTATCTTTTAGGGCCACGATCTTCTGGAGTTTGCTCGGGAGTCTGTTGTGGTGTACCTTGAAGATGAGGATGATGGCACACGGAAAGACGCTGCATTATGTTGCTGCAAGCTCGTCGCTAATTCTTTTGCTAGCACATCTTCTGTGCAATTCAGTTCTTCTAGGACTAGTCGTGCTGGTGGCAGGCAGCGTCGCCTTATTGAAGAGGTTTCATTCGAATTTAAACTTCCTTTATGTGGTTTAATCCTACTTAATTTCTATCTGAAGTTTTTTTTTGTTTTTTTTTGTTGCACTCTTTCTTGTAGATTGTGGAAAAGATTCTTATTGCAGCTGTGGCAGATGATGATGTTACTGTTCGACATTCCATTTTCATATCTCTGCATGGAAATAGAAGTTTTGATGATTTTCTAGCACAAGCTGATAGTTTGACGGCGATATTTGCTGCTCTGAATGATGAGGTACTATTATTTTGCTGGGTAAAAACTGTTCTTCTAAGCATCCATTGTTGTTTCTACTTTTTGTCTTTAGGAGTCTGACTTGAATGCTTTTTCTTCGTAGCCTATAAATAAATTATAATCTCTGCTTAACTTTTCTCTTCTTTTTATTTCACTTTTTACGATGTCTATTGGGGGTGTTAGCTAATGAGAACTAAACAACTGAAATAATAACTGCAATAACTGATGTTATATGGTCCCAGAAAGTTTACCTAATACTGATTGAATTTCTTACCTTTATAGGATACTGGTTCATCTGAGAAATCAATTTCCTTTATAAAACAGACATGCTGGTACTCTTAATACATCAATTACTGATTGAACTAAACAACTAACTGTTTGCTTCTCTTTCATGTACGGTCTTGAGTTCTTGGGTGGAAAAACAGTGTACTTTTTTTGCTGGAAATTTGGATCTTAAAGATTTGAGTTTATGAGCACCACTCTTCCTATAGTATCTTCTGTATCCCTGTAGGATTTTGAAGTTCGGGAGTTTGCAATCTCAGTTGCTGGAAGATTGTCCGAGAAGAATCCTGCGTACGTTCTCCCTGCACTTCGTCGGCATCTTATTCAATTGCTGACGTATCTTGAACAAAGGTATTTTTATGATAGCCTTGGGCTACTTTCCTTTACTATAGTAATCAGTTGTCAACTTGAGAATACCCTCCTGTTTACATTGTTCAAAAGTGGAGTTTACTGATAATATTGGCTAGATAGATTGACTTAGAAAATGTTGCCAAATAGACTTGGAAAAAGGAAGTGTGATTATTCTTTTCTATGAGTATCATTTTGTTCAAGAAGTTATTGCATACTTCTCTTTTTCTGTCAGCAGTGCAGATAGTAAATGTAGAGAGGAAAGTGCAAAATTGTTGGGGTGCTTAATTCGTAATTGTGAGAGGTTGATAATTCCTTATATTGCTCCAGTACACAAGGTTCAGTATCAACATATCTAAGCCTCACTTACCTTCTTTTACATTTCAGTATCTAAGCCTCAATATCTGTCTTTTTAGTTTCTCATGCAGTTTTCATGTTTAACAGGCACTAGTTGCTAAGCTATGCGAGGGAACTGGGGTGAACGCAAATAATGGGATTATAAGTGGAGTTCTTGTGACTGTTGGGGATCTTGCAAGAGTGGTGTGTATTCCTTTCTGAATGGATCCCGTTTCTCACTCGGTCCTCCACTTTTGAGCATATGTTCTCTTTATTTTTCTTATATAGATATATGATCTTAATATTTAGGGAAATGATTTTTTGCTCTCATTTTTCATTTTTAACTTCTTGCACTCCTCCAACTATCTTTCCGTGACCCAAAGAATATGTAACCAAGTTTAGTTTGAAGCACCCTAGCAGTGTGCCATTGAGTTGATTTTCGGGAATTACTTTATCTCAACCATTTTTGACAAGTATTTTTCACTTCAAGGGAAGTAATTTATTGATGAAAATAAGAGGTATAATTTGGTCGATAAGGAACCCTTGAGGGAGTACCAAAAGTTACAGGAGCTGCTTTCCAACCCCTCTCTGGACCCTTCGACCAGGTTTTAGTTCAAAGATAGCTGGCGAGTGTGCTACTGAATTAACTTCTGTCTTCTAATTGTTCACGGTGGAAGTAAGATATTCTTCTTTCTGATGCTACGTTTTTCATTTTTCCTTTCCTAGTGTTTCATCATTAGCCTTTTTTTGAGACCCCTTTTGTTTATCATTTACTGTTAAGCAACTTATGTGTGCATGAGTAGAAATTGGTGTATACTTGACTTCTCCTGAAATGTGCCTTTGGGCTGGGTTCAAATTGAATATATGTCGATAGGTCTTGTAAGCCCTGATGATATCATTGCATGGGTAATATATATATATATATATATATATATATATATATATATATATATATATATATATATATATATATATATATGCTGTTGAACATTGAAATTCGGTGATAGTTGTTCTGCTTTCTTCTTGTTGATGGTATTAACTTTTGTTGTGGAACCACTAATTCCTTCGTGATTCCATGCCCCCTCTCTCTTCCAGGGTGGCTTTGCAATGAGACAATACATTTCAGAGCTCATGCCACTGATTGTTGAAGCTTTACTGGATGGAGCTGCAGCAACAAAGCGCGAAGTGGCTGTTGCAACTCTTGGTCAGGTGGTACAGAGCACTGGGTATGTTTTGTCTCTTAATCCTAATATCTTGAAGGCACATGTATGTATGTGCAAGGTTCCTCTTTCTTTCTTGGTCAAGAATGCCAGTCATTTTGACTCTCTCTCTCTCTCTCTCTCTCTATATATATATATATATATATATATATATATATTTGCAGTTCTGACTCGATTCTATATATTTCAATGCTTTTCCTTGCATAATTTTGGTGGGACTTTACGCAGTTACGTTATTACTCCTTACAACGAATACCCACAGTTGCTTGTTTTACTGTTAAAACTGCTTAATGGTGAGCTGGCATGGTCTACCAGACGGGAAGTTTTGAAGGTAATGCCAGCCAATTTGTTTGAACTATATTGTCTCTAGTCATGGCTCCTGTTAAAATCCTGCTGGGCATGTAACAGGTTCTTGGCATCATGGGAGCTTTAGATCCCCATGCATATAAGCGGAATCAGCAAAGTTTGCCTGGGTCTCATGGTGAAGTTACTCGTGCAGCCAATGATCCTGGTCTGCACATTCGCTCAATGGATGAGTTGCCAATGGATCTTTGGCCATCTTTTGCAACATCAGAAGATTATTATTCCACAGTGAGGCTTGAAACAAATATACTATTATAGTTCATGCCTCATGTTCTTTCACTAAATAGCACTGTACTACTTCAGGTTGCTATCAATTCCCTAATGAGGATTCTCAGAGATCCTTCTCTGTCTAGCTACCATCAAAAAGTGGTTGGATCTCTTATGTTTATATTCAAGGTTTGTTCAGTGTTGAGGTGTTATACTCCCATTCTTCCTCTTATCTTTTCCATTTGTTTCAGTAAGATAATGCTTTGTATTTTTCTGGATTTAGTCAATGGGTCTTGGCTGCGTCCCCTACTTGCCTAAGGTTCGTTAACTTTTCCTACTATTACTGTGTATTCTGTCATTTGTCGTCTATTCTTCAATGTGATAGCTGTATTACATGTTTAGCACCTTTTCCCATATTGCTCCTTTTACCAATGGCTTTTGTCATGCTGGAGCTGGAGAAGGAAAATTAGCATTCTAAGAAGAAAAAACGCCAATAAAATTGTTGCTTCAAGGACTAAATCAGGGACAGAAACATAGAAAACAAAAAACTCTTGCGAACTGCAAGAGGAAGTAGACATAGCACCAAATGAGAGGCGAGTTACTGGTTCCTGGAATGTCCAAACCAAAAGTTCATGCTCGTGCTACATGTCAGAACTCTAAATATCCTAGCTGTAAAAAATTCCAAAATGAGAAACTCTTTAAAGTTGGGTACAAAATGATATTTTTTACATTGAAAAGAATCTCTGTTGGTGATTAATCAGCTTTCTTGAAAACCTTTGTACTGGATTTTGCTTGAATGAATTGTTTGACTCTTTATGCATTCGATCTGTAGGTTTTGCCCGATCTCTTTCATATTGTTCGTACATGTGAAGATGGTCTCAAGGAGTTTATAACATGGAAGTTGGGCACTCTGGTCTCTATAGTGCGCCGGGTATATTTTTGCCCATAGCTTTACATATTTTACGCATCTTATTTCTCTTTATGCTGTTAGATCATCCAGATAAACCAGTTATGCATGTGCAGCATATCCGTAAATATCTGCCAGAGCTGCTTGCATTGATATCAGAGTTATGGTCATCTTTCAGTTTACCAGCCTCTAATAGATCTGTGCATGGATATCCGGTAACTGTTTCTTGGTTTCTGTGTAATTTTATCTCCATAACTTCGGATATTCATTGTTAGGCGCATGGCAGAATAGTATGACATGTTTTTTTTCTTTCTGGACATCCGTCACTTCAGATTCTACATCTAGTAGAGCAACTTTGTTTGGCACTGAATGATGAGTTCAGGACGTATCTTCCTGTTATACTTCCATGCTGTATTCTTGTCCTCAGTGACGCTGAACGGTCAAATGACTATACTTATGTCCTAGACATTCTCCACACCATTGAAGTTTTTGGTGGTCAGTCGGTTTCTTTTGACAGTTCTATGTGCTTCTTTTAGTATCTCATTTGTTAGTTTTACCGGACATTTATGGAAAACCTCACAAAAGTTCACGTTACAGGGACATTGGATGAGCATATGCATCTGCTTCTACCTGCACTTATTAGATTGTTTAAAGTTGATGCATCTGTTGATGTGAGGCGTGCTGCTATCAAAACTCTTACTAGATTGATCCCTCGAGTGCAGGTAGCTTTACCTATTGAATTTGGTGTTCTGTATATGAGGCATATTTACAAACATTTTCTGCTTTTTGTTCATGGTAATTCTTTAGGTTACTGGTCACATCTCGGCTCTTGTGCATCACTTGAAGCTTGTCTTGGATGGGTCTGATCTCTTCTCTCTGTTGATCATTCTTATTTTATATCCCTATCTTTTCTCTGCATCTTTTACCCTAACTGCATTTTAGGGAATTTCTTTGATATTTTTGTTTTGTTATTCTACCGCACTGGGTATGCTTGCTTTTCTCTTTTTCTTTTTCTCCCCCACCCCCACCCCCACCCCCACCCCCAAGGGCATATTATTCTGAAAGGTAACTCGTGTTTGATTAGTATTTGTGAATTTTTTATCTAGGATATTTGTAATTGGTTGGTCATATATTAATAACATTTTCTGATCACTCCTTGCTCAAAGTTCGTTGCACGAGTCACTTTTGTAATTGGATATGTGATTACTAAGTCTTAAGCCATCTCTTAATTGCTTGCCAATGTAGCTGAAGTTCTATAAGATCTTGAAGTTTTATATGGTTGAGCATAAACACACCCTTTGTTTGGTGGATTGTATGAAATTTATTATGAAAAGGTTGCCAATTACTTCTGGAGCCTTTCTAAGTGTTCTTTTGGGGACTTCAGTTCAAGTTATTATGAGATTCTACACACGGAACCTGTTATTACATCCGCAAGCTGCAAAGTTTATAAGTTTAAAATGTTAACTTCTTAATAATCACAAGAGATTGAAAATGCTTAAATTTCCCTGTGACCCGAAAGGCTATGATAATCTTTTGGTTAAATTTCACAGAAGTCACCCTAACACTGCTCCAACAGCCTCCCTTATGCACCTCATATATCAGGTTGAAACTATACATTGTAAAGTTGGTAGTAAAAGATTGTGTAGTTATGGTCAATTGGGTATAAACCTTTGCCAAAGTGAATGCTATGGAGTGTAAGAAATGAAAACTTCAATCCATCTGGAAAAGATTTTGCATGAAAAAAGTTTATATCTTCCCTGATGGGGGCACAGGGTGGATAACTAAATATGCTAGTGCTCCAAACTGAATTCCCAAGTTGCTGGAAACTAAAAAGCTAATCATATTAAATTTGCTGTGTGCCTAAGAGAAAGGAGAATGTTGAATTACTTAATGATATCTAATTTGCAGGAAAAATGATGAGCTTAGGAAGGATACAGTTGATGCACTTTCCTGTTTAGCTCATGCTGTTGGGGAGGACTTCACCATCTTCATCCCATCTATTCACAAGCTTATGGTGAAACATCGCTTGAGGGTGCTTTTCTCTCTCTATCTCTCTCTATGTGTGTGTGTGTGTATGTCACGCCCCGTAGCAGGGAAATGAACTGGCAGCATTCCGTTTAGCCAAATAGAACACATAACCCATAACATAAAACTCATACATGCATCAACGGAAGCTATAAAACATGCTAAGAAATAAAACCCTCAAATAGTATATATATAAACTTAACTTAAAAAGGGTACATCATAACTTAAAAGGAAATAGTACAACTTAGACATACTTCAAAGTTGATCACACTTGGTCTATTTCAAAACAATAAAGTGAGCTAGATGTCTATAAAGTGTCGTCTCCCTGATACTTGAACACGACGTCCCCCACGTACCCTTCATAGCTAACATCCTACTCATCTAAAAAAGGAAAGATGGATAAGGGTGAGCAAAACCGACTATTGCTCAGTAAGATCCCCTCAACCTTGGGATGAATAAATATAGACACTCAATAAAACAGTTTATGCATCCCAAAAACATTTCATAATTTTAAAAACATAATCACCGATAAAGCAGTAAAATCATGGTATGCAAAAAAATACTTCTGACTTCTTAGAATATTGCGAGTGCAGAATCGCCGCCCATACAACGACCCTACACTCTGATCCTCCACTCTAGAAATCTGAAATACCTGCGACTCAACCTCCTAGCCTTTCTCGACAGCTTCAGGAATGACGGTTGTACACCCTCCACTCTCACCCCTCCACTGCGAAGCCGCCAGGAAGTGAAGGTTCTAGCCTAGCGTATATGTGGGAATGCCTAGCTTCTCAATAGCTCGAGTACAGACGATGACCGTCGTCTACACCCTTACTACGAGACAACTAAATAATTCCAAAACCTGAAAAACAGTTAGAAAACGACTTCCATTTCCCTGCAAAACTGCTCACATCAAATATCAAGTGCAAACATCATATATCGTTGTATACTGTTCGTGACATCGTACATCATGACATGATGTTTGGGCCTCTCCCAACATCTTATCAATGTACTTATCATATAACACAACTATACATGCTACATCTTATCCCAAGTTAGGTACATTGACTCCTCATGAAATCCATAACATAAGCATAACATAAACATACTAGATATTTTCTTAGTCAATGTCCCTACTGGGATGTTCCCTTATTCTTACAATCATAAAAACAGCAAGTAATCATGCTATCACAGACATGCGCAATTAAACATCATACAATTCATGCATTCACATTAAATGTTGCTTCAGCCACTTTTATGCAAGAAAACATGATAAAACCATTTTTCATTCATACTTCATACATAATCTGTAAAATATCAGTTTATGAAAGCTTTGGAAAAAATATCAGTGTATGAAAGCTTTGGAAAAACTCAAAGTTGAAGGGTCCTTACCTTATCACCGTTACGTTCTTAACTTGTAAAAATTCAGAAAATCTGGTTCGTGTTCCTAATTGAAAGACGTACACAGGAAAATCTAAAAGTTAAAATCCTAATCCCTCTGGTCAGATCGTAGCTCTATAAGTCTAAATTCTAAATAAAAAAGAATCGGAGGAATTAGAGTTCTAGATTTACCTTTATGACGTTTCTAGTGCAGTGCACGCAGGCTGTCTAGAATCTGCTTTTCTTCTTCTTTCTGTTTTTTTTTCTTCTTTCTGAGACTTAGAACTGACTTCCCAATCCTATAACTCGAAATCCAGAACTCCAAATGCTACTCCGTCGAATCCCAAGCTTAGATTTATCAGTCCTCTTTGAAACACACTAAGAATCGCTGAAAACCGACACCATTTGCTATATCAAAAGTGCATTATCTCACAGCCTACCCAATCTGCCAGAAATCTGCTTTCTTCTTTTTCCTCTCTTCTCTTTCTTTTCTTCTCTCTAACTTCCCTCTTCTAATAACTCCAGAAAATCCACCCTTAAAACCCCTCTTAAAACTACCTTAACTCCCTTCTAATTCCACAAACTAACCAACTAACTTATAGGATTAACACTTAGGTCCCTCCACTCCTAAATCTTACTAAAACGCCCCTCAACAAATAACACAACATAGAAGTATGTGAAAGCAATTAATACACCAAAATACATGTAGGCATGCTAGACACGTAAGCATGAAAAGTTCAGGGTATCACAGTGTACATCTTTCTCTCCCCATCCCAAAAGAAAAAGAACCTGTTGTTAGTCCTTTTTGCCTTTTATTCGTATTTAAATTCACTGATTTTATGGACTCGAATACTTCATTGTGCAGCATAGAGAATTTGAGGAAATTGAAGCACGCCTGAAACGGCGTGAACCTTTAATCATTGGAAGTACTGCAGCCCAAAGGTTGAGTCGGGACCTTCCTGTTGATGTCATCAGTGATCCTTTAAGTGATATGGAGAATGACCATGATGATGGCATTGATGCGCGTCAGCTAAGAAGCCATCAGGTTTTGTTTTTGTTTTTTCTGTTTTTTTTCAAAGTTTTGAATCTTTGTTGCTAAGTTTTGTCGCAAGTGGCATGAGAATTAATATGCTTGGAAGGAGAAGCATTAGAATTACTACCTCCATCCCCAAATAATATTAACATTTGGACTTCAAAATTTTCCCAAAATAATGTTAACATTTGGACTATCAATGAAAATTTAATGAACTTTTACCATTTTTACCCTCCTTTTACTTTTCTTTTAACCACAATTTCAATTTCCAAGAAGTAGTTAATGAGGATATATTAGTCTTTTGGCTTTTGACTTTTTTATTGTTTTACGAATTTCTTAATCTATGTGAAAAAAATCAAATGTTAACCTTATTTTGGGATGGAGAGAGTATACCATAAATCACATTAGTAAGAGTAGAGAAATTATCCTCTTATCGATTTCATCTAACCCAGTGCCACAAAATAATGAGATTTTTTTTGTCCCATGGGAGCAGAGCCACTGTTATAAACCTTGTTAATGATGAGGTTCTTTAAATAAAACCATGGAAAATGGAGACGCTGTGGGTCCTCGGTCGTCGTTATTTGGTTACTTTTCACCTCCAGGGTAAATTTTAATAATGGTGTCATAAAGATGGAATGTGGCTAATAAATTCTCTCTCTCTCCCCCCCCCCACACACACACACACACACCCACACCCACACAGACACATCTGGGAGTATGTTTTTACATCATGATGAACTCAAATCATTAGTTTTCTTTTTATTTCCAAATTGATACTACCTCCGTTCCTAAATAATTGATACATTTCACATTTTTACACAGACCAAGAAAATGATTGGAAGACAATAATTACGAAGAAAAAAGTCTAAATTACCTCTAATTAAAGTATGGTTTGATATGCACGGGTAAGTGTGGAGTTGTTGGAAACACTTAAGTATTAACTATTAAGTAAAGTTGACAAGGGTAAAGTTGGAAGAAATATGATAAATGTTCATCAAATTTTGAAATGTATCAAATAATTTGGAACATACAAAAATTGAAATGTATCAATTATTTAGGAACGGAGGTAGTATGTTGTTTGCATTAGTCATAGATTAATTATTTGCTAGAGTAGTTGAATAGTACTTCATGGATGTCAGTCCGTTCATGGATTGGAAAAGATATAAAATATTATTTCAACTGGCCTTGAACCTAATTTGGAGGACTGTTCAATCCAAGCTTTGTCTTATGATTTGGAGGGGGGTAGGAATAACATGTTATCTACCCAGTGGGTGACTAGAAGAATTGAGGATCATCATTGCGTTCAGGTTAATGATGGTCGTTTACGTACTGCTGGGGAGGCTTCTCAACGCAGTACAAAGGAGGACTGGGCGGAGTGGATGCGTCATTTCAGCATTGAGCTCCTGAAAGAGTCCCCTTCCCCAGCACTCAGAACATGTGCAAGACTTGCGCAGCTGCAGGTACTTTTGGTTGTTCTTAACTGTCACATTCTTCCTTGTCCACGTCCTTTTCCCTTTCTCTCCCACTGTGGAGGCAAATCCAATCAGAAAGAGTAATTGTGGCTGTCGGTGATCTAATGTTGAGTGTTGGCAGCCTTTTGTTGGTCGGGAACTTTTTGCTGCTGGTTTCGTTAGCTGCTGGTCACATTTGAATGAGACAAGTCAAAGGCAGCTAGTAAGAAGCTTGGAGATGGCATTTTCTTCCCCAAATATCCCTCCGGAAATTCTTGCGACACTTCTGAATTTGGTATGTTTTTTATGCTTGCAAAGGAAGCAATTTAGTCAAGATTCAAGTGGATCAGTTTTCAAAGAAGGGTGTCATTTCAATAGCTAATTTGTCTTCATTTCGTCTTTTCATTTATTTATTTATTATCTATTTGTTTTTGTTAATCTGTTTATTTTCTGGAGAATGAATGGTAGGGGTGACAAGAAACCAAGGTGCACGACTGCAGAATTTTAGGAATACCTGCTTTTAATATTCTTGGGTTTTGAGTTTCATTTATGTTCTTTAAAGATTCTTTTGCTATTCTAAAGTAGCGCTATGATAAGCATATGTTTTTCTTGCATCAAAGTCTGGAATTGTTTCCAACTTTCATTTTGCTTGTCCAATACCATTTGCAGGCTGAGTTTATGGAACATGATGAGAGGCCCCTCCCTATTGACATCCGTCTCCTAGGTGCTCTTGCAGAAAAAGTGAGTTTTTTTTTTCATAAACAATTTCAATCTTGACTTCCATTTTTACTACTCTCATTTCTGTCATCTTTGCTTCATCTCAGTGCCGAGCGTTTGCCAAAGCTCTCCACTATAAAGAGATGGAATTTCGAAGGAGCTCGCTTAAATAAAATGGAAGCCAATCCCGTTGCTGCGGTTGAAGCACTTATTCATATAAATAACCAGTTACATCAGCATGAGGTCCTTGCCATTTACGTATCATTTTCCATTGTTTCTCTCATGATCAATATAATATCTTCTAATTTGTTTGCTATGTTTTCTTTAGGCTGCTGTTGGAATATTGACCTATGCGCAACAGCATCTGGGTGTTCAATTGAAGGAGTCATGGTAGGATTTATCTCTTGGATTCCATCTTTTTACATTATGAATTTTCATTTGATTGGTAATTCGTCTGGATCAACCTTTACATGATTTACCAAAAATAGGACATTGTTGCTTATGTGAACTTTCACATTTTCAGGTACGCAAAACTGCAGCGTTGGGATGACGCCTTGAAAGCATACACTGCAAAAGCTTCTCAGGCAACCGATCCTCATGTTCTTTTGGATGCTACCCTAGGTTTGTATTGATGATTGTTTGAAAACAATCTCCTAGCGTACTTCCATCTCTTTAACTTTTGGAAAGAAGTTTCTTAAGTAGGATGAGATTCTTTGAAAATGCGTTTTTGCAGTCAAGTTTGTCAACAAGTTATAATGTCTGATTCCTCACAGTATATGACACTGTGGAATTAGTTGAGTGCTGCTAAGTTTTTTACTTTCACCACAATACTTATTCGCTGTCTCGATGATTTCGGCAAGAATATCATACGACATGGACTACTGTTATCTCTCTTAAGAGATTCTTTTCGAATAAAATCTTTTCAACTAATAATATCTTCCTAACCATTTCTTTTTTCTTGCGTCTTTGTTGTTTTATGCAACATTTACATGCAGTCTGTTTTTACGTATAAAAAATAGTTCAATTTTTTCCATCTGGCCAATATCAACCAACTACCCTTTCTTTACGTTACTACCCTAGATCCAGTAACTACTTCATTATAGAGATGGTAACAATTTTCTCTATGCCAATTTTAACTTACAAGAATATGCTTATCATGTTATTGTGTAACTTGATGAGCTCCTGAACACTGCTTGAATCGGGTTTAACAAGTACTCCCTCTGTTGGAATAGTGTCCACAATTTTCTTTTAGGATGTTCCAAGTAGAAAGCTCACTTCTATAAAATAGTAATTAGAAAAAAAGAACACGTTGACTTTTATAAAATAGTAATATTGTACTTTATTTCCTCCACCAGCATGTGCTACAGGCAATATGAGAAAAGTTCGTCTGGATTATTGTTGTTAGGGTTTCCCCATTAGACTCTCCTAGGTACTTGGCTTCACCATTCTTATATCATCTTTTCTCTTACTAGTTCATCATGCACGTCAGTCTCATTTCGTTTGTTGTTGCTTTGAGATTTAGATGATTGTTGTTAGTGGTGGAAATCTTGGTTACTGTCAATGAGTATTCATTTTAGGTCGGCTTTAATCACATGCATGTATTGGAATTATCCAGCATAAGGCTGAGAATGAAAGAGTCAGAAGTCTTCTGCTTGTTTGTGTTACTATTTACTTCTCCAGTTTTGTGTTACTATTTAGCTTGACATTGCACTCCCCATGCATGCTAAAAATATTATTTTCTTATGCCTATGGGAATTTTTATTCCTTTACTCTGTGTTTTGAAAGGTCGGATGCGATGCCTTGCTGCATTAGCTCGTTGGGAAGAGCTTAACAATCTTTGCAAGGAATTCTGGACTCCTGCTGAGCCTGCTGCTCGATTGGAGATGGCACCAATGGTTCACTTCTTCCTTCAAGTTCCTTGTATGATATTGGGTATTTGTTTTTTTTCTGTTGACTTCTGAAATTTGGTTCAGGCTGCTAGTGCTGCATGGAACATGGGCGAATGGGATCAGATGGCAGAATATGTTTCCCGTCTAGATGATGGTGATGAAACCAGATTACGTGTTTTAGGAAATACTGCTGCTACTGGTGACGGCAGTAGTAATGGCACTTTCTTTAGAGCTGTTCTTTTAGTTCGCCGGGGAAAGGTGAGATCTCTTTTTCTCTTATTGGTTTGGTGCCTTTGCCTTACACTGTTGATTTTGAATATCCCGACTCTTGATTTTTTTTTCCCCAGTATGATGAAGCACGGGAATATGTTGAAAGAGCAAGGAAATGCTTGGCTACAGAGCTTGCGGCTTTGGTTAGTGCATCTTATCTTTTTCAAATATCTGACAGTAATATTGCTAGGTTTCTGGTCTTATACAGAGGCACCTAGTTAGTTTGTAGTATTGATTCTACAGAGATATAGACCCATCAACTGTATTCTTAAAATTGCAGAATACTCGCTCCCTTTTCATGATATAGTTTCTTTTGAGCTGTTGCGTAGGGATCAAGAATCCCGAAAACAAAGCAAAATGTGTTTATGATACCCTTAATAAATCCTACCTGTTCTCTCTCATGCATTTCCTACTAACGTTCTGCTCTCTTCTCTGTCTATGAAATTGGGGGCAGCTGTATTGTTGTTATTATTGTTGTTCTATGTCTTTATGAACTTATGAGACAGCCTGCCATTTAAATTTGTTGCTAACTATTTTGGTGATCCATATGAAATTACTGTTGGGACTGCTATAATGCCTATGTTTTGATGTCCTCAAAAAGTATATAGATACTAAACTTTTTCCTAACTTGGAACAGCTTCTGACTTGCTTTAATTAGTATTTAGTTTTTGTTGACTTTTGTTGTACAATCTCCTGGGTAATTGTGTGAATGGTTAATATTATTCTCGCACATTAATTGGAAATTATTAATGTGATAATCGAATCTCTTGTGTGCTATATATCTAAAACTTTATTTGATTAGGTTCTTGAGAGTTATGATCGTGCATACACCAATATGGTTCGTGTTCAGCAGTTGTCTGAACTAGAAGAGGTACATTTATCATGTAATATTCTCGTCGGTTTAGTTTACATTTATAGGTGTGTTTAAACATATATTGCTGCATTTTTGCAACTTCTAATAGTCCATTATATTTTCTGTTGAAATAGGTAATTGAGTACTGTACACTTCCTGTGGGAAATCCTGTTGCTGAGGGACGGAGGGCCCTTATTTGCAACATGTGGAATGAGCGGATAAAAGGTGCAAAACGAAATGTTGAGGTATAACTTGTACGACCTGCTGATTGTGTGGAATTGAAGTTTGAGTGAAGTTCAGTAAGATTCCTTCAACCTTGGGATGAAGAAATATATAGACACTTAATTAAAACAGTTTATGCATCCCAAAAACATTTCATAACTACAAAAACATAATCACCAATAAAGCAGTAAAATCATGGTATGCAAAATACTTCTGATTTCTTAGAATATTGGGAGTGCAGAATCGCCGCCCATACAACGACCCTACACTCTTACCCCTCCACCCGAGAAATCATAGATACATGCGACTCAACCTTCTAGCTTTCTTGACAGCTTCAGGAATGACGGTTGCGCACCCGCCATTCTTACCCCTCCACTGCGAGACCGCTAGGAAGTGAAGGTTCTAGCCTAGCGTATACGTGGGAATGCCTAGCTTCTCATTAGCTCGAGTACAGACGATGGCCGTCGTCTACACCCTTACTACGAGACAACTAAACAACTCCAAAACCTGGAAAAACAGTTAGAAAACGACTTCCATTTCCCTGCAAAACCGCTCACATCAAATATCAAATGCAAACATCATATATCGTTGTATAATGTTCGTGACATCGTACATCATGACTTGGTTTGGGCCTCTCCCAACATCTTATCTATGTATTTATCATATAACACAATTCTACATGCTACATCTTATCCCAACTTAGGTACATTGACTCCTCATTAAATCCATGACATAAGCATAACATAAACATATTGGATCCTTTCTTAGTCAATGTCCCTAATGGGATGTTCCCTCATGCTTACAATCATAAAACAACAAGTAATCATGCTATCATAGACATGCGCAATTAAACATCATACAATTCATGCATTCACATTAAATATTGCTTCATCCACTTTTATGCAAGAAAACATGATAAAACAATTTTTTTCATCCATACTTCATACATAATCTGTAAAAACCAGTTCATGAAAGCTTTGGAAAAACTCAAAGTTGAAGGGTCCTTACCTTATCACCGTTACGTTCTTAATTTGTAAAAAATCTCGAAAATCTGGTTCGTGTTCCTAATTGAAAGACGTACACAGGAAGATCTAACGGTTAAAATCATAATCCCTCTGGTCAGATCGTAGCCCTATAAGTCTAGTTTCTAAATAAAAAAGAATCAGAGGAATTGGAGTTCTAAATTTACCTTTATGACGATTCTACCGAAACTGCACAGAAAACAAATTCTGGAAATCAGCCCTCACTCCCGGTGCGATATCTTCTAACTCTGAATTCAGAATGTGAATCCGTTTCCACTCCCTCGTAGCTTGTTTCGTCGTGATCAATTTACATATAAGGTTTGTCGAAATCCGACCAAAATTGCCCACTCAAAAGTCTTCTCGAAGTTACTAGAAAACATTCCCAAAAACTCTTCTTTCTTCTTCCATGTTGCTCACGGCTCCAAAGCCATTCTTTTCTTCTCTTTGGCAGTTTCCCGAGAATAAAACTCCCCCATCCCACGATTGGCCTCATCATGGCTAATTAATTAGGCAGTAATTAGTTTTTTTTTATTTTTTATTGTTTTCTATTAATTTCCCCCCAAAAATAACTCCCCATTATTGCTAGTGATTAGGTAGTAACTGCTTCTATTTCTTTTATAATATATAATTCCTTATTAAATCACCAATCAATTAGTTGTTTCCTTATATTTAATTTATTTTATTCCTACATTAATTATTATGGTGACTTCTAATCTAATTTAATATTCTTAATTCAATTCCAATTCCATTTATTCCTCTAGATGAATTATTATTAAGTCCTCCAACTAAGTTAAGCGTGCAAAAACGCCCCTCGATAAATGTTCACCAAAAATAACACATAATAAGTTATGAAAATTAAATAAACACGTACTAACATAATTAACACAAATAAATCACATCAACACAATTTAATCAGACAAAATAATTTACACGCAAATATTACGTAAGCAAAAAGTTAGGGGTATTACAGAGTGCTTTCCGGGGGGTGAAAATCCTCTGTCCCCGTTTGTGTATGTCCCCGTGTCCCTAACCAATCAGTATTTACTATATAAATATTTGTTTTAATTATATATACACATGGTGAATTGTGATTGGCTGGGGACACGGGGACATACACTGACGGGGACAGAGGATTTTTTGCCCTTTTCGGGATAGTTGGAATCAGCATGTTCCTGTTGTAACAAACAAGGGTAAACCCTGAGAAAGCAAAAAAATGACCATGGATCTACTAAGATCTTATTCTATGCTGTTGAGTGGTTGGATGCATAATCCTTTATTCTGCTCTTAGCTGTGGAAACTTCCATTTTATCTTCTTTAGTTATTAGTTTCCGTTCAACTTCATGAGTGGATACTTAATGTGACTCTTGCTAATTTGCGCAGGCATGGTTTATTTTCATATGCTTGAACATTCTTAAATGATTTTTTCCAAATATTAGCTCATATAGAATCTATCTTTACCATGTCTCTTCTTATAAATTGTTATCCTTCCTAGTTTCACCACTTATTTTTAGTATCTTTACTTAGTCCAGACTTGGTTTTGATCATGTATTTCTTCATATTTTCCCTACATCTTTATACCTATCTGTAGCTGGTCCCGTGATCCTCCTCTTGATGTTCCTTCTTTAAGTTAATGGATAGGCATTAACATCACACGAGTCCCAATTTGCCCCTTCTCAATCCTTTACGGTCTCGCACTCTTTTGTAATAGTTCTACATTCTTTGTTCTCTTTTGCTTTTCAGTTGATTTTCCTTTTCTTAGAGACGGAATTGGATATGGTGGGCTACGGATGGTTGACTGAGGGAGATTGCGAATAAGGGATATACTGAACTTGTAAATTTAAGCTTTGGGCCTAGATATTGAAGGCAAAGCAGTTGCAAAAAATAAAAAATAAAAAATAAATAGCCATATCAATATCTCGAAGTTCTGTTTTGGATCAAAAGAAATTGAGACAATGCATTAATGTGGATGACCTTACATAATTATTTCTTTGGTTCATGTAGCCAACCCCATTCTTTTGGGATTAAGGCTAGGTTGTTGTTTTATCAATATCTCAAAGTTCACTTCCTGTTCTGGTGTCAATAACTTGGCGCAAGAATGAATAATTGAATTCTCTATTTTCTTCCGTTGGATACGATCATTTACATCTACCTTCATTGTAATGCTTGAAACCTTGAACTCGTAGGTTTGGCAAGCAATCCTTTCCGTCAGGGCTCTTGTGCTACCACCTACAGAAGACTCTGAAACGTGGGTCAAATTTGCTTCTCTTTGTCGTAAAAGTGGCAGAATAAGCCAGGCTAAATCAACTTTGACTAAACTCTTACAGGTTAGTGATGCCTGTCTGCTGGACTTTATTATCTTCTTCTTTATATTCATTCATTTTCGTCATTTGAATAAGAATATGACTCCATTATATTGTAGTTTGATCCTGACTCAACTTCTGAAACTGTTCGGGTACATGGACCTCCGCAAGTCGTGTTAGCTTACTTGAAATACCAGTGGTCACTTGGGGAGGATCAGAAACGAAATGAAGCCTTTGCTAGGTTGCAAGTAGGTGATAAATTTAATTGACAAATAAGAAAAATGTGTTTCGGTGTCTGATATTTTTTTCTTATTGTTTCACTTGCTGTGATGTTGTAGGATTTGGCAATGGACCTTTCTAGAACACCAAATCTTCAACCTGCCAGTCAGACTTGTTCCATGGGTAACTCCAGTGTGCCACTCATCGCCCGTGCATACCTGAAACTTGGAAATTGGCAATGGACGCTTACTCCTGGTTTGGATGATGATTCTATTCAAGGTTCTCTCTCTCTCTCTGACCAAAGACACCCACCCCCCCACCCCCCCCACCAGAAAAAAGAAGAAATGCAAACATGCACATAAGATGATACTTACAATCATGTTACCAATCCAATTCTTGACAATTATTACTGGTTTCAGAAATTCTAAATTCATTCCGGAATGCTACTCGGTGTGCGACAAAATGGGCAAAATCATGGCATACATGGGCACTTTTCAATACCGCCGTGATGTCTCATTACACTTTGAAAGGTTTTCCATGTATTGCTGCTCAGTTTGTTGTTGCTGCTGTCAATGGATATTTCCACTCCATAGCTTGTGCAGCACATGCGAAGGGAGTAGATGATAGCCTCCAGGTAACCGAGATCTCAGAGTCATTCCTATCTCAAACATGTATTGAACTTGTCTAAACTTCGATGTTGTTTCTCGATGTTCACTTCTCTATTAGCTCCTCTTGTATTCCCTTGAAGCAGCACTTGGTTCTCAACTTATTTTTTCCTGTCAGTTTCCATGCATTAGACTTGGTTTACATTTATCTAGCTAGCTTGTAGCTATTTTATCCTGAAATGGAATGGTTGCTGCTTGCTTTGCAAAAAGTTGGAAACAGCTTTGTGCTCTCTGAGTAACCTGAATCATTCCAAGTAGAAGCTCCCAGGACATATATTGGATAGGACCCTCCTTTTCCAGTATTTATGAATATGCCACTTATTGTCAGATACTTAGAATTCATTACAGAATTTCTTTACATTTGCTTATTTTTCTGGGTGTTCATCCGTTTCAGGGACAAATATTGGGGACTTAATGGGTTATGCTATTGTTGTTGTTGTTGTTGTTCATCCGTTTCAGGATATATTGCGTCTCCTCACTTTGTGGTTCAACCATGGAGCAACTTCTGATGTTCAAATGGCGTTGCAGAAAGGTTTCACACTTGTTAGCATAAATACGTGGTTGGTTGTTTTGCCTCAGATTATTGCACGGATACATTCAAACAACCATGCTGTCAGAGAGCTGATACAGTCACTCTTAGTACGAATTGGACAGAACCATCCACAGGTTTGCTAACAATCCCCTCTTCTCCGAGGGGTCTTCCCTGGTCCTTTTGTCGTACAATTATTAGTTAGTGGTTTGTTGACGTCCAAGAATTTTATTCTCATGCTGTTGCTATTCTAGATGTTGCTTTATCATTTACCTGTAAATTCTGCTTTTGTATATTCAGTGCTCGGTTTAAAACAGCGTAGATCTTTGGATCTAATTAGTAAATATGGTATCAAAGTAGAAGGTTGTGTGTACAAACCCATACGCACCTGTTAGTGAAAGAGTATGCTTTGCCTATGTGGGCCGTAACAAAAGTAATATAACTGATTCAATAGCTACCACTTGCCTGATCATCATTTGATGTCTTTACTGTTATTTGTTTCCCTTTTGATAAGACTTCATCACTAAGATGCACGGGAAACTATGCAGGCTCTTATGTACCCTCTTCTTGTGGCTTGCAAGTCTATTAGCAATTTACGCAAAGCTGCAGCTCAAGAAGTTGTTGATAAAGTTCGACAGCATAGTGGTGTGCTAGTAGATCAGGTGAAAAAGTAGTTGGATAATAATTCTCTCTTTCTTCTAGCATGTATTGCAGTGACCTGACTAGATTGCTTTTACTGTACAGGCACAACTTGTATCCAAGGAACTGATTAGAGTCGCAATACTTTGGCATGAAACATGGCATGAAGCATTGGAAGAGGCAAGTCGTCTATATTTTGGTGAACATAACATTGAGGGGATGCTTAAAGTGCTGGAGCCATTGCATGAAATGCTCGAGGAAGGGGCAATGAGGAATGATATCACCACGAAGGAGAAAGCTTTCATTCAGGTAAGTTGTTTATTTTGATTAACAAGCTAAATTTCGTCTTTCTAATGCTGTTATCTTCTATTATCGAATATGGAGTACTTTTTTGAATTACAGTCGTATCATCATGAATTATTGGAGGCATATGAATGCTGTATGAAGTATAAGAGAACAGGAAAAGATGCTGAACTTACTCAGGTACTGGTTGATTTATGCTTAAATTCATTTGAAAGTTCCTCCAGCTTAAATTATCTCATTCTTGCATCACTATAAGATTGTTCTCTTCTTCCTGTTACCCAACCTATCATCATACTAGTTGGAGTTCTGAATGTTTACTCATGTTGTACTTGGTGTATTTACGTAGTAGTTAATCTTTAGACCTCCCTTTTAGCATAATTTGGTTTAACCCCTCCAGCTAAATTCGGCACTACTTTTGTCTTCCTACTTTTTATTTGGATATCTCTGGTTTAGAAGTTTTCATTTGCTTTCTCTTCGATAAATTCTAACTGTTTCATATTCTTTTATTACTTTCATCGTAAGGTCATCCTCTCTGCATCATTGATGCCTCTTTTATTACCTAACTAGTAGGTCCCAGTTATCATTTGGATCAGTTTAGGCAGAATTCTACCACCCAGAGTATTAATGCGTCTTGCTTTTTGGAAAAGTATTGTTGTGAGCACTACTGTCTACTTGATTTCCTTTCCATCCATGTAGCATGTAGAGATCATTAGTCTTTTACTTTGTCTCTTCAATGCATTACCCTGGGGCCCAGTATGGATATGTGACTAATACAATGTTTTTTTTTTTTTATAATGCACATTTGTGAGCTTCAATCATGTGCTTTTCTTGGTAGGTTTAAGGGGTTTTGATATCTTAATCTTGTAATCAGCTTTTAGTTGTATTGATTGATGGGAGAACTTATTGCATGCTATATCTAGTTTTGCGTATATTTTGAGTATATAGAACATAAAATTGGATACTGATGAGTACCTCCGTTATGAAATCAGGCTTGGGATCTTTACTATCATGTATTCAGGAGGATCGATAAACAGCTTCAAACTCTTACAACCTTGGATTTGCAGGTAAGGGACAATAATTTGTGTCTTGTATTTGGACCTGTGTCTCCACACACTGAGTTATCTTTACCTTTTCACTCTGATCAGTGTGTCTCTCCTGAACTGTTGGAGTGCTGCAATTTAGAGCTGGCTGTTCCTGGAACTTATCGAGCAGGTAACTGATATGTTTTTTGAGTTACATGTGGAATTTGCGTGACAGTTGGGTTTCGCTTCGTCATTACATTGACGTGGTGACTATGTAACCTCAGATTCACCGGTTGTGACGATTGCATCATTTGCCGACCAGCTTGTTGTCATTACATCCAAACAACGTCCAAGGAAATTGACAATTCATGGTAGTGATGGGGAAGATTATGCTTTCTTGCTGAAGGGACATGAAGACCTCCGCCAAGATGAACGTGTTATGCAGGTTTTAAATTACTTATGAATCTTCTGTTCATTGCATTCATATTTTTAATATTTTTGTAATTTAGGTTATGTTTCTCTTCTGATGTATATAGTTGTTTTACTTAGTATATATCATCATAAAGTTTTGTATTGCATACTTGGATTTACTGGAATTCGACATATCTACAGCTCTTTGGTTTGGTGAATACCCTCCTGGAGAATTCTCGAAAAACCCAAGAAAAAGATCTTTCCATTCAAAGGTACTCGGTGATTCCATTATCTCCAAATAGTGGTTTGATAGGATGGGTACCCAATTGTGACACACTGCATCACCTTATTCGAGAGTACAGGGATGCTCGCAAGGTTCGTCTTGCTTCATATGTCTTTCCCTTTTACTCTTTCTCTGATATTGTAGACCAACTATTTAACTTATCCGAACTCTGCAGATCACCCTAAATCAAGAGCACAAACTAATGCTTAGTTTTGCTCCTGATTATGATCACTTGCCACTTATTGCTAAAGTTGAGGTGTTTGAGTATGCTCTACAGAACACTGAAGGAAATGACCTAGCTAGAGTAAGTAGCATGTGGAAATTTGTTATTGACATTTGTTCTTTCTCCCAGACAGCTTTTTATGAGTGTCAACTGTCAATGTATATATGTGCAAGCACGCACAATATAGTTACCGAGGTATTTGATTTCCTGAATTTGCTTAAGTTGACGTCTCTGTAGGTGCTGTGGTTGAAGAGTCGCACTTCCGAGGTTTGGCTGGATAGAAGAACAAATTATACAAGAAGTTTAGCTGTTATGAGCATGGTAACATAGTTCTTGTTCATGATAATCTTGACATTTGTTTTTGCTTCATGCTGAAAAAGGCATTTAGCCCATTTGTCTGGATATGCTTGGACATGTGTGTTTTAAACTTTGCATTTATTGAAATTAATGGTGTAATCAGATGACACTGCTGGCTGCATCCTAGTCTGTCAGATATACTATTATAGTGATTAAATCATCTATCCCTCAAGTAGTTTGCTAGATTCGGCATTATGTTCTTTAAACCCATTATTCATAAGGGAATGTGATATTTTTTGTACGGAACAAGTCCCTTTCTTGAAGAACCTTCCTTGTACTTTTGATTTTGTGGTCTTATACATAATATCCTCGAGAAGAATATCTTGAAGAATGCCTCTCTGAAGTGGAATAGACTTCTTTGGTGATATTACTTCATAATTCTGCCTTTGTTGACTCTTATATTCTCCCTTGCTCTCTTTGTGCACTTCATTTTTCATTTTTATGTTTGACTTCTGAGTGGAGAAGAATGTTGAATGGCTTGTCTCGCTTGGATCAGGTTGGTTACCTACTTGGTCTGGGTGATCGGCATCCTAGTAATATTATGCTGCATCGTTACAGGTATCTCACTGCTACTAGTTAACTTGTTATTGGTTCCGCTTTCATGTCGTTGCAAAAAGTGATTTTTTTTCTTTTGGCCAGTGGTAAAATATTGCACATTGATTTTGGTGATTGTTTTGAAGCTTCAATGAATAGAGAGAAATTCCCTGAAAAGGTTTGCGGATTTACTATTATTTGCTGCCTGGCTTGCTCTTTCCTTCTTTCAAGCCAATAGCAAAAATTCTTCTTTGCCCCCCACCTTAAAAATGGTTATTATTCAGGTTCCTTTCCGGCTCACCAGAATGCTTGTTAAAGCTATGGAAGTTAGTGGTATTGAGGGCAACTTTCGGTCAACTTGTGAAAATGTCATGCAAGTCCTACGAACAAATAAAGATAGTGTTATGGCCATGATGGAGGTATGGGAACTGCGTCCACTGTTCTGTTTCGTTTCCCATTTTTGTGATAGATTGAAATCCCCACCCATTTTTTTCTCCTTAGCTATGTCTTTCAGCTCCTTGGTTCTTTTAGTTTAAGGGGAACCATTGAGTTCAAAAGATGATGTTTCGCTTGTTTTTGCAGGCTTTTGTTCATGATCCTCTTATAAATTGGCGTCTCTTCAATTTCAACGAAGTTCCCCAAATGTCTGCTCTTGCTAGTGCTCATGTCCCTGCAGCTGTTAACAGTGATGAATCTTCTCAGACCGGGGAGCTCCTTCAACCTCAACGAGGCGCTCGAGAGAGAGAACTCCTTCAGGTGTTGGTCTATCTTATACTAAAAACGCTCCTGCTCTATGTTTTGATGCTCATGATTTCAGTTGTTATTGTAGGCTGTCCATCTACTGGGCGATGCTAATGAAGTCTTGAATGAGCGTGCTGTGGTTGTTATGGCTCGGATGAGTAAGAAACTAACTGGGCGTGATTTTTCTACCCCTCCATCGGTATCAACCAGTGCTACCCGTGAACCTGAGCATGGTTTTTCTGGCGATACCCGTGAACCTGAGTATGGTTTATCTGTCAAATTGCAAGTCCAGAAGCTGATTCTGCAAGCAATGTCACATGAGAATTTGTGCCAGAATTATGTCGGGTATGATATCAAACTTCACTTTTACAAACATGTTGATGAATGTTCCTTGCTTTCTTTGTTGTCGTGTAGGCAATTGATTGGAAAAAAAGAAAAGAAATGTAGGCACTTGATTTTTGAGCTTCATCTTCTCCCTCAGCCCCTCACTGGTGAAAGTCCAAAAACTGAGTAGAAAGAAACATTTCCAGTGATCTACCAAAACCAGATGCACTGTTTGTACAGTTAAATTTTGGTTACAAATTAATCTACTATACTATTAATCAGGTCTGTTTAATATTACTAAAGAAATATAAAAATGGAAAATTACATAGAAAGAGATGAAATCCTTGTTGAGGGGGTAGGCCCTCGGTAATTTCGTTTTACATTTGCTTTGATTGGTTTGACAGTTGACAAAATATGCTGACTTTTGCATTTGAGCTGTTTTCTGTCTGTCTAACGGAAGTTCTACCTGAATGATTTCAGATGGTGTCCATTCTGGTGAATTGAAGGAGATCACGCCAGGTTTGTAAATATTATTGTACATAAAGCTTTTCTTATCGCCAGAGCCTCAACATTACTTTTTTTTCTCGTTTATAATGTTAATGCATATAGAGGGAGTTTTGAGTGATGAGAGGTTAAAAGCTGATTGATTGCATCGTATCAGTAGCAAAGCCAAGTCGGTATATAGGATATAGATGCTTGTACAAACTCTACACTGTTATAGTAATATACGATTTTATTTAATAGGTTTCCTTTTCTATGTTAATTATCATCGGTTGTGCATTTTTCTTTATGAAAATGAACTCTCATGGCATGTAAAACAAGACTTGCTAAGTGCAACTGGAAACGTTATGAAGAATTATACAATCAATTTCCTTCTTTACAAGTACAGTGCGACAGCCATGGAGAAAAGCAGGTGCGCTTGAACTTTCACACACCTGGACTTCGTGATACAATATTTCAAGATGCTTCTCGAGAAACATGAAAGCAATGCAGCTTCTCAATTCAAATACAGAAGAAACCTACACTCGCTATTATGACCAAGTCTGAGACATCAAGGCTACACGAGAGAAAGTTGGGAATGGCTTTAGACTAGCCCACAAATTGCCAACTATGGCATCCAAAATATTGAGAGAAACATTTTTGACAAAGATAGATATGCTAAATCCGTCATCAACTAAAGTCCTGACAAAGATAGTGTACAATTACTGCAAAAGCTGGAAAAACATTTGTTGGTGCTTCCGATGAAATCACGATAGCAGGACGAGACATTGGAGTTGAAATTCCCATCTAACATATTCTTTCGAAGATGAAGGAAGATCATCAAGCTGATGAGAATTTACAGGATGGATCAGTGTATTCAACTTGGCACAATCGTGCAAGAAGAAAGACTGATGTTGATGATTTTATACCTTTGGGTTGGATAGATTAGATATTGGGCTATGTACTTGGGTTCACCATCTGGCCCACAATAGTATTAATAAAGACTGTGATGATAAGTCCAGCCCAGTATTTTTGTCTTCTATTTCTATAGATGGAATACGTTATTTAGATTAGGATATTTTTCTATTTTGGTATTTTACACTTTCCTGCTCAGCAAGTTTGTTAGGAGCAGTTACCAAATGGATATCTATAAATATCCTATTTCTATTTCTGTATTTCATTAAGTTGAATATATAAAATTGGTAGAAGTTTTTATTCTCCAAATGTTCTTCTCTGCAAATCTCGAAATGGTATCAGAGCAATTTCTTAATGCTGCGAATTCGTTGATCTTTACTTCTCTTTTGTCTGTTTGATAATTTGATTAGAGTCTCTAATCTCTATCAATTTTTTTTTGGTTATCAATCTTCTGATTGATTTCTTCTTCAGTAGCCTAATTTTCTTTAGGTTTCCATAATTCCACTTCTTAGAAATTAAGCAATGGCTACTGCAAGTACAACTGAAGTAGTTGCAGGACATCCATTTTATCTGCACCATACTGATAATTCATCACTGATTTTGACACAAAAAACATTATCAGGATCGAACTATCATTCATGGAGAAGATCTATGAGAAGAGCTTTGGTAATCAAGGATAAGATCTGCTTTATAGAAGAGGTAGTTGGATTCACTCAACCAAGAAATAGCAGTAGGATGTATACAGCTTGGGAAAGAGCAGATCAAACAGTAATAACATGGATGACTAATACTATGACACCAACTATAGCACAAAGTGTTGAATTCTTCAACACAGCAATGGAAGTTTGGAAGAATCTTGAGAAAAGGTATACAAACAGCAATGCTTTTAGATTAACTGATTTACTAGAGGAAATACATGGCTTAAAGCAAGGAAATCTTTCTGTAGATGAATATTATACTCAACTTAAGTGTTTATGGGATGAATTGTTGGTGTTGAGACCTATGCCTGAGTGTACCTGTGGTGGTTTAAATACTATACAAAGTTACTGTGATTCTGATTATGTTATAAGGTTTTTGAAAGGATTAAGTGAAAGGTTTTCAGAGGTAAAATCACATGTTCTAATGACTAAGCCTATGCCAGACATAGAAGAGGCATTTGGTTTAGCCAAACAACATGAGGATCAAATTAATTACAAAACCACACAGGTACCTATGCAGATTATGCATTCTCAATCATATATACAAAACACAGGTAGTAATAGTGTACAAGGTGCTTCTACAAATGAAGGATTTAATGAAATGATTTCAGTTAATGCTGTGAGTGGTGGTTTTAGAGGAGGAGGAAGATTTTCTGGTAGAAGACCTTTGTCATGTACTTACTGTGGTGGATTAGGACATTCTGTGGATAAATGTTATAGAAAATATGGTTATCCACCTGGATTTGGTGGAAATAGAGGAAGAGGAAGGAATGGAAACTGGAATGGTGCAAGTGGTTATAGTAGTGCTGGTTACAATTCCAGAAATTCAAACACTGGAACTGTTGGTAACCAAAGTGGTCTAAAAAATGTTAACCATGTACTTGGACACATCAATGAAAACTCCAATGCAAGGACATCTCATGAAGCAGGAAGCAATTCTTTTCTAAACAATCTCACAGGATTTAATTCAGAACAGCAGCAACAATTGACTCATATGTTTCACAGCATGAACACAGGATCTTCACAGTTCATTGATAGCAATACTGATCATGCTAGAACTATCATAAATCCAAGGATCAATCAAGCAACATTGCAAGCAAATGATTATGGTGATTTCAATGCACCAACAGGTATACCTAATGACTCTAGAATTTTTACTTGGATTCTTGATTCTGGTGCCACAGATCATGTGGTATGCACTGATAAGTTCTTTGTAGAGTCTAGACTTGTATCTAATCTTTATATCAAACTGCCAAATAGATGTTCTATTCCTGTTATCATGAAAGGAACCATTCACTTAGCCTCCAACCTGATTCTTAGGGATGTCTTATATGTCCCTATTTTCAATCTGAATGTTGTTTCTGTTTCAAAGCTCACTTTGCATAACTCTTGTTCTATACTATCTGTTCATGATTGTTGTTTGATTCAGGGACCTGTCAACCTCTCAGAGGATTTTGACAGCTAAAGAATGGCAAGGGTTATACTTCTACCTCATCCTATTTCTTTTTCTAATACTGATAAATTGGTTTCCTTCATGATTAGACAGCCTACACATATCACTAATTCTATCAGTTCCAATAATGCAGAAGTGAAAGACTTGCTATGGCATTATAGGCTTGGACATCTCTCATTTCCTAGACTGAAATTGATTAAGAGCATAGCAGGCATTTCTTCTTGTAAGGATTCCAAAGAATGTAGTGTATGTCCCATTGCCAAACAGCACAAATTACCCTTTTCCCTTAGAACTTCCATTGTAAATAAGGCATTTGATTTAGTACATATGGATGTATGGGGTCCTTATAAAGAACCTACAATATATGAACAAAGATTCTTCTTGACTATTGTTGATGACTTTACTAGATTTGTTTGGGTTTTTCTACTTAAATCAAAGTCTGATGTTGCCTCTACTGTTTCCTCTTTCTATGAGTTTATATTAACTCAATTTTCTGTCAAGATAAAAGCCATGAGAACTGATAATGGTAGTGAATTCTTCATGACAAAATTCTATTCAGAAAAAGGCATTCTCCATCAAACATCTTGTCCATACACTCCTGAACAAAATAGTTTAGTAGAGAGAAAACATCAACATTTGTTAAATATTGCTAGATCTTTAAGATTTCAATCCAATGTTCCTTTATCTTACTGGGGGTTTTACATTAAACATGCTGCTTATCTCATTAATTTGACTCCTTCACCCATAATCCAAAATTTAACACCTTATGAAAAACTATATTCTCAGTCTCCTAGCTATGTCAATCTAAAAGTTTTTGGATGTTTGAGTTATGCTTGTACCATTGAGCATGGGAGAGGGAAGTTTGATCCAAGAGGAAAAAGATGTGTTTATTTGGGGCAATCATCCACATCTAAAGGTTTTATATTACTTGATTGTGATACTACACTTCTCTTTGTTTCTAGACATGTTTTATTTCAAGAGCATGTTTTTCCTTTTCTTGATTCAGATTCAGGTTTTAGTCCTGAGTCCTCTTTATCATCAGGTTCTATTACATCTTTTGATGATCTTTTTGCCTCTAGTAATGAACCTGTTGTTAATCCTTTTTTTCCTATTCCTGATAAATCTTCTGATCCCTATTCTGAGCCATCTGCTGTTGATGATTTTGATTTTCAAGGTGTTACATGATCATTGTCTCGTGATAATACTAATCAACAAAGGGCTGACATTCTATCTAATAGACCTGCTAGAACTAAAGCTACTCCTAGTTATCTTCAAGATTATGAATGTAACAACATAACTACTTCACCTCATTCCATACATCATGTATTATCCTATGATAAGTTACACGTGAATCAAAAATGCTTTGTTTCGGGGCTTCTTGATGTCACACAGGGAACCTACATCTTATAAGGAAGTGCATCAAGCATGAAAAATGGAGGCGAGGCTATGAAGGAGGAATTGGATGCTCTAGCGACCCAATAACACTGGGTATTAACTTTCTTACCAGCAGGGTAAAATACCTATTGGAAATAAGTGGATCTACAAAATTAAACTTAATGCTGATGGTACCATTGAGAGATATAAGGCAAGAGTAGTTGCAAAAGGGTACACACAGCGAGCCGGGGAGTTGATTATCTCAGTACATTCTCACCTGTTGCCAAGATGACAACAGTGAGAGCATTGTTAGCCATTGCAGCTGGTAAAGGTTGGTTTCTTCACCAATTAGATGTTAATAATCCTTTTTTACATGGTGAATTGCATGAAGAGATATATATGCTTCCTCCTTCTGGATATAATGTAGCTCCTAATCAAGTTTGCAAGTTAATCAAATCCTTATATGGTCTGAAACAGTCTAGTAGGGAATGGAACTTCAAACTTACTCAAACTCTTCTTGATCTTGGTTTTGTTCAAAGCTGGCATGATTATAGCTTATTTGTCAAGCAAACTAAGGACTATTTTCTGGTTCTTTTAGTTTATGTGGATGACATACTCTTGGCTAGTGATTCTATGGCAGCAATTGATGACATTAAAGGAATTTTGCATACACAGTTTAGGATTAAAGACCTTGGTGCATTAAGTTTTTTCTTAGGACTGGAAGTTATTAGAAATGATAATGGCATATTTCTTTCCCAAAGGAAATATGCTTTGGAGTTACTGGTTGATGAAGGCATGCTGAATTGCAAACCCATTTCTAGTCCTATAGATCCCAATGCAAAGTTCACTCATCAAGATTCTGAGATGTATGCTGATAATTCTGGTTATAGAAGAATCATTGGTAAATTGCTCTATTTAACAGTGACAAGGCCAGACTTATCATATTCTGTGCAACAATTGAGTCAGTTCCTTGACTCTCCCACTATCCATCATCATAAAGCTACTCATAGGATTCTCAGATACATCAAGTCTGCCCCAGGCCAAGGCTTATTCTTCCCTTCTACATCTACTTTTCAGTTAAAAGGGTTCACTGACAGTGATTGGGCAGGATGCTCTGAGACTCGTAGATCTGTGACTGGTTTTTGTTTATTTCTGGGAGAATCCTTGATTTCTTGGAGGTCTAAAAAGCAACATACTGTATCTCGCAGCTCAGCTGAAGCTGAGTATCGTGCAATGGCTATGACAGCCTGTGAGATACAGTGGTTGATTCATCTTTTAGAGGATTTTGGAATACATCAAACTCAAGCTGTCCCCTTGTTTTGTGACAGCCAAAGTGCCCTCCATATAGCTGAGAATCCGGTCTTTCATGAACGTACCAAACACATCGAGATTGATTGCCATGTAGTTCGAGAAAGACTCCTTGCAGGTATACTTCGACCACTTCCAATTACTTCAGCTAGGCAATTGGCTGATATATTCACCAAGCCATTATCTACTGCTCGATTTCAATTTCTGGTGCAGCATCTTGGTTTGGTTAACCTTTACAAGGGTCCAGCTTGTGGGGGGATTTCGAAGATGAAGGAAGATCATCAAGCTGATGAGAATTTACAGGATGGATCAGTGTATTCAACTTGGCACAATCGTGCAAGAAGAAAGACTGATGTTGATGATTTTATACCTTTGGGTTGGATAGATTAGATATTGGGCTATGTACTTGGGTTCACCATCAGGCCCACAATAGTATTAATAAAGGCTGTGATGATAAGTCCAGCCCAGTATTTTTGTCTTCTATTTCTATAGATGGAATACGTTATTTAGATTAGGATATTTTTCTATTTTGGTATTTTACACTTTCCCTGCTCAAAGCAAGTTTGTTAGGAGCGAGTTACCAAATGGATATCTATAAATATCCTATTTCTATTTCGTATTTCATTAAGTTGAATATATAAAATTGGTAGAAGTTTTTATTCTCCAAATGTTCTTCTCTGCAAATCTCGAAATATTCCTTTAATGCAGGAGAAAATAATTGAAGTATGTCGACAACTCAATTAGCCTGAAATTCCCCTCGACAACTCAAAATGTATATTACTTGGCAAAAAAACCCCAAAAAACTCAAAATGTATATTACATAAAGTATATGGGCTGGAATATAATTTCCCCAAAATGCTTAACCACATACGACTACGAAAATATCGCGCGCAAAATAGACCAACAAAGCGGAAAATTCTAAAATACGCCCGTAAGCCCGCCCGCCGTCGTATTTGAGTTCCATTGGCGCTCTCTGTTTAGTAGCTGAGCTCTTATTATCAACACATAAATTCTAAATGCTTCTTCCGTGAACGGAATTTCAACTAAATCATTAGCTATCGTTAATAACTTCTTCCTAATAAAACTTAGTAAAAATAATCAGAATTCGCCAGAAGAATCTTCTTCTCTAAAACAAGCCTTTCTCCATTTTCGTTTTCTATATCGGAATTATTCAATTCAAATGCTTCTGCAAATAGGAAATTCAGTTTCCGAAGCATGAAATTGAGCTCCGGAATTTTGATTACTAGACGGTTAAGGATTTCCTGCAAATATCATGATGGTGAAAATCAGAATAACGGTAATAGATTTTGTTTTCGTTGATTTTTCTGCCTTTTTGTGTTTTCGTAGGTTAAATTGCTAGTATTCGTAACCGGTTCGTATAGGCATGCTGAAATATTCTTATGTAGGTAAAATTGATATTTTATGTTTATGATTAATGTTATGCCGATGTTGTTAAGTGAAAATTATTTAAATTTCTAGTATTCGTAGTCGGTTTGTATAGGCATGCTGAAATATGCTTATGTAGATATAATTTTATATTTTATGTTTTTGAGTAATGTTATGTTGAGGTTGTCAAGTGAAAATTCTGTAAATTGCTACGCGATTTTGGTGATCGGATTTTATTTTAATCTGGATTTATGAAAATTTACATGCTGATGTTCAAAATGAATTCAGGCGAAGAACCTCCTGAATCATTGTTCATGAAAGAATTGAAGAGGAGAGGAATGACTCCTACTTCATTGCTCGAGGAAAGCAATAAAATTAGCTATGTAGATTAGGAAACAAAGTATAGGGAAGAAGATGGAGGTTTCTCGAGCAGGAATGCGGTATCTACTAATTCAGGAAGGAATTTGACGAATCAGAGGGAGCAATCTATGGCACTTAATAGTGAAGGACTCGAGGTTTGCTTGTTTTCTTGTTGACTCGTGTATTAGTTGTTCCATTAGGTTGAACTTTTCATTGATGTAGTATTGTTCTGTGCATTCTCTTGGATATTTGAGGTCAGCTTCTTGGTAATTTATGTTGGACTGTTGGTGCTTGTGACATGCACTAGTTAGAATATGTTATTATCCTTGTTCTGCCTGATTTATGGTACACTCCTTACATTATCCCAGAATTTTGCGCTTGGTGTTACTACTATTTCCTCATTTCTCTTCCATCTTCTATGAATTCACAAAAAATATGAACTTAAATAATTTAAAGAGCAAATAGCTTTTTTTGCCACAGAACTACTTACGAGTGCTATATCTGCCACAAATAATGTTTTCGTGTTTTTTCTACCACAAAACTAGTTACGAGTGTTATATCTGCCACAAATTATTTTTTCGTGCATTTTCTGCCATGAAACATTTTATTAGTGCTAAAAATGCCACAAAACGAGGGAGGGTGAAGGGAAACATAGGTAAGAGATAAAATTAATTTCAAATAAACCCTAAAATCACATTTTTATATTTAATTGGGTACACAATTTATTTTCTAAATAATTGACCCCTTCTCCTCAGGTTTATCAAAATCCCCACCACTTTCTTATTACTTCTCCTCCTACCTCGAGTCGCCGTCACCACCTCCCATCCCGTCACCCAATCCCCAACCCCCACAACCACCCATACCCCCTGAAAATTAACCAAGAATAGCAATCCATATGATGAAAGTACTTATAGATATATATTTCAGACACATATAACAAATTTCACAAATGCTTTGCTGCTCTAACCTTTAGAAACTGCTTTACAAAATACATATAAGTCAAATTAATAAGCAAAATGCTAATCAATTTGCACTACATGATTAACCAAGCGCTTTGCTGCTAAAACCATCAAAAAAAATTTAAACAAAATACATACCAGTCAAAGTACTAAACAAAATGTAGATTAGTTTGCACTATGATGAGCTTATATTTTACCATTATTTTGGATATTTTCATATTTGTTTTGAGCTTAATTGAGATAAAATAATATATTAAATTAGTTTTTATGAGTGAATATGCCTAAAAATGTTCAAATGAATCTAATTCACTAATTTCCTAAATATTTGATACAGGTTTAAGGGAATTTCAGACGTAAAAGGAAAAGAAGAATAATATTTGGCAAGTGCTAAAATGTTACCGATTTCAACTTGAATTAGAAGATTGAAGATGTACAAATTTGTTACGTACCAAAAGTTGAATTGAGAAAGGAATAGGATTTGGAGATTACTATAATACTAAATTAGAAGAATCCTAAATGGAATACAATTCAAGGATCGGCATCTCGACCAACACGTGGGAGCTTGGAAAATTGATTCCTAATAGGAATCAAAATGAGGACTTGATCAGGCAGTGCATTGAGCACTATATATAGAGGACCTGCGGCAGAGGCTAAAAGAACCCCTGTACATACCATAAAATCCCTGTACATACCATTCCATCCCCCGGATCAAATCCCATCATATATACCATTCTATATCCCGGGGCGAGCCTAAGAAGAATCACTCGGCCATCGTTGGAGTTGTGGATCAAAAAGACGAGCTTCGAGCTCGTAGATCGTTTCGGCATCAGTCTATTTCTTTTATTATTTTTATTTATGTTTAGTTTTAGCTAATTTTGTTGTGACTAAGACCTTCTTTGAAGGTCGAAACTTTTATGGATATATTTGATTTTTATTAATTTATGTATCTCGACAATGTGGTTAATTGTTATTATTTATTCTTAATGCTTGCGATTTTCTGATCAACTATTGCATGAATCTAAATTATTTGTAGAGGCTGAGAAGTTCTATATTTAATTGGATCACGGATAATAACAACATGACGTAAAATTATTTATGCGGTTTTAGGTCTTAAAATCACGTAGAGATACGACTGATTTATTCTCTAAGGCTAGGAGCTTTTCGCCAAGAGATTGGGTCTAGCTTATATTCGGGAATTTCTACCATTAACCTAGTTGAGACTTAAATTAAGGAATCATTTATTTTACATAAAAGGAGTAGACTGGATTAGAGGTGTCTTAGTCTATTCGTTACATTTATTTTCTCTACTACATAATTAACCTAACAGAGATGCTTTGCATCTGAAACCATCAGAATTCCTGAACAAAAAAGACTCTCAAAGCAATATGCAAAATGCAAACCAATTTCCATATGAATATCTAATTGTTCTTAGGCATTTTTGCTAGGCTATCACCTTCACCACATCTCTCCAAATCATCAAGCAGACATTTTTTGGCAGATTTGGTACTCTCTGGTATGGGTGGGGGCAGGGATTAGGTGACGGGATGGGAGTTGGCGGCGACTCGATGTGGGAAGAGAAGAAAGAAGAAGGTAGCGGTGAGGGTTTTGGTAAATTTGGGAAGAAGGGTCAAGTATTAAAAATAAATTAAAATTAGGTACTCAATGTAATATAAAAATTTGATTTTAGGATTTATTTGAAATTAAATTGATCTCTTACCTATTTTGCCCTTCACCCTCCTCGTTTTGTGGCATTTTTAGCACTCATAAAATGTTTCATGGCAGAAAAGGCACGAAAAAATGATTTGTGGCAGATATATCACTCGTAACTAGTTTTATGGCAGTAAAAACACGAAAATATGATTTGTGGCAGATATAGCACTCGTAACTAGTTTTGTGGCAGAAAAAGTTATTTGCTCTAATTTAAATGATTATGCAAGAGTAATCATTTCTACCAACACATTCAGTTGCGTCTACAATGATATGCATTACGACAATTTTCCATGATATGGTAGAGGTAGTTTTCTTTTTTTCTAATTTGGTACCACTCTTCCAAAAAATTATACTGTTTGGCAGGCCACGTTAACGTGTCTATACTTAAATAAGCATACACTAGCTAATTCATGAGAATTTTTTAATGTACTGAATATTAATTTAGGTCTCTCGGACTTGCTGAATAATATTTGGTGTTGGCACTCTGTTTTACTATTTTAAAATGAGTAAACTACCCACTGACCTTCACCTTTTCTGAATATTTGGGTGTTCAGAGATAATAAATCTATGTTTATGCATGTTTTCAGGGTCTAATTCCTCGTACCAAACTTTTGCTTACCCTTGGGGGAACATTCTTTTTGGGGTTCTAGCCATTGATCTTGATCACGGTTGCATTTTTCTCTACCCTCTACCTGGTGAGCTTGCTTGCACTTGCACTTGGTCTTGAATCTAATTTACTGCCGCCTTCATTTGTTCTTTGTTTTTAAACGATGGTATCATACTTTCCTACTTCTCTTTCTTGCGTCTTCTGCTTCTATTGCAAACTTGACATTCCAAGAAATAGGATATTGTAGAAGGGAGTAATTTGCCACCTAATTATGCTGGAGAAAAAGAATATTTTGATAACCTGTCTTGTGGAAAATGCAAATCCATTAAGAAATATTTATGTATGAATTTAAGGCGATAGTGATGATTTATGAGTTGGTTATAAATTATAGATCATCTGGTCTGTGTTGCGTTTAATTTTTCCGATAACATTGATTTATGTTTGTTCTTTACTAGACAGGCTTTTACATCTATTGATCATGTGACATGTTCAGATCCATGCTTAAACCTTTTGCTGTCTCTGATTTTACGGATTAACAAACTACATATATTGACAACGTCTTCTTTAGATATGCGGTACTTTGGACAAGATTTTGTCCATGTTGGAGGCGAATCTCCCACTACGCTACCTCAATACATCGATCCGTATGAGCTTCTTGAAGAAGAAAGGATATAAAAAACAGCCATTCCCCTGAATTGAAGGCCCAAAGAAAAAATATTTCTAGAAAGAATAAGTTTCTGTTGTTAATTCCCCTTTGCTTTATTCATTACATGTAAAAAGAAATGTCGAACTAAAGGAACATCCTATTCACCCTTTTGTGTGGCCTAATTTTAACTGGAAAATATTAGTATCCAGAACCTGTTAAAATCGTAAATATGAAGTTTCTTTTAATGTATATTGGTATATGTGACAGACACTTTTATGATTAATTATCCAAAATTCAGTACTGATAATAAGTTACTCTAAGCATCAATAGATGTTTCCTTACCAGCTACTAGAAATGTACATATAAGGTTTGTCACACCAGTATATATCTTATTGGGAGTCTCACGCTATAATATAATGGCCAAGAAATTGATATATTTATTAGACTATTAGGATTCTGAATTGAAAGGCTTTAAGGTATTCATATTCTTAACAAGCCCTTTGATTGATCCAGTTGCAGCAACAAGTGAGATGATCAAGGAAACAAAACTCAAGATCTGCATCCAAACCCAGGTGAAGGAGAACTTGCGAATCTTGGTTTGCGCTATATACATCTCGATTGGGAAAAACACGGTCAGCGGCCAAAATGCAGCAGCTCCAAGCAGCCCTACAATGTCATTGAAGTTTGGAAAGGCCATTGCTACCAGTGTTGTTAGGATCACATATATTGTCCTCCAGATGAGCCTGAACATGCTGAAGTTGAAAATGCCACAACCATGTAAGTCGATCAGCTTATCTTGAGTTATAAATTTACTTTCTGGCCATGTTTTCTTGCATATAGTTTCCACAAAACCAAATAGGGGTTGAGCAAAAACCTGCATTAGACAGTTTGATTTCTTTATTCTGGACAATTCGCTTCTATTTTGAAACGAAGGGGTTATTAGTTTCAAAACTAGAATAAAACGTACCTGGTAGGCTCCCACGAGATGTACAACAATGCAAACGTTAGCTAAATCAACCAGCCAAAATGGTTCAAAGAAACCAAACCCGGTTAAGAGATTTCCAGGGGCGTTGTCTCCAAATGCTGCATATCCCAAAACCCCACAGAGTGTGTAGAACATAGTGGAGATAGATATTCCTATAAATGTAGCCTTTTTCATCACTTTGTTCTCAGGAGGACTAGATTTCAAAGTGTCCTATAAAAATTGGAAAAAAATATATATTAAGTTTTCCTTCAGCTAACGAAGAACTATCTAAACAAGAGATCAATCAAAAGTATCTTTGTATTGTCCAGAACTAACCAAATGATTATATGACTTACCCTTTAAAATTTATCAAAAAAATAAAATTATTATCATGTTGAACTCATGACATATTGTTTCGAGCACTTACCTGAATCTCAACGAGGACAGTAGAAAAAGAATAGGCAAAGGCAATGTTTCCGAGAGCCGAAAAGCTGTGCCACATCTTATCCATGGCTGGTAAGCCATCTCCGATAGGTACTCCTGTTAAACTTGTCTTAGGATGATCTCCACCTTCAAAAGGTACATATTTATATAAGTAGTGAGACAAAGGTAAAAGAAGAACAAATTATCTAAAAGGAGGAGTAAAAGAATGTTCAAACTTTTATTAGGATCTTAGTTTTTTTTTGTAAATTCATAATGGGATATTGTCAATAAATTGAAATACGAATTAGGCTGCTAACCTGAAATTTGAGCTATGGAAAGGCCAAGACCTATAATAGAGTAACCAAATGACATGACTGCAGCAACAACCGATAGCCACCAAAGCTTGTGGAAGTTTGGAATTTGGCATAGAAGGACTTGCATTAATCCGAATATGATTATAAATGTGTTGTTCTTAGCGTGACATCCTTCACGAGTATGATTGTTATGGAAACAGCCGGATCGCTTGATCGCCCTGATTATCATTCAATCACATAATTTGTTTATGTACGGTTAAACATCTATACAGTAATATTCTCGGGACCGCACAAAAATATTACTATAATGATGTTATTCTTAAATAGAGGCTCACACATAAAAAATTATAATTTTAAAATATATATATTTAAATAAAAGATTCATGGATTTTAAAAAACAAATGTACGTACATTACAATATAAGTATTTCATATTATTTTAAGTTTAATATAACATAGTTAAATAATTATGAATATTTTATAAAGATATACAAATATATTTAAAATTTAATGTTATTTTATTAATATATGGAGGTAAATTTCTTAAGGATGGTCCTACCAAAAGCATGAAATATTACAATGCAGAGTTTATTCTTATTTATAACTAATCCCGAGTTTGGGACCATAATTTTTTATTACTATAAGATTTTACTGTATAAAATTTTACGGTATAAATATTAATATAATCAGTTCATATCAGTTTTATAAACTCTAACTCTTACTCGCAAATATTAATTATTAGTCTAATACTTTTTTTTGCTGAATATTATTAGTCTAATACTTACACCATACTAATGGATCCCGTGATTGTGTATCCAATAGTAATGCCGAAAAGATTTAAATATTGAGCTAATCCACACAACCAGTACTTCCCTCCTCCTGCATAGGGGAAAAAATTCGAAGGGATCAAGATGTCAATGAAAGCTTCAAGATGGATAATAATGAACTCTCATCATAAATATCTTATTGAAATATAAAGTTTTATATCGACTGCCTAAGAAAGATTCGTATCACATATCTAAACAAACCAAAAAAGAAAAAGAAAAAGAAAAACCCTTCCATCATAAAGATTTAAAAAAGGAAAAGAAAAAGGAAAACCCTCTCTTCATAAATGGCAAACTGAATTTACTTTGCCTTGCACTTTTCTTCAAATACATAATGGTAGGCAAATGTAAGGAAAAACAATTCTTGTCCATCTCTTATATACATTTTTTACTATAGACATTTCGTTTCAAACCAGATTAAATCCTGACTATATTTAATTTAAGTACACTTAATACGTCAGGTTAGCTCTATTTTCTTTTAAAATATTTTTTAGGCAGCGGTAGAATACTTATTTCTGCATAAACTAAAAAAAACAAAAAAACATGGTAACTTTTTCTAATTGGGTTAGAAATTAATTTAGCTGGACTTAAAGGAGCCTCTGATTGTTGGTCAACTCACAGGTCACTATTTTCTTGTCTTTTTCACAAAACTCAGGAACTCAACATATTTGTTTGGTTCAGTTTCAACTTTCCCATGAATCTTATTTGATTCATTCACTGAAAACAATATATAGAATCAAACTTAAATGTCCAGGCCTAGGAAATGTTCGAGGGCTCTTTAAAAGCTAGCAGTCCTGTTACAGCACAAAACGTCAAAAATTTCGTACGTGCGGAATACCTATTAACCGTCATATTTGACACCTGAGATCAAGACAGTCAAACTCGCGATCCGACGTAGGATCGGAAGGGCATATGAGGATCGTAGGATCGTAACTCGCATCGTAGATCTTACTTAATTTAAAAAATTATTTGAAAATATATATGTACTTTTAGAAAAGCATTTCAATCACAAATTTAAAGTGTCTAAAAGAAAAAAAATGATAATCAAATACTCAAAGCAAATCATTCAAGTTATTAGCATGTTTATTAATTATAAAGATAAAAGTATAAATATCATGTACTAAAATTAAACATGTTTATTAAATTTAATGTGAAGTTAACAAATTTAAATAAAGGCAATGTAAAAAGATTCTGTAAAATTAGCTAACATTATTGTGAAACAACTAAATTTTTCAAAGAAAATGTGAGAATTGAAACAGTCAATTACCAAATACTTTCCATATCAATTCACATAATGATATGCTGCTATAGCAAAAGAGGGCTTTACTAGCATTCAATTCCCTCCCATGTGAAACTCAAGTTCACATCATTCTACAATAGATCTATCATGCACTGATTCAATGGATTTTGTTATCCAAAAACTTCTATAACATAAAATTAAAGACAATTAACAATTTAGAAAAATCTTTTATTTCTTTATCCCGTAAAATTTTGAACAAGAAGCCGGAAAATTAATCGGATTCATAACAAAAATTTCCCTCCACAATTGTGTTTCCGGTTCCATCCAAACCTAAATATCAAGTTTACCCACAAAAAGTTCCGTAATTCTATTTCCCTCTCAGTTATTCTCAGATTCACAAATAATATTTTTTTCGCTGTCGGATAAAAGATCTGACGATTTAGTTCACTTTTTCACAACACAGAAATTATAATCGGTGGTATGAAATAGGCAATCTCAGGCATGCCAGTCAAATTCGCGAGTTGACTCGTAGAATCGTACATGATAGATCTATTGTAGAATGATGTGAATTGAGTTTCACATGGGAGGGAATTGAATGCTAGTAAAGCCCTCTTTTTCATAAAAAAAGACTTTTTGGAAATTTTCACTTTCCAGTAAAAACTCAATTTGAAAAAATATATTTTGTTCCGAATTCATGTCTCATATCATCGCATACTCATAGAAAATTGTTATGTACTCGTTTTTCTTTTTGGATTCATTATTTTTGTAGGTTATAATTTTTAAAATAAAAACATTGACACATGACAAGTTTGGTACAACAATGATACACAAATGAGACAGACTTTCTTATGAGCTAATTTGATGTTCAATTCTAATATGAATAAGGTATATATCTTTACAAATGAATCTCATAATTCAGAATTTACTATTAAAGATAAACAATTAAAAAAATGTCTCTCATCACCCAATGACTCCCCCGAGATTTTTGAAAATACTATTATTTATCGAAATTCCCCCCCCAAAATTTTTTTTACCCTTTTTTATTATCCCCCAAGAATTTTTAAAGTAGTTTACTTTCAACCTCAAATTCTAACTTTCGTCCATGTCATCACCCGTGAAGATATGGAGAATTTTCAACCATAAGGTACAAAGACCACTGGTCCATGACAAAAATATTCCAATTTGATAGAGATAGATTCATCTGTACCAAGGTTGTTAAAATCGCGATTCTACGTAGACTCGGAGGAGGGGTGGAAAATCGTAAACTCGTGAATCGTAAAATCGTATCGAGAAATTAATATATATTATTTTTATATATATAACAATAATTAACATATAAATCATATCATATGATCCAAAAATATGGAAAATAAATTCATTAAATATAGTTTCACAAGTTTTTTTCAAAAGACAATAACGCAACAAAGTTCACAATAAAGAACTTACAAGTCTTTCAAAATATAAAAATGCGACTACACATAATTCTTAATTTATAAGTCTTTCAAAAAATTAAAATAAAATAAAAATATAAAGTGGCTGCTCAAAAAAAATTTGATGACCAAAATGATTGCTCATAAAATCTTTGGGGATGAAAAAAGTTAAAAAGGAAGAAAGTGGCTGTTAAAAAATAATTTGATGACCAGTAGAAACGTACGTTTTTACCTTTTACGATCCGATTCTACTCCGTTTCTACCAGATTGCGATTCTACTACCGATTCAACACGTACGATTCTGCGAGTTAACTCGCGATTTTAACAACAATTGGACCTCCTCAACAATTTTATTAAAAGAAAATAAAACAGATTTCAGAAAAAACAAAAAAATAGAATTATTTTACCTAAATTGGCTTTAACGACATCCATGTAAGTATAGTTCCTTCTTCCAGTAACAGGGTCAGGAGACCTATAACAATCAGCTAGTAGCATTGAAGTAAACCAAGTGATGACGGAAAAAGCCACCAAAGCAATCGGTCCGGCAACCCAACCGAGCTGAGCGGTAGCCCAAGCCAAAGACAACACACCGGAGCCGATGACCGCCGTTATGATATGAGAACTTGCCGTCATCAATGTCCCTTTTATTTGAAAAAAAAAAAATCAGCATTTTTATATACACATGCAGAAAAATGGGTGAAAATCGTCTTTCTCCATACATGTACCAGCATTCAAAATTCGTCATTTAGACATTATTTTAGTTATTTATACACATGTCAAATTGTGAATGATTTGATATAGGAATGAGGACATAAATTTGGACAAATAATTTTTTGCCCAGAAATTTGACGATAAAAAAATCAAAAGAAAAAAAAGAAAAAAGTTTACCAGTTCTCTTTACACGACCATCATCATCAAATTTTGATGGATTCTCATCTTCTACTCCTATAGAAAAATTCATGTTTCTTAAAAAAAAAAATATGATTCAATGGAGTTTGAGGGAGAAGAAATTAAGAGGTGGACTGAATTTAAGGTAGTAGTAAAGAGAGGCAAAGAAGGGTTATGTTGGACGGTTGGAAAAGGGCAAATAATCATCTGTACCAGTCTGTTTACTCATTCCTGTGCTTAACCAATCACAATTCACCATGTGTATATATAATTAAAAAAATGATCACATGGCGAATTCTTATTGATTGGACACATGAATGAATAAATAGACGGGTAGGAACGATTTTCACCCTTGGAAATGGGGGTGTTGAAGAGGTGGTATTGCAACTGCATTGCACACTCGTTCAATTTCCTGTGGATTTTATTAATTACACTCTTACCATGTTACTTACTTTGTCTTATTCAGGTAATTGTAGACTTTAATTTAAGGAAATTCACGAACATTTATGTGTAATTGTTGGACTTTTTTTGTTAGTTTAAAAAAAGTGCTAATACCTATGTTATTTTATATTTGAACTTTTGTGTTCAACAACTAACGTATCAGATTAACTGAATAATCAATGCGAGTATTGACTATGTCAGAGTAGACTCACCAAATACCAGATATAATTACTAGAAACTGACAACACTAGTCAAGATTTGATCTCATAATTTCATTAGAGTAACACTACTTATGTTGGACAAACTTATATAGATTTCATTCATTAATTATGACTTCTGAGTTTACGCTCTTTCACAAATGCAAATTTTATTTTACTCACGCACAAAAAGCGTCGCAGATATGTGTTGTTATTACATATGTTGAACAAACTTATATAAATTTGACACATTAATTTTGAATTTTGAGTCCATTATCCTCTTACAACGGCAATTTTTTTTTTTTTTTTACTTTACGCACAAGAAAAGTCTGTCAAATATGTGAAAAATGCATGTGGCGAGTATCACAAAGTCAGATTTAGGATAGAATCTTTTTATATTGTGGTTGTGGGGTTTCATCTATATTGCGGTTCTTTCACTTCTTATGTGCTCCTATTACATTTGGTTCCTATGGGTGTAATGGTTTCCTTCCTGAGATTTTCTAATATAATTTTATCTATAAAAAAATAATTATTCCGACTAAGGTTCGAAAAAAAAAAACAAATTTCCTCGGGAGAATTTTCTTTCTTTTACTTCTTTTGGTATATTATGCTTCAAAGTGAGTCAAAAAAGATGAACATACTAATAGAGAATCGAACACATAAATTTAGATAATTAAATTAAACTAGTTAGTGGTTTCCAAGGATTCAGACAAAAAGTTTATGTTGGAATGCTTGATTGATGGACATTTGTTCAATTTAAAGTTTTCCTGAAGAAATTTTCTGGAAAGTTTTCAAAGAAATATAAGTAATCTTATAATGGCAATGGTAACCACTGCTTTCATCTAAGATTTCCAGAAAGAATTAAAATGTTCATTATTTGAAACTTTTGGACCACTACAGTTAAAAGGAAAGTAGAATAGGAAAGACATCGAAAGCCAGCCAATGTTTTAGACATTCTTATTAAAATAAGAATGTCTAAAAAGAGATTTTTCACGTAAATATAAATAATAAAAAAAATTATTACATAAATGGTAACTATTAAACTCGGAATGCTGAAATACAAAAAGATTACATAATTTTTTTTAATATATAATGGCGAAACTAGAATTTTGGTTTTGGTGCGATCTAGAAAAAATAAAATGCATACTATATGAAGAACATTACAGAGAAAAAGTTCAATATTCTTGCAAATAAAAAAAAAGAATCAAAACGTAAAAGTGAATCGGATTAGTCGTGGACGGTAAAATGGATAATTTTAAATTTTTACAAAAAGAAAAAATTAATAATTGAGGACATAGAAAAATAGAAACCTTGTGCAATTGCTCACCTAAAACTTGGTCATAGCCGGCCTGATAATTAGTCTTATAAGAAACTCCATGGATTGAAAATTCAGTTCACAGTATCTGTAGTAATTCTAAATTGGTGTCACACAATAATTTTTATTTTTAGGTTTTTGGTTAAAATAATATTTGAGACTTTTTTTTGTCGAAACTAGATGTTCACTATCAGCAACAATAAATAATTCTCTCTTTGCAAAAAGTTTTTTAAAAAAAAGTGAACAACTGATCATAAAATGTCTATGCATAGAATTATCTTCAATGCCGTGTTGCGAGTGTGGGCTACACAATTTTAAGTCTCACAAATGAATAATTTTGTATCACTAAATTTAAAATGTAATATCGGACATAAGTCATTCTTGCATGTACAAAACGTCAAATAGATCAATATATATATATATATATATATATATATATATATATATATATATATATATATATATTAGATCAATAGTTCCATCTGCATGATTGGAATAATAAATAAATAAAAATAAAGGCAAACATTAGCATCTGTGGATGAACTTTAGTCAAAGAGGCTCAAACTTTTAATTCACATATGCTCCCCTTTTCCGGCAAAAACCCAATTTGGTTCTAAATGTATTTTCATCCGTGAGGTTTGAATCCTGTATGTTTTATTTTTCTTTTTACATCCTGTAAGTATTTACGACCTACTATTATTATCCTTACGAAATTGTCATCTGATCAAAGTGTGCCTTTTTACTCAGGGGCATTTTAGTCATTTCAACATACTTTCTACAAGAAAACTTATATACTCAATTGTTAAACAAAATAACAATGGATACCCAATTTAATTTATCTAAAAAAATAAATCCCTAAACCGGGTTGGGGGTCCGGCCCCACACTCCTCTCACATAAATTTAGACAGGATCCACCTGCATGGTAGGTCCCGCAGGTCAATCAGGTGGATCCTCCCTAATTTATGTGAGAGGAGTGTGGGGTCGTACCCATTGGGTCCGTCCCATGCCGAATTTTTCCCCTAAGCCCTTCATCTTCCTCCGCCCCCCTCACCACCGTCAACCACCACCACCTGCAACAACCACCATTTCCTAGGCCTACTTTCACCTTCAAAAATTGAAGTTCATGAATTCCCCTAACCCATTAATTATGCTAGAAAAGAAAACAAAAATTTTGAACTAAAAACTTGAACATTGAAAAAGAAGAACACAATTCAAAATTAAAACAAAAACCTATCAAACTCTTAGGAAGATTATAACATAAAAGAAACTAAATTCATCATCTACACAGAGAAGAAGCTCGGCCTCCGGAGCTATGGTAAAAAATGAACAAATGAATTTCATTAATTTACATTCCTTCGTATCCTTATCTCATGAAGAATATTCCAAAATTAATTCTAGAAGGCGGGTAGACATTGTTTTCAAGTATCCATTAGCAGAAAAAAGCACCATCTCATCATTTTTAAGCCATTGGCAACCGGTAACCGGGCATCAAATTTAGAATCGATTGTTATTATTATAAGTAATAAAACTAATAATAGATGTCACTGGCGGAGCTAGGTGGGGGCCGGGGGCACGCGCCCCCCAATTTTTTCAAAAAAAAAAAAAAAGTTTTATAATTTTAGTTTTGTTTTTATAACACCTCGTCCCTTGAACATTTTGAATCACTTTACGATTTAAAATTATATTTTTTAATTCGTGAATTATACAAATTACACCACTTATATCTTAACAATTTTGGTTAAAATTGTAACAAACTTAAGTGTGTAAGAGATTATAATATTTCATCAAAAAGTTCATAATTACTAAGAGATTATAATATAAGATTTTATCAAAAAAATATATATATATATATATATAAAAATAAAAAAATAGTCTACAAGTTATAGCCTTATAGACTACAAGTGGCTTTTGACATTGGCTTTTGAAAATAGTAGGGGTGTCAACGGGTTTGGGCCGGCCCGAACCCGGCTCACATAGCTCGAAAAAATGTGAGCGTGAGCTGAGGTAATGTGAGCGTGAGCTTAATATTCAAGCTCGCTTATGTGAGCCGAGCGTGAGCTTGACCCCCGCTCAATCCGAAAAAAAGCTCGAACCCGAATAAGATTAATATAATTAAAATATTATATATATATATATATATATATATATATATATATATAATACTAATTAAAAAAAGACTTATATAAATTATAATTATAATATATTGATAAACTAAATACTCAAACAACGGGCTCATTGATTTTTAAGTGCATGGGATCTCTTGTTTTTTTTTTTAATATAAACTCCTTTTATTAGCATATCAAACAATTCTGGGACTTTTGCTTCTTTTTTTGTATTCTACAATTTAATTTTAAGGCTCATTGTATTATACTATTCTTGAGACAGGATTTTCGTTTTTTTGGCTAATATAAATGAGCTTGGGAAGCTCGTGAGCTAAGCTCGAGCTCGTGTTAAAATGTGAGCTGAGCGTGAGCTCAAGGTTTATGAGCTTTTCCGGGCTGAGCGTGAGCTATGCCAAGCTCAGCTCACATAGCTCGATTGACACCCCTAGAAAATAGTCTACAAGTTATGCACATGTGTACTGTTTTTGGCGGAATATTTTGTTTTAAAGTCCTAATTATACATTGGACAATTTTTTTTTATGTGTTATTTCCACGCGTGAGGTATGCATGTTAATGACAATGAAAACTTTGTAGCTTTGCCATTTTTTTTTTTTTTTAAGCCAGAGGACTTGGAGGTTTATGAAGCACTGATCAGTAGAGTGAAAAGGGTGAAGAAAATGTGAATAACTCTAAGATTTTATCAAAAAAAAATTTTTGGCTCCGCCAATGTTTATATGCTTTTATGAATTTATTTTTTCATTGTTAATCGTGTCCCCAAAAAAAAATTCCTGGCTCCGTCACTGATAGACGTTGATGTAAGAGAAACCATTCATGAAGTCGCTGCGGCGAAATCACGCCTTATTTCCGGCTTCTCCTTCAAATAAACTAATGGTCGGCCATAATTTTTTTTCTTCTTATTTTGCACCTTTGGAGAATCTTGACATTTTCTTAGGAGGGTGGTAGCAGCGGAGATAGAAGAGAGATGGGATGGAGTTACATTTTGAATTTTAGGGTAAGAGGGGCGGCGATCGGTAGCAAGGTTTTGAAACTCGGACGGAACATCGATCCGAAAAAAGTTATTGGGTTACGGGTTATTGATCGGACCGGTGAGCGAACTGTCATCGACCCGTTATTTGACCCAGTGACATCATAAATATTATAAATAAATAAATACTATATAATTATTATTTAAAATGAAATAAATGTCAAATTTTCCAACTAATATGGGATGAACAAATTCAAAGTTTAAAACACAAACTTATTATAAACTTGAAAATTAACAAAATTCTATGTAAATTCGGTCACAACTCATATGTCCTTATAATAAAATTCTAAAAAACCAATAAAGTCTCCTAACAAGATTAAATAATAAACATAAATAATAGGCAATCCAACAAGACAATAACAATCTCAACTAGAATAGCCAATTTTTTCTTTTTTTTAAAAAAAAATTACAACATATTATTCCCGGTCGGTTCTACTAAACCCGTTCCGGTTTCCGGGTTAGACGGCTTAACCGTCGTGTTTTAGCGGGTTGAACAAAAGAAGCATATTTTTTTATCCCTACCGGTTTTGGGGCAAATCGGACCGCAAAGCATGCCGGTCGGCAGTCCAACCGGTTCGACCGATCGGTCCGGGTCGGGTTTCAAAACCTTGATCGGTAGTACCGGGGAGGAAGAAGAAGCTGACTTTTGAGCTCAAGAAGTTCGAATTCTTGGTGGTTGGCGGTGTTGGAGAATGGTGAAGGTATGAAGATGAGGATGAGGATGATTTTGCAAATTTTTAGGTTAATTTAAATTGGGTATGTATAGTTTTTGTTTTTAACAATTGAGTACTCAGTTTATGTTGAAATGTCCGAAATACCCTTAAAAAGTAACTCACGTGTGAGGAACGTGACTGACTTGACGGATTGTTCACAAAAAATTGGACGGAAGGATAATAATGGCAGGTCATAAATACTTACAAGATGTAAAAAGAGAAAATAAAACATATAGGACTCAAACCTCACGATGAAAATACATTTAGGACCAAATTGGTATTTTTGCCCCCTTTTCCTAATAGAGATTTTTTAACTCTTCAATTTTTATTTTTATTTTCAAAATATAGACTTTTGTCTTCAACAACTAACCTATCAGATTAATTGAATAATCAAGTCAAGCATTGACAACGTAGGCCTACTAAAGGCCATATATAGTTACTAGAAACTGACAACACTAATCAAGATTCGATCTCATAATTTCGTTAGAGTAGCACTACTTATATTGGACAAACTTATATAGACTTCATTCATTAGTCATGACTTTTAAGTTTACGCTCCTTTCACAAATGCAAATTTTGTTTTACTCACGCACAAAAGCGTGAGGAGTGTCTGTTGTCATTACTTATGTTGGACAAACTTATATAAATTTGACCCATTAGTTATGACTTTTGAGTCCCTTATTCTCTTAGTTACAACTACAATTTTTTACTTTACGCTCAAGAAGAGCCGTATCAAATATGTGAGAAATGCATGTGGCGAGTATCACAAAGTCAGATTTAGGATAAAATATTTTTATATTGTGGTTGTGGTTGTGGGTTTCATTTATATTGCGGTTCCTTCACTTCTTATGTGCTCCTATTACATTTGGTTCCCATTATGGGTGTAATGATTATAATTATAAGATTCTCTGATATAATCTTATCTATAAAAAAATTATTGTGACTAAAGTTTGAAAAAAAAAAAAAAATATATATATATATATATATATATTGTTTCCCTCGGGAGAATTTCGTTCTTTTACTTCTTTTGGTATATTATGCTTCAAAGTGAGTAAAAAAAAGATGAAGAACATACTAGTAGAGAATCGAACACATAAATTTAGATAATTAAATTAAACTAATTAGTGGCTTCCAAGGATTCAGAGAAAAAGTTTATGTTCGAATGTTTGATTGATGGATATTTGTTCAGTTTAAAGTTTTCCTGAAGAAATTTTCTGGAAAGTTTTCAAAGAAATATAAGTAATCTTATAATGGCAATGGTAACCACTGCTTTCATCTAAGATTGCCAGAAAGAATTAAAATGTTCATTATTTGAAACTTTTGGACCACTACAGTTAAAAGGAAAGTAGAATAGGAAAGACATCGAAAGCTAGCCAATGTTTTGTTATTATTAGTCTCTCGCTTATTTTGGAGGTTCTATTTGAAATTTTAAAATAAAAATGTCTAAAAAGAGGATTTTCACGTAAATATAATAAAAAATAAATTATTACATAAATAATAACTATTAAACTCGGAATACTGAAATACAAAAATATTACATAATTGTTTTTAATAGAATATATATATAGTGGTGGAGCTAGAATTTTAGTTTTGGAACACACTATATGAAGAACATTACAGAGAAATTTTCAATATTCTTGCAAGAAAAATGAACCAAAACCGTAGGAGTGTATCAAATTTGTTGTGAACTGTAAAATGGATAAAAAAATATCAATTATATTTTAAACTTACAAAGAAATGAGGACCAAAAAAATGGAGACCATGTGAAGCTGCTCATCTCGGACTTGGTCATAGCCGGTCTGATATTTAGTCTTATAAGATACTCCATGGATTGAAAATTTACTTCACAGTATCGGTAGTAATTCTAAATTGGTGCCGCATAATAATTTTAAGTTTTTCGTTTAATAAAATACTTGAAATATTTTTTTTTTTTATCAAAACTACATGTTCATTATCAACAAAAATAACTAATTCTCTCTTTGCGAAAGTTTTCCAAAAACATGAATAGCTGACCATAAAATATTGCAAGTGTGTGCTACACAATTTTAAGCGTCTCATAAATGAATAATTGTTTCTATCTTAAAATTTAAAATGTAATATCGGACATAAAATGTCATTCTTGCATGTACAAACGACAAATAGATCAATAGTTCCATCTGCATGGTTGGAATTAAAAAAAACAAATGCAAACGTTAGCATCTATGGATGAACTTTAGTAAAAGAGGCTCAAACTTTTAATTCCCAAATACTCCCCTTTTTTCTAATAGAGATTTTGTAACACTTCAGTTTTTTTTCCCCAAATATATGTCAACTTTCAAGTTTTAACCATATCTTTCTAAAACTACCCTTATGATATAAAGAGAGGAGAGAGTTGGTGTTTGTAAACAAGCTAAATTATGCAAAGATATAATAAGAAAAATGAGAAATCCTCTATATTTAACACTAATAATTTACCCAACTAGGGCTATTTTTATCTTCAACTATTTACGGGCAATTATAAATGACCAATTAACGAATACAACGAGTTTTCCAGCAAAAAAAATCACGTGATGGGCACGTGTTTCCGGCAATAAGGGTAAAAAAGTCTGGAGAAGAATTAGTCATGCTAAAATGGAGCAGGTCCACAGGTAGGGGTCCTACAATTTTCTAACTAGTCACTTAGTACACGTGTCATATTTTAGTGAATCTGATCCACGACTATTTCGTGAACCTGATACACCATAACAATTTTCTATTACATATTGTCTTCTTCAACCATCTTCTTTTCCATTTTTAATTCACAAAAATTAGCCTCATCCAATTAATCCATACAAATCCATTTTCTTTTTCTCTCGTCAATTATGAAAATATTACCCAATTTGAGTCTCAAACAATTGTGGCAATTATGTTTTCATCTATCTCAAGAATCAATGGTGTCTTGTTTGATAACCATGTGCTTTCTTTAGGTTTTATTTATTTTCCCCATCCACCATCTCTATTCTCAATTAAACCCTATAAAGAAGAATATTAGATGATGGATTAATGTTTGAACATGGGCATGTATTCAAATTGGGTTTTTTTTTTGGGGAGTATAGAAATCGAACGCAGAACGTCAGCCCTGTGTTAGAATAGCCTACCAACTGGGCTATCCAATTCCTATGGTTTATTCTAGGGTTTAATTGAGAATAAGGATGAAGAAAATGGATAACATGGTGGATTTGAAGTTGGGGATTGAAGTGGGTCAAATTCGGACATTTTTATCCTTTGTGCCGGTACCGCGTGACCATCACGTTGTGTTTTTTTTGGTATGAAAAACTTATCGGATTCGTTAATTGGTTATTTATAGTGCCTGTAAATGGTTGATGTTAAAAATAACCTAATAAATTTTTTTTTGCTATTTATGCTAGTTGGGTAAATTGGTGATGCTAAATATAGGAAATTTCTCTACAAAAATATATCATGTCTCTCTTTCTTTAATTTATATTAATTACCTAGAAGAAATTTTATTATAAAACAGATAGAGTAATCAGTAACATAAGAGAGCCGGATGTAATTCAACCATGACCTTTGACCTAACTAATAAGATAGTATTTGAATAAGATTTTTGTTTGTAAATTTTTGTAACGGAAAACATAAAAGCTGTGAAGAGATATTGGACCCATTTTAATTTATTGAGAGTAAAAAACTAAATGTAATCGATATTTCTTCGTCTCCATCATCTGGAAAAACGATAAAAACTTTAAGAGCAGGGTCATCATATCTAGAAAATATGAGGCCTTAGGAGAAATTTTTAGGGAGGTTTTGTTTTTATTATTTTATTAAAAATATGATTAAAACTAAAAAAAATTATTAGGTTTTTAAGATTTAAACAGCTCTAAATCTCAAAAAAAAAGTAGTTAGTAATGTATACATACATATTATTTGAACAACTTATGTGTAACTACTGAATTCAACTCATTGAATTTGACTTCCCAGTATACGCTCCTTTCACAACTGCAGTTTCTTTATTCATACAATAAGAATAACTAAGAAATATGTCAGGAATGTGTGTAGTCAGGTTCAATATGTGAGATTTAAGATAAAATTTTCGACTCTTCCTAAGTCGTATTAGGATTGTGAATTGAAGGGCTTCAAGGTATCCATATTCTTAATAAGGCCTCTGAATGATCCAACTGCAGCAACAAGAGAGATGATCAAGCAAACAAAGCTCAAGATCTGCATCCAAGTCCAAGTGAAAGAAAACTTGGGAATCTTGGTTTGTGCTATATACATCTCAATTGGAAAATAAACAGTCAATGGCCAAAATGAAATAGCACCAAGAAGGCCCAAAATGTCATTGAAGTTTGGAAATGCCATTGCTATCAATGTTGCTATTATCACATACATTGTCCTCCATATTAGCCTGAACATGCTCAAGTTTAAACTGCCCCCACAACCCCATAAGTTGATGATCATGTTCTCTTGGGCTATGAATTTATTTTCTGGCCATCTTTTCTTGCATATGGTTTCCACAAAACCAAATAAGGGTTGAGCAAAAACCTGACAATTAGACAATTTGATTTCTTTATTTTGGATAATTTCACTTCCAATTTGTGGAAAATTTGGTTCTGGAACCGGTTCATTAATTCCGGTCTCATTTACATTCACATAAAATCAAAAAGGTCCGCCCCTACTTTTGGATGTATGACCTGTGTGATTTTATGAAAGTGGAAGGTGAAACGGGCTCAATGGACCTGTTCCACACCTCTTTCTCAAAATACAGGCAAAAAATCGTATGTCCCTGTACATGTTTCCATATATTTTTCCCACATATATAAAATTGAAAAAATGTATACATGATAAATTCTGAGTGGTGGGAACATGTATGGTGACAGTCGATTTCTAGCCAAAATAACAAGGGCTTTTTGGTCAATTTTTTCCTTCTTAAAAAATTTGATTTTTTTGTTTTACAAATTTTTAAGGATGATTCTTTTTAAAGTTATATTTTAAAGTTGTTAGGCTTTGATCTATGATCTCCTAAAATACGTTGGAATTAGTTAAGAATGAAATAGAAAACGTGTCTTTATTTTCTTCTACCTTAATCTAGGTAAAAAAAAGTGAAAAAGTTCAAGAAGGCTTTGGCCCAGTGGGCAAGACTTTGACTTGTGACCATGAGGTCACAAGTTCGACACCCGCCTCCAACGTTGAGGCAAATAAAATTCGCTAGAATTAGGGTGCTGGCATAAAAAATAAAAAAATAATAAAAAAAATAAAAAATAAAAAAAGTGAAAAAGGTCTTATAAAACATACCTGGTAGGCTCCCACGAGATGTATAACAATGAAAACATTAGCTAAATCAACCAGCCAAAATGGTTCAAAGAAACCAAACCCGGTTAAGAGATTTCCAGGGGCATTGTTTCCAAATGCTGCATATCCCAGAACCCCACATAGTGTATAAAATATTGTGGAGATTGAGATTCCAATAAATGTTGCCTTTTTCATCACTTTGTTTTCCGGAGGACTAGATTTCAAAGTGTCCTTTAATTAGAAAAAAAAACATTAATCTCATTAGTAATCCTAAAACTGTCTTTCTGAGAATGGCCCCGCAGTCCCTCACATATTGAGCGGGATTATTTGCAGATGTAGGATCCGCTCCATTTATGTGAGAGAGCAGTGTGGTCAGTCCCACAGGGGCAATAATCGTCTGTACCCGTGTATGTTTATATTCATGTGTCCAACCACTCACAACTCATCATGTGCATATATAATTAAAAACGATGTTCACATGGCGAATTCTGAATGGTTGGACACAGGAATGAGAACATTCAATTTTCACTCTGATATAAGAGAGGGGGTCACAGTTGCCCCCAACATATTTTAGAACACCAAATTACAAATAAAAAATAATTTTTGGTGAAATTTCTTGTATTTTGCATTTTTCCCTCGCCATTTTTAAAAAAATTATTATATCATACATATCTTTTTGTGATTTTTCTGTCAACCTATAAGTTATAGAGCCACCTTAAGTGAGTTACCTGTATGGCTGTATCTCGACTAGGACCATGGAAAAGACATAGGCAAAGGCAATGCCTCCGAGCGCTGTAAAGCTGTTCCACATCTTATCCATGGCTGTTATGCCGTTTCCAACAGGTACTCCTGTTAAGCTTGTCTTAGGATGAACTCCACCTGCAAAAGGTACATTCGGTTTAGGGATAATCAGGCTCGAACTGATAACTTTCATCACCTCTGAGTTATATCACTTCTCTGTCTACATCGAGAAATAAAACTAACTAATCTGAAGTTAAATGATAGAGAAACGCCAAAAATAAGTGGACATGACCCATTGAATCATGACTATATCTTCTATTCTGATATTAAATTTCGATAGCGATGAAATTGGAACAGTTAGAACAAATTATCAAAGGGGGCAAATTTAAAAAAAAATGCTCAAACAAACTTTTATTAGGATTTGTTTAAAAAATAGAAAAAAAAAATTACTAGGAACTTTGGTTTTAATTAGTAAAAAATTCAAAATAAAGATAATAATGATAAATGCAAATGGAATGGAAGGTTGCTAACCTGAAATTTGAGCAATGGAAAGGCCAAGACCTATTGAAGAGTAACCAAATGACATGACTGCAGCAACTATAGATAGCCACCAAAGCTTGTGGAAGTTTGGAATTTGGCTAAGAATGATTTGTGTGAGTCCGAATATGATTATAAATGTATTGTTCTTAGTGTGACAACCCTCACGAGTATGATTGTAATGAAAACAGTCAGATCGTTTGATTGCCCTGATCATCATTTAACAATATCATGTCTATATAAATTAAAAAAAATTATTCAACTTATCAATAAATAAATAAATAAATAAACGATTCACATTAATTTGTAAACTCAATTTTTTATTAGGGTATACAATTTAATGTTGTATACTTACACCATACTAATGGATGTTGTTATGGTGTATCCAATACTAGTCACAAAAAGAGTTAAATATTGAGCTAATGCACACAACTGATACTTCCTTCCTCCTGCATAATGAATAATATGAAACCATTAAAATGGATAAGACTTTTTTTCCGAGGAAAAAACAGATAATTATATATTTATATCAGAGATTACATATGTAGTAGGAGAAAATTCAGAGAATCTGCAAACCAAAATGGATAAGAATGAACTCTCATTAAAAAACAAAGGATAAAGAAAAAAAAAAAAAAAACCTCTCAAATCTCATCATAAAGGGCAATCCAATTTTATAGTTTGAACTTTTTTTAAAAGGGGAGATTTAGACCATATTCAATTTGTCAGGTTAGTCTGTTTTTATTTTATTTTATATTTTTAAAATAAATATTAGTGAGTGCTAAAATATATTTTTTCTTTCTCAAACTAAACGTTCAATTTCTTATCCAGTGGTATATCAGAATGGCTTACTAATTTATGCAAAGATTTCAAAAAAATAAATGTAATGTTAGAATGGTAATGGTAACCACTGCTTTCACCTAAGATTCCCAGCAAGAATTAAAATGTTGCATTATTTGAAACTTTTGGACCACTACATTTAAGGAAATTAGAATATGAAGAAATTGAAAGCCAGCCAATGTTTTGTAATTATTAGTCTTATGGTAGTAATATATTTCGTGGATTGAAAATTCACTTCACAGTATATTAACTTTAGATCTTTGGTTAAAAAAAAGCGTAAAAAGCACCAGATACATTTAAATTATTTTCGATTATTTATTTTAACACACAAATTATTATTTGTGGCTTTTTGACACTCGAACTACCACAGTTATTCAAACTAACACAACCGTCCATTTTGAATGTTATAGTTATTCAAACTAACACAACCGTCCATTTTGAATGTTATCCGGTGACGGAATAGTATCAAATGATCAGACATTATATAAATAAACTATTTTCATATTTCCGTTAGTAAACTTATTTTAATTTTTTCTGTCCCTAAAATATTTTTGAACTGCTACTTTTGTAAAATTAGCGTAAAACTAATAATTTTTATAAACTTTTGGTCACATATTCGAACATGTTTTTGGTATCAAGGATTTAAATTGACGTAAATGTCCTTAAAATAGAAGACATGCGGAGAATATGTGATCTAAAATTTGAAGGAAATTATAAGTTTTATACTAATTTAATAAAAATAGCAAATTCAAAAATAATTTAGAAAATAGAAAAAGTAAAATAAAAACTTACTGAAAATAGAAAATCAAAAATTATTTATGTACATATATGACTTAAACGTTTGATACTTAGTTCCATCTTTACTTCGTTCAAGAAACTATTGAAAAAATTTCAACAAGTTAAAACAAACAAAAGAATTTCACCCCTAACCTAAAATAAAATAACATTTTCACTTTCTAGTGAAATAACTCAATTTGATTGATTAATACCATGGAGCTCCATCAACCATTTTTTACAACAAACAAATCAAAACCACTTTTTTTTCCCTATGAATGATTCACTTGGAACTCCATCAAGCATTTTCTTTTTTCTTTCATTCTTTATTTATTTTTTTTAAACGAAGAGAAGAAACGTATTTCTCACTCGGAACAGGATAGAAATCGTTTGTTCTCATACATGTATTCATCACTCATAATTTATAATTTGCCACGTAGATATTTTTTTCAATTATATATAAATGTGACATTTTTTTTTCCAATTATAGAGGATTTTTTGCCTTCGAAGCATCCACATATCATCGGAAAAAAAAAAAAAAATGTAAAGGATTTAAAAAGAAAAAAAAAGATTACCTAAATTGGCTTTAACGACATCCATGTAAGTATAGTTTCTCCCACCAGTAATGGGGTCTGGAGACCTATAACAATCTGCTAGTAGAATCGCAGTATACCAAGTTATTATAGAAAAAGCCATCAAAGCTACCGAGCCGGCAATCCAACCGAGCTGAGCAGTGGACCAAGCCAAGGACAGCACGCCGGAGCCGATTATCGCGGTTATTATATGAGCACTTGCAGTCATCAATGTCCCTTTTATTTTAAACCAAAATAATAAATAATAAATCAGCATTTAATTATAAACACATGCAGGAAAAAGAAAAAGAAAAAGAAAAGATTAATTACCAGTTCTTTTAACACGACCATCATCATCAAATTTTGATGGGTTCTCATCTTCTACTCCTATAGAAAAACTCATCGTTCTTGTCATTTCTTTCTCTCTCTCTCTCTCTTTTTAACGCTTTTTTATATTATGAAGAAGAATCAAGGGAGTTTTGAGGGAGAAGGAATGAAGAGAAGGGGTGGGAAGGTAGTAAGGCTCAATTTATGATAGTAGTAAAATGAGGCACTGAAGGGTTTTGTTGGACGGTTGAGATAGCAAAAAATCCAACCTCATTCTGTTTTCTATCCCCACGACTAAATAATTGACACGCGGGTTTCATTATTTCTTTTAATTATAATTTTTCTAATTAAAAAATTAATACATGTCAATTTTTTATTAGTGGCATATACAATGAGACACCGAATAATAATAAAAGATTCCTAACAGTTGAGATGGGGAGAAGGGATGAAAAGGGGCAAAAAACCTCTCTACTCATTTTGTGTCACGTTTTCTATCTCACTAATAAGAAATTGTCATATGTTAATTTTTCTCTTTATAATTCCACTATTTTTTTTTTTAGATTATATTTTGTTAATTAAAAATATAATATATGTCAATTTTTTATTAATGAGACAAAGAACGAGACACAAAATGGGATAGACGAGTCTTAACGGTGAAGGGCTGGTATGCTTCTTTTCCTTTTTTTCTTTTAAAACAATTATTTTATTACAACGGCATTTTACACTCGTTGGTAGGCCAGTGGGATTTATGAATGATAATGTTACCATTAGGGAAATGGCAAAAATTATTTCATTACCTTAGAATTAGTTAATGCGTCTCACTCATTTTATTCAAGTAATTATTAACAGAAAGGAAAATTATAAATATTTATGTGTACTTAATCATTTATATTGAGAAAATCTATACGAGTTCATTCTCTCTAACATTAGCAAAATGTTTTTTTTACTGACGCACAAGTAATTCCAAAAAAAATATCAAGTAGGTGTTAGTCATAACTAATAAGTCGGGGATGAGGACAGAAATGTTTTTATGTTGTGGCTATAAAGTCCATTAATGCTGTGATTTCTCCACACTAGACTTCATTCAATTTCTCATTTTGAAAATATTATTTTTCTTCTCTTGGAAGAATTTTTCTTTCACTTCTTTTGGTATTTTATGCTTCAAAGCGAGACAGAGAAGATGAAGGACATACTAATAGAGAATAAAACACATAAAAATGGAATAATTAAATTAATTAATTACAGTTCAGATCCTATGTAACACTTTATAATAATTTAATAAAAAAAAATTATTCTTATAACCTAAATTCGACTCGTGATTTTCCATTAACTTCCTAGTACTCTCTTTAATAAATCAATGGTATTATTACACGTGTATTAGCAAGATTGGATCTATAGTCAATTTATAGAATTGAATTAATCACATCGTACTATGTGTAATAATATCATTGGTGTACCAGAGAAGATACTAGATAATGTATTTAAAGATTTCGGGTCCTTAAACTCTAACTATTTAAATATTTAGGCCTCGAAGGATTGAGAGGAAAAAACAACTTACGTTTGAATGCTTGATTGATGGAGGTTGTTCAGTTTAAAGTTTTCGAAAGTGACAGGGAACTAAGCACTTAATCAAATGATTGGCTAAATTAGGGATAAAATAATAAAAAAATATCATAAAATTATTTATACCAAAATGGGTGAATAGTGTTAAACTTGAAATTTTTAGACAATTTTAACAAATAATACTTAGTTTGAAAACATTTGTCCTTAAATTTTTTCGGGTGAAAATCCTCTGTCCCCATCCCTGTTCCCAACCAATTAGAATTTACTATATAAACATTTTTTCCAATTATATACACACAGGATGAATTGTAATTGGTTGGGGACAGAGATGGGGATAGGAACGGGGACAAATGATTTTTTGCCCTTTTTTCTGTAGAAAGAGATTAACAACCATTGATTCCCTAAATCCGACCACCAACGCCTTTCACGTGGATCTTTTAAGACTGGTTTCCAAGTAGAATTTGAGGTCCAATCATTGTTCTAGGTACGAAGTTTTGTGTGATTCAAATTTTAGGTTGACCAAAAGTGATGGATGGCAGCTTGGTGGTCGAATTTGGGAGAAATGTAATGAGCGAGCGGCGTTGGAATACATACAGGTTAAACCACAACACATATTCGTATAGATAAAATAATGTATATGTAGAACCCTAGTCAGCCTTGGACATAGGTTTAAGGGTTTTTTTTCCCTCTCATCCTAGCTGGCTTCGATCTTTAGGAGATCATATCAGATTAATCTCCACTCGCACCAGATCGGCCCATTAAGGTAATATGTGTTCAATTTGACTATTTACCCATTATCCATCTCTCTTCTTCCTTCTGAGACAAAACTTGAACAAAAGAAAAGGTTGTTGTTGGTCAACTTCATGGCCCAATACGATCCCATATAGGCTTCGTTGAAGTAGGGGCTAATTGTGTGCCTACATAAGGTACTGGAAACCCAGAGTTAAGTAAAGTGTGTATGTCACAATCCATCCTCAAGTGATATTATTTTCTCTTGTTCTTATGACGAAGATGTTGATTTTGGACCATTATGCACACATAATTTGATCCATATTAGAAAAAATAATTACTACGTAAGTGTTCAAGTAAATAACAGTTTGACGGTCAAGTAGATGGCTCACATTTCAGAATATTCATAGTCAAATTTGAGAATATGTCAAATAAATATACAACAAATACTTGGGTGCATATTTATATACAAATACATCACTCTTTTTAGGCAAAAAATCGTCTATCCCTGTTTTGTATCCCCTTCTGTATCCCCACGAATAGATATTTGCCACGTGTATATTTTTTTCCTGTGGATTCTACTATTTCTTTTAGGTTATAATTTTTTAATTAAAAATTTAATAAATGTCATTTCTTATTGGTGGGATAGGAAAGGGGATACCAAATGGAGACAGAGAATTCCTATCCCTCTTATTAGCATGTATACAAATTCATAACTCTCATGCATATAGCGTGTAATAGAGTGTAATAGAGAATGGGTAGTGAACTTCCAGCTCCAATTGGTGCTCTGAACTTGAGAGAGCAACTCTTAGGTCGATCATGTATGCTGCTATAGTAAACTGCTTTCTCACAAATTGGACCTCCACCGAGCAAGTCCAAAGCTAGTAACGGTCCCTGGTAAGGCTATTTCTTGTTGAACCAAGGACTAAAGGCTGTATGTGAAAGTATTTATAGGAAGGGTAATGGTTTTCGCCTAAACAAATTTGGCTAAAATTAAAATTAAATATTATTCACCTATGTGAATTTAACGTTTTTTACACTTCAATTGGCTAAATAGCCATCTAGCACTACCCTATAGAAATTCTCCGTTTCTTTATTTTGATAGCATTTGTTATTTGTTTACAAAATTTGGATTGTGCATTTCCCAATTTTGTAATCAAGTTTGATTGCAGGTTTTTGTCAACTACTAGCTCTCTTATTAGACTCCAATTTGGAGAATAATAAGCATTATTGGTTCTGGACAATCTTTACAGTTGCTTCAATTGCCCATTCTCCTTCCAAGTAATTGATAATGTTTGTTCATTGTTCTTCCTTCTTTGCGACACGGCTATAGTGTTGAACGTCTTAAATTCAATACATATAGAACACTTTTTCGACAGGTGTTGCATACTTTTGCATATGTGTTAAATCCCATGTTATCTCCTTATAATAAAATTCAAAGAATATGAACAAGGGCAATGAAGTCTTTTTACTGTTAATTTTTTACGAAAAATAAATACTTGGACTGCTAGTGTGCTATGAACAGGTTAATTCAATTAACCTTTTTTGGGAGAGGGGGCTTCCGTGCGTGCAACTAAATGGATATCCTATATTGACCGTGAATACTTTAGTTTTATGGTCGTATTATTCAATAATATTAGATATTTAGATGTAGGACGAGATATTTGTTCACGCTCTAAATGTTGAGCTCTGAGTGTGAATGGTATGTTGAGAATCTCACATTAGCTGACTTGTGAGGATATTTGCAATATATAAGGTCTGGGCAATTCTCCCATCTGGAGGTACATTTTGAGGTATTGAACTAGACCCACGTCTATTTTTAACAATATTCACTGCTATGAAGAGCTAGTTGTACTCTCCCGTACGAGACTTAAGGTTTCATCCAATTCTATAGTATGATATGTTAAAATGTCTCTATTTAATTTTATTTCAATTTAAGGGGCAAGATTGAAAACTCCCATCATTAATTAGCTCATTTATTTAGAAAAGTATATAGTTAATTTGTGACAGATTAAAAAGAAAATGTAAACAAATAATTTAAGACGGAAGAAGTAGTGTGTATATATATATTCCTGTGGTCGTAAGTTAGGGAGGCATCGGAAACATAAACATCGCCGGTGAGGGGATCGCAATCAATGCCGTCGGGGAACTTCAATGGGACACCTTGAGCACTATTGAAAACAAGAGTAGCAAGACCACCTTTAGGTCCTACTACATATACACCAAGAAATGCATCCCAATGGCCTTCCACATGTTTGTACCAGACTCAGGTCCGTTTCTCCAGGGACGAAGCCAGGAATTTGATGTTGGGGGGCGAAACTGGTAAAAAATTTCCAAAATTCTTGGGGCGATAAAAAAAGCAAAAAAAATTCTTGGGGGGCGAAATTGATAAAATTTTTCAAAATACACATAAATTTTTGATAAATAGTAGTATTTTTAAAAATCTCGGGGGGGCGCGGGAGGCGCCTCCCGCGCCCTCCCTCCCCCGCCCCCCTGTAATCGTCCCCTGCTTTTCTCCATCACATAACTCCTTTGTTCTGGTGTGTGTGGGGGTTGGGGGGGGGGGAACAAAAAAAAAAAGAACTTGTAATTTATTACACCATAATCATATAAGCATGTACGTGTTAGTTTGAATAATTTACTGAGTTAATTTCAATTTATCACCATTATAGTAGGGTGTAGTAGTTTAATCTATGAAGTTTCAATCAATGCAATGCACTACTAGTCTGTTGATCAGATCAACTATTAAGATGGTAGATGACATCTATTTTGAGCGTTAAATAACATTAATGCCCCTGTTTTTTTGTTTTGTGATTATTATCTCTTTTTTGTTTCATCTTTTCCACAAAATTACTCTTAAACCAGTTATTTTAGACCCTTGTGATTAAGGGGGTTGTGGTAACAATTTTGACATGTTACTCTATACAGTGTACTGACAACTGGGATGATAGTAGAGCTGTCAAAATGGGCATATGCCCACACCGTGAGATTAATGTGCGGGTAACGGGTCATGCGGGTTGCAACCGGGCATGCCCGCTTTGTTTTGTTTTTTTATTATTACTTTTTTATAGGGATTAATAAGGCTCTTCAGTCTTCCCCAAACTGAACAAGAGTCATATATATCCACTGTCTTTTTGCACGTTTTCTTACCAAATATATGAGTCATCTTCTTCCTAGAAATGTACAAGCTCAAATATGTATACGCAATTGGATTCAAGGTTTCATCTCTGACAGTAGCTAAATTATATTCTAACTTATCATTTATCATATACAATTTATAATGTTTTAACATCTTAGAGCATGTTTGGTACGCTAGAATGGAATGGAATGAAATGACGATTCCAACTTCTCTTTCTATTACAGTGTTTGGTTTGAACAATTTAAGTTGAAAAGACCATTCCACGGGAATGACGATTCCAGGAATAAATGGGAAAGGCACTTCCACATCAAAACCTATGGAATGGCCTTTCCAGGAGAAGCTGGAATCATCAATAATTAGTAAATGACATTTATACCCCTCTTTTAATTAATTATTACGTTCATTTTATATAGCAACATATTCATATTTAGTCATATATATTCCATTTCACTTAGTATAATTTTATAAATGATAATTTCATAAATATTTCTTTTTCTTGGTAGTAGTTTTTAATCTATTTTTAAATTTAAAAGTAACGATATTTTTATTATATATATTGATATTTTAATTAAAATTATGTTTCAACAATATATATATATATATATATATATATATATATATATATATATAATGTTAATGTTATTTAAATAAGATTTTGTAAGGAATGTTTAATTAGGTTTTATCGTTAGTATATGCTAAAAGGGCATTTAGTTCATATTGTGTTTAATTTCATTCCATTCTGACATTAAAATATTATTTTACCAAACACAGAAAAGGAATCGACATTCCATTCAGGCTTTGCCTTCCAAACACTAGAATGGAAAGATGATTTCGAAGTCATTCTAGGTGGAAAACGATTTTGCCTGGGAAGAGATTTCATTCCATTTCATTTCAGCGTACCAAACGTGATGTTAAAGTGTGTTTTATATGTGAAGATGAAGAGAATGAATCAATATTATCTAAAATGGATTCAAATAATACTTCTAGTGTTCATGATCTAGATCAATAGATGGAGTATATTAAAAATATAATATCCATTTTTTGTTGTTTTGACTTCAACAATATGTTTGTTAATTTTGGACAGTTGATCTTGAATTATTTTTAAAATTGTGGACGAACAAAGTTTTTCCATTGTAAATTCGTACGGAGCTTTGATTTGATTTTTTTAAAAAACTATTTTGGATATTGTGGAGTTTGATTTGATTGTTCTTGAACTATTTTGGATTTTTATTTCTCTTATATAGGATTGTAAATTATAAGTGAATGAGAAATAACTACATTTTGTTGATTTTTTTGGATATGATCCATTTTTTTTCAAAAAAAATAAATAATAATAAGGGTCGCGGGCTTGCCCATCTTCCCACGAGCATTAATTCGACGGGCGGTTACATGCATTCTTTTTTAATGACCTGTTAAAAAAGCAGGCATGCCCGCCCATCCCCATTTAAGGAATTCCCATAACGGGTCGGGGCAGGGCGGGCATACCCGTTTTGACAGTACTAGATGATAGTAGTTAGAGTTTCTAAAGAAGTAGGACATGACAGAAACTAAAGAAAAAAAAATAGTCCAAAATAATTGTTCCGATTTTTTATCTAACGACTATTAATTGTTCCGCACGGTGCAGAACATACTGGAACCGAACTGCTTCTGCCATACCCGCCAAAAGGGGTGAAGACTTTTGAGGCATTTTTTTTTACTTTTAAGGCATTTTTTGACTTTTGGGGAATTTTTTTTAAATTTTTTTTAAAGAAGGATTTCAGTGGTATTTTTGTTTGTTGACCAATTTTGACTGAATTTAGCCAATTTTTAGCTAATTGGGCTTAACCAAACATAACTTTCCTTTTGGTAATTGAGGCCGAGTATACATTGTAGTGGTGCCTCATAATTCATTGGGCTTTGCCTGAGTTAACGTGCGGCCCACTTTAGTAGCTTGCTTATGTTTCTAATTAAGCCCAACTAAACCTTTTTTCAATATTAAAAACAAACAGTAGCCTTATCCAAATGATCTTCATATGCTTGCTCTTTCTTTTTCTTTTTTATTTTCTTCAAGAAATTCCAAATCACTTCCCTAAAAAAAAAACTAAGGTAAACTCAATTCTGTGTAATAGTCTACAAACTACACGAGAAGATAATTGTACTATACAAACTTTATGCATCGTGTTTATAATTTAGAAGATGTTTAAATCCTAATTAAAGTTAGAAAATCTCACCCAACTTCTAAATAGTAACTTCTTTTGACATATAGTGCCCTCCTCTCCCATTCATACGTTACAGATGTTATTAAAACATGAAACTTGGCATTGTTGGAAAGATTGATACCTGTCCCAAATTATCTGTCCATATTTTCTTTTTAATTTGTCCCAAATTATTTGTCCATTTTCTAAATGAAGGGCTCATTAATAATGAGTTTTCCAATTTTACCCCGTACATTAAATATTGGAGAGAGAATAATAGAGATAGAAAATAAGGTAGAATTAAATTGGGACTAACATTAAATAAGGGTATGTTTGACATTTTATCGTATATCACTATAGAATTTGATGAAACCTTAATTCTTGTGCAAAATATAAAGTGAATAGATAATTTAGGATGGAGGGAGTAAGTGACAACTATTAATTGATTAAAAGTTATTTTCCTTATATACCTTTTCTTTGATTGATAAACATTTTTATCTACACAACTTTTTTTTCTGTCAAAACTCGCCAGATGAGTTTGTAAAGGGTCCCATGTACCTGTTTCCCAAAACAATACTAAAAATAAACAAACAAATATATAAAAAAAATACTTGAATACAAGTTAGTAGACGTTACACATTACAATGTGTAACGTTTTATAATGTGTGTTTTGTAATGTGTAACGTTTCCCTTAAATTGACTTTTGTTTTCAAAATTATTGACTTTTTTTTTAAAAAAAAAGTCAATTCTATACTTTACATCTTTATAGTGTTGTACAAATAATTAATTTAATATATCATACAAATATGTACTAAAAGATCTACGGTCGAAAATGTTTTCGAAATAAAAATCCATCCAAGTGAGCATAACCACAATATTTGCATAACTTTGATATTAACAATGTTTTATTTGGTAAGTTGACATAGCTTTTTCCCCTCCATATGAAAATACATTGTATCTAGTAATCCAATGCCTCAAAATTTATCACCATCGCATTGCATGGACATTAGTGAGGTTTTTTGGGGTAAATTTGGTCATTGATATCAGTTCAATTCGTAAAATTTATCATGAATATCAATTTAGTCCCTCATTTTACAAAAGTATCAAATTAGTCCCTTTAAGCCGCCGAACACTGTCAATGTAATCCTCGTTGTAAAAAAGTGCCAAAGTAGCCCCTGAAAGTGGCCGAGCGCTATCAGTTTGGTATTTACGATCACATCTACTCACGGGGACTGACGAAAAATGGACAATACACATGTTATTTGCGGGTAGACAGACTAATATCAGAGCATTTATTACTTTTTTGATTATTTGTTTGTCTGAATTATTGAACCAAATACTACCTAAATGATTAGTTTGTATGATTATAATTACTATAATTGGAAGGATAAAATGAAAAATTTGTTATTTGTTAAAAGTTTTCAATTGCCTAGTTTTTGTTCTAAGAAGCTTGACACATGGATATGACCCATGCTCCGTAGCCCCATGGACATATGTGAGTGTAATTATCAAATAGACAAGGACTATTTTGGCATGTTTGTAAAACAAGGGACCAATTTTATAGTGTCCGACCACTTTTAGGGACTACTTTTGAACCTTTTTAGAACGAGGGATTAAATTGACAGTGCCCGGCCACTTCTAGGGACTAATGTGACATGTTTTGTAAATTGCGGGACCAAATTGACATTCGTGACAAAATCCATGAACCAAATTTAATTTTGCCCCCTTTTTCTCTCTCTCTCTCTCTCTCTTTTTTTCTTTTTTCTTTTTTCTTTTATTTTAAGGTTTGTTAGTCTTAATCACTTGTGTGGACAAAAGTAAGAGGACAGATATTCACAATCTCAAAAGATCAGAAACAACCAAAATAATACTTACCTCATTTGCTTAGAATTTAAATTCACTTTTCCATTGAATTATTAATTAAAGAGACACCATTAAATTTGTAACAAACTCCCTTAAGAAAAATAAAATAAAAAAGTCTTCTCAAGCTTTACATAAAGATCAGAAACAACCAAAATAATACTTGCCTTCTTTTGTTTAGCATTTAAATTCACTTCACCATTCAAGCACTTCTTGACTTTTCTCTTTATTCCTCATTCTATAATTCAGTTATTGATTAACAAAATTCATTAAATTCGCAATAAGAATCCTAAAAAAATAACAAAAGTTCTTAACAAACAATTTACTTTACATGTCATATAAATAAATTCGTTCTTATCTATGTCACGTTCATTTTCAATTCGATCATAGACCAATTGAAAAGTCTAATATAGACATGACGCATAAAAATAATATATAATTTACCATTGATAATAAATAATTAAGAAAATTTTCTATTTTTTAAAATTGATAGTTCTGAATCAAAATATATATTGAACTTTATTCATATTATAACGGTTGAAGAGCAAAAGGACATCCTTTTGAATGATATTAATACAGACCCCTTTAACAAAAAAATAAAATAAAAATAAAAAACCAAAAGACAACATAGTCCTCCATGGACATAACGTGGCAACAAAACATTAGTTAGTGTTTCTTAAAAGAATCATCTTACGTGGCGGGGCCACTGTTCCCACTCACTATCTACTGAATCCAAAAGACCGTTACTTTGAGGGGGTTGGTTAAATCGAAATATCGAACTAAACTAAATTAAATTTTACTATATGGTTCGATTTATTTGATATTTTAATTTATTCGATTTGTTTTAAAAAAGATAAAATAATTCGGTTTGGTATTTAATTTTTTAATTTTTAAAAACTGAATTACCGAATAAACCAATTTTTTTTATTATTAAAAAAAATGTATAATACTTGTAAGTATCATTAAAATTACTTATAGTTGTTTCAATTCATATGTTTCATTGACATTTTGGGAAATGTTACTTTGTGCATTTATTGCTAAATGTTAGGTATGTCTTCTATTCATCTCTGCCCATACTCCGAATTACTGGGGAGTTAACGAGTTATGTTATCGTTGTAGAATTGTATTTTTATTCTTAATTTTTAGTTTATTATTTTTATTTTAATTGTGCATTATAATTTTATCATTTGTCTAATTCTTATTAAGTTGAGCACCACAAGAAAAAAATGAATTTTCGGTACAAACCGAACCATACCGAAATAATTTCGGTATTCGGATTCTATACGATTTTGGTTCGGTTTAGTTTTCATAAAACGTTAAAAAACTAAATCGAATTCTGAAATTTTATTCCGAATGCACACCCTAGTTACTTTACACAAAACGGTGGCGGTCAACGGTGGATATTTGTCCAATCTGAAACAAACCGTGGTTAACTCGAAAAAACCATAGTTAGACCGAGATGCCACTTATGACACGGCGTCTGGCTCTAACTTTGTGGTTACTAATACACCGATAAATGCAATATATATGAGAAAACGTGTAGTTTTATCATGGTATACGATTAACTTATTATCATCTTATAAGTTATTAATACATTTATGCATACAACACGCGTAGACGACAAAGATCAACTCACAAGAAATATTAGTCACAATTGATTTCTTCAACTATTGAAGTATGATATAAACAATATAGTGGACTAAGTGTATTTAGTAACATAAAAATATATTATATAGTGGAGTAAAAATTCACCAAATAATGCACATAATATACACATACATTAATAACATATAACGTATTTCTTGACCATTATATGTACTTATTACACTATATAGTGTAAAATTGCCAACAATAGTTGGAACCAAAATGTTGCAATTCTAAAAACTGGTTGACAATATGTTATACCCCTTCCTACGTGGGAGAAGTATAAAATGTGAATACTATAAAAGTATGGTCCTGAACACCCATTATCACATCGAGATATCTATTTTAATATAGCGCGTACGATTGTCAGGTAGATGGTCGCGGATGCTGTCAAATTCATGAGTCCCGTTTTAGGTCTGCGGGCACGGGCATGGCATTATGGCAGTGGAGCGCAATGACCAAAGCAGACGTGTGGTAACTAAGTATTACACCGTGCACGGTAAAAGCCACCTCTAATCATGCATATTTGGTTGGTCCTAGCTAAGTACGCTTGTGGCACCCAACGAAGACGTTAGGGTCTGAATGTGAACCCTCATCCCAGATGAGATAAATTTGAAAGTTTGATTGATATATATATATATATATATATATATATATATATATATATATATATATATATATATATATATATGTGGGTCTAAGTCTCATGGCCACCTCAAGTATTCATTTTGGTATAGCGAGTATTGTTAGTTACCAAGTAAATGATAATGCATGTTGCCAAACTCATAAGTCCCACTTCAAATCAACGTGCACAGAGCTTATAATTGGCATAAATTAATGAATTCTCTTTTTTCCCAATAATATTATTGTTTCGTATAAATAAATTTCATTAGAATATAAAATTGTGTACTACAATTGCCCATCGTTCATTAAAAAAAAAAATGTCTAGCAAGTATAGTTAATCCAAAGATACCATCTATGCCACGCGTCACTCTAACATTTCAATTGCAAACTAGAGTACTAAGCTAGAGATCACCAGATCGCCCATCGTTCGACTACTATATAAACCCCCTCTCACTCATTCTTGCTTTCACTCAAATTTTCTTGTTCAAAAACTAACTAGAAAAAAGATTCATCAGTTAAAAAACTACTCTTTCTCTTCTCCGGCAATTTTCGCCGCCGTTCACTTCTGGTATTTCCGCCGTAGCTAATTTTACTTCGAAAACTTGCTCATTGTTGATCATTTCTAAGAAACTAGGGAAATTTTGTTTTTTTTTGCAATTCTCCGGCGGTTATTACCGGCAATTCTCGCCGCCGTTTACTTCTGGTATCGCCGGAGTAGCTAATTTTAATTCTAGAACTTGCTCATTTTGATAATTTCTCAGAAACTAGGGAAAATTTTCTTTTATTTTTCAATTCTCCGGCAATTCTCGCAGCCGTTTTTTCTCGTTTCGCCGGCGTAGCTAAATTTACTTCTAGAACTTGATCATTCTCGATAATTTTTCAGAAACTAGGGCAAAATTACTGTTTTGCTTTTTTTCAACTCTATCACGTAGTGATCATGGAATGCATGTCACTTTAAGTGTTCAATTTACATGAACTTCTGAATTTCTATATCGAATTTGAATTTTATGTTTTTTTGATGAAAAAATTGTTTTATTGAAGCAAAACTGAGTTGAATTGAGTTGCTAAGTTGAGTTCTTACTGTTTTTCTCAGATTTTTAGTTTCTAAAATCCTGTTTTTTTTTGGTTTTTTGAAATCCTAAATTCTGAGTTTTCAACCTCATTTCTGTATTTGCATGTCAGGAAGTATATTTGAAATTTCTGACTGTTAATTTTCTAACAAAGACTTTTTTTTAGTTAAAATTTCCAAGCTACATTCTTTTGAGTTATCTGTTGATGGAGATTTGTTTTTTACATGACAGGAGAGAAGCTGTATCGGGGGATGATAGAGTGATTAAAGCTATCATAGAAGTCCCGGCTAATTGTGCATAGAACTCTGTGTGTGGGAAAATGGTACACATTCTCTATTCACTTTTTAGTGGTAAATTTGGAGGTGAAAAAGAGATGTGTTTCGAGATTGAGTCATTCTTTGTTACTCCCTCCGTCCCAAATTATTTGTCCACTTTGTATTTTTCACGAGAATTAAGGTTTCATCAAATTCTATAGTGGAATATGGTACAATGTCAAACATGACCCTATTTAATATTACACCAATTTAATTCTACCTCCTCTTCTCTCTATAACCTTCTCTCTCCAACATTTAATGTAAGGGTTATAATTGGAAAAACTGTAATTAATGAGCCCTTTATTTAGAAAGTGAACAAATAATTTGGGACAGATTAAAAAGGAAATGTGGACAGTTATTTTGGGACGGAGGGAGTAAGTAGTAGTAATATATTTGTTATGCAAAGAGAAGAAAAAGAAGTTCTGTATTTGATACTTGATTTTTTCAAGACTCGAGACGTAGTGAAAATAATTTTTGTAAAAGTTTAAAATTTTCTACTAATTCGGGTTCTGTTAAAAGTCTATCTTAGTACATAAACTTGAAGGTGAAAAAAGGCTGTTGATTGAGGTTGAGGTATTCTTTGTCAAATTTAATGATTTGTGAATGTGCATCATATTTACAGTACTTGTAGAATCATGAAGTGTTTAGTATCACTGAGTTGAATGCAGCCTTTAATTGTTCTTTCGGATCCCATGCTGATGTCAAGTTTTCTACAGAACAAATATTGTTGGCATACCCCATGAGCCCTAAGCATCGGATTCCTCTCCCCCCCCCCCTTCCCCCCTTTCCTTATTTTCTGTAGTTTTCCCCAAAATGTTTTTCTGTAGTAAAATAATTTATATGCTATGAAGAAGGATACTTGTTCATGTAAGGGCTTTTCCTAGATGCTTTAACCATGTCATTCTGTTGTTGGGTATAGTGGAGTCATTCTGATGTGCTCAATTTTGGGGCTTACTTGGAACAATGAAATGGTTGTTTGAATTGTAGTATGATAAAAGTATGTTTTTTTTTATTATCAGGAAATGTGATGATTTTGCTAGTAAAAGGACATATTTCTCTTCCCAAATGCTTTAACCGTGTCATCTGTTGATTTTGGTATACTGGAGTCATTCTGACTTGTTCAGTTTTAGGGCTTGGAGTAATCAAATCGTTGTTTAAATTGTAGTACGACTAAAATATGTTTTTATCAGGAAAGGTGATGATTTTGTTAGTAAAGTAAATCTTAAATGCTTAGAAATTAATGCTTTTCACGTGGGCTGACATTGTCGTTAAGATACATGCACGCACGTATTTGTTCCCGAGGTGCATTATAGCCCAAATTTACAATCTGAACTAATTACAGCTATTCATATTTCATAGGTAAATCATTGAAATGACATTTTTTTTTCCTACAAACCATAACTTGCAATCGAATCAATATATAGGAATTGTGATATTAGTCATTACAGGCTGTTTTAGAGCATTCGCCACACTTTCTTATCAGGAGTGGTGATAGTTTGTGTTGGATGATGAGATTGACATAATGAATAGCAGTTTTGATGAAGTTTTCAGCATGAAAATTCTGCATATGTCGCATCATGTGGTATAGGAATTAATTCGGTTTCCACGTTTAGTTTGCGGAAATGTACATTATTAGGATTATATTGTATACTTACTGAGCAAATAGTGCCAGTTTGAAAATATTACCATCTTCATGCAGTTAGGCATGTAGATGCAGTTCTATTTTGTTTTACTATTAGAGTTCATGTTCAACATGCGAAGAAATGGAAATAATGTGCTTAATTGCCAAGGATTTTAGTCCTTTATCTACTCAGATGTTGGACTAAAATCCTTGGCAATTAAGCACATTATTTCCATTTCTTCACACGTTGAACATGAACTCTAATAGCAAAACAAAATAGAACTGCATCTACATGCCTACTCAGATGTGCTTATATATGTTGTACTTTCTTTAAGATAGCATTTCTTTAGTGTCTATATTCTGATATTTGCTGGTATGAAACTCTCCTATAAATGAAACTTATTAGAAAGTAAATAAAAATTGATGATATGGAACCTCCTTGGTCAAATATGGAGGAGGGGGTTCTGCTCTTACTTACGCTTTTAAGGCTTTGATGACTTTCACAGTCTTTCAATAGCAAGAACCATTGGATGCCGGGAGATGCTGACTGCCTGACAGATGGAAAGATAGGCCTTGGAACTTCCTCCAAAGAAGTGCAGAAACGTCGTCATAACTGGGATGCAGTTGAGGAAGATCTTTTCTACGTCAAGAAGCAAGCAGCAGAATCAATTGAGAACAGACCAGTTACTGGAACTGCGAATATGAATATGTCCCTGTGGGGTAATTCTTCGAGTTCTGGAGCAGGTCAGTTTAATGACCACCATTTTGGGCCGGAGTCTCACAGGTCTATTGGTCTTGCTGGCAAGGACATCTCCTTGGATACTGGAAACCTGAATATCCAGAGGAGAGGTCTTCTGGATCAATTTGAAATGTCTCACATTCTGAAGAACGCCTTCGGTCTAAATGGTGGAGTTGGGAAAGGAGATGTGACTCAGGTCAGGAATTCAATGAATGCATTCTCCATGCCAATGGGGCATCCTTATGTCATCAGAGAGAACAATAAAATGCCATCAAGCGCCACCTATCAAGCACCTGTTAACAGTGTACCAATTCAGCCAGATTATGGTAAGGAGGACCGAAATGCCATTTCACTAGGTTCCAGCTCCAGCAAGGTTAATGATAACATCAGGCTAATGGGTCAAACTCTTAGTAGAGGTAGTAACGTCAGGCTAATGGGTCAAACTCTTAGTAGAGGTAGTAACATCAGGCTAATGGGTCAAACTCTTAGTAGAGCTCTTAGTAGAGGTAGTAACATCAGGCTAATGGGTCAAACTCTTAGTAGAGGTAGTACCGTCAAGCTAATGGGTCAAACTCTTAGTAGAGGTAGTAACTTCAAGCTAATGGGTCATCAGTATAATAGGGTGAATGACAGTATGCTTTCTATGGACCAACCTTTCAACCAAGGTAGTTATGGCTTTGCATCATTCGCTCCACAATATGGAGCTGTCAATAGCAGTTTCATGCGAGGTGGGCAGAATTTTGTTATGATGGGCCCTGAATATGGTAAATCCTCTGAGAATTTCAAGTCAATGAATCCTACTTTCGACAAGGGAGATGCTGTAATCACCTCAATGAACTCATACCAAAAGGGGTATGCTTCTACCATGCCGATGCACAATACCTTTGACATAGGAAATTCCAGCACTTCATCAATGGGTCAGAACTATAATGTTGGTGAGAGCACTATTATATCATTTGGGCTTGAGGCAAATAGCTCCTCTGGTGGGATTATTAAAAACTCTGATATGTTAACAAGTCAATCTTTAGTGCAAGTTACTGAAGCTACTCCACAGATGGAGTCCACCGAGACAAATGTCAACCAGGTCACAAAAGCCACTTCTTCAACTAGTAAGACTGGTGCTGCATCCATGAACAAGGAAAAGAACTCGAACACCTTCCCAGCAAATGTCAAAACTATGTTATCAACTGGTATTTTTGATGGAGTTCCTGTGATGTATGTCTCTTGGTGTAGGGAGGTGAGTTGGGATATGAATTAGTCTTTTCTCTGGTCAAGGTGTTTTGTTCTGTACTAATAATTTCATCATTCTTGCAGCACAAGCTTCGAGGGATTATAAGAGGAGGTGGTTATTTGTGTGACTGTATAGACTGTAAATTCTCCAAGGTAAGGAAAAATCCAATATTATTTGTTTAGATATATTTCCCTATCAAGGTTTTACCCCTAACAAAATAATAACTTGTCGCGTTCAGGCTATCAATGCTTATGAGTTCGAGTGTCATGCTGGTGGCAAGAGCAAACACCCAAACAATCATATTTATTTTGAGAATGGTAAAACTGTTTGTGATGTGGTCCTAGAACTGAAGAGCACTCCTCCAGAAAAGCTATTCGAGACAATTCAAAATGTGACAGGCTCTCCAATCAACCAGAAGAATTTCCGTACTTGGAAAGGTGAATTACCATTTTTTTTTGTCTATGTTTACAAGAAGGATGTTGTTTCATTTGATCTCTTATAATTGATATACGTTGATGAATTTGAGTTGCACTAATTCACACCCATCCCAACCAATATTTTTTTGTCCCCTTTTTTCAGTGTCATATCTGGCTGCATCGCGTGAACTTGTGTGAATCTATGGAAAGGACGAAACTGTGGCGCAGATGGTGTATCTGGTCGTTGAGAATATGAATGAAAACAGTAACAGTATGCTAGATATGGATGATGTTCCCTTATGGTTGTAGACTTTTATTTATATTTCCTTTTCAACAGACATATTATTGTTATAGACTTAATATCGCTTTCCTTTTTGACAAACATATTTGAACTATTGTAGTTTCTGGGTCATTTAGGAGCATGAACTTTACCATTATTTTTTCTTTCTTTTAATTTCTTTCTTTAATACTTGAGAGAAGGAGAAATAGGGTTGGAACTTGGAACCCTATTTTCAAAACTTGGAGGTAAACACCATTAATATGGGTGTATGGCATTCTGGATATGTATATTCTTCCTTTTCTTGTTTATTTTTTATAGGGGGAGTGGTAGGTTTGAACCTACTCTCAGATCTCCTGATTCGGTAGTAATTTTGGGATATTTTTATGTTCCTTGTTCGTTACTATTTCATTTCGGTGATTTCTGGTAAGGCGTGAAAGTCACGTTTTTACCTAAGACCAATATGCAGTTCATACTTTACACCAGAAAGAAAACACGCGCTTTATGCTTTCCATGTTCTCGTTCCACGTTTCAGCTGGCGGTAATAGTTATGATGGTCTCCTTCATTGCTCTTGTTGGTTCTTCATCATAAAAAAACTGGCACGCAAATAGAAGATACGTTTTCTTTAGCTCATCTTCTTTCTTGTGGTTTTGGTGTCTTATTTTCCGGAATTTATAATATTTAAATTGCATCATAACTACATTTAAGAGCTTTCCTGATTGGATCTAAATTGTATTTTCTGCAGATCTAGAGTTTGGTTTCATAGATTTTAGTGGTGGAGGAATTCTTATGCTGTTTGAACAAAAGTTCCAATTACCACCCATTGACAAAAGGGTATTATATTATTGTCTGTTGTACAGTAAATAGCTGAAGCCCCTACGGTAGCTGAAGGTACTATGATGACTCATTTGTAAATCTTTTTTATATCAAGTAATATAAGATCTATTCCCACCACACAAAAAAAAATCTAGAGTTGGGATATATTACATACATACGTAGATATTTCTTTGATGATTTTCCTATTGTTACACACATAAATAGAAAGGAAAATTATTTTCAATTTGGACAATGAATATATAGAAATTATGCAATTAGTTCCATCTTGGTTGATTTTCATGTATCATAACACATGCTTTAGATGGTAACATGCAGATATAGCTCGAAGAATTTGTGAAAGTTGCCTGAATGCAGTTTGCTAACAGTAGGTGTGATAAATTCAGCAGTCAGTTTGACGGATCACATTGTTGCCAGGAATTACGTTCTTCCTCCCAGCAGCAGATGCATCTCAGCACAAGCATTATTATCCTAGGCATAACAGACTGCAGGGGCTTCATTCACTCCCTCTTTTCGCTTTTGACTTCAACGGATATATCTTCTCTGAGGCTATATTCTGCAGGAAAAAAAAAGCAAAGATTGTTTCAAAAGAAGATTGACAGCAGTTCCTGAAATTTGTAGATGAATCACTGTTGAAACTTCAACAGCAGAAGGATGTTGTCAAGAAACTCACGCTCTATATAGCGATGAAGGACCAAAATGTTGCCTCTTACCTCGACCATTGAATTGGCTGGCTGGTCACGAGAAACTGTGTCAGAAACTTGATTATGATTATTGTATAGATTAACTCAATCAGCGGATTGGGATTATGACATACGATGCCTTGTACAGCATCGGCTGCAGAAAAATCGCTAGTTGTTTTGAGATTAGGGGTCCTGCAAAAGTTGGAGTGGATTCATTTTCTTCTGGACAGAATAGTATGGGATGCATAGTTGCCTTGCATTTTGAGAATTTTAAGATTCATGGCTCCTGCGAGTTCGAAAGGTATGTTGTTGTCTGCTGCAAAATTGATGATGGAAAAACTTCTTTAAGTTCATTAATCGCCAACTTCTGTTATGGATTCTCAAGTATGTATTGAATTGGAATGAGAATATCAGAGATTGCCTTATGATCCTTCTTCAGTATTATTCTCTCCCTTTCATAACATAAGAATTTTTTAGTCATTTTATTTCTTTTCAAAATATTTCACCTTTTACACATTAAGATCATTTTTCTAAAGTTATTTATGAAAAGTAACCAAAAACTTTACATTTTAAAAGAACTTTTCTTATGTAAGAGTAGTTCAGACTTTCCTAGGCCAGTTTCTCGATCATAAGGTGTATTATTTAATAAGAGTTGGAACAAGAACCTTAATGCCTTAGGGGTGAAATAATAAACACCCGAGACTCAATAAGCGAGCTCGGATCGAAATGTATAGAGGAATACTTTAGCAAAAATGTGAGGGAGGAACTCCGTCCTATACTTGAATCAATATATTTGGGTCCACACTTCTTATACAATTGCAAAAAATTTGAAGTCGTCGGCCCTATTTGTGTAAAAAATGCTGTTAAAACGTGTGAAGAATGTGCAATATTAGTGTAAAGAATGCTGCTAAGAACGCGTGAATAATGTGTGTTAGGACTAATAAAGCAGGTGTATGGAAGACTTTTTTTCTCTATATTTTTTGAGTCACTACAAATTAAGGTTCATCCATTATAAGATTAGCGACTATAAATTTTGGTTCGGATAGTACTGTGACTATAAATTAAGGTTAAAAACAAAAATAGAAATTAAAAAAAAAAGAATATAACAAAAAGATTAAAATAAATAAAATTGGCCTAGTTTGTAAAAGTCGCCGTCAAACACCTATTTTACAATAGTATAAAAAAAATTAGAAACAAATCAAAATAACAAAATTATTAGTATTTTTAGAAAAATAAAATTACTACCTGTATTTGATTAAGTAGATTTTTTTCTCAAAGAAAATTATATATATTAAATCTATACGTGTGAAATTACCTCATTTCACACTGTAGCATAGTTCATAGTGCAAAGATGGGGAGTGGGGTTGGGTGTGAAATGAAGGATTTCACATGAAAATGACATTTAATTTATTGGGCCTGCATATGACAAATACACATTATCATCTAAGTCCATTTTTTTGTCTAGTGTTGAATACCTTTTAATTACCATATGCTCATACATGATTAGTCATCTGATATGTTTAGTTCGGTGATTGAGTTTTAAATAGGTTAAAACTATTCTTGAATTATTATTCAATTATTTTTTTTTAAATATTTTTTTTCCAATCGTTAGAACGAAAGTCACCACATGTTGATCAAGAAAGTGTTACGGGATAAAACTACATTGGAAAAAGGACATCAAAATATCAACATGTACTAAAATTTAAATAATTGTTATCATCGTTAAATTTAGTTGTTCATCAACCTAATTCGATGATTGATATTGAATCGGCATGTACTAAGAAAAAGTATCAGCAACCTAACTTTTAACGGTTTATATTAGGTGGTCTAGTGTATGTCGAACAGTGAAAAGCATTATTTTGATTCAGAATAAATTTATCATTAGGAATTTCTCGGTCAATGGGTAGAAGCATGTGCGGTTAAAAAGTCAACTTAAGTCAAATCCCCTACTTGTGAGAGTTTCAGTTGCGATGTTGATGTATTTTCCTTTCATTTGAGAGACTCGGTATTTCTTTCAATCCAATAATTGAAAATAGTTATTCTCTAGTAGCCATTATTCTAATCCTAAAAATTTACTATTTTTCTAATTTAAATAGCTATAAGCCTATTATTTAATTTAGCCGACATATCAAATTTATTCTTTGAGCCCCATCCCACATGAAATATATTTGAAATGGTTGACTGGTATATAATATGAGACTAAGTCTCCTTAGTCACCTCAGGATATTCATTTTGGCATAGCGAGTTCGATTGGCAAAGTATGTGGTTGTGGGTGCTTCCATGCCCATGAGTCACGCTTTGGGCCGCGGGCACGAGGCACGACTTTATGCTATCAGAGCACAGTACCAAGTGGACGTGTAGGAACTAAGTGCTACAACGTACGAGGTGAGAGCCACATCTAGAATCCCGCACACCTGGCTGGTTTTGGGCTAAGTTTGTTTAGGAAGCCTAGTGAGGACACTAAGGCCTTGAGGGAGGTGGATGTGAACCCCATCTCAATACATTTGAAATGTTTGACTTATATATAAGCATGGGTCTAAGCATTCACTATCACCTCGGGGTATCCATTTCGGCATATCGAGTTCTATTGCCTAGTAGGTGATCGTAGGTACTGCCAGATAAATGAGTATATAAACATGTGTCTAAGCATTCACAATAACCTTGGGATATCCATTTTGGCATAGCAAATTCGATTACCAAGTAAGTGATTGTGGGTGTGTTAGACTCATAAATTGTATTACGAGCATGCGGGCATGAAGCGTGACATTGGGAGTATCATATTAGGACTTCGTCAACAATGACAAAACTACCACCATTAAATTATAACAAAGATGAGCCAAATCCATAATTTTGTTAGTCAAAACTTTTGCTGATTGTTTCTTGTACATTATAATTATAGTATTTTCGGTTATAGTTGTCGGTGGATGTACAATGCGTCACACCGCGTAACCTGGAGGTCACCAGGTAGTGTCTCATCTACTAACGAGATACTGAACCTTTAAGCAAAAATGATTAAATCCAAAATAAACTTTATTACAATCTTAAAGGACTTGAATGTAATACATCAAACTTAAAAGTTCCAAAGGTAAATATAGGTTCTTACATCAAAATATAAATGTTAAACCAAAAGGGAAAACAATTTAACTATTACACAAGTTCAATAGTCTTCTTCAACCCATTCCTCACCATAGTTACCATCATCCTGAGCATCTGCAAAAGAAATATATAGAAAGGAATAAACTACTAAACTAGCTCAGTAAACATCAACACCCTTGAAATGAAACATCAAATAATACTAAAAAATGTTCCCGACTTTCCGAAATCAGTGAAAATATAACATAACTTCACATAGCTTTAAATAACCTTTAAAACAATTAGAATACACCTCACATAGCTTACAAAAGGCTCATCTTTGAAATGGGATCAAACAGAAGTCAAAAGGGGTCAAAATTGAGACATGTCAAAGATTATGTTGTGGCGATCTTCTGAAACAATCTTCCGAGATTTTGTCTGATCTACCGGAGGGGGGGTGTCCGGTCCACCGAAGCTCAGATAAGGTCGACCGAAGCGCTTCTGAACTCTTCTTAGATTTTGCCAAAAGCCCAGTAGTTTGTCTGAATGATGAAAAAAATGCTCTGGTCGACCGGAAAGGTCGTTCGGACTTCAGAACATGTCATTTTAGTAGAAAATGTATTTTCTGAACACCTCAAATGACCCAACCCAAAAGGACACACTTTGACACATTATCACATATCAAATAAGACCCAATTAAGAACAACAAATGCAGTGAACCAAACTCTTCAATCCAATAATTATACATGAGTTACTCATAACAGTACAGACGGACATACATCGCATTGGACCTTACGAGAATAGTTCATGCAAGGCACACACATAATTTCACACAACCAGCTCAATTATCCAATCTCGACTCTAAAGCAACTACTAATAACCCCCTAACGATTATATCCCATTTATGGAAGGGTCAGTAGTATAGTCATGGGTCCAGCATTCCCCCTGGACGAAGGGTCAGTGGTTTAAGGATCACCCCATTTTAGACTGCTAGTAGCTCTAACTTTATCACAGTTAGAGAAGGGCTCAATAGGTTAGTAAACAATAATCAGTAATCAGTAACCAATGACCAGTGATTGATAATCGGGATAGATCCTGCTATAAAGTCGTTCCTAGACAAGAGCTCTAAATTTGGGAGACTCTTAAATAGCAAATATGGAAATTAGAACACAACAATGACAACAAGCAAATATAATTATCATACGCAATTAGACTCAATAATCAACCACACAAATGCAATTACAATTCGACGCATCATCCATTTTCAATGCAATAAAACATGTCTAAATAATTTCATAACAATTACATGACTTTAAAATACTAATTTCATGATTTTAGGAAAGAGAATACAAATGTGAAGATCCTTACCTCAAAAGCTTAAATCAAATTATCAAAGGAAGCAAGAACATCAATTTTCCAGAAATTTTAGCCTACTTCGACTAGCTATTTCAAATCTTAATCCATCAGCACTCACTCGTAGATCTCTTTTTGCAAATTTTATTTATTTATTAAGGGAGGGGACTTATCTATTACAAGAAATAAGAGGATTCAAGAAGTAGGAAGGGGATTCGAACTCATGACCTCTACGTCATGAGGTCTCAACCTTGACCACTAGACCAAAACTTCATTGGCCACACGTAGCTCTTTCAATTATCTTCGAAACTCACTAAAGATCAGCCAATTCGGACATCGTTTGCTCTGTCAAATGTGTAATCTCCCACATGCTTAAAAATTTGCCATCTTTTTTTCTCTCTTTTTTTTCCTTTCTTTTTCTTTCCTTTTTCTTTTGTAACTCTCTTCTAAAATCTCCAGCCATTAACTCCACATTCACTCCCATAACAAAACACCCCTTAGAGTTTATAAATATCTACACTTAGGTTCCTCAACAACCAATCTCACCAATACGTCTCTTAAATTCTAGAACACTAACAAATATAACATAAAACATCTAATTGTATAAAATTATACATGAAACATGCTAATCACATAATTCAACTTTGATGCCAAAAGTTTGCAGCAACTTCGTATCAAAATGACTTTTAAGTCATACAACACCATAATGCACAACAATTTGGAACAAGTAATTTTTTTTCAAATTTCTTTTTGTTTTCTATTTTTTTGGATGCTAACTATGATGATATATGATGGTATATTATACAAGTCTAGCAAAAAGGTTGGGAATTGTATGAAATTGTCGTTTAATGTAACTACAATTTCTTTTTTTTCCCCCAAAGAAAAGTCATAAGAAGCTGATTAATTAAGCAAATTAAGGACGACTTACTATGAACAAAGTACTTACAAATTTAACCAAAGGAGGGAAAAAACTAAGTACATAGTTACAAAGTATTAATAAGATATTAACACTTAGTAAACTATCTTAGTTTTTGTTCCTTTAACTTCCATTCATATATGAATGATATATAAATGTAAATCGTGGGCACAAGATGATATCTGTTTCATCGGTTATTTTGGGGGAAATTTTGGTATGTGACTTATAAAAAAAACCCATTGTCCCGTCTCTAGGGCTATGTAGAAAGGTTAAGTAGCGAGATGTGTCTCAGTGTGATCCAATATGTGCTTGATCCATATGTCCATATATGAACTTTATAGTTGGATTCCCCACGTACAGATAATTTTTTAGGTAAAATAATAATAATAAATAAACTAGTAGATGCACTAGCAAACCGTGTTCTATATTCTATCACATATTTTGCTCAATTGTTGTCAAACTGTCACATGAAGACATTAAGAACAAATATAGAGAGAATTTATTGTGAACTTATAAATAATTAGCGGTATGGCTTTGCCTTCTTAATCACATTTTTTTTTTTAACTTTTTATATTATATTCTAGAGAGAGAAAGTTTAGAGAGAAGTGCTCTCCACCTCGGCGGAGAGCTACCTCTCTTCCACACACCTCTTGATTTTTAACTTGAATCTCATATTTCATCTTGGTTAGAAGTGAGTATTTTGGCCAGATATGTCTTCTGAGTTTCTTTTAGAGGATTTTGGCTTTGCTTTTTGAAACTCCACAAAGCAGTAACCTTGGTTCTTTCATGGTGTCAGTGGACTGGTTTTATATCTAGATCTCATCAAGATTAGTATTTTACGGTTTCCTCCTTGACCCCTCACATGGTAGAGCTTCAGATTTGAGCCCCTTGACTGTTTTATGCGGTGTATGTTGGTGCTTTGGTAGCCCTTGCAGTTTCTGCCCTGTTTCTCAATTATAACACCGTTTCAGGGGAAAATTCATGATGTCATTTAATTTTTAGGACACCGCTGTCATTTAATTTTTTTAGATGTCTTGCTTCATCCGGATAAAGTTTTAGGACACCGCTGTCATTTAATTTTTTATGAAACTCTGTGTTTGAATTTTTCTTTTTTGGTTCCATAATTATTCGGCTCGAATCATGCTAGTATGTTTCAGATCTTAACTAAAAAACATCGAAGGAATTTACATGTTCTAGATGACTATTAAATTACGCCAATTAACACTCTGATTCTATATAATACTGCATTGACATGGTTGTTTGGAAAATTTCAGCGGCAGATTGTTTCCCTATTTTGGCAATTTATTCTTAGTTGATTCAAATTTTGTTTAGATTTTATTTCGTTATTTAGACTCTGCATATTATTATTTTTAGGTACAGGATGATGGATTCCATTGTGGATGTAACCTCCAAGCCACCAATCAATATTCTCCAGCGCATTTTCTTGTTCCTACCAGCGAAATGATGCAGCTTGAAACAGCATTAAGTCGAACATATGAGGGGTTGCTTGGGCAACAATGGAGGATTTTCAAGTAGAAGGGAAAAACTTGATGCAATTTATTGGTATGAGTTATCTCTATTCTCGAGGTACAACAACTTCATTCGCAGTCCATCACTCGTCATAGAAAGAGAAACTGAAGATTCTTTTGACAGTGGATCTCTTCTTTCAGATTGCTCAAGAATTTCAATGCATAACCGATCATTTGTAGAATCCTTCTCTTCCTCTGCGTGTCTCTTATAATTTGCATAGCTTGTTACCCTCTGAAGGGCTTTCCGGCCATCTGATGTGAGATCATAAGGTCTAGCGCCTTTTGTTAAAAGTGATACTATAATTTGAGGTTCTTTCCACATTGCAGCGACATGCAGAACTGTGCATTCCCTTAGGTTTCACATCAGCAATACTTAGATCAAGGAGCTCTGCAGTAGTCTTAACATTACAATAAGTAATTACATAATGGAGTGTGTGCATTGTCTACTGTGGTGTAACCCTCTTCAAGTATCAATATGACTAACTCAACATCATGAGAATCCAAAGCCTTGTGGCCGACTATAATATGTCCAGAATTCAAATCACCTTTCCTACTGCTTTGGATATTGATGATGATTGAGTCATATTGCTATTTGAAGAGGGCGTTACAATATTAGATTATGCATACGTGCTCCATTATGCAGTGGACTATTGTAATAGTAAGACCACCACAAAGCTCCTTGATCTAAGTCTTGTTGATGTGAAACCAAAAGGGATACACAGTTTTGCATACTGCTGTAATGAGGAAAAATCCTCAAATTATAGTATCCCTTTTAACAAAATGAGCTAGCCCTTCTGATCACAAATCAGATGGGCGAAAAGACCTTCAAGTATTGAAGAGGGTAACAAGCTATACAAATTATAAGAGGCCTGCAGATGAAGGGAAGGATTCTCCAAATGCATTGAAATTCTTGAGCAACCAGAAAGAAGAGATCTATTGCCGGAAAAAACTTCAGTGTCTCTTGCTATGTTGGGTGATGAACTGCGAATGAAGTTGTTGTACCTCGAAAATAGAGGTAACTCATCCCAATAATTTCAAGTTTTCATCTTTAGGATAAATTTTCAAAGATTTCAAGATTCCTAAGGTTTTGTTCCTTACATTAACCAATGTATGGAATTTGTTACTAGAAACTGCATTAGAGAATTAGATCATTGCATAAGCGAGGAGGGATAGTCCAACTTGTTTTATACTCAAATCTCTTTTGGTATTAAAATTAAGTCACTTCCAGTTGAAGAGACCTCTATTTGCAGATAATTCAATATTTTTTTTGCTCAAGTGAACTGTCTTTGAATGGTATAGATTTGGATGATGAGGATATGTCTAGCCTGATTCAGAGTTCTTCAACACTCAAAGACTTTTTTGATCACTCGTTGTTATGAATCTTGTAATCTTATATTTAATTTCTCAAAAATGTAGAAGGAAAACTAAAATGTGGTTTGGCATTTAAGGAAATGAAAAATTACATGCCTGATGGTGCTTTACACACAATTAGGCAACAAAACTCTTATGCTTTTTACCTCATAAAGTTATAAATAAGAAAACCAAAATTAAAATTTTTTAGACAGCATTCTCTCCACTATTTTTTTTGGTTGCATCAGCTGGTTGAATTTTTTCAAGATCTGTATCCGATAATTGCTGATCAATAGGCGATATTTGATCGTTGTTTGATTTGGATGATTTTGCATCTCTTCCCTTACCCCATATCACTAGATATAAGCCAACAACGATGACGAATGCTCCGAATACCCTACAAAACGAAGAAAATCAAACATTAGTATCAACTTCATGAGTTTATCTTTGTTAATTCTTATTGATCTGCTTTATAATTCTGGGACATATTTTTGTACCTTCCAAAATTTAATTTCTCAGATAGAATAAAAGTGCTCAAAATTGCCACAATAACCATGCTTAGTGGACTAAAAGCAGTGACAAAAACAGGTCCTTTGGACCTCATTATAATCCCCGAAACATAGTAAGCAACTCCTGAACAGATGATTCCCTGCAAATAAAAAAAATTAAAATTAATCATGATCAATCTAAAGCTTCTAATCAGCCTGGAATTTTTTTTAAAAAACAAATATATATATATCAATGAAAAGAATATACTTACACTATAAACATAAGACAAAAGAATATTATCCCAATGTATAGACCATATGCTAGCATTGCCTCTCTCTGCTACCAAAGTCACCACAGTTCCTTGTAATGCTCCAGACATACATATTAAACTAGTAAGTGATAGTCCAGCCGGGTACTCTTTCAAGGTAATCGCCTGTTAAAAAAATAAATCCATATTTGTCATAATTCATTTTATATACTGGCAAAAATACTCGTGATATTATGGATAGAGATTACCGAACGGTATTTTAAATATATTTGTACCTGAAGGATGTAGAAACTTGCCCAACAGAGGCAACCGAAGGTGATCATGAGGGAGCCTTTGACAGGATCCTGATGTGTTGCAGCAGAAGCTGTAGCTTGAGAATGGGAATTGTCATTGGTCCAAGGCAATCCAATGGAGGGTCCAGCAACTAGGGTCATTATCATAGCACCACCTACTGTTACTATTGTACCCACAATTTTTGCTTGGCTATGTAATTCTTTAATGTTCACCTTCTCTAATCTGCAAATATTTACAAAGAGTTTACTTAATTTCCACGAGATGTAAAATATTAAAAAAAATTAAATTTTTTTTATTAGATATAGTAAATTTTATATGTAGTTCGTAATATTTAATCAAATTCGTCCCCAAACAATTTTTGCAGTTTTTATATGTAGTTCGACATATTGTTGCAGTTTTTCGCCCCAAACCTAAAAGTTCTAGCTTCGTCCATGGGGACAAGGATGTTTTCCAACATGCAAAATTATATGTATGAATTAGATTATATGTGATTAAATGATACCTTAAAATCCAAGCCAACACAAATGTTAAAGCAGGAAGCATGTTAGTCATGGCAGTGGCAAAGGTTGCTGTTGTGTACTTCATTGCTTCATAGTACAAGTTCTGGTCTATCACAGGTCTGCATATATAGGAAAATTATTTTGTTAGAGATGTAAAAGATTTATAATATATATATATATATATATATATATATATATATATATATATATATATATATATATATTAATAAAAAAAGTTACTCCCAAGGTTAAAAGGATATGAACTTACTCCAAGAAGCCGAGTAAAACTATCTTCCAAATCACAGAAAATGTCATTTTAGGTCTGATTTTCCTGTGAGAAAATTACCAAGCATTATGAGCTTTTGATAAATTTACACACACAAAAAAACCAAGTAAAAAAAGAAGAGAGAAAGTAATATAAGAGACTAATATATATTACCTCTCTAATACCACAGCAAAAGGAGCAAAAATTACTGCAGCAAAGAGATTTCGATAAACGGCGTAAGTGTAATGACTCATTCCTGAGTTTAGAGCAGATTTTGCAATAATAGCAGAGCCTGCATAACCAAATTGCAAGCAAATGACAGCCAAATATGGCTTTGCCTGCTCGTAAAACTTCGCGAGAGACTCTTTAGACATTGTCAATATCGTCGCGTATTTTTTGCAAAAACCTCTTTGTCAGTACAAAGATACTTGAATGAGACTGTTGTGGTGATTTTCTTGTCTTGTAAGTGAGGGTATATATAGCACTTCGTCTTTGAGTTGAGAAATGTTGTAAGAACACGTCACCATTTTAAGTCTATGGTCTCCACTACATGCAACCAAATTATGGAAATGGTTAATGGGACCTTTGAGGTTGAGGATTAGAAGTAGTGGCATTTTTCCAACATATAAAATATAGGATTACTCAATTCTAGAATTGTTTTTGTGAGACTGGACTCACAGTCCCCTCACATAAATTGAACAGAGCTCACATGTATAAGTAGGTCCCGCCTCATTCATGTGAGAGAGTTGTGGGGTCAATCTTATAAGTACGGTACTAAAATTGAATTTTCCTAAAATATGGAAAACTTATTGCAAGAAATCTTTTTTTGCTGCTGAAAAGAGTAGTAAAAGTTATTTGCACTAAAGCTAATAGTATTGTGGTTTTCTACAAAGTGAATATTATTTGTGTGGAAGATAGAAACTATGGGGGTTGGCTTTTCTTTGGTACTAAAAATAATGGGGTAAAGGTAGAAATTTTGTCAATTCATAATTTAGGTTGGGAGTTAAACGGGATAGTAAGGGATTTTGAATATGCATAGAATGGGTGTTTTGTTTGCATCCTATGACTGATTTTTTTTAATGAAATGAACATTTGTTCTAATTATTCAAAAGAACGCTTCTTGATTCTTTTTTCGACTGTTAAATAAAACTTTAGCAGTAAATACCATGTTTTGCACATTCGAACTTTGATAGTGCAACTCTATTACAAATTGACAATATCTTTGCCATCTAACTTGCAATGCAAATTTAACTGCTCTAGAGATGATTCAAATTCAATAATGTGGTATATTTCATTGTATACAATAATAAAAAGGAAAAATATAGTACCAAATATATTTTTTGCTGAATATAATAATAATACCAAATAACAATAATGCTTTGGTGGATTTTTGGAGTTTTCTTAATGTGGTAATTTCCTATCAAAACAAGCATAGTGGTTTTGAGATTTTTCATCAATGTTTGCAGTCTCTTTCACTTGTGTATGAATATGTATAATTCCACCTTTGATGCATGATTAGTTCATGAAGTGTACACCACTTTGCTTGTTAACCACTACAAAGTGGGATACACAAATTGCTTTACATGGGCTAAGTTTTTCAGTCCGTATTTGGTGAGGAACTATTCAGTCCGCATTTGCATAACGGTTGTTTAGACCACACGTATGAAATGATTGTACATCGTTGAATGAATTAATTTAACAGTTAAATTTTATCCTGGAAGAAATAAACAGTTATTCATTCATGAACAAATTATTTATTCAAAAACAGTTATTCATTCTTTCCAAAGAAAACTCAATAGTCGGATCAACCCATACAACGGTGCACAATTGTTCACTACAAGAAAACAGTTAAATAGCGACCGAAATTTTCGGTAACAATTTGGACGACGGAATACCGACCAAATAGGAACCGAAAACAAATCGGTTGTTATACCGTCGCCCATCCGTCGGCCACATCGGTCCCGTTGACCAAATTGAAACGCTATCGTTTTGTTCACACTTAACGACCGAATACCGACGGATAACCACGACCGAATACTGACGGATAACCATTCTAGTCGGTCGGTATTCGGTCGCTTTACTATCGGTCGGTATTCGGTCTCTTTATTATCGGTCGGTATTCGGTCGCTTTATTATCGGTCGGTATTCTGTCGTCTCATTTGGTCGGTACTCTTTCAGTCGGACTTCGGTTGGTAATAGTCAATGTTAAAAAAAGTCAAACCAATTATTCTATTCGTTCGGCTGTCTGTCGTAATATAGCGACGGAATAATCGGTCGCTTAATAACGGTCGGTAATCAGTCGGTATATGGCTTAGCGACGATAAATACACGACCACTGTTTTCGGTCGGCAATCGATCGGTAAACCTGAATAGCGACAGAATACCGACGGTACCGGCAGTCGCTATTTAACTGTTTTCTTGTAGTGATTCAGCACGTACGAATTGAACAATTATTCTGCTTATAATCGAAAAGCAAAGTTTTCAATCCCAAAATACTACATATATAGTACTATCTTCGGTTTATAGAGATCCTTCAAGGTAGTCTAATATAGATTAAGGAAGGGAAAGACGAAAAGAATTTTTACCATTATAGTTTTAAGTCTCAATCACCAATCTATTTATTATTTCTCTCTTTTTCATAATATGTGTGAAGATAAATTTTAAAAGAATATCCTTAAAAAATGAAATATGATCTATGTTTAAAAAAATGATGAAAACGCTAAAAAGACTTCTATAAAGTTTTTAATTTCAACTCTACTTTATAAAGTGCATTGACAATCTATATACACTTGAAGTCTCCTGGGACATAGTTCAATGAAAAACTTGTCTATAAATGTTGTTGTGATAGTCTTACCTCTATTCACTGAGTTCGATTCTTACCAAAAGTATGGAATTGAATCTATTTGTGCAATCAAAGGCAATTTGTGGTAGACTCTTACTTAGACATATCCCGTGATAAGATTAAATACTTCACTAACCCCTAAGGATGATAAAATATGACTCTTAATTAAGGGTGAGATTCAATCATTTTCTAAAAGTATATTGTCTTTAAAAATATAAAATGCATATGATATATTATATGATGTATTAACTATCGCACTAATTCTCACTGCCTCAACCCCAAACTCTTCTACAAAATACCAATAGATGCTTTATAGTGCAAGAAATTACCTCTTTCGCACATAGAAGTTATAGATCTTAAACACCAAGTGATGCATAACCCAACCTCCTAATTATAACATCAATGACCCTCATGTAGACCATCGTCCATCCACGAAACTATAACTGCACCTTTCTGGGAATTCAATGTTAAAATGATCATTTACTTAGCATGTTAAAATGATCATTATTCTTAAATTTTTTGTATTAATCATATCAACTGATGTTACATTAATATTCATAGTGGCATTTGACTAGGCCTTGACTTATTGTTAATTTTTATCAATGAAAAATCCACCTCCGAACCCACGGTAACAATTAGCTCAGGCGATATTTGATATGTGAGTCATTAGTCACTAGATATTCGCTCAATTATATTAGAATGGAAATTTTATGGGTAGCTTGTTACCTGAAATCTCGCAAGTCACTCGGGCATTGCACTACTGCTCTTATCTGGTCCAATCCCTTTTGTTGGTATAATTTATGAGTGAATGTGTTTTAAAAAAATCATGGTAACAATTTTTTTTGTCTTGTCACGAGCTGTTTTAACTGGCTTCGATCTTTGAAAGATCATACCAGACTAATTCCCGGTCGAACCGGGTCGGCCATCAAAATGTACCAAGAAAATCAAGATTCTGCCTTTCTAACTATAAGAGTTGAGTTGTTAAAATAAAATTCTGACTTTTGGTTTCTTACGTTTGAGCCTTTTTGAGATTGGATTTCGAGTCATCAAATAATGCTACAAAAAACAAACATATTATCATGAATCGAAGTACACAAAGACACCAAGGTATTAATGGATAATTCGTGGCCAGAAATGAAAGTTAGAAAACAGGGAAGGGATTTTTTTTTCGACTAATTTAGTGAGATTCAAATAAGATAAGTTTGACAAGATATAATATAAGTCGCTTCCATAGTGAATTGAACTCTTAATCAAGTTTTGGGCAAACTCCGGAAAGTAAAAAATGAGGTGAGTTTTTAACTACTTGTGCAACTATCTCTTGTGAAAAAAACTTGTTTATTATTCTCCGGTACATATGGTGCAGTGATAAAGAGTGAGCCTGTAGATAATAGTATTCTGTAATGTTACAAATTTAATTTTTGACTTTATCTCCTTTGTAAGACCTTAGACTAATATTGTAAAACATTCGTAATGGATTGTTACAAAAGAAAAGAAAAAAAAATGGAGGGGCGTATAATTATTACTGAATATTATAAGAAAAATGGCTTCCATCTCATACTTTCATAACCATTTGATGCCATTATTCATTCGTTGAGGCAATTTTGCTAAGCCTTTATTAGGTAGAAGCCCACAATTCATGATATTTTATATATCCAAAAATGCAAAGGCAAATAGTTTGTGGCTGTTCTTGTAACCGACAATTTTCTTACGCCATATCCATTTCCTTTCTCACATTGGTTGATTAAGAGATTTATTTTACATTTATTAGTATATTAACATTGCGAAAACAATTATATTAAGTTTTCAGCAAAAAAAAACCTATGTTCTCATTATGTGTCTCGTTTTCTAATCCATCAACAAAAAAAAAATTATCTCATATGTTAATTTTTTTTCTTGATTGTTTCACTATTTTTTTTTAATTAAAAAGTAACACATTAAATTTTTCATTAATTGAATAAAAAATGAGACATGAAACGGGAATAGACGATTTTTACTGTAAATATGCTACTTCATTTGTCAGCTTCGTTAATTCTGTCTGTAGTGTAAAGTATATCTCGTGTCTATCGGATGTGACCAGGTTTCTTTAACTAATAAATAATAATATCTAAAACATCTGGCTGAGCAGTCCAGCTCCTATGCGGAACAGGGAAAATTTCGCACCGTGCGGAATAATATGGGTCGTCGGATGAGAGTTTTAATAAACCAGGTTTGGAGAGAGAAAAGTTGCAGTTGGATTTAAAAAAAATGTTTCTATCCAAATCTGGACCGTTCAAAACTATCATCCGATGACCCAGATTGTTCCGTGCGGAACTTTTCATGTTCCGCATAGGAGCCGGAGTGCTGGCTGAGATAAGAATAGGTAAGGGCATATTAGACATTTTAAGACCTTTATTTTATTTTAGTTTTTTAAGGTTGCGGGGCGGAGGATCCAAGACTTCCTAAACTAATTTTCATTATTAGTAAAAGTAATTTAGTTTCGGTTGAGTTATTCCACCAAAGCCTGAGTCACTCAAAACTCTTTAAAAATACTCCCTCCGTGCCAAATTATTTATCCACATTTCTATTTTAATCTGTCCCAAATTAATTGTCCACTTTCTAAATAAAGGGGGTCATTAATAGTGTTTTTTCCAATCTTACCCCTTACATTAAATGTTGGAGAGAGAATAATAGAGTATAATTAAGTTGAAAGTAAAGTTAAATAGGGTTATGTTTGACATTTTTCCATTTTCTACTTTGAAATTTAGTGAAACCTTAATCCCCGTGCAAAACACAAAGTGGACAGATAATTTGGGATGGAGGGAGTAACGTCTTACTAGGTGGAAACTCAATTACTCAAAACCCTTTAAATATGGCAAAAATGTGAGGGAGGAACTCCGTACTATACCTGAATCCAAGAACGAAGAAAGAAATTTGGTGTTAGGAGCGAAAACTGCAACAGTATGCCGAACTTCATATGAAAACTGCAAAAAATGTTGGGGCGAATTTGATAAAATATTCCGAAATACATATAAAATTTATGCGTACTTTACTCAATTTCGGCTAGGCGATCTATAGTAACTAGCCTCTCTACCCCGCTCTGTGGGCTTCTATACTCTCTCATCCAGGTTAATAGTGACTATACTATTCCCTCTGGGCACGGGAAAGACGTTTCTTCTTCAATTAACATGACTTCTGATGACCATGCAAATCATCTATGGGATGATGTTTTTCATACTTTCTATCCTACGTAATTCTGCAATTTGGAACATCAGGTTTAGCGTACTTAATTTTCGATGCAGTATTGGGCTATGACCCTATTTATCATTTGAGATAGCAAATGGTGTCGGTTTTCAGCGATTCTTAGTGCGTTTCGAAGTGGACCGATAGATATACGCTTGGGATTCGACGGAGTAGCATTTGGAATTCTGGATTTCTAGTTATAGGATTTGGAAGTCAGTTCTAAGTCTCAGAAAAGCAAGAAAAAACAGATTCTGGGCAGCCTGCGTGCACTGCACTAGAAACGTCATAAAGGTAAATCTAGAACTCCAAATCCTCTGATTCTTTTTTATTTAGAAACTAGACTTATAGGGCTACGATTTGACCAGAGGGTTTAGGATTTTAACTTTCAGATTTTCCTGTGTACGTCTTTCAATTAGGAACATGAACCAGATTTTCTGGATTTTTACAAGTTAAGAACATAACGGTGATAAGGTAAGGACCCTTCAACTTTGAGTATTTCCAAAGCTTTCATATAGGGGTGGAAATGAGCTGAGCTGAGCTGAGCCGAAGCTAGCTCAGGCTCAGCTCACACTAATTTTGCCCAGCTCATAGCTCAGCTCATATTTGATGTGAGCTAATTTTCTCAGCTCAAGCTCAACTCATCAGTAGCTCACGAGCAGCTCAGTAGCTCACGAGCAGCTCAACTCATTTATCTACAATTAAAACGATGACTTATAATATGAGTTTAGTATCAAACCAATACAAAATAAATCAAGAGATTTTCTTAGCACAATAACATATAATAGAAGTTTAATATGTCTCTACTAATTATAATATATCAATACTCCAAAAATTTGTAGGGTTTTGGTTATTTATTTTGCCTTGACTTCAGAAGATGTCATGTGCGGCTTTTTTTATGTGCTACTTCAATTTTTTACAGCATACTTAATGTTATAAAATGTTATGTGCAGCTAGAGTTTTGTTGTATAGAAACTTTTATGGGTTACTTCATTTTTTTACATTTACTCCATGTTTATATATATATATATATATATATATATATATATATATATATATATATATATATATATATATATATTGAGCCAGCTCATGAGACAAATGAGTCGAACTCTACTTAGCTCAAGCTCGACTCATATTTTAGATGAGCAAAAAATCTGGGCTCATGTATCGCTCATTTAGCTTATGAGCTGAGCTCGTTGAGCCGAATATCGAATCGAATCGTGAGCTACTCACGAGCCGGCTCAACTCATTTCCACCCCTACTTTCATATACTGATTTTTTTACAGATTATGAATGAAAAATGGTTTTATCATGTTTTTCTTGCATAAAAGTGGATGAAGCAATATTTAATGTGAATGTATGAATTGTATGATGTTTAATTGCGCATGTCTATGATAGCATGATTACTTGCTGTTTTATGATTGTAAGCATAACATCCCATTAGGGACATTGACTAAGAAAGGATCCAATATGTTTATGTTATGCTTATGTTATGTTATGGATTTCATGAGGAGTCAATGTACCTAATTTGGGATAAGATGTAGCATGTAGAGTTGTGTTATATGATAAATACATAGATAAGATGTTGGGAGAGGCCCAAACATCAAGTCATGATGTACGATGTCACGAACAGTATACAACAATATATGATGTGAGCGGGTTTTGCAGGGAAATGGAAGTCGTTTTCTAACGGTTTTTCAGGTTTTGGAGTTGTTTAGTTGTCTCGTAGTAAGGGTGTAGACGACGGCCATCGTCTGTACTCGAGCTAGTGAGAAGCTAGGCATTCCCACGTATACGTTAGGCTAGAACCTTCACTTCCTAGCGGCCTCGCAGTGGAGGGGTAAGAATGGCGGGTGCGCAACCGTCATTCCTAAAGCTGTCGAGAAAGCTAGAAGGTTGAGTCGCATGTATTTATGATTTCTCGGGTGGAGGGGTAAGAGTGTAGGGTCGTTGTATGGGCGGCGATTCTGCACTCCCAATATTCTAAGAAATCAGAAGTATTTTGCATACCATGATTTTACTGCTTTATTGGTGATTATGTTTTTAAAGTTATGAAATGTTTTTGGGATGCATAAACTATTTTAATTAAGTGTCTATATATTTCTTCATCCCAAGGTTGAAGGGATCTTACTGAGCAATAGTTGGTTTTGCTCACCCTATCCACCTTTCATTTTCAGATGAGCAGGATGTTAGCTACGAAGGGTACGTGGGGGACGACGTATTCGAGTATCAAGGAGAGGACACTTTATAGACGTCTAGCTCACTTTACTGTTTTAAAATAGATTAAGTGTGATGAACTTTGAAGTATGTTTAAGTTTTATCATTTCATTTTAAGTTATGAAGTACCCTTCTAAGTTAAGTTTTATATATATACTATTTGAGGTTTTATTTCTTAGCATGTTTTATAACTTCCGTTGATGCGTTTATGAGTTTTATGTTATGGGTTATGTGTTCCGTTTGGCAACGGAGCGCTGCCAGGTCATTTTCCGGTTACGGGGCGTGACAAAAACACCCAGCTTGCTAACCCCCCCCCCAAAAAAAAGTACTTACAAATTTAGCAAAAGAAGGGAAAAAACTAAGTACATAGTTACAAAGTGTCACATTTGATACTAGTAACTTATTAAACTATCTTAATTTTTGTTCCTTTAACTTTCATTCATATATGAATACATATAAATGTAAATCGTGGGCATAAGGTGATATCTGTTTCATCGGTTACTTTGGGGGAAATTTTGGAATGTGACTTATAAAAAAAAAAAACCATTGTCCCGTCTCTAGGGCTATGTAGAAAAGTTAAGTAGTGAGATGTGTCTCACTGTGATCCAATATGTGCTTGATCCATATGTCCATATATGAACTTTATAGTTGGATTCTCCATGTACATATAATTTTTTAGGTAAAATAATAATAATAATAAATAAACTAGTAGATGCACTAGCAAGCCGTGTTCTATATTCTATCACATATTTTGCTCTATTGTTGTGAAACTGTCACATGAAGACATTATGAACAAATATAGAGAGAATTTATTGTGAACTTATAAATAACTAGCGGTATCGCTTTGCCTTCTTAATCACATTTTGGTATTATACTTTCGATATTATATTCTAGAGAGAGAAAGTTTAGAGAGAGGTGCTCTCCACCTCGGCGAAGAGCTACCTCTCTTCCAATACCTCTTGATTTTTATCTTGAATCTCATGTTTCATCTTGGTTAGAAGTGAGTATTTTGGCCAGATCTGTCTTCTGAGTTTCTTATAGAGGATTTTGGCTTTGCTTTTTGAAGCTCCACAAAGCAGTAACCTTGGTTCTTTCATGGTGTCAGTGGATTGGTTTTATATCCTGATCTCATCAAGATTAGTATTTACGGTTTCCTCCTTAACCCCTCACATGGTAGAGCTTCAGATCTGAGCCCCCTTGACTGTTTTATGCGGTGCATGTTGGTGCTTTGGTAGCCCTTGCCTTTTCTGCCCTGTTTCTCAATTACAACACCGTTTCAGGGGGAAATTCATGATGTACGATTTTTAGATGTCTTGCTTCTTTCGGATAAAGTTTTAGGACACCGCTGTCATTTAATTTTTTATGAAACTTGGTGTCCGAATTTTTCTTTTTTGGTTCCATAATTATTTGGCTTGAATCATGCTGGTATGTTTCAGATCTTAACTAAAAAATATCGAAGGAATTTTCATGTTCTAGATGACTATTAAATTACGCCAATTAATACTCTGATTCTATATAATATTGCATTGATATGGTTGTTTGGAAAATTTCAGCGGTAGATTGTTCCACAATTTTGGTAATTTATACTTAGTTGATTCAAATTTGGTTTATCGAAAGTAATTGACATGTTTTAGATACCAATAAATTATGCCGATCAACATTTCCGTTCAATATATTCTTGCATTTATATGGTTGTATGAAAAATTCTAGCGGCAGATTGTTTTCCAATTTTGGCAATTTATTCTTAGTTGATTCAAATTTTGTTTAGATTTTATTTCATTATTTAGACTCTGCATATTATTATTTTTAGGTGCAGGATAATGGATTCCATTGTGGATGTAACCTCCAAGCTACCAATCAATATTCTCCAGTGCGTTTTCTTGTTCCTGCCAGCGGATGATGCAGCTCGAAACAGCATTAAGTCAAACATATGGTGGGTTGCTTGGGCAACAATGGAGGATTTTCAAGTAGAAGGGAAAAACTTGATGCAATTTATTGTTATGAGTTATCTCTATTCTCGAGGTACAACAACTTCATTCGCAGTTCGTCACTCGTCATAGAAAGAGAAACTGAAGCTTCTTCTGACAGTGGATCTCTTCTTTCAGATTGCTCAAGAATTTCAATGCATAACCGATCATTTATAGAATCATTCTCTTCCTCTGCAGGTCTCTTATAATTTGCATAGCTTGTTACCCTCCGAAGGGCTTTCCGGCCATCTGATGTGAGATCATAAGGTCTAACGCCTTTTGTTAAAAGTGATACTATAATTTGAGGTTCTTTCCACATTGCAGCGACATGCAGAACTGTGCATCCCCTTAGGTTTCACATCAGCAATACTTAGATCAAGGAGCTCTGCAGTAGTCTTAACATTACAATAAGTAATTACATAATGGAGTATGTGTGCATTGTCTAATGTGGTGTAACCCTCTTCAAGTATCAATATGACTAACTCAACATCATGAGAATCCAAAGCCGTGTGGCCGACAATAATATATCCAGAATTCAAATCACCTTTCCCACGGCTTTGGATATTGATGATGATTTAGTCATATTGCTATTTGAAGAGGGCATTACAATATTAAATTATGCATACGCGCTCCATTATGCAGTGGACTATTGTAATACTACGACCACCACAAAGCTCCTTGATCTAAGTCTTGTTGATGTGAAACCTAAAGGGATACACAGTTCTGCATACTGCTGCAATGAGGAAAGACCCTCAAATTATAGTATCTCTTTTAACAAAATGAGCTAGGCCTTCTGATCACACATCAGATGGGCGAAAAGACCTTCAAGTATTGAAGAGGGTAACAAGCTATACAGAGCTATGCAGAGGAAGGGAAGTGATAAGGACCCAAGTACATTGTCGCCCAAAACAAGGTCCAAGGATCCATTGATTCATATTCAAGGGCCCAAGACAATGTCACAAGCCCAGAAGTCAATGATGGTCTTAACTACATTCATTAGAGTCATCCAAGTTTAAGAACATGGAAGACCACCACCTAATGAGCCCATAAAAGATCAAGAGGTCATTATGTTAACATTTGACCTAGTCTTGGCTTGCCCAAACTAAAGGAGGACTAAATCGGCTATTTACTATTTTTAGGCTTTATTATTATTAGTTATATCAACTTCGTCAAATAAACGACATGTTGTCCAAATAGTTGTTTAGTTTAAGGAAGTTATTGATTTACTAGTTTGCTTAGGATTCTATTTTATTGCCTAGTTTTATTATTGTACTTACATTGGGCCGAATTTGGCTCCTAATTAAGGACCAAACTCGGCTACAACAATTTTCAGCAAATTAGATATATTCAATATAAAATTTAAGGATATTTCTTAGATATTTTGCTCAATTGAACTCCCTCGGATTGTTCATGCTTTTATTTTCATAGTTACAGTATCGATAGGATAGTTCGACTATCGTGGTGTTTCAGCCTTCATTGAGAGTCTAATCTATTTGGAGTGATCTATTTACAGTATCGATAGGATAGTTCGACTATCCTCTTGGAACTAATTCAAAAAGAGAAAGATCCTTTCAACCTTTTGCTGTTAAATCTTGATACAAGTTATCAAGGTCCTTCATCAGGAAGGATTCTCCAAATGCATTGAAATTCTTGAGCAACCAGAAAGAAGTGATTTATTGCCAGGCAAAACTTCAGTTTCTCTTGCTATGTTGGGTGATGAATTGCGAATGAAGTTGTTGTGCCTCGAAAATAGAGGTAACTCATCCCAATAATTTCAAGTTTTCATCTTTAGGATAAATTTTCAAAGATTTCAAAATTCCTAAGGTTTTGTTCCTTACATTAACTAATGTATGGAATTTGTTACTAGAAACTGCATCAGAGAATTAGATCTTTGCATAAGCGAGGAGGGATAGTCCAACTTGTTTTATACTCAAATCTCTGTTTGCTATTAAAATTAAGTCACTTCCAGTTGAAGAGACCTCTATTTGCACACAAATTTTTTTTTTCTCAAGTGAAATGCCTTTGAATTGTATAGATTTGGATGATGAGGATATGTCTAGCCTGATTCAGAGTTTTTCAGCACTCAAAGGACTTTTTTGATCACTCGTTGTTCTGAATCTTGTAATCTTATATTTAATTTCTCAAAATGTAGAAGGAAAACTAAAATGTGGTTTGGCATTTAAGGAAATGAAAAATTACATGCCTGGTGGTGCTTTACACACAATTAGGCAACAAACCTCTTATGCCTTTTTCCTCATAAAGTTATAAATAAGAAAACCAAAATTAAAATTTTTTAGACAGCATTCTCTCCACTATTTTTTTTGGTTGCATCAACTGGTTGAATTTTTTCAAGATCTGTATCCGATAATTCAATAGGCGATATTTGATCGTTGTTTGATTTTGCATCTCTTCCCTTACCCCATATCACTAGATATAAGCCAACAACGATGACGAATGCTCCGAATACCCTACAAAACCAAGAAAATCAAATATTAGTATCAAATTCATGAGTTTATCTTTGTTAATTCTTATTGATCTGCTTTATAATTCTGGGACATATTTTTTGTACCTTCCAAAATTTAATTTCTCAGATAGAATAAAAGTGCTCAAAATTGCCACAATAACCATGCTTAGTGGACTAAAAGCAGTGACAAAAACAGGTCCTTTGGACCTCATTATAATCCCCGAAACATAGTAAGCAACTCCTGAACAGATGATTCCCTGCACATAAAGAAAATTAAAATTAATCATGATCAATCTAAAGCTTCTAATCAGCCTGGAATTTTGTTTTTAAAAAACAAAAAAATATATATCAATGAAAAGAATATACTTACACTATAAACATAAGACAAAAGAATATTATCCCAATGTATAGACCATATGCTAGCATTGCCTCTCTCTGCTACCAAAGTCACCACAGTTCCTTGTAATGCTCCAGACATACATATTAAACTAGTAAGTGATAGTCCAGCCGGGTACTCTTTCAAGGTAATCGCCTGTTAAAAAAAAAAAAATCCATATTTGTCATAATTCATTTTATATACTGGCAAAAATAATCGTGATATTATGGATAGAGATGACTGAACGGTATTTTATATATATTTGTACCTGAAGGATGTAGAAACTTGCCCAACAGAGGCAACCGAAGGTGATCATGAGGGAGCCTTTGACAGGATCCTGATGTGTTGCAGCAGAAGCTGTAGCTTGAGAATGGGAATTGTCATTGGTCCAAGGCAATCCAATGGAGGGTCCAGCAACTAGGGTCATTATCATAGCACCACCTACTGTTACTATTGTACCCACAATTTTTGCTTGGCTATGTAATTCTTTAATGTTCACCTTCTCTAATCTGCAAATAATATTTACAAAGAGTTTACTTAATTTCCACGACATGTAAAATATATCATGGTAAAATATTAAAAAAAATTTAAATTTTTTTATTATATATAGTAAATTTTATATGTAGCACGTAATATTTAATCAAATTTGCCCCCAAACGTTTTTTTTTGCAGTTTTTATATGTAGTTCGACATATTTTTACAGTTTTTCTCCCCAAACTTAAAAGTTCTGGCTTCGTCCACGGGGACAAGAATGTTTTCCAACATGCAAAATTATATGTATGAATTAGATTTTATGTGATTAAATGATACCTTAAAATCCAAGCCAACACAAATGTTAAAGCAGGAAGCATGTTAGTCATGGCAGTGGCAAAGGTTGCTGTTGTGTACTTCATTGCTTCATAGTACAAGTTCTGGTCTATCACAGGTCTGCATATATAGGAAAATTATTTTGTTAGAGATGTAAAAGATTTATAATATATATATATATATATATATATTAATAAAAAAAAGTTACTCCCAAGGTTAAAAGGATGAAGGATATGAACTTACTCCAAGAAACCGAGTAAAACTATCTTCCAAATCACAGAAAATGTCATTTTAGGTCTGATTTTCCTGTGAGAAAATTACCAAGCATTATGAGCTTTTGATAAATTTACATACACACACCAAAAAAAAGAGAGAAAGTAATACAAGAGACTAATATATATTACCTCTCTAATACCACAGCAAAAGGAGCAAAAATTACTGCAGCAAAGAGATTTCGATAAACGGCGTAAGTGTAATGACTCATTCCTGAGTTTAGAGCAGATTTAGCAATAATAGCAGAGCCTGCATAACCAAATTGCAAGCAAATGACAGCCAAATATGGCTTTGCTTGCTCGTAAAACTTCGCGAGAGACTCTTTAAACATTGTCAATATCTTACAATGTCTAGTCGCGTATTTTTTGCAAAAACTTCTTTGTCAGTACAAAGATACTTGAATGAGACTGTTGTGGTGATTTTCTTGTCTTGTAAGTGAGGGTATATATAGCACTTTGTCTTTGAGTTGGGAAATGTTGTAAGAACACGTCACCATTTGAAGTCTATGGTCTCCACTATATGCAACCAAATTATGGAAATTGTTAATGGGATCTTTTAGGATGAGGATTAGAACCAGTGGCATTTTTCCAACATAAAATATAGGATTGCTCAATTCTAAAACTGTTTTTATGAGATTGGACTCACATGATTGAGTAGAGTTACATCTACAAGTAAACCCTGCCTTATTTATGTGAGAGAGCCATAAGGTTAGTATCATAAGTACGGTACTAAGATTGATTTTTTTTTTTTAAATATGGGAAACTTATTGTAAGAAATCTTTTTTGCTGCTGAAAAGAGTAGTAAAAGTAATTTGCACTAAAGCTAATAGTATTGTGGTTTTCTACAAAGTAAATATTATTTGTGTGGAAGATAGAAACTATGGGGTTTGACTTTTCGTACTAAAAATACCGGGTAAAGGTAGAAATTTTGTCAATTCATAGTTTAGATTGGGAGTTAAACGGAATAGTAGGAAATTTTGAATATGCGTAGAATGGGTGTTTTGTCCGCATCCTGTGACTGAATTTTTTAATGAAATGAACAATTGTTCTTTAATATTTATCAAGAACATTAGTTATAATTACTCAAAAGAACGCTTCTTCATTCTTTTTTCGACTGTTAAATAAAAATTTAGTAGTCGATACCGACATTCGAACTTTGATAGTGCAATTCTATTACAAATTGACAATATCTTTGCCATCTAACTTGCAATGCAAATTTAACTGCTTTAGAGATGATTCAGATTCAATAATGTGGTATACTTCATTGTATACAATCATAAAAAGGAAAAATGTAGTACCAAATATATTTTTTTGCTGAATATAATAATAATACCAAATAACAATAATGCTTTGGTGGATTTTTGGAGTTTTCTTAATGTGGTAATTCCACCTTTGATGCATGATTAGTTCATGAAGTGTACGCCACTTTGCTTGTTAACCACAACAAAGTGGGAATACACAAATTGCTTTACATGGGCTAAGTTTTTCAGTCCGTATTTGGTGAGGAACTATTCAGTCCGCATTTGCATAACGGTTGTTTAGACCGCACGTATGAAATAATTGTACATCGTTGAATGAATTAATTGGACAATTAAATTTTATCCAAGAAGAAATAAATAATTATATATTCATTCAGGAACAAATTATTCATTCAATAACAGTTATTCATTCTTTCCGTATAAAACTCAACTGTCGGATCAACCCATACAACAATGCACAATCGTTCAGCACGTACAGATTGAACAATTATTCTGAATATAATCGAAAAGCAAAGTTTTCAATCTCAAAATACTACATATATAGTACTATCTTCGTTTTATAGAGATCCTTCAAGATAGTTTAATATAGATTAAGGAAGGGAAAGACGAGAAGAATTTTTACTATTATAGTTTTAAGTCTGAATCACTAATCTATCTATTATTTCTCTCTTTTTCATAATATGTGTGAAGATAAATTTTAAAAAAATACTCTTAAAAAATGAAATATGATCTATGTTTAGAAAATTGACGCTAAAAATATTCACTGTAATAACCCTTACAACATAGTGAAGTTGTAGCTATAGTCTCGCGAAAGTATATACACGTACTTTTTTACACGTGTAAATTGGAAAATGAATAACATACGTTATTAAATTGTTGTTATTAATCAACTGATGCTACACTAATATTCCTAGTGGCATTTAACTAGGCCTTGACTTATTTTTAATTTTCATCAATAAAAAATCCACCTTCGAACCCACGGTAACAATTAGCTCAAACAATATTTGATATGTGAGTCATTAGTTCACTAGATATTAGCTCAATTATATTAGAATGGAAATTTTATGGGTAGCTTGTTATCCGACCTCTTGCGAGTCGCTCGAGCATTGCACTACTGCTCTTATCTGGTTCAACCCCTTTTGTTGGTACAATTTATGAGTGAATGTGTTTTAAAAAAATCACGGTAACAAATTTTTTTATTTTGTCATAAGGTGTTTTAACTGACTTTTATTTTTAAGAGATTATACTATATTAGACTAATTCCCGTTCGTATCTAGTCGGCCATGAAAATGTACCAAGAAAATCAAGATTCTGCTTCTCTCACCCTAAGAGTTGAGTTGTTAAAATAAAATTCTGACTTTTGGTTTCTTACGCTTGAGCCTTTTTGAGATTGGATTTCGAGTCATCCAATAATGCTACAAAAAACAAACATATTATCATGAATCGAAGTACACAAAGACACCAAGGTATTAATGGATAATTCGTGGCCAGAAATGAAAGTTAGAAAACAGGGAAGGGATTTTTTTCTCCTAACAGTAATTCAGTGAGATTCAAATAAGATAAATTTGACAAGAAATAATATAAGTCGCTTCCATAATGAATTGAACTCTTGATCAAGTTCTGGGCAAATTCCGAAAAGTAAAAAATGAAGTGAGTTTTTAACTATTTGTGCAACTATCTCTTGTGAAAAAAAATGTTTATTATTTTCCGGGACATATAGTGCAGTGATAAAGAGTAAGCATGTAGATAATGGTATTTTGTAATGTTAAAAGTTTAATTTATGACTTTATCTCCTTTGTAAGACCTTAGACTAATATTGTGAAACATTCCTAATGGATTGTTATCAAAAAAATAAAAAGGAGGGGCGTATAATTATTACTGAATATTATAAGAAAAATGGCTTCCTTCTCATACTTTCATAACCATTTGATGCCATTATTCATTCGTTGAGGCAATTTTGCTAAGCCTTTATTAGGCGGAAGCCCACAATTCATGATATTTTATATATCCACAAATGCAAAGGCAGATAGTTTGTGGTTGTTCTTGTAACCAACAATTTTCTTACGCCAAATCCATTTCCTTTCTCACATTGGTTGATTAAGAGATTTATTTTACATTTATTAGTATATTAACATTGCGAAAACAATTATATTAAGTTTTCAGCAAAAAAAAAAGCATATGTTATCATTATGTGTCTCGTTTTCCAATCCATCAACAAAAAATTGTCTCATATGTTAATTTTTTTCTTGATTGTTTTACTATTTTTTTTAAATTATAATTTTTTTTAATTAAAAAGTAACACACATTAATTTTTTCATTAATTGAATAAGAAATAAGACACGAAACGGGAATGGACGATTTTTACTGTAAATATGCTACTTCATTCGTCAGCTTCGTTAATTCTGTTTGTAGTGTAAATTATATCCCGTGTCTATCGGATGTGACTAGGTTTCTTTAACTAATAAACAATAATATCTAAAACATCTGGCTGAGCAGTCCGGCTCCTATGCGGAACAGGGAAAATTCCTAACCGTACGGAATAATATGGGCTTATTCCGTACGGTTAGGAATTTGAAAGCAGCGGCCGGGTAAAGAAGAAAACAAAAGAAGACAACACCATAAATGACTAGTCTAGATATAAAGGTGGTTTGCTTCCTTACTAAAACGTGGAATAAGCCATCTTCTTTTTTATCGAAAAAAACAAATTGAGTGTTACTATCTGCGATGAGAAAGTCGAAAGTCAGAGCCATATCCAGTTATTCCTGGAGCGCTATTGAAAAAAGTAGGGTATTAGACAGGGTTAGGATTTAGTATTTAGTAAGCTAGTTAGAACTTCAAGGCCCTTAGACCATTACACAATGGAGCACTTTCTTTTACCACTAGTAAGATAACCGTATCACTGGAAAGAAAACCCCGGATCAAATCAGAGTTCATGCCGCCCGCCCTGAACAAATAGGAGGCGTGGGCCATAGGTCGCACATAAGTCGTTGGGTCGCACTCCATTTAACTGATCAATGCAATTGGAGGATAATCGCTTGCTCGTTAGTTCTAGACAAAGTACTTAATGGTAATGGTACGAAGACACTCTACCGCTGAGTTATATCCCTTCCCTGCCCGCTTCTGAAGCAACTGGAGTTACATCTCTTTTCCATTTCCATTCCAGAGTTCTTACGTATTTTCAAGCTCCTTTGAGACCCTGAAAAATGGACAAAATTCTTTTCTTAGGAACACATACAAGATTCGTCACTACAAAATGGATAATGGTAACCCCAAACTTCTTCATTTATAAATTTCATAGTAATAGAAACACATGTCCTAATGGTAATATAATATCCCACGTCTTGCTCGTAGCGATGACATTCCTCTAGTGTCTCAATCGTATGAGATCAATCCTTATTCTTTTTTCAGAAATAATAATCCCATCTATCCTTCCCCCCCGACTGATACTTGTCAACTCCCCCTTCACTTTCAATAAATATCGATAACAATAGTTGTTTTTCCAGTTTGTCGGTCCCCGATTACAAGTTCTCGTTGACCTCCGCGATATTTTTTTTGAGCTTAGCCAATTCACGTACTCTGTCAAATGAGACTTTCTGGGCCCATACCTTCTCCGTTAATGGCTATGCCTGAATTCTGCAAAGAGACTAGTTACTACCTGAGCCACAGAAGATGCTTTTTGACCAATAGCTACGTAAACACATATTACATTTTGACCTTGTTGATTGAGAATCGTATATGTGGATACTGTTGTTTTACCGGTTTGTCTGTCCTACGCTCCTTGACCAGGATACATGAACTCGGGGACAATATATATAGGAAAGAGAGTCGGACCTCCCATCAAGGGCGTGACTGTAGAATTTTCAAGTGGATGAGATCGGTCGAGTGGTCTCAGTTGGAGATGGGATTGCACGTGTTTATGGATTGAACGAGATTCAAGTTGGGAAATGGTAGAATTTGCCAGCGGTGTGAAATCATGAATAGCCTTGAAAATTGACACACCTCGGGCGGGGGGCTCCCCATGTCTTCGTCCCTACCTGAATCAGTATATTTGGGTCCACAATTCTTACACAATTAGCAAAAAAATTGAAGTCACTGGCCCTATTTGTGTAAAGAATAATGCTAAGAACGCGTGAAGAATGTGCGATATTAGTGTAGAGAATGTTGTTAAGAACGCGTGAAGAATATGTGTTAAGACTAATAAAGTAGGTGTATGGAAAAAAATTCTCTCTATATTTTTTGAGTCACTACAAATTAATTAAGGTTCTTCCCTTATAAGATTAGTGACTATAAATATCGGTTTGGATAGTATTGTGACTATAAATTAAGGTTGAAAACAAGAGTAGAAATTAAGAAAAAATATTAAAATAAATAAAATTGGTCTAGTTTTTAGAAGTCGATGTCGAACACCCATTTTACAATAGTGTAAGAAAAAATAGAAACAAATCAAAATAACAAAATTACTAGTACTTTTAGAAAAATAAATTTACTACTTGTATTTGATTAAGTATATCTTTTTTTCTCAAAGGAAATTGTATGTATTAACGCTATTTTTGATATTTTGAAATATCTATATTTTTAGTTTGATACAAAAAAAAAAAAAAAAAAACTATATGTACTATTATAAAATTTCAAACATTTTGAAGGAGTCAAAATAAATTTATATTTTGTATAAAAAATCCATTTAAATAATTAATATTAAATTTTAATAAACGGACGAGGGAAGTTTCGCACGTGCATAATTACATTGTTTCGCACTGGAGCCTACTTCATAGTGCAAAGATGGGGAGTGGGGTTGGGTGTGAAAAGAAGATTTCACATGAAAATGACATTTGATTTATTGGCCTGCATGAGTAATTTTATCTTGGTGGATGAGTAAGTTTAAAACTTATATTTAGACCAATGAGTGTAATACACATAGGACAAAAAATCATTTCTCTTTCCTGTGAGTTTGTATTTTTGGCATGAGTCTAAGCATTCACAATAGCCTCAGGATATCCATTTCGGCATAGCAAGTTCGATTACCAAGTAAATATCCATTTCGGCATAGCAAGTTCGATTACCAAGTAAGTGATCGTCGGTGATGTCCGACCCATAAATCGTGTTACGAGCATGCGGGCACGAAACGTGACATTGGGAGTATCATATTAGGACTTCGTCTCCAAATGACAAAACTACCACCATTAAATTATAATAAAGATGAGTCAAATCCATAATTTTGTTAGTCAAAACTTTTGCTGATTGTTTCTTGTACATTATAATTATAGTATTTTCGGTTATAGTTGTCGGTGGATGTACAAGGTGTCACACTCAGTAACCTGGAGGTAACCAGGCAGTGTCTCATCTACTAACGAGATACTGAACCCTCAAGCAAAAATGACTAAATCCAAAATAAACTTCATTACAATCTTAAAGGACTTGAATGTAATACATCAAACTTAAAAGTTCCAAAGGTAAATATAGGTTCTTACATCAAAATATAAATGTTAAACCAAAAGGGAAAATAGTCTAACTATTACACAAGTTCAATAGTCTTCTTCAACCCATTCCTCACCATAGTTGCCATCATCCTGAGCATAAGCAAAAGAAAGATATAGAAAGGAATAAACCACTAAACTAGCTCAGTAAACATCAACACCCTTGAGATGAAACATCAAATAATACTCAAAAATGTTCCCGACTTCCCGAAATAAGTGAAAATATAACATAACTTTACATAGCTTTAAATAACCTTTAAAACAATTAGAATACACCTCACGCAGCTTACAAAAGGCTCATCTTTGAAATGGGATCAAACAGAAGTCAAAAAGGGTCAAAATTGAGACATGTAAAAAATTAGGTTGTGGCGATCTTCTGAACCAATCTTCCGAGATTTTGTCTGATCTATCGAAGGGGGGTGTCCGGTCCACCAAAGTTCAGATAAGGTCGACCGAAGCGCTTCTGAACTCCTTAGATTTTGCCAAAAGCCGAGTAGTTTGTCTGAATGATGGAAAACGCTCTGGTCGACCGGAGAGGTCGTTCGCACTTCAGAAATGTCATTTTTAGTGGAAAATGCAGTTTCTGAACACCACAAAGGTCCCAACCCAAAAGGACACACTTTGACACATTATCATATATCAAATAAGACCCAATTAAGAACAACAAATGCAGTGAACCAAACTCTTCAATCCAATAATTATAAATCGGAATCGTGCTACAAGCACCATGAGTTACTACTCATAACAGTACGGACGGACGTACATCTCATTGGACCTTACGAGAATAGTTCATGCAAGACACAGACATAATTTCACACAACCAGCTCAATTATCCAATCTCGACTCTAAAGCAACTACTAATAACCCCCTAACGCATGAAACTGCTTGAAGTATTTGAATACTTCGTCTTTTTAGCGTAACAAATACACCCAAGTTTTTCTCGTGGCATCATCATGTAATGTAAGAAAATATTTATTACCTCCAACCGACTCTATTTCCATTGGACCGCAAACATCAGAGTGTATCAACTCCAACTTCTTTGTCCTCCGTCTCAAATTGCTCTGAAATGAGACCCGATGATGCTTCCCGTATAAACAGTGTTCACAAGGGTTCAGTGTTTCACTTTTGGCCATTGGAATGAGAGACTGTTTCGCCAAAATTTGCAACCCTTTTTCACTCATATGTGCCAACCTTCTATGCCATAAATCTGGTGAAGCATCATCCTCAACTGCATTCAGTTGACCCTGACAAATCTTCATGTTTGTCTTATATAGCGAGCAACATAATTTTCCTCTCGCTACCACCAATGAGCCTTTGGTGAGTTTCCATATACCTTTGCCCATATAATGCTCAAATCCTTCTTTATCCAGAGCGCTTGAAGAGAGTAGATTCATCCTTAGATCAGGAACATGCCTCACATTTCTGAGTGTTGCAGTGCAGCCCATCTCTGTTTGAACGAGAACATCTCCGACTCCAACAATTTGGGAAGTACTTTGGTTTCCCATTTTGATGGATCCAGAAATCCCTGCAACATACCTTGTAAAGTATTCCCTCTTGGGAACACAATGAAATGTGGCTCCAGAATCTACGACCCATTCGACTTCAGATTCGGCCAAATGACAGCAGCAATCTTCTCCAATAAGGCTAACTCCATCATTGCTGGTGGACACTGCAGCAGTACCATCATCGATTGCCTGCTTCTTTTCTTTCTTATTGAGAAGTCTGCAATCTTTCTTCATATGTCCAAGTTTCCCGCAGTTGTAACATTTGATTCTGCTTTTGGACTTTGATTTCCCTCTGGACTTGAATCTGTTATGTTCCCGATTTTGACTCCGGCTTCTACTGTCTATAACAAGAGCCTCTGCTTCACTCTCATGTGCATCTTTCGAGCGAATTTCTTCATTATGCAGCCTGTTCTTTATCGTCTCCAATGTCACCTTCCCATCGGGTGTTGAGTTGGTTAAAGAGACCACCAGGGGGTTCCAGGACTCGGGAAGAGATCCTAGAAGAATTATCGCCTGCATATCATCATCTAGTACTTGTCCTGCCGATGACAGTTGTATTACTAGGCCATCAAATTCGTTCAGATGCTCCGCAACTGACTGTCCCTCTTTGAGCTTCATTTTCATTAATTTCCTCATAATGAAAACTCTTCCCTGGGCATTCTTTTTCTGGTACATATTTTCTAGCTTCTTCCAAAGAACATGTGGATCAGTTTCTTTGGAGACATTATTGAAAATTGAAAGATCGACATTTTGCCTTATGGTGCCGAGAGCTTTCTTTTTCAACCTTTCCCATTCTTCTTCCGACATCTTCTCCGGCTTGGCTTCATCACCTTCAATTGGCTCATATTGATCTTTGCAATTGAGGTAATCTTCCATCATCGTCCTCCATATAGAGTAATTCGATGAATTTAATTTCAACATGGTTCCAGCACTGGTTTCCATCATCTTTCTTACCAAGGTCAGTGTAACCTACAGCTCTGATACCAGTTGTTGGGGATTTTATCAGAATCTAAAATGCGCGCAGCGGAAATAATAAGCTAGTAATGTAAATACTGAATAGAAGAAGAAGAATAAAGACACAAAGAATTTTTTAACGTGGAAACCCTCTTTGAATTAGAGGGAAAAAACCACGGGACAGTCTCCGAAAAGTATTTCACTATGTGGTAAATTGAATACAGAAAATATTGAATAACTCACACTTACTCAATTTTTCTCTCCCCGGATATAATTCCGGTAACTCACAATTCTACCACTCAAGTATCCTAACAAGGAATACTAATCTCCCACACTCAAAATAGGTGTGACCTCACCGAGAAAAGAAAACCTCTTTCTTTTTCTCCAGAGCATACAACTCTTGTTGCTCTCAATTTTTTGGAGTTCTCTTTAGCTCAAGAATGAGCTCCTTTTATAGAGAAAGCTTGGAGACAATCTCCACAAAAGATGGTGGCTCAAATGGCTTACTTGATCAACTTGCCAACTTGCTTAAGTAATTGACCAACTTGCTTAAGTACTCAACTTGCTTAAGTAATTTCCCAGCCAACCAATGACTATTGAGCTGAATTTCTGACAATCTCCCCCTTCAACTCCAATAGGGGAATTACTCCAGTAATAGTCAACAATAGTCCATGCTAGCCAAGCCGACACACAGCTCGAACTTTCCTCGAGGAACATGCTTTGTCAACATATCAGCAGCGTTCTTGTCAGTGTGAATCTTCTTCAACTTGAACAGCTTCTCATCCACAGCATCACGTAACCAGTGATATCTGATATCTATATGCTTTGTACACGAATGGTACATAGCATTCTTACTCAAGTCCGGAGCACTTTGACTATCACAGAAAATTTCGGAACCATTCTGCTTCATTCCCAATTGTTGAAGTAATCTCTTCAACCAGAGAATCTCTTTCCCTGCTTCAACAGCAGCAATATACTCAGCTTCAGTTGTTGATAAGGCAACACACTTCTGCAATTTCGATTGCCATGAGATGGCTCCCCCTGCAAAAGTAAATAAGTATCCTGACGTAGATTTCCTACGATCCAGGTCTCCAGCCATATCTGCATCTGTATATCCTTTCAGAATAGGTTCTCCTTCTCCAAAACATAAGCACATTTTGGAACTACCTCGTAGGTACTTTAAGATCCATTTGACAGCTTCCCAATGATCTTTTCCTGGATTTGAGAGAAACCTGCTAACCACTCCGACTGCCTGAGCAATATCTGGTCGGGTACACACCATTGCATACATTAAACTTCCAACTGCAGATGAATAAGGAACTTTTGACATGGCTTCCTTTCCTTCAGGTGTAGTTGCTGGTTTAGCATTCATCATAGAAAATCTCTGCAAGACCCGCTCCACATATTTTTCTTGAGATAACCAGAGTTTCCTGGCTTTCTTATCTCTCCGGATCTGCATTCCAAGAATTTGTCTTGCTTGGCCTAAATCTTTCATGTCGAAAGACATAGACAACTCCTTCTTCAAATCCTCGATCATTTGCTTGTCCTGACCTACGATCAACATATCATCTACATACAGCAACAAAATAATGAACTTACCCCCGGGAAATTGCTTGATGTACACACAATGATCAGTGTCAGTTTTGGTATACTTATGACTCGTCATGAAAGAGTCAAATTTCTTATACCACTGCCAAGGAGCTTGCTTCAGTCCATATAGACTTTTGTTCAACTTGTAGACTATCTACTCCTTCCCTTTGGCAACAAATCCTTCTGGCTGTTCCATGTAGATTTCTTTCTCCAAATCACCATGGAGAAATGCTGTCTTGACATCAAGTTGCTCTAGTTCAAGATCCATACTGGCCACCATTCCCAGTATTACTCGTATTGAACTCATTTTCACTACTGGTGAGAAAATTTCGTCAAAGTCGATCCCATGCTTTTGAGCAAACCCTTTGACCACCAGCCGCGCTTTGTGTTTCAGCAACTTATCATCGTCTTTCTTCAGCTTGAACACCCATTTGTTCTTGAGTGCTCTCCTTCCTTTAGGAAGTTCCACCAAATCATAGGTGTTGTTCTGTTGTAGGGAATTCATTTCTTCATGCATAGCTTTAACCCACGAGTCTTTGTCATTTGAAGACTGGACCTCCTGAAAATCCTCCGGCTCCCCCTCGTCAGTAATCAGAACATAATCCTTCTCTGGATATCTTGTAGATGGCTTGAGTGGTCTGGTAGTTCTCCTCGGTTGAGGTTCTACTTGTTGTGACGACTCTTCTTCTTGTATCTGCTCCCCCTGCTCAGCACCTGGTGGATTGTCATCATCTACATTTGGCACTTCTTGTTCTGAATCTCGGGCTTCCTCTCCTTCAGTGGCATCTCTGAATGGAGTACCCGTTGGCATTTGATTGCCAATATCCGTCTCAGCAGCTTTCCTGGATTCCTGACTTATCTCCAAGTCTCTTATCCCTTCATGTTCAAAGAACACTACATCCCTGCTTCTGACTGTCTTTTTCAACTTTGGATCCCAGAGTCTATAACCAAATTCCTCATTACCGTATCCAACAAAGATACAGGGAATTGCCTTGCCATCCAGTTTCAATCTCTGTTCCTTTAGGACATGCATGAAAGCTTTGCAGGCAAACACTTTCAAGTGATGGTATCCTACATCATTTCCCGTCCAAACCTTCTCCGGTATTTCAAATTTCAAAGGAACTGATGATGACCTGTTTATCAGATAGACCGCCGTATTCACAGCTTCTCCCCAGAATGATTTTGACAGATTTGCCATTCTGAGCATACATCGAACCTTCTCGACAATTGTCCGGTTCATCATTTCTACAACTCCATGTTGTTGTGGAGTGCCAGGAACTATCTTTCTCATGTCTTACGCCATGGATGTTGCAATACACCTTGAACTCCCGGGATGTGTATTCTCCGCCATTGTCACTCCGTAAACATTTCAGCTGCAATCCGGTCTCTCTTTCCACCATCGCATGAAACTGCTTGAAGTATTTGAATACTTCGTCTTTTGAGCGTAACAAATACACCCAAGTTTTTCTCGTGGCATCATCAAAGAATGTAAAAAAATATTTATTACCACCAACCGACTCTATTTCCATTGGACCGCAAACATCAGAGTGTATCAACTCCAACTTCTTTGTCCTCCGTCTCAAATTGCTCTGAAATGAGACCCGATGATGCTTCCCGTATAAACAGTGTTCACAAGGGTTCAGTGTTTCACTTTTGGCCATTGGAATGAGAGATTGTTTCGCCAAAATTTGCAACCCTTTTTCACTCATATGTGCCAACCTTCTATGCCATAAATCTGGTGAAGCATCATCCTCAACTGCATTCAGTTGACCCTGACAAATCTTCATGTTTGTCTTATATAGCGAGCAACATAATTTTCCTCTCGCTACCACCAATGAGCCGTTGGTGAGTTTCCATGTACCTTTTCCCATATAATGCTCAAATCCTTCTTTATCCAGAGCGCTTGAAGAGAGTAGATTCATCCTTAGATCAGGAGCATGCCTCACACCATTATGCATCCTTAGAAAGCTTTACCATATTAGATGATGCATACGCACTCCATTATGCAGTGGACTATTGTAATACTAAGACTGCCGCAGAGCTCCTTGATCTAAGTCTTGTTAATGTGAAACCTAAAGGGATACACAGTTTTGCATACTGTTGCAATGAGGAAAAATCCTCAAATTATAGTATCCCTTTTAACAAAATGAGCTAGGCCTTCCGATCACACATCAGATGGGCGAAAAGACCTTCAAGTATTGAAGAGGGTAACAAGCTATACAGATTATAAGAGGCCTGCAGAGGAAGGGAAGTGATGAGGACCCAAGTACATTGCCGCCCAAAATAAGGTCCAAGGATCCATTGATTCATATTCAAGGGCCCAAGACAATGTCACAAGCCCATAAGTCAATGATGGTCTTAACTACATTCATTAGGGTCATCCAAGTTCAAGAACATGGAAGACCGCCACCTAATGAGCCCATAAAAGATCAAGAGGTCATCATGTTAACATTTGACCTAGTCTTGGCCTTCCCAAACATAAAGGAGGACTAAATCGGCTATTTACTAATTTTAGACTTTATTATTATTAGTTATATCAACTTCCTCAAATAAACGTCATGTTGTCCAAATAGTTGTTTAGTTTAAGGAAGTTACATATTTACTAGTTTGCTTAAGATTCTATTTTATTGCCTAGTTTTATTATTGTACTTGCATTGGGCCGAACTTGGCTCTTAAGTAAGAACCAAACTCAGCTCCAACAATTTTCAGCAAAGTAGATATATTCAATATAAAATTTAAGGATATTTCTTCGATATTTTGCTCAATTGAACTCTCTCGGATTGTTCATGCTTTTATTTTGATAGTTACAGTATCGATAGAATAGTTCGACTATCGTGGTGTTTCAGCCTTCATTGAGAGTCTGATCTACTTGGAGTTGCATAGATTATATTCCTCTTGGAACTAATTCAAAAAGAGAAAGATCCTTTCAACCTTTTCTTGTTGAATCTAGGTATAAGTTATCAAGGTCCTTCATCAGGAAGGATTCTCCAAATGCATTGAAATTCTTGAGCAACCAGAAAGAAGTGATCTATTGCCAGGAAAAACTTCAGTTTCTCTTGCTATTTTGGGTGATGAACTGTGAATGAAGTTGTTGTACCTCGAAAATAGAGGTAACTCATCCCAATAATTTCAAGTTTTCATCTTTAGGATAAATTTTCAAAGATTTCAAGATTCCTAAGGTTTTGTTCCTTACATTAACCAATGTATGGAGTTTGTTACTAGAAAACTGCATCAGAGAATTAGATCTTTGCATAAGCGAGGAGGGATAGTCCAACTTGTTTTATAATCAAATCTCTTTTGGTATTAAAATTAAGTCACTTCCTGTTGAAGAGACCTCTATTTGCAGACAATTCAATATATTTTTTTTTTTGCTCAAGTGAACTAACTGTCTTTGAATGGTATAGATTTGGATGATGAGGATATGTCTAGCCTGATTCAGAGTTCTTCAACACTCAAAGACTTTTTTGATCACTCGTTGTTATGGATCTTGTAATCTTATATTTAATTTCTCAAAATGTAGAAGGAAAACTAAAATGTGGTTTGGCATTTAAGGAAATGAAAAATTACATGCCTGGTGGTGCTTTACACACAATTAGGCAACAAACCTCTTATGCCTTTTTCCTCATAAAGTTATAAATAAGAAAACCAAAATTAAAATTTTTTAGACAGCATTCTCTCCACTATTTTTTTTGGTTGCATCAACTGGTTGAATTTTTTCAAGATCTGTATCCGATAATTCAATAGGCGATATTTGATCGTTGTTTGATTTTGCATCTCTTCCCTTACCCCATATCACTAGATATAAGCCAACAACGATGACGAATGCTCCGAATACCCTACAAAACCAAGAAAATCAAACATTAGTATCAAATTCATGAGTTTATCTTTATTAATTCTTATTGATCTGCTTTATAATTCTGGGACATATTTTTGTACCTTCCAAAATTTAATTTCTCAGATAGAATAAAAGTGCTCAAAATTGCCACAATAACCATGCTTAGTGGACTAAAAGCAGTGACAAAAACAGGTCCTTTGGACCTCATTATAATCCCCGAAACATAGTAAGCAACTCCTGAACAGATGATTCCCTGCACATAAAGAAAATTAAAATTAATCATGATCAATCTAAAGCTTCTAATCAGCCTGGAATTTTGTTTTTAAGAAACAAAAATATATATATCAATGAAAAGAATATACTTACACTATAAACATAAGACAAAAGAATATTATCCCAATGTATAGACCATATGCTAGCATTGCCTCTCTCTGCTACCAAAGTCACCACAGTTCCTTGTAATGCTCCAGACATACATATTAAACTAGTAAGTGATAGTCCAGCCGGGTACTCTTTCAAGGTAATCGCCTGTTAAAAAAAAAAAAAAAAAAAAAAAAAAATCCATATTTTTCATAATCCATTTTATATACTGGCAAAAATACTCGTGATATTATGGATAGGGATGACTGAACGGTATTTTATATATATTTGTACCTGAAGGATGTAGAAACTTGCCCAACAGAGGCAACCGAAGGTGATCATGAGGGAGCCTTTGACAGGATCCTGATGTGTTGCAGCAGAAGCTGTAGCTTGAGAATGGGAATTGTCATTGGTCCAAGGCAATCCAATGGAGGGTCCAGCAACTAGGGTCATTATCATAGCACCACCTACTGTTACTATTGTACCCACAATTTTTGCTTGGCTATGTAATTCTTTAATGTTCACCTTCTCTAATCTGCAAATATTTACAAAGAGTTTACTTAATTTCCACGAGGATAGGGGTGGGTGGAGGCAATCGCATCCCGAGATTTTATTTATTTTACTAAATATAGTAAATTTTGTATGTGTTTCGGAATATTTGATCAAATTCGCGTCCAAACATTCTTTTGCAGTTTTTATACGTAGTTCGGACTACTTTTGCAGTTTTTATATGTGATTAAATGATACCTTAAAATCCAAGCCAACACAAATGTTAAAGCAGGAAGCATGTTAGTCATGGCAGTGGCAAAGGTTGCTGTTGTGTACTTCATTGCTTCATAGTACAAGTTCTGGTCTATCACAGGTCTGCATATATAGGAAAATTATTTTGTTAGAGATGTAAAAGATTTATAATATATATATATATATATTTATTTATTTATTTTAATAAAAAAAGTTACTCCCAAAGTTAAAAGGATATGAGCTTACTCCAAGAAACCGAGTAAAACTATCTTCCAAATCACAGAAAATGTCATTTTAGGTCTGATTTTCCTGTGAGAAAATTACCAAGCATTATGAGCTTTTGATAAATTTACATACACACACCAAAAAAAAAGAGAGAAAGTAATACAAGAGACTAATATATATTACCTCTCTAATACCACAGCAAAAGGAGCAAAAATTACTGCAGCAAAGAGATTTCGATAAACGGCGTAAGTGTAATGACTCATTCCTGAGTTTAGAGCAGATTTAGCAATAATAGCAGAGCCTGCATAACCAAATTGCAAGCAAATGACAGCCAAATATGGCTTTGCCTGCTCGTAAAACTTCGCGAGAGACTCTTTAGACATTGTTAATTTTTCTTACAAAAATTAACAAAGAAGTTTTTTTGCGTATTTTTTGCCAAAAAAACTTCTTTGTTACTACAAAGATACTTGAATGAGACTGTTGTGGTGATTTTCTTGTCTTGTAAGTGAGGGTATATATAGCACTTTGTCTTTGAGTTGGGAAATGTTGTAAGAACACGTCACCATTTTAAGTCTATGGTCTCCACTACATGCAACCAAATTATGGAAATGGTTAATGGGATCTTTTTGGTTGAGGATTAGTCAAATATGGGATTACTCAATTCTAAAACTGTTTTTATGGGATTGGACTCACATGATTGAGCAGAGTCACATCTACAAATAGACCCTGCTTCATTTATGTGAGAGAGAGATGTAGGGTTAGTATCATAAGTACGGTAGTAAGATTGTTTTTTTTTTTAAATATGGGAAACTTATTGCAAGAAATCTTTTTTGCTGCTGAAAAGAGTAGTAAAAGTAATTTGCACTAAAGCTAATAGTATTGTGGTTTTCTTCAAAGTGAATATTATTTGTGTGGAAGATAGAAACTATGGGGTGTGGCTTTTCTTTGGTACTAAAAATACTGGGTAAAGGTAGAAATTTTGTTAATTCATAATTTAGATTGGGAGTTAAACGGAATAGTAGGAGATTTTGAATGTGTGTATAATGGGTGTTTTGTCCGCATCCTATGGCCGATTTTTTTTTTAATGAAATGAACAATTGTTCTTTAATATTTATCAAGAACATTTCTTCTAATCATGGTTTTGAAACCCGGACCGGCCGGTCGGACCGTCGACCGGACCTCTTGGCGGTCCGGTTAGGTGCCAAAAACCGTTTTCGTCAAAAACCGCTCTAATTTCACTGAATCGGTTGACCCGGCCGGTCGGATCGTCCGAACCGTAAACTGGAACGATTTTGGGGAAACCGGCCGGGGCACAAAATTCATTTTTTTTAAATTTTTTTTTAATTTTTCTGTGTAAAAAAAGAGAAGAAGAAGAAGAAAAATAGAGAGAGGTGGCGGGGCGGTGGAGGTTCAGGCAGAGGGGAACGGAGAGGTGGCGGGGCTGTGGCGGTTCAGCAGCTTCTGAGATCTGGGACAGCAGCTTCTGAGCCGCGAGGAGAAGAGAAGAAGAGAGAGCGGCGGTGAGGCAGTTGCGATCTGGGACTCAGCAGCTTCTGAGCCGCGAGGAGAAGAGGAAGCCGCGGTGATGGTGGAGGATCGCCGGAAGCCAGGAAGAAGAGAGGGAGAGATTAGAGAGAGAAAGAAAAGAGAGAACGGAGAAAAGGGGGAGGCCACTTGCGCCGGAAGCCAAGAAGAAGAGGGGGAGGCGGAAGAAGAGAAAATAAAATTTAGGGTTAGAGTGCTAGCATTATGAGACTATATATACTTAGGACTAAAGTACAATTAAAATATTAGCACATAAAATTCTATAAAATAATTATATTTCAAACAAATCCTAAACTATTTACTTTGTCTAGAAGTGTATAAAAAAAAATTATTACATTAGTCCTTAAATTTTATTATATATACTTACATTAACTTTATTTTTTATTAATAAGTATATATTATATATTTTTTAATATTTATGACGTCACCGGGTTGATGAACGGGTCAATGACGGTCCGACCACCGGTCCGACCAGTGACCCGTGACCCAGTAACTTTTTCGGGTTGATGCCCGGTCCGGGTTTCAAAACCTTGCTTCTAATTACTCAAAAGAACGCTTCTTCATTCTTTTTTCGACTGTCAAATAAAAATTTAGCAGTCGATACCGTGTTTTGCACATTCAAACTTTGATAGTGCAACTCTATTACAAATTGACAATATATTTTCCATCTAACTTGCAATGCAAATTTAACTGCTCTAGAGATGATTCAAATTCAATAATGTGGCATATTTCATTGTATACAATCATAAAAAGGAAAAATATAGTACCAAATATATTTTTTTGCTGAATATAATAATAATACCAAATAACAATAATGCTTTGGTGGATTTTTGGAGTTTTCTTAATGTGGTAATTTCCTATCAAAACAAGTATAGTGGTTTTGAGATTTTTCATCAATGTTTGCAGTCTCTTTCACTTGTGTATGAATATGTATAATTCCACCTTTGATGCATGATTAGTTCATGAAGTGTACGCCACTTTGCTTGTTAACCACTACAAAGTGGGATACACAAATTGCTTTACATGGGCTAAGTTTTTCAGTCCGTATTTGGTGAGGAAATATTCAGTCCGCATATGCATAACGGTTGTTTAGACAACACGTATGAAATAATTGTACATCGTTGAACGAATTAATTTGACAGTTAAATTTTATCCAGGAAGAAATAAACAGTTATATATTCATTCATGAAACAAATTATTCATTCAAGAACAGTTATTTATTCTTTCCGTATAAAACTCAAGTCGGATCAACCCATACAACGGTGCACAATCGTTCAGCACATACAGATTGAACAATTATTCTGTATATAATCGAAAAGCAAAGTTTTCAATCTCCAAATACTACATATATAGTACTATCTTCGTTTTATAGAGATCCTTCAAGATAGTTTAATATAGATTAAGGAAGGGAAAGACCAGAAGAATTTTTATCATTATAGTTTTAAGTTTCAATCACTAATCTATCTATTATTTCTCTCTTTTTCATAATATGTATGAAGATAAATTTTAAAAAAATATCCTAAAAAAATGAAATATGATCTATGTTTAAAAAAAATGATGAAACTTCTATATTCACTGTAATAACCCTTACAACATTGTGAAGTTGTAGCTATGGTCTCGCGAAAGTTTATATATATGTCCTTTTTTACACGTGTAAATTGGAAAATGAAGAACATACGTTATTAAATTGTTCTTGATTGATTATACATGCATTTTCTTTTCTTTTCTTTTCTTTTTTCTTGCTGAATTGATTTATACTTGCCTTCGTTGTCAATGTTTTACGCACAACACTCTTATAGTAAAATCTCATTGATCAAAGGTTTTACTATATGGGTTAAAAGCTAGGATGTTATTGCAACATGGCTAGCTTATTATGTGCATGCTTAAAATAAGGATCTAGAGTCACAATAATTGAGATTTTTTAATTAATTGTTACGTTTGGTTATGTATGTATAATAGGTGTATAAAGTATATTCAGAATATAAAATAATACTGAATAGTCCACTAGTCTACAAGGTATATATGTACTCTATTCAGTATACTAGTTACACGCGAAGTGCGTGCAAGTTGCACATTGCATGTAGTTGCTCACATGATTCAATTTGAGATACGCTGAAAATTTTCAGAAGTTGTATATAGAAATCATGTACATCAATTCTATAATAAGGACAAAGCTAAAAAGAACGCGTGTCACCCTGATATTTAGAATTGCATGGTTTCTCCCCGTATAAAGTTATGTCATATAGATTATTAACAAAATTATATTTTACTCTCCAAAAATTACGTAAATTTGCGTGCATAAAATTTCTAACTTCATCTCTACTTTATAAAGTGCATTAACAATCTATATACACTAGAAGTGGACTGCCTAGTCTCCTGGGTCATAGTTCAGTGAAAAACTTGTCTATAAATGTTGCTGTGATAGTCTTGCCTTTATTCATTGAGTTCGATTCTGGCCAAAAGTATGGAATTGAATCTATTTGTGCAATCAAAGGCAATTTGTGGTGTATTGTCTTTAAAAATATAAAATGCATATGATATATTATATATGATGTACTAACTATCGCACTAATTCTTACTGTCTCAACAACAAACTCTTCTACAAAATACCAAGCACTAATTCTTACTGTCTCAACACCAAGCACTAATTCTTAACCAATAGATGCTTTATAGTGCAAGAAATTACCTATTTCGCACATAAAAGTTATAGATCTTAAACATCAGGTGATGCATAACCAACCTCCTACTTAAAGCTAAACATAATAACATCAATGCCCCTCATGCAGACCATCGTCCATCCACGAAACTATAACAGCACCTTTCTGGGAATTCAATGTTAAAATGATCATTATTCTTAAATTTTTGTATTAATCAACTGATGCTACACTAATATTCCTAGTGGCATTTAACTATGCCTTGACCCACCAATTTTTTCCAAAAAATAAAATAATTTTTTTTTATAATTTTAGTTTTGTTTTTATAACATCTCGTCCCGTGAACATTTTGAATCACTTTACGATTTAAAATTAGATTTTTTAGTTCGTGAATTATAGGAATTACACCACTTATATCTTAATAATTTTGGTTAAAATTGAAACAAACTTAATTGTGTAAGAGATTATAATATTTATAAAATTTCATCAAAAAATTCATAATTACTAATAGATTAAAATATAAGATTTTATGAGTGAATGTGTTTTAAAAAAATCACAGTAATAATTTTTTTTGTCTTGTCACAAGGTATTTTAACTGATTTTGATCTTTGAGAGATTATACTAGACTAGACTAATTCTCACTCGTACCGGGTCGGCCATGAAAATGTACCAAGAAAATCAAGATTCTGCTTTTCTCTCCCTAAGAGTTGAGTTGTTAAAATAAAATTCTGACTTTTGGTTTCTTACGTTTGAGCCTTTTTGAGATTGGATTTCGAGTCATCAAATAATGCTACAAAAAAACAAACATATTATCATGAATCGAAGTACACAAGGACACCAAGGTATTAATGGATAATTCGTGGCCAGAAATGGAAGTTAGAAAACAGGGAAGGGATTTTTTTCCTCTAACAGTATTATGATATTTGACCCGACTAATTCAGTGAGATTCAAATAAGATAAATTTGACAAGATATAATATAAGTCGCTTCCATTGTGAATTGAAACTCTTAATCAAGTTCTGGGCAAAGTCCGGAAAATAAAAAATAAAGTGAGTTTTTAAACTACTTGTGCAACTACCTCTTGTGAAAAAAATTTGTTTAGTATTCTCCGGTATATATGGTGCAATGATAAAGAGTAAGCCTGTAGATAATGATATTCTGTAATGTTACAAGTTTAATTTATGACTTTATCTCCTTTGTAAGACCTTAGACTAATATTGTGAAACATTCCTAATGGATTGTTATCAAAAAAAGAAAAAGGAGGGGCGTATAATTATTACTGAATATTATAAGAAAAATGGCTTCCTTCTCATACTTTCATAACCATTTGATGCCATTATTCATTCGTTGAGGCAATTTTGCTAAGCCTTTATTAGGCAGAAGCCCACAATTCATGATATTTTATATATCCAAAAATGCAAAGGCAAATAGTTTGTGGCTGTTCTTGTAACCAACAATTTTCTTACGCCAAATCCATTTCCTTTCTCACATTGGTTGATTAAGAGATTTATTTTACATTTATTAGTATATTAACATTGCGAAAACAATTATATTAAGTTTTCAGCAAAAAAAGCCTATGTTCTCATTATGTATCTCGTTTTCTAATCCATCAACAAAAAAATTGTCTCATATGTTAATTTTTTTCTTGATTGTTTCACTATTTTTTTAATTAAAAAGTAACACACATTAATTTTTTCATTAATTGAATAAGAAATGAGACACGAAATGAGAATAGACTATTTTTACTGTAAATATGCTACTTCATTCGTCAGCTTCGTTAATTCTGTTTGTAGTGTAAAGTATATCCAGAGTCTATCGGATGTGACTAGGTTTCTTTAACTAATAAATAATAATATCAAAAACATCTGGTTGAGCAGTCCGGCTCCTATGCGGAATAGGGAAAATTTTAGTTTTAAGAATGGGTAAGGGCATATTAGACATTTTAAGACCTTTATTTTATTTTAGTTTTTTAAGGTTCCGGCGCGGAGGATCCAAGACTTCCTAAACTAATTTTCATTATTAGTAAAACTAATTTAGTTTTGGTTGAGTTATTCCATCAAAGCCTGAGTCACTCAAAACTCTTTAAATATAACGTCTTACTAGGTGGAAACTCAATTACTCAAAACCCTTAAATATGGCAAAAGTGTGAGGGAGGAACTCCGTATTATACCTGAATCCAGGAACGAAGATAGAAATTTGGTGTTAGGGGCGAAAACTGCAACACTATGCCGAATTTCATATGAAAATTGCAAAAAATGTAGGGGGCGAATTTGATAAAATATTCCAAAATACGTATTAAATTTATGCGTACTTTACTCAATTTCGGCTAGGCGATCTATAGTAACTAGCCTCTCTGTCCCGCTCTGTGGGCTTCTATACTCTCTCGTCCGTTTAGGTCAATAGTGACTATACTATCCCCTCTGGGCACGGGAAAGACATTTCTTCAATTAACATGACTTCTGGTGACCAAGCAAATCATCTATGGGATGATGATTTCCATACTTTCTATCCTATGTACTTCTGCAGCTTAGAATATCAGGTTTAGCGTACTTAATTTCCGACACAGTATTGGGCTTTGACCCTATTTATCATGCGAAAGGCCTTCAAATACCCTAGACCAAAGGGAAAGGGATTGTGGAGACCTACTGAGTTAGTAGTTCAACAAGCTAAGGACTTTTAAAGAAGACTTGTAAGGGGCTTAGCTTAGACCTGAAACTAGAGTCCAATAATCTACTATTTCTTTTCTTTTCTTTTATTATTTTTAATTATTATTAAAATTTAAAATAAAAACGGATCAAAGAAACCTAACTTTTGAATGGCTAAATATATACTGGGATGTCTCTTAGTAAAGGTTGTTCACGCGATTTGTGATTTGGAATAGAGTAACTAATTAATATCATCTATGTTTATAATTTAGTATCTCCTAACCACCCAAGTTTTCTTGGTTATGACTTTTGTCTGTTATCATGGTTTTTTAAATCATTGTATAACTTTTATTTTCATGTAATTTCAGATTTTTCTTTGATTTTAATGACCTCAATTACATTGTAATTAATGGAAAATTTATTATTCATCAAAAAAAATAATAATAATATCATCTATGTATATGTCAAAGAAGAAAAAGCTTCATCTAAAGTAATTAACATCATCTATGTATATGTCTACAACGCACTAGAACGCCCTTGTTGGCGACCCTTTACTCTGACAGCATCTAGGGTTCCTCGAACAATGTGATATCTCACACCGGGTAAATCCTTAACCCTTCCCCCTCTTACTAAGACTACATAATGTTCTTGTAAATTATGGAAAATACCGGGTATATAAGTAGTGATAGCTCCGAATAAATTCAATACGTGCATTAAGATACGAAAGCTTCTTATTCCATAACAGCAAAAGAACTTTTTCACCCTTTCATATACTAGGGGATTTCACTTGGAAAATAAAATGTTAACTTTCCCGAATGTGCTTACTCTGGTCTTCCGCCCTGTACCTCTATTATTGAAGTCAATACGCCCTTTGGACCTACTCATTTATGTGCTTGAAAACAAAAGGATTTAAATATGAAAGCTGCAGCCGGGTAAAGAAGAAAACAGAAGACGACAACACCATAAATGACTAGTCTAGATAGAAAGGTGATTTGCTTCCTTACAAAAGCGTGGAATAAGCCATCTTCTTTTTTTATCGGAAAAAACTAATTGAGTGTTACTATTTGCGATGAGAAAGTCGAAAGTCAAAGTCATATCCAGTTATTCCTAGAGCGCTATTGAAAAAAGTAAGGTCTTAGATAGGGTTAGGATTTAGTATTTAGTAAGCTAGTTAGAACTTCAAGGCCCTTAGACCATTACACAATGGATCACTTTCTTTCACCACTAGTTAGATAACCGTATCACTGGAAAGGAAAACCCGGATCAAATCAAAGTTCATGCCGCCTGTCCTGAACAAATAGGAGGCGTGGGCCATAGGTCGCACATAAGCCGTCGGGTCGCACTCCATCCAACTGATCAAAGCAATTGGAGGATAATCTCTTGCTTGTTAGTTCTAGACAAAGTTCTTAATGGTAATGGTACGGAGACACTCTACCGCTGAGTTATATCCCTTCCCTGCTCGCTTCTGAAGCAATCGGAGTTACATCTCTTTTCCATTTCCATTCCAGAGTTCTTACGTATTTGCATGCTCCTTTGAGACCTTGAAAAATGGACAAAATTCTTTTCTTAGGAACACATACAAGATTCGTCACTACAAAAAGGATAATGGTAACCCCAAACTACTCTATTTATAAATTTCATAGTAATAGAAATACATGTCCTAATGGTAATATAATATCACACGTCTTGCTCGTAGCGATGCCATTCCTCTAGTGGCTCAATCGTATGAGATCAATCCTTATTCTTTTTTCAGAAATAATAATCCCCTCTGTCCTTCACCCTCGACTGATACTTGTCAACTCCCCCTTCACATTTCAAATAAATATCGATAACAATAGTTGTTTTTCCAGTTTGTCGGTCCCCGATTACAAGTTCTCGTTGACTTCCGCGATATATTTTTTTAGCTTAGCCAATTCACGTACTCCGTCAAAGGAGACTTTCTGGGCCCATAGCTTCTCCGTTATTGGCTAGGCCTGTATTCTGCAAAGAGACTATTAACTACCTAAGCCACAGAAGATGCTTTTTTACCAATAGCTACGTAAACACATATTACATTTTGACCTTGTTGATTGAGAATCGTATATGTGAATACTGCTGTTTTACCGGTTTGTCTATCCTACGCTCATTGACCAAGATACATGAACTCGGGGACGGTATATATAGGAAAGAGAGTCGGACCTCCCATCAAGGGCGTGACTGTAGAATTTTCAAGTGGATGAGATCAGTCGAGTGGTCTCAGTTGGAGATGGGATTGAACGAGATTCAAGTTGGGAAAATGGTAGAATTTGCCAGCAGTGTGAAATGAATAGCCTTGAAAATTGACACACCTCGGGGGGAGGGGGGCTCCCCCATGTCTTCGTCCCTGCCTGAATTAGTATATTTGGGTCCACACTTCTTACACAATAGCAAACAAATTGAAGTCACTGGCCCCATTTGTGTAAAGAATGATGCTAAGAACGCGTGAAGAATGTGCGGTATTAGTGTAGAGAATGTTGTTAAGAACGCGTGAAGAATATGTGTTAAGACTAATAAAGTAGGTGTATGGAAAAAAAATTCTCTCTATCTATTGTGAGTCACTACAAATTAATTAAGGTTCATCCCTTATAAGATTAGTGACTATAAATATCGGTTTGGATAGTACTGTGACTATAAATTAAGGTTGAAAACAAGAGTAGAAATTAAGAAAAAATATTAAAATAAATAAAATTGGTCTAGTTTTTAAAAGTCGCCGTCAAACACCTATTTTACAATAGTGTAAGAAAAAATAGAAACAAATCAAAATAACAAAATTACTAGTACTTTTAGAAAAATAAATTTACTACTTGTATTTGATTAAGTTTATGTTTTTTTCTCAAAGGAAATTGTATGTATTAACACTATTTTTAATATTTTGAAATATCTATATTTTTTGTTTGATAAAAAAAAAACTATATGTATTATTATAAAATTTCAAACATTTTGAAGGAGTCAAAATAAATTTATTTTTTGTATAAAAAATCCATATAAAATTTTAATGAACGGACGAGGGAAGTTCCGCACGTGCAGAATTACATTGTTTTCGCACTGGAGCCTACTTCATAGTGTAAAGATGGGGAGTGGGGTTGGGTGTGAAATGAAGATTTCACATGAAAATGACATTTGATTTATTGGCCTGCATGAGTAATTTTATCTTGGTAGATGAGTAAGTTTAAAACTTATATTCAGATCAATGAGTGTAATACACATAGGCCAAAAAGTCATTTCTTTCCTGTGAGTTTGCATTTTTGGCATGAGTCTAAGCCATCACAATAACCTCAGGATATCCATTTCGACATAGCAAGTTCGATTACCAAGTAAGTGATCGTGGGTGATGTCCGACCCATAAATCGCGTTACGAGCATGCGAGCACGAAACGTGACATTGGGAGTATCATATTATAGCTTCGTCACCAAATGACAAAACTACCACCATTAAATTATATTTATATTTATAGTATTTTCGGTTATAGTTTTCGGGAATTAATAGCCATCTTGGTCACTAAGTTATTTTCGGTCTGCCATTTTTGTCAAAAATAATTTTTTTTAACTTTTTTCATCACTAAAGTTTTTTTCATTCCGCCATTTTTGTCAAAATAATATTTTTTCTGCCATTTTTATCACTAAAGTTTTTTTCGATCTTCCATTTTGGTCACTACAATTTTTTTTAGTACGTCATTTTGGTCACTAAAAATTTTTTCATTATGCCATTTAGGTAGTGACCAAAATGGCGGAATGAAAAAACTTTAGTGACCAAAATGGAAGACCGAAAAAAACTTTAATGATAAAAATGGCGTAAAAATATTATTTTGACAAAAATGGCAGAATGAAAAAACTTTAGTGATGAAAAAAGTTAAAAAAAATTATTTTTGACAAAAATGGCAGACCGAAAATAACTTAGTGACCAAGATGGCTATTAATTCTAGTTTTCGGTGGATGTACAAGGTGTCACACTCCGTAACCTGGAGGTGACCGTGTAGTGCCTTATCTACCAATGAGACACTGAACCCTCAAGCATAAATTATTAAATCCAAAATAAACTTCTTTACAAGCATAAATGACTAAATTCAAAATGAACTTCGTTACTATCTTAAAGGACTTCAAAGTAATACATCAAACTTAGACGTTCTAATGTAAATATAGGTTCTTACATCAAAACATAAATGTTAAATCAAAAGGGAAAGCAATCTAACTATTTTCAACTCATTTCTCCCCTTAGTTACCATCATCCTAAGCATCTGCAAAAGAAAAATATATAAAGAAACGAGCCATTAAACTAGCTCATTAAACATCAACACCCTTGGGATTAAACATCAAATAAGACCGTTCCCGACTTCCCGAAATCAATGAAAATATAACATAACTTTACATACCTTTAAATAACCTTTAAAACAATTAGAATACACCTCACATAGCTTACAAAAGGTTTAGCTTTGAAATCGGATCAAAACATAGGCATGTCAAAAATTAGGGGCGATCTTCCGAACCAATCTTCCGGGATTTGGTCTGATCGATCGGTGTGGGGTGTCCGGTCCACCGAATCTCATGTCAGGTCGACCGGAGCCCTTCTGAACCCCTTTCGAGATATGGCAAGAAGCATAGTAGTTTGTCCAGACGATGGAAAAACACTTTGGTTGAGTGGAGAGGTCGTCCGGACTTCAGAACAAGTCATTTTTAGTGCAAAATAACAAAGAAAATTGTTTTTTGAAACTCCCCAAAGGTCCCAACCAAAAAATACACATTTTGACACATTATCACATATCAAATAAGAACCCAATTAAGAACAACAAATGCAATGAACCAAACTCTTCAATCCAATACTTATATATCGGAATCGTGCTACAAACACCATGAGTTACTCATAACAGAACAGGCGGACATACAATTCATTGGACCTTACGAGAATGGTTCATTTAATACATACACATAATTTCACACAACCGACCTCAAATATCCAATCTCGACTCTAAAGCAACTATTAACAGTCGCTTAACGATTATATCCCAATTAAGGAAGGGTATGGGTCCAGTATTCCCTCTGAACGAAGGGTCAGTGGTTTAATGATCACCCCATTTTAGACAGATAGAAGCTCTAACTTTATCCCAGTTATAGAAGGGCTCAGTAGGTTAGTAAACAATAATCAATAATCAATAACAGTGATCAGTGATTGATAATCGGGATAGACTATAAAAACATTCCTAGACAAGAGCTCTAAATTTGGGAGACTCTCAAATAGCAAATATGGAAATTAGAACCCATCAAAGGACAAGTAAATACAATTATCATACGCAATTAGACTCAATAATCAACCAAACAAATTCGATTACAATTCGACGCTTCATCCATTATCAATGCAATAAAACATGTCTAAATCATTTCATAACAATTACCTAACTATAAAAATACTGATTTCATACATTTTAGGATAGAAAATATAAATGTGAAGATGCTTACCTCAAAAGTTTAAATCAAATTATCAAAGGAAGCAAGAACATCAATTCTCCAGAAATTTCAGTCTACTTCGACTGGCAATAACTCTCTGCACATAATTCCAAATCCTAATTCGTTAGTGCTCACTCATAACCTTTTCAATTATCTTCGAAACGTACTAAAGATCTCCCAATTCGGACTTCGTTTGCTAAGTCAAATGTGTAATCTCCCACATGCTCACAAATCTGCCAGCTTTTCTTTCTCTCTTATTTTCCTTTCTTTTTCTTTCCTTTTTTCTTTCGTAACTCCCTTCTAAAATCTTCAGCCATTAACCCCCCCCCCATTAACTCCCAAAACAAAACACCCATTCGAGTTTCCAACTCTCTACACTTAGGTCCCTCAACAACCAATCTCTCCAATACCCCCTCAAACTCTAGAAAACTAACAAATATCACATAAACCATTTAATTGTACAAAGTTATGCACGAAGCATGTTAATCACATAATTCAAAAAGTTATGAGTATCACAAGGTATTAAGAAGATGAATGGAGATAGTTTTGCCCCTGTTTCGACTTCGATGCCAAAAGTTTGTAACACCTTCGTATCAAAATGAATTTAAGTCATACAACACCATAATGCACAACAATCTGGAACAGGTAAAAAAAAATTTTTTTATGAAATGTGATTATTTTATTGTTTTCTATTTTTTTAGGATGCTAACTATTATGATATATGATGGTATATTTGCAAGTCTAGCAAAAAGGTTGGGAGGAATTGTATGAAATCGTTTTCACCTCCGGAATGTCACTACAATTTATATTTTTCCCTAAAGAAGAGTCATAAGAAGCTGATTAATTGAACAAATTAAGGACGACTTACTGTGAATCAAGTACTTACAAATTTAGCAAAAGGAGGAAAAAAGCTAAGTACATAGTTACAAAGTGTCATATTTGATACTAGTAACTTAACACTTAGTAAACTATCTTAGTTTTTATTCCTTTAACTTTCATTCGTGTATGAATGATACATAAAGGTAAATCGTGGGCACAAGGAGTTATCTGTTTCATCGGTTACTTTGGGGGAAATTTTGATATGTGACTTATTAGAACCCCATTAATTGTCCCGTCTCTAGGGTCATGTAGAAAAGTTAAGTAGCGGGATGTGTCTCAGTGTGATCCAATATGTACTCGATCTATATGACCATATATGAACTTTATAGTTAGATTCCCCATATACAGATAATTTTTTAGGTAATATAATAATAATAATAAATAAACTAGTAGATGCACTAGCAAACCGTGTTCTATATTCTATCACATATTTTGCTCTATTGTTGTCAAACTGACACATGAAAACACACTTAGTAGTAGTGTGAGTTCATAAATCACAAGCGCCCCTAACAGGACATTGTGACTACCCAAAGTGAATGAATTTACAACGGAACCTAATGTCAATCCACTATTTAATCCCTTTGTCTCGCGATATCCTAATTAAGCATAGGGCATGGTAGTCGTCACCCTTATTAAGCTTAATTATATTTATGCTCGATCTCCAGGTAGACTATTCCAACAAACAATATTTAATAACCACTTTCTTAAATACATTTGAGCACGGCCATGCATTTAAACAGTCTTTCCCTATCGAGGGGCCCCATGGATATCTCTCTCTAATAAGAGAGGGACAAATTCCTTACAATGCCTCTCACATTCAAGCCATGATAGGACACTACATCCGATCATCAGTCGTATTGATTACTCGATTAAAAGCAACGTACGATTGAGTCAAAACGTGGCTCCACTCATGCTAGAATCAAATGGAGACATAAGGTTTAAGGATTCTAAAATAGTATTGAGGAAATAACTTATGAATAAGGACCATGAAGTATTACTTCTCTAACGGATCACGTCTGATATGATATATCTCAATACATTGCATCTATGATATGATTTGTAATCATTACACATGATTAGTAAAACGTAATCATCAATCAAACATCATAATAGTTTTATTTCATTGTAAAATAGATTACATAAAACTAGGGACAACTAGAATAGTAATTACATAAGCAAATGCGTTTTACTATCAAATCATGCATTTGATGTTCATAAGCAAAATTAACTATTCATATGAAATGCTCAAATAGATATAAAACGTACAACGTATGCTAATGATCCTAGGGCACTACTAACACAAGGATCCATTGATTCATATTCAAGGGCCCAAGACAATGTCACAAGCCCATAAGTCAATGATGGTCTTAACTACATTCATTAAGGGTCATCCAAGTTCAAGAACATGGAAGACCGCCACCTAATGAGCCCATAAAAGATCAAGAGGTCATCATGTTAACATTTGACCTAGTCTTGGCCTTCCCAAACATAAAGGAGGACTAAATCGGCTATTTACTAATTTTAGACTTTATTATTATTAGTTATATCAACTTTCCTCAAATAAACGTCATGTTGTCCAAATAGTTGTTTAGTTTAAGGAAGTTACTTATTTACTAGTTTGCTTAGGATTCTATTTTATTGCCTAGTTTTATTATTGTACTTGCATTGGGCCGAATTTGGCTCCTAAGTAAGAACCAAACTCGGCTCCAACAATTTTCAGCAAAGTAGATATATTCAATATAAAATTTAAGGATATTTCTTCGATATTTGCTCAATTGAACTCTCTCGGATTGTTCATGCTTTTATTTTGATAGTTACAGTATCGATAGAATAGTTCGACTATCGTGGTGTTTAAGTCTTCATTGAGAGTCTGATATACTTGGAGTTGCATAGATTCTATTCCTCTTGGAACTAATTCAAAAAGAGAAAGATCCTTTCAACATTTTGTTGTTGAATCTTGGTACAAGTTATCAAGGTCCTTCATCAGGAAGGATTCTCCAAATGCATTGAAATTCTTGAGCAACCAGAAAGAAGTGATCTATTGCCAGGAAAAACTTCAGTTTCTCTTGCTATTTTGGGTGATGAACTGTGAATGAAGTTGTTGTACCTCGAAAATAGAGGTAAGTTATCCCAATAATTTCAAGTTTTCATCTTTAGGATAAATTTTCAAAGATTTCAAAATTCCTAAGGTTTTGTTCCTTACATTAACCAATGTATGGAATTTGTTACTAGAAACTGCATCAGTGAATTAGATCTTTGCATAAGCGAGGAGGGATAGTCCAACTTGTTTTATACTCAAATCTCTTTTGGTATTAAAATTAAGTCACTTCCAGTTGAAGAGATATCTATTTGCAGACAATTTTTTTTTTCTCAAGTGAACTGTCTTTGAATTGTATAGATTTGGATGATGAGGATATGTCTAGCATGATTCAGAGTTCTTCAGCACTCAAGGACTTTTTTTATCACTCGTTGTTCTGAATCTTGTAATCTTATATTTAATTTCTCAAAATGTAGAAGGAAAACTAAAATGTGGTTTGGCATTTAAGGAAATGAAAAATTGCATGCCTGGTGGTGCTTTACACACAATTAGGCAACAAAGCTCTTATGCCTTTTTCCTCATAAAGTTATAAATAAGAAAACTAAAATTAAAATTTTTTAGACAGCATTCTCTCCACTATTTTTTTTGGTTGCATCAACTGGTTGAATTTTTTCAAGATCTGTATCCGATAATTGCTGATCAATAGGCGATATTTGATCGTTGTTTGATTTGGATGATTTTGCATCTCTTCCCTTACCCCATATCACTAGATATAAGCCAACAACGATGACGAATGCTCCGAATACCCTACAAAACGAAGAAAATCAAACATTAGTTCAAATTCATGAGTTTATCTTTGTTATAATTCTGGAACATATTTTTTGTACCTTCCAAAATTTAATTTCTCAGATAGAATAAAAGTGCTCAAAATTGCCACAATAACCATGCTTAGTGGACTAAAAGCAGTGACAAAAACAGGTCCTTTGGACCTCATTATAATCCCCGAAACATAGTAAGCAACTCCTGAACAGATGATTCCCTGCACATAAAGAAAATTAAAATTAATCATGATCAATCGAAAGCTTCTAATCAGCCTGGAATTTTGTTTTTTTTTTTAAAAACAAAAATATATATATCAATGAAAAGAATATACTTACACTATAAACATAAGACAAAAGAATATTATCCCAATGTATAGACCATATGCTAGCATTGCCTCTCTCTGCTACCAAAGTCACCACAGTTCCTTGTAATGCTCCAGACATACATATTAAACTAGTAAGTGATAGTCCAGCCGGGTACTCTTTCAAGGTAATCGCCTGTTAAAAAAAAAAAAAAATCCATATTTTTCATAATCCATTTTATATACTGGCAAAAATACTCGTGATATTATGGATAGGGATGACTGAACGGTATTTTATATATATTTGTACCTGAAGGATGTAGAAACTTGCCCAACAGAGGCAACCGAAGGTGATCATGAGGGAGCCTTTGACAGGATCCTGATGTGTTGCAGCAGAAGCTGTAGCTTGAGAATGGGAATTGTCATTGGTCCAAGGCAATCCAATGGAGGGTCCAGCAACTAGGGTCATTATCATAGCACCACCTACTGTTACTATTGTACCCACAATTTTTGCTTGGCTATGTAATTCTTTAATGTTCACCTTCTCTAATCTGCAAATATTTACAAAGAGTTTACTTAATTTCCACGAGATGTAAAATATTAAATATAGTAAATTTTGTATGTATTTCGGAATATTTGATCAAATTCGCGTCCAAACATTCTTTTGCAGTTTTTATACGTAGTTCGGACTACTTTTGCAGTTTTTATATGTGATTAAATGATACCTTAAAATCCAAGCCAACACAAATGTTAAAGCAGGAAGCATGTTAGTCATGGCAGTGGCAAAGGTTGCTGTTGTGTACTTCATTGCTTCATAGTACAAGTTCTGGTCTATCACAGGTCTGCATATATAGGAAAATTATTTTGTTAGAGATGTAAAAGATTTATAATATATATATATATTTATTTATTTATTTTAATAAAAAAAGTTACTCCCAAAGTTAAAAGGATATGAGCTTACTCCAAGAAACCGAGTAAAACTATCTTCCAAATCACAGAAAATGTCATTTTAGGTCTGATTTTCCTGTGAGAAAATTACCAAGCATTATGAGCTTTTGATAAATTTACATACACACACCAAAAAAAAAGAGAGAAAGTAATACAAGAGACTAATATATATTACCTCTCTAATACCACAGCAAAAGGAGCAAAAATTACTGCAGCAAAGAGATTTCGATAAACGGCGTAAGTGTAATGACTCATTCCTGAGTTTAGAGCAGATTTAGCAATAATAGCAGAGCCTGCATAACCAAATTGCAAGCAAATGACAGCCAAATATGGCTTTTGCCTGCTCGTAAAACTTCATGAGAGACTCTTTAGACATTGTTAATTTTTTCTTACAAAAATTAACAAAGAAGTTTTTTTGCGTATTTTTTGCCAAAAAAACTTCTTTGTTACTACAAAGATATACTTGAATGAGACTGTTGTGGTGATTTTCTTGTCTTGTAAGTGAGGGTATATATAGCACTTTGTCTTTGAGTTGGGAAATGTTGTAAGAACACGTCACCATTTTAAGTCTATGGTCTCCACTACATGCAACCAAATTATGGAAATGGTTAATGGGATCTTTTTGGTTGAGGATTAGTCAAATATGGGATTACTCAATTCTAAAACTGTTTTTATGGGATTGGACTCACATGATTGAGCAGAGTCACATCTACAACCCTGCCTCATTTATGTGAGAGACCCGTAGAGTTAGTATCATAAGTACGGTACCAAGATTGAATTGTTTTTTAAAATATGAGAAACTTATTACAAGAAATCATTTTTGCTGCTGAAAAGAAGTTATTTGCACTAAAGCTAATAGTATTGTGGTTTTCTACAAAGTGAATATTATTTGTGTGGAAGATAGAAACTATGGGGTGTGGCTTTTCTTTGGTACTAAAAATACTGGGTAAAGGTAGAAATTTTGTCAATTCATAATTTAGATTGGGAGTTAAACGGGATAGTAGGAGATTTTGAATATGTGTAGAATGGGTGTTTTGTCCGCATCCTATGGCTGATTTTTTTTAATGAAATGAACAATTGTTCTTTAATATTTATCAAGAACATTTCTTCTAATTACTCAAAAGAACGCTTCTTCATTCTTTTTTCGACTGTCAAATAAAAATTTAGCAGTCGATACCGTGTTTTGCACATTCGAACTTTGATAGTGTAACTCTATTACAAATTGACAATATATTTTCCATCTAACTTGCAATGCAAATTTAATTGCTCTAGAGATGATTCAAATTCAATAATGTGGTATATTTCATTGTATACAATCATAAAAAGGAAAAATATAGTACCAAATATATTTTTTTGCTGAATATAATAATAATACCAAATAACAATAATGCTTTGGTGGATTTTTGGAGTTTTCTTAATGTGGTAATTTCCTATCAAAACAAGTATAGTGGTTTTGAGATTTTTCATCAATGTTTGCAGTCTCTTTCACTTGTGTATGAATATGAATAATTCCACCTTTGATGCATGATTAGTTCATGAAGTGTACGCCACTTTGCATGTTAACCACTACAAAGTGGGATACACATATTGCTTTACATGGGCTAAGTTTTTCAGTCCGTATTTGGTGAGGAAATATTCAGTCCGCATATGCATAACGGTTGTTTAGACAGCACGTATGAAATAATTGTACATCGTTGAATGAATTAATTTGACAGTTAAATTTTATCCAGGAAGAAATAAACAGTTATATATTCATTCATGAAACAAATTATTCATTCAAGAACAGTTATTCATTCTTTCCGTATAAAACTCAAGTCGGATCAACCCATACAACAGTGCACAATCGTTCAGCACGTACAAATTGAACAATTATTTTGCATATAATCGAAAAGCAATGTTTTCAATCTCCAAATACTACATATATAGTACTATCTTCGTTTTACAAAGATCCTTCAAGATAGTTTAATATAAATTATGGAAGGGAAAGACGAGAAGAATTTTTACCATTATAGTTTTCAGTTTCAATCACTAATCTATCTATTATTTCTCTCTTTTTTATAATATGTGTGAAGATAAATTTTAAAAAAATAACCTTAAAAAATGAAATATGATCTATGTTTAAAAAAATGATGAAAACGCTAAAAAAAACTTCTATATTCACTGTAATAACCCTTACAACATTGTCTATGTACTTCTATATGCATTTTCTTTTCTTTTCTTTTATTTTCTTTTCTTTTTTCTTGCTGAATTGATTTATACTTGCCTTCGTTGTCAATGTTTTACGCACAACACTCTTATTGCAACAAGGCTAGCTTATTATGTGCATTCTTAAAATAAGGATCTAGAGTCACAATAATTGAGTTTTTTTAATTAATTGTTACGTTTGGTTATGTATGTATAATAGGTGTATAAAGTATATTCATAATATAAAATAATATTGAATAGTCCACTAGTCTACAAGGTATATATGTACTCTATTTAGTGTACTAGTTACACGCAAAGTGATTGCATGTAGTTGCCACATGATTCAATTTGAGATACGCTGAAAATTTTCTGAAGTTGTATATAGAAATCATGTACATCAATTATATAACAAGGACAGAGCTAAAAAGAACGCGTGTCACCCTAATATTTAGAGTTGCATGGTTTCTCCCCGTATAAAGTTATGTCATATAGATTATTAACAAAATTATCTTTTACTCTCCAAAAATTACGTAAATTTGCGTGCATAAAATTTCTAACTTCATCTCTACTTTATTAAGTGCATTAACAATCTATATACACTAGAAGTGGACTGCCTAGTCTCCTGGGACATAGTTTAGTGAAAAACTTGTCTATAAATGTTGTTGTGATAGTCTTGCCTCTATTCACTAAAGTTCGATTCTTGCCAAAAGTATGGAATTGAATCTATTTGTGCAGTCAAAGGCAATTTGTAGTGTATTGTCTTTAAAAATATAAAATGCATATGATATATTATATATGATGTACTAACTATCGCACTAATTCTTAACCAATAGATGCTTTATAGTGCAAGAAATTACCTATTTCGCACATAGAAGTTATAGATCTTAAACATCAGGTGATGCATAACCAACCTCCTAGTTAAAGCTAAACATAATAACATCAATGCCCCTCATGTAGACCATCCTCCATCCACGAAACTATAACTGCACCTTTCTGTGAATTCAATGTTAAAATGATCATTATTCTTAAATTTTTTTATTAATCAACTGATGCTACACTAATATTCCTAGTGGCATTTAACTATGCCTTGACTTATTTTTAATTTTCATCAATCAAAAATCCACCTTCGAACCCACGATAACAATTAGCTCAAACAATATTTGATATGTGAGTCATTAGTTTACTAGATATTAGCTCAATTATATTAAAATGGAAATTTTATGGGCAGCTTGTTACCCGACCACTCGCGAGTCGCTCGGGACATTGCATTACTGCTCTTATCTAATCCAACCTCTTTTGTTGGTACAATTTATGAGTGAATGTGTTTTAAAAAGTTCACGGTAATAATTTTTTTTGTCTTGTCACAAGGTATTTTAACTGACTTTGATCTTTTGAAAGATCATACAAGACTAGACTAATTCCCACTCGTACCGGTCGGCCATGACTATGATCTTTGAAAGATTCTGCTTTTCTCACCCTAAGAGTTGAGTTGTTAAAATAAAATTCTGACTTTTGGTTTCTTACGTTTGAGCCTTTTTGAGATTGGATTTCGAGTCATCAAATAATGCTACAAAAAACAAACATATTATCATGAATCGAAGTACACAAGGTTAATGGATAATTCGTGGCCAGAAATGGAAGTTAGAAAACAGGGAAGGGATTTTTTTCCTCTAACAGTATTATGATATTTGACCCGACTAATTTAGTGAGATTCAAATAAGATAAATTTGACAAGATATAATATACATCGCTTCCATAGTGAATTGAACTCTTGATCAAGTTCTGGGCAAAGTCCGGAAAGTAAAAAATAAAGTGAGTTTTTAACTACTTGTGCAACTACCTCTTGTGAAAAAAATTACATATGGTGTAATGATAAAGAGTGAGTCTGTAGATAATGGTATTCTGTAATGTTACAAGTTTAATTTATGACTTTATCTCCTTTGTAAGACCTTAGACTAATATTGTGAAACATTCGTAATTATTACTGAATATTATACGAAAAATGGCTTCCATCTCATACTTTCACTACCATTTGATGCCATTATTCATTCGTTGAGGCAATTTTGCTAAGCCTTTATTAGGCGGAAGCCCACAATTCATGATATTTTATATATCCACAAATGCAAAGGCAGATAGTTTGTGGTTGTTCTTGTAACCAACAATTTTCTTACGCCAAATCCATTTCCTTTCTCACATTGGTTGATTAAGAGATTTATTTTTCATTTATTAGTATATTAACATTGCGAAAATAATTATATTAGGTTTTCAGCAAAAAAAGGCCTACGTTCTCATTATGTGTCTCGTTTTCTAATCCATCAACAAAAAAAATTCTCATATGTTAATTTTTTTCTTGATTGTTTCACTATTTTTTTTAAATTATAATTTTTTTTAATTAAAAAGTAATACACATTAATTTTTTTATTGATTGAATAAGAAATGAGACACGAAACAGGAATAGACGATTTTTACTGTAAATATGATGCTTCATTCGTCAGCTTCGTTGATTCTGTTTGTAGTGTTAAGTATATCCCGTGCCTATCGGATATGACTAGGTTTCTTTAACTAATAAATAATAATATCTAAAACACATGGCTGAGATAAGAATAGGTAAAGGCATATTTATAGGGAGGTCAACGCTTGTGCTCTTACTCTCGCTAAAGTTGAAGGACTCTCTACTTCCTCTGATCTTGTTGTTTTGCACTCTTTAATTTCTTTTATTAGTCTTTTTTTTTTTTTTGCTAAATAAAGAAATTATCCATTAATCATAAAATAACCGAAGTCATTACAATCAAAAGATAAAAACGAAATACAAGAAAAAATAAAAGTTATACAATGGTGTTCTAGAACACCATGATAACAGATAAAAGTTCACAACCTGGACCGGGTACACACTACAAACAGTAGAAAAAAATAAATACGTAATAAAATTCTTCGCAGCATCGTCTCCAAAATCCTTGAACAGCAGTAGCAAGCTCAGTTCCAACACCTTTATTAGAAATCAACAATCTACGAGACCATGGGCATATCAACCGTCTCATAGATTGTCTCGGAAAGATGAAGAAAACCGAGGAAGGGCCCATAACAACTCCGGGTTTAGAGGAAAACTTCGGATCTGGAAGGATCTGAAGTAGATCTTGCATCTAAGTCTTGAATCTTGAATAAGAATGCCTTGAAAAAATTTCATCACGATTTACGGCAGAGGGTGAAGACACCAAAAGTGAATAAAAGTAGATAACTGGCCAAGATTCGACCATTGGCCGGAGCCAATGGCCAAATCAGGCTAGAAGCAGAAAGGGGAAAAAAGGTCGCAGGAAGAGTAGGGGAAGAGAGAGAAAAGATGGGGGAATTATTATATGACTAATAATTTCTTTTATTAGTCATATAGTGGCGGAAATGCCCATGGGGGTTTCTTTTCCTAGGACTATTTCTGATATATCTATCCATACCCAACTTATTTTTGTTAGTCTTATAGTGGTAGAATATGGACAAGATGTATTAATAGATAAGAATAACTGTAACAACTTTATCCCCCTATCCTACGGGATAGGGAATTATTTCTTTTATATATTATCTCTTTTACAATATATATATATATATATATATATACACTAGCCAAATCACCCGTGCTATGCACGGAAACAAAATTAATTGTTTAAAAAAATATTAAATAGTATAAAAGTGAAAAATGACATTCTACACGGATATTGTTGTTTATTTTTCGACATACCTAAATAGAAAAAAGAAACAATATAAGAATTTTGTATTTATATACAAAATATCAACCAGTCATGTTTATTAAACTAATTAAAAACCAAACAATTCCATAAAATTACATATAGGATTGTAAAGCGTTGTGATTGGTTGAAACTAGAAACAGACTATGTAATATAAATATAGATAGATTGTTTGATTGAACCATCTGAATAACTAATAAAGTTTGCCTCTCAAATTCATTGGGAAAATTCCAAATTAGTTAATGATACTCTAAAAACTAATGGCTAGATAAAAAAATATATATTTTTTTTAAAAGTTTTTTACTCTTTTAATGAAAACGATTCGTGAACAGGTTGACCTGCTGGTTAATTATTAAACTAAATGATTCGTTGAACTAATAAAAACTTTAACTATTTGAATGAAGAATGGAAAAGAAAATTGGATTTTGCCACTCAATTTAATTGACTAAAAACTAACTCAATCAATTCATTCAATAAAAAATCATTCTCAACCCATTTGTTTATAATATTGTAAAATTTCAAAAACTTCATAAACTTCCGATGTGGGATCTTTAATTGTATTGAAAAGAGAAAAAATAATAAGATTGAATAGGGAAAATAAAAAATTATTAAAAATATTAAAATTAACTATTTCATTTGAATAAGTCAAAGATATCGTGTTATATCATTAAATTAATAAATAAAAAATCATCGCAACCAATCATGTTTTTTGAACTAATCAAAAATCAAACAATTCCATAAAATTACACTTAAGATTGTAAAGGGTTGTGATTGGTTGAAAATGAAAAACTGGCTCTATAATATAAATATAAAAATATATAGATTGTTTAATTGAACAATCTGAAAAGCTAATAAAGTCTGTCTTTCAAATTCATTGGGAAAATTCCAACTTAGTTAATGATACTCTAAAACAAACGGCTGGATAAAAAAATTATTTTTTAAAAGTTTATACTCTTTTAATGAAAAAGATTAATGAGCAGGTTGACCTGCGGGTTAATTTATAAATTAAATGATTCGTTAAACTATTTTTTCTTTTTTAAAAAAACTTTAACTATTTGAATGAAAAAATTGAAAAGAAAATTGGATTTGTCACTCAATTTAATGGACTAAAAACCAACTCAATCAATTTATTCAATAAAACCCATTCTCAACCCATTTATTTATAATGTTGTCAAATTTTAAAAACTTCATAAACTTCCAATATGGGATCTTAAATTGTACTCCCTCCGTCCCAAATTATCTGTCCACATTTCCTTTTTAATTTGTCCCAAATTATTTGTCCACTTTCTAAATAAAGGGTTCATTAATGATGATTTTTCCAATCCTACCCTTTACATTAAATATTGGAGAGAGAAAAATAAAGAGAGAAAAGAAAGTGAATTAAGTTGGAAGTAACATTAAATAGGGTTATGTTTGACATTTTATCATATTCCACTATAGAATTTGATGAAACCTTAATTCCCGTGTAAAATACAAAGTGGACAAATAATTTGGGACGGAGGGAGCAATGAAAAGAGAAAAAAGAATAAAATTGAATAGGAAAAATAAAAAACAATTAAAAACATTAAAATGAACTATTTCATTTGAATAAGTCAAAGATATCAAGCTATATAATTAAATTAATAAATAAAAAATAATTTCAACCAATCAAGTTTTTAATCAATTAAAACCCAAACAATTCCATAAAATTACACGTACGATTGTAAAGGGTTGTAATTGGTTGAAAATGAAAAATAATCTCTGTAATATAAATATAGATAGATTGTTTAATTGAACAATATGTAAAGCTAATAAAGTCTGTCTCTCAAATTCATTAGAAAAATCACTCTTAGTTAATCATACTCTAAAAACTAATGGCCGAATAATATTTTTTTTAAAAAGTTTTATACTCTTTTAATGAAAAAAGATTAGTTAGCAGGTTGACCTGCGGGTTAATTAATGAACTAAATGATTTGTTAAACTAATTTTCTTTTTAAAAAAAAACTTTAACTATTTGAATGAAAAAATTTGAAAAAAAAATTGGATTTGTCACAATTTAATGGACTAAAAACCAAACTCAATCAATTTATTCAATACAAAATCATTCTCAACCCACTTATTTATATTCTTGTCAAAATTCAAAAACCTCATAAACTTCTGATGTGGGGATCTTGAATTGCATTGAAAAGAGAAAAAAGAATGAAATTGAACAGGAAAAATTAAAAAATATTAAAATTAACTATTTCATTTGAATAATGCAAAGATATCAAGCTATATCATTAATTGAATAAATAAAAAATCATCTCAACCAATCATGTTTTTTGAACTAATTAAAACCAAACAATTTCATAAAATTACATGTACGATTGTAAATGGTTGCGATTAGTTGAAACTAAAAACAGACTCTGTAATATAAATATAGATAGATTGTTTAATTGAAAAATCTGAAAAGCTAATAAAGTCTGCCTCTCAAATTCATTGGAAAATTCCAACTTAGTTAATGATACTCTAAAAACTAATGGCGGGATAAAAAATTACTATTTTTTAAAAGTTTATAATCTTTTAATGAAAAAGATTAGTGAGCGGGTTAACATGCGGGTTAATTTATAAACTAAATGATTCGTTAAACTAATTTTTTTTTAAAATTTTTTTTAACTATTTGAATGAAAAAATTGAAAAGAAATTTGGATTTGTCTCTCAATTTAATGGACTAAAACCCAACTAAATCAATTTATTCAATAAAAAAACCATTCTCAACGCATTTATTTATAATGTGTCATTTTCTAGGATTTTTTATATTTTTAATTAATTATAAAACTTTTGATTGGTGCAAAAAATTTGAACTATTTTATTCAATTCGGAGGAGGAAGGATTTGAACCCGTGCAGATCAAATGCCATACCAGATTGCCAGCTACTCTGGCGGCTATTTGACAACTATATTATTTAATTCTTTTAATGGAATGCTAATTTAAGTAAATTATGAGATAGTTGGAATATTGTTATAAATTCCATAAGAAAAAATTTGTTTCGTTTGAACTTTTATATTGCAATAATTTTTACATTAATCTATAAGCTACTTACCGACCATAATGTTTTTGAGTTTTTGTTGAATAAAGTATACAGAATGAGTTTTTGTCGAATAAAGTATACATAATGAGTTTTTGTTGAGTAAAGTATGTCTTTATGAGTTTTTTTTTTCTTTTTAGAATGACTAGAATTAAATTACTCATTTTCTAAAATAATAATATTTTTTCATATAAACTTCCACTACTAACCTTCCTTAGTTTAAGCGTAATTTAAGGGGATTAAATTTCCTTAACTAATAATGTTAGAAGACAACTTTATTAAAAGTAAAATACTTTTATTAATTTTCATTTTAAGTCAAAGTGAAATATTAAATTCAAGATTGAAGCAATATTGTATTTGTTAAAGTATATAGCCTAAATAATATTCGAGTTTCTGATGACTATGTATCATCATATTGCTTATGACCCTTGTGTTATTTTTCTAAATTTCTTTTATATTATTAGTAGAATTTTTGCTTTTTTGCATTGATTTATGATACCTGAATCTATTGATCATTGCTAGCCACTTTTAATTTTTTATTTTGATTTTTCTTTTAAATGTTTCGATTTATTTGATTGCTGGGTACAAAGAATCCTAATTCTTGGTAACATTTTCTGTTATATGTATTGATTTACGTATGTCCTAGAAGTCTTAAGCAAAACCTTAATTTAGACTTGATTTGTTATTTTGGTTCTAAGAATTAAGTTTTTAAGCCATGCCCAACAGAGTTTTCTTAAAAGATTGCCCTTCAAAAATGACCAATTTTGCAAAAAATTATGAAGTTTATGATGAACTTATTTGAGGGAATTTATTGGGAAGTTTCTGTGAACTTATGGGAATTTATGAGAATATTTAATTCTAATATTTACTCATCTCTTCATCCGTTTTATGTTCAATACTTTTGACGTTTAATTATTATTTATATCTATTTTGATCCATTTTTTATCCAATAAACATTATTATTAATAAATTCCCTTTAAATAATTTATTATATACTATTAGATTGATTTTATTTTTCAGGGAATAAAAACATTTAATAAAATGGATCTTACAACAATGCAAGTTTGTAGAAAAAAACTTGAGCAGAAAATTGCTCGCTCTCATAGAAGAAGATGCATTATCTCAAAATGTGGAGCACACAATGTTGAAAAAACTTCATGAATTAGATGGCTCCATAAGAAAAATGAACTCAAAATACGTAGTCTTTTCATTTTTTCTTAAAAGATTAGGTGATTAATATTTAATAGTAGTAGTGTAGTGATTATTGGACCAAAACATTGGATGAAACATTAATCGAAATAGTATAGGACTATGTTTAATTATTTTGATTATATATTATTTGATCCAATATTTTTTATCCAATAATCCTTCGATGCTCACCCTTATATTTGTGAGTTACTCAATAAAATTCAAATTACAGTTAACGAGTTTTTGTTCTAAATACAATTGTACAGCCATTAAATTAATAATTTGAAATTCAGTATTTCCGTGTATAGCACGGGTCATTTGCTAGTATATATATATATATATATTACAGAGCATGTTATAGATACGTATATTTGTATCTATATATTTCTTCAATACTATTTTCTTAGATTTTCACATTTTTTAAATAATTTACTAATTTTTATTGGTTGAGGATATTTAGGTTAATTAAATTAATTGAAAATTAACTTATCTTAATAAAAATTAAATATCAACTTTAATTGGTGCAAAAATGTTAAACTATTTTATTTAAATTGGGTGGGGGGGATTCGATCCCCCGACCTGCAAGCCGGATGCTACGCCACATTGCCAACTGCTCTGGTAGGCATTTGACAACCACTTTCTTTAATTCTTTTAATGGAATGCTAATTTAAATTTTATTTTGGTTGTAAACTCTTAATTGGCTTATAAGAGTATCCCACATTGAAAAATTACATTGTTTTTTTACTTTGACAATACTATAAATGATGGTACTTTGACATATTTTGAGTTAGAAAATTGGGCTGACATTTTAGCCCATCAAATTAAAGAAGCCCGCTTATTTACTTCTTATATTTTTTATTTATATAAATATTAATAGTTAAAGTTTTAACAAATAACGGGTAATTCAGATTATCGGGTCCTCTGAATTCCGATTGAGCTTATAATCAAGTTCGATTTAGCTCAGACTTATGCAATGTTCATTTTTTTTTATTCTAATGGAGAATTTTTATTTTCATAATATATTTTTAAAAATAAATAAAAATGTATATTTAAAAAAAAATCAATTCGCTTCGTTTATACTGCGAAAATCAAGTGAATCTTTTTCTAAACTCTCTAAAACTAAAGTATTAATTCGTAGAAATTTTAATTTATAATCTATATATATATATATATATATATATATATATATATATATATATATATATATATATATATATATATATATATATATTACATAGCATGTTATAGATACATATACTTGCATCTATATATTTTTTCAATACTATTTTCTTAGATTTTCACATTTTTTAATTAATTTACTAATTTTTATTGGTTGAGAATATTTAGGTTAATTAAATTAATTGAAAATTAACTTATCTTAATAAAAAGAGCAAATAGCTTTTTCTGCCACGAAACTAGTTACGAGTGCTATAACTGCCACAAATCACGTTTTCGTGCTATATCTGCCACAAATAGTTTTTCCGTGCCTTTTTTTGCCATGAAACATTTTATGAGTGCTAAAAATGCCACAAAAAGAGGTAGGGTGAAAGGAAAAATAGGTAAGAGTTCAATCTAATTTCAATTAGACCCTAAAATCAAAATTTTATATTATATTGGGTACCTAATTTTATTTTATTTTTAATACTTGACCCTTCTTCCCAAATTTACCAAAACCCCACCACTACCTTCTTCTTTCTTCTCTTCCCACATCGAGCCACCACCACCTCCCATCCTGTTACCCAATCCCTGCCCCCACCCATACCAAAGAGTACCAAATCTGCCAAAAAATGACTGCTTGAAGATTTGGAGAGGCGTGGTGAAGGTGATAGCCTAGCAAAAATGCCTAAGAACAATTAGATATTCTTAGAAAATTGGTCTGCATATTTCTTTGCGAGAGTCCTTTTTGTTCAAGAATTCTGATGGTATTAGATGCAAAGCATCTCTGTTAGGTTAATTATGTACTGCAAACTAATCTACATTTTGTTTTGTACTTTGGCTGGTATGTATTTTGTTTAATTTTTTTGATGGTTTTAGCAGCAAAGCACTTGGTTAATCTTGTAGTGCAAATTGATTAGCATTTTGCTTATTGCTTTGACTTAGATGTATTTTGTAAAACAGTTTCTAAAGGTTAGAGCAGCAAAGCATTGTGAAATTTGTTATATGTGTCTGAAATATAGACCTAGACGTGCTTTCATCGTATGGATTGCTATTCTTGGTTAATTTTCAGGGGGTATAGGTGGGGGTTAGGGATTGGGTGGCGAGATGGGAGGTGGTGGCGGCGGCTCGAGGTGGGAGGAAAAGGAAGAAGAATGTGGTGGAGGCTTTGATAAATTTGGGAATAAGGGGTCAATTATTTAAAAAATAAATAGTGTACCCAATTAAATATAAAAATGTGATTTTAGGGTCTATTTGAAATTAATTTGATCTCTTACCTATTTTTCCTTTCACCCTCCCTCTTTTTGTGGCATTTTTAACACTAATAAAATGTTTCATGGCAAAAAAGGCACGGAAAAACAATTTGTGGCAGATATAGCACTTGTAACTAGTTTTGTGGCAGATATAGCACGAAAACATGATTTGTGGCAGATATAGCACTCGTAACTAGTTTTGTGACAGAAAAAACAATTTGCTCTAATAAAAATTAAATATCAACTTTAATTGGTGCAAAAATGTTAAACTATATTATTTAAATTGGGAGAGGGGGGATTCGATCCCCCGACCTGCAAACCGAATGCTGCGCCACATTGCCAACTACTCTGGCAAGTATCTGACAATTATTTTCTTTAATTCTTTTAATGGAATGGTAATTTAAATTTTATTTTGGTTGTAAACTCTTAATTGGCTTATAAGAGTATCCCACATTGAAAAGTTACATTGTTTTTTGAGTTTGACAATACTATAAATGATGGTACTTTGACATGTTTTGAGTTACAAAATTGGGCTAACATTTTAGCCCATCAAATTAAGGAAGCCCGCTTATTTGCTTCTTATATTTTTTATTTATATAAATATAAATAGTTAAAGTTTTAACAAATAACGGGTAATTTAGATGATCGGTCCTCTGAATTCCGATTGAGCTTATAATCAAGTTCGATTTAGCTCAAACTTATGCAATGTTCATTTTTTTAATTCTAATGGAGAATTTTTATTTTCATAATATATTTTTAAAAATAAATAAATATGGATATTTAAAAAAAATCAATTCGCTTCGTTTATATTGCAAAAATCAAGTGAATCTTTTTCTAAACTCTCTGAAACTAAAGTATTAATTTGTAGAAATTTTAATTTATAATAAAAGTTAAAAATATTAATCTAAAGTCAAATAAGAGAATTAACAACAATAAAACTCTCACATAAAAAAAATAATTATTATTTTTAAAATTTGACAAATAACAAGACTATAAAAGAAAATTAATGTGCATAAAATTTATACTTCCTCCGATTCAAAATAGAAGTTTTTTTAAGAGTTATTTTTTGTTGCAAAATATAGGTCTTTTTACAAGAATGTTGCATTTATTGACTAATTTACCCTTACATTATTTTCTACATATATTCATATTTGTCAAAATGTATAGTTCTCATGCAACTCTTCATTAATTTATTTGTTCTTTTGGAGTATTAATTAGGGGTACTTTAGTCATATTGATTAGTATCTTAATTTGTGTGAAAACTCCTAAAAAAAGTTATATTTTGAATCGGAAGGAGTATCTATCTATATTTATATTATAGAGGTTGTTTTCAGTTTCAGTCAATCACATCCTTCTAAATCCTACGTGTAATTTCCATGATTTTTTTTTTCAATTAATTATTTTATAAAATTTTGATTGGTTGGTTAAATTTTACTTTGGTTGTAAATTCTTAATTTGCTTATAAGAGTATCCCACATTGAAAAGCTATATTGTTTTTTTAGTTTGACAAAACTATAAAAGAGTGTACTTTGACATGTTTTGAGTTACAAAATTACTTTGATATTTTTTCTTTCATTAAACATTATGTTTCCGTGCATAGCACGGGTATTTTTGCTAGTATATATATATATAGCTGAGGGCATATTAGACATTTTAAGACCTTTATTTTATTATTCTTTTTTTAAGGTTCCGGGCGGAGGATCCAAAACTTCCTAAACAAACTTTCATTATTAGTAAAACTAATTTAGTTTTGGTTGATTTATTCCATCAAAGCCTGAGTCACTCAAAACTCTTTAAATATAACGTCTTACTAGGTGGAAACTCAATTACTCAAAACTTTATACCATGTGAAAATTCTGTCTAAGGGCCCGCTCTGATACCATGTGAAAATTCCACATTTAATATCTAAGAAAAATATTCAAATAACAGATAAATTTATGGTTAACATCTCTTTTTCCCAATTGGTTTATAAAGGATATGTAGACATATGATCTAATTTTCATATGGTATCAGAGCGGGCCCTTAGACAGAATGTGTGAGCTCATAATACCCAAGTGGGCTATAATTATCTTCGTACGACCCAAGAAGGGCAGCGGACCTTAAATTGACTCTCATCACGATGTGAGGAAGAGTATTGAAATATGAAGTCTCACATCTAACACCTCTCCTTGCCAATTAGTTTTGAGATGATACGAATACTCATGAGCTAATTTTCACAAAAACCCTTTAAATATGGCAAAAATCGAAACTAAGAACTAGTGAAATACAATATTTTTTATTTGTCTGAACATGTAGCTTTGATAAATACTTTTTCTATCATTTGAGTCCCTCTAGGTGAGACTTCTCCTACAATTGCCACATAATTTTTTTTAATAAAAGTTCAAATCACATTTTTAATAGAAAAATCTATTTAGAATCTCATACTACTTTTCAATCCACAAAATTAATAGAATAATGAATATTCGATATTTGCACAAACAATAATAATTTTTCTATTCTAAATTGAATGTCTATATTTGTTTTCATTTTGTATAGGTAAGTAAATATTTAATTCTGAACGGAAGGAGTAGTAATAATAATATGAAAACAAAGGAAGGAATGGAGAACTAATATGTAGAAAGAACAAAGCGATTGATATGGGAGTCAATTATTTGAGGGCAAGTGTTATAAACTCTTTTGAACTAACAAGATGATGGAAGATAAAATAAAGGAGATATCTCTAATATGCAAAAGTGTATAGGATTTCTTTATTCTTCAATTGGCAACTTTTTTTTCGTTAGGAAGACACCTAATTTTCTCACTTGATTCAAGTTTTTTCCTAATTTGATTAATAGATGATTATCAAAGATAAGATATTTCAGAAAGTTGGAGAAGAAACAAAAATTAAAAGCTAACTGTTGAAATCCCACATCGACTAACTAGTGAGCAAATTTGTTCTTTATAAGGATTTGATAATCCTCCCCCTCTTGAGGTACCTTTTGAGGGAATGAGTTAGATCCAAGTTCATTTTCTACATGGTATCAGAGCCACCTAGTTCGATGTTGGGCCCCATTATTTGTTCACGGTCCCTACATCGATTAGCTAGTGAGCAAATTTGTTTTTTATAAGGATTGGGCAATCCTCCCCCTCTTGAGGTACCTTTTGAAGGAATGAGTTAGACCCAAGTCCATTTTCTACACTAATCCAAAAAGAGAGAGAGATCATCAAATATTTCAATTGAAATTTTGAGTAAATTACTAAGATAGAGATAATTCCATTAAAAGAAAAAGAAATGTTATTAAAGCTAGGAATCTCCCTACACGACACTTCTTGTTGATATACAAACTTTTCCCCACATATTTTGCAAAATGGTTTTTCTTTATAGTTTGCACGTATATATATACTATACTCCTTTTCTTCGAGTTTAATTTACTGATTTTTATTTTATTTATTGGTTACTTTAAAATTTTGAGAAAAAATAGTGAATAATCTCGATGTCTAACCTTTATCACTAGACCAATATCAATATACATATGAAAGCCCTAACCTAATATCAATACCATGTTTGACATTTGCGGTATTAATCTCATAATGATAAGGAGGACCGGTGGAGTATATGCAGAAAATGACTGCATGACTTACTTATTCTTCAACTTAGATAAAGTGTGACAAATAATTTTAAACCGGAATATATTTTACATATTATATATGTATACACATGCTCGGCTATTTCTATGTCCAAAGTGACATACGGAACCGGTGAGGGACCCACGAAAATTTTTAAAATCACTTAATATTTTTTTTGTTATATGGATTCGGGTACGTGTTTCAAATTCAAATACATATCTAAATGTCATGTGTTTATACCTCTAAAAGTAAGCACACGATGACACTTCTTGGAATTCGGTCACGAGTACGTGGATACATAAATAATTAGGGTCATACAAGAAAATTAATGAATTAATCACCTTTTGTAAAGGGAAATAAACATTTAATATATTCCTCACTATAGCCGGATGTAGAATATCACCATTGTATATGCATCTAGTATCCTTTAAAGTATCCAATTTTTTTTTACCATATTCGTTGAAGATCTCATACTCATACTCACACTCATGTTGTATCATTTATAACACGGGTGCGCAACAACCAAAACAAATATTGTGATTGTTCATACTCTTGAAACTTAGTGTTTGTGATTATGTTTTGACACTTTTTTATATTTAATATTATTTTAAAAAAAAATTAGAGGTCTAACTTTGATAATTAGTATAGGGTCTGAATATTGTTCGAAACGGACATGTGTATACACATACAACATAAACAAGTACTTAACGAATTAAATGATAGGACGAGGGCTGTGATGAAAACCATTAGCATCTTTTCTTTGCTTGTAAATTTTCAAGTATGGTTTGGAATGAGATTAAAAGGTGGGTTGGAATTAGAAGAGAAATTAAGACTTTGAAGAGTGCATTCAAATAGTTGAAGATAGAAGCACGAGGTACCACTTGACATAGCAAGAAGAAGAAATTGACAATTACCTCCATGATCCACCATTTATGGAGCGAAAAGAATAGAAGGATTTTTTAATAAGAATCTCTACAACCAAAGAAATTAGTTTGTAGGATCAAAACACAAGTATACATGGGTAGGCATTAGGGATGGCAATGGGGTCGGGTGGGGGCGGATACCATGATCTCCAGCCCCAACCCCGCCTCTTCCATTGCATCCCCATGCCCGGCCTAACCCAGCACTGGGGATATATGGGCATCCCATCCCCAACTCATGTGGAGGCCCACCCCCAACTGGGGAAAAGCGGGGAATTTTTTCCCCAAATTCCCACTTTCGTCCCAGTGAAGGCTCAACCTCGAATAGAAAAAAAATAGTGAATTTTTAACAAAAATTCCCAAATAGAACCTTGAAAAAAATTATATATAATTGTAAAATAAAATATTTAATGCCTGTAAAATGAAACAGCATAATCTAAATTGATATTAGTTTGCTCACCAAATGATACTAGTTTATATACACCGCTCATTTGCTGCCCAATAACATAATATAGATCATTTTGCAAGACATGTGACCTCTTCCCCAGAACCAAAGATTGAGAAGTCGAAAAACTTGTTGATCTATTTGGTTGTTTCTCATTTTTTGACTTGTACTCATTAAACAAATCAATGCAAGACTTTTTAACTTTCTCAATCCTATTAGGAGATTCAACTCTACCATATATTTTACGAGAGTAGTTCCGGAAAGAATTTGATTCACGTGATCTTTTCCAAATTAGACGTCTATTTCATTTTTTAAGTATTTTATGCTCTTTCTATTTTGTATTTTAGACGGGCCATACGTGGCGTGGCGGAGCGGGGATATTATTTCACCCGCCTCCTGCAGCGGGGCCAAATTCATCCCCATCCCCAACTTAAACAGGGTAATCCCCGGCCTAACCGGATTGGGCCGGTTCGGATCTCCAATTCACCCGCCCCTATTGCCATTCCTACTAGGCTTCGCTTTGTATCCTAATGATTTGAACTTGTAGTTGCATTTTTGGTTGTATTAGGTTTATTTGCCAAGATCATGTGATCTTTTTTACATGACAGTGGTATATTTTTGTATTTAGGTAGAAGTATGTGCCTTTGAGGCGAATGATTCGTAATGGATCATTCGTGAACATCTTGTTACCTACGGTGAACTATTTTTATAGTTCTCCATTTTAATCATACATACATTTATTTTTTGATTAAAAAAAAATGATAGGACGAGTTTATCCCTTTCCGTTCTTCTTAAAATACGAATGAGGGACTCTATCACGTACTTCCTTCCTTCATTCCTCATTTAGATGTTTGAAATGAACAGTGCTCAAAGGTAATTGAAGTGTTAACTTTTAAGCATATATGAATGTAAAAGACTACTTCCTCCGTTCACATTTATCTATCTCTTTAAAATCGTGCACTCGAATTAAGAAAATAATTGGATATATTAGTTTAAAGAAAGTCATGTTTACCCTTCAATTAATACATTTATGTTGAGAACATTAAAATTAATTGTTGACTGAATTAATGAAAGATAAGGGTTGAGTTTGAAAAGAATATATTTAATACTCACTTGAGTTTTTTAAAATAACAGATAATTAGAAAATGATAAAGTATATAGAGACAGATTATTGGGAACGGAGGGTAGAAGTGTTCATGAAAAACTCAAACCGATCCAAACCGAATTTTCGATTTTGAGCGATGTATTGAACTGGTTTCGATTTGAACTAAATTAAAACCGAACTTCTAATTTGGTTTAAATTTTTTTATAATCCAAAACGAACCAAACCGATATATATATATATATATATATATATATATATATATATATATATTAAAAAAACTCTCTTGTAATAAAACATATTGAACTTCTTATTTATACCATGACAAGCAAACTCTCAAAGTGCTAAAGTAAGAGATTGAAGAGCCATTTGATGTGTGTAGTTTTTGGATTCACCTGAGATTTTTGTTTTATTTTGAAACTAATAATAGTGTAATTTTTGTATTTTTTGTTTTTTTCCCGTAGGATAATTTTTCAGTAATTTGTTTGAAATTCAAGAATCAAAATCCAGAATTTATGTTTCATTAATTTGTTTTTTTTTGTTGTGTTTAACTTGTGAAAAACAATAGACATATTTCTTTATATTTTTAATAGCTAGATAATTATATAAAAAAAATTATTTTATTTTTACTTTATATTGAAGTTCAAGAATCTAGAATTTATATTTCATTATTTTTTTATTTATTTTTTTGTCGTGTTTTAACTTATGAAAAATAATAGACTTATTTCTTTATATTTTTAGTAGCTAGATAATTATATAAAAAATTATTTTATTTTTACTTTATATTGAAGTTTAAGATTCAAGAATTTATGTTTCAATATTTTGTTTTTGATTGTGTTTAACTTGTGAAAACGATAGTCTTATTTATTTATATTTTTAGCAGTTAGATAATTATATAAAATAAAAAATTATTTTTACTTTATAATCAATATATTTTTTATCTCCCGAAAACCGAACAACCAAACCAAACCGATACAAACCGAATGCATCTGTTTGTGATTTTGAATGGTTTAGATTGATTTTAAAATTTTCAAACCGAATATTTTAGTTTGATTTAAAAAATGTCTAAAATCGAAGCAATCCCGAACCATGAACACCCTAAAGGAGGGAGTATAATGTTCTTGTATTGATTTACACCTTTCTCCTTTTCCCAACTTATACCAATAAATAAGAGTGAAAGTGAAAAGTAATTATTAAAACATTGTTAGATTGTAAAACTAGAAATGGAGAAAAACAGATCATTGACGACATCTTAATGTGGACCAGGAGAATATATGCATTATTCCAAGTGTTTGCCAAAATCAACCTTTTTATCAACTTAGCAAAATATTAGTAGCACTTCACATATTAGCCTGAAATATCAGCAATGTCAGCAGGCTCTATATATAAGGGCTAGAATTGAATCTGCCCATGCTGATAATACCATACAATCAAAGGGATATATATAATTATTCTATCTGAGAAATTGAATTTTGGAAGGTACACGAAATGTCCCCGAAACAAGCTGAACATAAAATCATAAAAGCTATACCCAGACCCATAGATGAAATACACGTGTAAGTCAAAAGTAACTGGCATTTTGGTCCACGTGTATTGCATTCATTGGTCTGGGGTAACTTAAAGTTGCTCATGGACCAAGATAAAACTTCTCCTGGGATATAGGGTAAGGGGCAGAGATACACAATCATCCAAGGCAAACAATGATCAAATATCACCCATTGATCAACAATTATCAGATACAGATCTTGCAAAACAATAACAAGTTTATGCAAATAATGAAGATACTGCTGTCTAAAATCAACAATATATATTATGCAGAATTATAAAGTGGAAATAGGAGAATATTGTCATTTCGGTTTTTCTATTTATTACATAACTCCGAAGGAAAACACAGTCGGGCGTGTACTTTTCCTTAATCCCAAAAGCATCCAATTTTAGTTTTTCCTACTAGATACTTCGAAAACAAGTATATATCAGAAGATCGATGTTTCAAACCAGCTAAAATCACATTCCTCAAATGATTTCTGGCAGTGAACCTTGAGAGTTGAGAATGCTGTATCACGAATGTTCATGGGCTATGTTCGTGTCTTCCCATTCTAATCGGAAACAAATTTGTGAAACCTTGAAGTAAGTTTTATACACAATATCCTCAGTTAAGGCATCACTTTGAATGTCTTTCACAAAATGACGCCAACGTTTGGTAGTACTGGAGGTGCAGCATTGGGGAAATTCGCCACTGTCAAGCAACATCTCGCACAGGTACTACAAAAGCAGCAGCACAGAATCAACAACAACAACTGAATTGAGAAAAATAAATCTTCTAGCGAAACTTCAGAAATAACAAAGGATAGCTCCAAATGATACCGATGCAAGCTTCTTGTGGTGTGATTGGGTAATTGATGATTGCACCATTGCATGTTCGGGATGACAACACCAAAATAAACCATCCAACCAAGTATCATAGTTAGCTGATGCGACATTAACATCTTTGACTGTAATACGCTTGACAACAGTTAACTCAGGTACTGAAAATTCTTGCAATTCTTCGGGGAGGAAAGAGCTCTTTCCGATTAATATCATGCAAAGCAAAAGACAGAAAACAGGTTTGAGGGGGGAAAATCAAGAAAAAGAAGATATAAAGGAGTACACAAGTTGGGTAAGAGAAATAGGAAGAGTAGTCAGTAAACTTACAGTTCCTGTATTATAAATATGCAAAGTCACATCATTGTGCTGCACAAAATTTGCAAGATATTGCCTTAAACTAAGAAACCATGACGTGTCTACGGGATACTTTATGACTAACGTGAGAAAAGCAGTCAACAGATTCGATGCACTGAATTTGTATATATCAGGTAACCAGAATCCAGTATAGTCATATGATATCAGATTTGGGGCATCAATCGTAACCTCCTGCAGTTGCATACCACGGACCATCCCCAACTGCAACCTTTTAAGCACATGACTGGAGATATTTACCCTCTTCAAGTCGAAACACATGTGCAAAGTCAAATCCTCAAGGAGATGTAATTCAGAAACAAGATCTTCAAACAAGTCATCAGATATACTAACACCAACTAATGATAGTTTTTTCAGATATTTTAAAGAGGCCATTCCCATTGGCAAGTTCCTTTTAGGCCCATTCAAAATAAGGGATTGGAGATGCTCTGCTTCAATCCGGATTGTCTCAATCTTTTGATGTGCATTGTAACCCTCGTGCAAGATAACTTTCTGAAGTCTAGGAAGATTAGGTATAAGCAAATGTTTAAATCCAGAACAAATAATGATCGAAAAGTCCTCGAGTGCAGGAGAACTCTGAATCAAACTAGACATAACCTCATCATCCAAATCTAAACAATTCAAAGAGAGTTCCCTTAAGCAAGAAAACTTTGAATTGTCAGCAAATAGCGGTCCCTTCAACTGGAAATCCATTAATTTTAAAACAACAAGAGATTTAATTGCCAATGCAGCACTAGGCAGAGCATAAAACTTGGTTGACTCATCCTCTTTGCTTATGGAAAGATCTAATTCTCTAATACAGTTTCTTGTCACCAATTCAATACACTGGTTAATGTAAGGGACAAATCTATCGGAATCTCGAAGCACAACATCGAGCCTGAATTTCTCAATGATGGCCTTTTGCTCACCTATTTTCAACCCTGAGTCTCTGATAAATTCCATCAACTTCTTCCCTTCTTCTTGGAAATCCTCCATTGTTATTTTTCTGGAAGGACCGTGTTTTCCAACAAATTCAAAAGTGAAAACTGGGAGTGCAGCCCAAGCAGCCCACCATGTGTTTGACAAAATGCTAGTTCGAGCTGCATCATCCGCTGGCAGGAACAATAAAATGCGCTGAAGGATATGAATTGGTAAACTGGAGGTTATATCCACAGTGGAGTCCATCATCCTGTTACCAAAAAAGTTTAATTGAACAGTTGAAAATGGTGAAGTAAACTGAAACAAAATTTGAATCAAACTAACGGTGCATTTGAATAGAGAGAGTTTTAACCGCAAGTTCAAAAATTGGGCACCCACATCTCCTCTCCCAACTAATTTCACTTTTACAAAACCCTAGACAAAACTTTCAAATCCAAACTCTATCCTATACCACCCTAAGTACAGTCCGGCTAAATTGCGGAACAAGTGTTGGCCCGCACATTGTGGAACACTATTAGCCGTTGGATCAAAGATTTGACGGCTGAGAATGCTGGTTCTAAACAACTGTTGAATTTTTTTTCCAACAGGTGTTGGGAACAAGCCTTCTGAACTGTCAGACTAATAGGTGTCCGCACGGTGCCAAACTTTCTTTGTTCCACACAAGAGCCGGACTGCCCTAAGTAAGGTTGCATTTGTGTACTGGTCCAGCACATTCTCCGCACGGTGCCAAACTTTCTTTGTTACATTATCATTAGTATTAACATGATTCTAAGTGAAACATTTACTGAACGAAAAGCAAAATTCCAACAGGAAATTTCATGAAAATGAGAGTAAATTGCTGATAATGAATATACGAAATCCAAACGTTAATCAGAGTAATTTAATTGGTATCTAGAACATATAAATCCCTTGGATAATTTTCCATTAGCATTAAAAATGATTCAAGTGAAATAATTATGGAATAAAAAAAGCAAAATTCCAACACAAAATTTGATGAAAATGAAAGTAAATTGCAGATCGTGAATGAGATTATGGATTGAAATTAACCTCTGGACGGAAAGAAAAGAAGAAAAGCATACCTCGATCCGGTCCAATAGAATTGATTTAGGGTTTAGACTTCAGAGAGAGACTCTGTATATATAGATACAGTATTCGGTTTTGTTTAGTTGGGGAAAAGGGTTAGTGTGTTTAGTATCCACATCATAGTCTGGCTAATGTGCTTATAACTATTTTATTAGTGTCGTGTTGATTGTTGAATTATTTGATTTAAATCGATATTTTATTTGTTGAATTATTTAATTAGATAATTTAAATTATAAATTTTACGAAATAATAATACTTTGTTAATTAGATCAATTAAAACTGAGGAATTCAGCCAAGCATCGGATTAATTGCCATTTGGGTCCCCAACATATTTGCGCGCAGCCAATTTCATCCTTTTTCTTTTTTTTTACTTTTCACATCCCCAATATATTTTCAAACAGCCACTTTCATCCCTTTAAACTTTTTTCAGCCACTTTCATCCCCAATATATTTTCAAACTGCCATCTTCATCCCCAATATATTTTCTAGCAGCCATTTTCATCCCCAAAAAATTTTCAAACAGCCACTTTAAAAAGGATGCAAGTGGCTGTTTGAAAATATATTGGGGATGAAAGTGGCTGCTAGAAAATATATTGGGGATGAAAATGGCTGGAAAAAGTTAAAAAGGATGAAAGTGACTGTTTGAAAATATATTGGGGATGTGAAAAGTTAAAAAAAAAGAAAAAGGATGAAATTGGCTGCGCGTAAATATGTTGGGGACCCAAATGGCAATTAATCCGCCAAGCATCATTTTTTCTAAAAAAATGACGGAACTGTGGAGTGAGATTTGAACCAAAAAAATTTACCGTGAAGTTGAGTACAAATAAGTCATTTTTTTTTTTTTTTGATGAATAAAAAATTACCCATTAATAATAAAATGGCACGCCATTACAACCTGAAAGTTTCTCAAACTCTTTCTCTAATACAACAAAAAGAGAGGAGTTGAGAAAGGAAAAAAAGACAAACAAGACATAAAATAAAAAGTTACACAAAGTAATGAAAAATAACCCACACCCCAAGAGGTGGGAAGCAACTAAAACTACTAATTTAACAAACAAACAAAAGATAGTCTTCTCCGCAGCATCTTCATCGCCATTTTCGAACTCAAGAGGCAAGCACTTGGTTTCAACCTCTTTCATAGACAGCGATTCAGAAGAACATGGGCTTATCAACGATCTAAAGAATCGCCTAGAAAAGAGGTGGAAACTCAAGAAAGGGCCCAGAAAAGAACTGGGTATCCATATCTTACCACCACTAACTAGCCGATCTAAGAAGATCGACAAAAGATCTCGCCCCCAAGTCTTGAATCTTGGTGAAAAACGCATTAGGGAAGGTCCATCGATGTTTGTGGCCAAAAGTAGGGGTGAGGATACCAAAAAAGGGTAGAGAATGGCTAGATCCAACCAAGAATGGTTGGATCTAGCCATGGAAACCAAGAAAAAGGAAGCTTCAAGAGGAAGGAAAAAGGGGGAAAAGGGGGAAAAGGGGAGAGAGAAGGAAAAAGGGGGAAAAGGGGAGGTACAAATAAGTCATTTAAATACGAGTAACAAAATATGTGGAATTATTAGCCATTTTTGTCATCAATGTATTTTTAAACAGCCAATTTTATCCTTTTCAACTTTTTTCAGCCATTTTTGTCCTCAAAGATTTTACGAGCAGCCGTTTTTGTCATCAACTTATTTTTGAACAGCCACTTTCATCCTAACTTTTTTTAACTTTCTTCATCTTCAAAGATTTTAAGTGCAACCATTTTTATCCTTCTGTCAAATAATTGTCTAAAAGCCGTCAAAATTGATGACGTGTCCAAAGCAGCTCAGATTGTCTCTCTTATGCAGGGTAAAGATGGAAATTCCAAAGTATACTAAGTGCCTCCCTTGTAAAGCCCGTCATTCCCACTCATATCAGTCTCCGTTCTCATTGGAGACAAAATGAGAACAGAGGCTGATATGGAGACAAAATGAGAACGAAAACTGATATGAGTTGGAATAACGGGCTTTAAAAAGGAGGCAATTAGTATACTTTGGAATTTCCATCTTTACCCTTGCGTAAGAGAGACAATCTGAGAGTCGTTTGGACACGTCATCAATTTTTAGACAATTATTTGACGGAAGGATAAAAATAGATGCTCGTAAAATCTTCGGAGATGAAAAAAGTTGAAAAGGATAAAATTGGCTATTTGAAAATACATTGATGACAAAAATGGCTGTTTGAAAATACATTGATGACAAAAATGGCTGAAAAAAGTTGAAAAGGATAAAATTGGCTGTTTGAAAATACATTGATGACAAAAATGGCTAATAATTCAAAATATGTGACTTATGATAATTTAATTAAATTTCTTTTGAAGTTTAGATTTATCAGATTATTTCTTTTCTTTTTTAAGGAAATTATTTATTTCTTTTTAAGGTTAGCTCACTTTATTTATTTTTGGGTAAAAAGTGTTCACACCCCTTAAATTATCTCGGATTTTGGTTTTTGACCCTCAATTAAAAAAAGTCAATTGCTTGACCCTGGACTTTTTTAAAGTATCAATGGTTCCCCTTCCATCCAATTTCTCCGTTAAATAATAACGGAAGGTACCTATGTGACACTCACATGATAAAAATGGGGCAAATTTGACAAATAAATTAATTTTTTAAAAAAAAATAATTAGAAAATGGAAAATCCTTCTAAATCTTTTGAACCGTCCCTAATTTTTTTAACATCCTAAAATTTAAAAAAAAAAATCCTAAATCTTTGAAAAGAAAATGTGATCTCCCATAGGAAATTGATTCAAGAAATCTTGATAAATGAGTAAATAGTATTTTCAATTTCTGGTAAAAACAGTTTATAAAAGTCATGCTTAGGTTGTTATGGGATACGATGAAGACATTGAATATCTTTTTTTGCTCAAAACTAAGTTAAAAAAAAACTCGGTATAATTAGTTACAGCTTTCATGGAGTTTAACATAATTTCATGGAAGTCATCCTTAAGTTATTTAGCAAAAAAAAAAATGCTTAATTTTTTTTTTGCTAAGTATAAAATGCTTAAGTTGTTACTGGGGAATTTGCAAGATTTGCATTTCAAAAAAAAATGCTTAAGTTGTTACAACTTCCATGAATTATGTTAAACTCCATTTAAAGATTTTCACTAGACATGAAATAAAGAAGAAATTAGGGAGAGATTTATGGCTAACCTCAATTTTCTAATTTTTTTATGGTTAATTTATTTTTTCCCAATATGCCTCCTTTTTATCATGTGAATGTCAAATGACATTTTTTAATTGAGGGTCAAAAACCAAAATTTGAGATAATTTAGGGGCGTGGGCTTTTTACCCTTTATTTTTCAAATAACGTTCAAAATTGCACAAGTTTTTGACTCAATAATTGATGGGCATAGCTACCGCTTATAAACGCGGGTTCAGTTCTTACTTGCAACCCTCTCTGATTTAAAACAATAAAAAAAATTAATATTTATTTTCTTCGTATTAAATTTTATTTGAATAACCAGTTACACATATTACAAGTCAAATAATAATATCAGTTCATAAATAAAATGTGATTCAATAAACTTCCACAAAAAAGAAACGTGTGAGCCATAAACTATTGGTCATAAACAAAATATGACCCAAAAGAGCTCCTACAAAAGAATTCATGGACAAATTGTGAAACTTTACTCTTCAGTTTGGAACATATCTATAATAATTTTTGCGAAACGAATAAAAAAAATCAAAGAACCATATAAAAGTAGAAAAAAAAATTCGATTATTAGCCATTTTTGTCACCAAAGATGTTTTGAACAGCCATTTTTATCCTTTTTAAGTTTTTTCAGCCATTTTTGTCCCCAAAGATTTTATTAACAGCCACTTTTATCATTTTTTCAAATAAAATTCAAAAAAAACATCAAAATTGATAATGTGGTAAAAATCTATGATAATACCTCTCTCTTGCAAGGGTAAAAATGTGATGGCTTTAGATGTTTGTTTTTTGCACAAACAGTTAATATTTTGTTGGTTATTTTGGAACTAGGTATGAATGACAAGAACCATATTCTGATTCTAATGTTGTATGAATGGCTATAAGTTTCCAATTTTACCCCTACAGGAGAGAGGTATTATGATAGTTTTTTGCCACATTATCAATTTTGATGTTTTTTTAGAATTTTATTTGAAAAAAGGATAAAAGTGGCTGTTAATAAAATCTTTGGGGACAAAAATGGCTGAAAAAACTTAAAAAGGATAAAAATGGCTGTTCAAAACATATTTGGTGACAAAAATGGCTAATAATTCAAAAAAATTCCAACAATTTATGGTCAAAATCTGGTGAAAATGCTTGAATCTTGAAGACTGTGTAAAGATAAGCTCGAAAGTTTGACTTAAAAGAAAAGGTACTACTAATAAAAATGTGAGTGATATTTTTGAAAATCTTTTATTACATAAAGGAAAATTTATTTGTTACAAGAGGAATATTGAATGTATTTTCACCAAATGTATTCCTGTTCTTCATGGTGTCAATCAAAACGCCAATTATTACATTTTTGCTAACCAAGTTAGTAGCGGATCCAGGAACAAATAATAATAGAGACACGGCAATTTGTGTTAGATCATTTATGCATTTATCATATAAATTGGACAAAATATTCCCTATATACTAAAAACAAATCAGCTGGGTTAAATGCTGATTCCATCCCTACTAACAACCCACATCTCCGATTGGATTGGATTTGGTCTGAGATATCCGGTCTCAATTTCATACTAATTCAAACCCAATCTAGTCTTTTAAACATGATTAATCTTGAAGTTTCATACTTGCATTAAATCCAAAGATCACCATCTAACATCCAAAATCAAACTTCTGGGTAACTTAGATAAATATTAGTAGCATTTTCACATACTTGCCTGAAATATCAGCAGTGTCTACAAGTTTTGTATAAGGGCTACAATAGAATCTCTCCTTGCTGATACCAAGACCAGAAAATTAATACAAAATCCTTATTCACTTTCAATATAGAGGGGTATAAGAGTAAAAGAATGGTCCAGACCACCCAAAAGCACAAGCAGCAGACTGTGTCATTCACAAGTTCTTGAATGATTATTCGAAAAAAGGTAAGTATCCTAATATGTTGTTAGGTCTCATTTGGTAATTTCGGCTTGGGAAATTAATTGATGGGCTCTTTCTGCAAAGCTTTTTGAACAAGTTCGGTCTGCTCCTTGACGTGAACCGAAAGGAAACCAGTGGCAGTAGCAGCAGATGGACCGCGACCGACGTATTTAATATCATCAAGATTACCCCTTCCTAATGCTTTCATAGCACTGCAAAGTCTGGGTGATATGTAACTGTATGCACCCATGTTCATTGGCTCTTCCTGGCACCAGACGATCTCGGCATCTGAAAAAAACACAGAGGATGGTACGAAAATGAGTGACCCGGTGTGATGCATCCGAACAAAGCATGCAGTATGCTATTTACCTATAGGTATAGTAGCCAGAATGATAATAGAGCCCGATCCTTGGTTTCAAGGTATATTTTCATCATATCAAGGATCCCTTGGGGCAACGCCCCAAGAGTTTGTTTTCCATTGAAACGGAAAAGATATAATCAAATAAGATTAAGGAATAGCTATGAGGCTTTGGGGGCACCTTATTGAATTCTAAGTTTCCTTTTACATATATGTACCCCTTTCGTTAAGTATAGGCACAATGAGAAATTATTCTGGATATGCAGCTACAAAACACCACGGAGACTTCTTATCAATAAACACAGTTTAATCTTCCAAATATTTCAAAGAAATCATCATGGCAGCTTTGCATCTCATGGGCTAAGAGGATATGCAAGATGTGCGGCTAGAGTAAATAATAAATAAAAATGCAGTATTTGGAGTTCAAAACATACTTGGATATCGCTTTAATTCACGCTGGATGAGGTTGTATGGGAAGGGACAAAGCTGTTCTACTCGACAAATAGCAACGTCTTTTCTACCCACCTTTCTCCTCTCTTCATCAAGCTCGTAATAAACCTGAAAGAAAAAACAAAAAGTGTTGTAAAACAGAATGGACACGACACCAAATCAAACAGTAGAATTTACAGTAACAAAAACGAGCAAACTAGCTAAAATGGATATTTCTAAACGTTACTTTTGCAAGTTACCAATTCAATGAAAATACAAATAATCAGATATCTAATTGTTGCGTGAATTATATATGGTACTCTCCAATTGGATGCGGTGCACCACACCTTGAACGAGATGGAGCTTAAGGAACAGTGTTTGATTAAGAAGCAGAGAGAGTATCATTGGTTGCTCCTCATTTAGACTACAGCAAATAAGAAGTGATGCTCTTGCAATGACAAAGAAAATTACACACCTTTCCAGAGCAAAGAACCAGACGACTAATGCCCTCCTCAAGATCTGAGTGGTCATTCTGGTCTTTTATCAGGCGCTTGAATCTGGTCCCTTGCTTATCGAAACCTGGGTGACCTTGGACATCATCAAACTCGGAAAGATTCGACTTGCATTCTTTATGACGGAGCAAGTTCTTTGGAGACATTACAATAAGTGGTTTACGAAATTCCCTATGTATCTGAGATGCAATAAGAAAATAAGAAACCAAGAATACTGTCTCAAATTTGAGAAAAATTACAGTTCTTAGGGCCCACTTACTTGACGTCGAAGGACATGGAAATAATTAGCAGGTGTAGTTACATTAACCACCTGCCAATTGCATTCTTGAATCTGTTTTCTGAGAGTAGAGTCCATCTCTGGGATAAGATAGGGGTGGTCATCGCTCATCTGCCAAAAAGAATAAATAAACAAAAAATAAAAAAAGATGGAGATGGTGATGGTGATATCACACATTCTTGGAGAAAGACGCAGTTGAAAATAGAAAACATTCAAAGGAATATGCAAAAACTTCTATGCAACTAGAAGAAAATAGCAAGTCCAAGTCAATACAAAATTAAAAGAGAATGTTGATCGCCAAGATTAAGCTAACAGGGTTCACGCAGTAAAAGAACAAGTTCAAAGTTTTAAGATAACCAGATCAAATAGCATAAATGGTAAAGACTAAGCCAGCACCACGACATGGTACAATCAGATAATGCCATTACTTAAAAAGTCAAGAGTAGTTTCAAATACTACACTGTTTACCGGTTTTAAATCTACTTATAACACCAGAAGAGCAGTTAATCAAGAAATGAAGTAAAATTATGAAAAAGAGCGAAATTTTTCCAAACTGCTGGACCACATGAATAATAGTTTTGATCTGAAAGCGCTTTACTATAATTGTCAGTATGATTCAGTAACCCACGTTTGAATTCAGGAAGAAAATTAGGGACTTGTCTCCAACCAGGTTAAAAGACATCACAATATCAAATAACAAATCATCAGCATACAAGCACACATAAAGAGCCAGACAGTTGAAAATGCCTCAGAAGCACAAAATCAAAGAATAAAAGCCTTAAAATGTCTGTATCACTCAATTTACGCATGTTTTTTTTTAAATTGTGGCCTAAAACTTGCACTTTCGAACATGGAACTGTTAGAGAGAGTGTGTGAGTGTGTGTGTGTGAGAGAGAGAGAGAGATCATAACTAATGAGGATAATACAAAACAATACCTGGAGGAAACGTTCCAAACGTGCACTAGAATGTTCAGGACCCTGGCCATCATAGCCATGAGGTAGAAGCACAACTAATCCTGACTGACGCAGCCATTTGGCTTCTCCACTGCTCACGAACTGATCAAATATGACTTGAGCTCCATTTGCAAAATCACCAAACTGGGCTTCCCACAGTACCAAGGAATTCGGGTTTTCCATCGAGTAACCTAATTCAAAGCCCAGAACACCAAACTCCGAAAGAGAGCTGGATAAATCATGGTAAATGTTCAGAAATGTTTCTCATTACTACACATACAATACTTTGTAAAGGGAGCATTCTTTGCAGCAAAGGTGTTGTCGGCATGGTAATCTTGACAAGTAGAAATTTTAACTTTTCACTTTGGTTCTTTAGAAGAAAAGGAATCTGCAGAAAAATTCTCTTCTTGGGATCATTTGATAAGTAGATTCAATATATGATTAGCTACTTTCAGATCGGGAAAGGAAAATTATATGTTTACGCCTTACCAATTAGATATCTTTCATATATACAGTATACTAAGTTTCTCCATAAGAAAGAAGGAAATGAAACATACAGATATAATATCATAATAGTAGCCTTTAAAGATTAGTGAAAATAAAAAAACCATCAGGGTTCTTTTTCCTTACAAAAGAATAAGAAATTAAACATACAGATAAAAAATAATGTGGCAAAGTTAACCATCAGTGCAAACAAGCAGATATTATAAGCAGCTTAGAGACCAAGGGAAAAAAAAGAGCAACCATTTCATAGGTGCATACCTGTTGCTCACAGTAAACATTTCTTCGTTCTGATTCATCATGACATGATCCAGAGGACAATATTTTTCTCCTGTTTCCTGGTCATGAAGGACTGAGTGTCGATGACTAAAAGTACCTCTTTCAACATCTTGACCGCTCAACCTGACATGGTTTCCTTCTACAAGCAAGGTTGCAAAAGCAAGAGCTTCCCCTACTGCCCAATCAATACCTTCCCCTGTCTCAATCATCTTTGCACGTTCATCATATACCCTCTTTACTGCTCTATGAGCCTTAAAGTTCTCCGGAAGACTGGTGATTGCCTTGCCAACATTCTTCAGAATTTCTGGCTTCACACTGCAGGAAACAAACAGATTAAGCGTCAAAGCTCATGTTTAAAATCAATGCAACTAGAGACTTTTGAGAAAGGAACCATACCCAGTGTTTCGGATACGTGAAAGTTGTTCAGGAGATTTGAACCCAGCCCAGTAAGCTGAAAGCCAGTCCCTTCGTTGGGGGATATACTCTTTGCTGGCCAAAAATTCTTCATTGAGAATTGCATTAACCTTCTTGCTTATCCTATCAACGTCTTCCTTAGACACTTGCCCAGATCCTAGAAGTTTCTTCTGGTAAATCTCAAGAGCCGAAGGATGATTGCGGATGACCTGTTGCATTGATTCAAGCATAGAAGCACGAGGAAATAACCACACAATGAAATCTGATCAAACCAGTAAAAGATAGGAACTGCAGAGTAAAATTAGAGCCCGAATTGATTTGCCTAGGCAACTGAAAACGAGAAATATTGCTGCGAATCTAGCTAAACAGATGCATTTCCCCGAGATAAAAAGGAAACAAAAGCTGACCTTATACATTTTGGGCTGGGTAAAAGATGGCTCATCAATCTCATTGTGACCAAATCGGCGGTAACAAACTATGTCTACGACAACATCTGAATGGAATGTCTGCCGCCATTCGGCTGCAAGTTCACAGACACGAACCACTGCCTCTACATCATCACCATTGACATGGAAAATTGGAGCATTCAAGGCTTTGGCAACATCAGTACAATACTGTGAAGATCTTCCTGACTGGGGATCGGTCGTAAATGCAACTTGATTATTCACCACAATGTGTATAGTCCCTCCTGTAGTGTAATTAGGAAGAGCACTAAGATGAAGAGTCTCATATACAACACCTTGTCCTGCAAAGCTTCCATCTCCATGAATCAAAATACCCATATTCTTTGTTCTATCCACATCATTAGAATAATATTGCTTTGCTCTTGTTTTACCAACCACAACTGGGTCCACAGCTTCCAAGTGACTGGGATTCGCTACGAGTGACAAATGAATCCTCTTTCCTCCCCTAGTTGGCCGGTCATAAGAAGTTCCCAGGTGATACTTGACATCACCGGTTCCAGTGTATAAGCCAACCTCATCTGAAGGTTTTGTACCGCCGCTGAACTCGCTAAATATTTGGCGGAGGGGCTTCCGGACAACATTACCAAGAACATTCAGTCTCCCTCTATGCGACATTCCAATAACAATGCTCTCAACCCCAAGATCTGCTGACCTATCAAACATCTCCTTCATGCCCGGAATCAAGGTCTCAGCACCTTCAAGACCAAATCTCTTGGCAGCTGTCCACTTGGTAGCCAAGAAATTTTCAAACTGAGAACTCCAGACAAGACGATCAAGAATAACTTCACGTCTCTCACGATTGTATTCTATCGGTGTGGGTGTCTCAATTCTGTCCCTCAACCAATTACACTTCTCACGGTCAGCAATGTGCATGTACTCATAACCAATATTACCGCAGTAAGCCTGTTCAAGCCTTGTCAATATAGCTCTTAATGTTTGCACAGGACGATTCTCAGACAAGAACCCAGACATCCTCCATACACCAATGAAGAATTCTCGGTCAAGATCAGCTTCACTAAACCCATACAAAGCTGGATCCAAATCATCAGGAATTTCCCTCTGCTCCAAACCCAAGGGATCCAAATTTGCTTTCATGTGACCATAAACCTGGTATGCTCTGACAACCAACAACAGTCGCATACTCTCTTGAATTGTTTGGCCAGAAATTCCAGGTGATGTGGCAGCCTGGCCAACAAAGTTCCTAAAGAAGTTGTCCCATGACTCATCAACACTATTTGGGTCCTGCTCCCAAGCACGTTGAAGCTCCTCAAGGTAAACACTGCTAGTACCATCTAAGAAACTATCGGTTAACTTAGACAGTGGAACGGGACGAGGAACGGGTGCAGATTGTGCTTTCGGCTTAAAAACAGTTGTATGAAAATATCGGTTTTGCAAAGGGATCACATGGGCTCTTGCAACATATGAACCTCCTCCACCTCGTGCCAAAGATCTTCTAACAGCAAGTTTTGCCACATTAGAACCAGCTCTGAACCACGCCATTGCACTCTGCTAAAGTTTCTATTTTATAAAACTTCTATGTTTCCCCAGCCAAATTTAGGTCCTAATAACAATCATTCTACTCCAAACAACCCTACAGAAATTAAAAAAGGACAACGTAAAGTAGATTTAACAATAAATTAGACATCATATCAACAGACTGAACACTACAATCATTTACGAACTAAAATTAAATTTAAAAAAGTCCGCAATAGGACTTTCATTACAATCACTCAATAGGTGGTAATGCACCACAAAGAATCACACCTAAGCAAAGATGCAACAGAATCATTTCACAAGGTGGACAGAGTAAAGCAGACTTAACAATAAATTAGACATAATATCGGCTCGACAGACTGAAAACTTAAATCATTTATAAACTAAAATAAAATATTTTTTAATAGGATTTCATTACCATCTCTAATCAGGTATTATAGCATTAAAATGAATCACATTAGAGCAAAAATGCAACATAATAATTTCAACACAAAGCCTAAATCCCAAGTAAATGGGGTCGATTACATGAATAAACCCAAGAATTCCTTGTGGTCATTAAAATGAATACATACTCTCCATTTCTTTCTCTCCAACATCATACTCTAATCCAAATCCAACAAATTAATATCACTCTTTATGACTTCTCGGCCCAAACCTTCCTCGTTCACTAAAAATTAAATAATGTTTTTTTTTTTCAAAATAGGATTTCATTACAATCACTAATCAGTTGTTCTAACTAGGCCAGCAAACGGATACGAAATTGTCTATTCCGGATCCATGTCCATTTTTAACTTTTTCTACCAAATCTGTATCCGTATTTTAACGGATACATTATATGTATTACCACCAGATCGCTGATTTGGATCCAATACGGATATGGTAAAAACTCGTTTCAAAAAGTCTAATCCTCCTAATTTAAATAGATTAAAACTTTTCGAAACTAAATAATAAAAATCTACCGTAGCACTTGAGCAGTTGAGACTGAGCAGCAGAGGCTTTTTAATGGTGGTGGCGGTGGCTCTCGAGTCCTCAACTCTGATGAAACGACAGAAGAACTATGTTTTATAACTTTTATTCATATACTTTTGTATGTGAGGATAAAATTAGGGTAAAATTATAGCATTAGATGTGAATTGATCCAAAGGTTAAAAAAATTCATTCATATATATGCTGAAACGGATTCGGGTCTAAAGAATCCGATTTTTTATATTTCAGATCTGTAACTAATTTATTACTCTTATACGGATTCGGAGTCTGATGCAGGTATATGGGTTTGGAGTTCTTACCAAATCCTAAAAAACAATTCGGATTAAAATCGGATACGGATAAAAAGCCGACCCGTTTGCAAGCTTAGTTCTAACATCAAAATAAACCACATTTAAGAAGAAAAAATGCAATACAATCATTTGAATTCCGCTGTCTCAGTCAATAAACAAAACAAATTAAAAATCCATCCGATAAATCACAGTAATGCATTAACAATACATATGTATAATTACATCGTATTTTCATCTAACAGGATCGAATTCAGTGGATGAACATAATGAAGAATCCGTACCGAATATGGAGAAATTGAGAGGGTTCAAAGAAACCCTAGCTGCAGCATAGCGAAAATCGGAGTGAAGCTGGAGATTTTGTTTCCTTATTTATACAAGTTTCAACGGCTACAGTAGCGAATAATGTTCTGGAAGCTCCAACTTTTCCATATTAATCACTTCGCGTATTGGGCAGGCACTATATTCCAATTAGGCACTCTATGAAGAGGCCAATAGCCCAGTGATGCATTAGCCGGTTACGGAATTTCGATACTCTTCGTTTCTGCGTGCGATAAGCTTTATTCTCCCTTATTTAGAGTGTTATCTCTCCCCAATGTGAGGGTAATCGTCCATCGTGGCGTAAAAAAAAATTTAGGCAATAAGGTTTTTATTTTTATTTTTTGAGGAAATGCAATAATAAAAATGTGTCAATTTGGTCATTAAGCTAGGACATCCAATAGGCTTATGTGCTAGGAATTCTCTGTCCACATTTAGTGTCTCTTCCCTATTCTACTAATAAAAAATTGACATGTGTTAATTTTTTAATTAAATAATTATAATCTAAAGAAAATAGTGGAATTCATAGTAAAAAAAATATATATGTGGCAAATATCTATTCGTGTGGAGAAAGAAGGGACCCATAACGGAGACAAAGAATTTTTTGCCTGCTTACGGAGGGTTAATTTCATTTTTAAATCTGAGGATTTTGATTGTTTTCAATTAGGTCTATATAATTGATCAAAATGTGTCAATTTAGTTTCTAACTCTTGCAGACCCTAACATTATTAAAAAAAAAGGGATGTAGTACATAATTCTTTGTGGGGGAGTATTTTCTTAGTAATCTTTTGCAAAATTTCAGAATTTTTAAGAGGTTTAGAATCAAAAGTCTATGTTTAGAGTATGGATGATAATTGACTCGTCTAAGAGACACTTCATTATGAATATTAATTTTGTAAAAAAAATATTAGTACTAAAAAATGAGAATCTATTTCATTATTTTAAATAAATTCCGTTTTAAAAAGCATATTATTTTAAACAAAGAAATGAAAAAAAAATCGATAAGATCTAAGTAGGGACATGAGAGTAAGACTCTAGTCCAGTGGTTAAAGACGCTCTTGTTAAGACATCTCAACATGAAACTTTAAATTTTAGAGTTAATTGCATTTTACTATCATGAAGATGAGGGGTTATACACTTTGATCCAAATATTGTTAATAATGTACTAGTAATATTGTGTAAACATAGCTATAAAATGACTTCAATGTCCTACTTACTGCTGCATTTCACTACCTCAATTTCAATTCTTTTGTAATTTAGTCATTTCAAGAAATAAATTAACTCATTCACTATTAATTTTAAAGTTAAAATTTTAAAAAAATAAATAAATAAACATAAAGTGCTCTCAAAAAACTATTTTCTTTTCTCTACACTTTTCTCGTTGTTTGGCTTCATTTTTCTACCTCATTTTAGGTACTCATCATAAATAAGGGTTTGGCCTTAGACTAGTCATGATTTGGTATAATGGTCCAACCATGATAGTATTTTTTTTTAACCAACATTTTTTACATGAACGAATTTGTGAAACCCGTTCTGGACTGATTTGACAATTTTATATACGTCTGATCCACGTCAGTCACAAATCCGTTCTCAACAAGGACGGAACTATCAGTTTAGTACTTCTCTTGGAATCTGTTTTTGCTTTTATGAAAGGACCAACTTGGTCTTGATCAAATTTCATCTCCAGTTGGCATTGCAAGTACTTTATAGTCTCAAATTAAAATGAAACAAATCTAAGGATCCAATCAATGTTCCTTAAACGGACATGACTAGTTTAGGACAAGTGTATGGGGTCAATTTCAATAATTTAGTAGTTTGTAAATTTGTTCTTATTATTAAGCATGCAGTTATCGTGATATTACAGATTTAATAATCGGTAAAAATCAAAATATCGTATTTAAGTATATCAAGTATTTTTTTCCATACAAAATATTTCGATTTGATGCTCATCGAGTGCGTTGTTCGTCTCTCTTACATTTCCCTTTCTAATAGTGTAAGATTTACTACAAAATAATAATAATAATATTAAAAAATAATAATAACAAGAACGAAAATCGAGCATAAACTCATCTAGCATGTCTAGTCCTTGTGATATTTTGTAAGTTAACTCTCACTATATAAAAATATACACTAACAGTATGTCGCTACATGTAGAAATTTAATACATTAATATTTTGAAATAATGATAATTTGATCTTAGAAAAAACTAGATAGCTAATGATAATTTTGCAATAATATCATGATACTTCTAAATGAAGTTTTTTAGACTAAATATTGTATTAAAACATTTGAAATGCTATCAGTTTCCCCAAGTACTGTGCTTGCTCCATCCTTGTTGAGAACGGATTTCCCAAATCCGTTCTCAAGTCCGTTCTTTGCTAACGTGGCCAAACGCATATAGAATTGCTACGTCAGCTGAGAACGGATTTCCGTAAATCCATTCTCAAGTGAGAACGAATTTGGAGAATCCGTTCATACCAACAAAGTTTTACTAAAAAAAAGACTATTATGGTTGGGCCAGTCTAAGCCCAATCCCTCATAAACAAACATTATTGTGTTAGCCATTAGTTTGGAGGAAAACCCATAAAGTTTCACAAGATTTTGATGCTTGATCATAGTCAAAGTGCTTATCTCATTCTTTTTTCTTTCTCTTTTTGTGAATAATAATTACTTTGTCCCTTTTATAATGGAGGTCTATTTAAATTCTTTATCTAATTACTAAATGTATGTCTTTTTTTAACATTTAAGGATTCATTATAAAACTACTCTTACTATAGAGAGAATGGGAGAGGTTGATATTTGAGAATAAACTAAATAAACTATATAAGTAGATGAGCGAAAATGTTTATTATTTTTCACTTTTCTAACATATGCTAAACTACCTAGAAAAACTTTTATTGTGAAACTGGTGAAGTACTATATTGCTAAGCGAGATGATTCTACAATAGGAGTGTCTCCCTCTATTTCTAAAAAACAAGAAGGGCAGTAGAGTACCTTATGGTTATTCAAGAACCCTTTTGATTTGCATTTTTGTTAATCAAAACCAATAGCTTATTTGGTAAAGTGTACTTTATTTGTAATACCCGTAACTTTTTTGCTTTTAAATTATTTACGTGTAATTAATTTTTGCGTGATTAAATGTGTATGCGTAATTTATTTCGTGCGATTATGTGATTTCATGTCTATTTAATTTTTAAAACGTGACTTAGCAAAAAAAAATTAAAATGTGTTATATGTTATATTGGTGTGCGTTTATTGAGGGGCGTTTTAAACGTATATCGTAGTTGGGAGATTTAGATGTAATTCACTTATAGGAGTAGATTAATTAGATGTGGAATTGGAATTGGAATTAATTAGAAATTTTATCAGCATTAGGAAAGTTAACATAATATAAATAAAATATAAGGAAAATAATATTTTTTTTTAATAAAATAAGGAAAAGAATATAAAAGAGAGAATCAGGAGGATATGAAATAAAAGAAAAAAGAAAATAAGGAAAGGGAAAAGTGGATCGTGGGAATATAGGGGTGAGAGAAGCGTGGTATTAAACATACAAAAAAGAAAAGAAACGTAGAAGCGAGATCACCAATATTCTGGCAGACCTTCGGGAGGGCAATTAAGTATGCTAACGACGTTCGATTTTGACGCACAATTTATTAAAATAATTGCAGTGAAATTATCTTCGAGTGAGCTGCAGACGGAACACAATTCAGAATTCATGATAGAAAGTTATTGCACCGAGAGCGAGACTGGTAGTGTAAATTTCGGGAATTATTTGTTTATCGCTTTCGTAAGAGGTAAGGACCCTACATTTCTGTTATTTTCTATCCTAGAACATGTATATACATTGAGTAATGTTAGTGATTTGATTTGATTTGGAACAGATTGGACGTTATAAAATGCATAAATTGGTGTGATTACGGATTGATTGTACGTGTTGTGTTTTATCGGTTTGATTATCGAATTATCGCTTTGGATTTGGGTGATTCCATATGTTACTATAATCTGAATTGTTTTTACTGTGTATCTAATTCCGTTGTATATATAAAGTTGTTTCATTGTTGCGAATTGTTGATCGTGTGTTATTATTGAACTTGTTTTGATTTTTTTATCACTTTGGTCGTTTTAATTGGTTATCGCTTTGGTCATCTTATTTGGTCTCAGTCGTCTTCAGTCCCTATGTGGTTTTGGTCGACCGAGTCGTCGCCCCATTTTGAGCTTGTGTCTAGGATCTATTCAATGACAGGACTCGTTCGAACTATATAAACGTGAGCACGTTGAAGTGTGAATGTGTTGATCTCGGGAGATCATGTGATACGTGTAGCACTTCATGGACCTTCACCTGATGATGGAAAATCATTAGGACTGTAATGATTTTGTGGAGTCCATAATGATGGATGATGATGCAATGTACGATGAGTCCTTAAAGTGTGAACTCGTTCGTTCAGGGGATGAAACTGAACCCATGTGTTGGACTTTGTAGGCCTTCCTAGTTTGTATTATAACTAGGGTCGTTATATTTGTTGTCGTAGAGTCGTGACTAGATACTTGAGCTCGAACTGTAGGAAGTCGTGTCACAACGGTAGCTATGCTCGTATTTTCTAAGCAAATGTGTGATCGTGCGTACCGTATCGGCAGAGTATGGTGTTTATCGTACATTCGGTTGTGCAAGTGCTTGGACATGAGGAGTATGGTTATTTAGCTTAATTGTTGTTTTTAACTTGTTTGTTCTTGTTTGGGTCATATTTAATAATTGGTAATGAGTCTTTAAACATTCATTTTGGGTTGAGAATGTTTTGATGCAAGTTTGGTACACTTGTGTACAAGATTGCACTTGTTTTTCTGGTTTTTTTCGCATGTCGCGGACGATCCATTTGTCCTAGGGTTCGTCCAGAGAGAGAGAGAAGGCACTGCCTCACCACGAACAAATCCACAGACTATACCACGGACGAAGTGCTTCGTCCACGGATACCTCCAGTCGACCGGATTGTGTGTTGTGGTCTATCGGAGTCTCTGTTTCTGTCTGTTTGATCCCGGATGTCCACCAGTCGACCGGACTACGAGTTAGATCGACCTGAGGGTCACACTGAATTGTGTTGTGTTATGTCTTGTGAGGTTTCCAACTCAGTCTTTCCAGGGTTCGTGTTTAGTGTCATGTGGGACTTGTGCAGTGTAGTGTTAGCGTGTTTATAGTGTTTTGTGGTGTGTAACCATCGTGTCTAGTATATCTTCCAAGGGGTATTTTGGGAAACGAGAAACTGTTGTGTCTATCTGTTATATTTTTCTGTGATTATATTAGTACTTACTGAGCCCCTAAACATCAGTCAATCCGCTTTCTTACTGTGCAGGAGACAGATGTTAAGCATACCTATGGTGATGATGCTTGGGATGGGACTACGAGAAGTGACTTCCTAACCGGCTAGCAATAGACTTTAGTTTATTTTCAGTAATTCATTAAGAACTTTTGAACATTATTTTCATCAAGTAATATTTTGAATTATTTCCCTTCAGTAATTTAGACTTATGCAGTTGCAACTTTGGATTTTTGGAAAATAATACATAATGAATTCCCTTTTTAGTAACTCTGTTTTGTGGACTTTGGCGTCTCATCTACGAATGAGACGCTGTCATATCATCACCCAAGTTATGGAGTGTGCCATTATTAGATCGAGAGGTTTTAGATTTGATACTTTCATGCGTAAACTAATCCCCTTCCGCTCTCTTCCTTCTCGGCCCCTTCCTCACCGCGCCCCCAAAATAGAAAAAATGATTAGCAAACTCATTGGAGAAATTTAGGTGCATTTGGACCATTATTGAAACACAAAAGATGTTACATATATGTTCTTTACATCATATGAATTACTGAAATGTAATTTTTCTTGTTTGTATATTATTTTAGTGCTAGATAAATATCATATAATGAGTCATTAATATTCAAGATAGCAGTTCATACTTGAAAGGAAAAATAAAAAATTGGAAATATAGGAAAGTCTTAAACACCCTGTAGCAGTTAACTCTTCATTGATTTCGCTTTTTGTTCCTCTACAATTTTTAGTTTCGATCTCTTGTTTCATTCTGTGAATCCTCGTCTGTTCATGCGGCATCTGAGATAACATTACAAAGAGACAAATTCACATTCATGACAGCGATGAATTATCAATGACGAATTCACGAAAAAATATTTCAAAAAAGACTCTTTGAAATATTAAGTCTCGCTCCTTAAAAAAATTATTTTTTTAGTCTTATGATATATGTTTATCTACAAACTTTCCACCAATACTAAATTACTGAATTCGACCCTGTGAATTATGAGAGAATTCTTCAAAATTTTAAATCTATAAATAGTTACTCACCATCACATCATACTGCTAATGCAATGAACACATTGCTAACTTCTTGGAGACGTTGAACATGGATGGCCTCGATTGTGGATCATCAAGGCAAGATATTGCAAGTTCAAAGATGGATACAATAACTTTTTCAATTTGTTTAGTAGGATACAAAAGTCTTGGATCGACAAAGCTTTGGATTGATTGTTGGATTGTGAACACATTAATCAAATCAATCGTATGTTCACCAACGTGTTCTCCAATAATAATTTCCAATGTCAATACTCCAAAGCTGTAAATATCACACTTTTCAGTCACTTTACTTGTGTATGCAAGTTCTGTAGAAGATCAAGAAAAATTATGTTACCCAACCCAAAAAAAAAGGAAATAATATTGTATGGTGGCAAAATACTTCGTCCCAAATTGATTGGGAAAATGGATATTTAATTTGAAATCGATGGGAAAGGTAGTTTACTACTTTACCTGGTGCAATATAACCGTATGTGCCTGCAAGTGCGCTTTGATTCGAAGAGTCTGTATTCAGAAGCTTAGCCGTGCCAAAATCTCCGATGCAAGCCTCGTATTCAGCATCAATCAAAATATTTTTACTTGATATGTCTCGATGAACTATGGGGGGTAAACAATCATGATGCATATAGGACAAGGCATTTGCGATTCCTCTGATCATATTCACTCTTTTTGACCAATCTAGATTCTTAGCATCTTCATCTATGCTTAAAATCTTGGCCAAGTTGCCTCTTTCAAGATACTCATATATTAAAAATGAATACTTGGCACTTGAACAAAACCCATGGAGTTTAACAATGTTTCGGTGCCTTATAGATGTCAAAGCCCTTACTTCATTGAGGAAACTTGCATGATTTGCCTCATCGGATGAGGAATAATGAAGTTTCTTTACTGCAACCAATGTGTTTGATGAAATGTCTGCTCTAAAAACATTTCCGTAACCCCCTTCTCCAATGCAATATTTTGGATTAAACTCTTCTGTGGCTTCCAAGATCTTTTGGTACATTTCAAAGCCATCAAATGTGCATATAGAAAACAAATTACTTGATTTTACTTCTTCAACCTTGGCTAATTCAGGATGCTTCTTCTTTCTTCGATTGTACAAAATTAGGATTCCAATAGATGCATAGAGAAGTATGATTACTCCAAGAAGTGGGAATGCAATTTCTAGAGCAAGTTTCTTCCTATTTACACGTTTTGACTTGAAATGTTCATTACGACAAGGTTGTAACCCTGAAACATTGCCACAAAGACCTTTATTTCCCTTGATTTGGTCCATCGTGATACTTGAAAAAACTCCACCATGGGGGATTGGACCATCTAAGTTATTTGAAGATAGATCAATGCGCAATAAGCTACGCATATCTCCCAAACTTTGTGGAATGAAACCAGAGAGGTTATTATGGGAGAGATACAATGTTTCTAGGCTTTGCAAATCATTCAAGGACGGCGTTATTTCACCTGTCACCAAATTGTGTCCTAAGTCCAACATAGATAGGTGAACCAACTTTGATATCTCCACAGGAATTCGTTGACTTAACTTGTTGTTGCTCAAATTCAAGTCAATCAATTTCACACAATTTCCCAACATTTCTGGAATGGACTCATTGAAAATATTTGAAGAAAGATCAAGATTACTGAGTTTAGTTAATAATCCTAATTCTTGAGGTATACCCCCAGAAAGTTGATTGTTTTGCAAATATAAACCTAGCATTGAAGTCATCTCTCCAAATTCACGCGGAATCTCCCCAACTAACTTGTTCTTGGAAAGATCAAGCATACCAAGCTGGGTTAAATTTCCCAAATGTGGAGGTATGGGACCGCTGATGTTGTTTTGAGCTATCCGAAACGTGGTTAGGCTTTTGCATCTTCCCAAGTTGCTGGAGAGCTCACCATACAATTCATTCTTGCTAAGATCCAAGAAATTTAATTTATGGTAAACTCCAAATAACTCAGATAAGTTTCCAGTAAGTTGATTTTCATCAAAACGAGCTCTATACAAATTGGAACAGTTTTGCAAGCTTTTAGGAATTGGGCCCACAAGTCTGTTATTGTTTACAGTGAAATTTTCTAACTTTCCATTCTGAAATAGTTGTTCTGGCAAATGACCAGATAGCTTATTATTGCTAAGTCTCAAGAGACGCAATCTTGGCAAATGCCCAAGCTCTTGGGGGATGGAACCAGAAAGTTGATTATACGCGATATACAAAGAACTTAATTCAGTTAAATTATCTAAGAAGGTAGGTATTGAACCCGTAAGCCTATTATGGTTTAAATCTAGAATACTAAGACGTTGTTTTAATTTACAAAATTCTACTGGAATCGAACCAGAAAATTGATTATAACAAAGATACATATAATTTAATTTTGTTAAATTACCTAGAGATCCAGGAATCAACCCAGTGAGTTTGTTACGACATAACTCTAGATCTGTAAGTTCTTTTAATTTACCAAGCTCAATTGGAATTGAACCAGAAAGTTGATTACCAAAAAGATACAAATGAGTTAATTTAGTTAAATTACCTAGAGAAGCTGGAATTGAACCAATGATGGGACTATTATCGCTTATCTCTAGATCCCTAAGTTCTGTTAATTTGCCAAGGTCAATTGGAATTGAACCGGAAAGTCGATTGTTGAAAAGATGTAAAACAGTTAATTTGGTTAAATTACCTAGAGATGCAGGAATTGGACCAAGAAGTTCGTTATTAAATAAAACTAGTTCCATGAGTTGTTCTAATCTACCAAACTTTATTGGAATTGAACCATAAAACCAATTATTAAAAAGATACAAAGTAGTTAATTTGGTTAAATTACCTAGACATATAGGGATTGAACCAATAAGATTATTACGACTTAAGTCTAGTTCTCGAAGTTCATTTAAATTACCTAATTCTATCGGAATTGAGCCAGAAAGTTGATTTCGAAAGAGATAAATGAGAGTTAAATTGGTCAAGTCACCTATTTGAGAAGGTATAGAGCCAAATAATTGGTTCATTCCTAGATCAAGAAATTGAAGATTTGAGAGGGAAGAAAATGGAAAGGTTTGTAATGTACCCTTGAGACTTGAATTTGTGAGATTCAACCCATTGATCCTTCCACCAAGACATGAAACACCATACCAATTGCAACAACTATTGAGGGTAGAATTGGAATTACCTATTGGTTGATCAAGATTCCATGAAGATAACAAATGATTATTGTGGAGACTGGCTTTCCATTTGAAAAGAGCTTTAGCCTCTCCTTCTTCTGTAAATGATGCTAAGGCAACTCTATGATTATTACAAGACAATATATTAATCATGAGTAATAATAAGAGCAAAGGAGGCATATTGAAGAAAAATGCTTTTTGAGTGAGAAGGGAATTCATTCTTGCTTTAGATATTTTTAATATAATATATTGGCTCAAACTGATTATTTATAGAGAAAATTTGACCTCATTTTAGGTCTTTCTGTCTTGTGTTGGAGAAAATTCTTGTTTTTTCAAGAAAATAAAAACTTATTGGTCGGGTCGGTTTATGTAGATTGGAGCTAAATTTAAAATATAAGAGATGGTTCTATGGGCACAACTCAATTTGTAAATTCATCCACGGTAGTGTTGTACTAGTTTTTTTCGCTCAGAAAATGAGAGTTCAATTCTTAATAAATATATGAGTTGGCTCTTTCTGAATTTTTAGTGTATAAATAACACTAAATGAGCACAGTTAAAATATATTTTGTGATTTAAATCATTCACTAACTTTGCTACAACGAAGTGGAGGCTCCTAGAGTTGAGAATTAATATTTTTTTTTTATAAATATAAAAGATGGACTAGCATTATTGGGGCGTTAGCTCCAATGTAAAATGGATAAATTTTGCACATGCGAAACTTACCATTTATTGTCGGAATAATTTTTTCACATTCAAAATTGAATTAAAACGGAAATATATCATGATTTACGACACTTGTCGTGCAAGACACTATTTTGAACTCGATATTTGTATTCATACGATCCGTATGTGTGAATTTTTTTAGGGTCAAGTAAAAAAGACACCCCCTCCTTGCCTTTTTAACACCCCCCAATCCCCATAATTTTTTTTCTCCCTCTCTCTCCTCTCTTTCTCCCTAATAAATTCTCTCAACCCTCTATCCCTCCTAAAATTTCTGCCCCTGTCCGCCGCCGCCTGCCGGAACACCAACCGGACCACCTTTCACCGGATTCCGGCCAAATTGGTTTTTCGAACTTATTGGACTAGATCCACCACAAAATATCAATTTCAAAAAGTTTGGAGGCAAAAAAAAATTCCAACAAGATTCCGGCAAAATGGACTCCGACGATTGTGGCTATTTAGAAGACGTTGATTTTGAGATAAATAATAATAATTATTATATTGTGTTTTTTGTTGTTAGTAAATTTTTTGGGGTAAAAATACATGTTTAAACTGATAAAAATGCGAAAAAAATAGTCCGAAACTGAGAAAATAGCACCGAAAAACATACTGGGAAAACCGTGTGTAAAAACGCAGGCGGTTTTTGGGAAAACCGTGTGTAAAAACGCATGCGGTTTTTGGGAAAACCGTGTGTAAAAATGCAGGCGGGTTTATGGAAAACCGTGTGTAAAAACGCAGGCGGTTTTTGGGAAAACCGTGTGTAAAAACGCAGGCGGGTTTATGGAAAACCGTGTGTAAAAACGCAGGCGGTTTTTGGGAAAACCGTGTGTAAAAACGTAGGCGGGTTTATGGAAAACCGTGTGTAAAAACGCAGGCGGTCTTAAAATTATTATTTTTTTTTAAATTTTTTTTTAGAAAATCCTAAATATTTTTTTAGGGGTATTGCAATAAAAATTAAGTGCAAATAAAATACCAAGTATTTTCTTTGTATTTAGGTTTTAACACTTAGGGTATGGTATGTGATAACTCATCAAAATATCAAACAAATTACAAGTCTAAAATTTTACAATTCTCAAAAAAATAAAAGTTTTACTATTAAGTGTCATATAAACTATTAAAAATAAATGTTACAAAAAATAACAGTCAACATTCATATACTTGGTCTAATTTTTAGTAAATCAAGTGACGAAAATTAAAACAATATACTGATACAAATTGACGTCGAGGTCATTTAAACTATATATTTTGTATTAATTGAATTACATAATATATTCATAATATATTTTTTCAATTTATGAAAACTAATAAATAATGTTCATTGTTTCTTAATAATTAAGTTTTGTTTATTATATTTTTACTAAAAAACATTCCCCATATCGAGCCAATTTCTTCATCATCAGGGAAGTTATTTTAGATCACTATAAGGTACGTTTGAACTTTGATTGTTATTTTTGGCAACATTTATTTTGAAATAGTTTATAAGACACTTTGTAGTAAAAAATTTAACTTTTTAAGAAATGTAAATTTTTTAAACTTGTGATTTTTTTGAAATTTTAATGGGTTATTACAATTTTTTGGTGCCAATTGTGTGTTGCAATTAATTTTGTAATTACTTATTAAAAAGTAAATCATGAAAATATGTTTTAGGGAAAACCGCAGGCCGTTTTATAGTATTGTGTTTTTTGAGGTAAATATTAATAATTTTTATAGTATTGTGTTTTTTGCTGTTAGTAATTTTTTTTTGGGTAAAATTACATGTTTAAACTGATAAAATGCGAAAAAAATAGTCCGAAACTGAGAAAATAGCACCGAAAAACATACTGGAAAAACCGTGTGTAAAAACGCAGGCGGTTTTTGGGAAAATCGTGTGTAAAAACGCAGGTGGTTTTTGGGAAAACCGTGTGTAAAAACGCAGGCGGGTTTAGAGAAAACCGTGTGTAAATAAGCAGACGGTTTTAGGGAAAACCGTGTGTAAAAACGCAGACGGTTTTAGGGAAAACCGTGTGTATATACGCAGACGGTTTTAGGGAAAACCGTGTGTAAAAACGCAGACGGTTTTAGGGAAAACCGTGTGTATATACGCAGACGGTTTTAGGGAAAACCGTGTGTAAATACGCAGACGGTTTTAGGGAAAACCGTGTGTAAAAACGCAGGCGGGTTTAGGGGAAAACCTCTTGAAAATTCATACATTTTTTTAAATAATTTTTTTCATAAATTACAATTTAAGTTATATTGTACAATTAATTATATAACACACAGCGTAAACCAAAAAATTTAAATTTAAATGCTTTTAATATCCTAAAAAACAAAACATCTGCATCATCATGCGATTGACCAAAGCGTTTCACCTGCAGAAAATAGCACCGAAAAACATACTGGGAAAACCGTGTGTAAAAACGCATGCGGTTTTTGGAAAAACCGTGTGTAAAAACGCATGTTGAGTTTGGAAAAACCGTGTGTAAAAACGCAGGCGATTTTTGGGAAAACCGTGTGTAAAAACACAGGCGGGTTTAGGGAAACAATGAACATTAAATTTTTTTTTAGAAAATCCTAAATATTTTTTTAAGGGTATTGCAATAAAAATTAAGTGCAAATAAATACCAAGTATTTTCTTTGTATTTAGGTTTTAACACTTAGGGTATGGTATGTGATAACTCATCAAAATATCAAACAAATTACAAGTCTAAAATTTTACAATTCTCAAAAAAATAAAAGTTTTACTATTAAGTGTCATATAAACTATTAAAAATAAATGTTACAAAAAATAACAGTCAACATTCATATACTTGGTCTAATTTTTAGTAAATCAAGTGCGAAAATTAAAACAATATCATCGATACAAATTGACGTCGAGGTCATTTAAACTATATATTTTGTATTAATTGAATTACATATATTCATAATATATTTTTTCAATTTATGAAAACTAATAAATAATGTTCATTGTTTCTTAATAATTAAGTTTTGTTTATTATATTTTTACTAAAAACATTCCCCGTATCAGGCCAATTTCTTCATCATCAGGAAGTTATTTTAGATCACTATAAGGTACGTTTGAACTTTGATTGTTATTTTTGGCAACATTTATTTTGAAATAGTTTATAAGACACTTTGTAGCAAAAAATTTAACTTTTTAAGAAATGTAAATTTTTTAAACTTGTGATTTTTTTGAAATTTTAATGGGTTATTACATATCGTAAGTGATAATACCTAAATACAATTTTTTGGTGCCAATTGTGTGTTGCAATTAATTTTGTAATTACTTATTAAAAAGTAAATCATGAAAATATGTTTTAGGGAAAACCGCGTGTAAAAACGCAGGCCGTTTTAGGAAAAACCGTGTGTAAAAACGCAGGCGGTTTTTGGGAAAACCGTGTGTAAAAACGCAGGCAATTTTTGGGAAAACCGTGTGTAAAAACGCAGGCGGGTTTAGGGAAAACCGTGTGTAAAAACGCAGGCGGGTTTAGGGAAAACCGTGTGTAAAAACGCAGGCGGGTTTAGGGAAAACCGCCTGCGTTTTTACACACGGGTTTTCCCAAAACCGCTGCGTTTTTACACACGGCTTTTCCCCAAGATGTTTTTCGGTGCTATTTTCTCGCTTTTTGGACTATTTTTTTTCGCATTTTATCAGGTTTAAACATGTATTTTTACTCAAAAAAAATTTACTAACAACAAAAAACACAATATAATAATTATTATTATTTATCTCAAAATCAACGTCTTCTAAATAGCCACAATCGTCTGAGTCCATTTTGCTTGGGAATCTTGTCGAATTTTTTCTTGCCTCCAAACTTTTTTGAAATTGATATTTTTGTGGTGGATCTAGTCAATAAGTTCGAAAAACCAAATGGCCGGAATCTGGTCAACGGTGGTCCGGCAGCAGGCGGCGGCGGCAGAAAAATTATTGAGGGATAGAGGGTTGGGTTGGGAGAATTTATTATGGTGAGAGAGAGGAGAGAGAGGGAGAAAACAAATTATGGGGATTGGGGGGTGTTAAAAAGGCAAGGGAGGGGTGTGGGAATAGTGGCCATGTTTTTTTATTTCGTATATGATACGGACAGCATTATTGGATGGTCCTACCTAGTAGAAACTTTTCCACAGGCAGGTGTGTAGACTTGATTTCACATGGCTCTTAGGTCAACCTGTAGGTAACCTATTCCTAAAGGCGCTGGACATATATGACCATTAATTCTTGAGGGCAAAAGAAAATATAGCCCACCGGGCATTATCGGTTCGATCATAATGCGGAACAATTTTTTTTTAATACATATAGAACGGTTTAGGATAGCTGTTTTGGAATTTCGAATAGGTGTTCTGAGTTTTATGAGAGGTATTTTGAGACTAAAAACACGAAAGTGTTCTGAGACACTGAATATGTATTCGTTTTAAATCAATTTTAACCAGTCAAAATTTTAATTTAACAGACGAGGAAGAATTCGCACGTGCGAAATTACCCCGTTCCGCACTGGAGCCTTGATTAAGATGTCTCTAACGTTAGTGTTTCGATTCTTAACTCTCTGTTGCACATTTTATGATTTATCTTTTTTATAGAGTTCAAAATAAATGCTGCTTTCGTAAAGTTCAAAATAAGTGTACGAAAGACACTCGTAATAAAACATTATTTAAAATTTGAAAAGACCAATTACTAATTACAAAAATTTCAACAAAAAGAGGATGCCTCCATTTCAAATAAGAAACAGACAAGAAGGAAGACTTCCAAGTCTCCCTTGATTGATGTACACTGGAAATTTTGTATAGGATAGAGTCCAATTAACTTAATATGATGTGCAATTGTCAATATCCTTATTTATAAGTTAATAGATGAAATATACGCAGAAAAAATTAAATCACAAAAAATAATGTGTTCTCTATTTATGAATAAAATAAGATATTTTTTTACGTAAAGAAGAAAAGATCTCCATTGACAGAGCATTGACTAATAAGTGATTAACGCTAAGATTTTAGTAAATATATTGGGTTCAAATTATCTTTCCTGATCACAAGGTCCATAGTTCAGTGGGGCTATGGCCTGCCCACAACCATGAGGTTGTGGTTCGATACCCTCCTCACACAAAAGGGCATGATTTAATTTCTAATTCTTTGGTTCTCTTTGTTTGAGGCACTTATATTTCCCTCTTGGGACAACCGGTCTTCTAATTTACCTTCTCTGTGAGGCACCTATATTCCCCTCTTGGAGCAACCGGCTTGCCAGTCTTCTATCCGCCCTACTTGGGCTCCCTCCTCTGGTGAGGTAAAAAAAAATAAAAAATAATTAAAAATAAAAAGAAAAAAAAATTTATTTTTCCCGCTTTTTAAATTCCCTCATTTCCCTACTAGATAGATTTTATTTTTTTTAAATTTCCAAAATATAAAGTATCTCTAGCTATTTCTACAATCTACAAATCATACCCAAATTAGAGATTAATTTTCTCTCGACTTGCAAAAGATTTTTATTCCAGTAGGAAGCCATTGCGTGTATGGCAATTGCATATTTACCATAATAAGAAATGATAAATTTACTTTTCTCTAAAAAAATGTATACAATTTTAGAAACAATGAATCATTCCATCCGCGGAAGAACATAAATTTTCTTGGAAAGTGAAAAAAACAAAATTACACACATAAGTAATACAATACGGATTTGGTATTGAACATGTGTTCGGTCTGTATTTGTACGTTGTCGGATGATTTAATCTGACGACTAAATTTTTTTACGAACAAATTATTATTATTATTATTACTGAATAGTGGTTGTTTTCTCAAAACGCAATTATCAACTCAATTCGTGGTACTATATATTGACGTTTCTTACGTGCAGAAAAAACACGTATTTACGCTGTATACTTATATAAACCCACAATGGAAAACTCAGCTTTCCATTTTTAATCAATACGTATATTTTGTCCTTTCACCAATCTAAGGAAACTTTTTTTTTTTTGGCAGCAATCTTAAATTCTCCCTCACTAGAGGAGGAGAATTTTTATTGCCCCATGTAGAGGGAGGGTGTCGAACCCGGGATCTCTTGATCACGGGTAGAGGCTTGCCCCACTGGACTACGGCCTCCTTGACATCTAAGGAAACTTGATAATTCTTCCACAATTATTTTCCTTAATTTCACCAAGCCTAGATTCTTTTTACCTTAAATATTTCCACTATTTTTATATATAATCTTAGTTTAACCCTTCTTCTCTATTAATAACAATATAATATCTTCTCTTTCAGTGCCTCCACAGAATTTGACCTAGCCACTTCTCAATTTTACCATGGAAAATCATGATGTTGATCCGGTACTCTACTTTTTTACTTTAATAAGTTCTAATCATATTTTAACTTTTAATTAACATTTTTGCTTGGTTTATTACTTTCTTGGGTTTTACTCTTGTGATTATTTTTCTTTTTTTAATTCAATTATATCTTGTCTAATTGCAGATTACTATTCTGAAACTAAAGAAAATTCACCATTGCGAAAAGTGCTACAAAAGACTCCAGAAAAAGTTGTTGAAAGTCAATGGTAATATATATATATATATATATATATATATATATATATATATATATATATATATATATATATATTTTAAACGTGGGACCCACTATCCACATTTAGAAGCCTTGTGTCAGTTGTTCGAGTCATATTTGATAATAAGGATAGTTGATTTTTTTTTATACGACCTAAATTCTAACTCATAAACTCTAAGGGGTAAGAGGCTATAATAAATAATGTTATAGGAGAGTATTATAGAAGATCTGGATTGTGGTAATGATAATATTGTTTCTATTGATACATCATGTCTCAACTAATCTTAAGAGGATACGAAGGATACTTGTTTGTGCCTGGAACCAATTGTGTTAGGCATCCTTGATGATGGTAATATTGTTTGTATTCGTATACTAGTGTTCGAATTAATCTAACTGATTGACACTTTGACCGAGCCTGACAAGAATTTCCGCAAACAAATTGTTGCTCTTACTAGATAGGAGTGCATATTTTTGGATTTTCTATTACATGTAAATTATTCATATAAAATATATAATCCAACTTCCATGTATAAATTTGATGTCTTTTTTCTTTTAGGTGTTGATGGGGTCTCTATTGATCAAGAAAGGAAATTGGTAGCTATAAGAGGCAAAGTAGAACCAGGGATGCTAATAAAAGCCATTGAGGAAATTGGAAATACTGCTGAACTCTTATCCTATAAAAAAGAGCCCAAACTCATGAGCCAACATTCTCAGACCAATACAAAAGTTGATCAACCCATTCAAAATAATACTATGGAGAAGAAAACAAAGGAGAAAAAAGGTCATTCTGATCAGAGCAACACAGAAAGTGATCAAAGCATTCAAAATAATGGTAAGGAAAAGAAAATTCATTCCAAGAGCAGTAAAGAACGCGAAAGCATTCAAAAGAATTGTAAAGAGAAGAAAAACCGCACTTCTTTCACAAGTAGAAGTGAAGAAAGTGAAAGCATTCAAAAGAACGGTAAAGAGAAGAAAAGTAGTACTGGAGAGAAGAAAAACCGCGGTTCCTTCACAAGTAGTAGTGAAGAAAGTGAAAGCATACAAAAGAACGGTAAGGAGAAGAAGAAAAGTACTGGAGAGAAGAAAAACCGCGGTTTCTTCAAAAGTGTGAAAGAGAGTAAGAAGAAGAAGGAAAAAGACGAAGAAGAACATAAGATCGAAGCTTACGAACCACTGAAAATTGATCCAGAAGTATGTAGGGATCCTTTTTGTAAGCTGCATAAAAGAAGGCCTATTATTACTAATAAAGTGCCATCAAGGGATGATGAGAATCATCCTCACCATACTAGTATGGGGTTTTTTCCAGGAGGAAATCATCAAATGTTGCATCACCAAACACATCCTTTGCCATATTATAATAATTATCCTCCACAGGTGGCGGCGGCACCACCAGCATATGGTGGTGGTTTTTATCCAGGAAGGCCAATGCCACAGAATTTTGCCTTCTATGGTGGGGATCCTAGAGAGTGTAGCATTATGTAGGGTGTAACCTGCATTAATCTGCACTTATTGGATGATTTGGAGCAACTTTTATAGTGCAGAAGTCCATGATAATTGATAAGATTAGAGCATTCTTTTCACATATAATTTTTGTTGATTCCATTTTAGTACCTTAAATGGAATTGTTTTAACTACTGTAATATTTTCATGGAGTAGCAGTAAGACATTAATGGACAATAGAATGAATGACATCCAAAAGTAACCAACTTTTGGATAGATCTCATACTGTCTCTCATTTTTTGATTTGCCACATATCAGTTTTTTCTTCTTTTTTTTCTTTTAAATACATAAAAATAGAATTTAGAGAAAAAGTGGCACATTGAAGTTCATTCCGTACAGAACAGCGGATGTGACAGATGATCCTAAACAACAAATTGACATCGAAAAACCCCTTAGGTTCAACATATGTCAATTCTGCATACAGAACAAAGCTAGCTACTTTGATCTTTCTACACTGAAAACAGGAAAATGCACTAGACATTTGTGCACCAAGTAAAAAGGGTGGGGAGTATCAACCAAAGAAACAACCAGACCAAATTTCTTTAACGCATCAAAACGTCTAGAAGAGTTTTAAAAAAAAAAAAAAAAAATGAAAGGGTGACCAGATATTAATAATTAGCTTCCCCATGAAGAGTATTACAAGGCGACTTGAAAAGTCAGCCCTCTAAATGTACAATATGATTCCTGATTATCCGCAGCAAGCTGATTTTTGAACATCTTGCCCACTGGTACCTGATTGATTTGTTGAGTTAATCCTGATTGCCTGAGGCTGTAATTGCCGGGGGAAAAAAAAAAAGAAATCATCAAATTTCGATCATGAAAGTAGGACAGTATTCTCATATCGCGATGATTTGACTGGAAAACAAATTGTGTACCTCAATCTTGGAATCAGATTCTGAGAGTCTTTGTTTTATGTCTCTTGCTATTGAAAAGAAAACTTCCTCGACATTCAGGTTCGTCTTTGCACTCTGCAGTACCATTTGCATATTGAAGTTAATACTTCAAATCATTTTGAATAAAGACATAGAAGAAGGAACAAGACATACTGTTTCGAAGAACTTGATGCCGTACTCATCTGCAAGAGCTTGACCTTTGGAGGTTGGCACAGCCTGTAGAGGATAGCATTCCGAAAATTAAGAGAAGTGGTAATTTCAAAACCACATCTTTGGAGCGTCAAATCACCCAACCATGTGGATTCCTAAAGAAGTCAAATCTATCAGAAACCAACTAATGATCATGATGACCACCTACCCTTTTGCTTTCATCCATATCAGCCTTGTTTCCAACCAATACCTTGTTCACATTATCAGAAGCATGCTGCTCAATGTTGCGGATCCAATTCCGGATGTCTGAAACATAATGTAACACTAAATTCAGTACGCCAAACTTAAGTAAATCGTTGAACCAGAAATTTATACCCTAAACCGGTCAAAGTTGAAGTGAAAAACATTACTTAAGCATCAGAACAAAAGGAGTAAATAACAAGCAAAGATGAAAACTTTGACGAAATGTGAGATCAGGAAATGAATCAAACATGAAGTTCCAGCCATTTAATTGACACTTAAAGGAGCTGGATAAGGCCAATATGACTACTTACTGTTGAAAGAAGACTCATCAGTGACATCATAAACGAGTAATATACCCATGGCTCCACGGTAGTAAGCTGCGTAAAACCAGAGCTTTAGTTTCAATCTTCAAAAATACCTTGATAATCAATTGAATCATGTTAATGAAAATGCACAATGTCCCCATGGGTTCAAACATTTGCATAAAAGTCAAAATATTACTACAGAAGAATTCAAAATCAGTCCATTACACATGCACATTCACTTAACGGATACACAGTGGTTTAAATGTAGTGTCATAACATTCAACGAGTTCAATGGTGTAAGCATCACTTATGCACAGCTTCAGTTGGATATAAACTACACCTTTGTGCACTCATAACTATAAAAATGTTTGAAGAACAGAACAGCAGTAGAAAATAAAAAAGATAACCTATCTTCTCATAGTTCAAGTTCAAGTTCAAGGAGCAGAAAAACCGTTTTCCTATATAGCAAAGACAGACACAGTTATGCACCTGTTGTGATGGTTCTGAATCTCTCTTGGCCAGCTGTATCCCAGATTTGCAATTTAATGCGCTTGCTGTCAAGCTCAATGGTTCTTATTTTGAAGTCAATTCTGCCAAAGAAGCAGATACCATAATTATCAGACATGGAAGAAACGTAAAGGATCACAAAAATATCAATCGAATTCAAATGGGCTTTTGGGCTTCCAATCGTCAATTGATAACTCCTTGGGTTTCACAATCTATTGTGCGTGCTTAAGTTCAGCTTTGCCAAGAATAGGTGCACACAAGAGAATTTAGAAGCCTGTTACCCAGATTAACAAACCAAGAGTTACCAATCACCTGTGTGAAAACTCACAACGGTACCACTGCGACCTAATTCTGACCTTGTACTTAATATATTATTATCTTCAAATTCCATGTTAAATAGATCAAGATAAAAGGAACAGTTCTTCACATATAATCTCTAGTAGGCCAAATACGATAGATATGGAGCATAAGCATATAAATACAAACCCAATGGTAGTAATGAAACTCGTAGTGAAAGAACCATCTGAGAATCGCAAAAGCAGACAACTTTTTCCCACACCTACAATCATTATGTATCAAATGTCAAACCTTAAAATAATATCTCAATCATAAAGGTATATAATGAGGCAGATCTACACATAGCTAACTATTCAGGATCTCCCAAAATGTTACCTTTACACATTTTGCAAAGAATATATAATTAAAAAAATGGCAAAGCATGGAGAGCTAGTTGAAACTCTAAAACAAGGACAGAGAAGTCCTTAGTACAGAGAACAATGAAAGTGGAAAGGGCTTAGAAACAAATATTTGAGGACACTAAACGAGACCATTCCCTGATACCGACAATAGCAAGAATCAGTTGTCTATATTGTTTCGAAGCAACAAAAATTTAATAAGTTCTGTTATGAAGTTTTATTTAGATGAATGCCAACCAAACATAATCCCTAATAAAGATTTTCCACTTCAAAATACTCGACAAGATTCATTACAAAAGTCGAATCTTTAAAACTAAGAATGACTTTCCATGACACCCCTAAGGACAGATAACGCCATATAAGCCCTTTCAATAACTAATATACAACGAGGTGGCAATTCTGTGAGAATACAATAAAATTTGTGATCTTTATTTCCTTCCCATCCCCTTCTTCCAGGGGCCGGCGTGAAAAATAAAATTATCCATTTCAGAAATACATTAAAAAACATGAACAATAGCTAATACTCCTATAATTCAATCATACAAATATTTCAGCCAAAATATGAAAATATTTAACCTAAAACGCAGAACAACGATAAGATCATTATGTAAAGGAAAGGGAAACCAAAATTAATGAGAAAAAACCAACCGCTATCGCCAATGAGAAGCAATTTTATTAGGTAATCATAATCCGCTCGAGCCCTAGCAGGTGGAGCTGCCATTATATTCTTTCTTCAATTGTAAAAATCAACAATTTTCAAAACCCTAATTTATCCGTTTCTGCAATAATAATAATAATAATAATAAGAAGATTTTGCCATAAATATCAGATCACAACATGCGAAAGAATTTATTACGAATCAAACATTTACAGATTAAATTAAAACCATAGAAATGATTCCAAACAACAGAAATGGAAATTCGATGATTTACCATAAGGATAAGAAGATCGCCAACAAAGAACTTCTTCTTCTTTCTCTCTCTCTCTCTTGGCGAAGAATAGGGAGGAGTACGTGTAAATGCAGGTTAATATCCGTTTCCTTGGTATTTGTGGGCTTGCTGGAATTGGACTCTTTCTTTCTTTCATCATCAATATAAAAAAAAATGGCTAATTAAATATTTAATCATTGAGAATATAAAAAACAATTCTTGTGAAATTTGCCCATATATTTTATTTTATTATTTTAAAAGAACAACTCTGTACTCGAGCGCGATCGCTTCCCGGGCTGTAAGAATGGAGAAGCACTCTAGATAGGGAAGATTGAAGACGTCCCTACGCATGTGGGAGGGAAGATAAGCTCTCATGAGGAGGAGAAATTATTTGCCCTCATTATGGGGAGATATAGAATCGAACACGGACCTCCGCCCCGTGTTCGGGTAGCCTTACCACTTGGGCTACCCGATTCCCATTAAAAGAACAACTCTTATAAAAGAAATTGACTTTTTGGTAAATTGTTTATTTTTCTTTTAGCTTGGGAACTGATGCACATAAATACATAAATACGTTGGATACTGCATAACAAAATTATGTTAATGTGCATATAAATTTAAATGGTTATCGGGTTTGTCTTATCTTTTCTCTTATCTTTGATTTGAGGGTATGATTCCGTAGTAAACGTGACGTTATGTGGACTACTGTTTCAAAGTTATTCTGTGAGCAGTCACTTTGTGTATTCATTGTCAAAGATTATATTAGTCTCACATTCATTTGTTTCAGCAATATTATGGGAGAAGGCAAATGTTAGGTATGTCTCAAATTCATCATCTGTCATACCCTCAATTATTGGGGTATCAATGAGTTATGTTATTGTTGATTTTCATTCCATCCAAAAACTATATTATTATTATTTTTTATTCCTTATCGAGCTTCTATTTTCTTCCTTCTTTCGAATTACATGTCGAGTCTTTCGTTCAAGAGGCCCGTAAGGATCAACAAAAAGACCACCGAGACAACTTGAGATTTTGGTATTATCACCACAAACAAAAAAGAATAATCCGTAATTTTACTGCTTTCGTACATTCAGAGAAGATTCAACTTGAGTTGTTGCACCAAAGAGAATCGACTGAATTAGGACCGTTTGAAAGGCGTCGTTGATCCCGTTCCGAACAACACGAAGATGAGGGTCCCCCTTTGTGTGTGGTCGAAGAGGATTCATTCATTTTTCTTTATTGTATTAGCTCAAAATTTCATGTCATTTTCAGACGCATGACCCACGTTGAAAATAGAATAGTCCCATTGACATGGTTCTAGCACCTAATTTTCTATCAATAGAGAAAGGAGCGGTTCTTAAAAAAAAACGATTATATTTATTTTCTAAGTCCAATTCAATAAACTTCTTGCAGTTTTTTCTACTTTTTTTTCAAAAGAAACTTCTTGCAGTTTAAAAAGGGAGATATAAGTCAACAAGACAACACCAAATGTGAAAGAAGTTCCATTGCTATGATTTATTTCTTCAATAATTTGATTTTTTAATATGTATTAAAAAAGAGCATTGACGCTCTATGTTCAACTTTGTTATTTACTTATTTCAAGATAAAGTTATTTGGTTCAATTCAATTAACTGAATTTCAAAAAGAGATGAACTAATTTTTTTTTCCCTCACAAAAAAAGGAGTTCACAAGTTGTATTAAGCTCTGGATTGAAAATCTCAACAAAAGTACTATGTTACTATTCCAGCCTTGTTTTGCCAAAATAATGAATAAGAAAGAAGGGCATAATTTGGGGAGATTTTTTAATCTCTTTTAGTTCTGTTGACACTCTCAAACTCTTCATTTGCAAAGAATTATAGCTGAGAATGTGATCATGAACGGAACTTGAACATGGTCGAAAATATGAAAGGAACTTGTAAATCTCACCGCATGCTCGGAACTTAGTCCGTTTTCTTGTGGCATTCCAAATGTTAGGTTCATACTCATTCCGCTTATTATCCTCGGACTACAAATCGGTCCACAGGCCCATGATTCTTTTATTTATTATTATTTTGAAGGAAAAAAAAAGAACTAGCCACTTTTTTTCCTTCTTTTTACACTAGGCAGAATTTGAACTCTCAATTTTCGATTAAGAGGCTTAAATGCTAATAGACTTCAGTTCTTACCCATTGGGCAATACTTCATTAGGGGAATACCAACATTATGAAATAGAAGGAATATCAAAAAGTGGCAAAAAGAAAAAAGGAAAAAGGTTGATGTTGAAAAGGGATATGCTGAGAAGATACTCTTCCCACCATTTCTCTACATAAGCCCACTAAAACTTACCTCATCTTTCTTCTCTTTACATTCTTCCATTTCTTCTTCATTCATCATGCTGTTTCATGCTGCTGCCATTAATGTGTTCTAATGGGAACTGAAGATCAAAGAGCCGACGACGACGACGGCGGCGGCGGCAATGAGGAGGAAGATGGGTGGAGGAATTTGATCACCTCGAGGTTAAATTAGTCTAATGGTAACTTATACCATTAGGGCAACTAAAACCTTTGGCAAATTAGTATATTACCTTTTCCCCCTAGAAGCTACCTATTAGATTCATGGCCTATTAATATCTGCCTGTTCTTTATATAGATTCCATATCATTTTGGCTTTTCTGTATTGCATCAATTTGACTAATAAATTACAGTAATTATGCTTTGATTCTTATAATCGTTTTGTTTCATTCTTCCTTTTTCCGTAGGTTTTGGTCTAGCATTTTTAGTATCATCTTCAATCTGTTAAAGTTCCTATCATTTCAAGTTCCTAAAGAATCTAGAGAAAGATGATGGTTCGACGTTGTAAAGAAAAATAAATAGTTGATTCAAATGAGATTTGTTTTACTTTTATGTTGTTGATTCAGAGATGTCTCAGCCTTTCGGCAAAAATCAAATGTAATTTCTGTTGGTCATCATGATAGAGGAGAACGTAACCTACATTCCAAATGTTCCTGTCCTGTGGATTTATGGAAAAAACCATGCCTATAACACATAGATGATCACTGGCAGGCAAATTACAGAAAATAAAACATTTTCATCAATTGACTTTGAACTGCAATGGCATTCCCGAATTCTTTCCCGAGCAAAACGGCAAGATACCAGCCCATTATTTTGCAGCCAATAATCAAAACTGGTAAGAAACCAACTATAAAAATGAGTTAATCCATGTCCATTATCCAAGTACAAATATCATCCAATAGCTAACAAAGGTGAAAATATAAGCTTCTGGATTCATGGACTGTATGAACTTAATCAACCCACCATATCTGCCGACTAATATGATGGTACAAAACTGAATCAACAGAAAAGATGCATTCAGTGAGAAGATAGGCATAGAAGCGAACAACAAAACAATGTAAAAGCCTACTGCTCTGCTAAATATAATAATCGACAATCATAATTCGTTCAAAAATGCGGGTAAAAACTCCCTACTCGCATTTAAAGTACAACAAAAATTTAATCAAACATAGAACTAATAGCAGTCGTTAAGAGAGTAAACCAACAAAACTCCTTTTGACATTTCAAACTTGTTATAGAGGGAAAAGCCTAGTAAAAGAAGCCAAGAACTTTTCCACCAACATTCTTTCTTCTTGCTTCTTCGTGGTCCATGATACCAGCAGAAGTGGTCAACACAATGTATCCAAACTGCAAGTCCAAGATGAAAGTTAATAACTATAAGACGAACTGTATGCAGAAAAATCCTAGGAACAACAACAGAAAATCACTTCATAGCAGTTATCTGTTCACAAAATTATACACCATAAGAAACAGAAACTCTAATCATGATATTTCAACTGCTACAACAAATATAAGTTCCACATGGAGATACATATCAAGGACTATTAATCAAGCATGACCATAGCACCTGCCAAATATCCACCATTCATTCAAAGAATAAAATTCAGCGCATGAACTATCTAAAAAGGAAATACATATAAAACCAACACGCTAACAAAATATCATGAACAGAGATACAAGCTTAACAATCTAGATGTCAAAACCATCACGAACACATACAAGCCTAACTACTACTTCATGTTAATTATAATGTTCTATCATTCATCATAACCAAGTATCAATAGCGAATTTTTCAATCTGTACCTGTCTAGAAGGAAGCAACCTGGCTGTCCATCCCTCAATTGACTGGACACCAACATCAAAGCGAGGACTAATGACTCCACACTTGTTTAACCTTCCATTCAGTTCAACAACAATTTTGCCAGACCTATGGTCATCAACATACTCGAACTCACCAATGTAGCCTGCAAAAAAAACGATTATATGAATTTGAAAAACCAACAAAAAATCAAGGAATGAAAAGAAAAAAAATAAAAAAATTTCCATACCATGCTTTTGCATCACCAAAAGAAACTTGATAATCACTTTTGATGAAGGTCTAACCATGACCTGACGCTTTCCACGCTTTTCAGCATTGTACATGCTCTTCAAAGCATCATTCAAAACACTGACTCTCACCATCTTGACAAAGAATCTACAACCATTGATTCAAGACATTAATACAATATCCTCAAACTAGACAATCAAACGTTAAGAACTGAACTTCGCATAAAAGCCAAATATACACAAGATAAGCTAGAAATAGTAAAATTTTCTACAATGCAGACAGAATTTCACAATTTCTCAAGTCACATTAGCTATCATAGCAAGTAAATCATCCAACCCTACATCTTAAGACTTAATTCACAGAGTGAATAAAGAACACAACAAGACATTAACTTAGCAGTATTCTTACTATCAAGGTAAAAGAGTAACAGCATAAGATTTAATATACAGACTAAAAAATAAGACCAAAAAACAAAAGTATAATAGACAGAGAAGCATGATTAGTAAATTTAACTCCAGATCACGTAAAACAAAGAACAAAACATCTCAGACACATCTGTATAGACTGTTAATATATATGTGAATTGCAAAACGTTTCTACTCACACTCTATAGCTGAAATGCTATTAAAACTCTTTCAAATCATCTAAAACAATAAATTTTTAGCGATAATTCTTCAAAAAATATCAACAAAACACTAAATATATATTAATCCATAAATTACACTCACAGAAGCATAATTAGTAAATTGAACTTCTGATCAGACACAATATGCATCAAATTTTTATATCAATGAGAATTTCAGAACGTCTCAACTTACTTTCTAAGATCTGAAATGCTACTAAAAACTCTTTCTAACAATATTTAAGGAACAGATTTTAGCAATATTCTTCAAAAATCCAACAAAAAAACACCAAATAAACATTCAATCCATAAATTATGTATCAATCGTAAAACATTTTAAACAAAAAAACGTGTAAAAAACTAAAAAATAAATCTAAAAATGTAGAACAAAAATCTAAAAACATCTGTATCTGATAAAAAAAATCATTACACTCTCTTCAAATGCGGAAGAGAACCGGACAGAATGCGCTTACCAGAGAGTTGCGAAGTCTGGAGCGGCTGAGCTAGGGTTTTTGTTCCAGTACCAAATCCTATTCTCAGTTTATATATATACATACATATGAGTTGGGCCCATTATTAGCGCTTTTATTCTACTGGATCACAATGAGTTATGTGTACTATAAGCTTAATTATTCTGTACAAAAGTTCAGGGCCCATTTAGAGATAGCCCATTATTTAAAATAACCCATAAAAATGTGATGTTTTTTTATATTTTAGTGATGAAATCATCCAACGGATGAAATAAATACAAATATATCATTTTTTTTAAATAACAGTGAGAAATTAAATATCAATTGAATTTCCAATCACAAATATCAATTGATAAAAATATTTTTTTAAAGCATGTATATATTTGTGCTCATATTAAGGATTGAGTTACATTGTTAGATGCATAATTTTCTTAGTCTGTTATTCATGCAATTTATATTTGAAAATAGTCATTCGAATCAGAATAATGACTATTCTAATGACTATTTTATGATTAGAATAACTATTACATTTTTTAAATTTTACGTATTCAAGAAACGTGCATTGACACCTTAACTTTAGTTATCTATTAAAGTTCTAAAAAAAACATGTTTTTTTTTTAACTAAAATTCATAAAATTATATTTTATGTATAACTTTTAAATAAAACACTTATTTCTCATTCTTACTAAGATGACAAGAGTAGATTATAGAGACATAATGTTCGGAAAAAAACATATCAAATGCTTGTGGATAGTTGGTGTGAAAAAATGTATATATGATAAGACTCGATCTCTCTTTAAAACTTTTATTTTGAAGAATACTAGAGAGTACTAGTGAAAACTTGAAAGTGTTTCATATTTTTAGAATTTATTAATAAGATAAAGCTAACAATATTATTAAATTTGATTTTTCAAGATTTCAAATGAAATAATATGATAGTATAAAAATTTTTAAATAATTTATTTTATTAGACAATGTATGAATTTCTTTTATACAATTCCATAGACTAATAATATTATTGTTTATTACTGGTTAGATTATAGGCAAATGGACTAGTGTTTCAGTATCGTAAAAAAAATAAAAAGTCTCAAGAATTTTAAGCATATAAATTAAAGGTCCATATCGAGATTATAGAACATTATAGGAATGATGGAGGGCATTCCAATTATTGATTTGATTATAGATAAATGGACGAGCGTCTAATATCATAAAAAAAAAGTATTAAGATAAAGATGAACCTCAAATGTGTAAATTAAAGGTCGAAATTAGAATTTTCATTAGCGAAGGGAAGATCATGGGATGATGTAAGGTGGGATTGCCGAAATTACGGGAATTTGAGAATGATGCGCCATCAAATGTAACACTGGATGAGACGTTATCATAACTGAGATATCATGGTTAAGAGGGAATATTAGAAGAGGGAGAAAAAAAATCAAGATGAAAGTAGAGAAAACAGTTTATAATGTTGTGAAGGATTATATATATGTAAGTCGGGCCCTTTTCGTACTCATTAACTCGAGTTGGTGCACCCTTTTTCCAAAAGCAAACATCACCCATCTGCCTGCTCTAAACTCAGACCATAACCCCATTCTTCTTAATTGTAACCCAAACTACTCCCAGGGGCCTAGGTCCTTTAGATTTGAATAAATGTGGACAAGAGACCCAATGTTTTACATTGTGATTGAAGATTCTTGGAACACAAACCTTGTAGGCCCTCATCACCTACACTTACCCATTAAACTGTACCACACCAGTGTAGCTTTGAAAAAATGGAACAAAACATAGTTTTGGCAAATTACAATCTTCTATTAGGCAGCTTGTTTCTGAGATAAAATACCTGCAAACCATTGGTCAATCCTCCCATACTCTTGCCCTTGAATTTGTAAAGCAAAATGATCATAATGAGTTACTGAAGAGGGATGAACTTATATGGAGTGATAAAGCCAAAATCCATGGTATGAATCATGGTGATGCTAATAATTTTTTACTTTCACTTGAGTACCTTAATCAGGAGAATGCATAATTGGATTGACCACATTCAGAAAGAGGATCTCTCTTGGGAAACAGATTGGTATAAAATTGGTGAATTTTTTCAACAATATTATATCAATCTGTTTTCAACCTCAAACCCTGTGTTCCCCTTTTATTTGATAACCTTATTATTCTCTCTATTTATGCTACTGAAAATGATATGTTGTGTGTTACTCCTTGTGAGGATGAGATCAAGAAGTATGTTTTTAGTATGGTTGATGGTAAAAGCCAATGTCCTGATGGGATGTCTGCTATTTTTTTCAAAAAATATTGGTCTATTGTCAAAACTGAATTCATTGCTATTGTGCAATCTGGTTTTCTTGAAAAAAAAGGCAAACATAACCTTTATTGCTCTTATTCCTAAAAAAGAGTTTGCTTCTAAGGTTGACCACTTCAGACCCATTTCTTTGTGCAATGTCTGTTATAAGGTGATTACTAAGATTTTAGCTGATATAATGAAACTCTGTTAGATAGGATTATTTCCCCTGTCCAATAAGCTTTTGTTCCTAATAGATTTATCTCTGAGAATTCCATTTTAAGTCATGAGATTATGCATTATCTTAATAATAAGAAAGGTAAATTGGGGTACATGGCTTTGAAGGTTGATATGGATAAGGCTTATGATAGGGTGGAGTGGGATGTCTTGTGTAAGATTCTTTTGTGTCATGGGTTTTCTACTGCTTTTGTCAATCTGATTTTTACCTGTATCTCTTCCCCTTCTTACTCTGTTCTCATAAATGGTTATGTTTATGGGGACATCAATCCTTATTAACTAAATTATTGTATTGACTCAAATATATTTTTGTCACCTTCTCAATCAGATAATGAGTATTTTATTAACTAAATTATTATATTGACACAAATATATTCTTGTCACATTATTCATCAACCTCTTTAGTCATGAGTAGAGCAAAATTAAAAAGTGTGTGGGAAGGGCAAGGTATCAAAACAATAAATTTTCATAGGGACTAGGGGGACACCCCTTTATTTATTGTTGTTCACACCCCCACCCTCATAAAAAAATTCTCTCCCCACAAATATTCCCCCCTGAAGATTTCTGCCGCGGTACCTGCCGTTGCCGCAGGTATTTGGCCGGAATTTTTTTACTGACCATCATCTTGTTGCAAATGTCACCCTTGTCAACTTTGTCTCTTGGTAGAACGTCAAAAAATATTACAAATCAACACAATGTGAGTTTTTCTTTATGTTTTTTGAATTTATACTTGAAAATAGTTAGATCTAACTCATTTAAAAAAACACAATATAAAGTTAGTTTGTGATAAATCTTATAAAATTTACTTCAAAATAGGCTAGATCCGGACTTATTTTCCCCAAGAAATGGCAAACAAATGGCCTGAAATTTGAAATTGTGCATTCTGTCAGGTGGCGCCGCATCGCTGCGCGTGTCGCGCGTGGAGAATTGTTGGCGTCAGGCGCGTTCCGCATGCTCCATGACTGGCACGTGTATTACACCCCCGTCCTGACGTCAGCACATGGTCAACTAGTCAACTGCGTGCTGACGTGTACGTGGTAAATAATTTTTTTCCTTCAGTTTGTTAGTTTAAATTGGAATTCCATATACTTTTTTATATTTTTATATTTAATTTATTTAATTAATGTGCATTCTTAAATAATAAATAATGTATTTAATTTATAGTTTATTATTGTTCATTTTAATTTAGAAATGTTAGAGTTATAATTTAAATTTGTTTTTAATATTTTAGATGGCAGATCGGAAAAAGAATGTTGGTGAGTTAGGCCCGATTAGTGACCGTGAGGGTAGAGTGGCTGACATGCCAGTGACTCAGTCATCTAGGTTGAGTCGATAGTAGCGTAGGTAGAGGACACTCTCTCATACAGTTATTTCCACATACATTACCAGGTCCCGATGAGCTATCAGAAGTCCTTCTACCCAACCCCCGTCTTTGGGAGCCACTGGAAGATCTTCCTCCCGAGCCGGTGATGTTTTCTTAAATGTTTTGTTCCCTGCTTTCGATCTGTACTCCCATCAAGATGGGCCCCGCCTTGTAGATGATATTTTCTATCATTTCGGTCTATATTTTGTAACCACGACCGATGACTCTGCGAAGAGTATCTCGTAAGGGTAAATTATTTTCGCAAACTTAGCTTTGTATTGTCTGATTTGTTCAGGATCTCTGGTGGGAATTTCATTATACATGTTCATAAGCCCCTTTAAATGATGCTCGGGAGCCAGTAAATTTCCAAATATAGGATGTTTATGAGGAGTATCAACTGAGAGAGAACTCCAAGAAGAGTGAAAATTCTTAACTAATATGGCTTGTAGTTAACATGCACATGGAATTTCATAAATTGATTTAGCATTGCAATCACATTTATCCCCTATCTTTTTATACTCTTTCATCAGAAGGTCAATTCCCCAAGAACTAATCCTACATTGCAACCTCCTCAAAAAGATGTTGTCAGTTAAATTTTTGTCCCAAATACGAGAAGATTCCATTGCCTCCTTAATCTGATTAATTTGATTTACAATCATAGTGTGGATCCTCTCCCAAACATATACAAAACTCCCAACAGAGGTTCCCAAATACCTCTTAAAATCGGAGTGTGAACTCTCAACTCGGTGTGTGGTATTTGTACCGAAGTGGAGATTCTTGTTCGTCCACGCCGGAATAAACTTTTCGTTGTAGCTATCAATCCAAGTCTTTCGAAGGTATTGTATCAAGTCGTTTCCTTTTTGTGATTTATAAAAACTTAAAAGAGTTGATCACCTCTTATAATACTAATCTGCTATGTCTGCATAAACCAATGACCCCCAAGTTGTTTGAGAGAATTTGTCACCAGCTTATATTTCAGGAATTGTACAAGCATTTTTGTTGACACACTTCCCAATGTGTCTCCTACACAAAATGTGATTGGCTTCATGAAATACCTCCAAACTTGCATTAACAAGTTGCATATCTTTGTCCGTTACAACAACATCAGGGACTCGTTTGAGATCAAATAATCCCCTAATCATAGCAAGTGCCAAAGCAAAATTATCTTTTCTTTCTTGACACAAAAATGCATATGCAATAATGAAATTCCGACTGGTGCAAGTAAAATCAATTTCAGCAAGTAGAGACATTTTGTATATGTAATAAATTAAATCGGTAAATCTACAGGTAAAACCAATCACAGCAAGTAGACCAGTTATCTCAAAAACCCAAAAAAAAATAAAATTGGCCCGAATCCGGTGAGCGGAAGCTCCGGCGGCGGGTGCAGCGGAGGAGGTGGTGCTCCGGCAGAAGGCGAGGGGAAATAATTTTGTGGGTAGAGAATTTTTTGAGAGAAAAGAGATATTTTTTTTATTTTTTTATGAGAAAGGGGTGTGAACATTAATATATAGGGGTGTCCCCACTATTTGGCCGTAAATTTTTTGAGGTTGAAACTTAATATTATCCCCCCAATTTTTTTTTCTTTCTAAAAATAAATATAAAATTCTCCTCTAGGTCTGTTATGACCTCCAAGTTAAGCACCAAGAATTGCTGTGAGGATTGCCTTGCTGTTACCCTTTTTTTTTTGAGCGCCCGAAGGCGATTGCCCCCGAAGGGAAAGAGCGGAGAGTACCCTAGATAGGGAAGATTGAAGCATGCCCCATGCCTGGGGAGGGAAGATAAGCCTCATAAGGAGGAGAATTATTTGCCCCATTGTAGGGAGATATAGGAATCGAACACGGAACCTCCGCCCCGTGTTCGGGTAGCCTTACCACTTGGGCTACCCGATTCCCATGCTGTTACCCTTTACTAGTATCTTTTTGTAAATCAATAGACACGTGTATTTGTTTAAGGGAATATGACACAGTTACAATTTTTTTTATTATAAATAGTCGTGTTTTTGAAATTACGAATTTAATTTTTGGCTTTGTATTATATATCCCACAATTTATCGCGTTGACATCATTCAAAATAAAAATGGTAAAGCGTTTGTAATGAATCATTATATTATTTAGGGTAAAAAGCGCTCACACCCCTAAATTATTTCGGTTTTTGATTTTTGACTCTCAACTAAAAATGGTTAAGTTTTACCCCCTAAACTATTTCGATTTTTGGTTTTTGACCTTCCATCCATATTCTCCGTTACATCATAACGTGTCCAAAAAATGGGGGCATTTTTTGGCAATCTGTATAAGATCCTAAAATATTTGTTTTTATAAAAAAAAAACCTATTATTCCGACGAGAAAAAAATAAGTCATTTGGTGAGAACAAATGTGATGAAAAAAGTCGAAGCCGAGTACCACTCCTCTTCTCCAACCACCAACTGTAAATTTCAACATCTGAAAAAAAATCTTAAAAGGCCCTTTTTCCCTTTAAATTTAATTCTATTTATTATGAATGATATGTTTTTTCCAAAATGCCCCCATTTTTTGGACTTCCGTTATGATGTAATGGAGAATATGGATGGATGGTCAAAAACCAAAAACCGAAATAGTTTAGGGGGTAAAACTTGACCGTTTTTAGTTGAGGGTCAAAAACCAAAAAAGAGAATAGTTTAGGGGCGTCAGCACTTTTTATCCTATTATATATTATTTAAAAAAAATACACATGTATTTCAACTCAATAATTGACTTTTGAAGAAACTGTAAAAGAATTTCAAAGATGAAAATAGATGTCTCTAAATTATCATGGCTTTGCCGCCATACAATGAAAGGAGATATGCAAGGTATAAGAAAAAACATTAAATAATAATACTTATCTCATTTTTTTTAATAGCACACATATTATCTAATACTTGAAAGTGATTTTAAAAGGAATCTAATCAAAGTATAAGTCAACTGCCTGTGATATATTTCAATAAATAAATAAACAAATAAAAACAAAAGAAACTGCCTGTAATAAATTGCATGTCTGTGTCTCTAGCGAGGACACAAAAGTTAAATAATTTCCTATGACTTATTTATCTAATTGGCTCAAAATAAAATTGAATTTTTTTTCTTTCTCATTTTCAATTTTCAATTTTTGGTGTCCTTAATTTGTTCAACATATATTACAGTTGTCAATCAGATGGAAAAAAAATATATAGTTTAATCCAAATTATAATGAAGGTGCTTTTTTTTTTTTTGAAACCCGATTGGGCGGTTGCCCCATATAGGGGAGAGAGAACTGCCTCAAACGAGGAGGAGATAACCCTAGAAAGAGATTAAAGATTGCCGCACGTAGGCAGAGGGTATCGAACCCACGACCTCAAGATCGTGGGCAGGCGCTACCCCATTGGGATAGTATACCTTTGATTATAATGAAGGTACTTGTTGGCACCTGTTTGGCATTCTAATTAACAAGAGAATCTGGAAATTTAAACATAGAAAAGAAAAATAAATTATTCTAGAAGTGTTTTTGAATAAAACAAGGAGTATATGCTTATCTGCAGCTGAAAATAACACAAAAATCATAGCTAGGTTTCTCAAAGCATAGAATCAAGAACTGGCCTGCATGAGACGATCACTAGATAATGAGGGAATATTTTACCAATTTAGTATAAAAAATGTTTTTTAAGTTTTGACTTAACTACTCACCCAATCTTTAGGCAAAAAATCCATATTCCCCATTCTGTGTCGGTTTCATATTCCCACAAATAGATAATTGTCACGTGTTTACTCTCTTCTACGGGTTCCATTTTTTTTTCAAATTTCTTATTAGTGGTAAAGGGAATGAAACATCAAACGGAGATATAACCGCAATCTTTAAATAACACATATTTCCTTTTAAATTTCTTTTTTTTTTTGTTGAAGAAAGTCCTTTTAAATTTCTCAAATGAAATATTTATTTTCTATTTAAACTTTCATAGTTAACTTTAGTATTTAAGAAATATGAGTTTTACTAATACAAGGTTCCGCTACAAATTTTGATGAACGCAAATACTCTTTAAATCTTTCAATATTTTTTGTAAACACGATTTTTTTTATAAACACGAAAATTGTGAAATTTCTTCGTAAATATCAAATTTCGCTCCCCTTCTCTCGGCAAAAAATCCTCTGTCCCCCTTCCTATTTCCATTTCTTTACCCAACCAATCACAATTCACTTTTTATATATATAATTGAAAAAAATATTTATATAGTAAATTCTAATTGGTTGGGGATATGAATAGGACAGATGATTTTCAACCCCTTCTCCCCTATCACCCGATTTTTTTTTTTTTTTTAAACATTTACTATAACATGTAAGCAGCCCTTCCCCCAAACTATAGATTCTAAATCCTACCTTGGTGTGAAATTAAGACAAGATATCTAATTTTAGAAGAAGGTAGTAGTAACATATGTAGTGTATTTGAATATTTTTGCTTTGAAAATTATAAAAATGGATTATTTGTCAAAGAAATCAATAAATTAAAGTAAAAATTTTGTATTAAAGATTAGGCGAAATCATAATACAAACAATTTTTTTTTTACTCTCGCAGCAGGTAGTTGACAATGCGCACTGGCGGCCAAAATTTTTTTTTATATAGTTTTAGGTTTGTTTTTGTAACACTCAATCCCGTGAGCATTTTTTAGTGTATCCATTTTGAGTCAGTTTTTTATTTGTAATTAAATTTTGTAATTCGTGAATTATAGTAATAACACTATCTTACAATTTTGGTTAAAATTTTAACAAGTTTAAGTTTGTAAAGAGACTGAATTTATTTTGTTAACGTTGATTGTGCCCCTTCTTGACTTTAAAGTCTGCGTCCGTCACTGACCGTGCTTATAGTTGGACAAGGGTCAATATTGGTCATAAAAGGATATGTTGATCATAATATAGGATATGTATGATTTGTGTGAATCACAAAACTGGATCTGCAGAATCAAGAAAAGTACAAGACCTAAATTACAACCTTTGATAATGATTTTAACCTTAAGGCAATTAAAAACATTTTGTATTAAAAAAAATCAGTCCATAAAAAGTGAAAATTAGTCCTCAAACTAAAATTTCAAAATCAGCCTGGATTTTCTTTCTGTCCTATGTTTTAAGCAGATAACAATTACTAGTGTACAGTTGTCCTAGAAAACATTATTGTTGTTGTCTTTGTTTCCCAATGGCTTGAAAAAGAATATAGATATCTAGTTCAACTTTCATTATTATTATTTTCTTACAAATAGAGAAAGGAGTTATATATGAAATAAAAAATGTGATTTAAATTCAAGCCCTCTAAAATCTTGAGGTTTCATCATTGACTATTGGACTAATATAATGCCTCATCAACCTATGTTATCCTGTCAAGGAGGCCGTACTCTAGTGGGGCAAGCCTTTACCCGTGACCAAGAGGTTCTGAGTTCGACACCCCTCTCCTTACGTGGGGCAATAAAAATTCTCTTCCTTTGGTGAGGGAGAATTAAGGTTGCTGACAAAAAAAAAAAAACTATGTTATCCGGAATCTAGTACAGGTGTCGGGTACATGTATATATTTATGTGTCGGATACTTAAACATCTAAATAAAGTGTCTTATCGTTGTTGACCAAATTCAGTAAGTATCCCATACTCATACCCAGATCCTGTCGTGTCGACACAAGTACGACAGACATAAACGAAGAGTTCAGATAACATAGGATCAGCTAGTTCAGCTTGTTTATATAATTTAATCGCGTCATTATCCTTGATCAAATTTGTGATTTTTTTAAGCAAAATCAAATCAAAATTATCAGGTAGGAAATATGTGAGACAGATTTGAAACTACTATGTTATTCCACGTGTCATTTAGTAGTTCTTGTAGGTAATTGTTTGCCCAACACAAAACAGGCTGACTTTTTTCTTTTTATTTTTTGTCTTGAATTTATTTAACTATTTTATAACAGTAAAATTACAGATTTATATCATGATTAGGTAGGTTTAATTGATTATCTAGTTAAGACCTATGTTTATGTTTCTACACATGTTGGATTTTTAGGAATTTTGATATATAAAATGTACTTATGTAATGTATAAAGTTTTCTGTTAAAATTCACTTACTGCAGACAAAATGAACTAGTTGTTGACTTAAAATAGAGTCAATGTACTTTTTTTTTGCTGAATATTTTAAGTCATATCTGTAAAATGATGTAAATTTGCCCATGACCAATAATATATATATATATATATATATATATATATATATATATATATATACATATTTTTTAATTCTGTTACACAAAATTAACTTTTTATTACTTTAATGTATACATAATGCTATATAACGCAGCGTTTAAGAGATTTGTTTCAGTGGAAACTGTTGTCTCTAACAAAGGGGAATGCCTGAATTTGATACTCACCAACTATGTCGGAAGAAATTCATCTTTCCCAATAAAAAAAATATGATATAATGTGACTTTTATACACGTTGGAGATAAAATTTACGTACTGATTAATTTAAAAGAATATTTAAAAGATACTTTAACTGACTAGTAAGAACGTTTGCATGTCATTCTAGATCGTATCAAATCGAGACGCATAATTCCTGACAGATGGCTTGTAACTTTATGCCATTCAAAAGAATATAATATTGTTCTATACTGAATGAGAGAAGACCTTGGATTCTTAATATAGAAAACTTATAATTTAGTAAGCAACACCAAACTGAAGGCAAAGAGGTCAAAAGGGCAGTATTCAAATGCATGCACAGATAGACAAGGAACAAAACTCCAGACAATGAGGACAAATAAATTAAAGAACTTATCCAAGTATTACATGAACTCATCATATATTCATTTTCTTTTTTATGTTTTGATGTTATATCAAAATCTCTACAGGGAATTTCTAGCTTGATTCAAAGCCTTGTTGGTATTAAATTAATTAATTAATCTTTACTATCTACATTCCATAATATAAGTCGTTTAAAACATATAAAAAAAATTAAGAAAGTAAAAAAATAAGGTACTTTGTAATTAGTCAAAATATTAACATTACTCTTTTAAATAAGACTTATGTATCATTAATTCTATTTAAGAGAGTAATATTGGTATTTCGGATAACAAACTACCTTTTTTTTGCTTTCTTAATTTTTACTAAATGTCATAAATAACTTATATTATGGAATGAAGATAGTATCTTCCTTGTGTTAGTGTACTAGAATAATAATTGTTGCATGTTTAAGTTAATTATTGATTAGCTAAAGTGTTTTTTAGACTCTAATTAAATTAGTCGGACAAATAAAACACTTGTTGGTTTTTAAAAAAAAAAAAAATCTGCAAATATAACTTAAAACAGCTGACTGACCGACCCACCCCATTGTGTTAACATTTCTTGCGGAAGCACAAAAAGCTGTTCCGCATAGGATTCGGACCGTGTTATGTGTATAGCGTCTTCTCATATCATAATAAATTGCACTCAATACTATTAACTCAGTTCTATAGTTGCGCTTTATAGTTTGCAAACACAGGACGTGACAAGTGACAATGCTCCTTATCACAAGAACTCCATTCTTATCTTCCCTAATGCAGATGTTTGTTGTTCTAGTCAACAAGTTTTTTCAAGTAGAGATTCTAGCTCTAATCAAAGCCTCATTTGTCCCATAATCTACCTATTTTTCTTATGGTCTAATTGTCACATCTCTCCTTAACTTTTATAAGCAAGTCAAATATAGTAAAGATGAGACAAACATTTCACTATTTGAGAGCGGCCTTTTCTCTATTTTTTATGTCTCCCATTATCTATTCCAATTTCCATATTCCTACCACATATAATTTGTTTGATACCAATTCAAGTTAGCTCAATTAGTAACGATTTTACATTTTTACACAACAGATCATGTGATCGAATCTTGTTATCAATTAAGGACATTATCGGTGGACGATCTCAAAGAACCCTTTTAAGAGATTTATGGTTTTAAACGGTGGCAGATCCATGAATAAAAAATGCTAGGAGCACCCAACAATTCAAAAAATAGTATAGGGCCACTTATATATTTATCATCTAAATGGAGTAAAATATAACTTATATATTAATTTAATTTTTTTCACCAGGAGCACGTGACCTCGCTGCCACCATGCTATATCCGCCACGAGTTCTGAAGGTATTGCCCAGTCCCGTAGCGGTGACTGGAGCAAATCCACCCAAACTTTTCTATTAAAAAAAATTAAACTAAATAAATAATTTGTTTGACCATTTGGACTCCTTTATATAAGCAAATACTTGAGGGTCTCAAATGTTCATATCCTTCAAAGTGCTGTTGGTTCTGATACAAAGTAGAAAATGCAGGCTTCAGAACCACTCTCTTCTACTTCATTTAGATATATTTCAGAAAATATTCAGTTTTCGGACATCATTTTACCGCAGTTTTCTTCTCAGCTGTTTAACTACGGTAAGAATCCAAGAACATTTTTCGCGTTAAATTTAATTAAAAACTTATGAAACTTTACAATTATGTTATGTTCTTAATTATATAAATTTCAGGATACAATGATTTCATCTCTGATGTACCGATGATGCAGATAGACAACAAACTGTAAGTTAAGCCACGCTTCTTGCGAACCAAACTAAGTGCATCTTCTCAGGGACGGACCTAGGAATTTAGTGTTGGGGGGCGAAACTGGTAAAAAATTCCAAAATTCTTGGGGGGCAAAAAAAAAATTTTGGGGGCGAAATTGATAAAATTTTCCAAAATACACATAAAATTTCGATAAATAGTACTCCCTCCATTCCCTATTAATTGTCGTTTAGGAGATATCTAGGTATCCAAATTAATTGTCGTTTAAGGTTCTTTTATTAGTTGTCAACAATTTATTCCAATTATACCCTCTACATATTCCTTTCTTTTCTTTATGATGTATAAGTGAAAGAGAGGCATTGTTGGGTAATATTGGAAGTTTAGGTAAAAATGACAACTTCCTTAATTTTCTCAAATTGTCTAAAGAGTCTTATATTTAGAAATGGAGGGAGTAGTATTTTTAAAAATCTCCCCCTATCTTCGTCCCGGCATCTTCTAGTGTTTTCATTTTACTAGGTTGATGTAATAATAATAAATTAATGATTAGCAGTGTAAGAAGTGATAAAATAGTTACTACCTCCATTTCATAACCTAAGTCGTTTAGGACATTAATAAAATTAAAGAAGCATGCAAAAAGCTAAATAAAGTATTTTGTTAGTCAAAATACCAATATTATTCTTTTAAATATGACTTGTATACCACTATTTCCTATTTAAGATAGTAATATTGATATTTTGATTAAAAAAACACCTTATTTTTAAGTTCTTTAATTTTCGTTAAATGTCCTAAACGACTTACATTATATAGTGAATAAAATAGTTAGCAAAAATTGATGAACCAATCTGTTTCATGTTCACAGAAATGCCATTGATGAGAGCAGCTTTTATATGGATTCAAGTCTATATACTCAACAAGATCACCAGCTTCATGGAGCACAATCCTTTTGTTCTATGAACAACTATCCATCAGGTTTGAGGAATCTTTCTTTTTCCTTTTTTTTTTTTAAATACATGTGTTAATACTTCAAACATTAATTTTTTTTTGGTAAATAAATGTTTGAGTGGGTTCGATTCCGGTTACTACCACGGGTCAGGGCAGGTCCTAAGGACCATAGATCGCTTACAAGGTACTTGTTCAAATTCTAGGGACATAATGTCCCAAACAAATGAATTATCCTACTGAAATAGACATCACATTTCATTTTCAGGGCCATCCTCGCTAATGACCATTGAAAGTCTTGACTGCCCTTCTTTTGGAGGAAACCATTTGAGTACCAACTCTCCAAACATACCCTACAACAATACTATTAAGCAGCAGCAACCGTCACAACCGCAGAGCCAACTTCCATTACTCCAAAAGGTTTTCCTAAAGCATCCCATGATTATCTCGTCTTATCGATCAAGTGTTTGGTTTTCAAAATTTTATCGTGGACTTCTTAAAATCATAAAATTTTATGAATCGTTCGTTAAGAAAGACATTATTCTCAACTTTAAAATTGGCATTATTCTCAACTTTCTCCAAGATTTTTAAAATTGTATTTTTCATCTTTATAAAAATAATTTTCTTCCCAAAAACTCCTTAAAAATATTATTTTCACCTCTTAATATATATATATATATATATATATATATATATAAAATTTCGCAAACCTCTCTGAGATAAATAGTCTTTTTTGTGCACTTCCAAATGTGAAGTAAGTCTCCGTATCTTATTGGTAAAACTGAATATTTGAAATTCAACCGACCCTCCCTTTTCTTCTTCAGAAATAACCGAAATGAATGCATTTTTTACCATAAAATATTTTACCTCTTCCACTTTTACAGATATGGATTTTACCGATGAGTAATAATAATGAATGCTATTAATTTTAATGTGTTATATACAATAAAATAATCTGAATTTCTTTATGGACTCCTAATTTGATTTTATCAACTCATATTAATATATATATATATATATATATATATATATATATATATATATATTATAGTTTAATAAATATAAAATTGTCGGATCCACATGTTGATTATGGAACTAATAGTGTCCAAAACATCCTTAACTTACATTGAATCAATTGCATGAAATGTAATTTATTTCGATACCTCATACCTTAGCCCATAATAGAATAACAACTTTTCTATACAAAATTGATAAAACGGATTAACGGAGTAATATCTAAAGTGGTGGTGAGTGTTGAGTGTGACTGCTCTGCCGCCCATCATAGATAAGCCAAATGAAAATTTGATTATTGGCTGTCGCATTATATATTATGCTGTCTCAACGTATAAATATAGTACTCCCCTTTCATTGCATAACAACAGTAATTTTAGTCTCACAATCTTTTCTTAAAATCAAGGCAGTAAAACTCGCGAGTTGATTCGTAGGATCGCTACGAGTTTGAAAGGATCTTACGTGTTAGATTCTACGTAGGATCGGTAATCACGTAGGATCAGGGTAAACTCGTGAGATCGAACTCGAGAACGCAGGATCGTACGATCCTACGAGTCAACTCCGAGTTAGCTATTTTCTCTTCCGGGTTAGGTTTTAGCTCAACCCGACCCGAATATTTTTTTAAAAAATTTCATTTTAGATAAAAATTTCTCTGTTTAACTCCGTGACTTATTCAATCTTTTCAATCCTCTCTAATCTCCTTTTTTGCCTCTATTTTTTTTTGTCTCCGAACTAGAACAACGAAAAGGTATTTCGAAACCCTACATTATAAGTGGATAAATTAAGTTATTTAGTCAAATAATCAATGTTATTGAATTTAGATTGCTCCAATTGGCCGAGGCCCTAGTAGATTTTTTTTTTTATATTTTTTCCAGTAAAAATGTTGATAGTAGAAATTAAGTTACATAATTCCGAGACACGGAGCATAATATCATTTTACTATAACTCTTTCATGTGATTAATATTTGTTTAATACTAATAAATATCATAAGATTCTGAAAATTTTCATATATTACATCTAGAAGAATTAAGAGAGTACTGAATTAATTAATATTTTTAAAATTAAATAGGATCTACGATCCTTCTACACCCTTCTGATCCTACGTAGAAACTCGAGTGTGACTGCCTTGCTTAAAATACATGCTATTTTTTTAAATTTTAAGAATATTTTTTTAAATTACTTTTATCTATATTATTAAATAGGAAAAAAGCGTGCTATCTTGATGGTTGGAACTTAAATGTATAATAATAAAAATATTGTCCTTAACAAATGTTAAAGTACCTAGAATGACTCTATTATGAAACAGTGTAGCTAATTAATTTATTTTGATTTTGTGAATCATACCATGCAGTAGCTTTTTTTAACAACAATAATAACATAACACGGCCTCCAATAATTTGGGTATGAGCGAGGATGAATATGAGATGTACCTAACATATGCTCAAAGTGGTTGTTCTCAAAATACTGTACACTGAAATATATGGATTGTCTAACATTTGACAATAAATGCACAAAGTGATTGTTAACAAAATATTATTAAAACAATAGATTTTTTTTTAAAATAAATAAAAAAATATTTGATCATTATACATAAAACATCTTTGTTTGATTCTGTCACATCCCATTGGTGAACTTCCAGGCAATATGCAGCAGTACAAGGAAACATCCATTCGAGAATTCTAATGTTGTCAAGAAAACAAGTCCAGAAATTGTTGTTAGTAAAAAGACATCTGAAAATGAAAGGACATCAAACAAGAAGAGAAAAGTATGTCATAAAGAACAATCACAAGAATACCAATTTCACAAGGAGATCCATAGGGAAATAGTATGTATAAATTGTCACAAAATAATATATATATATATATATATATATATATATATATATTTGAAAACATACAATTTTTTTACTAAATTTACTGTGCTTTTTTTTAATTTTTTTATTTTACTACAGGTTCCAGTGAGAAGGAGCCAGAAATTGGCAGATAAAATCACAGCACTCCAAAAGCTAGTCTCACCTTATGGCAAAGTAAAACTGCTATACTCGATCAGTTTCATAATATAATGTCTTTTAAACTCGTATTTTCTTAAACATTTTGCTGTTTACAAATTTTATGGATTATTTACCTTTTAAAATTATCTTCATCTATAAATATAATTCTCACATTTCATAAATATTTTATCAGTAGAGCTAGTAAAGATATAATAGAAAAAGACACTTGCTTAATTTTCTATTCCTGAATCTAATTACTAAAAGAAAAATGTCTTATATTGTGAAACGGATGGAGTATAATAGAAAGAAATTTCTATATGCTGCTCCAACTGCTCCAATTAGATATTCATTAAGGGGTAATTTCACCTAAAAAGATTATTAATTTTCTTGTCTATTAAATTTTGATTGTAAGGTACAGTTTTTTATTATTATTTATTATTAAAAATGCAGACTGATACAGCTTCTGTCCTACATGAGGCATCCATATTCATCAAGGTCCTTCAAGATCAGATAGAGGTTTGAACCACAAACCACTTCATCAAATTCCTTAATTTTTTTTTAATTTATAAATATTTAATTTTTCTTATCTTTTAATTTTTAATACATGCAGAATATGTTCCATATACCAAATTCTTCATCAGATAAGGAATCCCCTCAAAGGAAGGTAAAAAGAAGACATGTTAACTATATACTTCATGGCTAAACATTTTTCCGGCTCAGTTTATCATGGCTAAACATGATAGGGGTAAAATTGTCTCAAGAGGAAAATACTATTAAACCCCCCTTATTTGTAAGAAGACCCTTTTCAAATTTGATCCGGTTTAGGAGCGGAACAAATTATGATTGTCAAATAAAAAAATTGGTCCGATTTAGGAGCGGAATAAATTTTAATTGTCAAATAAAAAAAATTGACGATTGACAATTGAGATTGAGATATTCATTCATCTCTCCTTAACAGATATTAGACAAAATTACATGCATCTAACGTATGAGAACACCTGTTAGACACTTGTTAATCATGTATTCTTATACGTTGGACGCATATTTTGTCTAATAGGTATTCGGAAGAGATGAATGCGTTTTTTTTTTCTTTCAAAACAACTTTAACCGTTAAATTTTACATTCGTTTACCGAAAATTTATTTGTACTGTGCATAACAAAAGGCGTTCCGCACTGAAGCCGTAACACAACTTGAGTACCTAAGTCAACTACCATTTTCCTTGCATGAGATATATACTTTTGTCTAATCTTAATAGTGATTTGGTTTTGATAAACAGATCATTGGAGAGAAATCATTTGATCTGCGAAATAAAGAGTTGTGCTTGGTTCCAATCTCATCAACTCGCAAACTTATGGAGGAGGATGCCTTCGATCGATATTGCCCTACTTAATTCTTGTCGATGATTTTCCTGCTAATATTTTCTAATTTAAAATTTTAGATTATTTGCATGGAGATCATGGCCCGGTATTGGCGGATTCAATTATCAATACGCTGATTTATAATTAGTGCAATTTATTTAGTTTATTATTTATTTTGTAGTTATTTGTTGTTCTGTTTTTCTCTAGAAGCCCACATACATTATATACAAACTTATTATTTCCCTAGATATCAGGTTGTGTACTTGGAATTGCTGAATTTATCCCAAAAACAAAAAAAAACAAAAAAAACAGTACTTAGCAATTGCTGCAAGCCATGGCTACTAAAACAAATTTCCATAAGAGAGCTTTAGGCTTCATTTGGCTGCCTTTCATTTGGCTGCCTTTCATTGTGGAACATTCTTACCGTTTTTAGAAATCAACTCTATACTCATATTTTTAGATAATAATAATAAGAGTTAATCACCATTTATACCCCTCAAATAATTTTTATAAGTTATGATTTCAAATTATTTTGTATGCCATTTATACCCACGGCAATTTGCGGGGTGTCGATAACCCAAGTTCGACTCATATTCTAAATGAGTCAAAAATATTAACTCATGTATCGCTCATTTAGCTCATGAGTTGAGCTCGAGCAGAATATCGAATCGAATCGTGAGCTACTAATGAGTCGGCTCAACTCACTTCCACCCTTACGCACACATCCATTCTCTTGTCTCTCTTTTCTCGTAAAGCGAATCTCCTCCATTCCCTCTCCATGACAAAAGATTCTGGAGCTCTCTCTTGTTCCGACTTCTCATATTTTTCACACGATATTTTTTGAAACAAATATGAGAAACTCTATCGCGTACTCCTCTACCTTAAAATTATTATACTACTAATTCCTTAGTCTTAAAAGTTATAATTGCTAGAGAGTCTCTTTTGAATTTATCCATCAAAAAAAAAAAAATAGAGAGTCTCTTTTGAACATATGGACTAAAGTGCTACTACCCATAACCTAAGGTAGTAAAATGCAATGCTAGATTCACTTTCAAAAGCCCTCAAAAACCCTGAACAAACAAAATATCCGCCATTTCTAGGGTTTTACTCTCTTCTTCTTCTTCTTCTTCTTCTCTTCTTCTTCTCTGATAGTGTTCTTGAAGATCAAAATTGAAGAAGATGAAGAATCTTAAGCTTTCATCTCAGTTTCCATCAAAGCTTCAATTACAACAATCAGAGGATAATGATGAAGTTCTTCGATTCTCCGCATTTGATATTGAACGAAATCGCCTCTTTTTTGCTTCATCTTCTAACTTTATTTACACCACTCAGCTTCCATCATCTCCTCAAGTAAGCTCCAAAATCAGTGTTTTTTTCCTTCTTGTAGTTATAATTTGAATTCGCATTTTTTTTCACTTCCTGGAGTGTTGTAATTCGTAGAAATTGAAGCACATTAATGTTCTAATTCCAGTTGCATTTGTGTGTTTCGTAGAATTTGTGGTTTTCAATTTTGGGGATTGAGGTAGTATTGATTGCATTTTGCTTGAAAATTTTCAGAGAGCTGCTGCGTTTAATTTTTCTTTGTAGATGATTAGTTCCCTTACTCCTTGGCACATGTTGTAGTTGAAGCACATTAGTGTTCTAATTCAAATTGCATTTGTGCCTCGTCAAATTTGTGATTATTAATAATTTTACTCGAAATCTCTAGAGAACTGCTGTTTTAAGTTGTTCTTATAGACGATTAGTTCCTTTACTCCTTGGCAGCATAGGTTGTAGACTTGTAGTTAGTCTCTTTTTTTTTTTTTTTTTTCTAACATAGAGGGAGCTGCAAATTTCAATCCATGGGGTGCGATAGGTAAATTTTCACATAATTCTTTGGGGCGCAAAAGGTAAAAGTCCTTGTGTTCTGATATCTATGTAAATTTTAATATATATATATGCTTGTGCTTTTCTGCATTTGTACATTTATATGTTGCTAGATTAGAAGGTAGCCTTCGAGATTTCTGGATGAATACAAGTTCCTCATAGATTTGGTGTTTGTACCAGAATGAAGCAACACGGGGTTCCACTTCATTATTTGCTGAAGTTGAGCCCATTGACTTGGAACCGGGTGACTACATTACTTCATTGGATTATCTCATGGAGAAGGAGGCATTGGTGATTGGGACCTCATATGGGCTTCTCTTACTGTATGTTGTGGATGATAATGCTACTGAAGTGGTTGGCCGAGTGGAGGGTGGTGTAAAGTGTATTTCACCTAGTCCAGATGGAGATTTGCTTGGCATAATTACAGGTTTTGGTCAAATATTAGTGATGACTCATGACTGGGATTTGTTATATGAGATGGGACTTGATGATCTTCCCGAAGATGTTGACGTACGTAAGGACTTCTATCCGTATTCCTTTGTCTTATTTATGTTGTTTTTTTTATCATTATATGAAGTTAGTGTGGAAACTTCATTGCTCTGTTTCTCTACCTATTGCATGAATTATTTAGGCATGCATTCAAAACCTGTTTCAGACTTGTCTATGTCATATATAATGAATATTTTTGTGCTATTATATCGAATAAGCCTTACCACCCTCCTCTAGTTCAGAGACTTAATGTGAATTTCATTCCTGATCACCACCGCAAGGAAAAATATTTGTTCTTGAAATTCACTAGAAAGAATTTCCAATTTGTTGGACATAATTTTAGGAAACTGAAATTTAAGTAAGCTGTCTAAAAATTCTTGAGCTTATTTGCACCTGAGCACGTGGTGGCCATCTTTTTCAGTATTGAACTACGCCTTAAATAATCATCTGGACCATGTTTTCAGCAAGTTTGTTGCTAAGAAGGAACTTTTCATGGAGATTTAAGCTAAGATCCTGCCTTGACCTTTCAGTTAACATTTTTGTTCTTTTAATTGGGGGTGGGGGTGGGTTTCCCAGATAAGTTCTCCAGGAAAGGCACAGAGGCATATCTTCTAGAAAATTGGAATTTACTTTTTCAAAGCCTCCTCTTTCCACTTTCACAATCTTAAATAGCAATGCGAATAAGAGAAGTAATAAACTCAAAGACGAGTTCACATGAGCCTTTTTCTTTAGGATTGCTTGGAACTGAAATCATAGATTTCTGAGTTTTCCTCTGTTCTGAGGTTGAATTTATAAAGGTTGGTATCATAATGATCTAGGACCCTTGGTATTTAGACAAAAGCAAACTGAAAAGAAAAACCATAAAATTGTCAACAAAAGATGTTGAGAAAGTATGATGTCCAATACTTGATCTCACTTGATAATAAGGAAGTGGGATTTGAATCGTATTCCTAAGACCTAGATATCATATAAAGGTGATCGACTCTTGCATCCACTTTCTTCATACTTCATCATCTTCTGCCAAAGAGAAAACTTTTGCCAAGTCGCAATACTCTTTTGCTGCAAAAGTTTGCTTTTACATATAAAAAAGATCTAGCCCAACAAATTTTCTGAAAGTATGGCTTCAGTCTATAACCATGTTGATCTAATATTTGTTATGACACTTCTTGTTCAGCTGAATCAAATGTTTCCTCCAACTATTCAAGTGAGAGTACTATTTCATGGCGTGGTGATGGAAAATTCTTTGCGTTTCTGAGCAAGGTGCAGGACTCAGTTTCAATGCGTAAGAAGCTTAAAGTTTGGGAACGTGATTCTGGTGCACTTCATTCTATTTCAGAAGCTAAAGCTTTTGCGGGAGGATCTTTGGATTGGATGCCCAGTGGAGCAAAAGTTGCTGCTGTGTACGATCGGAAAGAAGAGAACAAGTGTCCATCAATTGTCTTCTTTGAGAAGAATGGATTAGAAAGAAGCTCATTTAGTATTAATGAAGAAACAGGCGTGACAATAGAATCTTTGAAGTGGAATTGTAACTCTGAGCTTCTTGCAACTTTTGTTAGAGGCAGTCTTCATGACTCCTTAAAAATTTGGTTCTTCAGTAACAACCATTGGTACTTGAAGCAGGAGATCAGATACATAAAACAGGATGGAATGAAGTTCATGTGGGATCCAACTAAGTCTCTGCAATTGATAAGCTGGACTCAGTCTGGTGAGATCACAGTTTATAATTTTACGTGGGTTACTGCAGTCACGAATAACTCAACGGCCTTTGTGGTTGATGGCTCCAAATTACTGATAACTCCACTTTCTCTGTGTCTGATTCCGCCACCTATGTATTTGTTCAGCCTCAATTTTCCCAGTGCTATTCGGTGCTTGGACTTTTGCTCCAAAGATTCTAAAAGTATCCTGGCTGCATCTTTATCAGATGAAAGTTTGTGTATGGTAGAACTTCCTGCACTTAATACTTGGGAAGAGCTGGAAGGCAGAGAATTTAACGTTGAAAGTATCTCTTCCGATGCAGGGTTCGGATCATTTTTGTACCTTGCATGGGTTGATTCACATGTGCTTCTTGGAGCCGCTCATGTTGCTGTGAGTGGCAGCAAGGATGGACTTCCTGGGTGTTGCCTGCAAGAAATTCAGCTCTTCTGTTCTGAAGATCATATTCCTGGTTCAGTTACATGCTCAGGCTGGCATGGCAATATCTCTAGTCAAATTTCTCTTGAAGGTTTCGTAATTGGTATGGTCTCTAATCCCATCATTAGATGTTCAGCATATATTCAATTTCATGGTGGAAAAGTAGTTGAATATTCACTGAAGTTAGGGGACAGCAGAACGGGTCCTCTTCAGAAAGTTGATGGTATGAGTTTCTCATCATCTTGTCCTTGGATGGCTCTCGCTCCCGTTGAAGGAATTGGGTTCCAAAAGGCTTTACTTTTTGGACTTGATGACAGTGGTAGGCTTCATGTCGGTCGTAGGATATTTTGCAACAATTGCAGCAGTTTTTCTTTGTACTCCAGTGCTGCAGACCAGATGACCACACATTTGATTCTTGCAACTAAACAGGATTTGCTATTTATTCTTGATATTACTGAGATTCAGAATGAACAACTGGATGCCAAATATGACAACTTCTTACCTGTTTTAAAGAAAAGAGGTGTAGAAGAAAGAAAAAATTACATAAATATGTGGGAAAGAGGTGCCAGAATTGTTGGCGTTCTGCATGGAGATGAATCTGCTGTCATAATACAAACAACTCGAGGAAATCTGGAATGCATCTATCCAAGGAAGTTGATCCTGGCCTCAATTCTCAATGCCCTGGTTCAAAGGCGCTTCCGGGATGCTTTAATTTTGGTACGATGTCATAGGATAGACTTTAATGTCATTGTTGACCATTTTGGTTATCAAGCATTTGTTCAGTCTGCTACAGATTTTGTCAAACAGGTCAACAATCTCAGCTACATAACAGAGTTTGTCTGCTCCGTGAAAAATGAAAACGTCATGGAAACGTTATACAAAGACTATGTGTCGCTGCCTGGTCTGGAAGAACTGAAAGTTCTTAGATCTGGTGAATCCAAGAATTGTGAGGGCGATAGCAAGATCTCTGTTGTTTTACTCGCCATAAGAAAGGCTCTTGAGGAGCATATAGTAGAAAATCCTGCAAGAGAGCTTTGTATTTTGACGACTTTCGCTCGAAGTGACCCAGCAACCCTAGAAGAAGCTTTGACACGTATAAAAGTTACCCGCGAAATGGAATTATTAGGTTCTGATGATCCAAGGAGATCCTGCTATCCTTCTGCTGAGGAGTCATTGAAACATCTTTTGTGGTTATCTGATCCAGATGCTGTTTTTGAAGCTGCCTTAGGACTTTATGATTTGAAACTTGCAGCTATGGTTGCACTAAATTCACAGAAAGATCCAAAGGAATTTCTTCCGTTTCTCCAAGATCTGGAACAAATGCCTCCTCTTTTGATGAAATATAAAATTGACCTTAAATTGCAAAGGTATGAGAGTGCTTTGCGACACATTATTTCAACCGGAGATTCTTATCTTGAAGATTGCATGAACCTCATGAAGAAAAATCCTCAGCTTTTCCCCTTGGGATTGCAACTGATTACTAATCCTGCTAAACGAAGGCAAGTTCTTGAAGCATGGGGAGATCATCTTAGTTCATCAAAATGCTTCGAGGATGCAGCAACCACTTACTTATGTTGTCCATGTTTGGACAAAGCTCTGAAGGCTTATCGAGCTTGTGGCAACTGGAGTGGGGTTCTGAGAGTTGCTGGTCTTATCACACTCGGGAAGGATGAAGTTCTACAGTTGGCACACGAGCTCTGTGAGGAACTCCAGATGCTTGGTAGACCAGGAGACGCTGCTAAAATAGCCTTGGAGTATTGTGGTGATGTGAAGGCCGGGATTGATTTATTGGTGAATGCTAGGGACTGGGAGGAAGCTTTGAGGATTGCTTTCCTTCACCGGAAGGACGATTACATCTCCATGGTGGAAACTGCATCTCTCGAGTGTGCTAACATACTGATTAGTGAATATGAGGAGGGGTTGGAGAAAGTCAGAAAATACACTGCTAGGTTCCTAGCTGTTAGACAACGAAGATTGGTGCTTGCTGCAAAGCTTCAATCAGATGAACGTTCTGAACTTGATGATGAAACTGCTTCAGAAGCTAGCAGTAGTTTCAGTGGAATGAGTGCCTATACCACCGGGTACATCTCAAACTTCTTCTTCTTTTGATTTCTATTAAGGTGCTAAAACTGCTTAATTGCTAATGCGCTGTTATATGTCTACAATTGCATCAGAACAAAGTTTGTTTTTTTTTCTTGTGTGTGGCACATTGATGGCCTCTATAGCCCCGTTTTGTGTTTAGGGATGGATTATTTCTTCCCTCGCTTTGTTGACATGCCTATATTAGGAAGTGCATGCATTTTATTATCTTACCTATCAACCACTCACTCAGAATTGTTACACTTCTATGTGGATTAACTATCTGCATTTTATGACTTGATCATTACTTTTTGCTCCAACATCCTATTCCCTGAAGAAGAGTTCAGAAGAATATCTAGTCATATGCAGTTTTGCAAGTTTCTATGCAAGACTAGTGTACTTGGGCACCACTCTATCCACATTTTCAAACACAAATTCACTTTGGGTCGCACATCTTCTCTCACAAATAATTCATTTTTCAATCCCCGAGTTAGAAATTTTCAAACCAAAAACAATCCAAATACATGCTGTAAAAAGACTGCCTAGTTTCCTCATTGTTGAACTTATATATCACTAGGCTTCTTACAGGTGGAAGATTATTCTTGTAACAGTTTATTTCATAGTTCTGGTGAATGAATAGAGCTTTCATCTGTTCTTTAATTTGTTTTCTCACTGTTAGTTGTTTCTTTATTGCATAAGTTTGCAAGTACTTTTGCAATGATTTGTTTGTCTCTCTTACGCAGCATGGAGGCTGATGTTTTGTCACCATTTGTGCTCTGAAGCATGATAGCTTCTTTAACTTTATTTGATTAAGTTTTAGAATGGTCTTGGCTTTCGACGCTTTCAATGTCCTTTTCTGCATATGAATCCTTCTTTATGGGTCTGTTTCTCCACTTGTATAAAAGAGTTTTCCCCAAAAATTAGCATTAGAATTGAAATGATATGTTTATCCGTAGGTGGCTGAAATAATGTCTCACGTAAAGTTGATAACGGAAAAACTTTATGAAATTACATTAAGCCGATCATACACCTCGATTCGGGAGCACAGCCTTGGATATACTTAAAACAACTTTCATGTGCAGGACAAGAACCGCGTCCATTAGCTCAACTGCCACCAAGGCAAGAGATGCAAGGCGTCAACGAAAAAAAGGAAAGATTCGTGCTGGCAGGTATGCTATTATATATTACCAATTCCATAATCTTTCTTCTCTTGGACCCGAGATTTGAAATACTCAGTTTCTCATGTTTTAAGCAACTACTTCACTGCAGCCCTGGCGAGGAGTTGGCTTTGGTCGACCATCTGAAGGGAATGTCTCTCCCTGTTGGAGCAAAACACGAGATTAAATCTTTGTTAATCACCCTTGTGATGCTGGGAAAAGAGGACATTGCTCGGAAGTTGCAGCACACCTGTGAAAACTTTCAGCTATCTCAACTGGCAGCAGTCAAATTAGCCGAAGATACCACATCGACTGATAGCATGGATGAACACGTCTATTACCTGGAGAACTACTGTAAAAAACTGAAGGACGAAGTGCAGAATTCAGAGGCTTCTTCTTGGCAGTTAAAAGTATTGGTTCAAGGACAGAAGGGAAATTCTAATGGAGCTTAGGTTACTTGGCACTTTTTCATGTAAAATGCAAATCCAGTATATGTTTGGATTTGTATATGTTTTTTTTCTTTATGATTGTATAACCTGAACAGTTCGTCCCAAAATGCCTATTACCTCTTGTTACGCTTCCTTTTGGTGCAATTTTATTTAGTGGAGGAGACTATAAACAAGAGCTATAAGCTTAAAACATTAAAAAAAAAAAAGGTCCTAATACATGTTCGAACCGGTGACCTCAAATGCTCTACCACTGAGCTAAGGACCCTTCTGTTGCACTATGTTAAACAAAAGAATCATTAAACTATTGTCTAAATTTATAGAGAAATTAAAAATAAAACTGAGAGATACCTATGATCTAACATTCATGCATGTAAATGGAAACTCATCCTACTTTCATGTAGGGGTCAATTTAACTCAACCCTAAGCTAATCAAGCCGAGCTAGACAAGTTTCAATTGGAAATTGAATTCAAACTTTTAAGATTCAAGTTTGATTTAGTACAAAACTTTTAAAGTTTAAATTCGATTCAAAACCCAAAAATTCAGATTCATTCTTAAGGTTTAAATTCAAACTCTACTCGAAAATTTAGAATTAAAATTACCTAAAAAATTAAATAACTATGAATATTATTAATATTAGATGTACAATATTTTATTCATTTAAATCAAACTTTCGAAGTCGAATCTCATCTTCTTTAAGAATTCAAACATAACCTAAACAATTTGATAAAGGCTCAATTTTAGTTTCACTCATACTTTTATAGAACTGAAGAATATACTGCGACACAAATTGTTAGTAAAATTATTCCCACGCAAATTTTATTTTCAAACTTGAAGATCATTTGGTCATTTGATATTATGATTTCAAGATCAGAATCGGACTTTGATATAATAAGAATATTTTTACCGGAAAACCAAATACTTAACCAAAGAGCACTTGGGAAGAGTTCTTGCAACCGTCAACCCATCTATCCTAAATAATAAAAGGGTACGATGATTTACATTTTTAAATTTCTTTCTTTTTCTTATTTTCCAAAAAATCCAATTATGAGATCATTATTGGTATTATAGGTTACAAAAATATGTTATAATATTATTTTTTAATGATATTGTTATAATAATTTCACAACTTATGGCAACCTTACTACAAACCTTTTTTTGATGAATAAAACCTTACTACAAACAGTTGCATAATAATAGCACTATAAATAGTTTCAACACGGTTACTATGCGGAACAACATATTTTCCACATATACGAATCACATGAGTACACATTCCGCCTCTCAGAACAGGTGTTATGTAGAACAAGTGTCCCATTTTAAATCAATCTTAACCGTCAAAATTTTAATTCGACAGGCGAGAATAAGTTCCACAAGTGCGAAACTTACTCGTTACACTGGAGCCGTAAATAGTTTAACAATTACATAATTAAGTTTTTTTCATTATTCATTAGGTGATTAGGTAGTTTGCTTTTATTATTTTATTAGTTAGTAATAAAATTCCGAACACGAATAGACTAAAGTATAGTAAAACAACCCCCGAGATTTTTAAAAATACTAATAGGTATAGTAAATTTTATATGTAGTTCAAAATATTTTATCAGTTTTTCCCCCAAAATTTTTTTTTGCCGTTTTTATATGTAATTCAACATACTGTTGCAGTTTCGCCCCCAAAACCAAATTTCTGGCTTGTCCTAATAATGATAAAAGTAGCTCCCATTTTACACAATGACTAGAAGTGGAATTACATTTCATCTTCAGAAGTAGCAGCCCCCCTTGTTTAAAAAAGGAACATTGTGCTTGTTCATTTATATACTGAACAACAAGAGTAAAAAAGCAAAAACTCATTAAAGAGGAGAACTTGAAAGTTTTCAATCTATTTCAATTTCTTTAGTTTATCGTTGGATAAACTCTGGAAATAAGGAAGGGGGGGGAAGAACATCAATTACAACTAAGATTTTAACATCGGAGAAATTGTGAAAGCTGGAGTATTTATAAAAAAGTATGTAGGATTTTTTGGGAAGTTTATATAATTCAGGAGATTAAAACGGAAAATAAAGGTTAGTTATCTAAAAATTAACAAAATCTGGAAGATTTCCACCAAATATGGGATTAAGTTACAGGAAAGTTATGCTTCTATACTAAATGCAGAGAAGAGGGGAGAAAGCTACCTGATTCCAGGCTGATCCAAAGAGCAGGAATCTTTCCAAGAGTAGACAATCCGGTATCCTTTGTAAGATTTGAGTCACTATTTTCATCTACTAAACACACACAGCACCCTCGAGTTCATAGCAGTGAGACCTGAACCGTATAAGCCTCTAGTTTGTAGTCTAACTTTGTATAAACACTCAGGAACTCTGCATCTTGAAAGAATCAATTATCTGTTCCATTGAGGGAGCTCTGCAAATTTGCACCTCAGTTGCATAGCTTCGGAAATCTGGAGTAAAATACAATGAATTGTTTAAGAACTTGTGTTTATTGTATGTAATATTTGTCATAAGGTAGATATATATTTTTTTTTTGATGAATAAATAAGGTAGATATATTCAGATTAATAACTATGGATTCTAAATTTCATTTACCATATTCCCTATAATTTCCATCCATCTGCTTACTGCTTTGACTTTCATCCTACCCCATCACAATTTCCTTGCATATGTCAAAAACCATCAATCCTGGCACCAGAACTGGAAAATAAAATAAACTAAAAAAACCCCACTCCCGCTTAATCCAAAATTTTCATGTAACAGTTGAGAAATAGAGCTATAAAGATCAGAACAAAACCTGGAAAGAGGTGCATCAACAAACACTGGATCCAGAGTTTCTCGACTTTGGGAGCATGGGAGGCTGAAAAGAATGCAGCAATTCCGGTGATTTTCCTTACAAGTTGAAGTATTGAGAACAACTTTTTCTGCTTTGAAAGTTCACCACATTCTTTATGCCCATTGCATCTGGAGCATAAAATAATATATCCGTAGATCAACGTTCCCAACCAACCAGTTCCTCAACAAAACCTATGTTCTCAAACAGAAGAAGCTCAAGTTGTCTACACAATACATGTCTTCCTTCCCACTTCACTTAAACCCAACTACATCCTGGAATCTTTTCGAGTCCTATCTGCTTAATCTTTGATCTTGTGTCTTTTGCATCATCCCATCTACCAGATTGAGAATATATGTTTGATAACACAACATAGGGAGAACGGTTTTCATGCTCAAGGTCGGTGAGTTGCTTTAGCGCTATCTCACCTAATTTTACATTAGAATGCATTTTACATGCATCCAGCAAGGCTCCCCACACTCCAGCATCAGGTTGCATAGGCATTTCTTCAATCAAATCCACAATTTCCTCAAACAAACCAGCACGTCCTAACAGGTCCACCATGCAAGCATAATGTTCTACATTCGGTTTGATATTGAATTTTTGTGTCATGAAGTCGAATACTTTTCTCCCTTCTTCAATCAAACCTGCATGCCTGCAAGCAGACAAAACGCTGATGAAGGAAATAGAATCAATCTTGACATCACTATCTTGCATAAGAGAGAAAGTTGCAAGAGCACGATGACCAAGCCCATGGACTGAATACGAAGCAAGCAAGGCATTCCAAGAAACCACATCTTTATATATCATTTCAGTGAAGATCTGTTCAGAATAATCAAGACGACCACATTTTGCGTACATGTCAATGAGGGTATTTCCAATAAGCGTATAGGACGAAAATCCTGTTCGGTTTATATATGCATGAATAGACATGCCTTCTTTAAGTGCAGCCAAATATGATGCTGCTGGTAAGATGCTTACAATGGTGACCAAATTAGGTAGGAATCCCTCTGACTTCATGCGGTAAAATGAAGAAATGGCATCCTTAGCACGTCCATTTTGCATGTAACTTGAAATAATTACATTCCATGAGACCTCATCTTTACTGAACTCATTTTGGTTAAACAGGAATTCAGCTGACGAGAAGCTTCCGCATTTGGCATACATATCAATCAAAGAATTTTTCACATGACTATCCAACTCAAAACCATACTTAATAACTTGAACATGGATTTGACTTCCTAAGGTAAAGTCTCCTAAGAGAGCACAAGCTGGAAGTACACCAACAAACGTCAATGAATCTGGGTGCAACGGAGACAACCTTAACTCAGAAAACATCTTGATTGCATCATAAGGATCGCCAATCTGTGCATAACCATTTATCAGAGCATTCCATGTTACAACCTCTTTTAAAGGCATCCTGCTAAATACGGCCAATGCTGTTGCAAACATACCACATTTAGCATACATTGAAACTAGGGTCGTTCCTAAAGAAATATCTGAGTAGATACCATCTTTAAAAGCATAGCAATGCAAACTCTTGCCGAGCTTTATGAATGACAATTCAGCGCAAGCTGGAAGAATGCTTACTAAAGTTACCAGATTAGGTTTTATATTTTCGTTCTGCATTTCTCGAAATAAAGAAAGAGCCTCTTCTGAATAGCCAGATTGTGCAAAAGCAGCCATAACTGCAGACCAGGCAACCAAATCTCTTCCCTGCATCCCATTAAACATTTCATAAACCTTTTCTAACTCTCCACACTTTGCATACATCGTCATCAAAGAAGTAGCAACCATAACATCCGAATCAATATTCTGTTTTACGGCATAATCATGAATTTCCGATCCCTTTTCTAAATCTTTCATCTCAGAAGCTGCCAATAAAGCACTTATAGCTGATACATTATCCATCTTCAGCATCTTGCTCTTCATACAATCAAACAACTCCAAAACCTCATAGAAATCCTTATTATATGCATAACCTGACATCATAGTTCCCCATGTAACATAATCTCTGTCCATCATCTGATCAAATATCATACGAGCTACATTCGAACATCCACACTTCGCATACATATCAATCAACCCATTCAGAACTGCCACTGGAAAATTTCTCCTCCAGATATATCCATGAATAGCCATACAGGTTTTCACATCCATCAACCTACAAACAGCAGGAAACAAATTCAAAAAACTCACAGCATTAGGCTCCACTCCAACACCCTGCATATACCTGAAAATTTCCATTGCCTCTTTAGGTTCACCATTCTGTGCTAGTCCCGAAATCATAGCATTCCAAGCAACAACATCCTTCTTAGGCATTTTATCAAACACCTCTCTTGCACAACCCAAATCATTCATCTTACAATACATATCAACAAGTCCAGTCCCAATAAAAACATCACCTTCAAGATTCTGATAAACTATTTCTTTATGAATTATCCGACCCTCTTCTAAATCTTGAATCCCAGTACAGGCTTTCAGTACAAAAGTGAACGTATACTTATCCGGCTTCACTAAATTTTCTTGCATCAAACGGTACAATTTCAATCCTTCTCGATATTTCTCTGTTCTTGTATAAGCTCTGATCATTGAATTCCACAAAATCACAGGTGGGTTTGGCATGAAATCGAAAATTGAGCGAGAATAATCGCATTTTTTGAAGGAAGAATAGAGATTTATGAGGTGGGTATTTATGGAAATGCTGTAGCTGAGGCCTAATATGATTAAGCGAGCATGGATTTGCAAGAGAATTCTGAGGTCTTTACAAGATTTGAGTAGACTAACAAAATCGTGATTTGGTGAGTATTTTGGATTAGAGGAAGACGAGAGAGACTTAATTGCAAGGAAGTGGAAATGCTTCTTCAGCTTTGGATTTACATGTCTAGTGAGCATCTTTTTTAGAGTAGATGGAATCATCCAAGGCTTTCGGGTTCGGGCGATTTAGAGAGTATAGACATGCAAAATTATCAGGTTATTGTTTATTTTTGTTTGCCTCTTACTCCATGGAATCAGGGTAATGCTGAATGGTTTGTCAATACATTCTGATTTATTATCAGATGTCGGATCAAATAGTTAAAGTTTAAAATAAGAGTAATAGTTATTCTTACCACTTTCACCAATTATTATTTGAGTTGAAATAGCTACTTTGAACATTGGAATTTATTCTGAGTGAGAAAAAAAAATAAAGAATCCTTCTTTTGCATCAATGGAAAGAACTTAGAGAAGACACATTAGGGTGAGGTCTGATAGAGCTCGTATTTCAGGAGTTTTGGGAATGCCATTCAAAACCTAGGGCACTAGCAATAATTCAAGAAAAAATATGAAATTTTTAGTTCAAGAAATTTCCCTTATATAGTGTTCCATCATTTGCTTAGGTTATAGATTTTTTAAAAATAAAAACGGACACATGACAACTTATTGATAAAGAGAACAGGAAGAGGCACAAATAGAAGACTGTAGATGGGATACCATATTCTGATTTAAAACAACCAAAGGTAAAACAGAATCTAGACTTGGAGCGCCAAATTCCTATTGACTAAAAGAAATCTTATCCCATCAGTCTAAAAGAAATCTTTTACATAAATGTGAAGCAAAAAACACAAAAAGAGTTCGAATTGAACTCTCAATCTTCTTCAACCACAAACCCAAAAATAGGAAAGACAAAATGAAAGCAGATATAGCACAAGAAAGAGGGGTTGGCATTTCAGATGCACCTCAGAGTAGAAAGGAGCACCAATATGTGTAAATGAATTGAAGTAGACTGGCTATTCCCACTAGAAATCACACAAACAAACAAAAGGAGATCCATAAATCCCACAAATAACTAGTGTATAAACTCATTGAAATTCTTCATGAAGAGAGACGAAATCATGGTTTAGATCAACAGAGAGCAACATGGCAATACTTAACTCGGTTCTACTTTGACACAATCTATAAACATTCAACATATGTGATGCAATCTGTATAGAGAGCATCACTGCAAGAATGGGGATTTCAAGGTACACCGGCTCGGCTTTTGATGACATCAAGTCCCATTTCTGTTGGATCAGTTGCTTGCAACTCTACCTGAATGCCATCAAGTTCCCTCTTGAATCGGTCCTTGGAACTTGCAAAGATCATCTTGCTTCTGACTCTCGCTGTATCAGGGGCCCTTAAAACAATGGAATAAAAGAATCATGCTAAGTATACCAACAAGGAACAAGAGAGATGGGAAAGTTTAAACGGACTTATTGAGTAACGGTAGTTACCATGCAATAAAGAAAATTCTACTCTTCTGGCAGTTCTCCTCAGTGACAAAGTCGAAGTCATAAACAGCATATCGGCATTCATCAGCAGGGAGGCTGGAGGCGAAATCTTCGTAGCTCTGAGCAGGTTCGCCTAATTTTTCCACAACAACTTGCTTTTGCTTCTCTTCAATCTTATAGATAATGAAGCGATAAGTTCTTTTCGCCTTCAGTTCGAGGAACTTCAGCTTACAATCATCGTGTACAGCCATGCCTGACGCCGCATTAGCCTGCAGAGTATACATTTCATCAAAAATATCCTAAACCGGAATAATACATCACTTATAAAACCGCTAATAGAAATTCAGACCTTAATATAACATGATCTGAGTGTAGCATAATAACATTTACAGATAACATGCAACTCAGTTTCTCAAAATAAACCATTTTAAACAACTATGGGTTAACAGTTATATTCTCCAGCTTATACCCAATACTCATTTACCCATCTTATCCCCGTGATTATCCTCCATCTTAGTCCTCCCCCGTTTAGCGGTTTAAAGACAATTGCTAGGAAAAAGAAGTCACCAAGAACACATATCAAGAAAGATCAACAACATAGGCCACTTAACATCCTCAAATAAACTTTACTACAAGATCAAGAGTTACAATTTTTATGTGGCATTGGATCTTATCAAGATCTTGCATTCACAAGGTACAAAATTACTAGAATCTTTTTTTAAAGCTTCTGACACTGTTTAAAAGTTGAAAAATGCAGATTTTTTTTAGCTCCAACCCAAATCCACAACTCAACCCCTCCCTCGGCCATCTCCAAGTGTTTCGTAATAAGGTAAATTAATTTTATAATTAAGCAATCATTCCGGTAGTCCGTCAACCAAAAACCAAATCATTCATTCATAAGAAATGCCCAAAAATTAATAACAAAATAGAAAAAAATATAACAATTTGTTTATTTATTTATTTATTTATTTATTCTTTTTTTTTTAATAATGAAAAGATAACAATTTATACGCAACCTAAAAATAGGATTCTGCAAAATTCAACCACACATACAGTAAAACCATCAAATTTTTAAAAAAAAATGGAAAAAGGATAACAAATAATAGGAAACCTAAAAAAGGGATTGTGTAACCATAAATTTTTTATCATATAGTATCTATTAAAAATCCAAAAAAAAAATCAAAAGAAAATACTCCGAAAAAATATCAAACCAGTCAAAATTATGTCAGATCTATGGACCACAAAATCCAAATCAAAACCAAAACCATAGAAGTGATAAAAAATAAAAAAAATCAACCAAAAAAATTGTAATTCGTATAGATCTAAAATTAAAAAATTATGCATGAATCAATAGATAGAGGGAAGGGAGGAAGAATCTGACCATGGTTTTCAGGAGAAAAAGAGCGATGGAGAGGAAATCTAGGGCTTCCGATAATGGAGTTTTTGTTTGCTGTTGTTGTATAGAGAGAGAGAGAGAGAGAGAGAGAGAGAATAGATTTTTTTTCGGTGAAGAGAGAAAATGAAGAGAAGATATCCCTTTTCTTTTCTCTTTTTTTTTTAATTATTTATTTAGGAAACTTAATGTACTCGGTCTCATGACTCATGAGTGGTAAAACTAACATGGCGTAGGTCTGTCCAATGTCCGCATACACCGACTCCAGTGAATTGATCGCGGCAGAGTCTGACTCTTCAAATTGTCTTGACATGGGAAAGACAAAAAGTGAAATCGGTCTGATGAATTTAATCATATTTTCGATACACATAAATCCATTCCCCTTTGATGTCAGCCATGATGTTGCACTGATTCCACCTATAGTGCAAGGCAAAAATGAGAGACTTATCCCATTAAATGTATTCGATCTCTGATTCTTAAGGTGATATTAGCGATAATGTTTGAATCAAGCTCGGTCATTTTTTTAAAAAGGAAAATGAGATTTTTTTCGTGGTTACTATAATTTGATCACGTTGACACGGCCCACCTTCCGATCCGACAAGAATTGAAGAGGATGTAAATCAAGGTGACCCAGCGGCTCGATTTGTGGGAGGTCTTGTCTTAGTCCACCGCAAGAAGCCACCCTCACATTGGAGGGTTGAAACTTCAACACTGCGGCTAACAAGATTCGAACTTGCGCCTTTTTACACAATCTGACACCCCCGAACCAACTGGGCTACCATTGCTGATTAGACCTCATAGTATGACTTGCACCGCTCTTGGTTAGAGCTATGTTAACTCGGCTGATAAGTGAGTTCAATTTAATTTGTTTCACTTGTTCATGGTAAAGGTAAAGGTTCGAATCATTTAGAGAGGGATTTTATATCGAATTATAAGTTTATCTTTCGCATATCTCAATTAGATTAGTTGGGCAATCTCGCAACATAATTTTTCTATCACATTTTTATTCTCTAAATAGCCATAATGTAGTTGCCAATCCTATTGTTCTACTCTACTTGTTAATTAGTAAATTCTTTGTTGTGTTCTTCTAGTTCTTTGATATGTAAATGTCTTCTACTGTTTGTTTGTTTCCTTCTAGGTTTTTGAACGGTAAATATTGACATATATATTCCTTGAGGAAACACTAACTATCAACCAATAAATTTTTCTCTAAAGTGTAGAATAATAAATTCACATAGTAGTTCTCTGTTTGGAGAATCGATAAAACTATAACTAAAATTAGAAAAGTTGGAAAAGATTTGAACAAACCGAGCCTTGAATGACTTGAATTTTACCATAAACCATGTCCTTGAGCATATAAATAAGGGGGTAGGGGTAAGAGTAGCAATAACCTCTCCAGAGACTAGACTCTCTCCAACACCACCACTTCCGGCCTTCTTTATCTACCACTCACCGCCGCCCCTTCTGGGGCGACTAGCCACCAACATCACCTAAGTAGCTAAGGGTCAATGGCTCATTGATCTTGGCTCTGAACATGGCTGATAATTCTTCTACATCTAGCAGCAACGACCCCCCTTTGGATGAAGAAGATGAGGACCTACTCCAACGGCATACAATGAAGCTAAAAGACAACATTACATAGGGACTTAGTTTTTCTGAGGAAAAATTAATCTCATACAATGACAAGTTGAAACATACATACAAGTTTTGCTAAGTATACATACAAGTTGTGTGTGAAGGACTTGGGAAAAGTTTTCTTAATGCAACATCTTGATGAGGATTCTGACTCGATTCGGATGATGAACCGATGCCTAGCATAAAACTGTCAAAGAGGGACAAATTGCGATGCAGGAATCCTTGGATCAACTCTCTCATTATCAAACCATTTGGCAAGCCTCTAAACTATGGTTTCGTTGATTTCAAAATCAGGAAACTGTGGAAACCTTTAGGAGCTTTAAGGCTTATTGACCTAGGGTATAACTACTTCATCGCTAAATTTGGTATGGAAGGGGATTTTGAAAGAGTACTCGTATGCGGCCCATGGTTTATCAATGGTCAATACATCACTACAAAACTGTGGCCACTAGAATTTAATCCCTACAAGGATAATGCTACAACAACGGCAGTCTGGGCTATACTACCTTGCTTGCCGGTTGATTTTTTTGACAGATTATCCTAACAAAAGTGAGTAATCAGCTAGGGACTTTTCTCAAAATTGATGTAAAAACTTCGAATGTCGAACGAGGAAGATATGCAAGTCTATGCATTCAGATCGATCTGAATCTGCCATTGATACCTACTGTGAAGATTGGCAAGAAACATATCCAACATATTCAGTATGAGGGTATTGATTTTTGCTTTGACTGTAGGTTATTTGGGCATCAAGACTGTGGGATTCTAAAAAAGGGGAGATAACACTACTCAAGCAACTCTTAGCAAGAGTTCAACCTAGACTAATCATGGGGATCACAGGTGCCCCTTTGTGGATTATACATCTGCTAATTTTAAGTTAAAAAACAAGCAAGTATTTAGTCATTGGTTAATAGAATCAGACATTTCCTTCCTTCTATCATTTCACCTAACCAAGGAAGCTTCATCCCGGGTAGGAGATGCTCAGATAATGTCGTCATTGTTCAAGAGGCTATATTCACCATTACGAAAATTTATTGCAAGAAGGGGGCTATTGCGGTTAAAATTGACTAGGAAAAAGCTTTTGACCGTTTGGAATGGGACTTCCCCCAGGCTTTCATCAAACTTATCATGAACTCAGTTTTCTCTTCTAAAATGGCGATTTTTCTCAATGGGGAGGCAAATGAGTGGTTCTTCCCATCTAGAGGCATCAGGCAAGGTGATTCGTTATCACCTTACCTAATTGTTATTTGCATGGAATATCTTTCTATCAGTATAAAAAAATTATATACGTCTCAAGCGTTGGAAGCCTATTAAGGTTGGTCAGCAAGGCCCCTCTATATCACATTCTCTCTTTGCCGACGATGTCATCATCTTCGGCTTGGCGGATGATGCATCAATCGCAGAAATGAGAAGGGTACTCGACGACTTCAGTCTTAGATCGGGCCAAAACACTAATCTCAACAAATCCAAATTTACTGCTTCGGCTAATCTTTCGCAGCAGCGGATCCAAACGATTGAAAGTCTCTTTCACATCCAGCACATCACAAACCTGGGTAAATACCTCGGCTTCCCTATCTTTCTGAAGAGACCGAAAAAATCTGACTATTAGTTCATTCTAGATAAACTTCAGAGCAAGCTTTCAGGATGGAAAGCTAATCTCCTCTCTATAGCTGGCAGGAGAACTATTATCTAGTCTACATCATCCCAAATCTTATCCTATTATTCCCAGTGTTTACATATCCCTGTCTCCATCTGTGACAAGATCGACAGAGAGAACAGAGCATTTCTATGGGGAAGTTCTGCGTCAAAAAAGAAGATTCACCTTGTTAAATGGGATAGAGTTGCCAAACCTAAGAAACAATGATGCTTGGGGATTAGGAAAGCCAGGCACACCAACCAAGTGGGTTTGGCCAAACTCAACTGGAGGCTCAATAATGATAGCGGCAGTATTTGGTCATCTGTTCTCAATCACAAATACATTAAAGACAACTACAAAGTTGTGATCCTCCTTAAGAAGAAGCAGAGCTCCATCAATCTTATAGCCCTCATGTATGGGATTGACCTTTTCCACAACTCCTTTGCGTGGATTCCAGGAAATGGTAAAACTATTAGAACTTGGCATGAGGATTGGACCGATTTAGGGACTCTGAGGAACCTAATCGAGGGACCCTTCTTTAAGGGGGAAGATGAAGCCACAATCAACATCATCTTTGGCGATTTTGGTAGGTGGGACCTTAGTAATATATTTTTTGTCCTGCCTCAACACCTTGTCGAATGCATCAGAGTTATACCCAGACCAGATAGAACTGACCTCCTTGATAGGAGAAAGTTGAAACAATCGGCGGATGGAGAGTTCAATTCTAAAGTTACCCATTCCCTTGTCCATCAAGATGTTATGGACGAGAACATTGCCGTCAAAGATTGGGATTGGATCTGGAAGGAGAATTGTAATCAGAGAATAAAAATGTTCCTTTGGCAGTGCTATCATAACCGCCTAACAACTAGAGAACACCTTCATAGGAAGAATATCTCCCCAACTCCGACTTGCCCTCTGTGTGATATTCTCCCGGAAACTATTGAACATTTAATGAGAAATTGTGGGAAAGCACGGGAACTGTGGCAGAAACTCGGGTTGTATCAATACGTCCAGAACATAAGTAATACCAATTTCGATGAATGGCTCAAGAAATGTACAGAGTGCAGTGAAATCTCACCATTCAATAACGTACCTTGGGGATGTTTGTTTGCTTATAGATGCTGGGGATTATGGATTTACAGAAACCACAAACTCTTCTCACCTCAGAAACCGTGCAAAGATACGTTTTTTGATACAATCACTAAAGCTACTGAATTTTATGCTTCGGGTGCGACCACTAGAAATGTCAAAAGAACGATACAAATCTCTCAGTTTCGTGGACCAAGTCGGACCATGATTGGTTGAAACTCAACATTGATGGGTCATCTATTGGCAACCCTGGAAAGGGGGTGTGGGGGCTTAATCAGAAAATGCAATGGTGACTAGATTTTAGGTTTCTATAGGAATATTGGTACATGTACAAACAATGTGGCGGGCTCAACCTTGCTATTAGCAATCATGCACAGAAACTTCATATAGAGATGGATGCTAAAGTTGTGATTCGTCTTATTCATCATGCGAATACCTCTACTCACCCATTATCTCCTCTTATTTCCGATTGCAGGGCATTACTGAGTCGACTGCCGAAGACTAGGCTCTCGCACATTTACAATGAGGCAAATGCATGTGCTGGTGGTCTCGCCAAAACAGGAGGATTATCTACATCCTCTGATCTATTTACTTTTCACTCTTTACCCCCTTTTGTTAGCCACCTAGTGGCGGGGATGCCCGTGGGGCTTCTTTTGCTAGGACTATTTCTGATACGTATATCCATACCCATCCTTTTGTTAGCCTTATAGTGGCAAGTTATGGATAAGAGGTATAACTAGATAGGCCTAATTGTAATAACTATATCCCTATCCCTACGGGTTAGGGAGTTTTATTTGTTATATATATATTCTCTATTTTACCACCCAAAAAAAAAAAAAAACCATGTCCTTGGGGGAATCAAACGAGGTGGGTGGGCAACATAAGACTCGTGAACATTTAATCCTTGATTTTCTTAACATACATTCTGCTGAGATAATCACATTGAACTGACTTCAAGAAGACTGAAATAATGACAATTGAACTAAGATAAATAAAGGGAAGAAAAGACCTGTCTGGCCAAGCATTAGTTACCAACAATACTAATTTGACTTTTAGTTACAAAACACAAATTTTAACCATCCTGTATAGTGTATACTATAGTTTATCATCTTTTTTTTCACACTTCTAAGAAGGAAAAGTTTGCCCCAAAATTTGCTTCAGTTTAATCCTAAAGCAACCAACCTACCATTCTTCCATATACAACTTTCTCAGTCAAGCACAATTCCCTTGTTTTTTGCTGCTTCTTTAATGGAATCTCCGTTTCCGGCAGTCTCAGATAAGCGGAGATAAGATTTCCACAGCTTGATTGAAAATGGGTACACTGATAAAGCTTTCTTGTGAAAACTTTCCCCTATTTTCTGACTGTCGGTTAAGTTTAGCAATATCTCTGCAGATCCAACCCAGATATATTCAGGTGCAATAGGAACAGCATGAGAGAGAGCGTTTACCAATAGCGAGCTTGCCCAGAAATAAATGCTTGTAGAGTCGTTCAGAGTGGTGCTTTTAATCAGCGTTTTGCAGACAGACATTGCTAGCAGATAATTAGAAGGCATAATCTCCATCACGCCTTCTACAAAATCAACCAAATCAATGAGATTATCATATATCTGGGGTACCGAAAGTAAGCCATTCCATATTTCAACGACCATGTTCATTTGAGAGAAATTTGTTGATACTGGTTTTAGCATCTTGCAGACGAGGTGCCGGGCTCTTGGCTTCCCAATTTTCTGTATGTAAAGTCGAGAGAGTGGTTCAGCAGCAATCCATGTTCGGCCATCAGCCAGATGAACATTCAGAGTATTCAGTACATGCTTTACATCAACTTTCCCATTATGTTGGATACTATTGGTGAGCAAGAACATGGTAAGTTCTCTCAGGCAATGAAAATAATTATCTGCAGAAGAAGCTTTCAAAGCCTGATTCAATGCACACAAAGCATCAGTGTGATCATCCTGCAATATTTTATGAAGGGAAAGATTCAATATTCCAAATATATTGTCTGTCTGGCTATAACAAGAAAACCAAGCACAGAGATCTGATGCCGAAGCTGACTGTAGCAAATTGGCGTTATCACGATGCAGATCTTGAGCATTCTTTACAACAGACTGAAACCACCTGTCCATTAACTCTTGTACGAAATCAAATTTCTCGCTCTGTAATGCACTTTCAGCATATTGGTTCCAAAGACACTGGACACCAGGCACTTCATCTGGCCAATTACCAAGTGCTTCTTCAAAGCCATCAAAACTAAGTTCCCTTATGTGGTATTGTACTCGAGCTTCCATCAGAACAAGCTCTACACATGACGGATACAATTTGATGTATTTTTCTAACAGAAGTCTACCACATTCTAAGCCTTCAACTACTGATATGCATTTAACATGGTTGAGAGCAAAATGATGTGCCGCTCTTAGAGTTCTTTCATTTCCAAGTGATTCATGATCCATATAAGACGCTAGACACTCCACTGCCATTTCCATCAATGAACCAGCTAGTTGCTTCTCATCAAATGTTAGATGAATAACAGGCCACTCTAAAATAGAAGATTCTTTCCAACATTCCAAACCGTGTACCACCAGGGTCAGGCAATTTCTTGTACAAAACTAAGTAAACACAAGAGATCCAGAAGAAGAATTTGTCACAAATAGTCAAACACGACATGACATTGGGCATTGTCAGTTGACAGGGCTCGTGTATATCCTTAGTGGAGAGAATAAGACCAGAGATTTTCTCAATTGCACTACCAACATTCCCTGAGCTGCACATAAAATCCATCATCTGCAGAAATATATCTAAGACGTGTTGACTGGCATGCATAGCATCACCGTCACCAGCAAATGCATGGTGAGAAAGGGCAGAGAGTGCAGCATCATAAGCGGCTAATCGGTCATCAAGTTGTTCTCGACTATTAATGACCAAAAGCCAAAGTTCATAAGATTCCTTATTGATTTCAACCTGGACATTTGAATAGAAGAATTCATGAAATTTGCGTATGCTGTTTACGAAAGAACATGCGGGAGAAGTGGATGTTGTTTATTATAGAACAAACAGGACAAGTGAGCAGAGATTTTGGTGATCAACACTAGTCAAACCATTTTTGTCGTTTGTTGGAGGGTACTCGGGAATGATGATAATTGATACATGTGATTATTCTATATGCAAAGACTAATGATAAGGTAGTCAAATTGCAAGTTGTCCTTGACAATTCCCCACCCACCGCAGAAAAATAATAATAAATAAAAATTCTCAAGCGAGAAAAGAAATCAGGGAAAAAGCTGGAATAAGGGAAAAGAGATCAAGAAAGTTCAAATAAGGCAGGCAAGAAATATTGCTACTGTATATTTTTTTCTGCAACTGCTAAGCCCCAACATGATCAATATTCAATAAATCAAATCCAGCTACATAATGAAAGTTCAAAGTTGTTATTCCAAAAACAAAATAAGAAATTTCTTTAGCCATGCATGTCTCATAAATATGCAACTTGTAGATCATTGTTTAGCATCACTACAGTACTTTAAACACAAAATTCTACTGTGAGTAGGCAGCAGGCTGCTCTCTAAACACCCACTCCTGAATTATGAAATGTGAAGTAGAGCACATACCGCATACACAAATAAGTCATCCTTTCCAATTGATTTCTGGAAATAAAAAATCTGCAAGTAAACGATCCAGAGAACTGCAGACCTCGGATTTGCTTCAATAGCTGGAGAGAGAACTCCAAGAGCCTGTGTTTTTACATAAAATAAGGGAAAAAGTAAATACAAAGATAACCCAATTGCTTCAGTATATCCAAGAGATGACCAGAAGCTATATTTAATTTAAGTAATTATGCTACCTTCATTCGGCCGCACTTCTGCTTATTGGCCTCCTTGCTAAAATTAAGCAGAGCCATCTCCAAGGATTCATCGACATCAGCATAAGAATGATCAACTTGACCCTGTGCAACACCAAGAAAGTAACAGTAAATAAGGACATAATTGAATAATTCAAGTCAAAATAACAGATGGTATACATATCTGTATAGTATACACTCCTACCTTGAGCTAGCTCTTATGTGTGGTACTAATTTAACATGGTATCAAAAGGAGGGTCCTTTGTGTTAAAGGCCTGTTCACAGACATTATTATATGGTGGACCAATTGAAGAGTAACCAGTCCACAAGCAAATCTGTAGGGTGCACCCATTACCAGTAATTTTAAGATTTCAGATGAAGTGCTAAACTAAAAGGAGTTATGAAGAGGAGGAGGGGGGGTGGGGGGGGGGGGGGGGTTGTTCATGGTAAGAGAAATTTATGTATCAATATCAGTGCCCAATGTGAACCATTTAGCAACAAATAAAACAAAACATCAGCATGCAGAAAGGAGAAGCACGGATTTTTTTTAGATGCAGGAGCAACTAATCTATTTTAGTGCAACCAGGGACTTTATTCTGAGTTGCCGCACCTGGAGTATGGTATACAGTTTAGAAAGATGAATTATGAGAGGAAAGAAAATCCAAGAAAATGGCGACCATATGAAAGACAAACTAAAATAACATGAGAACATTCTTCACACAGTAGGGAGTAAAACCTACTTGTGGGAAGCTAAAAGAATTGCAAGTTAATTGGATATTATAGCTGGTGGCTTTAGTATTCAAGCGGATGAAGAACGCATACCTAGTTCAAGGGGTAGGCATTTAGGTGTTGAAAAATAAGTACCTCTAAGAAATAAAAAATATCCAATACTAGTTTCAAAGCAAAAATGATCAGGGAGTAAATCCACATTCAGCTTCACTTTCAAAGAGTTAACATAAAAAAAAGCACAAAAGTTATAATGGATTCTTTCATATACCACTTTCCCATTCCTACTGTGAAAATAAGATGATTGCCGATTCCAATCACCATGGACCTCAATACGAGCTTCAGTTCCATGCAAAAATGGCTCATTTGAGGCTGAAGCTTTTGAAAACAAGCTCGAAAGGACCAAGAAATTGCTGAAATACTTCTGCCAGCACTGTCCATAATCTTGAGAAAAAAGAGATGTAAATGCTTGTGAATTAGGTCTTAGAACATCTGAGCCAACCATATAAGTAGGAGGAGCTAAACAAAGATGATCGAGAGACTTGGACGCAATTGCAGTACTAGAAACTTTTTCTCTTTGTGATGCTTTTTTAACCTGGCAATCTAAGAAGGAAAATATTGTTAAGAGTATAAAAACGTCATAAATTCCATTTGACTCAATACAAAAGTTGCCATACCAGTGTCATCAATTGCATCATGTTGCATATTGTTGCAAGAGTAGTCTTTAACATGTTGCCAAGGACACTCATCATTGTTGCATTTGCCTCGGAGTTCAAACATGCAAAGCGGGCGTAGTGGATCAATTGCAAGATTGCAGGAGTAACACCCACTTTGCCCATCATAGAAACTCAATGATGTCAGCTCAGTGGTATCTGCAGCCAACCTAATTGTTTGATTTTCAATACAGTTCTGATGCACTCCCTTCTTAATATCAGGATTAAGCATATCTAAGTTTGAAGGCTCTGTTGGCAGCACACCAACAGGCTCTTTAACCTTCAGGTGGACAAAAGCACTCTTTATAGTGGGACACAAGAAGGTAACTGAGATTGTTAACTGTGGACCTTCAAGAGAAAAATCGCTCTTTGTCAGATCACCAACAGGAAGAGATGCATGCTCTGGAAGGATCACATCAGAGTGGCTGCTGATCTGGACCGGTAGTTCAGAGAATATTTTTGGCTCATCTACGCCTAAAATTAAAAAAGAAAAGGGCACAATTGTGTATAGAGTCAAAAGCTTATTTCAATTCGAAACAACAATTGATCATTAGATGATACTATTGGTCAACATATAAAAAAACTACAATCTTCAGTTGCAAAATGAATAAGATACAAACTACTAAAAAGTGCAACCACCAATCAAGAGTTAGTCAGATAGCATAACATGTAATTCAAATTTCATAACAGTTGTTTCTATTGAAATGTATTTCCTATACAGCGCCCCAAAAGAGAGAGAACATCTGTCCACCATCCTTGGAAGAAAGAAATGAACCGCCTACAGGACCTCATGGTAGCAGTTGAAAATACGTATAGAAATAAACCGAGTATCAGGAACTAAAAGAGAACATTATTTTACCAATATTTCTAACGTAACCTGTCAACACCCAGATAGACATGCCATCAGATGCCAATGGGTTAATAGATGGAAATCACGGGCTGGAGCACCATAAACAAGTAATTAATATGTGGTGATGCAACAAGATAGGAGGCAGAGAGGTAATGAGTCACTGCAGAACCACATTATGTTTGACAAAACTAAGTACTCCCTCCGTCCGTAATTGAATGTCCCCCTTTCCTCCTATTCATTTTGTATAGAAAGTTGGAAATTCAATTCCGGACGAAGGGATTAGTTAGAGGATTGAGAAGGAAAGAAAATTTCTGCAACTAGTGAAAGTGAGAATGGCAAAATTTTCAGAAAAATAGGGTGGAAGGTGTGTCATTGAAGTACCATAGAACAAAATAATGAACTGGTAGCCTTTAATATAAGAAATATGCTAGCTTGATACAGATAATTCGGATGTAGCAAATCTTACTTTCAGTTTCAAAGTATGAATTTTCGTTGATGTCTGCCTCACGAAGTGGTGCTTCCTCTGCAATTTTCGCCATCATCTCTCCACCATCATCATTATCGAATCTTTCCTTTGTAGATTCAATAGTCTGACCTGTACCCCTTTTCAACAACTTTTTTGTTCTTAGCTTTTCATAAAGCTGAGACCTCAATGATGCCTCTAGAAGCAAAGAATCCTCAGGACTATCGAAAGATCGTTGTCCCTGTAACCCATGATTTCTGTCCTTGTCTCTGCCTGCATCACACCCCAATGTTTGTACAGACTCCAAGTTATCTTGAGTAGATTTAGGTTCCGACTGAAATATCTCATCATCCTCATCAGCTGACTGAGTTGTATCATCATCAGAAGAGCAGACACCAAGTGACACATCATCCTTCTTATGAGCCTCCGATGAACTTCCATCATCAGGCTCAACACATGGACCAGAAACGAAATTTTGTCCATCCACATTTAGATGGCGCTGACCTTGATAAGCACTGTTACGAGGAGGAATGTTAGAGTCACACTCCCTTCTGCCATTGATGTCAGATATAGCTTGCACATGGTGGCTTGATGTGGGTCTTAGATGCACATCAACATCAGAAATCTTATTAGAGACGCTTAATCCAGCTTCAGTCTGATCATGAAGTCTCGAGGAAAAAAACTGATTTGGATTCTCCATCATAAGAGATCGAAGTTGGGTAGAATATAGCTCCCTTTTACAATAGAGATCAGAGCATCTGATATTAGCTTCAACTAGTGCTCTCTGAGCCTTCCGATAAGCGGTAACCGCGTTCCTTTCATCAATTTCACATTTGCGCCGATGCTCTTGTGCTTCTTCTAGTTCCTTATCTAATAAATCCTCAAACTCCAGCATTGAAGGTATATCCATGTCGCTACTCTCCTTGATGCTTAGTTTGGCCTAACAATTTAAGAAACTTGCATTAATTGCAGGTGCCTATTGCAGAAGGAAAGAAGAAAGGCATAGCAAAATTTAATAAAACCAAAATGAACCCAATGGTTAATAACAAGGGCGTGGAAAACACTTGCTTAATTCTTATCATCTGTGTTAACTTTAATAGACCTTAGCTTGATTACTTCTTTCTATTGTGTCATTGCTAGACGTATGACTATTTGGAGGTGTATCACTATGACTTGCCAATGGATCTGAATCAACTCCATATTTCTCTAAGAGTAAGATGAGAAGGAAAAAAAAGAGGTAAAAGAAAAAGGATAAAAATAAACCAGATCAACTAAATCCACATGAAAATTTAGATTCTTTCTGCAATCAAAAGAGATTCAACTTATGCTATAGCTAAGACCTGTTAATCTTTAAGACTTCAGGCAGATGCTAGAATTTCACACCCAAAAACAAAAACATACCGATACTCCGCACGCAAGTTGTTCCAAATGGTTTAATCATTTAGCTTGACCTATTGGACATTCAACTCCTTCCATCCAATTTAGTTCTAAATTATGATCTGAGAGTCAATCAACTTTCAATTATTTTATCATTGCAGAAAACTAAGCAATATAATGAACAATACCAACCACCACTTTGTACTAAACCCATTTCGACTCTGGACATCTAGAACTAGAAGATACTGGATTTTACACGAAGAGACTGATTCTGAAAATAGATTTCACCATTAAAGCAGTTCAACATGTCCAGAAAGGGAGGCATTAAACACAAGAATCCAGGTTATGTTGATCCCTGGACATCGGTATCAAGTTCAATTACACTTGGTAGTTTCTTAATTCCTAACCTCTGATCATAAAAAAATGGAAGATATTCAAACCCCCACCCCCACCCCCAAAAAAAGGAGAAAACAATTCTCCATTTCAGATCTGAGATAAAATCTAGCAATTCATAAAAGAAATTTACAAACTCATATATAAGATTCGAAGGAGGGTTAGATTGTTTTCCTTTTAAATAAGGAGAAAACGGAAAGTATTATCACGAGAACCAAAAACATGTCCTGATGAAGCGAGCAATCAAATTCTTTCCGTTTCCTCACAACACAGAAATAGAAAGTAAACAAACATTCTCTGTTAACCCATGTCTGAACTATAACCCATGTCTGAACTAACAGAAACAAACCAAGCAAAAGCCTACACCAAACCCACTGCTTCAGCACGCGGCTGTGGTTTATTTCACCGACTAGTTGCATAGAAAATGAGTGCCATGTAATACAATGGATAAAGACACTAGCTATTGGTTCCCCTTAATCAGAAAAGTTGAAAAGAAAACCTAGAACCAAGACCCGACAGAGGCTTATGTAACGTATACAGCTGTCAGCAAGGACAAAATATACCATGCAGGACAATTGAGTAGGTCAAACATAAAAGGCAATAAACATTACAACATTAAATAAAAGCTTGCCTGAGATTGCAAGTAAATTAAATCACAAATAGTTAAAGTTTATTCCTCTATGCGTCCGCTAATTATATCACAGACCCCAAAATTAATCAAGAGAAGCTAAATATCAGAGAAACTAATGGAATATGGCATCAAAGCGAAGATGCACCAGGAAAAAGAACACGAGCATAACTTCAGTTTCCACCCAGAGAAGGTGAGCTCATAATCGAAAGGCAAATGCATTGGCTTGCAGCTGACTAATGATCCAAACAACATTCCCTTGTGCAATAAAGTAGAATATCCTATGCATAGGGTACTTACTTGTTTCAAAGGATAATCTCCACCAGGCCTTTTCCTTGTTTGTCCAGTTTGGGCTGGTGAAACAATGGGGGCCAACGTTTCATCATTCACATTATCCAAAATGCTACTCGCAACAACTTGTGGACCTACAAGGTAATCACGAGACGTTAGTTATGACCTTCAAGTCTTATACAATTAGTCGTCCAATTCTCTAAGAATGAAACACAACATTTACCATCTTTCCCAGCAGTAAGAGGATTTGCAGAAGAAATCAAAGCTTGTCTCACATTTTGTTTCCGCTCTCCAAGTTGGCTTGCATGAGATGTTCCAAGGGCATTATTTTTACCACAATAACAGCAACCTTCTAATTTCTGTTTGCCACTTGACATAGACTTTTCCAATGGTAACATCTCCCCCATGGTATGAAAAATTCTTACTGCAATCCAAGCACAGGTTACTTGGCTGTGGTTCACCAGTTTTTAGACGCTTCTTATCAGGATTGTTCAAATTACTCCTCATGTCATGAACCTCAGCTGCTTTGCGCACCCTACTTACTGGATTACACAGGTTCTTAGCACTCTGATCCCTGTATGAACCGGTAACTGGAATTTTTGTTTGCTGGGTTGTCTTAAGCTTAATTTGATTTTCTCGAATTTCAATTAGTTGGCGTAGGTCCTGCATTTTAGTGGTATCCAATTGTACATTTTTTCTTTTTTGTTGGTCCTGGCCTTTTTTTGAGTTATTCAAATTTCTGCAACTAGATTCCCGTTCAGCCTTGCTTGAAGTAGCTCCATTGATTTTGGCCTTTGAAGAAACAACAGGATGACCAACAGACATTTGTTTGGGCACCAATTTGGCCTCTTTCACTCTATTCTGTTGTAGAGCTTGTGATTTTTGTAAAGAAGGTAAAGGTGGTCTGCTACTTTTATCTGGTCCTTGAGTGTTGTTTTTACTTTCTAAGTTGTGGTGCCTACTATCATCAGAATCACTTCCAGAGTCATCATCTGAAAACCCGATCAGAAATGGCACAAATTGCCCTCGACTCTTTTCAGAACCTTGGTGATTGTCTAACTGTGGATAAGGACTTGAAGATGCACCAGCCATGCTAGAGGTTTTGTTGGCAGGTTTGCAGATTTCTGCAACATAAACACAGCAATAAGCAAAATAAAGCTTTTCAAAAATTAAACAACCAGGATATGCTGGCTACAAGAAGCACAAATCCACTCAAATTCCACGACTTACAAAATGCATGAATTACTGGGCAAAACCAAAAGTAACTCATTAGGAATTTGGTACGCATGTAGAAAATTATTTATGAATTCACTATTATAGACCCATGTAGAAACCAATAAACATTAACTCCTAAATAAGGGTAGCAAATTATTAGTGCTCTCAGATAATTGAATGTCAAATTTAACTAGCCATCTTTGCAACGAGAATACACTGTTTGGGTGGTTAGCAATTTATTCAAAATAGATAAAGCATACCTAGCAGAAAAATACTAAGGGGTTTAGGTAATAAATTGAACAAAGAAGGTAGTTCAAATTTCATGAGTAATTTCAAAACCTACCTGGTTCAATAACCTTAACGATCTTGTTCATGGAAGCAACTTGAACAGACTCCATTTCGGCATTACAGTCGGCAAACTGAGATGCCGGAACCTCTTCATGAGAGTCCTCCTGTATGAATCAAATCTAATAAACACCAAATCTTCTCCAACTCAAAAAAAAATACAAATGTTCCGTGTGAGAAAGTACGCAAATTTACTAAACATCAAATTCTCCCCAACTCAAACAAAATACAAATATTCCTCTCAAGAAAGAAAGAAAGTAAGTTAGTAAGCAAACCTAAATAACATTAAATTCTCTCCAACTCAAAAAAAAAGAAGAAAAGAAGAAAAGAAAAAAGAAGGAAAGAAAACATAAATAAAAAAAGAAATGTACCTCTCGAGAAAGTAAGCAAATCTAATCAACATCAAATTCTCTCCGACTGAAACAAACGTATAAATGTTCGTCTCGAGAAAGTAAGCTAAAATCGAAACTGATTTGAAAGTAACCAAATCTACTTGCAAAACTACAATCTAAACCATTTGTAAACTAGGCTCTCTCAGATTAGGGTTCCTTCTTTTTCCAAATCTCAAAAGCAACCATTAAAACGAACAAAAGTAAAAATATATATATAATAAAAAACACAGAAAAATATATAATTTTTTTTTATTGGCCTACAAACACAACATGTAGAATATAATACTAGAAAAATCAGTAACCAGTAAAACGAAATAAACAAAGTAAAAAAATAAACAAAAGCAGCCGCCAACAGAAAAATACAGAAATAATAAACAAATTTGATCAAACTCTTCGTTACTAAGGTGAAAATGACAAAGCTTAATCAGAAAATTAGGTCTAAAACAGAGAAATAAACGAGAAAATACGGGAAAATTCGTACGTCGTCGGAGTAGGAGGAGAGCTCTCCTTCTTCTCTGCTTTCTGTAGTTAACTCGTTTCCATTATCATCGGCAACAGCAACAACCTTAACCTCCGAGGCTAAATTAGCTCCGTAGCCGTCAACACCGCCACCGCCACCGTTTTCTTCCATTGATACTGCGACTATATTATCGCAATTTCCATTATCACCAACAGTAACAACCTTAACCTCGGCGACGGCTAAATCAGCTACGCCGCCGCCGCCGTTTTCTACATTCGCAGTGTTGTTCTCCATGAGTTCATCGCCGTCCTCCACCATCTCTTTGGTTGTTATACTGTGCTTTTATGAGAATTGGCGGTTAAAAATGGTAAAAAAAGATGTGGGAGGCGAAAAGGTAAACGGATAGAATTTACCGTGTTAAGGAGTTCGTGGTTTGAGGTGGGTAGATCCGTACCTAGAGACGTGGATTTTTCTGATACGGAGTAGGTTCACTTGAATCTTGTGTTTTATAATTAACCACGTCATTAAAGAATTATCTTTCTCATCATCATGTAGTGATATGCCAATTTTGTAACACATGGTCCAATATGAATAGTTCTGATATGTATCGGGTCCACTGAATCATGTGGTTCTGAACTGACCACATTACTTCACGTGGTTTATATCAAAATTTTTCCTTACAAAATAGTTGTTTTTTGGGTGAATTCTATTTTAGTCCCCAAAAGTTGACTGTTGTCTCAAGTAAAGATCTAAAATTTTGATTGTCTCAAAAGAATCAACCAAAGTATATCAGTTGTCTCAAAATGGTATTGACTAACATTCTGTTTGAACATTAAGCATCAATCAGAATTTTGGGGCAAATATAAAAATACCAAACTTTGTTTGGTTAATATTAAAAATAAAATAAAAAATCATCTTCTTCCCCTACACACCCCCATTCCTAAACCTCCTGAAGCTTCGAGTAAAGTCATAAAAATCACGTTCCAAAAACTCACGATGCTTGATAGTATTTGCTTGTGAACTCATGGGTTAACCTTAATCATCCTCAGAAATCAAATTTGTCTTCTTATAATTTATGAACTCAAGTATAGAAATTATATTCATCAGAAAATTAAAAACCCAAGTTTCCATTCCAATTTCCGGGAAATATCCTCTGGGCATTAATCCAATCTCCGATCAAGAATCTTCCAAAATAACTAGTTTCAGTTGTGAAACAAAAAATCCATTCAAATGGGTTTTGGATCGCTGCTAGAACCATCTAGTGTCACATATTTTAGCGGTGGAGGAACACAGTTCCGGTGAAGATGTGGTGAATAGTAGTAACATTTCGAGGCTGTGAGGGCTGGAATTGGGCCTAGCAGAACGGGGTGCCGATGGCCCATTAAGAGGAGGAGAATTGAGGTGGAATTGCATAAATAAGTTGAGATTATTATGAATATCCATGTTAAACCCAAGTTTCATGAGGTTTGGGAAAGGGGGCGTTGGAGAAGAAGTTGGTTCTTTTTTTCTTGTTCTTTTTAATATTCACCAAACAAAAGTTTGGTATTTATATATGGCAAATTGGTCGTTATTGTCCCTAAACAATTATGAATCAGGCATAAGGTCCCTAACGATGTTTTTTGTACATTAAAATCCTCAAACAATTTACGATTGGTGTGTAAGGTCCTTCTGTCAAAAAAATGACGGGTCAACTGTCAATTGAAAATTTTATTCAAGTCAACATAAATACTTTAGGGGCATAATCGGTATATCACAATTAAAATACTGGCAAATTGGTCATTATTGTCCCTAAACAATTTATGAATCAGGCGTAAGGTCCCAAAACATTTTTTCTGGACATTAAAATCTCAAACAATTTACGATTGGTGTGTAAGGTCCTTCTGTCAAAAAAGTGTTAGTCAACTGTCAATTGAAAATTTAATTCGAGTCACCATCCCCATCCTCAACCACCAGCACCTACTACATACTTATTCTTCAAACTCTCTAAAATGAACAAAAATGACCGCCGATTGAGCCCAAAGCAAGGATTTTTTAACAACATCATAGACATGTTCATGTCCAGATTTCATCAAACCCGCAAAATTCTTTCATGAAATATCAAATTTTAAGCAAAGAACCTTCATTGCATATTTGAAATAAAAATCCACAAACTACAGATAATAATTCTTGCTAATTAAAAAAACTCAGATAAATTAAATCACCAAAACAGCTAAAAATCAATTGGCATTAGATCAATTGCATCAACAACTTCTACTATAAGGTCCTGAATTGGGTTGATGAGTTCTTTATCTTTGTCATTCAATTTTTTTTGCTAATTTGGTGAATTATTTTACGGTAAGAAGATTGACAGAAGGACCCTATGCCTGATTCATAAATTGTTTAGGGACAATAACGACCAATTTTCCTTTTTATATTTGCCCCAAGATTTTCATTGACTGTTAGTCTTCAAAATAGAATGTCAGTCAAGGATTATTTTAAAACAACTGATATACTTTGAAGGATTCTTTTGAGACAATTAAACTTCTAGTTCTTTACATGAGACAACAACTAACTTCTGGGGACCAAAATGGATTTCACCCTTGTTTTTTAGGCTAATTAGAAAGAATTGTTCCAAACGTTTAAAAATTGTACTCCCTCCATTCCTAAATATAAGACTCTTTAGACAATTTGAGAAAATTAAGGAAGTTATCATTTTCACCTAAACTTCCAATATTATCCCCCACCCTCCCTCTCTCTCACTTCTTTATCATAAAGAAAGGAAAATGTTGAGGGTATAATTGGAGTAAATTGTTGACTAATAAAATAACCTTAAACGAAAATTAATTTGGATACCTAGATATCTCCTAAACGACAATTAATAGGGAATGGAGGGAGTATTATTTTGTTCTTGAATCTTTTTTAAACTTTTTTGTCGCCGACGTATTTTTTATTAGATTATTTTGTCCTTCCATTAAAGTATGTGAAATTTTATGTTAAAGAAAAGCATGTGACACACATGGCCTATCTTCCAAGAGAAAAATAGACAATTTCTATTATTTTTCATTCTAACACAGCAAACCCAAAATGACTCTTTTTTTCTCAAAGAGCTTGACATCTTTATCACTTTCTCCTTCCCGTCACCATTTGACATGAATCATCATAATAACAATAATCAAACTAGAAACTCTGCAAGTTTAGTTAAACCAAGCTAAATTTACTCCTTGTAAAGGAGTTCGTGATCCGTACGTAGAGAGGTGAAATATTAGTAACTAGTTATCTTTTGCAGTTTGTTGTGAGGAGATAAAAATCTGAACTGATCATCTTTTGTCTTTTTGTACAGACTGACATACGTGCGAAATTCCGTATACAAACCAATGGGTCTAACGGTAAATTTTGGGTCGACTACAAAGTTTAAAAAATAGATAGTTCTGATATGGATCAGGTTCATTGGAACATGTGGTTCAGAATTGGCCACAACACTACATAATGATGAGAAGAGAGACAATTGTGTGATAGATGACTTATTCTTTTTGGGGCTATTATTGAAACTATTAATTCCGTTTCCAATGATGAAAATGAAAAAGAAAAGAAAATTAGTGGGAAGATCTAATCATTGAACAGAAGTCCAGCCAAGCAGCCACTAACGTCGCATTGTCGCCACTGAACCGCGACCCACCTGCAAATATCCTTTTTTCTTTTTTTACTTAAAAATTCTCAGATCTACTGCATTCATGTAAGAAGAATGAAAATCGGTGGTGGCTTGCAGTGGTGTTGTTAAGCAATGTTGTAATGGAAACTAGAGAGAACATATTGACTTTAGTGATAGTTTTTCTCTTAAAAAAAACTTTAATCTCTTAAGAGATTGGAAACAAATACACTTCTACAAATACCTTAGCCAATCTAAAGAAACAAATAACCATTACAAGGACCATTACAAACTAGGAAAGCATGCAAGTAAATAAACATTACAATTCATCAACAACAACAACAAAAAAAACATTACAAAGACCAATACTTAGTCAAGTCTAAGATAGGACACACTCATACTATCAATATTGTAAAGACCTCTAGCTTCTCTTGCAGAGATTCAAAGCTTGCAAATTGTGTAGAGGTCATGTGTTGACAGCCATAATTAGGAAGGTAGTCTGCTACCTTGTTTGTTTCCCCTATAAATGTGAGTCATTGTGTAACAAAACTCATGTATTAAGGTTTTTACTATGTTAATGTGGTCCTAGATACGCCATCAACAATCCTATCAAGGTCTGGGATTGCATCTGAATTTCAATATCTGGGAGACCTAATTGTTTACATAATGTCGAACCTTGTAGCAGTCTCATAGTCTCTGCAAAAGTGTTAGTAGCATGACAACAAATATAATGAGTAAAACCTGCTATAACTTACCCATTTTGGATCTTACAATCCCTCCTGAAGCAGATAGACTATATTATTCTTACTAGCACCATCAACATTAAGAATGTAAGGAGTATTAATCCGCTTAAGTCATTTAAGCGTTATAGAAGGTCTTAAACAAATGCTAATAGTAGAAGATTGCTTCTCATCAGTAGCCAAAACATAAAGATTATTAACTTCAGCTATAACATGGCTCAAAAGGTAGTAATGCCATCAAAGTAATACATGTTCGTACCTTTACTAAGTGCCCAACATATAAAAGATGTGTACAATCGTACCTACTTATGGGGATGGACCCACTAAGCATTTAACAATTGGTTAAAGTTATGAGTGTTGCTAGATAGCTCAACCTGCACAGAGATATATGACCAAGCAAACATAGCAAAGTAGCATTCATAGAAAACATGTTTGAAGGAGTCGATTCCTTGTTTGCAATGGCATTGAGATGTCATAGAGACCCCATTTTCATACGAATTTCATCAATGGCTAAAGAATGGTGAAGTAGTCTCCATATGAAAATTGAGTTCGAAAGATGGATACCAAATTGCCATATATTGACTCTACTAAATGAAACATTAACATTAACATGGTGCATGATAGCAGAAGACATGGTGAAATTACCCTTAGAAGACAACATACAACCTGTCTCATCCTCCTTAGATTCATCAAGTTGAAGGTCACATTCTACCTCAGGTCTGATTAAGGTAACACTCGAGGCTCATTGCAGTTGTTGGCTATAGATATCATGCCATGGTTATAATTGGGATAAAGGTATGTCATCATCCCACTGGGATTCCAGTTGAAAGTCCAAAAATCGAGTTACCTTTATTGATTAGGATACCAATGTGTTTGCTGGTTTTATCCTTGTGTTTGGTGATTCTGTTCCAAGCATCGAGAACATGGGGAGTTGTTTGTAGGATTTATGGGGTATTTAACTTTAACATAAGTTCTATTGTTAAAGCTGACAGCTGAGAATCCCTTATCAACGTTATTTAAGGAAGTGACACCAAGACCATTGACAGAAGTATGTTGACAAATTATATGCCAAGAAGCTCAATGTTTCTTATTCCTACCCTCAAAAGTGCCCCATAAGAACTTAGAGAAGATCTTCTCAATATTTTTTAAAATAGTTTTGGGAGGCATGACAGCTTGCAACAAATACATAGGAATAGACTGGAGGACATGTTTAATGAGAATGAGTATACCTGCATGGGAGAGAAGTATCTTTTGTCAGCCTGCTACTTTTGTTGAAATGACATAAAAAAACGCCCTTAAAATAATGAATTTTCTTTCCTCCCTTAAAGATAGGGCATCATAGGTACTTAAAAGAACATTTTTTTCTCTTTAAAGACACTAATAGCACTAACGTTAGCTCTAGAGGTCTCAAACAAGCTTTTACCAGCAATGAATGTGATTATTTTGAGTAGAGATGGAAAAAGGAGAAAAATGAGGTAGGGGCGACAGTGTCGGAGACGGTAGTCTGCAGGGTGAGGAGAAGTATGGTAGCGGTTGGTTGTCATTCCCCGTGGTAGGTGGGGGGTGGGGGGTTGGCAGAACAGAGGAGGTGATCGAGAGGAATAAGAAGAAGATGAAAAACAAAGGAATATTAAAATAAGAATATAAATAATGAATTTTTTCGTAGTTTAGCTATTTACCCTTGGAGAATAGGTTGTTTGTATCACATGTCTTTTTTTTAACAGAAAAATTTACAGATTGTTGACAGAAAGATAAGTAATCGGACTAACAATACGTTGGGGACAAAAAAGGCGAGGAAAAAAATCGAGGATAAAATAATCTCATTTTTTAAACGTTGGGGTCAATTCTTTATCCCTCTACTATTTTGCTTGTACCTCAGAGTCAAACTCAATCCAAATACATATGCCAGAATCTTTTAGTACACCTCTCTGGTACATTATCTATCTGGTGCATTTTCAAAATTTTGATACTTTCACATAAAGTTATTCAACTATGCAATTTCTATTCTCATCCTTATATAATTTATAACCAAAATCAACTGAATTTTTGAAGGAAAAAAACATAAACAACTCAAAATTTTGATTTTCTCATGATTAAAATTGAAAAAATATGGCTAAATCATATGAAAAATCAAAACTTTGAGTTTTTTTGTATTTTTTTCCTTCAAAATTTCAGTTGATTTTGGATGTAAATTAACCAAGTTAAGATTCAAATTTTCAGTTGATTTAACTAAGAATAAGAATAAAAAAGGGCGAGATTGAATAATTTTGTGAAAAAAATTATCAAAAAATTAAAAGTGTATTAGAAGATGTACCAAAGAGTGTACTAAAACATCCAGACATCAAATACATCCTTCTTTCAAAAATACTTAAATGCTTTTCCAACTTTCCAAACAAAAATTCTCAAAAGAAAAAACAACTGAGAATATTCGCATTTTCAACTAACCCCAATTTTTCTTTGCAAATCTGACGTCTTTTCATCCTTCAGTGGCAGTCACTCAAACCTCAAGCACTCGGGCAGAAATTTTATAATACCGACACCTGGAAATATTGAGTTGCAGTTACTAAAATCAGACACTGCAAAATAATAATCAAAAGATGGACAAAAATAATCTTGAGAATAAATGTTAAACTATTTCTACAATTTCATCATTTACATGTTCAAGAGAATTTTTTCACTCAACAGCTATCTTACAACCCACCACAAACATGAACTTCTTTACCCTTTTCATGATGTTGGATGGAAATCCCTAAGAACAAAAACCCATATTTACAAATTTCCAAAGAATATTTATCGACTAATCAATGCCTATAAATACGTTCAAGAACTCTTGGGGAACCAATAAGAGGTTCAACCCTGAAATGTTTTTGTCCAGGTGGAAAATCATACGCTTGTAATAGGTGGGTCTTGAATCCTATCCACAATTGCAGATCACTAAGCCCCTGATCGCGTTGAAGGTGAAGTTTTTATTAGCAATTCACTCCAAGAGGAGTTAACCCCAGGCTGAGAAGGGATGATAGGTAAAATGCAAGCAGGGAACCTCATCCTCTACTGCCCTTGAATTCGCTTTTCAGAGCTGATTCTTGCCAATGATTGCATCCACATTGAACGGAGCATCCTAAAAGATACAATCATAAATAGGCAAAATCATGTAAATAAACTCATTCAACTTTCTCTAGATAAGGGGTGTCAAGAAAACGTCATCCAAGCGACCGGGAAAGATTATTTTGTTTAGGAAGGATAATTTGTCGACTTAATTATTAGGTCCTCATAGCAGTCCAAGTGCTATATGGGATCTAAACTGTTTGTAGCATGAATGGAAACGTGGTAAAGATCTCTGCCAAGGGTGCCGAATATAACTACTAAGAGGATGAAAGGAGAAAAGAAAAAACAAAGAGAGCAACTCAAGAAACAAAAATTAAAATAATTCATTAACGATAAAAATAGATCTCAGTACCTGAAGATCACAGATCATGAAGTGTCGAACAATCAGTAGCTAGGCAGTGAAGCAATGATCCCCAACATTTTTTGCTCGGCTAATATCCAATGAATGGTTTGAAAGCTTATTCTCAGGCATACCTGAAGCTTCATAAGCTTAATGACTCAAGAGATGACCTCTTTGCATTTTGCAACACAATTCTGATAAAGATGTTCATCTGGATTTCCCCGCGTAACTCTCAAAGCAAGATTACATGATGCATCACAGCCGATGCTCTTGAAGCACGTAGGAGTAGTATGCCAACGTAATGAAATTTTATTGCACTCGTATCCTGTTGGATCGGATATTTAGGAAAGCATATCTGCAGATCCTCAGAACTGAGGCACACAGTAAAGGAAACCACCTGGTATCTTGTGGTAACAATTGAGCAGTGAACTGTCTGAACTTCGATTTTGTGCAAGTCGAGAGCAATGGATGTCGCTCTCCACTGTGTCTCCAAGTTCAGCAAGCAATGCAGGTAGAATATCATTCATTTGAAAGCTGAAGTAATCCACGCATCTGGAGGTAGGGATTTTCCAAAAGCTTTTCATTGTTGCTCTGCATTTGGAAACATAAACCACGGTAAGCATTAGTCGAAAGGAATTCTTATATAGTACGAAACCGGTGGCCTGAAGAAAGGAAGGGCCTATCCACATACGTAGGTGTTTTAAACAATGCAATCAAGAACAAATTAGAAATCACGCGGTCCTTCAGGGCCAGAAAATTCATGTAAAAGGAACATTTCTGATGTTCTTCTTCCTTTTTGGTTCATTCTGTGCTATTTTTCGCTTGCTTTTGTAGTCATATTTCAACTCTCCATCTTGCAGGTTTTTATTTTTTTTTCTATTATTATTATTATTGTTATTGTTGTTGTTGTTGTTGTTGTTGTTGTTTGGGGGGATCCAAAAAGAAGGGTTAAATACAGCTGAATTAATCACATGTATAATCTTACAGTCTTAAGCCTCTAGCAAATTTATTTATTTTTTCATTTTTTCCGTATTTCATTATTATTATCTTTCCTTTGGAGCAGTGGAGGGATAGTTTGAATAAAAATTTCCTTCAGTGGTGCTACATATTCTGAATTGTAGAAAGCCTGCAATGCGTCATTCTCATTGGAAAAAGAAAATAGAACTTTAAAATTGTAAATGGAGTAATAAAGCAACCTTTCAAACCCCATCCCCTAAAAGAGGAAAAACAAAACGTGAAAGTTGGACAAATTACAATCAGATTATAAAGATGAGCATACCTGTTGTGCTCTTGAGACAAGACTGTGAAGCATTTTCTGATAACTTTCTGGTTCTTCAGTCATCATTCTCTGTAACATTGATAACGTCATTACTTACACTTCTACATCAAAGGAGCAGTAAGCAAATTCCAGGTCAACAGTACAAGAAACCCAACACTTGCCTTCAAAAGAAAGGTCGAAGAGTAATATGCCACTCTCGAATCTGTATCATCTAGCAGCTCCCTGTCAAAATTCCATGCATAAAGAATTGCTTCATAAATCTTTTTAAAGTCAAAATATAACATTGCGTATACAGAGAATGAAACAGCAAAGGTACCTGAAAAACTCATCTCCGCCAACTTTCTCAAAAGCAGCAGGATCTGCAGTACATTTACCAATTAAAAGCAGTAGAAGGGTAGCCCTTATATCTGATGTTGCTCCAGGTACATTTCCCCTTCCTTTGCTACCAACAGAAACACCCAGAGCAATATTGTCTGCTGCAGCACCTGCGAGTTGTATCAGAGGCCAATAAAATAAAGCCGCTGGAACACGTGCAACCAACTGCATGGGGACAATGGCCTGTCCACGTAAAAGCAGCGCTGAAATGGATTCAGTCTCTCTAGCCAGATGGTCATTGTTAAACCTGCCATTAGCATCAGCAGACGAGTCTTCCCAACTGTTATTCTCCTTTTGAGGAACTTGTTCTCCTACATCAGTCTTCATATTCAAATCTAAAACTCCAGGATCTTTATCACCATGCATGACATCCAGTGGTGTTGCACTTGCGGGCAGCATTTTCAGGCATAGTTGAGAAAATAAGATGTCGCACATCTGCCAAGAGCAGTCAAGAAGTATATGAACGTTAAGAAATAAAAATATATAAGATGAGTTTTGGAGAGGCGAGATAGAAATTGACATGCAGAATATACAGATTTATATCATGGTAGGAAAGCACAAGTATCAGCATCTGAGAGAAAAAGAATTATAATAAACAAAATGTACACATCTCAAAAACTTCTTGACCTTGTCTGGAACTTCTCTAATATGCATCCTAATAAGAAATATTCGATTGGCTAGCTTTAGTTCGAGCTAGCCATAACTCAACCAGAGAGCTTCAATATTATTGCATATCACCCTAATGTCAACATGAAGGCCTTCCAGTGGACGTGCCTCTCAAGTTCGAAAAACCCAAAATCTAATCTTGTGCATAAGTAGTTCTCACAAATCATATTAACTGTGCCTTTCCAAGCACAATTTTCTTGTTAATTAAATAACTAAAGAGTACTTTTTCCAAGGAACAAGAAACCACCAAGGTCCATTTGTGGGGTTAGGTTTCAATCAGAAAATAGGAGACTTGCCTTCAATATGTTCAAACGGTCCGTTTCATTAATCTGTGCCATCAAGGACAAGGCCTTGCTCATAATATCTATCACTGCATTTGCTTTCTCGAGACGACTCCTATTGTTTATATGTTCAATCATTTCACCACTGATTGCTTGATGAACTTCACTCTCATCTAGAAGAAATTTGCATCGCACAAGAAGCCTCTCAAGAACAAAAAGAAAACCCCATCTGATGAAATTGTAATTTGACTTCAGAAGTCCACAGAGAAGCCAAATGTGCAAAGGGACATCCAAATCAGCTGAGTAATTATTAATACCAGCAAGTTTAATTTTCTGCTGCAAGTTCTTGATGCTTAACCAAATACCTGCACCACCTTCCTCACTAACTTCTGACATCAGTAAATCCCCCAACCATAAATATCCATGGTGGCGAGAAGCTGTGCTTTCAGAATGGAGGAGAGAATGCAAGGTAGCCCAAGAAAGCTTTGCTTTCATGCTAATGCTGTTTCCCAATCCCTCAGTACCATTCAAGAACTTAATAGATTTGCTTATTTGTATCATATGAGAAAACTCTTGGTCCAAATGAATAAATGATCTTATCAGCACATCAAACTTCTCAACAATTTTGTCCATGAGCTGCAAGGGAAACTAGTAGGTCAGAACTGAAAACTTCAATACTATGGGCTTCTGTAAAACAAAAAGAGATACTTTTAAGAAAGAATCCAACTCCATTCCAGATTGACATCTTTAATCATGATAGAAAACACCTGAGAAATAATTCAGCTAAGAAAAATAGATTGTCTCTACAAATGTATCATTCATTTTAGCAAGCATGAGCCATATAGAAAAGAACGACAAACAGAACAATTACAGTAGAAACCAGAGTACCATTAATGACATCAAGGCATAAACAGGCAGTGGCGGAGCCAGGAATTAAAATTAGGGGGGGCCGAACTAAAATTCGCTCAAGATGTAAGCCGATATATTTAAGGTAGGAGGATATATTTTTATTAGAAATCTGAATTTAAATGATATTTATCTTCAAAATGAGACAAAATTAAGAAAGAAAATTGACAAAAAATAATTTTAAAAAATAAAGAAAAATCGGCTAGTTTACAGAGGCGAGTAGTGTTATTGGACCATATTATAAAATAGCATGAGAAAGTTATAAAAAATATTATTTCATTAAATGTATGTATATTTTTAGAGAAATTTTTATAAGTAAATGATACTACTATTGGAAGTTCAAATGATATTTTTTTTTCTATTTTAGAAATGAGAAATTCAATTTTGGAAATCAAAAAATGAAAATTGTACATTCAAATCCGAATAGAATGAGAGATAAACAATATATGTTTTTTATATAAAATACTTCTTCCGTCCCAAATTAAATAAACACATTTGACCAGCGCAGAAAATAAGAAAAGTAGTTTGACCATGAAGAAGTTATCTTAGTATCCATTAATTAATGAAATTAATGGTAGAATACATATGTTAGTAAAATTTGCCTCTCTTAAATATATAATGTTAGTTATGATAGTTTTGAGAGAAAATACATTCATTCTAAGAAAATGAACAATCATTTTAAAATAAACTAAATTAAAAAAATAGACATTTAATTTGGGATGGAATGATTACTTAATTAAGTATACATTTTTTTATCATAAAGAACTGTAAGTATTTGAGCAATTTTTTATAGATACAAAAATAACGAGTACTCTATTATCAATTTTCATGTATTAAAAATTTATATAAAAGTGCATATGAGAATACACACTAGTACTAATTTTTTACGAAAATTTTGGGGGGGTCGTGGCCCCCGCCTGCCTCCACATAGCTCCGTCAATGTATACAGGTTTGAAGACTAGGAGTAATGAAGAATAGCTCATTTCCTGTTCTGCTTAAGTACTTATTTTACAAGAAAATGATCATGCTGATGCAAACTTATAGAAAAGCTAGATTAACAAGTAACTTTCAAGCTACCTAAAGACAGATCCATAAATATAATTAACACAGAATTTCGAGAGCTTTGGTCTTATTCAAACTCCCAAGTCGCACATCAGATATGCGAGAAATGTCATGTGGGGGTTAACTAAGCTTCATCAACCCCATCCAATCAGCAATAGCAGAGTGTGGTTTATTTGTGGGGTCTCCTTCCTTAACCCACTCTTACATCCTCATGTATTCGAGAAACTTACTGCCAGCCTCCCCCCCACACAAAAAAAAATGATGAAAGGAAGTTGGAGCATGTAAAAGCAATTTTTAAGTGTTTTATGATACCCCAAGGTTCACTAATACCAAATTTAAATACCAAAAACTACATAATGAGCAACGAAAAAAATACCTACAAGACTATTTATCAAAATGTATGCCTGCAGAAGAGTAATCAGGAACCAGTGCCTGCTCGTTTATCTTGAGTCAATATAATTTAATATAAAAATTTACAACCCAAGATAAACGACAGGAAGCAGATCTTTCAAACAGTTACATGCATAAAATTATAAATTACCAGGATAAGTCGATCACTATTTGAAAATCTTGATAATGCAGTAGAAACTGATCTTCTTAAAAGCTGTATAATGCCTTCTACACCGAGCTTGACAGAAATATATAAAGCTTCAGACACATTTGCAAGCATTAGATACGTGGCAATGGGCTGAACCTCTTCGTCACTATATTCAGAAACTCCAGCAGCAATGCAAGCCTCATTTATTTGATGCAAAACATAATCGAAGAGAACCATGAACAGGTTTCTCCTCTGTTCTCTTGAGTTTGAAAGTACTAACTGCATTTTTTAGGTCATAAGCAACTATAATAAGCATTATTTAGCCCCCCAAAAATAAAATAAAAAATACAATAAGCATTTTTTTTCAAACACATGAAACCCAGTAAGATCTGAGGTGAGCTTGTGTCAGAAACAAAATGTTAGAAAACCACAATGTGGTTTTCTAATATTTTGTTTCTGACACGAGCTCGAAAAAAATCCCTCCACATTAGAGCTTATATCATCCCTCCATGATACTAAGTCAAATTCATTCCATCTGCAGAGCAGAAGAGCCTCAAACTAAACCAAAAGGCTTGAACTGACACACAGTGCTTTACTTAAAAGTTTCTCTTTTTTCTTCTTCTTCCTTTTCTTTTTTACCATGATCAATGCTTTATTTTCTCATTCCTTATTAGAAATAAAACCACATCAACATCAATTGACCTTGGAACTCGGATTGCAAATTCAACAATCAAAGAGAAAATGATACAATAGCATAAGTTATAGCAAGTAATCAAAGATATACCTCAACAAAAATGAAGTCAATTCCTCCAATCATATCAACCTGGTCAACAAGAAACTGTGGGGTAGCTGAAACAGCTTTATTAGGTCCATCGGGAACTTGATAGAACATATTTGTCAACATGCAAATAAGCTTGCATTGAAGTACACCTGCCCAAGAATTTTGCCTACTAATAACCATGAGTACCTTAATAACCTGCAAACAGGAAAAAAGGGGATCAAAAAGGGGAGAGGGGAAAAAGGATCCAATGCTAATGTCACATTTACATGATCATAATGATATACATTGATATAACATAAAATGCACGACCTTTAGGAAAACATGATTGATAAAAGGGTAAAATCCACACACACACAAAAAAAAGGCAGATACAAGTAAAAAGGGATGACTGAATATGAAAATCTAAAATGTTCACTAAAGCGAATAGTTATATGCTCAAGTCAAGACAAAGGGCACTGATACTTGAGCATCAAATTAATATTTTTCTAATTCCATCAGATGAACCTAGAAATTGTGCTCTTCCTCATGCGAGCTCTTATTCAAAACCTAGACACAACAAAGTTAATTTAAAAAAATTGTTTAGCATAAGAAACTGGTGCCCGCTAATTTAGTCCTGATTCTGTAGTTTTCTACAGAAAATAGGAAAGCAAACATGTCTTGTTAAGGTGTCACCTAGATCCAAAAGAAAGGTATCATACAAATATAAAAGATCTGAAAAGAGAAGGGTAGAAACTTCTGCAGGGACATCACCACCATGAACCCAGAGATACTCACTCTTATATCAAGTCCTTTCAGTCTGCTCCTCCGGATTTTGCCTCTATCACAGACAAAATAAAGTAAACAGCTGAGAGCAGAAGCCCAGATAGATTCTTCCCTTTCTTCTGTCTGTGAAGTAACATCATCATTAGGAACTTTTGGGGAAAACAAAAAATGTAAGCTTCAAAACTACAAGACCTAAAGGTAATCGAAAACTCCAAATCAGTACACAGGACATAAATTAAGTAGTTAGTACCTTTGTGTGAATTATTATATGAGAAGATCACATAAGTTAAAGGACAGAAGCACCAAGTCACCAGAAATTAATAATTATTCTCCCTCCTTCCAAATCGAATGTCTTAATTCCTTCTGGATATGTTGCAAAATCTACTATCTTAAAATTAAGCAAGTTTACCATCCAGAATTGACTTTGTTATCTTCACCTAGACAGTGACTTTTAGAAAAAGAGGAAGTATAAGAGAACATTGAGGTTACTTCTTAAACTTGTTTCCAATTAAAAGTTTCAAATGCCACGCTAGAAGAAAAGATAAATAACAGGAATATTTGTCCTTGAAAATCTGATTTTATATTTGTAAAAGTTTAATATTCTAAGCACATGAATGTATCTAGATTCTAGACTGGAACGATAACCCAGGGGAAATCATGTCAGTGGGGACAGATTGACCTCATACAGTGAATCACTTTTAAGGTCCCCCATCTCCACGAGCCAGAGGAATACTAACTGCAAGCAACCTTTTCGGCAGAGTACACCTCAACTATATCAATCAGAATCACAAATTCCAAATGATGCCAAGAGGCAACAAGAAAGTTCCACAATACTCTCAAACAAAAACCATATTTATAACTTAAAAAGACAAGATAGGTAATGAGACCATGATACATTCTAAAAATTGCTAAAGCATAAATATTAAGAAGACTCTTCTATATCTTTACCAGAATAAGGAAAAAATACTAGATTGAGAAGGCAAAGAAAGTAAACTAAGAATAAGAATGACACCCGAGAAAATACAAGGGCTCTGTATCTGCTATCAAACTTGTGACAGAAACCCCAAATATCAATTGACTTTATGTTGTAAACATCACTGTCTTCCATTTGCACAAGCGAAATTTAAAATATCAACATTCCGAAAACTGGCATATACCTGAACAAGATGAAGAAGGACCTCGGAGAGAATGCCTAAAATCCAGCACTCAAACTTGCTAACAGCTGATGAATTTCCAAATTTCTTCAAATAATCTGCCTTTCCCTTTTCTGGTGAAGGAAGTGGCATTTCATTCTCCATAGAAGATTCTTGTGAATATTCTTCCTCAATTGTGGAGGTATCATCCTGTGCTGGAGGTTCCAATAAATGTGCATGAACCCCAAGGTTTAGTATTAAATCAAAAGCCCGAGCCTTTGACACTAGTCTTGGTGCATTAAGCATTTCCTGCCAATTAGATCTCATTAACACAAGTATCTCTTTTACATAAGTATAAAGAAAACCAGCATGTAAAATATACAGCACCTCGAGCATAAATAAAGTGAGAGGACCAGCAGTATCAGCATCTAAGACATACCTGCAAAACAGACATCAACTATGATAACTTAAAAAATTACAACTGGCAATTCAAACTTCTGCACCAACCAATTTAACAGAAAAGATGCATTCTCTTACGATAGAAACTGAATCCTTGAGTATCAACATACAGTCATGGTAAACAAGCAAATTATCCTCATGAGTAATGGTGTGCATTAGAAACATAGGCAACCACAACAACAACAACAACAACAACAACAATAGCATAACCCATTAAGTCCCCAATAATTGGGGGTATGGGCGGGGATGGACGGGATACAGACCTAACCTTTGTCAAACAAAGTGGCTGATCCCAGGATACCACTGAAACAGATGTATTGGAGACTAACCTAACCTTTGGCAACAAGTGCACAAAGTGGTTGCTCATATAATACACATGTAACAATGGTCCCCTATGCCGTCGCGTTTGCTACAGAATCATGCCCTCAAATCAAAGCCAAAAGGCATCAGAGAAGGCAGACCCAAGAACCATTTTGATTTATGTGCACATCACCATGCTTCTTTCATTCAGCATCCAGAGCATTACCAACAAATTAATTTGACAATCTTAGCAGGAGCGAAAATCATCATCTTGCCCCAGGATGTAAATCCAACAAGTTGACTTGAATATCATCATTAGTGAAAATCTCAAGCCAATAATGTCCTAGAACAGATAATTATATATGCCAAATGTCAAAATGTAGACAGGATTGTGTGTGTGTGTGCGTGTGTGTGTGTGTGTGTGTGTGAGAGAGAGAGAGAGATCAGTTTAACAATGAACTTTCCAAGTGTTTTTAAGACAGGAGACAGGACTCTGTTAATTGCAAGAGGCAATTATAATCTCAATAAAAACTAACAACAAACTGTAATGCAGTGGAAACATACATGTCAATTACGAGTTTGACGAGGACACTAGCTGCAACATCCATTGACGGCTTTCCACTGTTATTACTTAATTTAGATGAGATTGTCATGAAAGTAGCATTTGGAGGTGGTGCCTCTGAGCAAACTGCAGTAATAACCTCAGAAACCTCAGCAGGATTCAGACGCAAAGCTTGTTGTTCGCTGGTACAATTCAAAGGCTAAATGTGTAAGATTAATAGAAAGACAAAGGGAGTCAGAGAGGAGAAAATGTAAATAGACAGATCTGGAAATTTTGGATGGACAAATAGGAGGAAAATCATCTAATTTGTGAACGAAAACATGACTTTAACGAAATAATTTGACCAAGCTATAAGCCACTTCTCACAATTTCCTGTGGTGTTGAGGGCTTAAATTAGGTGCATATAAATCCTACTAAAGCAAAGGGGCAATATTCGCATTTGAGAATGTAAATTTGGTACCTGTAGTGCCGATACTGGAAAAGTGGCCTTGCGCGTGGACGGAAGGTACTTATAGGAGAATCTTCCCTGAGAAAAATAAGTAATTTCAAAAAAAATTATCATATAGACAGCAATCTAACATCAATCTTTGGAGTCATTCAGCTGTCTATGGACTGGAGCAGGCACATGAGAAGCAAAAGTCCAAATATCAAAATTTAATCATAAAAGATCGTTGGTAAGACAATAAGCCATTGAAATTTCAAAAAATACACTAACATTCAGGAACTTATAAATCTGTTAAAAACTTCTAGTCCAAGGCTGAAGGTGATGATACAAATTACAAAGGAAATTGTATAATCACTAAATTTTGAAATATCCCTACACATGTTCATTAAGCAATAAAACATGAGAAATCTCAGAAGGAAAATGACTCGATCTAGAATCTAGATTAGTGGTCATAAGCTGCTATCGAGTTGTCCCAATTACCTGTGCACATCAATTTCCAATAACTTGTCACCCATGAATATTCTACATATTATAATAGCTAGAAAGCAATCTACCACTAGTAATTATACTATCTGTTATGCCAATCAATTAATTCAATAATCATAATAAGAGAGACATTGATGAATCAGTCAAACACAAGTAACTGTGGAGTAGGTAGGACATGCCAAATCTGTTGAGGTCCTGGTTTGGAGCGTTTTAATGCAGTTATTGCTCTTAAGTGGGCGCGAGCAGAGGCAGAATTGGTTACAGTTGTAAGCAATGAAGGCTGCAGAAGCTGATCAAGATAGGGCATTTCAGCAGTCCCAAAGCCTCGCCACGCTTTCCCTTTCATCTTGGCTTCCATGTCCCCAACTAGAAGAGCCGCTGCACCAACTTCCAGAAAATTGTGTGTATTCACGTCCTGGGGTTTCAGAACATGATCGCTGGAATTTGAAAATTCAATAATTATGAAATCCACAAAGAATCCACACTGAAAGCTGAAATTGTCAAAACTATTGATGAACTACCTTTTAGGTGAAAGAAGAGATGACTGATGCTCTCTGCACCAACGCCATTTATAAAGATCAACGGCTATGAACTCAGAGTCTTCTGCTCCATCAACTTCTTCAGCAATTGATGAATCTGAAGCAGATACAGTAGAAGCCTCTTTATTTTCCAAAGTTTCTTTGACATTTGAAGGGCTCAGTTGAGAATTGAATGATCTGCTCAATAGAGATGACAATGTTGGAAGCGCCTGTCTTGATGCAGAAGGTGCTCCAGCAAAAGCTGCTGGTTGAAAAGACCTTCTTGGAATGTATTGGGCCACTAAAGAACGAACATAATTCAAGGACTTCACAAGCACTCCAGACACAAAATTTGATACAGGCAATGGAGACACTTTAATAGAAGTACTTGGCGCTCCAGATTGCTGACTCAAAGAACGCAGTTGCGGGGATAATTTACGACTTGTGTTCAGATCACACTCACCAATAATGCTTACACAAAAACGATCTATATGCTGCAGCGTCTCCTCGCTAGGTTTGTATCTGCAAAAAAAAATCCAAGCAACATTGTATGCCTCAAATTCGAGAGATTGACAATTATTAATCAGTTTTGTGGTGAGAAGTCTTAATGCATTAGTCAAATAACCCAATTCTAGGTTAGATCTTAGGCTGAGGAAAGATCAGATGTCATATTATGCAATACCCTTTTAAATATCAAAAGTGTTGAGAATCCCACATTGTTAGTCATCCAGTATGAGCAGACCTATTCCTTCTCCAGCATTCCCAAATATCAGAAGAGAAGAACAGAGCACCTCAAATAGACTCCAAGAGACAACAGATGTACCACATCTAAACTGTAAGTAAAAATATTAGTCGGCATACAGGGAACCCAATGAATAAACCCAATTTGGATCTAGAGCTTCATCTTAGATTTGTTTTAATATTGCCCCCTTTTTTTCTTATTTTTGAGGTGAGGGCAGTTATCTCTCTTCCTCTCACTCTGGTAGTTTGAGGGAAGCAAGTAGCATATGTAGTATTTAAGAAAATGATATTGCAGCTAAATCCATTTTCCTGGCATTCCAAATAGAAGTAGTATCCACTTACACATATTTTATTCTCACTGTTTAAACTTGTAATGAAAAATTTCAAATTAACATGCAAGTCTTGGCTTTTTGTGTTGAGGAAAATAAAAGAGAGAATTAACAATACATAGGAAGACTGACCTTAACAGATATCGCTTCAAGATCCCCACGCACCTTGCAACTACAGCTGGACTGATTTTACAAAGACAAAAACTTGCATTAGTGGGACGTTTTATTTAGTTGGGAAAAAAAAGAAGATGACAAAACACTTAATCAAGAATATCTCAGAACAAAAATTGAAACTCATGCAAATATTAGGTCACATTAAACCGTATCCGTAAAGGAAATACTGATGAACTTTAACTTTTTAATAAGAAGTGTTGTTGACTGAATATCAAAGTCAAACTTAGTATTATGGTTTAGAAAATAACTAGTTAGACTAAATAAAAGTTCTAATTTTACAAAAGATTTATTATGTGGAAATCCACATGATGGATTCTAATCATAACTAGTTAGGGAAGTCCGCGCAATGCGCAGACATTTTGCCAGTTGAATTTTTTTTACAGTGAATTTTATGGAGATGCAGTACTCCTACATGCTTTATTGACACAGGTTTCATATGTTTTATATAATAAATTAACATCGCCAAAAACTTTAAAATACGTATTTGTACCGAGACAGAATGACCTTTCTTTTCATTTTTTGGAAAGCTGAATTCAATTCGAAGTTTAAAACACTTGACTGGATATATTACTGACTTATTAATCCAACCGGTAAACCTTTGGATCTTTGAGCTTGGCCAGGATTTAAGACACCACTTGCCATATTCTAAAATTTTACCCACAAAATTCAGTAGATGTAATACTAATTTCTACTAAAGAAAAGTTTGGAATACAGCCACATTTCTCTCTTCTCCCTCCCCACTCCAGCCTTTTTCTTCTATTTTTTCCTCAAGATTCTTCTCTGGAAAGAATCTGGAGCTTTGTGGAAATCTATTAGAATAGGAAGCAATCAATTTTTTTTTTTTATTAAGGTAAGACAATCCTAACCTCTCTTCTTATCGAAACAATCTTAACCGTTAATTATCTTTGAGATATTTGTCTTCTTCTTTGTCTACCATACACCACCTCCACTCAATTCCCCACTCCACTAAAGGACAAAATTCTTCTCCTCTTTATTTACATTTAGTATATAGGTATGAAAATGAACTTCTTAGCCTTTAAGGATTGAGCGGCTTAAGATTTTCAATCAGTTTTCGATTCAATTTATAAGAGACCCTTTTGCTCTAATTTTGATGTCAGGCAGAAATAATGTTCGGAAAGAACGAAGGCAGGCAAGATTGCAAGACCCTGGTCAATTATTCTAATCCACATGCCAGAGGGAGGGCAATCCCTTCAAAAGAGATAACTTTGGCATGCAAAGAATTAAAAATGAAGGCAAACCCATGGTTATTCAATAAAAGAAAAGATATTGCAAGAACATTAATCTAAGTAATTGTAAAATGTTAAAATACTTGTAATTTCCACATATAGAACAGAATACCTGCGTTCTCGTTCTGCAAGTGTATGCTCTAAAAGCACAGTATATGCCAAGTCTGTAGTTGAATTTGCTGCCAAATAGTCCTGCGAATTGGAGAGATAAAAGACATTTTTAAAAAGGAAAGAGAAATTTCCAGCACTTTTGGTTTTCAGTCAACGACAGCCAAAAGAGCATCACACGCTAATTTGAAAGAAAAACTGTAGATGATCCATATACTGCTCTTTAAGGGAAGAAATACGGCAAGAGCTCCCTTATTTATGATTTGAAAAGGATAAGTATTTGAGAGAAATAACAGATTATCAGAAACTACTTGGGAAAAGAATTTATACAGCAGATGTAACTCTCAGGTAGTGGTTTAACATGCCAGAGTAGAGATAAGGGTGAAAACAACATCAGTTTTCCCAAGTCCCAGATCCAAGCACTTGTCATGGTGCAGATAGAGTTAAGGCCTTAAGGGTGGTGATGCAACATTTGTGGCAGTTTCTGCTATTTGTTAGCATCGAGCTTGGTCAAGTGTAAATTAACAAACCTTAGATCTTCCAACAAGACAACAAGCGACACTAAGACATGCCACGAGTAAAGTTACATAACAATTTGCTCACTCCACCTTCTTAGAGGCATATGTAACGGGCAAACTCAATTTTGTTGAAGACTCAAACACATTCTTCGACTTACTCTTGAAGTAGATTTCAATATAATAAGACACGATTGTACTATACATACACATACATGCTGCAACTAATTTGTAATCGTTTCAATGCTAAATTACTCAACTCAATTGATAGAAGAAATGTATGTTGAACTCCACCACTAAGCTTCCTCTCTTCACTAACATTAGCAAATAGAAATTTCTGTCAATGTTGGCATTAACTCTACTGCAGTTTCCTTTCCAAATTTACAAGAAACATATGCGGGAGTCCACATGAGCATCAAGAGATGTCATCGCAATTAATTAGGTAAAAGGCATTCCACGTGTAATGGCTCGATTAAACAAAAATGACACTTTTTAAACAGACAAAAAAAAGAAGAAGAAAAAAAGTCAATCTTTGACAATTACTCCATCTCAGAACCAGGAATGTTCAAATGCCAAGTTATTTATCTCCTTTTATCTCTCTCATTTCCAAATATTTATTCTTTTCCTCCTTCCGCTTCCTTCAGTTTCGTGATCGAGGTTCAAGGAAGCACCAATTAAACTACCGTATTTGCAACGTCAAGAGCAGCAATAAGTATGACACGAAAATGCTGAATGCGCCTTTACCTCCCAAACCTCCCTAGATTAGAAAAACTACACTCCAAAAAATTTATCAACAACGCTACACTAAACGACACAAATCGCATGATATTATACCATCATACAAAAATGCAATCAAAATGAGTTAGACATAAGTCAATCTCTGCCAACAAGAAAAGTACCTCCTTTTACAAATGTACATAAACCTAGACAAGATATTATTTAATGTAGATACCCAAAATTAAATTCCGCAGCAAATTAAGATCAAATCACAAAAGAAAACACTTTAAAAACCCTAGATTCTCTAAAACACCAAACAAACCTAACAAGTTAGCAGGAAGTTAGTACGAGAGTCCACATGAGCATCCAGATACGTCATCGCAATTAATTAGGTAACAGTCATTCCACGTGTAATCACTCAATTAAACAAAATGACACCTTTTAAACAAAAAAAAGTCAATCTTTGACAATTACTCCATCTCAGGACCAGGAAAATTCAAATGCCAAGTTATTTATCTCCTTTTCGCTCTCTTTTTCAAATATTTATTCCTTTCCTAGCTCCATTTCCTTTAGTTTTGCAGTCAAACAGTATGGCATGAAAATGCTGAATGCACCTTACTTCCCCAACCTCCGTAGATTGAGAAAACTACATTCCAAAATAATTATCAAATTCACATAATATTACACCGCCATACACGAACACAATCAAAATGACGTCGAAATGAACTCAAATTGCTACAAAAGAAGTACCTTCCTTTACACAAGTACATAAAACCTAGCTCAATTTTATGATCTAATGTATGTATTCAAAATCAAATTCCGCACCAAATTAAGATCAAATCACAAAACAAAACAGTGTAGAAAGCCCCAGATTCTCTAAAACAACAAACAAAACCGAACAACCTAGTAAAGCTCGCTCTAAGAACTACTAATAAAACAAAATTGAGCAAAATAAGCATGGCGGTACAGAGTAACAAACCCTAAGAGTTCGGAAAGCCTCGGAAGCGGTGGCGGATGGACTTCCATGGTGATACGGAGCCGAGGACGAGAGACAGTCAGCAACGGCGCGGCGCAGAGGTTCCGGCGGCTTCTTCAACGACGAAGATCTCAATCGAGAAACACTAAAACCACCTCCGACAGAGAATTGTAATCTGGAACTGGCTGGTGTTCTAGAATAACTGTTAAAGCTCGTCGACATCGATTATTCCGTATATATATATAATATATATCTATATCTATATATAGAAAAGCGACATAGGAATTTTGATTTGGAGAAATTGAGATTTATGATTATGAGTTGATGGAAAATGTGTTTGTCTGTCTGAAAAACACTGAATTTGAACAAAAGAAGGGGAAGAAGAAGGAGGAGAGAGTGTGAAGTGCTTTTTTCTGGTTTTGTGAGGCTGGTGTTGTCTGTTTATGTTTCTGGGTGTACGAGAAGGAGAAAAAGTGAAGGATATTTTGGTATTTTCATATGTTGTTGTTTTGATGATGATGAGTTGTATTGTGTTGTGCGTATCTGTAGTTTATAGTTTGATTAAGAACTGTATTAGCTGGCAATTGCTTTATGAACTGAAAAGTTACCTGATCAACGTTATTATTCTTACCGACACAAGTTGGCTCACTTGATAAGGATTTGTCACGTCCTTATAAAGGTCAGTGTTGATTCACTCGTCGACGCGTGAGAAATTTGTATTGGTGAGTGATATGTAAGTACCCTTGTAAGTTGTAAGCAGTGGTGGAGCCAGGATTTGAATTTAGGGGGGGTCGAACTAAAATTTTGCTTACGGTGTAAAATGATATATTTGAGGTAGAATTATATATTTTTTTAGAAAAATTGAATTTAAACGACATATACAAAGTCTTAGGTTAGCGGAAGAGGCTGCCCCCGAAATTTTTTTTTTGATTCTTCATCAGCTCATCGAATGAGTTTTTTACCCCGATTTTAACCCTAAATCGCTTAACATACATAACCGAGCCTATTTTATTTACGATGAGAAGTGGACCTATTTTACTTAATTCTTTTTTGGCCCAATGCATAAATCTTCACTCACATCACAAGTCCATTCTTCCTTTCCTTAAGCATTTTTTGCAGCTCTCTTTTATTCTCTTTGCTTGATCTTTCTCACTGTAACTCGAAAGAACTTCACTGATCTTCATTTCTTCTACTAATCTTCAACATTGGTGGACCAAACGATTGTAAAAATTTCTAAATGGTATATTTCGTAGTGTATCATAAAAATTCTTGGGGGAGGCAGTAGTAGAAAAAAAATCTATTTTTTTTTCCGAACAAATTGGATATATATACCTAGTATATAAAAAAATTGAAAATTCTTGGGCCCCCCTGCCCCTTGTATCCTCCGCCACTACTTGTAAGCGACCTATGGTCCCTAGGGCCTGCCCTGACCCGTGGTGATGACCGGAGTCGAACCTACCCAAACTTTTTTCTACCAAAAAAAAAAAAAAAACGTTATTATTCTTTATTTTTTTTATAAGCATCAAGGTTATTATTTTTTATTTAACTTTCATACTTTCTCGATAGTTAAAAGAGATTTGAATATATATTTTTTTATGCATGATTAGTGAAAAATATGAATAATCAATTTTGGATAAAAGAATATTATTTTTTTTGTCATATTTAACTTTCGTACTTGGGATTGAAGAATATTTTCAATCACGCATTATTATACCCCTTCTCAGCTTTCTAGTTCTTTCCAAGATAATACACAAGTGATCCAGAAATTTAGTGTTGGAAAATGAATTTTACATACAATAATTTTTGCAAGCAAAACATAATATTATAAAGAAATATTGAAAAAAATGAGGGAAATACATAACTTTATAAATCTTGTAACGGCCCCACTATATAAATTGTCACCGATAAAACATTGATATGTTTTTTATTTTATTTTAAGGAGAACGTTGAAACTCAATTTCTCTTATTGGATTTAAATATTGTAGTAGTATTTGTATTTTTCAGTGTGTGTTACTGTAACGTTTTTAAAATTCTTGTATATTTTATTTTATCTTTTAAGGAGGAAAAAAATATCAATCCTTATTTGCTTGATAAGTAATGTTCGAATGAATACTATATATCCAACAAGGATGAATCTATCCAATTGCTGAAATGACCGTATAAGCATATTAGATTAACCGAATAAAATAACTTAACGGCCTTAAACATAACCTATATTCATGTAGAAACAGTAAATAAATATTGTGAATATATATTGCGAGGGATATTAGACCGAGATCAATAAAACAATCCATCTCATTTTTCCCTCCTAAAAGGAAAGATCACCTTTGTTATCACGAATATTGCCTATTTTCAAGTTATCTTTTGATTTTTTAACCAGTGAATAATTTTTAATTCAAAAAAAAGAAAAAAAAAAAAAAACAATCCCTTAAAAGAAATGTATTTATGCACAAAATTATCATAATCTTCGACCCAAATTGTTTAGTCTCGCTCTATATATTTTTCACATGCAATTTACTTTGTCAATTTCAAGATAAAAAATCTCAAATAAAAATCAATTAAAATACATGAATGGATTTTTCCAAGCAAACAAATTTTCTAACGTCATAACCAAATGGAAACATGACAACCGCGTCGTTCACAGCTTTGACAAATTCTTAATGATGCCATTCTGTGATCATCATCTCCAATAGCATTCACTACACCAGCAAGCACAATCCTCCGAGTACCACCGTATAATTCAAACTCGTAGCAGAAAAAAAAACTTAGCTCTAGGATACTAAAAACGACTTATTGGCTCGGGTTAAAACTTCGCCTTTGATTTCCCACTAGAATTATTTTATGACAATCCACCCCACTTAAAAAATCATCATTAAGAAAGTCACAGAAATACCTGAACAAGATGAAGAAGGGCCTCGGAGGGAATGCCTAAAATCCGGTACTCAAATTTGTCAACGGATGATGAGTTTCCAAATTTCTTCACATAATGCGCCTTTCCCTTTTCCTTGTGAAGGAAGTGGCATTTCATACTCCATAGAAGTTTCTTGTAAATACTCTTCCTTAATTATGGAGGTATCATCCCTTCCGATAAATGTGCATGAACACTGGGGTTTAGTATTAAACCAAAAGCTCGAGCCTTTGACATCAGTCTCGATGCACTAAGCATTTCCTGCCATTCAGATCTCAATTTATGATGGTGTTGAGGCCTTAAATTAGGTGCATACCTAAGTAAACGTGCAATATTCATATATCAGGATGTACATCTGGACTCTGGTACCTGCAGTGCCGATTCTGGAAAAGTGGCCTTGCTCGTGGATGGAAGTTACTTGTAGGAGAGAATCTTCTCTAAGTAGTGGGGCTCTTCAACTTTCACAGCAGTTCATTGCTTGATCATACCTGCTACGAAAACTTTCCAACCGAAATTACTCATCAATGTACCTTATATACTTTTTTAAGTGTTTTATTTGAAAAAGTATCAAAAGGCTCCACCCAAAAAACACTGCCACTTTTACATTACGAGTTGGCAATGATTAAAAGAAACAACAAATCAGATAAAATAGCTAACAGAGCCTTGCATGTTTTGCATAATAGGTTATCGGTAAAAAGAAGGGGAAAAAGGAAAAAATGAAGCATGCAGACATGACTAAAAAATATTAAGAGAAATAGGCCCCTTACGGGAATGGTGTTCATACCTGGATCTCAAATGTGTAAGAGCTTTTGATAAACATTCGTAACTTTTAGAAAAACTGACATTTGAATGTCACCAATAATCCCCACAAGAACAAAAACCATCCTTGAAATGATGAAAGCGGTTGGAATCTCTGACGATGATTTCCCTTTCAGTAATCTTTGATATAAATTTGGTTGCACTGTGGCAGTCCCCACAAACACGTAAATTCTTATAAATCCAAATTGTACTTTTTGTTGGAGTATTAAGAATTCCATAAGCAATAGCCAGTCTTTCACTGTGACTCATGAGGATATGCTCCTTCTCATCATCTTCAACATCTTGCAATACAAAGCTGAAGTCTGGAATGTAACCAAGATTCTTTATTTTAGCAGTTAAGACATCCAATTCCTTGTATATCTCTTCGGATTGAGGATGAGATTGATTTCCTGTATAAAAGACCTCGATCACATTATTAAACTCAATTGAGCTCCACCCAGGTGTCTTCCTTAATCCCCTGTCTCTAGCCAATGATCTCACAGCATCCACCCCTTCCCATCTCCCAACGTTTGCGTAAAGATTTGACAACAGGACATAGTACCCAACATTTTTTGAATCTACTTCAAACAAGCAATCTGAAGCCACTTTACCCAACTCAACATTTCCATGTATTCTACAAGCAGCAAGAAGAGCACCCCAGACCGATGCATCAGGACGTAAAGGCATATTTTGAATAAAATTATGTGCCATTTCCAATTGCCCAGCCCTACCAAACAAATCTACCATACAGCCATAGTGCCTCAATCCGGGTTTCAGCCCAAACTCTTCTTGCATCAACCTAAAGGCCCATTTACCTTGATCAACCAAGCCTGAATGACTACAGGCAACCAACAAGGATAGGAAGGTTACATGATCCGGCTGGACCTCTTCATCTAGCATATCACTAAACAGTTGTAGAGATGTGGCACTTTTCCCGTGAATTCCATGACAAGATATAATCACATTCCAAGGAATTGGACTTCTTCTAGGAACCTCGGAGAATAAAGACATGGCATTTTCTAGTCTTCCACATTTTCCATACAGGTCAACAAGACAGGTACCCACAAAGACATCCGAAAGAAGACCACTTTTCAAGACCTGGCTATGGGTTTTCATACCTTCTCTCAACGCTCCGAGATGAGCATAAGCTGGTAAAACACTAACGAACGTGGCATCATTAGGTTTAATGTTTTCACAATCCTTCATGATGCGGTATATTTCAATAGCCTCGCTTGCAAAACCATTTTGAGCATAGCCAGCGATCAATGTGTTACAGGAAACTTCATCTTTAACAGGGATTTCTTCAAAAATCCTACGTGCAGAATCAACAAAACCCAATTTTCCATACATATCCACCACTGCGTTTCCGATTTTAACATCATTTCCGATCCAACATCTCCTCAAAATATAACCATGAACAGACTTGCTACATAGAGAATCTCTCGTTTGAGCAAAACTAGAAGCTAAGCTCACTATTGTCAACAAATCTGGCTGAATACCATCTATCAGCATCTCATGAAAGAATCTGATTGCATGTTCTGGTAGATTATTTTGCTCATATGCAGCAATAATTGAGTTCCAAGAAACTAAATCTCTAGACACCATTTGAGCGAAGATCTTTTGTGCTTGTTGTAATTCACCAAAATTAGCATACATTTTAATCAGGGCATTGGACACAAAAACATCAAACTCCAAGCCCTGCTTTATGGTATATGAATGAATTAGCATACCTGGTTTACTATCACCTATCTGTGAACAAATAGGAAGAATGCTTGACACAGTCATTGAATCCATGTTAATTCCATCCAATCTCATCTCATCCAAGATGGACATTGCCTCTACGAAATTTCCATTTTGACAGAATCCGGATATAATAGCATTCCAGCAACCCAAATCTCGAGATGGCATGTCTACGAAAATTCTATGCGCCATATTAAAATGGCCAAAGCGACAATAAAAATTGACCAACGAAGAAGACACAAACACATCCCATTGAAGACCCATTTTCAAAACCCAGCAATGTAATCTTATTCCATCAATTAAACTAAGACAAGCTTTCAACGCAGGAGGAAAAGTGTAAAAATCAGGACGAACAGCAGTAGACGTCGATAACATTTCAAACACACATGTCACAGCTTTACGAAAATTACCATTACGAACATAAGCTGACACCATAGAGTTCCAAGTATATGTATCTTTGCCTGCGATTTGATCAAATGTGCTGCGTGACAATGAAACATCACCCAGATGAGCATAAAGGTTAACAAGTCTTGTGGCACACGATCTAAACTCCATCCTCCCCGACACAATGAGAAGAGCGTGTAGCTGCTTGGCAATATGGGGTTTTGTACATGATTGAAATAAAAGCTCAAAATCAATCTCTTTCTTCTGGTTTTCAACGTCATTTGGTGGAATCTCAATAGAAAGAGCAGCAGTAGAATACAACGAACTATAGGCTGCAAAGAACGAGAAGGATCTGAAGAACTGCCTACCTTTACTGGTCGGCAACAGTCTGTACATAACCCAATAATCACTGCATTAAAAAAGTAAACAAATTTATGTCCTGAAACTGAGACAATAACTCACCCCAACAAAAATCACAATCAGGCCATGCCTCGCCACAACTTAGAGACAAATCTTCAACTTAACACTTAATTCCCGATTCTTTAAAATCTTTTTTTTTTTTCTGTAACTTGATTTTGCCTAATACTCTCTCCATTTACTAGTAACTTTAAGACAATGCACTCAGATTAAGAAAATAATTGGATTGCCTACATTAAATGTTAAATAGACAATATGACCTTTGGTAACTCCAATTGAAATCCTAAGCATTTACTCCTAATATATTGGGTAAACTTGAAAAAAGGACATTAAATGCTTTCTAGATTTTCTAAAGTGACTAGTAACTAGAAAGAAAAAAAAACGACAGTTAATTGTAAACGGGGGAAGTACAAGCTTATCCTGGACTGATAATAGCGTTTATTCGCTTCTCTAAGCTATAGATTCATCAATTTGAAATTCTTTACAATTTCCATTTAGCAACCAAGTAACTATTTAACAAACAAGTTTAGTTTTTTTTTCCACAAAAAGGAATAAACAAATTAATTAATTAATTAAAGTAGATTTGATTGCTGCAAGCTATGATAATGATGGAAAACTAGTGAAGATTTTCGATTGTTAGCCTGAAACTAAAAAAAAAAACTGAATGATTTCTATTTGTTCTAATTCCTACTGAACCCGCGAAACTGGAAATAGAAGAAATAGAGAAACATTACCGGTGAAGAAGGTGGTGAACTCGGGGAGAAGTATCCGGAGAGCGAGGAGACCGGTGGTGAGCCTTGATAGAAGCGGCCGGCGGTGGAGGGCACGGTGGTGAGTTTGGGAAGAAGCTGCCGGTTGTGGTGGAGGGAAGAAGCCGGTGGTGGTTGTGGAGGGAGAAACGTTTTCTTTTTTCTCTTATTCTTCCTTTTGGGCCATTTCGGATGAAGGTAGTGGGGCATTGCATGGGCCTGGCCCAGCTTTTCCATTTCGGTCATGACATGGCACCCGAAGATGGAGGAGAAATATTTTTGTCCAGGACTGAAGTCCGTGCCGGGTTCGACACTTCCGTCCTGGATGACGTGGCGGTTTTCCCTACGCGACCCGACACGGACTGGCTGACGTGGCGGTTTTCCCTACGCACATTAATAAGATTTCCGTCCTCGCTGACGTGGCGGTTTTCCCTACGCGCCTTAATGAGACTTTCGTCATGGCTGACGTGGAAAACACGCGCCTTGCCATATCATCCAGGACGGAAGTCCAAAACACGCGCCTTGCCATGTCATCCAGGGCGGAAGTGGGACTTCCGTCCTCACCCGACCGAAACAAACCCTACAAACCCTAACTTGGCCCCGTGACTTTGAGGACAAAATTGCCACTTCCGTCCTCAAGTTGCAGGCAATTTGCAGCGTGTAGTCACTTCTCACTTTTGCTTTTTTGACCATGCAAAATTTCTGAACGGTTTTGGCACTTTCGTTCGCATTTCTGACCGATTTTCAGAGACTTGTCCAATTAGAAATTTAATTTTAGATATTCCCACAACATCTATAAATACCCCCTCAAAACCTCTCCACAATCTACCACCTTCTCAAACCCATAAAAACCCTATCCGCAAATTCCTTTTTCCAGATTTATTTCTACAAAAACCCTATTCTTCCCGCATGGCAAACTTTCCTAAATTTATTCAAAAGGAAATGCGTAACATTTTCGGGGGATGTTGATTTTACCGAGAGAATGGCTCGCGAGAATACGATGAGGTTTTAATAGAAATTTATTACTGATTTTAGTACACTTTAGGTTACCCGGTGAAAAAGCGTTGGTCCGATTGGTACAACGAAATTGTCTACGGAATGAACTCCGTCACAGCGGACAATTCACAATAGCGATGATCGATGCGGGGTCTTGCAAAGCTGCGTAGGCGAGTTTTGGGATTTCGAAGCACTCACTCACAAACCATGGTTCAAGTATGACGGTAGGACCAACATTGTTGATTTGGACGGTGTTGAGGCCCAATGGGAGGAATACGTTGCGGTAAGTAGCATGTAATTACGACACACTTGTATTAATTCAATGTTTTTCATAACTAAATGTTTTGTTTATATAACTCTGCCTTAGGCTAATCCAGGAGCTAAGCTGATGCGGGAAAGAGCTGGGGAATTTTTCTTTATCCTTCTCTCGCCATATTTTTGGGTACGAAGGAAGAGGATTTGTGGACGAAGCCGGACAATGTTCAAGATCACCTGAAGAGGTAACTGTGGAGGCTCCCCCTGACTACTCAATGTCGGATGCATCGTGCAGCAACACATGTTCTTGGAAAATGATTGAGCCAAAGTTTCGAAAGAATTAGGGTTTGAATAATCGGGACTTTGTATTGTTATTTGTTCGATGTAAATCTGTATCTCATAATTTAATGGAATTATCAGTTCTTTGATATTTGAAAGATTAAAAAATACTGAAAAATAATAATTATAATATGAAGACGGAAGGAAAAAATTTCTAATACATTAATGGAAGAGGGGTATAAAATGGACTTTATCGGAGAGGGTATAAAACGAATTGGACAAGTCTCTGAAAATCGATCAGTAATGCGAACGAAAGTGCCAAAACCGTTCAGAAATTTTCGAAAATGGTTGCATGGTAAAAAAAGCAAATGTAAGAAGTGACCAGACACTGCAAATAGCCTGCAACTTGAGGACGGAAGTGGCAATTCCATCATCAAAGTCTCGGAGCAAAGTTTAGGTTACAAAGTTTCTGCCGGTTGAGGACGGACGTCCCCACTTCCGTCCTGAACCGGCAGAAACTTTTCCCCCAACAGACATTTGTTTCCTGATTTCTCTATAAAATCAAATACCGTCCCATCCATTTTTCTTACCCCAAACTTCATTCCCCAATCAATATTTTACAAGCAAACCCATACTTCCTCAACCCTATATTTTGTTTTTATAAAAAATGGCGCTTGAATGTCCGATGAGATTGTATTTACACTTCGACCACAATATAGTGTACGAAAATGGTGGTTATCCCTGTTTTGCGGAGCCAAGCGAAAGAAGTTTGGAAGTTATACAAAGGCTTTCATTCCGACAACTTTGCCATAGAATATGTCGGCGCGAAAGGAGTCGAGCTTTCTAGTGTCATTTGTTCGGCTAATAATGATTCGTCCATTCTTCATGCCGAGCGTACAACATGGTGACGTACGATGTTGTAAACCTTAACACCGAAGAAGGTTTAGACACTTTGTGGGGAATCCAAACGGATTTCAAACTACAATGGATTCATGTTGGTGCCTTGTTAGAACCTGTGCAGAGACATGTAGATAGCTTTGTAATACTGACAACAGAATTTGCGCCGGAAGCACAATTTGTTCCGGAACCATTTTTCCGGAGCCAAATCCAATACCAAGTATGCCCCCACCGTCTTCTTACGAACCCTTTTGAATAAATTTAGGAAAGTTTGTCATACGGGAAGAATAGGGTTTTTGTAGAAATAAATATGAAAAAAGGAATTGTGAAGAGGATAGGGTTTTTATGGGTTTGAGAAGGTGGTAGATTGTGGAAAGGTTTTGAGAGGGTATTTATAGATGTTGTGGGAAAATCTAAAATTAAATTTCGAATTGGACAAGTCTCTTAAAATCGGTCAGAAATATGAACCAAAGTGCCAAAACCGTTCAGAAATTTTGCATGGTCAAAAAAGCAAAAAGTGAGAAGTGACTACACGCTGCAAATTGCCTGCAACTTGAGGACGGAAGTCTCAAAGTCACGGAGCCAAGTTAGGGTTTTTTTCGGTCGGGTGAGGACGGAAGTCGATGACATGGCAAGGCGCGTAGGGAAAACCGCCACGTCAGTACTTCCGTCCTCGATGACATGGCAAGGCGCGTAGGGAAAACTGCCACGTCAGCCGGGACGGAAGTCTGGACAAAAATGTTTCTCCTCCATCTTCGGGTGCCATGTCATGACCGAAATGGAAAAGCTGGGTCAGGCCCATGCAATGCCCCGAAGGTAGTGTAGTTGCAGGCCCAGTCTGATTCTGATGCACAACAAATTTTTAATAATATAAAATATTAGTTTGTTTTGCCCATGAACTATTACAAATTTCATTTTTTATCCAAAATTTATTTTTTGTTTGTATTTTACCCTCTAACTATTTGCGCGGCCCAAAACTGTCTAAATGTGGCTGATTCCGGCAGTGCTAAAGGGTAATATAGTCAAAGCACAATAGTTTTTGTGATTTTATCACATTTACTACCTTATTATAAATTTATTGCAAAATCCGCCCAAAAGTTAAGAAATAGTAAAAAAGAATAAAAAATTATAAAAAACACTCCACCCACAAGGTCCCTACCCCACCCCACCCATTTTTCCTTTCTCCCCTTCACAACCCTCTTCTTCTTCTCCCACCAGCACGGCACACTTCTTTCTCCACCATCACAGCCCCTTCTTCTTCTTCACCATACTAAAAAGTGACAAATTAAGATTTTAGGAATTTTAGAACCTTCTTCTGACCCCTCCAATCCCATACTTCTTCCCCAGTGCACTGTTTTCTTTGGCATAATTAACGATACTATTCATCTGCTTCATTGCATGATTCTTCGTAATCTACTCTATTTTGACACTGATTTATGTTAATTCACTTTTTCTTGTTCCATTGGTTTCTAGTATTGTTCTGGATTTAATTTAGAAATCTCATTATCTTATTTTATGGGTTCAATTTGTTGTATTGGATTGAGTTTTGGTAAACCATTATAAAAAACTTTAATTTCTCAGCACACACAAAGATTGGAAGTGGGAAAGTTTCAAATTTGTCTATGGGGTTTTTTTTTTTGGTCTGAAATGGATAATCAACATGGAACTCAGGCTCCGTTTTAACTGCTCAGTGGTATATATATGGAAATACCTATAGCTACAGCTAATATAATAATCTAAAAGGAAACAAAAAGAGGTGAGTTTTGCTTCTTCTTTTTTTTTTTTTTTTTTGGGAATTTGATTCAGGACTTCATTACGTAAGGAGACTATGATTTCTGGTTTGATTGGAATGCATTAGTATTTTACATGGCTCGTCGAATAAAATACTCGCGCTGATTTATAAGTTAATGTGATTTCTTATTCCCCAGCCCCAAAGTAAACTGGGAGCTTATTACTCATCTCTTTGGGTTCCGTTGTTGCGGAAATGGTTACGAATGCCGGCCTCTAAAATCTTAATTTGTCACTTTTTAGTGACTGAGATAGTTGAATAATGAAGAGGGGATATGTGGGAGGAAGCTAATCGGCCGGGAAAGCAGAAGAGGAAGAAGGAAGAATGGGTGGGTGGAGGGGGTTGGGGACTAGTGAAGAAGAATAGGGGCTAAATGGATAAATCAAAGAAGGGGAAGATCAATTGAAAAAAAGGGAAAAAAATTTAGGGACCCAATTGATACAATAAGATAGTTTGGGGTTATTTAGAATTAACTATAATTTTATCTTTCTTTTGACTATTTTATCCCTCATCACCGCCATATATTTGCCGGAATCAGCCACATTTGGGTAGTTTTGGCCAACGCAAATAGTTAGAGGACAAAATGCGAGCATAAAATAAATTTTTGTGCAAAAAGAAAAATTCGTAAATAGTTCATGGACAAAAAGACTAACATCTCTTATGAGATTATTGACTCGACATGAAATATTATTGTGCTATGCTTTTTTTTTTAAAAATAAAATAATATCATTAATAGATATTAGGAACTGCATGATGGATGTGGAATTTCCATAGATCCCTACTCTTTGAAATGAGGTATCGTGCTCATATAAAAATCTTGAGAATAAATTCCTTATAGTACATAATTCTATGGTCGTATAACCAAGCACTACTACCAAAAAAGCAATAGCTAACCCGAGGTCACGCACAAACCAAAGGCCTTCCACAACTTCCAGAGTTCTTGTCTGCAAACTTTCAAAACACGTATAATTAGGAGGGGAGATTAGCTGAAAACCGCGTAGAGTAGTTGGTCAGCGGCCACGCCAGATACGAACAGAATGTCCACTCACGACCCTCCATTCGAAGCCATGTTGCAATAAAACTCTATCTTGAGGGATGCTTCTCCAAGTTTGAGACGATCGCCCATATTGATTGCTTTCATAAAAACTTGAATTAAAACCTAAATTAAAACATGAAATAAAACCTAGTACTACCATGATATTAATCATGAAGTCTGCAAACGACTTTATTATGGAAACGAAAAAACGATTAGGAAGGCTAGCCATTATGATGCGCGCCAAGGTTGAATTGCCCAAACATTGTGAAGTCCCGGACAATTCCAGTTCAGAGAACTCATGGGTCATGGCAGGGTCGACATGCGACCTCCACCATACCCTGATTAATGGCAGGAGCCCCCGTGGAAAAAAAAACTGCTAGCAACTGTTAGGACCAAAGAAACTCCATCGGTTTTTTAAATAGGAACAACTAAAATATTTCCAAATAGCCCATGCAAAAAAAAACAATCCTCCCAGTATCTGACCCAAACATGACAAGGCAAGTAATGAGCAAAATTAGTAGGTAAGCCACTAATGACCAGGCCAAGAACCTGGCCCAAATACACACAGCTTGGCCCATAGAAAAGATTGTTGACCCAACAAACATTTGGCAAACTCGTGGGTTATCAATCCAGCCAGGCCCAATCAGCCATGCTATCTCTGGCCCAAAAACTTCAAAGTTCATCATACATTCCCCTAGCCCCAGCCCAGAACCCCTTGGCCCACCTCCATTTTCCCTAGGTCCGCCCACACCATAGTAGTCCCTCCTAAAACAATATGCCCAGTCACCGACGATGCTCCGTTTAAACACTACCATCCCCATCTTCGACGGATATTCCGGCCAGCGTTCCACCGCCCAAACTAACCGGTCTAGCACCATAATTCAATTTCAGACCAAAGATCCGGCCCGTCTCCGCCATAATATAAATTCGTCGGCTCCTCTTTATCGATACCCAGCAAACGCTGGTCAGCATCTCCAACTCCAGCGTCCCTTTCGGCCCCCCTCCAGACTCTATCAATTCCATTCCTTGTGCTCCCAAATCCAATACATCCTCCACTATTGGAACACAAACAGTTTGTTGTTTCAACAAACAAACAGTAAGAAACGAAACTCTAGTTCCGGCGAAACAAAAATTGTTGCCTGTTACTTTAGCATCGCCTTTTTTGCGCAAAAACAAAATCCTAACATAGACATTGGAATCAGAAATGCTACTGATTAATGTCGACGTCAGTGGATAAAGAGCGCGGTGGATGACATAATTCAACCTCCGGCTAAAAAATACGCACAAAGACGGCGTAAAAAAATCCTATAATGCCCCACCAGACGTGGAGAGCATTTTACTTTTAATCTGAAAAAACTTTGTTATTATTGAGCTATACTTGATCAGATACTCATGACCGGAAGAAAAAAATAAGAAAAAAAATATAGTTGATATTATCATTCAAACTAATAATGAGAATTTATAATAATAAAAAAAAAAAATTAGTATTATTTTGCATAATGTTACAAGTTCGTCATCAATCTCACTTTTTATGCAACTTCAATTTGGGAATCATTGGGTTTCCCGTCTTGGTTTCTGCAGACAGATTTCTGGAAAGGGGCAAATCGGCTTTATAGCAGCCCATAAGAGCAGGGACAAGACAGTTAAACTCGAGTTTTTACGTGGATCGGAAGGGGTAGAAGGATGGTAGGATTGTACAATCGTAAATCAGATCGTAAATCTTACTTAATTTAAAAAATATTAATTAATTCAGTAATCTCATCAATTTTTCTAGATGAAATCTGAAATTTTCCAGAATCTTATGATATTTTCTAGTATTAAACAAATATTCATCACATGAAAGAGTCATAGGAAAATGATACTATGTTCCGTGTCTCAGAATTAGAATTAATAGCCAAATTTTTCCTCAAAGAAGTTGCGCTTACTCAGTATCATCCTTTTTCCTTTTTTTAACTTTTTGGATCCCCAATGAATTTAAGGACAGCCAAAATCATCCTTCCGTCCAAAACATTGGGAAAACTCGTTTGTTTTGCTGACATGGCATAACGTTGGAATTCTTCTCTCACTCATCCAAGGGCATTTTTGGGGAAAAAAAATTCCCTCATCTCTAATTAAATAAATCCTTAATATCACCATTTATCTCCAGATAATAATTATTATTATTTATATAAAAGTACTTCATTGAAAAAGAATTATAGTAATGGGGGCATGGAGGAGTTAGAATTAGCCCTGTTCTTCATATTCCTCATGCTTGCATTTCCATGAATTCTGTTTTGTTTGGTTTTACTTCTTTGTTTTGCAATGGTATATCCAAAAACAAGAAGAAATCATGCTGAGTTTTTTTTACTTCATCTTTTCACGATTTTTGTGGTTTGACGATTTTGCCCCTGGGAATAGAGACAAAAGCTCCTTTAAGCTCTGTTTCTCTGTTCTTGATATTCCGGCAGCCGTAGACGGTGGTTGTGATATTGCCACTACTATTGTCAATTTCATCATCTAGTAAAGAATTAAATATTAAATCCTAATTGGAAATTGACAATAAAGATTCTTCAAACATAGAAAATTCTTAATCTTGGACTTCAACAACAAAATCATTAATTTTCTCAAAAACTTGTGGATTTTCTTCTTCAACAATGCGTAACCCAATCTTCATCCTATGTACTCCAAATTGGTATATATTTTGGAACGTCGTCGTCCATCTTTCCTTTGCATTTCTCCTTAAACAATGGGTCAATAATTTCCTACCATTACTTGATAAGCATCTCGGAATTTCGCCCAAACCCCCGATTTTATACAGACCCGAAACATGGTATCTCCGTTCCCGGAGACGGCGCCGGAGGGAGTAGATGGGGACGTTCTCTTGCATTATTAATGTTAATTTGCCTCAATTTTTCTTTGAGCTTATCACCAACTGGAATGGAGAGAAATTCCGGCAGCTTTGAAGGTATGGATTGGTTGATTTCTCTCATTTGCTCGAGGAATCGCCGAAAAAACCCGGCCTTGGATGAAGAAGAGGAATCAGGTGGTGGAGAGAGAATTTTTCTCTGGAAGTTGGAAGAGAATTTTTTATCCCTTAATGTTTGATAAGGGATTTTTGTTGTTTCCAAAAATGCCCTTGGATGAGAGAGAGAAGAATTCCAACGTTATGCCATGTCAGCAAAACAAACGGTTTTTCCTAATGTTTTGGACGGAAGGATGATTTTGGCTGTCCGTAAATTCATTGGGGATCCAAAAAGTTAAAAAAAATAAAGGAAAAATGATGATACTGGCTAAGCGCAACTTCTTTGAGGACAAATTTGGCTATTAATTCCTTAGAATTATGTAACTTAATTTCTACTATCAAAAATTTTATCGGGAAAAATAGAAAATAAAATCCACACAGGCCTCGGCCAATTGGAGCAATCTAAATTCAATAACAATGATGCTAACATTGATTATTTGACTAAATAACTTAATTTATCAAATTAGAGTTTAGGGTTTCGAATTACCTTTTCGTTGTTCTAGGCGATGACATAGGAAGAGCTCGAAGACAAAAAATATAGAGGCAAAAAAGGAAATTGGTATCGATCGAGAAAGAGAATAAATTGGTCGGCGGTTGAATATTGGAGAGGCTTGAGAAGTTGAATAAGCCCACGGAGTTGAACAGAGAATTTTTTATATCTAAAATGATTTTTTTTTTAAATATTCGGGTTGAGTTGAATAAAAATCCGACTAGGAAAAGAAAGTAACTAACTTGGAGTTGACTCGTAGGATCGTACGATCCTACGTTCCCGAGATCGATTGAACGAGTTTACTCCGATCCAACTTAATTAGCCATCATACGTAGGATCTAACACGAGAGGTCCCTTAAAACTCGTAGAATTGTACGATCATACGAGTCAACTCGCGAGTTTGACTCCCTTGGCAGGGATGGATCTAGTATGACAATAATTTTTATATTTTTTAATATATAGGGTATATTTTACATCAGTTAGATATAAATGCATAAATGAATCTACACAAATCGTCATGTACATCAGTGTTCTCTATTTCTAGATCCGTCACTGCATAAGAGTCGAGTGGCATTAACCATAATGAGTTGGTAATTATTTTCCAAGTATAGTGCATAATCATGCATACGTTGGTGTATTATATATACGAGTAAAACCTCTTTATAGTAATAACCTCTTTATAATAAAAAAAAATTATGGTCCAGTTATAAATAAGAATAAATTTTATATTGTAATATTCCATATATTTTTAAGGTTCATCCTTAAGAAATTTACCTCCATATAGTAATAAAATAATATTAAATTTTAAATTTAAATATATCAATATAAAATATTCATGATTATTTAACTATTTACATGAAACTTAAGATGATATTAATTATTGACTATCTTGGATATTATTGGCTGCGACAACTTACGCTCATGAGTATCTTCTAAGCATTTTGCAAGATTTTTTTTGCTTCCAATCGGGTTTGGTTTCTTTCATTTTGCGCAACTCGACAAGACTTTCGGTGATTTGAGTCCGTTTGTTTTTAAGGTGACAATGGTTTGATTGAAGTAGAAAATGCATGATTTGAAATGATAATGAAATTTATGATTATACTAGCATTTATATATGTATAATAAAAAGAAAACAAACGAAAAGTCATTTCAAAGACACAACATACATAGGTGAATCTTTTAAATGCATATATGATGTATATACATTTTTTTACATTTCTTGGATACTGATGTACATGAATGAATCTTTTAAATATAATATATACACAATGTAAATGCATGATGTATGTATATTTGTTTTTTTAAAACTCATGAATCTTATATATTTTTTAAATTCATGTTTTTAAAATATGAAGGAACACGTTTCCAATGGTCGCATAATGTGTATTAGTTATTTTTTTAAAAATTATAACTTTTATATGTAAGCCTATATTTAAGAATAACATCCCTATAGTAATATTTCTCTCCAGTCTCGAGAGTATTAATGTATAGATTTTTTATTGTATAGTGTTAGGAGTATAGGAAACATATCAAAAATAAATAAATAAATAAACAGTGTTGGTCCGTAGAAAGTGGGTCGATCTTAAACAAATCTATAATATATAAAGTTATGTCAAATTGAGGTAGAAGCTTTATGATATGATATGTGGTATATTATGATATGTGTTCCAATCATAAGCTTCAATGTGACAACTTTATCATTAATTTTTAATATATAAAGTTAGGTCAAGTAGAAGTAGAAGCTTCATGATGTGGCATGTGACATATTATGATATGTGTTCCAATCATAAACTTCCATGTGACAACTTTGTCATTAATTTTTTTTAATAAAAAATAGTGCTTCATGAGCTTATGTTATAATCTTCATCTTCATTCTTAAGTTACTACGAAGATGAATAATTTAGCTATAATCCTCATCTTCATTATAAAGTTTTATATTTATAGATTATAGAAAACGTATATAACATAAATGAATTGAATTTAAAATGAAGAAGTTCAATGGTTTTTTTAATGAATAAGTTGAATGGTTTTCTTTTTCAATGAAGAAGTTCATTGGTTCTTTTTAAATGAAGGAAGTTGAATGGTTTTTCTTAATGAAGTATATTTAATATATATATATATATATATATATATATATATATATATATATATATATATATATATAGGAATTATAAAAGTCTTTCATCATAAAGTAAATTTAATATTATAAAAGGCTATGTAACATAAATGAATTGAATTTAAATGAAGAAGTTCAATGTTTTTTATTGAATAAATTGAATGGCTTTCTTTTGTAATGAAGAAGTTTATTGGTTCTTTTTAAATAAAAATGTTTTTTTTTGAATGGAGAAGTTCAATAGTTTTTTTTTAATGAAGTAGATTTAATAAATATAGAAATTCTAAAAGTCTTCCATCATAAAGTAGATTTAATATTCTAAGAAAATAATATGTATATATGAATTCTAAAAGGCTATGTGACATAAATGAATTGAATTTAAATGAAGAAGTTCAATAGGTTTTTTTAATGAAGAAGTTGAATTGTTTTTTTTAATGACGAAGTTCATTGTTTATTTTTTAAATGAAGAAGTTAAATGGATTTTTTAAAATAAAGTTCAATGATTTTTTTAAATGAAGAAATTCAATAGTTTTCTTTTTTAATGAAGTATATTTAATGTATATATGAATTCTAAAAGTCTCCTATCATAAAAGCAGATTTAATATTCTAAGAAAATAGCATGTATGTAGTAATTGTAAAGTCTTGCATCATCACGAATCCTAAAAGTCTTGCATCATAAATTAGATTTAATATTTAAAAAAAAAACCGGATATATAAACCAAAATCAGTCATGCATTCCCTCACCAAAAAAAAATGTCATCAAAACAAACATTATGGGGAAAATCAAGACTTCAATATGTGCATCTCAATGAACTTTGGAAAAGGTAAATAAAAAAAGAGAATATTATTTCGAGTAACCAGATTATGGAACCTGACGATTTAATGAGTGTTGATTATTTGATTTTGGATGAAAAGGTAAGATTCATTCTAATTTATTTTGTTGTTTGTAATAGTGATTATTCATTCTTACAGATGATTTGCAAATCTAAAATCTTCTATGCAATTGTCTCTCATGTTGCTTAGTCATATTAAACAATCATTTGATTTTAGACGGTCCAAACAATGTAGTTGTCTACAAGCAATAAGCAACCATACATATAGAGTTCATTAACATTGTTATCCAGTTTCAGTCATATTTCTAAGCAACAAGCAAATTAGAAAACATATACGGTATCATCAAAAGAGATATGAATTAAAAAAAAATTAAAAATACAACCGCAGATAAAACCTAATAAGTAATAAATCACAGCACTCTTCTAAATAATTCTACCCTTTTTTCAGTTTCTCAAAAAAACAAAATTAAAACACAAAGTGAAACAGAAGATTCTAATCGAAAAAACATTCATCAGGTCCTGTGCCCCAACTAAAGTTTCTATGGATAAAATGGATTCTTGAGGGAACTCCCTTCACCTAAGAAACATCCCAGCAAATTTCTGCAGACAGATTTCAGGGTACCATTGGCGGCGTTGGCTCCCGGCCACCCCCCAGTGCCTCCCGCTGTTTCTGCCATTTTACTTCTTTGAATTTCCATCTTCCATGCCATTTCAAGACCTTGTCTAGGGGGGACTATATGGCTTTACAAAAGATATGGAGCAAATTTGCCAGTTTCAACCTGGAACCTTCCAAACCGTGAACCGTTTCTCCTCAGCTATCTATCAAAATGCTCATCAGCTATCTATCAAAATGCTCAGAGTAACCTTAAAGACTGCAGTACCAATGTGCCACTTCAAGTATCAGTTACCTGGAAGCAGTCTGAGACGGGCTAAGTTTTCTCCACCACGGAGCTTTTTGGCCATGGAAGTCTTTTTTTACAGCAATATCTAATGAGCTTAAAGGCCTGGCTACATTTTCTGATTATGTTATTTCTTAAATCTTATACAAGAGTGCTCGATCTAAATTAAAAACTTCAAACTGTATACAGTAATGAGAGCATACAAGAAAATGAGAAGACAAAGTATCTGCTAAATTATTATCATAGGCAAACAAAAAAGGAGAGGCTGGGAAGATGGGAAAATTCATCATTTTTCAGTTGTTGCAAACCCTCGCGGTTCCAGATGAGGTAGATAGCAGCAGCACGAAGCCTTTTAGCCAATGCCATTTTACCAGAGACGATCTTAGAGCTTGAGACTGTAAATTCAGCACACCGGGCATGTGGGCTTGCGGATAGCTATGAGACGAATTGATTCTTCCTTGATGAAGAAAACGATGTTTGAATACTCAACACCAACCCATCAGAGTTTTCTTCACTCTCTCCACAATCTCGTGTTGAGCTCGTTTGCTAGACAATGGAAATTCTCGGCTTTCATCCAAACGGAGTCTATATACTTCCCACTGACGATCTGATGTTGAATGTCTAGCAATCTCAGCCTGCAGAAGTAGTCAAAATATTAACTTATACGGATATCAACCCATGTGTTAGCAGCTCTACAATGAAAAGGAAGAATTACATATAGATTAGGGAAGAAGACCGTGTTTTTAATAAGTTGACTGAGAGAAATAAAAGGCATAAAGACATGGCAAATACTTCAGTAACATACCGAGAATATGCAGATCCCAAGAGTTTTTAGAGCCAATGTAACATCGTAGAAGACACGTGGCCTCCCCTTTCCTGATAACTCAACAGGATTAGCAACCAAGAGTTCCGTATCAGGGCCACGGCTGGTAACTGTTACCCGCAATGGATGAAGCATCTCTTCCTTTAGACGAGAACAAAAAGCAGCCTGACTCTCATGATCTACAATCTTTTTCCCCATCTGTTCTCTGAATAAATAGGTCCACGTTCCGATATCCCTTGGCACTAGGAGAAATTCTTCCATAAGCAATCTAGACGACAAACAGAAGTAGAGCATATATTGGTTTCGCTGGCACTTGTAGGAAGAGTAGAAAGACAAGAATAATTCAGAAATGCAAAAATTATCATGGAAACAAATCTCAGCTCTTAGTGGGGAGATTTCAAATCTTAATCACTAGCTTCCAGATTCATTAGCAGAAAGCATTGAAGTTAATACAAAATAAATATTTTGCCAGGATACCTGAATGTCACAATCCTTGGATGTTCTTAAGATGTCATAGATAAGACCTTTTTGATCAACACATTGTATTTGAAGCAATGTGTGAACTGGGCTCATTAAATTATCCACTGTTATGGTGGCCTTCTTGACATTTGTCAGATTAGAAGAGAGACCTTGTGGACGAGCTTCCTTGTTAGACAACTCACAACTAAATAAGTCTTCAGCAACCACTTCTGGAAGAGAAGAGAAGACCTGCTGACGTTCATATTCGGGCCCTGCCAACTCTATTTCGCAACTGATACAACATTCCCCAAGAACAAGACCAAGTTGCTCGCATGTGTCAGTTCGCCTTTCTTTTGTGTGTAATAAAGTTCCTGAGGGTTTATGGTGTATCAAGAGAATTGAACCAAACAATGATATATGGGATAATCACTGGCTCTTCATGCATGAAGCATTCAGAAGCTTCAGTATTTTGAAAAAAGCGAATGAATTCATATGGGTTAACACACACAGAGGATTCCTGGATCCTGACAGTGAGTGTTATTAAAATTAAATCCTGAAAATTTTAGCAATTCATAACATGCAAGAAATTCGAAAGAAAGAAGCATCTTTAGCAAGTTGTATTTGTAAAAGACTCTACATGACCAAGTTTCATGTCGACAAACGAAGGGGCTCAATAAGGTTTGAGAGTGCGTTTTTTCAAACTTTTCCATTTAATACTTGATTAGAGAAGAAAATGATGAAGCTCGGACAAAGAAAAGGCAGGAAGAAGGATAAGAGTAAGAAAATCCCTCTGAGCATAAATATATCATTTTTAGCATTTACCCCCGAGACTTCTATCACAAAAACATTTACTCGAGACAAAGGAAACATTCGCAAAATGCACCAAGACTCTGAGAAGTCATAATAAATCAAAAAGCTAATTTCAGGACACACTGAATGTGTAGCTTTTCTGTTCATCATATAAAAAAAATAGGTGCATTTTTTCGGAATGTAAAAAGAACAACAAAAAGTGGAAAGATTCCAGATAGAATCTACTAAATAAACCAGATAGTGACTTACATGTCATCCGTGATGAAGAAAAAGTCCAACACTTTACCATCGGGAGTTGTCATGACTTTAACTCTTTGAATGGTTAGCTCACGCTCACAGAGGACCTTAGTAACATCTACAGGAAATGAAATTTGTCAATGACTGACAAGGGGAAAAGTGCAGTATGTAAGAGACACTCAAACATACCATGTAAGAGTCCCTTCCTATCCAGGGAAAGCATTTTTAGCAAGTACACTGGAGAAGGTGCGGAACCAGTTGACTGTTGATTAAGGTAGAATGATATCATACACGATGGACACACAGATAAAACCCGGCTTTTCAAGCTTTGCCAATCAATTGCGAGAGAACATGGACGCGGAACAACCCATAATACTATATAACACCATTTCCCATCAGTAGACAAATCTGTATTCAAGAACAATACTACGTTGTGGGAATGCACTTCATTGATAATAACAAATTTAAAAACAAAACAAAAAAGGAATGAAAGAAGAAGAAGAAAAATGTTGCAAATTGCACAACTATATACAAAGTTGAAAGAATGTACAAATTGATGTATTCCCTTAAATGCTTAATTGGATATCCTAGATTTATTGGGTATGGTTATTGATCAAGAAGAACAATGCAAAGGCCTATTTATTTTGTTCGTTGGGTGTATAGGAACTCCTTTCAATCAAGAGGGAGTGGACGCTGATATATTATCTAAATGGTTAATTCCGTCTATAAACCTTTTGCACCAAAGGTCGACTAATTCGAAGGATTGGTATGAATTTTCGAAATATACAATTTCTTTCAGTCATTATAGCTCATTTAGGGATATTTATAGCGTCCTTTTTATATAGAGCTCCTTATTCCTCTTTACCTAAAATGAACTTGTTGAGATTAGGCATCATAAAATTGAGCTCAAATGAAGCTTGACTTAATTAGATTGAGCTCAAATTGGAAAAAATTAAATGAAAACTCGACTCAGGCTCGGATCATTTGCAAAGATGAACGAATCTATAGAGTAAATCAAATGCCTTGAATTTACAAACAAAATCGACTATATGAAATTAACATCAATAGAATCTACTCGAATCAATTTTCCAATCCACCAGTCACATAAAAACATCAAAATTAACCGTAAAACTACTGATTTCCAGCCAAATTCACCGCAACACTTCAGATTTCCAGAAAATTTTCACCGTAAACAAAAACCGCCGATTTCCAATCCAAAAACGGCAAAAAAAAAAAATCAAAAATACAACAAAAATATTTGAGAAATTGCAGTAAATGGTGACCTGCACGGTTGACATAGAGTCCGAATTCGAGAATAATTCGAAGGATATCGGAACCAAGACCAGCTTTATCTGGACAATTAATGGTGACGACGGTGGAATCGCCGGAATTCTTCCCTGTGTTCAATCACAACGATGTCGTCCCATGATGGAATCCCCATCGTTGTTCCTTCGCCACCTGAAAACCTCTTCAGATTTACAAATTAAAATCAAAATTCTTAATTTCCAGCTGTTTTTTTTTTTTTTTAAAGAAGAAGAAGAAGAAGCTCTGTAATGCTTTCTCTGAGCTTCTTTCTTTCTCTATTTATTTTATTGTTTTGTTGTTGTTTCTGTCTGTGGAAGGAAACAGAAGTTGGTTTTGGTTTTGTTTGTTTATAGGAGAGAGTGGGACCCGGTGCCATGGCGGTTCCACGTCAGTATGGACAATGTCCAGATGAATCTGCACGTGTTGCTATTATTTTATTTTTCTTTGAGTAATTTGCGCATACAATCCCTTAATTATTTTGTTTCAGGCAAATTACTCCCGCCGCTCTAAATTGAATTTTCATATTTGATTTGAGTAAAGGATCGAGAAGGGTCGTTTAACTATGCGTAGGTTATTACAACTATATCTTTGCTATATGGGAGGACTCATAGGTTAGTAGACCTTGCATCCATTAAATAAGGAGGTTAGGGAGAATATACGTACATTTGAAAAATATGGATATTCATTTTGAAAAAAACTAAAATAAAAATTGGACATTTAATTTGAGACAGAGAGTATATTTTTTCAATAAATTTAATCGTTCTTCTATTGTTCTTGTATGATTTCAATCTTCTCCATCATTTATATTGTGAAATCCGGTAAATCGGAGCACAAAAAACTCATGTGAAGCTACTGTTGAAAGAAAATTTGGCAATTTACACGTTATTATGTGATTATTTTAATAAAATTAGCATAATTTTACTCTCAGTCACAGCTTTCTATGAATTGCTCGTACCTTATTTTACCAAATTATATTCCAAAAGTGATGACGAGATTTGCAATCATTCAAGAAAAATAGACGGAGGATTAAACTAATCGAAATAATAGATGAAAAATTAAGTTGTTACAAACTAAATAAACAAGGGACCATTTTTTCAAATTAATATTTTCTTTTGCTAAATAAATATTAAGACAGCTTAATTGGCGTATTGTTGGGGGGAGATTCACGGGAGGATGCAGAACGAGACAATTAGTCGTTGTCGATGTTTTGTACAATTTGCTTGTTGTCTTTGATGTAATAATATGTGAAAAGACGATCTCTTTATCCTCTTACTTTCTCCATTTGCAAGTTTACGGAAGGAGTTTGATGCTGATAAATATTTTTATTGTTTTTGAGTTATTGACTTGTTTAAAATTTAATTATTTAATTTATCTAATTTGATTATTGAGAAAAACTAAATAAGGGGAAAAAAATATTTTACAATCAATACTGTAAAATACTGAAATCGAAAATACTTAAAGTTCAACTTCAACTTAGTATAGAAGAGTGACATTTGTCGAGTTTTTGTCAGGTTGAAAAAGTACATTCTAAATTCCGATAGAATTAGTCGTGCCATTAATAATTGGATATACTGATATAGAGTTTTTTTTTGACGCCTGTTGGGCGATGTCCCATGAGCATGGGAGATAGATGCTACTTTAGGGGAGGAGAATAGCTCAGATGAGTCAAATTAAAGATACCTCATGCTGAGGGCGGAGTATCAACTCGTGGCCCAGTGAAGTCGTGAGCGACTTTCTCTTTGCACTGATTAAGGAACCCTTAATTTTTCAATTCTCTTTTATTCACCCTTTAGATCTAGTGATGTACTTTAAAATATATATTAAAAAAAATGTCTAGTGATGTACATATAGAAATGATTTCAAATATCAATATTCATCTCACAATTTTAACAGTAATTTAATACTTAGAAGAAGAAAAAAAAATCACAATTCTACAATAATGTACAGTTAAATTCCGACTCATTGAAGATGGTAAGAGTTATTTTTTTAATTATCTCACATATGATTTCATCCGTCAGATTTTGAAGACCACGAAAATGTTCCGCATGACTGCAAAATATTTGGTATTCTGCAACGTAGACAGACGTCAGTAATAACAGTTAAATTCCGACTCACAATCTTAACCTCTAAAAAAAGGAAACATCATGAGCATATTGCAACAGTGAACAGCAATAAGATGTGATTATAGACCTGAATTTTCATTCTTTTTCATTCCCAGCTTCTAGATTGTAATATTAATACTGAAATGTCACTAAAATGATATTTCCCCCATTTTATAATACATTTGTTTTAGACTCTCCTGTTCCAAAATAGATATCTTTTGCCAACTTTTAATATTTTTTTTCCTTCAAAATTACTCTTATCTATATTATTGAATAGATGAAGACAGATAATTTCAATGCTTAAGAGTATAATAGTAAAAACAAATTATTATCTTTCCTTTCCTTAATTTATACTCCCTTAATTTCATAATACAAGTCGTTTATGATATATATTGAAAATTAAGAAAGAAAAAAGAAAGTTATTTTGTTAGTCAAAATATTAATATTATATTAAAAAGAGTAATATTGATATTTTAATCAAAAAAATATATTGATTTCTTAATTTTTGCTATATGTCCTAAACGATTAATATTATGAAATGATTAATATTAAACTACTACTTAGAAATACATCTATTTTAAACACGCTATTAAATTTTATAGTACAAAACAAATTCGGTCTCAACTTGCACCAATAGTAAAATATCATAGAACATTGTTTTTTTTTTAAGCCCAGATGGGTGTACACCCCAAAAGAGATAGTAGTACCTCACAAGAGGAGGAGGAGACAATCCCTAAAAAGGGAGACAATTTAAAGCATGCCCCTATGCGTGAGAAGAATGTCAAACCTACGATCTCAAGATCGTGGGCAGGCCGTTGCCCTATTAGGCTAAGGACCTTGTCATATCATAGAACATTATAGAATATTGTTAACTCAAGAAAATGTGTGGTAGCAAGCACCAGCCTCCAGACATGCACCATGCCATTTCCCTATCGCGGGACTGCTGAAAATTCCGCGCGGTGCGGGCGCGATCTCGGTAGTTGGATTTTATCTTGTTTGATCCAGCGATTGTATCAAAATAGGGGTATTTTAGGGATAAACTTTGCTTGTTACTTTTTGTTCAGGGGAGAGAAAAATTGCGGTGAACAAAAACGCATGTTCTTCGTTAGAGAAACACGTGTTCTAGTTAAAGAACATGTGTTCTTGAGTTAAAGAAACATGTGTTCTCTAACGAAGAAACATGTGTTTTTTGTTAGCAACTTTTCTCTCTCCTCGAAACCCAATCGATGTGACGGTTGCGTGTTACTTTTTGTTCCCAGGAGGAGAGAGAAAGTTGCGGTGAAACAACGCGTGTTCTTCTTTAGAAACACATGTTTTTGGTTAGAGAACACGTGTTCTCAACCAAAAACATGTGTTCTCAAAAAAGAAACGTGCGTTTGTTCGACCCGCAACTTTCTCTCTCTCTCGCTAATCCAAACATTTATTTGTAAAATTACATATGTACCCTTTTATTATATAACATTTATTTTTTTATTATTTTTTTATTGTCAGTATGCAACTTTTCTCTCAGATTTGGGACTAGTTCAAAATTTCATCCGAAAGCAGCTAGGAGGGTTCGCGAGTCGCGGAATTTTGGGGGTTCAGCACTGGAGCCGGACTGCCAGACATGGCCCCTGTAGTAGACAGGCTCACTAAAGTACAAAAACAGAAGAACAAAAAACATAAACAAAAAATTGACTTATCAACTTATAGATCTCTGGTTCATATTATTCCTCTGGGAGATAAGTTATTAGGTTTTCTTCTGTACTCTCTTCCATCTATAATATAAATTATTTAAAATATATAATAAAAATTAATAAAGTGAAAAATAAAGTATTTTTTAGTTAAAATATCTATATTACTGTCTTAAATAAAATTAGTGATATACAAGTTCTATTTAAGAGAATATTATTGACATTTTAACTAACACAATATCTTATTTTTTTGCTTCTGTAATTTTTGTCATATGTCCTAATTAAACGACTTATGTTATGGATGTGATACCCGGGACTTTTCGAATTAATTTTGCATGCTTTGCATCTAATTTTGCATGTTAATTGTTCATTAGATGCTCTAGCATTATATTATGTGTTATAGAATGTGAACTTGTGTGAAGATTAATTGCTATTAGATGCTTATGTGTTATAAGTATGGTACGATTAGTGTGAGGGGCAAATTGGAGGGACTTATTAGTGAGGGGACTTAAGTGTAGGTTTTGGGAAACTCTAGGGGTTGAATTGTGAATATTTGAAGGGTCTCTAGAGGAGGGAGTTATTGCAGAAATTTGGGAAGGAAAGAAAGGAGGTAACGGTTGAAAAAGAAAGAAAATAGATAGGGGCAGAATTTCCGTGAGGGAAGTGAAGTTTTGACCGATTATCATAGCAATCGGAGTCAGAATCAGACGATTCTTTTTGGGATTCGAAGCTATAGACGTAGGCTGTGTGGAAGAGTTGACGGATTGAAATATCGAGTTCGGGAGTGAGAGTAATTTCAGAATTAGTAGGCTGTTACTGCCATTGCTGATGGTTTTGGATTTTGTGAAGTTAATTCCTAAGTTTAATAAGTAAGGATTCTTCACCCTTATATTTTCAGTCCTTAAACATGCTAAACTGTCTTTTTTTTTTATCAAACTTATTGAATTGCTATGTTTATGGATTTCGTTATGAGGATTCATTTTTAGTTTTTGGGTTATGTGCTTCATTAACTTGGAGTACTTTCATGTCGACACTCGGGTTACAGAGTGTGACAATGGATAATTATTTACATGGAAAATAAACATATTTCTTTTGAGGTACTCATTTGGCATGCAACAAAATGAGCCCTCTGCACCACAACTTTTTCTGGCAACTAAAGAAAAGCAAAAAGTATTATTTTATGGTGGCTGCTTTTGTTCGCCATTCTGAATACGAAGTTAACATTTTTATATTGGGATAAAAAAGAAAATTTTACATAATTCTAAAAACTGAAAAGTAAATTTTATTACTATCTTCATTCCGTAATATAAATCATTTATAATATGTAACGAAAAAATTAAAAAAAGTAAAAATAAAGACTTTCTTAATCAAAATATCAAATATTACTCTTTTAAATAGGACAGGGACGAAGCCATGACTTTTAGGTTAGGGGCGAAAAACTGCAACAGTATGCCGAACTACATATAAAAACTGAAGAAAAAAATATCCAGGGGGCGAATTTGATCAAATATTCTGAACTACATATAAAATTTACTATACCCTATATCTAGTAAGATTTTTAAAAATCTCGGGGGCGACTGCTCCCACCCGCCCCGTTGTCTTCGTCCCTGAAATAGGACATGTATACCATTAGTTATATTTAAGAGAGTAATATTGCTATTTTGATTAAAAATACCTTATTTTTTACTTCTTTGTTTTTTGTTATATGTTATAAACGATTTGTATTATAAATTAGAGGGAGTATAAATTTTAAAGAGTAAAAATAAGTCTTTTCAAAATTTTAGGGCAGGTGAATTCCTCCTGATTCTGGCAGTACATAGGTGCCCTGAATATGAATCGAGAAATGGTACAGAGTTAAGTGGATTTTTTTAGGGGAAAAAAAAAACAATGCAAATTTTTATGAAAGTGCTAATACATCATTTTTATATGCTTAACAAATATATATATGTAATTGTCCACGCCCACTAGAATCATTGACAATATGGTGTAGCGCATTCGACTAGAATATTGCAAGATCGAATCTTTTTTTTCCTAAATTTTTTTTTTTTTTAAAAACAAATATATGTAACTCTTAAACTATTATTAATTAGTTGATAATTTTTTAGATATATACTTAAAGACTATCAAGTATTTTTTTTTTTTCCTCATAGGGTATGTAAATTATACATTATCACAATTCAGAGAATAATGACATAGTGACTATGAATCAACAAATTCATCTACTATCACTAGATATAGTGGGAGTACAATGTATGTGAATCAATCATAGATTATACATTCTACGTTTCAAATTAAATGTATTTTTTTATATTTAAAATAAATAGATATTTCAATTGTGGACGAAGAATATATTACTTAATTAAAAAACATGTAGCTACCATCTTATAAAAAAAGCAAATCAAAAGGATTTGCTTAATTTGACTTCAATTGCTTAAGTATTACAAAAACGGCATTCAAAGCTTAATAACTCATCAAGCTGAATTAATTAATTCAGTTCGTCAAGTTTTTTTGTGGATAAATCAGTTCGTCAAATCAATAAGAAAAGTGTATATAAGAAGATAGTCTTAGCTATTATTCTTTCTCAGCCATATAAAGCAGGAATACACTTAAAAAGACCTTTAGTAACGAAAATTTTTGTTAGGAAATGTCTCAAAATTCGTTACAAAAGACCTTCGTCGTCAAGTCCGTCCCCAGAGCCCGTCGCTAAAAGTCTTTCCTAACGAATCTCCATTTTCGTTATTAAAGGTATTAGTGACGAAATAGTTTCGTTAGAAAATGTGAGAATTCGTAACGAAATATTTGTTACTAAAAGTATCAAAGTTCGTTATTAAAAGTTTTACAAAAAATTTAAAATTTAAAGCAATGGAGCCGAGCCAAGCCGAGTCCCCTACAATAATGTTGAATAAAGTATACAACATTTTCATAGAAGTGGGAATCGAACTCAAGACCTCCAACTTGTATGTCAAGCACTTCCCCACTGAACTACGTTGGTCATTTGTTACTTATTGTTCCTATTATATTTATTATAATGAATTTTTGTATTTTGAACCTTTAGTTATTTTAATTTCTTTTTGTGTTGTGATTTTTTTTTATGAATTAAATTAAAATTAATACATTTTCATCAATGTATTTGTGTATTAAGTTGTTATAAAAAATAAGAATAAAATTATTCTAGTTGCATATATACTATTTTTTAGTAATACTTTTAATATAAAGACTAAACAAATATAAAAATTAAAATTATATTCTAAATTATATCATACTTATATATGTATATTCTTAAAAAAAAAAATTATTTTAAGACGAAACATTTCGTGACAAATTTTTGTTTGTCAACCTTTCGTAACGAAAAAGTTGTTTGTCACGAAAAGTTATACTTATCGTGACAAAAATGTGTTTTCGTTCTACTACTTTTCGTGACGAAGTCATTTTTCGTTACGAAATGTCAACTTTTCGTAACGATTCCGAATTTCGTTACGAAAAGTAGACCTTTCGTAACGAAAAATGACTTCGTCACGAAAAGTTCGTCCTAACAGGTAATTTTTTTTGTAGTGATAACAGCATAACCAAAGAGAGGAGAGTAAGTTTTCAAAATGACTTTATATAAGTATTGATTTTAGGTATTTAATTGCTCGTTTTCTAAATTTATTTAAAACGCTCTCATAATCCTTGGCTCTCGAAAGAAAAATTCTATTTCTTTGTATAAATTTGATACTCCCTAAATAGAATACGGAACGGCAAGAGAAACAAAATACGCAAGGGACAACAAATCACCATACCAAGTTGAAGGGATTTGTTAATCTATTTGATAACTTGGAAAATATCACAATTCAATTTGGAATAGATCTAACAAAAATATCTTTTGGGGGTTGTCACATTTGATTAAGACTAATCACCTAACCATGTCTGCCAATGATTTTTGTCATTTGTTCCTGAATTGAATCAGATTATTTTAAGCATTTCATACACCTTCAAAATTAAAGGATCCCACAAAACAAAAACCAAAAAACCTGATAGGACAATTTTTGTATGCAAAAGATAAAAACTAAAAATATCAAAAATAATGGTCCGTACAATCAATTTTAATCACATCAAATTTATCAATTCATAGAACAAAATATCTATGTGAAATTCTTTTTTTTTTTTCGCTAAATAAAGATTTACTCATTAATCATAAAATAACTAAAGTCATTATAATCAAAAGATAAAACGCAATTACAAGAAAAATAAAAATTATACAATGGTGTAAACACCGTGATAACAGATAAAAGTTCACACCCGAACCGGGTAAACAATACAAAAAATGGTAAAAAAAACAAATACATGATAAAACTCTCCGCAACAGTTTCTCCGAAATCTTGGAACAGCAGTAGCAAGCTCAGTTTCATCACCTTTCTTAGAAATCAACAATCTACGAGACAATGGGCGTATCAACCGTCTCATAGATTGTCTCGGAAGATGATGAAAAAATGAGAAAGGGCCCAGAGTAACTCCAGGTTTAGAGATAAACTCCAGATCTGGAAGGATCTGAAGTAGGTCTTGCATCTGTGTCTTGAATCTTGAATAATACTGCTTTGAATAAATTTCATCAAGATTTACGGCAAAAGAAGAGGGTGAACACACCAAAAGTGAAAGAAGGATGGTTAGATCTAACCAAAAATTATTGAATCTAGCCATGGAAATTAAGAAATGAAGAAACTTCAAGAGGAAGAAAAAAGAGAAAAAGAGAGAGAGAAGAGGCGGTGCTAGTTGCCCTTCGCCTTGGCTCGTATGCTGAACCTAAAGGCGTCCGCACGTGCGGGGCGCTTTGACGGCCGTTGGATCTTGTGATTTTGATCCAACGGCCAGATTAAAAGGAGGGGTATAAAGGAGATGAAAAATACTGGCTCTTCCAAAAAAGTAGACGGGAAAATGACATATCATTTCCCCCCCTTTTCAGCTTTGGAAGATATATTGTAACATCTCTAAAATTCATCTTTTTTTACTCCACCATTCTCTCCATTTTCTCTCTCTTTTAAAATCCGAAAAGCTCTTCCTTTTCATCTTTTTACTTCTCTCCCAAGGCTTATTTTTTAGAGGACTGCTTTATTAAATGGAAACTAATGCAATACCGGTTGAAGAACATGCAAATAACGATGAATGGAAAAGATTCAGAGAATTTCTTGACAAGAACGGTGTCCCTTACTCCGGCCACACAAGTTCTATTCAAGATAATGCTTTGTTTGGGGACCACACAAGTTCTATTCAAGATAATGGTTTGTTTGGAGACCTAGGCAAAAGGAAATGCCCAAACGAAGTGATTTCTTTATGTAGTGATAATGAAAATGATGATACTAGGACAACTAAGATATCTCAACAAACAGTTGTTGTGGGTGATGAATCAGATAATGGTGAGTTGTGGTGTCATATTATTTACTTTTTTCTCATATTATTCTTCTAATCTAAAGTATATTATGAAATAGAAGCAAGGTTGGAAGGATTGGAAGATGGACACGATGATCAGAATGGTAAGAAAGCCTTTGAACATCGAACACTTGTTTACTCTCATGTATTTAATGCATATGAATATGCATATGAACATCTGTTTTCTGTTACTGAACACATGTTCATTCTGACTGAACACCTGTTCTTGTCGACATTTAACACCTATTTTGAACAGGAAATCACCAGGATCCAGACTATTTGGATATGTGGATAAAGGAGTTCTCAACAGTAGATGAGTTTAGAGATTTTTACCTGAATTATGCTCATAGTTTAGGATTTGGTGTGAGGAAAAATTATTGTAAGCCATTACGCGGAGACAAGGAACAGGTGGGTTACTTGAAGTATGTTTGTAATAAAGAGGGGTACAGGAAAGGCAGTATACATGACCCCAAGAACATGGAAAAAGGACCTGAATGTCACGTCGAAGCCACGCCATTTCTCAAGCGTAAGCGTGCTGATGAGTGAACTGGTTGTAAGGCCAAACTGGTTGTGAAATTTAATAAACTAAGGCGTGTATTTGTAGTTAGTGATTGGGTAAAGGAGCATAATCATCCCCTTCACCCCATAAAATATGCCCACTTAATAAGATCGAATCGCCAGATGACGAGTCTTCATGAAATTGTTGCCGAGATGAATGATAGTGCTGGGGTAGCACTTAAATCTTCATTCACTATAATGTCACAGCAAGCCGGCGGCAATGACACTCTTGGCTTCCTCAAAGTGGATTTAAAGAATCACCTGAATAGAAGAAGACAAAAGTCAATGGAACTAGGTGAAGGATCAGCACTACTAGTGCATTTTCGTCAAGAAGCTTATAAAAATCCTGCGTTTTACTACGATATTGAAATGGATAGCGAGGAGAATATAGCTAATATTTTCTGGGCAGATGGTTTAATGAAGATGGATTATGGTCACTTTGGCGATGTAATGACCTTTGATACAACGTATAGGACCAACAACAATTTCAGACCCACAGGTATATTATGAGGTCCAGTTTCCAGAAAACCTTTTCTTTGTCACTGAACATATGTTCTTTGCCAATGAACACATGTTTGATGATTACGAACGCCTGTTTATCAAGTATGAACACTTGTTTGTTGATTATGAACACCTGTTTATCATGTATGAACACCTGTTCACTTTTGATGATCAGGTGTTCATGATTATGAACACCTGTTTTATGTTGATGAACAGGTGTTGTTTGGCATGTATTTAATAGCGTAACTGCTCCCCCTTTGTTTCAGCTCTATTTGTTGGTTTCAACCATCATCACGAATCATGCATATTTGGAGCTGCACTACTATACGACGAGACAATCCCTTCATTCCAATGGCTTTTCAAGACATTTCTTAAATGTATGTCGGGGATAGCCCCCATAACAATTTTTACAGATCAGGACGCTGCAATGGTCTGCTGCAATCAAGTCTCGAGTTCCCTAGCTTGTTTCCATGGATTGTGCACATGGCACATCAAGGAAAATGCTTTAGTAAAGAACCTTAGTTCCATGTGGACAGAAGAAGTCAGAGAGCATTTTTTTAATGCAATGTACAATGTTGACGATGAAAATGAGTTTGATTATGTGTGGGCAAAGGTTGAGAATGAGTGTATGGTTAAGGAAAAAAACAAACAAGATGTAGTGCACTCATGGATCAAACGGATCCATAGGTTTCGGGAACAATGGTCCTCTGCATGGGTTAGAATGCATTTCACTGCTGGGATTTGATCAACACAATTGAGTGAGTCCAACAACGGTGTTCTTAGAGGATATCTTAAGAGTCGACCATAATCTAGTTCGAGTTCTTTACTCACTTCAATAGAATGTTGAACGATAGAAGGAATGCGGAGTTTCTACGCAATTTTGAATCAATGAACAAGTTGCCAAACAACAACACTCCACATAGCCCTTTGGCCAATAGTGCAGCAAAACATTACATTCCTAATGTATTCCCAATGTGGCAGGAACAGGTACTAAACTCCCAAATTGTAGGTGTTTTACACGGCAGAACATGTGTTTTGTGATGTTTTGTCTGGCTGAACACCTGTTTAACATATATGAACATGTGTTCAGTTAAAATGCGTTACATGTGTTCAGTTAAAATGAACATGTGCTTTCTAACATGGATCCTTTTTTGATTGTGTGCAGTATCATCAGTCGATGGAGTACTTGTTAAACCCATGTCCATCAAAAAATACACAAAGTATGAATGCATACGATGTGTTCAAGAATGTTTATAATGGTGGTATTATAACAAAACTTGACGAGCGGATTGTCATGGTGGATCCAGAAAAAGCAATTGTTGAATGTACTTGTCGATTATTTGAAATACTAGGTTTGCATTGCCGTCATGCCCTTAGAGTTATGGAACTTTTAGGGTCTTGCGGTGGAGTCCACACGAAACTGAGAGAGCTGCCATCACATTACGTGCTGAAAAGGTGGACAAAAACTGTTAAATGTAGTTTAGACCTAACTTGCATTGATAATAGTGGTAAAGTACCTAAAGAATACGGAGAACATTATCAACAACTTTGTGCGAATATGGTATTGCTGGTAACAAATGTCTGTGGAAGTGATGTTGCTTATGAATTTGTTGATCGATCATTCGATGATTTGTGCAAGACTGTAAATGCGTTACTCGCACATGCCGGTTCCAAACATGCACCTGTTACTCCCGGTAAGCATGAATACCTATCGTGGGGTGAGAGAATAGCTATTCAGATCCGCATGAATAGTTATTCGTGTTTGACTGAATACATGTTCGCTAACGTACCATGAAATTAGCTGAATCCGTGTTTCAGGGTAAACAGACTCCTGCACAAAGTTCCACAATTTAGTGTGGTTTCGTTCTAAATTAACCTGAATTTCATTAATTTTTTGATTTGCAGATTTTTCACAAGCTGTTGTTAGTATCGGAGTCCAACCTACCCTCTTAGAGCTGAAAAAGAGGAAAGATGCAAATAGGTCAAGAAAGAGACTAAAGAGATTTGTAGAGATCAAAAGACAAAAGGCAAGGGCCAAGCATGTTAAACAGCGAGAAAAAGAATCAGGAGGCCCTTCATATTTAGATGAAGAAGCCATACACCTATCACTATCTTAGAATGAATATGTTTTTTTATTATATTCAACATCTTTTCTGTTAACTGAACACATGTTCATTTTAAATTATCACATGTATTTAATTGAACATCTGTTTTATTATATTGAACAACTGTTTCATTTTAACTGAACACATGTTTTTGTCCACTGAACACATGTTGTTGTCAAATGAACACATGTTTTTGTCCACTGAACACCTGTTCTTGTCAAATGAACACATGTGTTGGTCAATTGAACAAGAAACCCGCCAATTTTCATAACACATTCTATCTAAAACTGCCAATTCACTAAAAAATCCTGACTTTGTACAGAGATCAAATTGTACCAATAAAACAATGTATCTAAAACTGCCAATTTTGCAGTACATATAGCTTAATTTTCAGTCATTCAAATCGTTATGCTTGTATGCAATGGCTTTTTCCATCATGTCTGAGGCGAGCTTGTTAATAGGGTGTGCCAATATGCGAGCAACCAGCTTCTTCCTCAGAGCTACAATGTGTGCTGCAGTCGTCCATGTAGAAAAATACTTTTGTGGAATATGCCCTACCCAATGCTCCAACACATTGCATATACACACTCCACAGCAATCCGGTTAATCAACTGGCTGGATTGGAACCTGACCATGTTTAGTGGTAACGTTTTTGAAGTTGTACCTCAACTTCAATTTTTTCTTCAACCATGCAGCCACGTGAGCCAATACAAATTGTCCCAACGGATAGTATTTAAATGAATTTGCCTCATCATCAACTGCCACACTATTAAGTATGTAAAATTCCTTTGCATTCATATCAAGAACGTAAACCCAGAAATGCCCCCCTTCCACGATAGGTAGAAAAAACTGATAATAAAAAAGAGTTGTCAGGAAATACACGAGTTTAGTAAGTAACTTGAAAAAACATATGTTAAGGGGATTTGTTCCTTTCCGTCTCAACACTGTCAGGCACCCAGTTCCTCCAATAAGCTCGGCTTCAACAAATTTGGCCATTTCTGGAATCTTCGGCAAAGGAATATTATTTTTCCCCCCATTCCAGTACCCTACCGCGCAACTCTGAAAAATACCAAGATAATTAGTTAGCCGCTTTATAACTTATGTTGCCAACCCTTCAATTTGGAAATAAACGTACCGTTATAAATGTTGTAAAGACGAATTTCTTCATCTTCCCATTTGTAGCGGTAATTTCATCCACATTCAGCATGTGGGCAAATGCATTTACAACGTCGTCAACCATTTGTTGCCCTGGCATACATGTCTTAAAGTGCACCCTCTTCACCAATCTATGTCCACAATCGAACATAACAACATTTCTGCAAAACAGAAGACTTTTTCAGAACAGATGTTCATTACACACAAACAGATGTTCGTTACACATAAACAGGTGTTCAAGTTAGGATCACAGATGTTCAATACACACAAACAGATGTTAAATACAGATTGAACAGAAAAACTAGTGTTCGAGTTACTTACGGATCATCATCGTTCCATGCAAACTCTACCAATGCTAACTCATCGGCATTAAGGGAGGCATCGTCTTTGTTATGTGTTATGAATGGCGAATTCAGTATAGACCTGTTCGGCTTCACCAGCCTCCTTGTCTTAAGATTTTTTGCCTTTTTTACTCCTACTGAACTGCTTTCAGTTTCCTCCCCTACACTCTTCTCTTCAGGTAGCACAGCAATTGCCGGTGTCTCCTGAACGACCTCATCTAATTCAGGAGTATTTAAATGTACTGGGGATTGAGTTTCCACTTCCCCCACATTGTCGGCTTGTTCATCCGGCTTATCTTCAAGCTAATTCCATAAACAACATTTGTAATTAGTCCTTAGAAGAGGGTATAAACTTCTCCAATTCTGAACAACTGTCCTTGGTTAATGAACATGTGTTCATTAATAAGGAATAGATGTTCTCTCTTACAGAACATATGTTCATGAAGGTTGAACATGTGTTCATGGAAGTTGAACATGTGTTCATGAAAGTTGAACATGTGTTCATGGAACTTGAACATTATATGCAAGTGTAAGAATACATGTTAAAATTAATAATGTGTGAGCTTACATTCTTATAATATCCATAAACATCGCGGAGTACAGCTTCTACCTCATCTCCAGCAGCCTCCACCTCAACGTTCTCTGCGGCAACCTCAACCTCAACTTCAACTTCATGACCACCAGCCTCCACCTCAACTTTATCTCCACCAGCCTCAATCTCAACCTCATCGCCAGCAACCTGAACCTCAACATCATCCTCCATTTCATCAACACTTTGAACATCATCATTCCCAAACCCATCATGGTACACTTGATCTTCCCTTTCCTGGTCATCCTCCACATAACTTGCCATCACCTCAACATCATCTCCGGCAGCCTCCACCTCAACAGACTGAACATCGACCTCCATTTCATCAACAGTGTGAAGATCATCATTCTCAACACCATCATGGTGCTCTTGAGCTTCCTTTTGCTGGTCATCCTCCACATTACTTGCCTCTCTTAATTTCCTTTTCCTGATGACCCTACTCCTCTTTGTGTTTTGAGGCCACTGCCCAATTGCCTCATTGTCATCACAAGCCTCCTCAACCTCAGCTTCTCCTCCACCTCTCAATTCAACAATTTCTTTGTTTATTTCCACAATCAAACTCTTTCTCTCTAAAATTTCCCTAGTCAAAGTTTTTCTTTCATTGAAAAGCTCTGTTAGCCTATCCCTCTTTCGTTGCTCTGCGCTTGTGAAAACAAGGGTTGCTTCCACAGCATTCTCGAAGTCACCATTCGGGAATAGTGAGCTGAAAATACTTTTCATACTCTGCACATTCCAAAACCCACAAGTTTGCCCATCCGGATAAAGGTTGTTGCCGGTAAGGTAATCCAGGGAATGCACCTGCAATACAAAAATTGAGAACATGTGTTCAAAAAACGTAACATATGCTCAACAGAGAACATTTGTTCACAGATTATAAACAGATGTTCACACATTATAAACAGGTGTTCCCAACTTATAAACAGAAGTTCCCAACTTATAAACAGGTGTTCACAGGTTATAAACAAATGTTCCCAACTTATAAACAGATGTGCACCATTTTTTGAGCCAAGGTGTTCACAGGTTATAAACAGCTGTTCAAAGGTTATAAACAGATGTTCACAGATTATAAACAGATGTTCCCAACTTATAAACAGGTGTTCACAGTTTATAAACAGATGTTCACAAGTTATAAACAGCTGTTCAAAAGTTATAAACAGATGTTCACAGATTATAAACAGGTGTTCACAGTACAAAAATAATTTATACCATAACAAAGTACATGTCAGCAGGAATTCTGAAAGTTGATTGCTTGCCGCCAACTTTCTTTGAATGGGATTGTTCAAGGGCTTCGTGTACAAGATCTGCCAGATAGGCTGTCCAGTTGTATTTCTTGCCCTCTTTAAACAGATTGGTCAATCGAACACTGACCATACGTGAATTGCTTGCAACAAACAAGCAGCTAAAAACATACAGGAGGTAATACATTACCCATCTTTTTGATTTCAGATTTTGTCCTTCAACCAGAATGTTATAAAGGTCTCGCCGATGAACATAGCCTTTGTTTGAAGTCTCCATCTTCAAAAAATCCTTGGCATATTTCTTCAATTCTACAATGTTATAGCTTTCTTCAAGCTCCTTTGATGAGGGTACATCTCTAATACCCATGGGTACACCGTATACCCTTTGCATGTCTTCAGCAGTGATGTTAATTTGCCTCCCACTGGCCAGTCTGATGCATCTCTCGGATGCATCATAGTTTTTTATGGCAAATTTAAGTCACTCTTTGTTTAACCCACCAAGAGAAATTTTGGTAAAGCCCAAAAAACCCGAATTTTTCAAAAGATCCATTTTTTTTGCATTCTTCTCTTTATCTCTTAATAATTGTTCATTTAGAGAAATTATATTATCGGTTGTACATAGAAATTCCCATTTTCTTTCTTTTTCCGCTTTAAACTCTGATGTACTCATGATTTCTTTCTTGGTTTATTTGCTAGTGGCTCTCTCTCTTGGTCGACAAGAACAATGCTTTTTTTTGGGAAGGAAATTGCGGAAGCGGGAGAGGAAGATGAACAGCAAAAAAAAAAATCAAAATGTCCTTGCAGGGTTTTTTTGCCAAGTTTCGATGAAGAAGAAGGTGAAAAGGCAGTTTTTTGGCTGTTTCTCTCTCTTCAATTCATCCAATGACGTGACCTTGCGTGTTTGCGTGATTTTCTTTTAATTTTTTTCTTTTCGAAATTACCATTGTGCCCTTTTTGCCCTCCCTTAACTCCCAGCCGTCGATCCATGCTCAGTGGGAAACAACGGCTAGATCCGCAGCCCGCACGTGCGGATTTTTAAGCGTTCCGCATGGGAACCGGACTGAGTTGGCCTTAGTTGGTTTGACAATTTGCTCACATCTATGTGAAATTCTCAAATCATATGATATAGTACTAAACATCAAATCATAAACATTCAAGCAAATTTTCAATTTTTACATTCTAATTTGTCTTCTTACTTAGCGAAATTAACCATACAAATCACTTCATCAACTAAGAACAATTATGCACCACCATCCATCAAATCAAATAAGAGCTCTCTCAATATATCAGTTCTTATTATATCAGAATTTCACCACAAAGTCGACCACTAGTAGTGCCTTTCCATCAATTCCATTTCTTTTCAATCAGGCAGCCGTCTCACTAGTACAAGGAAATTAGAATTTCTTAATTAGCTTCTTAAGTAAATTAGGTTTCCTTTTTGCAATAATTTCTAATTAATTCGATGTAAATGGCAAAATAAGATTTCATTGCATTATATATATAAATTTTTGTGTCATGTCTCTTTTAATTCTTTCATTCAAATTACTAATTTCTTAACATAATCATTTCTTCACCAAAAAAATAGTACAAAAGTAATTGAAAATCAAAATTTCCATTAACGTAAAACCATCAAATTAGATCTTGCTACATTTCTGAAACAATAAACCAGTAAAATAAAGGATTATAGCAGAATAAAAATACAAAATCTTAACCACCAAATCCATAGAGAGTTCTTCCCTGTCTCTTCAAAGCATAAACAACATCCATGGCAGTAACAGTCTTTCTTCTAGCGTGTTCAGTATAAGTAACAGCATCACGAATCACATTTTCCAAGAAAATCTTAAGAACACCTCTTGTTTCTTCATAAATCAATCCACTAATTCTCTTAACTCCACCTCTTCTAGCCAATCTCCGAATCGCCGGCTTCGTTATCCCTTGAATGTTGTCTCGGAGGACTTTCCGGTGTCGTTTCGCTCCTCCTTTGCCCAATCCCTTTCCTCCTTTTCCACGTCCTGACATTTTCTTCTTCTCTTCTAGGGTTTTGATAAGAGATAATTTGAATTTTTTTTTAGATTTGGGGGAAATTTTGAGTGTTTAGAGAGGAAGGTTTTGGAAGGTCTAATTATATAGATTTTGAAAATTTTGGAAAGTGGTAGTGGCGGGAAATTTGGAAGGTTGTAATCCTTGTGAAATCTTTTGGGTGAATTTGGTACGTCGATTACATGGAAATCGACTGTTTGAATCAATGCGCTGTTTTGGACATGGATCATTGACGTGGCAGGAAAATTTTGTAGGGTTAATTACTTAAGAGGAATTAGCCTTTTTTGCCCATGCACTATTTATGAATTTCTAAGTTTGCCCACATTCTTTTTTTTATCGCATTTTTCCCATAGATTATTTACGAGTGCCGAATGTGTGCCCAAAATCAGCGGAATCCGGCAACTAAACGGGCGGCGACGAGGGGTAAAATGGTCTGAACAAAAAAAACATTATAGTTGCTTCAAATATAACCCCAAAACTATCTTATTGTATCAATTGAGTGCCTAAATTCTTTTCCTCTTTCCAAATTACCTCTCACTCTCTCTTTTTTTATCCATTTAGCCCCTCCCCCCTCTTCTTCTTCTTCACCCACAACCAGTTGAAACCACTGCATGCTGCCATGCTCTACCTTAACACCGCGCTCTTTGCAATTCACCACTCTACCTTACCCACCAAGATTTTCTAAACAAAATTTAAGAATCAAAACCCACAAAATCCACCAAAAATTTCTAAACAAGATTTAAGAATCAAAACCCACCAAAAATTTCTAAACAAGATTTAAGAATCAAAAACCACCAAAATTTTCTAAACAAGAATTTTCTTTCTAAACAAGATTTAAGAATAAAAACCCAACCTAAAATTTCTAAACAAGATTTAAGAATCAAAACCCACCAAAATTTTCTAAACAAGAATTGGAATTAAGGTTTCTATTATTTGAGTTTTGGCCGGAAATGAGGGAGGAAGAGTGAAAATGTGGTGAAGGCGGCGGCAAAAGAGGGGCATTGTCATGGTTATTGATATTGATATTGATATTGATATTGAGTGTTGGAAGTTTGATGTTAATATTGAAAATGGTTGATAGTGGGTCTTTTTTTAGATGAGGTTGATGAAGACGAGAGATGGATTGTGGGGGAGGGGGGTCATTTGGAAAGAGGAAACGAATTTAGGCACTCAATTGATACAATAAGATAGTTTTGGGGTTATATTTGAAGCAACTATAATGTTTTTTTTGTTCGGACCATTTTACCCCTCGTCGCCGCCCTATAGTTGCCGGATTCTGCCGATTTTGGGCACATTCGGCACTCGTAAATAGTCTATGGGCAAAATGCGATAAAAAAAAATGTGGGCAAACTTAGAAATTCGTAAATAGTACATGGGTAGAAAAGGCTAATTCCTCTTTACTTAATTGCATTTTATTACGATGAAATTAGCGGATTTAAGGGTTTTGCATTAGACTAACCATGGTTTAGCATAAAGGACTAACCATGGCGTTTCCCAAACGCGCGTTGCCACGTCAGCCGGACTTCTGTCCTCAACCTCCATCCCTAAATACCCAACAGCCTCTCATTCTCCCTTCATGCGAGACCAAGCAAAAAAAAAAAAAAAAGTCAAGGCAAGAAAAAAAACCTTCCGCCCACTGCCACTGCCGCCTCTCTCCCTCCAGCCACCGCCGCCGCTTCCACCACCAATCGTCACCACCTCTCTCTCTCATCTCTCAATTTCAAAGGTATAAACCTTGTTTTTTTTTCTTGGAAATTTAACTTTATGTGTTGAATTTAACTATACATTTTGAGAATTAAGTTTATAAATGTTTATAAATAATTGTGAATTTGGGAATTTAGAGTAATTTGTTGAAATTTTGATTTTTGGGCATTTGTGAACTTGTGAATTGTGAAATTGTGAATTTAGGGCATTTATGAATTTTGTGATATAACATGTATTTTTTTTTTGATAAATTGTATGTCTATTATTTTTTTTTTGTATAGATGTCTTTACATGCTCATCTTCAGCCCGGTACTTTTGATGCTGGGTTTTAAACAAACAACCGTCACATAGATCTTTAGCAATATGGCAAGGGGAGGTGTCACTGAATGAACCTTTAAGGGTGATTAGAAATGCAGGTAATTTTTATGAAGCGTACCAAAGAGAAACCAACCCTGAATTAATAAACCTAATAGACAAATTAGGTTTTGGGGGATGCTGTAGGCTGGGTCACATGAAGGTAGATCACGCTCTAGTGGCTGCCTTAGTAGAGAGATGGCGCCCGGAGACTCATACGTTTCACCTATGTTGCGGTAAGGCGACCATTACACTAGAGGACGTATGATGTCTTCTAGGACTACCTACTAGTGGCAACGCAGTGTCGTTGGCTACGAACTACAATTTGAGGAAACCTCAGTGGGTTAATCACGTGTTCGAACTGTTAGGATTCCGACCTGATGAGGATTCAATTAGGGGAAACACTTTGCAGCTGATCGAGGTTTATGCTCACATCAGTGTGCCCCTAGGACATGATGTTACCGCGCTCGCGGTAGAGCAGAGGGTTCGGGCTTTGGTTTTCATATTGATGGGTAGTTTCCTTTTCCCCGATAAGTCGAGGTCCCGGAGGAACATGCGTTATCTACTCGCCATCAGTGGTCCCCTCGAGCAAGGCACGACTTCTTGGCTAGCGGTGTACTTGCACATTTGTACCGCCAAATGTGCATCTTGTGCATGACTGATTCCAAGGACATCGCCGGCTGTTGTTTGTTGATTCAGGTTTGTCTAAATTATCTAAAGTTTTATGTGAATCTGTGATTTGAATATTTAATAATCAATGTTGTTTGTTTTGACCAGTTGTGGGATGTGGGAGCGAATTTCATTTCTCTGTTCGGCGAACCGAGACCCGATTCCAAATGAGATCCCCGTTGATAGTTGAATACAGGCCGAAGTTTCCACAACGCGCTCAAATAGCAATTGTTGGTGATTCGTGGCCAACTAGATTTGATGACGGAGACAAAAGGGGTAAGTTAATTTCGATATTCTCGTATTTTTTATTTATTAAATAAATTTTTTTACATTAACTTGAATTTATTTTGCAGTTTATGTGGAGACCGTACCCTGATTCGGTAATTACAGAGAGAGTGGCTCGAGATGAAAACTTCATGATGACTTGTCGAGCCCTCATCTGTTTCAAGATAGTTGAGTACCACCTGTCGGATAGGGTTATAAGGCAATTTGGGTTCCACCATGTGGTATCAATCCCGACAGGGACAGAGGGCTCAACCGAGGGTTAAGACCTCCACGTGGTGAAGGCGGGCGCGACAAAAAATTAGTAGAAAGTCCACGACGATTACATAACTTTGTGGGGCGACCACTTCGATGCACTGGAGGCCCTGCTCCCGCCCTCGGTAATGTTATTGCACCTACCCGGGAGTACATGGATTGGTACAATAACATTACCGTTCACTGTTTGACGAACCCAAGAGATAGGGATCTCAGGCCACTACCAATGGGAATTCAACCCAACGCTACAGATGAGGATATTTTGGTAAGTTTTATTCGTTTTGTTGTCAACATAAATCTTTTTATTTTGAATAAACTAATTTTAATATTTATGTTACAGGAGGAGTCTAACAAGTTGATGCTGGAAGAATTCGAGAAGCCTTCACCTCGAACTGTGAGCCAATACAAGGGTCTCATCACTTGGGCTGCCAAAACCATAAAAGATGCCTTCGTAGCGGCTGGGAAGTTAGTTGCTTGCAGATGCTATGCGCTGAGCGTAGCAAAAAGTCGTCGTTTACGCAATCGTCCACACAACCGAGGGAGCCTGTTCAAGGTAGGGCTCCGGTTGGGAGGCAGGGTGCTCGTCAAAATCGGCAGGCTACTCAGGAGCATCTTGCTGTGCGGCGCCTTCGACAACGTGGAGAGGCGGCGGGACTGTCTCAACCGCCTGAAGATCAGACTCAGTCTCAGACTCAGTTCCCCAATTGAGGTTGATGTACCCTCCCGATTTCAATACCAATATCCGAGCATCAACACTTATTCTCCAGATATTCAAACGGGGGGCATCCTGAAGCCGAGCCCTCTTCATCGGATAGCCGGATGTCTATTTTGGTGGGACGCCCTCGTTCAGCCTCAACCTGGACCAGACTCAGACGCAACGACACACTCCACTGCTCCAGCCAGATTCACCCGATGAGCCAATTCATATCGAGCACGAAGGCGTTGAAGTCATCAAAACGGAGCATGGTAGTGCCCTGCGAACAGAGACGGTCACACATACTATCTACAGAAGAACTCGAAAGCGACTGTTAGATACACATCGTTGGGGGCAGTAGATAGGATTTAGTTTTTTTTTTCTTTCATTTGTTTAAATGTTGTTAAATACAATTTGTTTAATTTATGTTATATACAATTTGTTTTTTATGTTGTTCGTTTTTATTAATAAAGCAACTTTCCCCTGAGTAATTTTTGAACACATTTTTTTGTTAAATAATCTGTTTTAGTGATTTTTTTGTTGTTGTTGTAAATTACCAACTGAAAAATTTGTAGGCAAAAACAAAAAACAAAGTGTTTCAGGCACAAAATTTCTGCCAGGCCAGAATAGAAAATGAATGGAAAAAACCAAGATTTTTGACCAACTTTCTGCCAAGTGAGGACGGAAGTCTGGGTCCAAGACGGAAGTCCCACTTCCGTTATGGGCTGACGTGGCAAGGCGAGTCTGGGAAACGTCACGTCAGCCCACCGTCCTGGAAGTGGGACTTCCGTCTTGGACCTAGACATAAATGTTGTTCCAAAAAAATAACATGTCATGGTATGATCATTCTACCAATCAGTATCAGTCTAATGCAAAGCCTATACATTTTGATCCAAATGATGCTAAAAATGTACTAGAAGTTTAAATCTTAAGTTTTTGTGAACAAAAAATAGACTTTATTGTTTTTTTTTACATGCTTTTGCATTTCACTATATATATCATTTTCGATTCTTTTGTAATTTAGTTTCTACAAAACAAATTAACATATTCGCCTTAATTTTAAAGTTAATTTTTTTTGAAAAAATAACTATTATAAAAGAAGTTCCCTTGAAATTTTGTAAACGTTTTTTTCTCTACAAACTAACAAGGATTCTAATTTACTTAGCAAAAAAAAACAAGGATTCAAATTTTCAATTTTAAAATAAATAAAAATAATTACACATTTATTATGGTCACAATATGAACGTGTTTGCCTTCGAATAATTTATAAAATATTTTTTTTTAAATGCGTATCTCTTTCATTTTTATTAATTCAAAATAAATTTTATTTAATCTTTTTGAAATACTAAAATAACCGTTGATGGATGATCATGATTCATGTTTCGACCCAAATTATGATGTTTTGGGTGGCAGGAAGTTTAGAAGGTTTTAACCTATTGGTTGAATTTTGGATCGAGACTAGAGTTTTCACTGTCGGCAGTAGTGATTAATTCCTTTGTTACTGGAATTCTTCGAAAAGGTAAATGATCGGCATGGAACAAGAGTACTTCGGAAAGCTGATGCGGCAAATGGAATTAGTCAATGCCGTCAGCAGTAAACACCCTAGCCTCGACTAAAAATTGCACCATGTGTAATTATATGATTGATGCAAACTTATTAATTTTTCTTAGCTTAATAATATTATTCCAATGACGTATTTTATTTCTATATTTTTCGATTGATATACTTTTTAGCGATAACTTATTTTTTTTAAACACCTATTATGAAACATCTGTTATAAAAAGATGAACGGGTAGTTGTCTCTTGATAATATGTGAATACGTATTTCAAAAAAATTGAATAAGTATTTGTTAAAAAATTTCAGCCGTCAATTTTTTTTGTTCGATCATCACAGTTGTTTTGCACTTCCGTCAACTTAAGGCGTTCCGCTCCCGTTACCAGTCCCACCTGAAGTTTGATACTCACTTGAGTGGACATGTGTTTTTGGGCCTACGGGCCAGGTGAAATAGAGAGAGATATAGGGGATTTGCATGGGCTTGGCCCGTTTTTCCCAGATCAGTCATAACATGGCACCCGGAAAAGTGGGACAAACATTTTTGTCCATAACGGAAGTCCCACTTCCGTCCCGGGGCCATAACGGAAGTGGGACTTCCGTTATGGGCTGATGTGGCGATTTCACACGCGCGGTGCCACGTGGCCATAGCGAAGTCCCAGCTTCCGTTATTGCCCGAGCGGAAGTGGGACTTCGTTATGGTCTCGCCAAAAAAATACCCTACTAAAACCCTAACTTTTGAGGACGGAATTCCCAGCTCAGTCCTCAACTTCGGCTAATTTGCGGCGTGTAGTCACTTCTCACTTTTGCTTTTTTGACCCAAAAAAAAATTTTGAAAGCGGTTTTGGCAAATTCGTGCGCATTTATGACCGGTTTTTAGAGACTTGTCCAATAAAAAAAAATAATTTTACAATTTCCAACCACATCTATAAAAACCCACTCCAAACCTCTCCACTCCACGACATACAGACCTTCTCGAAACCCTTAAAAACCCTATCCTCCATATTACTAGCTTTGAAAATGAATAGCGAAATGAATCCCGGCACTGGAAGAGTATTTTGGGATACCAATTTACAATTGCGGTCGATATCAGAACCGATGGAAAAAATGGTAGTATTGTATTTTTGTAATGAGTAATTTTTTATTGTATGAAATGTGTTCGACTATCTAACTCATAATTTTGGATGTGTAGCGTCTTCCAGTGAAAGTACACAAGTTGGTTGGAGCAAACCGGTCTCGGGCTAGCAAATTTCTGTCTATCCGAAGGGACGACCATGGGAATCAATGGTGCGTTTATGTAAACAAAATAGATGACACCTCTACTACTAGACGGAGGTTTGCAACAATTTTTGCGTGACAACAATCTTCGTCCCACAAATAAAGTTCATTTTATACCATCACCCATGAATGTATTAGATATTTTTTGTTAAGGGAGGGCCCGGGATAGGTTACTGAAGGGTGAATTATCGTATCCCTCGAGACGGGGGCATTTTTCAAGCGAGTTTTCGAATAGACATTTACAAAACATATTTGGGACTTTCAAAACCGAGTACGTTTTGTAATATTAAAATTTTTGTATTAAAATCGTTCAATTTACATTTATGTGTTGTAATGTTGTTTCACGTGTACGGTGGATATGTCGCAATACATGCAATGGCGTGTTAGAATGCGGCTTGGAATCCCAGAAGTACTACACATGCGCATGACCTTCACGGTAACAAATTGACACTTTGCAAGTGACTAGAGGCAGAAAGGCTGCATCTATTACTATTTTTTTGGGGTGGGATGAGTTTGTTGTGTTTTCTAGATTACACCCGGGTGACCATGTAAAAATTCATCCGACCCCCTTACGATATCCTTGATTACGGGGTCGGGAATGATGATTTTTTTCGATTTATTACGTCAACTTTAATAATTTGTATTTGAAATGTAAGATGTTCGATGAAATTGAGGCCAGGGAAAAATCGAGAACATTCACAACAATTTTATAAATTCTAAACTATTACAATTCGGAGAATTTAAATACAATTCTTGTGGAGGGTGGGGGGTGGTTCTTTGAAGATGTGCTAACATGGGGGCAAGTCTTCGGTTGTGACAGACTTCAGCTTACGATGGCGCAACTTCTTTTCCACTTTGAGTGCCCCCTGTTCTCTGTGTCCATAGGCATTTGGTATCTCCGCCTTGAGGGTCGACCCACTGCGTAGCTTTCATGTTAGGTGGGTGATATGTCAAATCAAAAGGGGGGATCTCGATGAGCGGGATCGAGTACGAGGATATAAAATAGACTTGTAAGTATTCTATAATGTTCGAGAGAATAGACGGGGGTGGATGAATCGAGAAGCATCCTGCGTGCTCGATTTGGACACGGCAATGACATGGGAGCATGGAGCCGAATAAGCGGCCCACTTATCACAGCTACACCCACGAGCTGATAAGTTGGCCAGGTGTACGTTTTTCCACCTTGGCGGGTCCTCTATGTCGGGACATGACCACTATAGATACCTTGGTCCATGTGGTGTCGGTTTACAAGAAGAGTTCTTTGCCTTTTCTTCGTACGCGAAATCTGCTCCCATATCCTCTTAGGGAAAGGCGTTTGACAACCATTTGCGTCTTGCTGGGTGTTTGTCAAAATAATGTACAAGTTTAAAAAATATCATCTCACGAGCGCTTTCAAAGGCGGCGCTCTGAAGCTGCTTTAGAACGCTATTAGCGCCTCGACATGTTTGTAGTCATGCAAGCAAAGCGCATTCCCCGTCGTATGCGAGTCCACAACTCTTTGGGTTCTTTGCATTAACCCGATTAAACGCATCCTCATCTTTTTTGTTTTATACGGTCTAGATAAAGATCGCACTTAACCTTTTTCGGTTGGCTTGCGGCAATCCACACATAATCTTTCGATTCTTTGTTTTTTGCATGAGTGTGGAAATTGGACTGTAATGCCTAAAGGCGATGTCGGTGCTGCTGCCTTTGGGGGGTTGCCATCCGGTGAGGGTTGCCACGGCACTAAGAATGCGGCATGACGATCGCCGATAAGACACACTTGAAGGTCTTTGACAACATGTTCCCTCAGTGACTAAGGAACCACGTCCAAGTCGAAAGATGATTACGAGATCGACCAACACAAAAGCGAGGGGTAAAATCGGTTGTTAGCATCCGAGTGCTTGCAACGAGGAGAGTCCACTTTATAATTCCCCACTAAGGTGTGTCCCGTCAAGCTCGAAATTATGGGCGGCACCACGGGTAGCCGTCAACCAGCGGTTGAAAAGTCGAGAACAATGACACTGAACACGCTTCGGCCCATTATCGGTTTCTCGAGGGTGGTAGAAATTTGACTATCATACCCGGGTTTGAATCTTTTAATGCCGGATATAATGCGGCGATGCACGAAAAGTTGAATGCGAGTACCAAAAAGTGTTTCTATAGCGTTTACTGCGGGCATACCAAGCTTTTCTATAGGTACAAGTCAAATTCATATCATTGGTACAAGCGACACTAATCAATTTAACGAGATATTTGAGGGATCTGCTCGAACAAGGTGTAGAATTTTTACCCAGATGTAGGCTGGAGGACATGTTGCGTTTTTTGTTACGGTCCGTCAAGCGTGATGGCCACTGGTTAAGCTTTGTAACCTTCGCATTCCATCCACTCTGCTATGATTTACGCGAGCGTACCAAGCTGCATCGGGCAAGTTCGGTTGAATTTCTCGAGACCCATTGAACCATTGTTTGTTGCTCATCTCTCTTTTCCATTCCGCTTAATGCCACCTTGTCATGCCACACGTTCACGACCAACATTGCCTCGCGTTTATCCTTGAATTGCATCCCCGAAGCAAATTTACGGAATATTGGGATTCCATGTTTTAATTTTTTTGTCCACAGTATGTGATTCCAGTCTTGGTTCCATGGAACCCATATCATTCCAACGAGGCAAAATTTGCATAGTTCTTTGATGCGATGGAACATTCCATTACGGAATGGCCGCGGCCGATAGTAGAGAGTCGGTTCGAGCTCTTGTGTCCCCTCTTGATCATTAGTCCACCGGTTTGTTGTTGGATTTCGGGGGTTGGCATCTTCCGCTACACCTGTGCGTCTTACTCGACCCCGTCGTCCTCGTGGTCTCCCGGCACTATCGTCGGCGAAGTCGTCTTCCGTTTCGGAGCGCCGTCAATGTCGGATATTGGACCCCGAAAGAATCCGTGACCGAATTATCATTAGAGGGTTCGTAAGTAGACGGTGGGGGGCATATTTGGTAATGGATTTGGCTCAGAAAAAATATGGTTGCGGAACAAAATATGGCTCCGGTGCAAAATGTGTTGTCGGTATTACAAAGCTATCCCCGAATGTCTCTGCACGAGGTTCGAGCAGGGGCACCAACATGAATCCACTTGGAGTTTGAAATCCGTTTGGATTCCCCACAAACTCTCTAAACCTTCTTCCTCATTAAGGTTTACAACATACGTACGCCACCATGTTGAGCGTCGGCATGAAGAATGGGACGGATCATTATTAGCCGAACATTGACGATTACAAAGCTCGACTCGCTGCGGCGACATATTCTATGGCAAAGTTGTCTGAATGAAATCCTTTGTATAACTTCAAAACTTTTTTCGCAAGGGTCGTGAAAGCAGGGGTAACCCCCATATTACGTAAACTATATTGTGGTCGAAATGTAAATACAATCTCATTGGACATTCGAGTGCCATTTTAAAAGCAAAAGCGAAATAAGGGGTTGAGGAAATATGAGGGTGTTTAGACGAAATAATATGGAAAATGGTGTTTGGAGTATGAAGAATGGATGGGAGGGTATTAAATTTTATAGAGAATTTTTGCGGCAAAAGGGCAAAACCATCTGCTAGGTTGATAACGGAAGTGGGACTTCCGTTATGGCTCAAGGCGGAAGTCCCAGCTTCAGTTATCAACCGAGACATGATTTTTCCCCAAAAATTGTACTTTTGGTCCCAGCGCAATTTGAGGGCGGAATTGCCACTTCCGTCCTCAAATTGCGAGCTATTGTCACTTCTCACTTTTGCTTTATTGAATGAAAATGCCAAAGCGGTTTATTGCGGTTTGGTTCGCATTCTTGACCAATTTTAGGAGACTGACCAATTTCATAATAAATCGTTAACTAACACCTCAAAAACCTCTCCCCTTGTCCTACTAATTATTTCCATACGTGTTCATATTACAATAATAATTAGTTTCAATTATTTTTTAAATATTGCTCATTTCGGAACTTTCAAAAATAAAATAACTGACAATTCCATTAACTTCATACAAATAAAATTACATCGAACATTAAAAAATACAAAGTTCCGGTTAGTCAAACCCTAAATATTTCGAAACTTAGCCTCAATCATTTTCCAAGTCGTACTGTTGCTTGACGATGCATCGTACATCGTGTATTCAGGGGGAGCCTCCAAAGTTACCTCTTCAGGAGATGTTGAACATTGTCCAGCTTCGTCCACAAATCCTCTTCCTTCGTACCCAAAAATATGGCAGAGAAGGATAAAGAAAACTTCGCCACTTCTTCTATACCGCTTAGCCCTTGGATTAGCCTAAATTAGAGTTATACAAAATAAACATTTAGTTATGAAAATATACGATTAATACGAGTGTATTATCATTACATGCAACTTACTGCAACGTATTCGCCCGCTGGGCCTCGGCGACCGTCCCAAGTCAACAATGTTCGTCCTTCAGTCGTACTTGAACCATGATTTGTGGGTGGCGCTTGAAATCCCAAAACCGCCTACGCGAGTTTTGCTAGGGAGCTGCGTCGATCATCATAGCTGTGAATTGTCCGCGGTCACGAGAATTAATTCAGTAAACAATTTCATTGTAGCAATCGGACCAACATTTTTCTGCAGGGGTAACCTCGCATCACGAAATCATAACAAATTTCTATTAAAACCTCCTCGTATTCGACTGGCCATTCTCTAGTAAAATCAACATCCCTGTATTTTTGACGCATTTCTTTTTGCATAAATTTGGGAAAGTTGGCCATTAATTCTGATATGGTTTTTTTTTTAAAAATTAAAATTTCAAAGCTAGTAATACGGAGGATAGGGTTTTTAAGGGTTTGAGAAGGTTTGAGATTTGTGGAGAGGTTTGGAGGGCTATTTATAGATGTGGTGAGAAATTGGACAAGTCTCCGAAAACCGGTCATAAATGCGCACGGAATTCACAAAACCGTTCAGACATATTTTTTGAGTCAAAAAAGCAAAAAGTGAGAAGTGACTACACGCTGCAAATTTCTTTGGAAGTTGAGGGACGGAAGTGGCAATTCCGTCCTCAAAGTCACGGACAAAAGTTAGGGTAATAGTAGGGTTTTTTGGCGGGGACCATACAGTCGGGACTTAGTTATGGACCCGAGCAAATCGGACTTCGTTATGAGCTGGCGATGTGTTTGCCCAAAACACTTGGTTTTTTTTCGAGTTTTTTATTTCAGAGGTGTTTGTATTATATATAAATAATATTTGCAAAAACCACAATACGTACTTAAAAAATGAGCAATAAAATAAATAAATTGTATATTAATAAAAAAACAAGCAACGGGAATTATCGTAATAATATTTTACAACGGAAAATAAATAACATTCTACGTAACTACAATGAACAAAATGTAAACAACGTAAATGAAACCACTATCTACGGCGACGAATGTGTGTAAGGAACGGTGTGTTTGGGGCGGTCGCAGGAAGTAAAGGCTGCCATCTCTCACTCAGTGCTGGCGCTACCAAAATTGGTTGAGATGACCCTGCGGCGTCTTCGTGGTCGATAAATATCCGCTCCTCGGGGTTTATCGGCAGCGAGTCTGCTTCTGCTGAGTCGATGATGTGCGGCTGTCTGAAGGCGTCCCCTCCCCGAGTAGAAGCCCATTTGTGCGAGATGTAGACGGCCCGACACTGGGATCCCCATGCGTCCCGAAAACTTCGGTGATAAAGTACTGGGTGATGCAAATTGGTACTCAAAAGGGGTGGGTACGTCGACTGGCTGGGAAGCTGTGTATGTCTGAGGGAGCTGTCTTTGGATCTGCGCCGGTGCAGCCCGGCTCCGGTGGCCCGCCATGCTGTCGTAGTCGCCTCGCCGCCAAGTCCTCCCGCGCGACATCCCGTTGCCTCCGCGTACCTTGCCTTCCTCTTTGAGGCCGGGCACGAGCAGGGTTCTCTCGGTTACGTCACCGGTTCCAAAACCGCCGACTACGCCCACATCCGCGGCTCTCGATCTGCGAGTCGGGGACTTCCGGCCGCCACGAACGCCTCTTTGATTGTCTTTGAAGCCCGGAGACTAGGGACCTATAGTGGCGGGATTGAGTTGGAAGCCCAAGCTTATCGAGCTCCGTTAGTATCGATCTGTTCGCATCCGCTCTGCAACATCAATTCTCGTGTCGGTATATTATAAACAGCGAAAAGCAATGTACACAAACAAAAAATACAAAACTTACAATAATGTCCTCGGAAGGCGCGATGGGTTGAATGCCCATCGGGAGTGGGCCAGCATCCTTGTTGCGTGGGTTTGTAAGGAGGTGCACGGTAATGAGATTGTACCAATCCATGTACTCACGGGTTGGTAAGATCACATTCACAGTGGGCCCGAGACAGCGTTAGCTGAGCAATCTGTCGGGCATCCCACGTGGCTATGTAGTCTTCGTGCTTCTTCGCCCACTTCATATTCGGCCCCGCCATATGGGTGTGGGCGTCTACGCCTCTGTCGTACCCTCCGCCACCGATGGGGCTGGTATCACTGCTTTGGAACCCGGGATGCCTAGCAACCCGGTCGAGCATGTGAAACTCAACCAACTCGAAACACACGAGTGGCGTACGGGCCCGACAGGTGGATAGGGAATCCGTCATCGCGTGAGACCCGAGCAGCGATAACCCTGATCGAGTACGGCCTCCACATGAGCTGTAAAAAAACAATTGTACATTAGCGAGGAATTAATTGCGCAAATAAAAACAAACACACAAAAAATACGATAAACCTTACCCCCGAGCGTCAGTCGAGTCGGTCAAGTCGAGTCATGAAACACCGTCAGCTGAGATTTTGGTAGCGTTCTTGAAACTCCGGGCGGTGTTCCAACGCGCCCAGTCACGCTCGGCCGTCCGCGGGAGGTTCATTCATAATCACTCCCCGGTTCGCAAGCTCAGAAATGAAATGCGCTCCCACGCCCACAACTGGTACAAACAAACACTGATTAATCATAAATTATTTAAAAATTATCAGGGTAAACAATAAAAAAATATTCATTAACAATTACACAAACCCGGATCAACGAGCAACGACCCGACTATGTCCTTAGAGTCGGCTGTGCGAGAGATGCGCAGGTGGCGAGTATAGGTAGGGACAGGGGCCGCAGCCCGAGAATCTTGGTCATGGGTGAGGTCCCCGTCGGCGATGACCAAGAGATAGCGCGATGTTCCCTCGCGACCCCGGGACTTATCCCGGGAAAAGGAAAGCTGCCATGCGAGAGGAAAATCGGGGGCCCGGGCCCGCTGGTCAACCGCGAGTTGCGTGGCATCCTCGGCTAGGGGGCTCAGAAATGTGGGCGTACACCTCTGCGAGGTCGAGGCGTTGCCATAATGGACCTGGTGGGGCGGAAACCTAGGGATATGGTGCACACGCTCAATCCAGCCGACCACTCGGACATGTTGTAGTCCTCGTCCCACGTCACCACGTGGCCCCGGTGGCGATCCCTAGGGAGGCGGGCCTACGTCCTCCCAGGGTGATGGTGACCTCGCGCACCGCGAGATGGAATGAGTGCGTCTCGGGCCGCCACCGCTCTACTAATGCGGTGATCGGTGCGTGGTCTATCTTAATCTTACCTATCAGACAACAACCCCAGAAACCAAAATTGTCAATGAGATCTAGCACTCTCTGGTTGCCCTCGCGTTGGTATGCGTCAAAAAAAATGCCCGTCATAGCTAATGACCTTCAAACCCTTGTCTAGGACTACATCCCACGCCCCCAAATCCTAAGTGCTCTATGTGACGTGTGTTTGTTCAACACTACCTGGGATCGTACTGGGACCGGGCATAAGGTGGGCGGGAAAAGCCATCCGTAACAAAAGCGTGCGATTTTTGTCGATAATAAGCACAACATATTCTCAAAACTTGCAGATTAAAATACGTAAGGATATCAAATTCACATAATTGCAATTCAAGTCCATAAGAATATCAAATTCACATAATTGCGACTACAATGCGATGCATAAGGATATCAAATTCACAAAATTGCAATTCTAGTCCATAAGAATATCAAATTCACATTATGCACTTACAATACATAAGGATATCACATTCACATAATTGCAATTCAAGTCCATAAGAATATCAAATTCACATAATTGCAACTACTGATGCATAAGGATATCAAATTCACAAAATTGCACTTTTAGTCCATACGAATTTCAAATTCACATAATTGCAATTACAATACATAAGGATATCACATTCACAAAATTGCAATTTTAGTCCATAATAATTTCAAATTCACAAAATTGCAACTACAATGCATACGGATATCAAATTCACAAAATTGCACTTTCAGTCCATACGAATTTCAAATTCACATTATACACTTACAATACATAAGGATATCACATTGACAAAATTGCAATTCAAGTCCATAAAAATATCAAATTCACATAATAACAATTACAATATATAAGGATATCACATTCACAAAATTGCAATTTTAGTCCATAATAATTTCAAATTCACAAAATATACATACATATACAATTCGCAACAAAACATAAATATCAAAACTATACATACAAAATACATTATTGAAAAAAAGTACACTTAAATAAAATTAAAAAAAAATATACCTCCAAATTAAAATTTGGGAGAGAGAGATATTGGTGGTGGGGAGAGTGAGAGTGACGGTGGGAGGGAGGACCGGCAGCGGCGGCGGCAGCAGTGGGAGGGAGGCGGCGGCAGCAGCGGGGGGGTGTTTTTTTTTTGGAATATTACTCTTGCAAATCGCGGTGGGGGGAAGAAGAAGGGGTTTTTTTTTTTAAACTGGGAGACCATAACGGAAGTCCCAGCTTAGTTCAGAAGCGATAACGGGAGTGGGGACTTAGTTATGGCCACGTGGCTACTGCGCGTGGGGAAACTGCCACATCAGCCATAGCGAAGTCCCACTTCAGTTATGGCCCGAGACGAAGTGGGGACTTCAGTTATGGACAAAAATGTTTGTCCCGACTTTTTACGAGTCTTAGTGTTATGACTGATCACGGGAAAAAACGGGCCAAGCCCATGCAAATCCCGAGATATAGTGCGTGATATGGTCCATTTTCGAGCCCATTTAGCTCTTTTTATCACCGAATAATTCCTCTCCTTGTCACATTTCGATCCTTCAGCTCCTCCACGGCAGTAAAGACTATCATCGCTCATCGTCGTCTTTGAGAGAGGAAAAACCAAAGGGCAAATGAGGAAATTCGATCCATGGCCAGTGTTTTTCAGGAGAGAATGGCATCGCAACTGGCCGTTTCTCGTCGGTTTCGCCATCACTGGAACCCTAATTACTAAGTTATCTCTAGGCCTCACTGGTTCGTAGATTTTTTTAAAATTTTCTAATTAGGTTTATGTTTTTGTGATGATCGGAGATGTTATCTGATGTTTTTGTTTGATCTTCCGACGTTATTTATTTTATTTTCTAATTGGATTTATGTTTATGCGATTTTTATCGGAAACATTATCTGATTTTTATTGTTTGATTTGATTTCAGAGGAGGATGCGAAGAATTCTCCGTTTGCACAGAGGCACAAGAAGCACTGATGTGGTAAGTCTGTGCTCGAATCAGAAAGCGCTAAAAGTATTCGATGTTCTAGATCTAAGAGATGATTTGGGTTGATTTTGTTGATTTTCGTTTATTTTTTAGATTAATGTTTGTATTGAGTGATATTCAATTGCTTTTGATATTGTTCATTTAGTTTTAGATTATGTTTGTATTGAGTGATTTTGAATTGATTTTGATATTAGATTATTTTTGTATGGAGTGATATTGATTCGATGTCAACCAGCTGACTGTGATTTGTCAGATGAGGTTTTTGAACCTAAAACTTGTGATTTTAGACAATGCTTAGTAATTGTAGTGCGGATAGGGTTTAATTCACAGGAAAGTTTTGAAGTTACTACGGTTATGCATGTATTTATTGGTCATTTTCTTGATTGTTTCACTGACTATCTCAATTAAAATATAAAAAGGTAATTTTAGAGTTCAGTAGTTTTCATATCATTGTGTTGGACAAGAGAGCTAGATTTCTTCCTCTGTTCAGTCTAAAATAAGATGTGAGAAGAATTAATGCACATCTGGGCGCTGTTGTAAAAGCCACCAGGGTTTGGCCCTACTGAAAGATGATTTAGGATTTCTTGAATGTGTGGGAGTAGGGGGTGTTAATCGAGCTATGTGAGCCGAACTTGGCTTAGCTCACGCTCATCTCACATAAAAATTGGAAAGCTCAGCTAACGCTCAGCCCGAAAAAACTCACAAACATTGAGCTCACGCTCAGCTCACATTTTAAGCGAGCTCGAGCTGAGCTCACAAGCCTCACGAGCTAAATTTATATTAGTAAAAAAAAACTTGTAGTAAGAGTAGTAGAATAAAATGAGTCATGACACTAAATCATTACAAGAATTCAAATATACATAATACAATTATACTTAATTCTTGTAGCAAGATAAACTAATAAAAATATAAAGAATGACGGAGTTTGAGAAAGAGAGAAGAAAATATCAGTTTTGCGGTTAGTTTTTATAGGTCTTTTTTTTAATTATAAATTTAGTATTTTATATATTATGTTATTCTTATTCGGGTGCAAGCTTTAATCGGACTGAGTAGGGTCAAACTCACGCTCGGCTCACATAAAATTCGAGCTTGAATATTAAGTTCACGCTCGGCTCACTTAAGCTCACACTCACATTTTTTAGAGGTATATGAGCCGGGTTCAGGTCGTTGACACCCCTATGTAGGAGGGGGACTTGAATTTGGATATTGATAAAAGAGTGTGAAAAAGTTTCTATGTTGAAGGGTTTGGTTACTTAGCTATGGATTTTGCTAGCAATATATCTACTGTTTAGTGTTTCTATGTTGAAGGGTTTAGTTACTGACTTGTGATGGTGTATAGGATTTATCCATGCTGCTCGTGTCTATTCTGGCATAATGAGCAAAATAGACAAGAATCATCTTGTGAGGGTTTAGTTACTGACTTGTGATGGTGTATAAGATTTATCCATGCTGCTCATACTACAAGAATCATCTTAGGACAAGAATGTTATATGCTAACACCAAGTAATATAGTACCACATCTTTCATTAAAATTATACTAAACCATACTTGCAATGAGTTCACTTTTATGTATTTGTTAGGAAACTTTTCTATAGAATATTGACTTGCAATGGAAATCAAATGAGCATTTGCAATGCTGGGACTTTGAGAAATGATTATAATGCACAAAATGTCTCATGTCATTTTCGTCACCTATATTAGTAGAACTATATTATTGATGAAAACTAAAGCTGTTTGATTGTATGGGTAGAGAATGTGTTTTGGAGTTGAAAAAATTTTGTGCATCCGTTTTTGATACTATGTGGCCCTCCTACACAACCTTCTGTCTTCCTACTTCAGACATGTTGGTTTACTCCATCTTCTCAGCATTGACTAGAAATCTTTTAGTTTCATTTGTTCCCTTTATCAAAAGATAAAATTTTCCCCCAAGGCTTCCTGTTATGGGAGCTTATTTGATCCAGCAAAGTTTTCGCGTGATGCTTCTTGCTTTTGATTTTTGAAACATGATTTCTTGGATAAATGATAACTGCTCCACCTATTATAAACAGAAGACTCTTTTGTACACTGTCTATCATTCCGATAGATATAATTTTACACATGCTGCTGCTAACTATTCATTCCATTCGTTCTGATGTGCTAGTTATCAGTTATCACCTATGGTTCAATTGTCATAAACAATTTGTATTTCGTTTTAATAATGAGTGCTTTTGTATTTCATTGTCATAAACAATTTGTATTTCACCTTAACAATTTGATGCTTCTGTATTTGCAGGTCAACTTTTTGGTGCTCGACAATGCTGATAGATAGAGGCTCCTGAGCTTGGTCTTTGTTTTTTCCCCCTGTTTTTCAAATATTAGAACAATTATAGTTCAGATTACATAAAGTGGCCTGTAAACCTTTTGCACTCTGGCCTATTCGTCTCTGTAAACACCTTTGGAGCACATTTGGTGTCTGAATTGTATATTTTGGAGCTTTTACCTGTTGGGTGAACTTGGTTCAGCATATTTGCAGTTTCCAATTGATAATGTAGTGCAAGTTTTTCTGTTTATTGGTGTTCCAGTCTACGTATTTAATCGGTAATGCAAATACCTTGGGAGGTCCCATGTACCTGATAAACCAACAAGCTGTACTTAATGTGCGAAAATGTGTTTAGCGGTTGCAATTGTGTACTCCACCCAGCGTAATTAAGTGACAAACATTGCTATGGTAGGGGGCGCCTGGAATGGTACATTAAAGAACATTCCACTGCTAAAGATTAAAAGTAATTGTTGCAGCTAGTTTTTCAGGTACACCATTCTATAGTGTATGTATGTGTTTATCATGTATACTAGTTTGATATGTTTTCTTTTTTACACACTGGTGTGGAGTACATACTACACTTTTTTTTTTTTATATGATAATTCATCAATATCATTATCAATCAACTGCGACAACACACGGGCTTTGATAGTCATCCCTCCTCCACAGGTTAATTCAGAAATGTGCGGAACTTTCCTCGTCATTAAAATTTTGACGATTAATATTGATTTAAAATGAACACTTGTTTTGAGTTCATAATATCTGTTTTGTTTTTTTACCGTCCGAAACACTTGTTCTAAGACTCAAAGCACCTCTTTTGATGCGTTTTGTATTACTGGAAAAAATTGTTCTGCATAGGATTCAGATTGTTCCTCATCTTCTTGTGTTTAATTATAAGTTCTTGTTGAATAAATAGCCATTTTGGTCACTAACCTTTTTTCGTCCTGCCACTTTGGTCAAAAATGAGTTTTTTTTAAACTTTTTTCATCACTAAATTTTTTTAATTCTGCCATTTTGGTCAAAATGAGTTTTTTTTAACTTTTTTTGTCACTAAAGTTTTTTTGGTCTGGTCTGCCATTTTGGTCACTAAAGTTTTTTAATTTTGCCATTTTGGTCACTTAAGTTTTTGACCAAAATGGAAGACCGAAAAACTTAAGTGACCAAAATGGCAGAATTAAAAAACTTTAGTGATGAAAAAAGTTAAAAAACTCATTTTTGACCAAAGTGGCAGGATGAAAAAAGGTAAGTGACCAAAATGGCTATTTATTCTATATTTTCTTGTTTTAAAAAAAAAAGATTATACTCCCTCGATTCCTAAATATAATAAGGAAGCAAAAACATCTTAATTTTTATTTATTTAATTTTTGCAATATATAATAAAAATTTTTATATTTATGGATGAAGGTAGTACTGTATTAGTTTTTGTATCTAAACAATTCCTTAAAACAAGTTTTTAAATAATAAAAATAAATACGAAATTCCTTTTACGACTCAACTAATTTGGTTGCTCTCAGCTTTTACACTTGGGAGTGTATTGAATTAGGATTTTAATAGATTTTTTTAAGTTTAAAAGCGTAGCGGTATTCAATTATGATTTGTAAGTAATCAATCAAAATCTTATGGTATTCAATTAGGGTTTTTAAAATCATCAATGCAAGTCTGATGGTATTCAATAAGGACTTTTAAAAGATTAAAAAAGTGCGGTGATATTAAAAAACTTATCGATTTTGAAGTATTTCATTAAATGATGTATTCTGTGAGACTTTTCAATAGATGATATAAATACCAAATCTATAAACAAATCACCCTTTTACATGTGATTCTCACATTGATTTGTGTTGGGAGAAGATGAACAGACCACGGCAATGGAGAAAATGTTCTCATCTTTTCTCTTCACATGCTTACTATTATTTTTATGGGATAAATAATTGGAATTTGGGTTGAAAAAATTGCTTTTTTTATTTTTTTTATTTTTCATAAAAAAAATTCGTTACTTTTTTTATAGTGATTACGAAAAGTTCTTAGATCGGTTTTTTTGGAAAGAATTATGGTAGGATTGATAATTCGGATACTTTTGATTAGTTAAATATTTGCAAAATTTGAACTTTTTTCCTGATTTGAGGAGTGTAATATTTATTTAAAAAATGATGTATATCATGATTAAAAAATTCTGGTAGGATTGATAATTTGGAAGTTTTTTATTAATCAAATATTTGCAAAATTTGAACTTTTTTCCTAATTAAAGAATTCAAATATGGATATCCTGAACAAAAAGTGGAAGAAGAAATGGAGATTTTGATTTTTTTTCACATAGAGGAAGAAGAAATCCTAGAGAAATCGGTTGATTCTTTGGAGAATACCAAAATATCCCAAGTGAATTATAAGAGAATCATGTAATTAAAATCAATTAAAATCATAAGTAAAATCTTATAATTACAAATCCTGCTGAAATCCATTACATTGAAAGCATGTGATTGCAATCTATTAAAATTCTAATTGAACCAATTTTAATATCTCCTTCACAAACAATTTATTTTTTATTTTTTTAAAAAATCTCAAATAAAAAACAATAAATGGTATGTAATTGTTCCATCCCAAAGTGAAAATTGCATGTCAAAGTTTGGTCGCACCAGTATCCTTATCCTCACTGTCTTTGTTGCCCTCCCAAACATCCCTTATCCTTAAACCGTAAAACCTCCGAACTCCATTTCCTTCCATTACGGTCTGTAACAATGGCCTGTGGAGTTCAAAATTCAATTCACAATAGTATCCAATGCTTCTTACCATCAACAACTTCAAAATCCTCTTCTTTACAAAATCCCATTACTTTTCATTTTCCAAGAAGATCACGCTTCAAAAATCGAACCCATTTTAACAAAATAATATCGTCTTCATCGTGTTCCAGTAGCCAAGGTTCTTCGGAGCCCTTTGTACTAACAACTCCGCTTTATTATGTAAATGCTCCTCCTCATATGGGTAGTGCTTATACTACTATTGCTGCTGATTCTATTGCTCGCTTTCAGGTACCATATGTATCTTTTCAGGGCTTCAAAATTGTCAATTTTCTTTAGATTGTTCAACTTTTTCGGTTTCATGCTTAGTTGATTGCTATCGTATTATCCTCTGATGACATGGAAATTGATTAGAAAGTTGTAATCTTTAGCTGAATTTTGTGTTTTTTATTTATCTTGTATATGATAGCATGTAAATTGATTAGAAAGTTGTAATCTTTAGCCCAATTTTGTGTTTTTTTATTTATCTTTTATGCATTGGAGAGACAAGATGTAATTCGAACCTAAGACCCTATTAATCAATGAGCTACCATGCCTTTTCACATAGATGGATTTTGTGACAAAATGTAGCTCGAATCATGACCTGTGGCCTGGTAAGGAGTGCTATTAATCAACTATGCTACTGCCTTTTCTTCACATAGCTGAAATCATTTTAGTGCTTTTGATACATTGGAGGGACGAGATCTAATTCGAACCTAAGACCTATTGCATGATAAGAAAGGAGTGGTATTAATCAAATGAGCTATCGTCTTGTTATGTAGCTGAATCTAAGTGTTTTTTGATACATTAGATAGACGGGGTGTAATTCGATCCTAAGACATATGTCCTGGTAAGGAGTGATATTAATAAATTGAGCTAACGTCTTGTCACATTGCTGAATTTTGTGTTTTTGCTAAATTGGAGTGACGAGATGTAGCCCGAATCAGGATCTATGACTTGGTAAGGAGTGATATTAATCGATTGAGCTAACGTCTTGTCACATTGCTGGATTTTGTGTTTTTGCTAAATTGGAGTGACGAGATGTAGCCCGAATCATGATCTATGACTTGGTGAGGAGTGCTGTTAATCAACTGAGATATCGTCTTGTCACATAGCTGAATTTTGTGTTTATGATACATTAGGTGGACAGGGTGTAATTTGAACCAGGATCTATGACTCGGTAAGGAGTGATATTAACCAACTGAGCTACTGCCTTGTTACGTAACTGAATTTGGAAGACTTGTAAAGAGCCTTATAATTAACATCCACCTAAATTTTACTGAGTCTGATTTTATCGGAGGAGGGGATTGAATTTAGAAAGAATCATTAATTATGTTAATTCTCTGTATTACTCTCAGAATGTACAATTAGATTTGAAACATAAGTCAGCTCCTGGGTTGTCATATTTGGCACTTAAGATAAAAATAGAAGTGATGTCTTTGAGATAATGGGGCTTTTGTTAGCAGTATTGCATTAACGTGATTGAAAATGAAAATCTTTTTAGTTCACAGCTATAAATGGGGAGGTAAACTTATAAACGAGCCATTTTTTATTGCAGAGGCTTCTTGGAAAGAAGGTTATATTCATTACCGGAACAGATGAGCATGGGGAAAAGATTACTACTGCTGCCGCTGCCAGTGGTTCTAGCCCAGCTGAACACTGTGATTTTGTTTCACAAGCTTATAAGTCACTTTGGACAGATGTATGCTTCTATGCTATAAAATTGCTTTTGATTGAAATATCCTGTTAAGATGTTAACTATATGGTGTCTTATTTCTTGTTTATCGGTTGTTTATTTCTGGGTATAGTTAGGCATATCCCATGACAAATTCATCCGGACAACTGATACTAAGCACGAAGCTATTGTGACGGAATTCTACTCAAGGGTGTTGGCCAACGGTGACATTTATCGGGCTGACTATGAGGGACTATATTGTGTCAATTGTGAAGAATACAAGGTGACGCCTTGCATTCAATTTTGGTATCTTCCTTTTACGGTTTCCTATTCATATTGAAAATGCAAAAATATGTAAAAGAGTTGCTTGTAAAATGAACCACCTTATGCTTAACTTTGCGTAGGAATCAGGAAACTGGAAGAGTAAAAGTAGTTGAATAAGCTTATTTGGCTATTGTCTTTGAGTAGTGCCATCAATGTGTTAGGGATTCAAAATCTGAAAGCATTTACGTCTACTTCCTCCTTTTGTCTTCCTTTGTAGTGAAGAGTTTTCTGTATCCCACTTATGTTTCACATTATAGTCATAGTTGAAACTTGAAAGTTAGTGTATAATTTATATGGAATCATTGTATTGCAGAGGCAATAACAGTGGGCAGGAGATATATGTAGTGGAGTGTATGGCAAAAAATATAGTGGCTTGTAGCTGCAACCCCACCATTCCTTCTTTGAGGCTATAGACTCTAGTATACTCCAATATAACAATATATATCCTAAGCCGCAAGAGTCAAAATGGTGGAGGTATTGCAAGCGAGTTACTTTTTAAATCACTGATCACCATTCAACAGTGTCTCTTTGAAATAAATTGGAGCAAATGTTTGTCAGGGAAGGCTTGCATAGTTGGCGCAGCACTTCCGACCCTGGATCATAGGTCCTGGTCCGACAATTGTATCCCTTCCCCCATTAAAATAAAAATTCAAAAGAAAAAGTTGTAAATGTTATATAGAGCCCTTGTTCAGGGATTCTAAATCACCATCCTTTTCTGTTTGCCAATAGCTGGCATTCCCATGCAATAGTTTCATTCTTGGTATACTATAAGCAACAATAATGTTGTCTCTTCGTTCTGTGGTTGGGTAAATTTAACATTCTGCAATATCAGGATGAGAAGGAATTGCTGGAAAACAACTGTTGCCCAATGCACCTGAAGCCATGTGTTGCAAGGAAAGAAGATAATTATTTCTTTGCCCTGTCAAAATACGAAGAGCCGTTGCAAAAGCTGTTAGATGAAAATCCAAACTTTGTGCAGCCTTCTTTTCGCTTGAATGAGGTAGGACAGCAAAATGCAGTTTTAAATTAAGACCCCATTGGACATGATTTTTAACCAATTATTTTATATTTCTCTAAATGCTAACTATTATCTCCTGATCATATTCCTGTTATTAATTGCGAGTCAATGCTAATGGTAAACAAGATAAGGATGGCTAAATTCTAAATTCTAAAATTGGATCCTGCTGTATTGTGTTGGGTAAGCATTGACATCACATGTAAAATGGCAAATTTAATTCATGAGGATCCTTAACTTCAAAGTTTTGGTAGGGTTATCTATGCAACTGTTTGATGTGGTTTCTCGATAAACTTCTAATTAAAAACTCGATTGGAAAATGAAGTACGAGTATTGCAGGATACTATAGGAAATGTCATTCTGTATGTGGTTTCTTTTTCTATGCCTGTTAACCTAATATTGCTGCTGTAATCTAAACCTACTATTAGGAACTTTGCCTTTCTCTTCATTGTTCACGTCAAATCAGAGTTCTTCTTTAATGAGGTTCATAATATATCTTCACTGTATTTTAAGTGGTAATTTCTTATAGAGAATTATTGTTTAGGTTCAAAGTTGGATAAAAAGTGGCCTGAGAGACTTTTCCATTTCCCGAGCATCTGTTGATTGGGGCATTCCAGTACCTAATGACACTAAGCAAACAATATATGTTTGGTTTGATGCTTTGTTAGGGTAAGTCAACCGTCCTTCAACTTTCAGAACCATATTTAATGTTTAGGTTTTAGTAAATTTCTTTCCTAGCTTTGAGTTGATTCCACCAACTTGACTACTTTTTGTCCTAATTTCCCTATTTATAAGATTGCTAGATCTCGTAACATCTTCCTCTCAAGCATTTACTCTTTAATGTTTTCCATGTTTATTCTGGACTTGCAAAAATGAGTAGTTTCTTAGAATTTCCTAGGAATCTCATAGCTCGACCCTATGGGATGACCAACATGGCGGCCTTTCTGAGTTCGTATTCAGAGTCAATATTCATGAGATTTCTGCAGGATTTTGTTATTGTTTGAATGTAATCCCCGCAACTATTCCATACCCATGTTAGCTTGATGGATATAGAAAAATAAGCCATCTATAATAAGTTTTCCATCATTGATGAAGTTGAATGTCTTCTGTTATGCTTGAAATAGTACTTTCTCTTTTACATCATTCACTTGTCTGAATTAAGTTATTTTAAGAGCACTTTGTCTTGGTTTCTGTTTCGCTCTCAAAGAATTGTGAGAAAATAAATGGATAGATAAACACTAGATAAATGGACTTAAAATTGCCTGCTTTGAAGTGATGTTTTGATGTTAAAGATAATCAAAATTAAGAAGAAGAAGCAGCATCAGCCTTAAGCTACTCTTACTTTAAACAGTTCTAGTAAATTCCAAACACATCTTTATCCTCGTAAAAATATTTCTCTTATCATATTGAAGACAAAATACTGCTGCCATGAAAAGTCAATATTGTGTTGATATTTGAAACATTCAAACTTGGAATTCCTCGTTCAATTGCTCTGAGCATGTTATTATGATGGTCAACTCAAAACAGGTTAAAGTGTTCGTTTTCTTCATTTTCTTTGAAATCCTCTGTTACTCGTTCTTCTTTTGCTTACCATTTTGTTATTGATTTTTTTTAATGTTTAACACAAGCAGTTATATATCTGCTCTCTTGGATGAGGAGGAGCAGCCTAACTTGCAAGCAGCAATCTTGACAGGGTGGCCAGCCTCTCTACACTTAATTGGCAAGGTACAACATCATTCTTTCCCTGCATTCACAAATACTCCATCCATTCCTATTTAATTGTCGTTTAGGAGATATATGTATCCAAATTAATTGTCATTTACATGTCTTTTATTAGGTGTCAACAATTTATTCCAATTATACCCTCAACATATCTTTTATTGGAAAAGTGAAAGAGAGGGAGGAAGGAAGGGGTTTATTGGAATTGTGGTGGAAAGATTACTATTTGTTTGAGTTATTTAATTTTTTCAAAGTGTCGTAAACGTCCTATAATGAGGAATGGAGGGAATATTGCTCTAGAAGTTCTCTTCTTTCTTGATAAGTTTTGGCTGCTAGCGCAGGGGATAAAGTTTGAGTTAAAATCACTAAAAAAAAAAAACTTAATCTCATTGTTAATGTATAACTTATTGTTCAATTCCCATTACCTTATCGTGTTCTTCATAACTATTTTGACTTCGTTTCAACTACCATAAAATTATTTTTAAAAAAGAGAACAAGAAATTTTCATGTCCAATGGTCCAGTTCAAGTGAGGTATAGAGCACACGAAACTATTACCAGTCTTTCTTGATCATTATAGGATGGTTATAAAATAACTGCATTTACTATTTGCAACTTCCTCATGATGAAAGTTACAACTGTTCTGCTTGTGTGCCAAGGAAATGTTTGAGTTCTATTTGCATTTTAGTTGTGAAAAATGCATGTGAAATCAATGGCACGTTTTCTTCGATCAATTTAGGATTTGACTTAAAATATTTCCTGTTTCCTTTTGGACGCTATTCTGGCAGAAGAAGTTGCCATTTAGCAGTCCTTCCAGTTAACTCTGATTTCTCTAAACAAAACTGAAAAAGGGTTTCTGAAAAGAATTTGACTAGGTGGGGAAGCATAGTTTGTCTCAGCCTTTGGGTAGCCCACACAAGAGTTTACGTGTCTTTTCCAAGGAATGTGAGATCTAAATCCAGTTTACTCTTCCTAGAAGGTCCTAAATCCAATATAATGTGTAATGGAAGACTGTCATCTAACTACCATGCTGGCTGATTCTTCTCTGATATATTTGAAATGAAAATAATCTTGTACTACCATAAGAGAAACTAAGAAGATTGGAAGTTGGTCTGGGATCTTGATGATTCGAGCTTTGCTCTTTTTTTTCCCCGTTCAGTTTCTTGTTTAGGAACTTTGTTATTGAGGAATGTCAACATGTTACTTGGGTCTGTGATATCAAGCTTTTCCGACCTGAAAAGTTGTGATGGAATATGTTTGCCTAATTTACAGACCATCTATAATATATATATCTCTAACACTATTATGCAGGATATATTGCGGTTTCATGCAGTATATTGGCCTGCTATGCTCATGTCAGCTGGACTTCACGTGCCAAAGATGGTTTTTGGCCATGGTTTTTTGACAAAGGTATTCAACAGTGAATTAAATATGTGTATATTTTATTGTGCTATTTGCTTTCGAGCTGCTAATTTCTTGGAATAATCCAATTCCTTTATCCAGAACTTGTTAAACTAAAGTTCCATTATTTTCATTTATAAACTGAAACTCCTGGCTATAAATACCTTCATGAATTACCGCATTAATATCCGTTTGTTGTAGTGGGTCTTTTTCAGAAACAAAATTATCCTAAGAATGAACATTGATCATGTACTTTTCCGTTTCATCTCATTTACCTATTTTCATTTCATGCAGCAATGGTTTTATTGTTAAAATTTTAGGATGGTATGAAGATGGGAAAGTCTCTGGGAAATACACTCGAACCAACTGATTTGGTGCATAGATTTGGATCCGATGCAGTCAGGTACTTTTTCCTAAAGGAGGTGGAATTTGGTAGTGATGGGGATTATTCAGAGAGCCGTTTCATCAATACCGTCAATGCACATCTTGCCAACACCATAGGTATTCTTCAGTTCCCTAAGCTTGAGAAGTTTTGCAATTGCACTAGTGAACTTTGTTTTTGTTACCTACAAGCCTGACCTTATAATCACTTGTGCCAGGGAATCTTCTTAATCGCACACTAGGACTTCTGAAGAAAAATTGCCAGTCAACTTTGACTTTGGATTCTGCTATTGCTGCTGAGGGAAACGTATTCAAGGACACAGTGGAGAGGCTGGTAACGTTCTCATAAAGTTTATTTGTCCCGCCTTCTTTTGTTTTTAGGATAAATATTCTGGGTTCTGTTATTGCTTGCCGGTAATGTGCATTTTCTCAAACTAAAGTTAGTCGAGAAAATCGTTCCCAGCATTACATTTCAAGCTTATATATATAGATGAGAAAGAAATTTTATCTCTAGGATTGGGTTGGTTGCGAGAGAGGTGAATGAGAAACGTATCTATACCATATATATATATATATATCATTCACCTCTCTCGCAACCAAGCCAATCCCAGAGATAAAATTTCTTTCTCATCTGTTTCCTGCCAAGAAAAGGTGTTTCATTTACTGAGCTGCTCCTTTGTATGTCTAAAATTACTAGTGAAACCCTTGAATGTACTTTGAGTTGTACTTATGGAAATCCTATTCAAATTCTTGAAGTCAGTCCGAGTTCATGAAAATGATGCTATGAACATTTCTTTTCCGTTTGTGTTTATATTTCATCCGACTATTAGTTCCAGGAATCCATCAAGGTTGGTGCTGCTTCTTTTAGTTCATAAAGCTCTTTCCTTACATGGACAAAACCCATAGTGGTTCTCCTCTGATGAGATAGGGTGCAAAAGAGAGAAACAGTATGGAATTGGACTCAGCTTTGCAACTAATGATCCCTAGTTTAACTCGTTACCCTCCACTTTTTACCACTTCCTTCACCGATGATCTTGGTGGATAATCAAAGAGAGGCATTGCTCGTTCAAAATCTTTTCAGTAAATTTCATTTTACGTTTCTTGATCTTTTGTCATATTTCATCTGTAGGTTGAGAAGGCCCAAGCTCACTATGAAAAACTCGCGCTCTCATCAGCTTGCGAGGCTGTTCTAGAGATTGGGAATGCTGGGAACTTGTATATAAATGAACAAGAACCATGGTCCCTTTTTAAGCAAGGGGGTGCTGCTTCTGAAACTGCAGCCAAGGTTCCTTTCCTTCTTGTGTTCTTTCATAGTCCAGTTTTCACGTCCTTCAGTGAGATTCTCTAGTTTCTTTCGGCAATTTTTGTTTCTTAAAATTGAGATTGTTGTATTTGAATATAGTGGGGTCTCTGACAATTTAATGTTTATCATCTTTATCTGCGACTTTTATTCCTCTTCTGATGATTGTACAGGACCTTGTAATCGTCCTAGAAGCAATGAGGATCATAGCAATTGCATTATCCCCAGTCACTCCTAGCTTATGTCGTAGAATATATACACAGCTCGGCTTTACAGAAGACCAGTTCAATGCCACTACTTGGGTATGCTTCTCTCCCTCTCTCTCCCAAGTTCTGGGGCATAATCACACACAGATACGCGCGCACACCTACATAAGCTTAGTCTCTTGATTGCATGCATCCTGACGGAACTAGAACTTTGATTTTGGAGAGCGAAAATCTGTAAAGGAGTTCTAATAAAAGTATTTGGGAAGAACTAGTAACTAAAAAGTCTAGAAAATCAATATTTACAAATAAAATGTCAGGCTGGCCGGTTGCCGCTCCCTCCCCCCTTTTTCCTTCTATGGGCTGCTGAGATTTTAGCAATTTCTTGCAGGATGGCACTAAATGGGGAGGACTGAAGGCTGGACAAGTCATGGCGCAGCCGAAACCGGTGTTCTCCAGGATCGAAATCCCAACTGAAGAAGCAAGTAATAATGAGGTTGAAACAACAAAAGGATCCACTAAGAAGGAAAATGTAACTCAGATAAAGAGAGTTGTTGAAGCCTAAAAGATTGCTACTTGGAAACTTTTTCTCATCCTTCAATGGTTTATCAATTGTTATTAATTTTTCCCCTTTTTCTTGCTATGATGCTTCTAACAAATTGGTTATACAAAAGGAAAGATGAGTTGAACTCATGGAATATATGTAAAGGGAACAATCAAATCATACATATATTAGAAGTGTCAATGTTCTTTATGATTTAATTCACATTCTAATAATACCATTGAATATCTATAGATACTGTAAAAAAAATCATTTTCTAATTCTACTTCTAAAAGGTAAAAAAAGTTAATTAATGTTAGGACTTTGCTAGGCTACTAGAATTATTGGCTAAAAGATTGACTAAAATAGTTTTTTGGACCTTTTTGCCCTTATAGTTGGGTGAATTCCTTATACCAGCAGGAGGTAAGATAGACATTTAACACCTTCAATTTGGGGGGGGGGGGTTTAGGGTTTCTATCCCCAAAATTCTAGGAGTAAATCATTTTCCTTAATGTTATCCTAATTAATTAATAATTTCTGAACAAAGTTTAATTAAATAAGTTAGATTGCAATGATAGTATAATAAACCTTTATATAGAAATAAACTAATTAATTAATTAATAATTAGATTCTCAAGCAAAATTGAACTAATTAAGACGAGTACTAAAAAGGGAAATATATTATAAATTAATTAATAAGTAAATTTTAAAATAAAATAGAGTAAATGACATTAAAACTCATTTTTTATTATTATTTATGTACGGTAACTATATTAATTGAAATGTGCAAAATTGTCAATTCACATCTCAAATCCCTAAATCGATTTGCCCACCAAACCTATCTCATTCTCAAACCCTCCCCTCCTGACCACGCGATATGGGCAAAGAAGGAGATAGGTTTCAGGTGGGGATATCTTTTATAGCGTTGGCCGGGAGGGGAGGGGCAGAGAAGGAGATCGGTTTCATGTTATCTACTGTGCTAACACATCTCAATCATTGAATGTTTGGTTAGACGATCGAGATTACTCATTACACTACTGACAAAAACCTCCGTCAACACTAAAACGGATATGAGAAACTAAAAATTGTACTACCATTTATTATAAAAATCCTGAGCGAAGGTCCATGTCACTGGGCTACGGCCTTGTTGATATAGTACATTACATAGAGTGGGTAATGCAGGAAGTATTAACTTCACCATAACTAATCTTTTGGAAAAACAATAGAGAAATGTGACACAGGAAAATCATCACACCCTTGGAATTCCAAGCCTCTTGCGGAAATCATCCTCCATGAGAGGAAGGCCATCGCGCAACTTGATCTTCGGTTCCCATCCTAAGACTTTCTTCGCCTTTGTGATGTCTGGTTTTCTTTGGCGAGGATCATCCGGTGTATTCTCTACTGTTATTATCTTCACTTCTGGATTAATAAGCTGCAAAAAAAAAAAAAAAAAAAAAAACCGCAACCATTGATTATTCACTTTTAATTAGCTATCTAAGAGAAATGAACGGCCTTAGTGACAAATGCACCTCAAGACGGAACAAAAAAAAACTTAATTTTTTTCATTTTTTAAGTAAAGGGATTGAATGATACCTCTTTCACATTCTCCGCAAGTTCCAGTATTGTAAATTCACCTATATAGAAAACAGAAGTCGGAACCACCACGAAGATTCGGCACAATTCAGAGAGTGAGATCTTTGATCGTGTGTGTTTGGAGAGGGCACTGCTCTCTCAAGGGAGTAGTGATGATTTCTTTTGTATTCGTAATTTGAGATTTTTTGAAATTCTTGTATTCGTAAAGTGAAGGATGTATAGAAATAACATGAAAGAAAAGGGGAGGTAGTATTACATCCAATAAGTTGGAATGAAGCGTTTAAAGACATCAAACATAGACTGAAAAGACGTCAATTTACTAGGCATGTTTAATTTACTTCAAGTTACAGAATCACTAACCTGGATTTCCAATGTTAATTGGTCCGGTGTTATCGCCTTCCATAAGTCGAATCAGACCATCAACCTTCACCATTTGAGAAAAAGAGAAAGGTGAATAAGTTGTCAATGAGCTAGCTAATGTCGAAGAAGATATACAACTTGATCAGTAGAAAATATCATACATACCATGTCAGAGACGTAACAAAAGCTTCGAGTTTGAGTACCGGGCAACTGAACTGTCAAGGGTTCGTCGCTGTACAAATGCAAATATTAGTGCATGGAAAAAGATCCATATAAAGCTATCAGAAACCTAAACAGCGGAATCGTTGTGTTTAGAGGTAGAAATTGTGATGCTTTAGGGTACCTATACAAACACTGGATGCAGAAGGAGATGATAAAGAAGTCAAGCGGTTCACTTGGAAAAAAGATTAGATTGCGGAAGGTGTGAGCTTGGAGTTTAAATTTACCGAATTGCTTGAGCGATGAAATTGCTGACAACCCGACCATCATCAATATTCATGCGGGGTCCATAAGTATTGAAAATCCTAGCAATCCGTATCTCTGTTGCAAGTCATAAACTTTACTGGTCAGAAAATGAATCATCTGCATAGAAACCACACTTTGCAGAAGTTCCATAACCACTCATAAAAGGTGAGAGGATCTTACCTATTCCGTGCTGTCTATGATAGTCAAACATCAAAGTCTCAGCTACCCTTTTACCCTCATCGTAACAACTTCTAACTCCTGCAATGTTCATGAAAAAGGGAAACGAAAGTAAAGTATCTGTATTATTTTCTCATATGTGCCTAAAAAGAGAGTCACTGAGACAGTAGACCAAGTTCTCGAGCATGTTTTTATTACAAAAGTCGTGTCCTGCTTGAGCACATAAAGTTCTGATATAATCAACAGTTGTACTTTATCAGAGATACACGAATCAATTTTATTAGATTCAATCATTAACAATATAAATACTCAGAATTATAGACTATAGTCACTATACCAATAGGATTAACATTGCCCCAGTAGCTCTCATCTTGAGGATGCACCAGAGGATCTCCGTAAACCTCAGAAGTTGATGTCAGCAAGATCCTGTGGAACAACAAAGATTATGTGATGACCGTCATTTGTTAACAAATATAAAACCGAGAAAATTCAGTTTGTACCTTGCTCCAACCCGCTTGGCAAGCCCCAACATGTTCAGTGTCCCGATTACATTAGTCTTGATAGTCTGTAAGGATCCAAAAGTTAATTACCATTCGATATGTAAACCCCTCAAAAACTAAGAAAGAAAGAAAAATATTAATAAAGACAACATGAATTCACAGGAGCAAGAGAAATAAGGAAATGATTACTTTCAGACTTATATTATAATTTATAAGTACATATATGATATATATTTGGCACAAGTCGGAGAGTGCGCATATTTTGCCACATACATACCTTCACGGGATTGTACTTGTAAAATATTGGGGAAGCAGGACAAGCAAGATGGTATATTTGATCAACTTCGATTAACAATGGCTCTGTAACATCTGCAAGTAGTAGGAAAGTATCAAGGAATTGCCGTTAGAAATGCTCATAGATTGAAATCGCAAGAGGAAAGAGTATATGCAATTATGATACTTTATGGCTGCATATAAAGAGGGAGCAAGAAGATGGCAACTTCATACTGCTATTACAAATTGTCGAAGAATTAGGTCAACCCGTTCAAGGTTGATAAAAAAGCATGAAGAACTTCCCAAGCAGTATATAATATTCATCTCATTCGAAGGAAAGATCATCTTAAGTATTTGATTTATGGTACTAATATATACTCCCTCCATTCCTAAATATAACTCTTTAGACAATTTTAGAAAATTAAGGAACTTGTCATTTTCACCGAAAGTTTCAATATTACCCTTCTCTCTCACTTCTATAGCATAAGAAAAGAAAGGAAAAAATAGGGATGGCAGAGGCGGCAAATAAAAGAAATGTCGAGGGTATAATTAGAATAAATTGTTGACAACTAATAAAAGAGCCTTAAACGACAATTAATTTGGATACCTATAAATCTCCTAAACGACAATTAAATGGGAATGGAGGGAGTAGTTTGGAAACTGCCCAATTCCGATGTGCAATAAGGTCGAGATATGCATTCTACAATGAGTTAAAAAAGATAAAGAATAGTAAAATGATTCTGCAAATATAAAACTCTCAAACTAAGAAATGGTAGCAGAGTATTAGTATCCATAGAAAGCTTTTTAGCATAAAAAACAACAGAGGAACAAGTTTCCATTGCAATCTTTTACAAACGCTATATCGTTATCATACCATGCCGAATGAGCTCAAATCGTGGATGACCGATCCATTGACTTAAGTTGTCTTTTGAGCCAGTGAAGTAGTTATCCGCAACAATTACCTTGAGATGAGGGGGGGAAATCATTGGAATATATTGATATGTCTAAGCAACTATCTGATGGTATATGCCTACAAAAGTTGTCAACTTTTACCGTTTAATAGTCCAAAGTGACAAAAAATAATACAGGAAAGAACTTACCTCATTTTTCTCATTTTGCATCAGTCTGTCAACCAGGTGAGAGCCAATGAATCCAGCCCCGCCAGTAACCAAAATCCTCATGTTTGCCTGTTACGAGAGTTCGTAGCGTATTACTATGATCTAGAAGAACAAGAAATCAAAAACAAAAGGATAATGCAAATTTGCACTCCATACGCAAAGCAATGACGAGAAAAGCTTAGAAGTTTATCATTACTTGAGAAACAGAATCATTTCTTAACCTTGCCTTGCCGATTGATTTTGTTTGTTCCTTTTCATAGTAAATGCCACACATAATTAGAAAGTAGAAATCCAAAAGGCTTACTTAAAGAATTGAGATCTCAATTCAATTGTTTGTAAAATATCCAGCAAGCCACTTTTTTACCTGAAAAAATTTGGCATTGCGCAAAGGTGATGGCTCCGGAGGTGGCTTCGGGCTTACATGGCCATCACCATTTGAAGCTTCCTTAGCCATATTCACTCTCACCTAATTTCTGAACCAAGAATAACAAAACTTGGGTTACCATCATTTTGCAACCAGAGAAAAAACCAGAACCACTACTACAAACACATTTTAAAGCAATAGTCCTCTTGATCAAATCCTCGGGCATACTAATATGTACCAAATACAACTAAATCGAAACAAACGAAATTCGATCTCTTACCGAGTGAGTAAAATCAAAAGCCAATTTAGATATTGTTTTACAAGTGCAATGCTCCATTAAGACATTGATCATAAGCACAAAATCTCACAATTTTCAAAACTAGAAATCTCCCACAACCCAACCCAAATGTCTAATTAAGTGGTAAAGATTCAAACTTTATAATAATTGAAACAACAAAAAGACAATTCAATTTTGAAATTAAGGTAAAAAAAACTTCAAACTTTCATCACCTTACTGATTTCACTATTTGAAAAGCCTCCAACTTTATGTTTATATAACAACCAAAAATTCTCAAAAAGCAATTTAAAAAACAAACTTAAGAAATATTAAATCATAATTTAACTCACACCAAACTTCACCAACAATGGCCCATAGAAGTCTTTAAGATCAAGAAAAAAACAGAAAAAATGGAGTCCCACTTCCTAAAAAAGCTTTCAGATCTAAAATCAAACAAAATTTCCCTGATAATTTTACCATTTTTAATGAGAACCCAATTCAAAACTCAAGAAATTAAAAGGAATGCAGAATGCAGATCATCAAAGTCTTGAAATTTACCTCTTAGCAGCAGTGAATCTTGATGTAGTTTTTAAGATTTGCAATTGAAAAAACAATGCTCCCAAGTAAGTGTATATATATATATATAGGATAGAGTTGAAAGGATTTGGAGAGTAATTGTGAGAAATCAAGAAAGATTAATCAGTTTTGTAGTCCCTGGAGGTAAATCCAGTTCTTATATACGAGGTTGTTTTACTCGCGATAATTTTTTTTAGATGGTGGTGTGTTGGTGCTAGAAGCTGGGTCTATTCTGTCATGGACCAGATTCATTGTACAATGCGGTACAGATTTGGCCACATCACTGCATTTCCTTCTCTCTCCTCATTCTGGAAGGATATGGTCAAATCTGAACCACATGGACCCAGTCCATATCAGATATTTCCGTAGAAGTTGGTGACAATCGTCACTGTTGGTATATTTCTTCACATTATATATACGTACATGTGAAATTGCAAGTGATTGATTAGAAGAATGAATATGTATGTGATGACATACGATTTTCTATTATAGATGCTGAGTTGGCAATTGAGATACATATTGATTAGTTGTCATAGTAATTATGGTCTTTTGGTAAAAGATGACGTATATGATAAATATAAATCGTATATGTGACGTCGATACGTGGCATATTGTAAGCTATCCTTCAATGCGATGCATATTGTGTATCGCATTAGCTCAATCCCACAAATATTAGTTGTAGAGTTTTCTACAAATATTATTAGATTATCAAAGTTGTGATGCAAATCTCAAGATATTGTCATTTCATTAAAAAAAAAATTCAAAATTAGTTTTTCCCAACTTAACCATCAAGCAAAAAAAATGTACAGGCATGAATTTATGCAGATCAAATGATAATAATAAAAAAGGTTTAAGAGGCTCGGAATTTAAAGAGTCAAAAGAGAAGACAATTAAATTTCGGAATAAATACTTGGTCAAAGTAATTTATTAATAGCTTTTTTTTAACAATTGATAAAACGAATAATTATATTAAAATATACATGTATCTATAATAATTATATTCACTAATGCATCTCTTTATCAATTTGCTAAATAGATTCATCAATTATAAATAACATGTAAATTCATATTAAAAGTACATATTGTTAATTACATCTATGGAGATTAAAAATGAAAATAAATTTTGAGTCTATTAAAATCTCCACCAATAAATAAATAACATAATTATACTACATGGTATATGTATTGATGATAATTAAATTGAAATGTACAAAATTTACAACCAACACTTCATCTTCTTTAATACTATTAAATTATTACTTTACTATTACTAATATCATTACATAAAAAATAGGATTATATATAATCTAACAAAAAAAATTATGTCTTTTCATAATAGAGGTTAGAGAAAACCGAGAGATAAAAAAGGGAAAAACATATGAAAAGACACTGGAATTCAAAGAGTCAATTGACCAAAAAATAAGACAATTGAAATAACGGTAGAAATCAAAGAGACAACTATCCGAAATAAAGAAGAAGTTAAAAGGACAATAGAAACCTAAGAGTCAACTCAAAAAGTATAAATAGCACAACGCATAATATGTGTCACACCACCTCATTTCTTTGCTCTTCGGACCTCCAATCATTAGATGATGCAAATTCCAGCATGAAAGCATGCAATTTGCATTATAGTACTTTGATGGCTGACTCTAGCTAAGAATTGTTGTAAATATTAGAGTAGATGTTTTTAAATTTGTAGATCGTATTTACTCATTGATATTTTGAATGCAGGAGCTTTGAATTTTTTCCCTTCTTATTATTATTCAATATACTATTACAAGAGTATTTAAATATTTCAGCACCGAGTATCAATATATTTACTTTTTAATTTTTTCTTAATAACTTTATGCGTATATAAAATTAATGATTTTTAATTTTTGATCAAATTTGAGGACTTCGTCACAATATCATGAATTCACGGAAGTGTTGGAACAAATAAACTGCATAATGAAGCATACTAACACATGAGAAAGCTTCTCAAAAGCTCCAAATATTTAGTCCAATAATCTAGGATGAGAAGAATGTATAATTTATATACTTAATTTCTTTTTGTTTATGAGAATGGAGTGGATTGATCATACCTTTCTAATGTACACATGAAAATAATGTTGATAATTTCTCGAAATCCTTTGACACGAGTCATGTGCTGTAATTGTATGTATTATTCTGGCAAATGAATATGTTCTTATATTTTTTTCTAACTCAACAATACGACTTTTGTTTTTTTGTTTTTTGTTTTATTCAACTGAAAATCCTCCCCAAATAAATGTCTCTAATTGCAAAATAGGAAAAAGTAGAAAAAATGAAGAGATGGAGATAAATTTCTTAGACTAAAAATATGCATATCAAGAGCAAAAAGAAGAATAAATGATCCCAACAAAATTGGAATGTGAAAGATTTTATCAATTCATTAAAATAAAATAGGTCATGGATATTGTCTCGAAATTAAAATTTCATTAATCTTTTTCTTCTGTCATATATACCTTTTGTTGTATGATAAAAATTCATATTTCTTATTAAAAAAAACTCTTATTTTATTGGGATTAATTGCCATTTGGGTCCCCAACATATTTGCGCGCAGCCTATTTCATCCTTTTTCTTTTTTTTTTTTAACTTTTCACATCCCCAATATATTTTCAAACAGCCACTTTCATCCTTTTTAACTTTTTCCAGCCATTTTCATCCCCAATATATTTTCTAGCAGCCACTTTCATCCCCAATATATTTTCAAACAGCCACTTTCATCCTTTTTAAAGTGGCTGTTTGAAAATTTTTTGGGGATGAAAGTGGCTGCTAGAAAATATATTGGGGATGAAGATGGCAGTTTGAAAATATATTGGGGATGAAAGTGGCTGAAAAAAGTTTAAAGGGATGAAAGTGGCTGTTTGAAAATAAATTGATGACCGAAAAAGTTAAAAAAAAAAAAAAGGATGAAATTGGCTGCGCGCAAATATGTTGGGGACCCAAATGGCAATTAATCCTATTTTATTGTGACTAAAAAATATATTATTTCGAATAACAATTAGAAAATTTTCCTGTGCAACGCACGGGGTCTATAACCTAGTTTGTCAATATTATTAGATAATTGAGAGATAGACAACTATGTGATAATGTAAATAGTTTTACACCATAAGCCACAAGGTACACTATTTAGGGGTGAGCACCAGATTCGAATTTGCTAATTCGAATTTTTCACTTTTTAAGAACAAGAAAACCGACCTAATTCGGATTCGAACTCAGAAATTACCGAATGCGAATTGAACGAATTGGCGAATTCGGAATTCGATTTTTCCCGAATGGACCGATTTCACAAGAAACTTAATTGAACACCGAGACAAATCCAAAATCAAAACAAACAATAAATTTAGAAAAATTAATATAAACATTAAATTCGTCATCGTTTGATTCAACCATATTTAAACGAAAAATTAATAACAAAATCACGAAAATGACAATTTTTAGGGTCTATTTACTTTATATATTCAATATATAATAAAATTAATAATAGTTAAACCGATTTCATCCTATTTTCGACCAAATTGAATTCGAATGTATTCGAATTACTGAATTCACACTGAATTATTGAATTCGAATTGCCGAATTGAATTTAAATTCGGTCAATAATTCAGTAAAATCCAGATTTACTCACCCCTAATACCATCGACCTAATCCATATCAAAATTTTAAATCTTCTTTAAGATGGAAAAAAAAGATCTGTTCAAGGGAAAGTGTACCATAATTGTCAACTCTTTACGGGGACTAAGGTATTCCATCCCTGCCCCGTCGGACAGGGGTGGGGGCATGCGGCAAAGGATTTCGTCTTTTTGTTGATAAGGTATTCCATCCATGTCATCCTCCGATCCGGCTATTATGCGCAATCCTAAAATTTTGAATGTGCAGAATTTTTTTGGTAATCGGATAAAAAAATTACGGTCAAGATTTTTTTGAGCGAACGCCTGTTGTGATTTTTAGAATATATTTTGCACTAAGATATGTGTTACATTCCTTTTGACAAGTTTTTATCAGAAGATAACACATATTATATAAGGATGTAACACATGTTCAAGTGGATGCAACAACGGCTGAACTTGTGTTCCGTACATGCAAACATTTTGAACGTTCCGCATCGTAGCTGCTGCTGACATCTCCTTCTCATTCCTATCTCTGACCGCGATTCCATCCCTATTTACGTGGATAGATTCAGAGACGGATGCACACTCTAGTGACCCCACTGATTTTTGTTGTTGTTTAATTCTAATTATATGCTCATGCTTAATTATTGGGTCTATGTTATTAATTTAGTAAGTTAGTGACCCCACTAAGAACTTTGGTGATTCCAGACTCAAACAATACCAAACGCAGAAGATAATGACGTGGAAATTCAATTCTCTTGACTGTCGGGTGAGTTTCAATCAATTTCTTTATTATTTTTTATATTTATTTGAATGTTTTTTTCTTCAAAAATTTTACATGTCTTACGCATAATATGACTTTTTTTTTTTGAGAAATCCATCAAAAAATATTTACATTTACTAACTATTATTCACCGGAGTTAGAGATTTTATTATCCCTCCACTTCATTCCCTCTTCTAAAGAAGAGGAAAGTTAATTGTTAGATGTAATTTTAGCTTAAACCGTATTTTTTAAATTTTTTAAAACCATCATAAAAAAGTAGTTTATTGATACAAATATTATAAATAATAATTTTTACTAGAAATATAAAATAGTTTATTGGGACAAAATTCTCATATAAAATGTGATGTTTTTAAAAAAATTGGGGGGAGGGGGGTCGCCCTCCAAAACCGCCAACGTGCATGCCCCTCCCCTCCCCAACATTTCTTAGTCGAATTTTCCATTGGAAATTTTAATTTATTTTTTGTTCTTTCATTAGATGAGTGCCCCCACTGTCATCACATCATGGATCTGTCACCGGATAGATGGGTCCCCATCTGACACGCCTTGTGACATCACGTCCATAATTAAAGCCATTTTCCCACATCGAATTCGATCTGTCAGTCCAGAAATGGTTCAGCGGTTGTGAAGGATTTGAAGCCTTCGCACTCGAAAATGCATAAGCAGTATTATCATAAGCTCCTGCTTAACCCTCAGTTTTCCAACTGTTTCACAAAGATAGAAAGTAGATCACCAAGGCTAAAATTTTACTCATCTATACTTAGGTGCTATGTTACCCGATCCTTCATTTATGTCTGATGTACCCCTGTCGACACGACACGACACAACATATATATGAATATGCGATTCTTACCAGATTTGGTCAACATCAATTTGTTTTAGATGTTTAAGTACCCGACACGACATCCATACCCGAATCCGGGTAACATAGCTTAGGTGTATCTGTGGCCCCTATATAACGCAATTTTTCAAAAAATAAATAAAACTACTCTGGATTTACCAAAGTATCAAACTAACTGTTATTTCATGCATAACACCAAACCATATTTAACAAACTATTTTTACCAGTAAAGATTGGAGAGTTTCTCAGAGTGCCTTCCAAGCATGAAAAGTACACAGATACAAAACATAAGAATACCAGCAGCAATGACCCTTTTTAGTTCTTCCAAATCGTCACTGGTATTTGCAGCCGGAATATGTTGTACTTCTGCAGAATTGTTTTCCCTGGATTGCGTTTCTGGCAAAACTGAAAGTTCGACCTCAGGATGCTGAGTAGTGCTGCGGCTGCCTATGCTGGAACATTTGGAGCATGAGCAATCGCCACCTAGAAATGAAGGCATTGACTCTAGGCATTCACGTAGAAACTTTTGATAGTTCTGTCCTACAATTTGCACTTTTCGTCGTGTTGCTGGTTTTAGTACCTGCAAAAACAATACACATCAAAACTCCCAGCAAGAAGGAAGAAAAAATAATATTAATACTCCAATAAGTTAGAGAATAGTTAGCGAAAAACTTCTTGATTTTTTTTGTTTTGGTATCAGATAAACTATATTGAACCATCATTTAACCATGTGAATCTTACTACAAAGGAACTGCTTTATTGAACACCATAAATATAAGTTCAAAATATGAATTGTGACATTCAGCATGCAGTAAATTGAAGTTAAAACCTTCCACAGTTTTCTACAGTCACCTCAAATGTTAGAACTGAAGGGTCTTTGTTCACAGATATTTCGGAATACTAGCGCGCGCGCACACAAATAAAATTGCGGAGATCTATTATATCTGAAGCCCTATAACTCTACAGTTAACTCACAAGTTCATTGTCAGTTTGCATGAATCTAAACGACATTATTATCTTCAGAAAAGTAGGGAATTCAGTAAAGAGACACAGTGTGGTATAAAATTGATCAAACTTCAACTTCAAAAGTATACATAACAAGATAAATCAGAATACAGGACTTCTACCAGAAGAACTGAAAGAAATAGCCCTTACTTGAAATAGTGCTTGTGTGATTACTCTGGCAATTTGAGGAAGTCGTGTTATTATCAAACAACCAAGCCGGTTTGGGTAATAATCTTGCAAAAGCATAGCACAAGATCTCATCATTTGTAGGGGGAACCCAAAAGGAGAAAGTCCTTCACAATCCATCAACACCATAATTTGAGGTTGGTCCACATTTACCAGGTTGACAACACCATGTTCTATCTGAGAAACTGGACATTCAACCGAACATGTATTGTGTTAAAGAATATTTGAAATGAAAAGAAAAGAAAACCCACAAAACTCTTTCCTCCCTAATAGAATGTCTACTTCCCTATTCAAAATGAATAAAAAAGTGGACATATCAGCTTTTCAAATTAAACTCAAAATATGGAGTTAGTAAATTCATACCAACAGCTTTGATAAAGAGACGTCTGTCATTAGATCCCAGATTGGAGCAAGCAAGTCCGAGACGAATAACGAGGCAGGGTCTTTGATGCACATCATTTCCATGCCAAAACACTAAATGGGACCATGGCTCAAGTTCTTGAGGAGGAAACAGCTTATAATTCTGCCTCCAGTTAATTGTCTTCTTTACTGATGAAAGCAACTTTGAAAAATTACCATTGACAGCATCATAAAAGCGACGAAGTTCATCATCACTGAGCCTGTTTAGAAATCACCAGACACAAAATGTAGTATTACTAATCAAATAAATATTATACAATAGAATGACTAAACCAAGAACTCTGGCACATAATCTCCCTGTATTCATTTATACCTAACGGCAAAAAGAGATTCCGGGGGATGGAAACTCCTATAGCAAAGTGCAATTTTTTTTTGCAGAAAGATGACAAAGAAACAATCAGATAGAAGCCTTACCTTTCAGGAAGTCTTATACCCTGCTTTTTGAGCTCCATATGTAGGTCTAGTAGCCACTGCTCAGAAGCATTGGGCCCAGGAACTTCATCATGAGACCTGAACAGAAAATCATGAATTATATTCACTATTTAAAACAAAAAAGGCCGAGTGAAAATGGAACCGAAGTCTAGTTCTTCAATAAAGTAAGAGATCAGTCCCCTACAACTCAAGCTGTATTGAGGAAGCTGGGCCGCTATGTTACTCGGACTCGGGTACGGGTATGTATATAGGTGTAAGGTATTTAAACATCTAAAATAAAGGATACGGGGACACTCCCCCAAATTCGGATACGGGTGCGGGGATACAGCAATAAATTCCGTCTCCCATTATTCTCTCCCCATGTGCTAATTAATAGTTAAAAAAATCCAATATCTCCCATTATTCCCTCCCCCATCGTCTTTCCCTCTCCCTAACACTAATTTTTTCTCTTCCTTCTAACAATTTTGCAACTAGTACAGATTCAAATCACCAGCCATTTTCATGCATTGTTTGACTCATATACCCCTCTCTATTCCATTTTCCCTTCACTTATTGCTTGAATTTTGTTCAACCTCCTTCATCCGCCCAAACTGCAATCTTCAATCACCGTACCTTCGATTTCCAGCCAATGGGTGTCCCAGCGATGGTGGCGATGAGCTTTCAAGAGTTCGTCAAAGTACGTATTCCATACCCATACCAACGTCGTACCCTGTCGACACGGGTACGGCACGACTAAACGAAGAGTCCGAGTAACATAGAGCTAGGGAACCAGACCGCAAAGAGATGTTGCAATGGCTAGTCTACGAAGCAAAGCTCAGTGATACGTGGGACCTATTGGGATAAGAGAGGCTTATTCCTGTAACTACAAAAGGCCACCTACATTCAAGATACAGTTATTTCGAATCCTGATTAAAGAAATGCATTTGCTTAAATCAGCTCCCCAGCATCCTCATTCATTGCTTTCTAAACTCCTAGTGAAGCGCAGAAAATCCGGTCTCTTCTATAGCCTGCCAATAAAACAGAATAAAGGATGCCCTCTTTTACTCACTTCATATGGTTAAATGCCGTACAAATCATAGCTACATGAATCAATAGGAACTTAAAGCAGCAGAACTTTCTAAGAAGATGGAAGCAACAATACGACACACAATTTTGTACGAAGATGAACCGAGCGAGAGCGAAGTTACAAGAAACTAACCACCAAGGATGTGAATATTCATCAAGAGTTGGAGATAATTGGGATTATGGTCAAAATTGACATCCGCCAACCATTAAATATAGAAAAGATTGCAGTCGTAGATCTCTTGCTCTGAAAGAAGGGGGGAAAAAAGCAGTACAGAGCCTAAATAAGACACTACTAAGCAAACTCTCCTACATTAGCCAGTGTTGCAGAAGTCGCTAGTCGGGCGGCAGACAGGGGACTAGCGACTAGTCGAGGACTAGTCAGGGACTAGTCGGCGACCCTAAATTACAATGTAATTTTTAAAATTCTGTTATCATATATGTTATCTAGTCAAACAAAATTTCAGAATAAATTAACAATCAAATGCTAGTCAAATCAAATCAGAATAAATGTAATTTGGAGATGATGATCCAGAGAGGGATGAAAAAGATTTTAAAAAATAGAAAGAAGAGAATATGTTTTTCTTTTGAAATAGGGGTCACTAGTCAACTATGTTGTTGACCTTTTTTTTATTTCTTAGGTTTAATAAACTGATTTTAAGAAAAAATAAAATAATAAAATCAATGGTTCAGATTGTTTTATCTTTTGACACATATTAACCCTAATGTATCCCATCTCTTCTTCTTCTCAAAAAACCCTAGCCCAGCGCCTCCTCTCTTTTTCTAAAAAAAACCTAGCCCAGCTCTGTAGATATTCTTCTCTCTCATCTCAGAAAACCCTAGCAGCCATCTTCCTCTGTCTTTTACCATTTCCACCATCACCGGTCTAAAAAAAATCAGCAAAGAGAGAGGATAGAAGAAGAGAGATAGATGAAGAAGAAGAGAAACATACCTGGAGACCAAGGTTGTCAAGATCGCAAATTTGACTCAGAACGGAAGGGGTCTAGAAAATCGTAAACACGAGAATCGTAACAAGGATCGGAAGATCCGACAAAACTATTAAAATAATATTTCATGATAATTTTTTGTCAATAAGACATCATTTTATATGCAATTGAGAAAAAAAAAATATATAACAATGCTTCAACGGGGAAAAATAAGAATACCAATAGAACTAACAAACTGAAATTAAATCACATACTAACAAATGATAAACTTCGGAAGCAAACCAGCCATTCATAAGGTCTTTTACTCCAACAAATTTCATAACAACAAGTCTATCTTTCTAATGTTCTAATCTAGCAAACCATTGAAGGTGTTATTATTATCCTCCATTTAATCTCTACCTCCACTCACATCGATGATGAGTGATGAAGCTGAGAGTTTAAGACTTGAGAGAGTTGAGATAACCCGTTACCGACCCAGTTGAAAAGAGGCAAGATTTAAAAAAAAAAAGAAAAGAGGCAAGATTGAATCGCACCGGATCGTACGATTTTACGATCTAGATCGACGATCCTCTACGATTCAATCCTCCAGCGATTTTTAGTATGATTTAACTCGATTTATACCCTTAGGATCGTAGAATCGTACGACTTTACGATCCAACTCGCGATTTTGACAACCTTGCTGGAGACTGCGCCTCACCCCAAAAAGCTCGCTTCGCCTTCCTCGCCTTCCCCGCCTAGCCGACTTTTGACCGACTAGATCTGACTTTTGACAGATTTTTTTCAAACCCGATTTTTGGATTTCGAGGCAGTAGGTGGCGACTACCGACTAGTCCCCGACTAATCGGTCGATTAGGCCAATTTTTACAACACTGACATTAGCATCCATGTAACATGATTACTCAGCAAAGCATAATGTGCAATGATCCTACAAAGGTCTTCTCAGCTAGAAATCTACTTCTAAAAGGTAATCGAGATAAATAGAGTATAAAATAGTGCTCTTGAGCTAGCTTTTGGATCACGTGAAGGGTGTCTAAACCAGAATCTCAGCACATGGAAATAATGTTTACAACAAAGACAAATCTACTGAAGCTAATTTTTTCAATTCAATGCTATGAAAAACTGTGAACTTGTATTAATTTTAAGTCACAGAGAATCTCTTGGTGAAAACGGTGGGCAGCAATCTTTATAAGTCACAGAAAGATTTAGTATCATATCTGTATCAATGAATTAAAAAAGAATGTAGAGTAACCTTGTGTCTGGACTTGAAGTCTGAGAAGATACATTCGATCTTGAAACTGAAGAGTCAGGAGTTCCTCCAGAAGCAGACGAGGTATCTGTCGGCCATGCCGATTCAACAGAGAACACCGTTGCAATTGAAAGGGCCAACATTGGCCTTGACATTTTCTAGTACAATAAATAAATAGGGTATTACTACCATGAGAAAACACAATAGAAACAATGTAAACATGGCAAAGCCCAATGAAGAAGTTGGAAATGGTTTAAGAATGCATTGAGACACAAATGGAAAAAGTATGATTCAAAATCAAATCTTGGGTAAGCAAGAGGGCAAATCCTACTAGCAACTAGACATTAATAAAAACTTTATCTTAATATGACCTAAAATGTGTTTCGAAAATTCAGAAAACTAATGTTTAAAAATGATCTAAGATATACTGCTCGTCTGTCAATAGCAAACTAGCAAAGACACAAGCGCATTCTGAACGAAAATTTTCCAAATACAAAGTGAAATACTTAGTCTTGTATTGATCTCATTTCCTGTGGTAAGAGAGAATAAGATTGCAGAATATAAATTTACTCATTGCATGGGATAGATATAGATGCAAATTTGCTGATAAGTAACTAATCAAGTGGTAATCATTTTGGTTTATCATCTGCGAACTCCATCACTATTCACAAGACATACAGTACCCAAGCAATTTAAACTAATATAACATTAAGTATAGTAAACTTTAGCTGCATTTATCTCTCCCATAAGTTCTAGAAGACCAACCTTTGTTTGTCGGATGAATCCCTTAAAAGGATCCCATCTCTCTATCCATTTAAAAGGTGGAAAAGAGAAAATCTGCAATGCCTGAAGAGCACGCCAAACAAACGGACATTTGGTCTTTGAAATCCTTCTTACAACCTCCAATGTAGCTGTTGTTACCAAGAAAACCACTATTTCACTAGCAACTGCATTGCCCTGAATGCACTGTGTCATTGCGGAAACGCATTTGAATGTCTTCTGTGACAACCCCTTTGAAGCTGATGCCACAAGGTAACATATTGATTGCTTCTTCGGACAAATAACCCTTGCCTCCATACTTCTATTTGAATTAGACACTCTTAAAGAATCTCCCATCCTGTCCATTTTGTAACACCCTTTTAATCTACCTGTCAAGAAAACTGCAACCAGTTAGCACTCAATTTTCATATGAAACATAACTTATCCAGAACTATAGACAGGGCTAGAAACTTCATGTTGAGGGATGAAAGGTAAACTTTCACATAATTATCACTGGGGCAAGCAGTAATATTGTCACTAATAAGTCCAAAAAAATCAAATTTTATAGGGAAAAAATGCAATTTTCAAATTTTTTTTGGGCAGTTGTTATCTAGAACTTGGGATGGCAATTGATCTACCTAAACCGGACCCGCCCACCCTTACCCGGGTCAGGACGAGGATACCCGATTTAGGTGGGGATGAGGCCGGTGCCGGGCAGGGATACCTAGTCCCAGCCCCACCCTGCCACATTGCCATTCATATCCAGAATCGATTATAACTTAAGGATCATCGACTACAAAAATAGCGCATAGCTACAACCATACTTACATGAGCTGCAAAAGGAAGCAAAACAGAGGGAAATGGAAAACAAAAAATTTGTGGAAAACATACCAAATATTTATTAACAAACAAGACACAAAGTAACTATTAAGAAGTCAAATTGTAACTTTAACAGAAAGAGCAGATCATTTTAAACTAATAATTTCTACTAAAAAAAACTAATAATTTAAAATATCTTAATAAAAACCCATGTGTACAACATCAAATATCTTATTCTGCGCCATCTAGGGAAAAAAATACATCTGCCATTCTAAAAATACTAGTACTAATTAAAATAAAATAAAAAATTCACTTCCATCAAACAGATGATACAATGATTAACTGTATTTCGAAGGAAATACATCCAAAAAATATCAAAATATGATTACCTATAACAAAATTCTGTAGAAAAATAAAAACCGCAAATCAAGAGCTGAAATTGGAGGTAAAAGAATCACATATCCGAGGAAACAAGGAGTAAATTGCACAGAAACGCATCAGAAAATTTCAAAATTGGAGTGCCTAGGGTTCGAAGATGAAGTTTTTGCTGGTTCAGTGAGGGGTGGGGGGACACGTGATTTGGCAGCGACAAATATGTAGAATCTGGAGGGGATCACTATTGTTATTTAGTTAGGGAAAATTCTAATATAGGATCGGTTTGTGAGACTGTCCCACAGTTTTTTCATATGAGTTAGTGTGGAGTCTATCTACAACTCAGGTGAGAGGACTTTGGGGTCAGTCTCACAATGCCGTATCCATGTCAAAGTAACCTCTTAGCTAGGCACGTATATTCTTTGATTAAGTTTATTATCGAAATTGTTTAATTTTAACTTTTAAAATACTATATGTATTTTTAATTGAAAATTTAGACGGAAGTTATTGAACGAAAGTTCAAAAATACGTCTAGGACTTTAAAAGTTAAAATGACAAAATATGCATATAGGTACACACAATAATGCCATTTACTAGTTTTTTGGTTATGTTTGATGTTTTTATTTTGAATCTAATTCAAACTTAATTGTTTGTAGAATTCGAATATTATTTATAGGTAGGGTCTAGGGTCGAAATCTCACTAAAAAGATTTAAAAATTTATCTTTGATGTACTCTTAACAATCCATAACTAACTGCTTCAAACTCCTGGTTAATAATACTTTGATATACTCTTGACAATCTATAACTAACGGCTTCAAACTCACGGGTTAATAATACTATCTAAGTAACATCCACTGTTCTGAGTGCGGAATAGAGTATTCTGCACGTTCTAAATTTTTCTCGTCCGTTGAATTAAAATTTTAACGTTTAACATTAATTTAAAATGAACACATGTTCTGAGCATCATAACACATGTTCTGTTTTTACCGTGCCGACTACCTGTTCTGAAGCGTTCTGTATGTATTGAAAAAAAGATATTCCGCATAGGATTCAGACTGCACTTTTCTCAGCAAATGTCAAAAAAATCTCAAAGCTGTATACTTTAAAAAAAAACTTTGTTAATTAACTTTTATTTATTTTAAATTCTTAGTAGTCTGAATGAACCAATATTACGGCAAATAATGCATTACCGTTTACTTGAAAAAAAGTAAGTCTTAACCTTTTAACTCTTTCACAATATAGGTATAGTTTGCTAATAATGTCTTATTTTAACAGTAAGAGTTAAGATTTTTTAATTTTTTATTCCTTCAATTCCTTAATATTTCCTTCATTCCTAAATATAAGATTTTCATTACTTATTGCGAAAATTAAAGAAGAAAAAGTTACTATGTTTTTGTAATTAAAATACAAATATTACTCTCTTAAATAATATTTGTATATCATTAATTCTATTTAATAGAGTAATATTGATATTTTGATTATAAAAATATTTTAATTTATGCTTACTTAATTTTCGCAACATGTCATGAAAATCTTATATTTAGGAATGGAGGTAGTATAAGACTTTTTCAGTATATGTAGCGAAAATGAAGTAAGCAAGATGCAAGATACTTTGTTAGTCAAAATAACAATATTATTCTCTTAAATATGACTTGTATACCACTAATTTTATTTAAAAGAGTAATATTGATGTTTTGATTAAAAAACATCTTAATTTTTACTTCCTTAATTTTCACAACATGTAATGAAAAGTCTTAAATTAAGGAATGAAGGTAGTATTCAATTCCAAAATGGGAAATTCTTGAATTATCAAGTTGGCAAAAGCGATCAAATCCCAAGCAAATTGTTCTATCCGTCTCAAATTATCTGTCAATCTTTCATTTTTAATCACTCCTAAGGTATCTGTACACTTTATAAATAAAGGGTCCATTAATGATGATTTTTTCAATTCTAACCCTTACCTTAAATGTTGAAGAGAAAAGAATGAAGAGAGAAAAAAATGTTAAATTAAATTGAGAATACAATTAAATAGGGTTATATATATTTTTTTTGATGGAATAGGGTTATATTTGACATTTTACCATATCCCATTTAGAATTTGATGAAATTTAATTCCCGTACAAAACACAAAATAATTTAGTTCACATGCAATACACTTTATATAATCTCGGGAATGGGAGGTGGGGGTCCTGGGGGCATGGATATCGCTTTTTGTGTAGGAAGATATTTAGTTCCAACCCGTACTCCATCCAATACCGCCATAACATACAATAATAATTTAGAATTGCATTAAATGGCTGCTCTAATACTCCATCCGATTCAAAATATATGTCTTTTTGAGAGGTTTCACACAAATTATGATACTAATCTAAATGACTAAAATAACTCTAATTAATACACCAAATAACATTAAATCTCTCCTCACAATCAACATCTCCAAAAAATGTTCCATCTCCCTCTTGCAACTATTATTTACTACATTTAATATTCATCTTAATCATGACTGATTATGTATGATTCCAAGTAGCCGCTTAGCTAAGAACATACTCATGGAGTAGTATGAAAACATCAAAATCCACGGAGTAATAAATCACGGCCAATTTTTTATAGTTTTGGTGGCAAAATTTAAATTTAAATTTGGCCAAATAATCAAAAAAACAATTCATGGAGCCTAAACTAATTTTTTTTTTCTTCAACACATGTGTATTTAAAAGGAGTACTAACTAAAATTAGATGCACTCTACTTTTTTTTTTATCAATGGATTCCAGTAGTCATAGCTTGGTGGAAGGTTCAAATAAAAAATGTGCCGAACATTCTTCGGCTTTGTTTCGACTTGCTTTACTTCTTCATCAACGGATGTCACATTATTTGGAGTCGATTGAGGAGACTCTTTGTTATCCATGATTTTGGAATAGTGGTTTATGTCTCTTTTGTCACATATATAAATTAATTATCTTGAGACTTGATAATGGAGGTATAAGTCCCAATAACAAAGACTTGATAATAGAGTAATAAATAGTACTTGAGAATTACACATTAAATGATGTAGGATTAAACGGTGTAGGGGTATATTAGTCCACAAATGCACAACTTTTGTAAAAAGACTTATATTATGCAATAAAAAGCAACCCCTAAAAAGACTTATATTGTGAATCGGAGGGAGTATTGATTTTTGAAAAATTATACTATCTCATTAAAGTATAGTAATGGAAAAACATCAAGTATAGACAATGCACCTTTTATAGTATTTGTGCATATAATAAAAGAGAAAATCGCTCTTTATGTACACCAATTATTTCTACTTTTCTCTAAATAGCACAAACTTAAAATTAGAGCCTAAATATACATGAACTATTTACGCGGCTGCTCTGTTTGTCAAAATAGCGTTTCCGGGGACAATTCCGGCTAAATGAGTCATGTGCTGTGCACATGTCACCGTAATGGAGGGTAAAATAGTCAGTTTACAAAAGCAAACGGTGACCCATAAAAAAAGACCCGACCCATCCAACCGACCCATTTACCCAACCCCCAAACCCCTACCCCTCATTCTTCCCCGACCAACCCACCCATATAGAATTGGCTGTAAGCCTGTAACCCACAAAAGATTGATCAAAACCCAAGAAAAATTAGGCAAAAAAATAATCCCACTTTTATATTAGTAGTTTCAGAGAACAGCAAGAGCTGAGGGTTTTTATTGTTATCTTTGGCTCCAAAATTATTGGTCTTTTTAAGATCTTTAGCTCAAAAGGGAGTTTTATTGGTGAATTTGGTGGTGAATTTGTTAGAATTGTGGACAATCTAGGTCATTATGTTCAAAGATTGGTCCATTTTTTGTGTGATCGATGCACAATTGGCAGCTCCAGTGCATAGAATTTTTCAATTTTGTGTTGATTTTTGCAAGAATTATGAACATTTTAGGTTATTATGTTCAAAGATTGCTCATTTGAATTACTTACCTTTACTAGAATTTGACAAAAATTGTTTGATGAAGTTTTGGAGAAATCCTTGAATTTGCTCATGGACGCTGCTGATGACCATGAATTACAAAACCCATTCAAGATTTTTGCTTCAACTTGATTGAAATGGGAACTTTGGCTACTCCTCCTCCTCTTTTTATGCCTTCAAAACTGGATAATTCTTCTTCTTCTTCTTCTTCACTTGCTCAGTTGCAGAAAAATCCCATTTTTCTTATGAAATCTGTTGAAGAAGTGTGGGTGAATGATGGCGGAGGGTGGTGGTGTGGCGGGGGGTAGGGGGTAGGGCGGGGCTTGTTGAAGAAGATGATGGGGCGGTGGTCGGTGAAGGATGGCGGGTCAATTAGTTAGAATGGGTACCGTTTTAATTTGTAAACTGACTATTATACCCCTCTTGTCGGAGACATGTGCCTCGCACATGGCAATTTTTGGCCTGATTCCTTATTTTGACAAACAGAGAGAGCCCGTAAAAAGTTCATGTACTTTTTGGGCTTAATTTAAAGTTTGTGCTATTTAGAGAAAAGAAGAAATAGTTTATGTACATATACAACGATTTTCTCTATAATAAAATGGCAAAATATTGTCTGTCTCCATTCTATATCCCGTTTCTTATCCCATCTGTGTTAAAACAAATTCTTAAGGGTTATACTATTTCTCTAAGGTTATAGTTTTTTTAATTAAAAAATAACAAATGGTAATTTTTTATTGATGAATTAGGAAATAGTACACAAAATAGGCACATCTGATTCTTACTGCAATATAAAAGATACAAAAAGCCAAACATTTAAAGAAAGAGATAAGTTATAGAAACCAAAATAATATTGTCACAACACGTATCCTTGAGGTGACTGGCAATGCCTCATCTACCAATGATACACCAAAGCCCATAATAAAAATACCATAAATATGAACAATTCCAATAACTTAAGAAAAATACCGATAAGAGTCAATAATCTAACATGAAATAACAAGATATAATCCAGAATCCTATCTGTAATACAAAATTAAATAATAAGGTTCTACCAAATAAAACTAAACAACTATTACATCAAACTTGATACTCTTCATCACGTCCTTGTACTGAACCTCCCTCACGGGAACATCAACTAAAGTATATGCAAAATAAATATATGGAAATGAATGAGCTACTAAACTAGCTCAGTAAACATCAATCACCCTTGCGAAGAAGAATCAAATAAGACTCGAAAATTACACTTCCCAAATCTAAATCATTTGAAATCAACACATAACTTTTATTAAACAAAATACTCTTTTAAAACACTGAAACAACACTATATAAGACTCACAACTCAAAATACCCGAACACAGACACCACGGACGAAGCAGCGAACGAAAGCACATCGTCCGCAGTAAAACAGTAGCACCAGAAATTTTAGCGGACAAAATGTAGGATAATCCCTTCGTCCGCGACTTGTAGAAATCAGACATTAACCTCAAAAAATCTCCTCGGAAGATGGATGATCAGTCCGGTTGACCAAAGGGCTTGACCAAAGTTTAGGCCTTACAAATTTCAATGCAAAACATCAAGGAAAACACTTTCTGAAATCACTATTTTCCCAACCCAAAATGACACAGTTTGAACCAACTTCCAAATAACAAATAAGACCCAAATAGGCACAACAATGCATAAAACCATATTCATTATAACCCACACTTTATACTTCCGAATTATGCCACCAGCACCATGACTCACTCACAACGAAACAAACAGATATATAAAACATTAGATATCACGAATATGGTTCATGCTATTCAAATATAAACCAAACAGTCGAGCTCAATTATCAAATCAGACTCATAATCACTTATAACAGTCCCCACATGTTATTCATCTGAGGACAGGCCACACATAAAAATCACAAGTTCGGCTAAATATTTCCTCCGGATAGAGGCCAAATATAAAGAATACGTCTATTGTCTCAAAGTCCACTCAGGAGCTCCACAATTAACTGTTAACAGCTCTAACTTATTTTTCCCGCTAGGTTCCGGGCCACATATATCACATCACTTTCATTGCGAACTCCCGGGTTCTAGCTGAACACAATTTGGACGTATCATGTTACATATGCTTTCATAGACAAGAGCTCTAACCGGGGCGTCTCTCAAATAGCAATTATAGCAATTACAACACATTAAACAAATATATACACATAAGATATTCAATTACACATGTAATTCAAAACAATTATATCAACACTTCGTTCTTTTTAAAATGCAATAAAATATGGAATAAAACCCAATTCAAGTCAATTACAATCAAACCTCTATATAAGAATAAACTCCTTATAATAATAAAAAAATGATGGTCCCAACTCGGGACCAGTTATAAATAAGAATAAACTCTACATTGTAATATTCCATGTTTTTTTAGGACCCTCCTTAAGAAATTTACCTCCATATAGTAATAAAAGAACATTAAATTTTAAATATATTTATATATCTATATAAAACATCCATAATTATTTAACAATTTTACATTAAACTTAAGATGATATTAAATATTTGTCTAAAATTGTCTGTGACAATGACTTAATTTTTTGGGTTAATATCTGTAAAACACAAGAGGAGGGGGGGGGGGGGGAGGGGTGAATTGGGTTTTAACTAATCTTGGTAACTTTTTCAATTCTTTGCTAAGCTATTGGAAGTTTGAGCAAGAAGAATAAAAGCAATGCAAAACCCAATCAACAAGACAAAGGATTTAGAGTGGTTCGATTCACTTAGAATCTACGTCCACTACCTTGAGCCGCACCCAAGGATTTCAAACAACTTCACTAAGAAGAATGTTTACAAATGTGGCTAACTCACTAAGAGTTTTACAACACAACCACACAACAAAGAAACTCACTAAGAGCTTGCCCACACAAAGTAGGACTTTACAAATTGCCCACACAAAGTAGGACTTTTACAAGAATTACCCAATCACTTAGAAAGGGAATTGAATGTTTAAAGAACAAGATAAATCACTCTTCTAAGTGAGGAATATACCTTTGAAGCACAAACAATTTTAGCTCTTGAACATATGAAGCACACTCTTTGTCTTGCTTTTGAAAGAACACCTTTGAATGATTTAGATCATGAAGTGTTTTTGCTTTGAAGGTGTTTAGACTTGATAAGAAATCAATCTATATTGTATGTACAAGTCATTGAATGATTCTTTAGCATTGGAGTATATATACATTTCAAAATAGGCTGAAAATCGAGTCTCCAACGGTCAAATAACGGCTAGAAATCGTAGAGTTCGGTTGACCGAACAGAGCACTTCGGATGACCGAAGCCAACTTCGGATCCACCGAACCAAGGTCGGTTGACCGACCTCCCTCTTAGGTCGACAGAACCAGAACAGCCAACCTCTCAGTTTCTCTTCGGTTGATCCGATCTTGAGCTCGGTTGACCGAACTTCCAAGCTGATTTTTCACACGTTTTGAAATCTTTTGAAGTCTTTTAAAGTCTAAAAGGTTTTCCCAAAAGGTAACAAGTAAGAACACTTGGAAAACTTTTCTAAAAGACTTATCTATGAAATCAAAGGCTTTTTGGATAAGAACACATGTAAAGATCATTTTGAAACTTAAGCCTTTTGAAAACGTGTTTATGAAAACATGCAAGACTAGAGTGTTGAGCTTATGTTCAAAAGAGCTTTGGTTAGAGCTATATAAGATAAAGACTTATAGAGACAAAGCTAATCTAACCAAACCTAAGTCTTCAATCTTCAATCTTGAAAGATAAGCCTTGAATAACTTTGAATCTTGATACCAATGGCTTGATTGAAGTACTTAGAGCTTCCATAATGAGTTCCGATATTCTATCACAAAGATATAAAACATTAGACACAACATCAAGTGTTTGTCCATTATCAAAAACCGAGTTCGATCGCCCTTAGGGCTAACAATCTCCCCCTTTTTTATTATGACAAACTTTGATGTAATAAGATAGGATATGGATAATTTTAAGTACAAGGAAGCATGGCAAAAGGATTTAAAAACAATTAAGAGTGAAGACTAGTGTTTTAGAAGATAAACTTGTGAGAAATACAAACACTAGTACTTTAACTTCTTTTGCCATCTTATTAGGGACTCTTAGAAGAGCCCTAAAAACCTACCATCCTCCTTTCCTCCTTCCTTCCAAAAAATAGCTTTCTTGTGTGTAATATACATACCTTAGTTTACACAAGAAGCTAACTTACCATTTTCATCAAAGTTGATGTGAGTGCTAAGGATCCTATTATAAAGAACAAGCTCACTCAAACATTAGAACTATCAATGGTTTGTTATCATCAAAACAACATAGGATATTTTGCCCTTCGGGCTAACAATCTCCCCCTTTTTGTTGATGACAAAACATTGATGCAAATGGGAATAATATGCAAAAATAAGATACCAAATGTATGCATGAGATAAGGATATTACGGATCCAGACAAGTAGAAGTTTTCACAAAAAAAATTCTACTCCCCCTATATTAAAGAATCCCTTATCTCTCCCATTTTGCAAGTTCTAAGCTTTCTCCTTTTGTAAATTACTTCTCTTGGCACATTTGCAACACTAAAAACTCTCCCTCTTTTTGTCAAAATCAAAAAGGGATATCAGAGCGCCAATAAGGTGTATTTCACATTTTTTCCCCTCTTCTTTTTGATGAATTATTTAACTTTAAGCTTTCAATAGTTACTCCCGTTTCTCTCTTTCTTTATTTTGTTTTGTTTTTTACACTTATCTTGATACAGTGTGAGTTTTATTTTTTTTTACAAACTGTAATGCTATAGTAAATAGAGATTATTAGTTCGAATATCTTTTCCGCTTCTTAAATTTTCATTTTTTGTAATACATAGGTCATTCCCTAAAAACTCCAATGAAAATAAGTAAATATCCCCATAATTAGGTACATGTACATCAAAGACGGGGTAGAGAGAGCATACGTGGAGTTCTTTCTGACCCTTGATTTGCTTGGCTTCTACACAATAAAGAAAGGGAAAATTCTGATATAGACAGGGTTCATGTGCACCATGTGATCCAGATTTGTCCACATCCCTGCAGAATGAGGAGAGAGAAGAAATTGCAGTAATGTTGCCAAATTTAGACCGCATGATCCAGTGGATCCGATCCATATCAGAAGTGTTCGAAAGAAAGGGGTGGCATGTTATGTTATATTCTCTCCACCAATAATGATGCAACATTGATGGCTAGGGTAAAGCATTTTACCAATAAAGAAAATAAAATTTATGTTATGGACATGTGCTATATATGGGGTCATGAATTATTTTGTCCACATTGAGTCACATCACCTATTTTGTTCTTTCTGGTGGGGTGGAGCCATAAAAAAAAATAGATATTCTAAAACTTAGATTTTTAGTGACAATCTCATATTAGTATCAAATTTTACATAATTTAATAGTGAGATTTTTATTTTTAGACATAATCAAAAATTGGTATGAGTTTTTGTTTCAGTTTGAATCCCAAATCTAACAAAAGTCAAGCACATTCTTCTTTACACATTAGGTTATGGTACTTGCTTGTGTTTCCTGAAAAAATTGATCGCTCAAAATTAACTTATTTTTATGAATAAGTCGAATTTTGCTTTGTCAAGGAGATCTAGTTCAGTAGGGCATATCTCTCTGCTAAGATTGATGAGTGATGGCCTAGATTTGATGGCTAACAATCCTCTATTCTGAATGTGTATTAATGCATATACCATTAATAAAAAATTAATGCATGTCAATTTTTTAATCAAAAAATCTATAACCTAAAATAAATAATAAAACTCGTAAAGAAATGATATTATCTCTGTCCACGTGACAAATTTTGAGTGATAGGTACGTGCATGAGTACACAAGTTGGATAAAGACGATATTTTATTTTTATTTTTTTAATTTTCACTATATGTCACTAACAACTTATATTATGCAATGAGTGAATGAATATAAAACCAACATATTTTATCAACTATCTTTTTAATTGTCGTAAAAAATGATTTTGTCAACTGTCGAGAGTCGGTACTACTTTCGTGTTCTATATTATCATGATAAAATTGTATCATCATCGTTAAAATTGCATTGAAATATACCATATTAGCAATGGCCTTCCCTTTCAACTGGGTAGAATATAGAGAAGTTAATGTACCTTTTTTTTTTTTGCTGAATAAATTTAGTTTCCATTAATCACAAATAGCCGAAACTATTATAATCAAAGGAAAATCTGAAAATACAGAAAGTAAAAGTTATACAATGATTTAAAAAATCACGATAACAGACAAAAGACACCCAAGAAAATTTGGATGGTTAGGAAAAATAACTAGAAAAACTAGTCAACTAAACAAATACATAATCTTCTCCTTCAAAGAACAATACTTGATCCACAGGGACATGAGAATATCACTTTCAACATCTTCCTTAGGGATCGACAATTTATAGGACAATGAGCGTATCAACCGTCCTACAAATTGCCTCGGAAAGATGTAAAAAGTTGATAAAGGGCCCAAATCTAGTCCGGGTTGAACAAATCCTCCTAGAAACATAGAAAAAAAGTCTAGATTTGTGAAGATCTGAGATTCATCTAACCATTGTGTCTTGAATCTTGAAGAAAAAAATTCTGAAAAAGGTTTTATATGATTCGTAGTACAAAATAGAGTAATATAAACGGAACAAAAGGACCAAGATTTGACCATTGGCCGGAGCCAATGGCCAAATCTGGCCAGTACCAGGGGGAGAAAAAACGCAGGAATAGCAGGGGGGAAGAGAGAGAAAAAGTTAAGGTACCTGATAATACGTTATAAAGTTGATTCTCAAATAAATATTGAAATATATACTAAATTGATGCGGAACAAGTTTTTATTCCACACGCACACGCTGCATATAATAAATATCTCAATCGTCGAATATTTAATTTAACTGGTTGACCACAGAATGAACACTTGTTATGAGAACTTATTTATTAAAAGAAACCCAGTCGTCAAATCTTTTATCCAACAAGTAAAATTTGTTCTGCACGTTAAAACAAACAACTATTTCGCACTGAATTTTTAAATATCCCATATGCATGTAACAAAAATGTTGTTTTGTACTAAATCCTCAAATGTTTTCTTCTTGAAGCCGGGGTGTCCACCATAAAATGCGTTTCATTCTCATGGGTAGGAATCGAAATCTTTATATCACGTTTAAGAAACGAGGTGAGTTACGACCACACAACACATTCATAATAATACTTAAATGTTGGTTGTAATAAAAAGTAAGAGTATTATTGCACCCACTATGGAAGGTGTGGGTAGACCGGTCTATTGATCATGATCTCATTCCCTACTCATAATATTTAGTCGGACCATGCATGTATTATGGGTAATGATGTGAGATCGAAACTTATAAACTGGTTGATCCCTCTATTTTTCTCTCTACAAGAAGGTAAATTATGATATGGATTATTAGATTTATGATGGACATTGTTTTTCTCTTCATACGGTAATAATATGAACAGTTCTCAACTACAAGATTTATTGAATCAGTTCATGATATAATTATCTCTTAAAGAAAAGAAAAAAGAAAAAGAAAAGGAAAACTCTAGAATTATCGAGAAGCAAAAATAAAACAGTAACAAGCTTGGATAAGTACACCTATACAAGTCTAGTCATACCGCCAGACATTGCAATCCCATTCGACGGTTACAAAATCAGAAGAAAATACCAGAATCTTCTAGAAGTCCACACACTGTATATAAACTCACCTTCCCAATCCTCCATTCTTGAAAAACCACCTGTACTAAAAACCACAGACATCTTCCTCTACAAAAACCCCAATTTCTCTCTCTCTAAAACATTGTTTTTATCGATTGATTTTTTGTTGAAGAACTCGGAGTTTAGTACTGATTGATAATGGCAGGAAAAGGCGAAGGACCGGCAATCGGAATTGATCTAGGTACTACATACTCGTGCGTAGGCGTTTGGCAGCATGATCGTGTGGAGATCATAGCTAACGATCAAGGCAACAGAACGACGCCGTCTTATGTTGCTTTTACCGACACCGAGCGGTTAATCGGCGATGCTGCTAAGAATCAGGTCGCCATGAACCCTACCAACACCGTTTTTGGTAAGTTATTTATGTTTCCGTTGCTGAATTCTGTTTCTATTTACATGATTTTTTTATGCAAAATTTGGAGTTCAGTTTTCTTTTTTTGATGAAATTTTTGAGTTCAGGTCGGTCAATTTAATACTCAGCATACTTGTTGATGATCCTGTAAAATGTCGGATTTTAAGCTCAATATTAAACATGAATGATTTAATTTATATTCAGGTTACTTGTTGGTGATCCGTATCAATTGGCGAATTGGCGATTTTTTATGCTTAATACTAAGAAGTTCAATTAATTTACCGTAATTATATGGTGATTTAATTTTGAAGATTGATGTACTTGCGTATAGAATTTTGAGTTTGCTTATTTTTATCTACAGCCTTACTCGTCACCTTAATACTCAGCTTAATTGTTGATAATCTGTTTGAATTGTTGATTTTTCGTTTCAATACTAACCTGAATGATTTAATTGATAGTAAATATATGGTGATTTTAATATTTGGATTGTTATTTTAAATGTACTTGTTTAGACAAATCTCTGTCTTGTAGTTGTACTTTTTGCTAGATCTCTGAAGGATGATCGGAACACTTAGGGTTAACCGTGGTAAAATATGGATGTTAATTCGTCTCTAACAACTTCGGGGATTAGCCAGAACTGGACATTTTTTTCCGTTAGTGCATAACTTGTTTTTATCATATATGTATGGTGATTGTGTAGTAAATGTTTAGATAGAAAATCTGTGCGCAATTTGGATAGAAGAGAACATGCTTAATTATTGCATCTTTGCGGTGTGTACTTGGACAATTACTTATAAATTAATGATTAACAACTTGTAAATTAAACAGATGCAAAGCGGTTGATTGGAAGGAGGTTTAGCGATCCATCAGTTCAGAGTGATATGAAACTATGGCCATTCAAGGTGATTCCTGGTCCTGCTGATAAGCCCATGATCGTAGTTAATCATAAGGGTGAGGAGAGGCAGTTTGCTGCTGAGGAGATATCTTCTATGGTCCTTACCAAGATGAAGGAGATTGCAGAGGCTTATCTTGGTTCCACAATTAAGAATGCCGTTGTTACTGTTCCTGCTTACTTTAATGATTCCCAGCGCCAGGCTACCAAGGATGCTGGTGTTATTTCTGGCCTCAATGTTATGCGTATTATAAATGAACCAACAGCTGCTGCTATTGCCTATGGTCTTGACAAGAAGGCGTCTAGTGTTGGTGAAAAGAATGTTCTGATATTTGATCTTGGTGGCGGTACTTTTGATGTTTCATTGCTTACTATTGAAGAGGGTATTTTTGAAGTTAAAGCCACTGCTGGTGACACTCACCTCGGAGGGGAGGATTTCGATAGCAGACTGGTAAATCATTTTGTTCAAGAGTTTAAGAGAAAAAACAAGAAGGATATTAGTGGCAACCCAAGAGCTTTGAGGAGATTGAGGACTGCTTGCGAAAGGGCAAAGAGGACTCTGTCATCAACAGCTCAGACTACCATTGAAATTGATTCTTTGTTCGAGGGTATTGATTTCTACACAACCATTACTCGAGCTCGTTTTGAGGAGCTAAATATGGATTTGTTTAGGAAGTGTATGGAGCCAGTTGAGAAGTGTTTGAGGGACGCAAAAATGGACAAGAACAGCGTTCATGATGTTGTGCTTGTTGGTGGCTCAACCAGGATCCCAAAAGTTCAGCAACTATTGCAGGACCTTTTCAATGGCAAGGAATTGTGCAAGAGCATCAACCCTGACGAGGCTGTTGCATATGGTGCGGCTGTTCAAGCCGCAATCTTGAGTGGGGAGGGGAATGAGAAGGTGCAGGACCTTCTTCTCTTGGATGTTACTCCTTTGTCTCTCGGTCTTGAGACCGCTGGAGGGGTTATGACTGTTTTGATTCCTAGAAACACTACTATTCCGACCAAGAAGGAGCAGGTGTTCTCTACCTACTCGGACAACCAGCCTGGTGTCTTGATTCAAGTGTACGAGGGCGAAAGAACCAGAACAAGAGATAACAATTTGCTTGGTAAATTTGAACTCTCTGGCATTCCTCCGGCACCTAGGGGTGTTCCACAAATCAACGTCTGTTTCGACATTGATGCCAATGGAATCTTAAACGTCTCTGCTGAGGACAAGACAACAGGCCAGAAGAACAAAATTACAATTACTAATGACAAGGGAAGGTTATCCAAGGAAGAGATAGAGAAGATGGTGCAAGAAGCTGAGAGATACAAGGCTGAAGATGAGGAACACAAAAAGAAGGTCGAGGCCAAGAATGCGTTGGAGAACTATGCGTATAACATGAGGAACACCATTAAGGACGAGAAGATTAGTTCCCAGCTCCAAGCAGATGAGAAGAAGAAGATTGAAGACGCGATTGAGGGGGCAATCCAGTGGCTAGATGCAAACCAGCTTGCAGAGGCTGATGAATTTGAAGACAAGATGAAGGAGCTGGAAAGCATTTGCAATCCTATCATCGCGAAAATGTACCAGGGTGCTGGTGGCCCTGACATGGGTGATGGAGATGTTCCCCCAGCTGGCGGTAGCGGCGCAGGCCCTAAAATTGAAGAAGTTGATTAAGTCCGAGCATGTTTTGTTAGTAGTAGTACTGTGGTCTAGCTTTTGGCTCTTCTATGATGGAAAGTTTATGTAGTAGTATACTGTTTTGTGATCTAGTTGTTTCTGTGATTGTTGTTTTTCTTTGTTTCTCTATGGGAATCTGAATTGGTTTTTGTTTGTACAGAACCTTTACCTTGGAACTTTTGGTAAGCTTCAAATGATAAATTCTCCAGCCTTGTTAACTATGATAAATTTCTATTGCTACGTTTCTTGCATAATAAGCATCAATGTAGAAAGAAGGCTTTCATGCTCGAGGCTTGCAAGGATGACCAACTGTTGCAATCCTTCATTTTCATGGAACGAAGCAACAGCTTGGATTAGGCACCCAAAATGTCTCTATATAATAATGTCTTGAAACAATTGATGTTTACGCTGGTATCTTTTCTTTGGGTGAGACCAATTCAAGATCGACTGGGTTGTATTATTCCGAGCAACTGGCTCTTATTTGAGGCAAGTTCCAAAATTCTTTCAGTAGGGCTACAAATGGATGCTAAACATGTGATCTTGCTTTAGTATTAGCAATTCGCTTACCAACTGTCTGGAAGTGGTGCTTGCTGTAGACATTTTGGTATCCTAGCGATTTGTACTAAAATATGATTACCCATGATGAAATGTTATAGGTCCAAAAAGCAGATCAATTGGCCAGCCAGGAAAAGTAGAGATGATACCAAAAATGTGTTTCAGAAACCGTATTATGCAGTTTTCAACATGACAAACACTGTATTCAACTGAGATGTAACGGCAACTAAATTTGGCATTCCAGCAATGTAGAGAATATAAAGGTGACATGAAAACTTCTGTTGGGGGGGGTGAGGGATTAGATTAGATCATAAGCAGTAAGAAAACAAGACAACAATAATGTGCCATTATCAAGCATCCACCACTCGTTAATCCAATACCTTCACCACTGAAAATGAGAAACTAACAACACAACCAAACACGCAGGTTGGCATGATCGAATATCACGAGTACAATTTTGTTCAATACACGAAATAGCCAAGTGATCCATGCAAGTAATAACATCTAATATATACATCATGTCAGTAATAGATAAGAATACGACATTCCTTAATTGAATTCAAGAAAATATTAACCGAGTTCAGAACATCCTATAGAAAGACAATGCTCCATTGTCGGTTTCTAGCTCAACAGGCAATGTCTCCAGTTGCTGAAGCAAAATGATTATTGATAACCGCCATACGAGGTGCGTATGAATAAAACTCAGTCCAGTAAATTCGGGAGTGCTACTTTCCAATCCAGAATTACAAATTATTAAAAATCAGAATGCAAGCTCGGGGCAATAGGAAACAACCGAAGACATGGCATAAATTCCTAAATGGGAGATATATAACATTTGACAAAGAATGCAAACAATCCAAACATTATTTTGCCACAATGATTGATGATCCACCAAACCACTATAATAGACTGCGATTTCCATGGAAGATCGGTATTGCAGAAAGGAATTAAAAACAAGAGAGTGCAGCTTCTTTAAAATTAAAATCACAATTAGCAATTTTAAATATATGTAATGGATCGCTAGTAAACATAGATAACGGAAATCTTTTAACTACCATTCCTCAAACTAATGCCTCTGTTAAATCAACATATGTACGCTCGCTCCAAGAGAAGGGCGTAGACAGACACGAACCTCGTGCTCTTCAGGTCCAACACGATGCTTTGGCACGAGAATCTCAAGCATTGTTCCAGTAGGATCACCGTAAGCTTCTAATTTTGCATCTTCTGGAATGCGAGTTGGAAGGGGGATTTCCCGAATAAATTCTCCCTGAGGTAAGTGTTCTGGAGTTGGATCTGTTAGCTTAAATGTCCTGTCCTGTCTCTTAATGATGGGAACACAACCAGTGCTCACACATGATATCTTCACTATTCCATGAGAGAGAGCGTTCTTCCAGGTAACTTTCACCCTCTGAAGATCCGCGAAAGGCATACTAACGATAATAAGAAACCCTTCATCATCCTCATAGATGGTTTTTGCAGCTGTTACGGGGCCATATGCATTCCGCATAACTCCACTAAACTCGCTCAACCATGGAGGTTCAATTGCATGTATATCCAAGATTTTCTCGGGGTTTGAGTTACTAGGCAGACAACTATCATCATCATTTCCATGGGGGAAAAAGTTCTTCTTCCGCTTATTGCAGCTACCCAAAAGCTCCATCCCATCACCATTAGAGTGGTTTGAAACCTGAGTCGACAAATTTAGACTAGAACCATTAAGCAATCGTTTCGGATGGGAAATTGGATGACTTTTTATTGATAGGGGTCTCTCAATCTCAATTTCAGTGTTTAGTAGATTCCTCCAAGAACTGAAATCACTGGCTTCAAGAGGGATTCCGAAGTTAATATCTCTTCCTGTGAGCTCCATCCACTTATTCTGCTCTTCCTCATCAATACCTATGAGATTGGGAGACCGAACAACTTCAATGCCATGAACACACTGAGGATTAGAAAGTCCCCTGTAATGCTTCCTCTGCATTCTATGCGATCGAACAAAGCCCTTTTCCGCGCAGAATGGAAACGGATGTTCCCCTTGGCGGGAATGTCCATTCATGTAACTCCTCAGCTGCATCTTCCCAAGAGCATTTTCAGGCTTATCCTTGAAAACCCACATATACATGTTCTCCATGTCATGCTGAACCAAGAAAACATCGAGCTTCAAGTCCGACTTGTCATATCCAACAACACCATTACTCGCCCCCCAGAGAATTTAGCCTTAGACTTATCATTCAAAGCCGGTTTGAAATAGAAACTGAAGAAAAACCAAGCACCCCAAACACTATCAAGTCTCTTAGCACATTTCTTTCCTATTTTCGTGACATTATTGTGCATATGCATCTCAACCTCATAATGCTGGGGTTGAATTCCAACATCTAACAATTCACACTCATCATTCCAAGACGGAGGAGGCGGGCTTGGCTCAGCCGAAAGTGGAAGATTGATATCGGGTGGTGGCTGCAATAGATTAACCGCCCGATTCAATATCCTTTCGGCTTCCTCATGACTTGATGAATTCGAATCCATGGTTAATAGCGTAGACAAATGATTACTTTCCATAGATAAGGTTGTAAAAGGATCATCACCCACCATCTTTTCTTTAGCAGGCATTTCTCTCTTCTATTGAAGTGGAATCAATGGTTCCATCATATTTCCCGCCTCATAAAACAAAAAAATTTCCTAATCCCACCACAATCAAACTTAAAGAATCATCTTAAAAACAATTTCCTAGACCAAACCCACATATATCCAACCTTTCTTAATCTATAATTTTCAACAAATTTACTGGATACCCATAAAAAAGAATCTTTTAGCCAAACCCTAGATTAATCCTACCACAAACCAAACTTAAAGAATCATCATAAGTACAATTTCTTAGACCAAACCCACAAAAATCCAACCTTTTATTTAAAAATTTACTTAGAACCCATCATAGATATACCTTCAAGAAATCAATCTGTATCATTAGAAAATGAAAGAGAGGGGGTGGGGTAAAAACCAAGGGTCAAGAAAGTAAGAAAATATCCATACCATACAAGAATGAATAGCTTATCAGATCAAGAAAAAGATGAAGAATTTGAGGATTACCTTTCGAAATAAGAAATGGGTTGAATCCAAGGGTGGGGGGTGGGGAGAATAGACGTCGTTAGTTAGCTAACGGTGATGAAGATATGTGATAGGGAGAGAATTGTCAAATAAAAGAGCGTGTCCAACTTGACCATCGCTATAAAGAAGAAGATGAGCTGATGAGGAACTTCCAAGCAAAGATCTTGAAAAAATATCTTCATTTTCCCATTCGTTCGTTTCCATTTTTTATTTTATTTTTTCGTTTTATATACTTTGACTGGATTAATTGGATTGTAATATGATAGATACTTTTACTGACGGTGATATATCCCTGGCGGAGGCGCTTGACCTCCGCCAGGAACAATGAATATATTAGCTTGGAATTGTCGGGGTGTGGGGGATCCCTCGACAATTGTGGAACTCAAACGGATAATACAATTAGAAAATCCCCTCCTTTTGTTTTTGAGTGAGACTAAAATTTCTGCAGAAAATGTACAGAGGAAAAAAAATTTGCCTACATTTCCAACATGGTTGTGCAGTAAGCAGTATAGGATTAAGTGGAGGTCATGCTTTGTTTTGGAAAGAAAGTCTTAATGTACAGGTACATTTTATATCTACTGGACATGTTGATGTTAAAATTGAGCATAAAAAAAATGGGGTATGGTGGTTTTTTACGGGATTTTGTGGTAATCCCAACACATCTTTACGCACATCTTCTTGGGAATTGCTTAGGAGGTTGGGTCAGGATCGGGTCGCTCATTGGGTCTGCTTGTGAGACTTTAATGATATACTGACATCGGACGAGAAACATGGATGGGCCGATAGAAATCATAGTCAAATGGCTGCTTTTAGGCGTGCAATTACAGATGCTCAGCTGAGAGATTTGAACTACAAAGGAGCTTCATTTACATGGTGCAATTGTCGGAAAGGAGCTCACCGGGTATGGGAACGTTTTAATCGAGCGTTGGCTAATGATGCTTGGAAGCAATTATTTCCTAATGCGGTTGTGAAAAATTGTTGGTCAATAAATTCAGATCACATACCAATTGTACTCCAAACTGCATCTCCGATCTTTTCGACATTGAGAAAACCCAAACGTTTTAAATTTGAGCCTTTCGGGTTAAAGAAACAGAATGCAGACAGATTGTAATGGATAGTTGGTGTTCTATTGGCCATAACCACATTAATGGTTACAACAAGAGAATAGCTAATATGAAAGACATGCTACAGTCTTGGCATATCAGAAATTTTCAGAATATCCCACGCCAGATTAAAGAAGCAGAGTCACGTCTAAATGTACTTATCTGTGCTCTAGCTAATTCGAAAGTTCTACAAGAAGCTCGGATGAAGCTAACACATCTCCTCCATATACAAGATGAATATTGGCGCACTCGTTCGAGAGCATCCTGGCTATCACAAGGGGATGCCAATACAAAGTATTTTCATCACCACGCATCACAGCGAAAAACACGAAACTGGATTGACCATATTCAAGATGGAGAAGGGATGGAATACAATCAGCAAGATCAAATCATGCAAACTATGGTTCAACACTTTGATACTCTATTTAGGACAGATGATGCAGTTAGAGATGTGAATGGTATATTGGAAAATATCAACACAACTTGTATTTCGGAGGATCAACAAAAGTTTCTTTTGCAGCCTTATGATGAAGCGGAAATTGATATTGTTTTAGCAGATATGCAACCTACTAAGGCGCCGGGACCAGATGGTTTTCATGCACTATTCTATCAACAATATTGGGACATCATCGGAACGGAAACAAAAGCCATGGTGATAGGTATGCTTAATGGGGTACTTGACATGAGAAACATTAACCATACCTATATTGTTTTAATTCCAAAAAATAATAATCCGTTGACTCCTACAGATTACCGGCCTATTAGTTTATGTAACGTTGTGTACAAGCTTGTATCCAAGGTGATCTCTAATCGACTCAAAAAGATTTTACCTTCTGTTATTAGCGAGGAACAAAGTGCTTTTCTTAGTGGAAGGTTGATATCTGATAACGTTATTGTTGGATTCGAAGCTTTTCATTGGCTAAAACAGGCAAAAGGAAAACAAGCATCAACAATGGCTGTTAAACTCGATATGAGCAAGGCATATGACCGAGTTGAATGGCGTTTCTTACAACGGATGATGGACCAGTTTCGATTTCCACCTCAATTTATTGCCCTAATAATGAAATGTGTATCCACTGTCTCATTTCAGATCTTAGTGAATGGCTCACCTTCAAAAGCATTCTATCCGAGCCGTGGGATCCGTCAGAGGCGACCCTTTATCGCCTTTTTTGTTCTTAATATGCGCCGAGGGCCTCTCAAGTATGATTCGATATGCACAACAATGTAATCAATGGAAAGGTATTCAGATGGGTCGAGCTGCGCCTCAGCTAACTCACCTCCTTTTTGCGGACGATAGCCTCCTTTTCACTCAGTCTAATCCGAAAGCGGCGCTGAAAATTTTGGAGATTCTGAAAGATTACGCTTCCATATCTGGTCAATTAGTTAATTATCAAAAGTCTTCTATTATGTTCAATAATAATGTGACCAAAGAACAGAAGGAAGAGATCTGTGGGATTTTGAGTATTCCCTCGGCTGATACGCGAGGAAAATACCTTGGCCTACCTTATCTCATTGGTAGATCAAAAAAAGAAATTTTTCAATATATTAAGGATCGAGTTTGGAAGAAAATTTGTGGATGGAAGGAGAAATTCTTATCTCAAGCAGGACGGGAGATACTATTAAAGGCTGTGATTCAAGCTATTCCTGTATACGCTATGTCATGCTTCATTTTGCCCCTATCTCTATTGGAAGACATCACAGCGCTTATGAGAAAAATTTTGGTGGAAATCGGAGGAACAAAAAACTGGAGTGTGTTGGCGGAGTTGGCAACATATGTGTAGATCGAAATTGGAAGGCGGGATGGGATTTCGAAACTTAGAAGCCTTCAATTTCGCATTATTAGCAAAGCAAGGATGGAGATTATTACAACAACCTCATTCGATGGTGGCAAGACTTTTGAAAGCAAAATACTATCCCACTACCAATTTTTTTGTCCGTTAAGCTCGCGAATGGCCCTTCTTATCTATGGCGAAGTATTTTGGAAAGCTCGGGGTCTTCTTCATTTAGGAGTAAGATGGAGAGTGGGTGAAGGAAACAAGATTAAAGTATGGCGAGATCCTTGGATACCTACCCCATATGGTTTCAAGCCTATCAATCATAACTCTACTGATTCCACAAACTTGATGGTTCGAGACCTTATTATAGATCATCCTCGGAGATGGAATATTGCTGCTCTAACATCCACTTTTCAGCAACGAGATGTTGAGATTATTAAAGGCATTCCTCTATGTCCTAAACCTTTACAAGACCGTCTAGTGTGGCATTTCACCAAATCGGGAGACTACTCTGTCAATTCGGGATATAGAGTTCTTATGGAATTTGATAGAAGAACGTCAAACCAACATCAAGCATCTTCTTCATCAGGTTCATTTGGCCAAGCTTGGAAACGCCTATGGGACTTAAAGATCCCACCTAAAGTAAAAATATGCCTCTGGAGATGGTGTAATAAAGCTTTAGCGGTAAGGGCACACTTGATCCGAAGATTTCACATTGACGACATAACATGTCCAAGATGTGGCGTGGAAATGGAAACGGATCTACATATTTTGTTTCATTGTAAGATGGCGAAAGAAGTATGGAAGCAGATGAAGATACCTGTGAAACGAGCTCTTCCAGGAACTACAAATGCTCTTGAGGTATGGGAAAATTTAATATCCTCTTCTCATATCTTTAATAATACTGATTTGGAGAATGTAGCTATGATATGGTGGAGTTTATGGCAAGCGAGGAACGTTTTAGTTTTTGAAGGCCGAAATAGAACAACATCAGATGTCGTGGCAATGGCTAAAGGATTTTTAACAGAATATCAAATGAGCCAGGAGCAAAATTCTTCAATTCAAAAAAGAAAGCAACGACAGAGCGAGAGTTCTAAACAATGGAGACCACCGACTGGATTTATGTACAAAGTTAATGTAGATGGAGCGCGGAGCAAGGAAAAATCTGGAATTGGAGTTATTATTCGGAATGCCGAGGGTGCTGCAATGGCTTCTATGACAAAGCCTATACAGAATCTAGTAGAACCTTAACTTTTGGAAGCTATGGCTATCGTACAGGGATGGGAATTGGCTCGTGATTCTGGACTTGTCCCGTTCGTTTTGGAGTCGGATTGCCTCTCAGTGGTCAAACGAATCTACTCGCAGAAAGAGGATCTTGCTGTTGACGGAGAATTCATACACTATATCAGACACTATCTAAATGGAATCTCATGTCGAGAGGTTAAGTTTATACCAAGATACTGTAATACAGTGGCTCACCATTTAGCTAAAATGGCTTGTAATGACAGTTATTATAGAGTGTGGCTGGAAGATGTTCCTCAGCAACTAACCACTCTTGTATCGTCCGAAATGATATAATAAAAAATCTTGGTTTTCAAAAAAAAAAAAAAAAGATACTTTTACTGACATCATTAAATCTTTCAAACGGTTGAGATAACTAATAACTTGTCATGTGCAGTTTCTTTATGTCTAGGTTTCTTTACATTTATTCATATAAATTCAAAAAATTTCATAATAAAAATATAAAATAACATATATCATTAATTTTGCAACAACAATGGTTATAAGGTGAAAATCCCCGTCTCCATTCATGTCTTCATCCCTATCTCCAACCAATCAAAATTTACTATATAAATATTTTTTTCAATTATATATATACAGGGTAAATTGTGATTGGTTGGGGATAGGATGAGGATATGAGATTTTTTTCAATGGTTATACTGTGCCAATTTGGACCAAAAAAGAGAGTTAAACTTACATTTGTTCATATAAGTTAAAACATTTTTCTTAAAAGAAAATATAAAATAACATATACTATTAATTTTGTAACACCAATTTGAATATGCAAGAATCTTTTTTTTCCCAAATATTTGGAATAATTAGACACTTTGATCATCAACGTTTTTTCGTCTAGCCACTTTGGTCAAAATTCAAGTTTTTTAACTTATTTCATCATTAAACATTTTTCGGCCTGCCATTTTGGTCAAAAATAATTTTTTTAACTTTTTTCATCAGTAAAGTTTTTTCATTCTGCCATTTTGGTCACTAAAGTTTTTTCGGTCTGCCATTTTGGTCAAAAAATTTAGTGACCTAAATGGCAGAATGAAAATACTTTAGTGATCAAAATGGCAGATAGAAAAAAATTTAGTGATGAAAAAAGTTAAAAAAAACATTTTTGACCAAAATGGCAGGCCGAAAAATCTTTAATGATGAAATAAGTTAAAAAACTTGAATTTTGACCAAAGTGGCTAGGCGAAAAAACGTTGATGATCAAAGTGGCTAATAATTCCAAATATTTGCATTAAGAAGTTGACATTTTTAAGTATACTAAATAAATAAAAATAAACAACCCCGAGTTCTGGGGGCAATTGGTTGGAGTTGTCATATGCCTCACCGTTAACGAGGTTTCGATTCCCACAGTGGACATCGACTCTCGTGCGATTTTCCCGCGGTGGTAGGACTCTGTCTATAAGAGCAGTATGGGCCAGACCCTCCCTCTCTAGCGGTCACGCTACGGGTCAACCGCAGGTCGAGCTCGGATTAGTCACCACGTTGTAAGTGGACACCGGTGCCTCTCGGGGTGAACCAAAAAATAAAAAAAAAAAAAAAAAAACAAAACAATCACATCCAAAACTCTCGCCACTTTTGGCTGACCTCTTTTCAGCCGCCGCCACAGTTGCATTGCCTCTCCCTCAATCACACTTCTCCTCGTACTTCATTCCCCACTCCTTCAACCCTCAACAACCATCGATCACCTTCCTTTTTTTTTTCTATGCCCACCCTCACCGTATCTCTACTTTTCAGGCGACCTTAATTTTTTTCTCTTCCCTACTCTCTCTGCTATGGATCGACCTCACCGCCACTCACTGTATCCTCTTCTTCTCTTTCTCCTCTTTTCTTCGACCAAATATACCATAAATCCAACCATTATGAAAAGAAAATGAAAATTGTATTCTATAAATATTTTAACTTAGAAGCTTTCGTATCACCCACCTCGTTAATGATGCCCGTTGAATATATAAACCACGTACTGCTAGTCTGCGAGGAAGCACAAAGAAAGAAAAAAAAATTTATTTTTCAATAGGCAAGAAATATTAAACATTTATAAAATTAACATAGAAGAGAATCAAATAAGAATGTAATAAATAACTCATCATATTTTTCATCAAAAAAGGAAAAAGAACTCACCATAACATGAAGATATACCGCATTAAACCTAAGAAAATGAACAAACAAAATTAGGAATTTAGAGGACGTGTCCCGTGAGCTGCAAGGGTTATGGAAAAGATAGTTCTAATATGGACCATGACTATTGGATCATGTGATCCAGAACTGACCTCATCACTATAGAACGAGGAGTAAGACAATTATGTGATGACGTGTCTTATTCTGTACCACAAAATTCACGTGGACCTAGTCCATATCAAAATTTTCCTATGAAAAAAGAGGGAGGGAAAGGGTAGAGAGACTTATAGTGGATAGAGTTTTTTTGCTAAATAAGAAATTATCCATTAATCATAAAATAGTTGAAGCCATTACAATCAAAAAGATAAAAAGAAAATACAAGAAAATAAAAGTTTTACAATGGTGTAGACCACCGTGATAACAGATAAAAGTCCACACCCCGGACTATGTACATACTACAAGCAGTAGACAAAATAAATATATAATAAAAAAATTCGCAACATCTTCTCCAAAGTCTTTGAACAGCAGTAGCAAGCTCGGTTTCAACACCTTTCTTAGAAATCAACAATCTACGAGACCATGGGCGTATCAACCGTTCCATAGATTGTCTCGGAAAGATGAAAAGGGCCCAGAATAACTCCGCATTTAGAGGAAAACTCTAGATCTGGAAGGTTGTGAAGTAGATCTTGCATCTGAGTCTTGAATCTTGAATCAGAATACCTTGAAAAAAATTTCATCACTATTTACGGCAAAATGAGGGGATGAAGGTGTAAGAAGGATGGCTAGATCCAACCAAGAATGGTTGGATCTAGTCATGCAAAGTAAGAAATGAAGAAACTTCAAGAGGAAGAAAAGAGAGAAAAGAGAGAGAGAGGCCAAAAAAAGGTTTGTCTTTCCTTTAATGTTGCATTAGAGTCAAATTTTTTGTAGTACGAATAGCTTTTGCTTAACTATGAACCAAGCTTGCACCGCTCGTTAGCTATTTATCATTAGAGAGGTTTCTAATCTATGTACGAATAGCTTTATATAAATATGTATGTAATGTTCATATTATAGATTCATAAATATTTGATCACATGAATGTTAAATTTAATGGATTTTGTTATGAAATTTTTAGACTTCATAACCGTTTTAACTCCTTAATTTTATCACTTTTTAATATACTATCATGCTATAAATATATGTAGCTATTTAATATTCTTCTAGACATATGTTATCAACTTAGATTATTACTCCCTCCGTTCCCAATTATCTGTCGCTTTAAGACAGTGCACCCGGATTAAGAAAATGATTGGAATATATAAATGTAAGGATAAGTAGACATTTTTACCCTCAATTAATACTAACCTAAATTTATTTCAAAGATAAAAAAATGAAGTATCCCATAATCAGCACAATTTACTACACGAACAGTTATTGCTCTTGTTCATTCTACTGGTATGCACTACAATCATTTTGGTTTGCCAAAAAATTGAAATCATTCCTTCTACAATAAATCCATGGCTTCTCAAGCTAATGAAATCATTCGTTTGGCGCCATAAGTTTCAATTTTTGTATGCCAAATATTCAAAAGCTACTGCTCCATGAAATTTAAAATAAGGAGCAGATGAGTTTATATTGCAAATTAGTAGAATACATGTAATTAATTCAATCTCTTAAATGGAGTAGTGTTAACATGGGTAAATACATTTGCATTGGAATAATTAAAATTAGTGGTTGACCAAATTAATGAAAGATAAGGGTATTTTTGGAAAATGTACATTTAATATTCTCTTGGTTTTTGAAAGTGACAGATAATAAAAAAACTGATAAAGTATGTCTAGGTGACAGATAATTGGGAACGGAGGGAGTAGTAATGTAGCACACAAATCACTGCCCTAATTAATACTTATAATCCATATACCAGCTTTCTATTGACAGATTCACACAAGTGTCCACGTGACGACATTACATGCTTTATCCCCAATTTTATTATGGTTAATGTCAGGTGGCTAAAATTTATTCAATTAATTGAATAAATTGGTGACAAAATTATAAATAACTAGTTAAATCCCTCATACCAACAGAGGGTGAATAGTGTTTAATTTGAGTTTTTAATCAATTTTAACCAATGTTACTTAGCCATTAATCATTTTCCTTTTATTATACTACATTATAGATTTTTCTTCATCAACGAGTAAAACTTGGGAATTTCTTAGATGGTCTGAAAACATGATATAATCATTCCCTCTACAAGATAAAAGAAGTATTTCTAACAAAAAAAAATTATTTCGGTAGATCTAATTTCATAGACCACATATTTAAGAAACTAGCTCGTGCCTTTTAGGAGGTACAACATATATAATAATACAATGGATAATTTTGGGGATAGGGGTACAGGAATCAAACATCAGACCACTGGCCAGGCCTTTTCCACTGGGCTACCTGATCCCTATACAATGGATAAATTTTAAAAACATGTAATTCATGAAAATTGAGTCCACTCAAAATATTTTTCTGCTCAAGCTAGGCAAGTACGGTAAGAATCTTCTATCCCTATTCGGTCTTCCATTCTTTTTGCCACTAATAAAAAATTGATATGTGTTAAATTTTTAATTAAAAAAATTATAACATAAATAAAATAGTAAAACTTGTAGGAAAACATAAATACGTGTCAATTATATATTCGTGATGATAAAAAACGTTACAGAGAATGAGAATATAAGATTTTTTGCCAGCCAAGTATTGATGAGCTAGTCTCATATGTGCTTGTAATGTTGTGTAATTTTTATCTTTCAATGAATCTGACGACTATGTGAGTTAAGACAGCAATTTAATTAATAAAAAATTACCTATCAGACCGAAAGATCATTTATTTAATGTTTAACCAAAGGCCAGTAACTAATATGGGCCTAAAAGTTAAAGCCAGATCAAATTGGCAACTGGGTTGGATTCTGTAGAGTATATGGCCCATTTGCAGTGTTTAGCAGGGTTGTATGTTGATTGATTAATACTCCATTCATTCCCTATTAATTGTCGTTTATGAGATATCTATGTATCCAAATTAATTGTCGTTTAAGGTTCTTTTATTAGTTGTCAACAATTTATTTCAATTATACCTTCAACATTTTCCTTTCTTTTCTTTATGATGTATTAGTGAGAGAGAGGGAAGGTGGGGTAATATTGGAAGTTTAGGTGAAAATGACAACTTCCTTAATTTTCTCAAATTGTATAAAGAGTCTTATATTTAGGAATGGAGGGAGTACTCTTTTTCTTCCAAATTAAATGTTATTATTTTTTTTTACAAAATAGGCTCAGCTCGGCTAGTTTCAACTTTAATTTTCAAAGATTTGCTCATGATAAGATTACATATTCGAGCCCCTAATGAGTGAATTCTTGACGTATTATCAGATTTATCATGTATGTATCTCAATGTCTATTTTCTATTTTAATTTATCTTAAAATAAAATGTTGATTTTATTAAAATGAATATATTAATTTTTTTTGAGCTCTCATAACTAATTTCCTATGTTTTATTCATTGTCAAATTATTCATTTTAATTATTATACAAATTAAACCGAACATTCAATTTCACCACAAAAAAAACCCAAAAAGAGTAATAAATTTCAAATACTAAATTATTGAAAATTTGGTTTGAATCTCTTTAAATTTAAACTTCAAATACTAAATTATTGAAGATTTAATTTGAGTTTGATATTAGTATGGGACTGAGATAAAAAATCTTAGATTGTGATCCAATTCGAGAGAGGACATCTAGTGCATGTTGTCCATTAAAACAACAACAACAAACATAACTTAATAAGCAGGAAGAATCCTACTCTTTCTTTTATACACAAGGATACGAAGGAAAAAATGGGATGGGCCGTTTATTACTTTTAATTTCATACTTCACTCACAATATTTATTGACCACATAATTAATGTAAATTTTACTGAACAAATGTTATGATTAAGGTTAGGACTAATAAGTCCGATTGACCCCTGCTTCCCGAGACGAAGATGCGAATCTAATTTAGAGCTCAACTATGGGAATCGGGGTAGCCCAAGTGGTAAGGCTACCGAACACGGGACGAAGGTCCCGTGTTCGATTCCTATATCTCCCCATTATGGGGCAAATAATTCTCCTCTTTATGAGGCTTATCTTCCCTCCCCAGGCATGGGGCATGCTTCAATCTTCCCTATCTAGGGTACTCTCCGCTCTTCCCCTTCGGGCGCTCAAAAAAAAAAAAAAAAAAAATTTAGAGCTCAACTTTTTTAAAGTATCTCCTATGTAGAATATTTAGCTAGTTACAAAATAGTAAAAATATTATTCAAGTATTAAGTTGCATTGACAAGAGATTATTGCTACTTAGGGCGAAGTAATATATATGGGAACAAATTATATCATAAAACATGTACTATATAATAGACCAACAAAAATATTTTAACAAAAAAAAAACCAACAATTCTTTTGGGGAAAGTATGATGTAATATTTTTTTTGGGGTCGTGAATATGATGTAATATTTAAAAAATAATAATTTTTTAATAGAAATAAAATTTTCATATAAATTAATATGCAGTTTAAAAAAATATTGAATGCAGCAAATGCCCATTTATATGTATTGTCAGGCCCGTCTCAAACAATATTAAGGTTCTATACTAGTTATCAAAGTTAGACCCCTAATATTTTTAAAAAATAATATTAATTATAAAAAGTGTCAAAACATAATTATAAACCTAAGTTTCAAGAGTGTGAACAATCACAATATTTGTTTTGATTGACGCACCCGTGTTCGAAATGATACAACATGAGTGTAAGTATGGGATCTTCAACAAATGTGGTTAAAAATATTGGATACTTTAAAAGATACTAGATTCATCTGTATCCACGTACTCGTGTCCGAATTCCAAGAATTGTCCTCGTATGCTTATTTTTAGAGGTATAAACACCAGACACTTAGATATGTATATGCATTCGAAATTAACATGTGTCTGAATTCATATAACAAAAATATTAATTGATTTTAAAATTTTTGGGGCCCTCATAATGAGAGGCCCTATTCTGTATATCACTTTGGACATGAGGATAGCCGGACCTGTATATTGTTGGGTGGTAGCAGTTTTCAAGAGCAAAAAAGCCCGAGCAAAAGACCCCATCACCCTACCTCTTAGTTTTGCCATTGGAGCTCATGTGGTGTGAATTTGTGATAGTTTTAAGAACTAGAGATGAAATTTGTAGATATGTTCCCTTACTAAATTTTCTTTTCGCGTATTGATAGATCTTAAATCTATACTTGAGAAATCTAAAGAAATAAAATCTTTCAAATAAGATTAGTGTAATTTTTTTTTTTTAAAAAGAAAATAATATCATTAATAGATATTAGGAACTACATGAGGGAGGTGAAATTCCAATGGATCCCCTACCCTTTGAAATGAGTCATCAAGCCTTAGACAAATTCCAGCTAACCAATGAGCCAGAACATTACAAGACTCGCGGTCATAGAAAAATCTAGAGAATAAATACCCTATAGTACAAAATTCTATGACCGTATAACCAAACACTACTACCAAACAAACAAAAGCAAAACCGAGGTCACGCACAAACTAGAGGACTTCCACAACTTCCAGAGTTTTTGTCTGCAAACTTTCAAAACACGTAAAATTGGGAGGGGAGATCAGCTGAAAACCGCGTAGAGTAGTTGACCAGCGACCACGCCAGATACGAACAGAATGTCCGCTCACGATCCTCCATTCGAAGCCATGTTGCAATAAAATTCTATCTTGATGGGTGCTTCTCCAAGTTTGAGACGGTCGCCCATATCGATTGCTTACAAAAAAATTTGAAAAAAATCCTAACTTGAAACATGAAAAAAAACCTAACACTATCATGATATTAATCATGAAGCCAACAAAAGACTTTATTATGAAAAAGAAAATACTAGTAGATTTCTGCACCATTTTGAGGCGCTCTAGACATTGAATTGTCCAGGATTTGCTAAAGCCTAGGCAACTCACGAACATACGACTCATGGATTTTGGCGGGGCCGACTTGCGACCTCCACCTTACCCTGTTTAATGTCAGGAGCCCCCATTAAGAAATCATCGCCAGTAACAAAAAAGACTGAAGAAGGTCCAACAGTGTCATACGCAACAATATGCTCTTATGATTAGTGTAATTGATTAGCTCTTATGATTTCGAACCTAATTTAATTATAACACTCTCGTTTCAATATTAATAAAAATAAAAAAGAAACAAAAGATAAATTTGTGAAAAAGGCATAAAAAGGATACAAGTGGCCCCCTGTTCTTGATAAATATGGGGTCAAGAAATGAGGAAGCTCTTTAACTTTTTTCACCTGATTCTTGTTTTCACTTTTCTTCTTTATATCATTACTATCATTGTTTAGGGGCATTTTCTTTTCATCTAAATTAAAAAAATAAAAATAAAAAAAATCAAAGCTTGCATCCCACTTCAATCCTAAGTTCTAATTATGTCTTCTACCCCATTTTTCCTTGGAATTAATTCTTTAGTTTGAAGTGGTAGTAAAAAAGATTTTACCACCTCAAATCAAATTCTAATGTCCTACGATTTAGAAATAAGACTATTTTTTTCTTAAATACTGGTATGTATATTTTTTTTTGTCCGACTAATATGACTAGTATCGTAAAAATTTCTGCAAGCATATAAAATTATCACTTCATAGTATTAAATTCAAGACTCACAATCTTAAATACATACGATTTTCACTACTGAGATAGACGAGACTAATTTCAAGTAGGATGTTCCAAGACAAAAATATTTGCCTATAATGAAAGTCATTATTGAGTAAAAGCTATGGCCTATCTTGTGCTTGATCCTTGAGAAAAATTTCAACTTCAAGGAAAAGTATTTTCATCCCTTATTTGGCAGGGCAGAATCAAGAACCTGACTGGAATTCAGTAAGCTATTGGATTGGGATAATTCTGATATGGATTATGTGGTACATAATTGGCCACATCACTACAAAATGAGGGGAGGGGCACTTATGTGATGATGTGCCTTATTTTGAACCACAATGTCCATGTATATCTGGTCAATATAAAATTTTTTCCATTGAATTGTCACTTCAAGTGAAGTTTATTCCACTTGTAATGTAATTTCTGCTGGTTTTCCTTTCCTTTCCTTGAGGGAATCCTATTGGTCCACATTCGAGGGGTAACCACACTCCTCTTACATAAATTTAGACAGGATCCACCTGCAGGGTAGATCTCGCAGGTCAATCAGGTGGTCCTCCCTAATTTATGTGAGATGAGTGTGGGATCGTACCCATTGGGTCCGTCCCATGCCGAATTTTTCCACATTTGAGGGCCGATCTAAAGGGTGTGGTGGTGGTTACCTCTAATATTTTTTTATTTTATTAAAACATATCTTTTTGTAATTTTTTTTTTATAAATATTATATTTTGCTTCTTAATTTTTTTTGAAGTTATATAATTAGGTAGTGATTATTGAATAAAAAATTTAGAATCAAATAAAGATTACAATTTACAAAGGCATAATGTCAAATTAAATTTTAACAATCATTTTCATTTTCTGTAATCACATGCGAGCATCTCTTTTAAGATGCGACCTTCCAACCATATATCAGACAAGAATTTACCGACTTTTCCCACGCCCTCACTAGTGCTTTTCTTTCTTTAATTTTTCCCCATCTTTTCAAGTTATTTTACACTGTTGAAAATTACTCCCCGTTTAATAATAGAAGTCTGTTTAGTCTCTTCATATATTTCTAAAAAATATATAATTCTATTAAATTTTAAGAATATATCTCTAAAAGTAATCTTTCTATAGAGAGAAAGAAGAGAAGTTCATATTTGAAAATAAAATAAATTATTCAAGAATATACACGTAAAAATGTATTTTGTCTTCCACTTCCTCAATCTATACTAAATTATCTAGAAAAGACTTCTATTTTAAAACAGATGGAGTATTGCTTTAAACTACAAAAGAGTTAAGGTAATAAATGAACTATCTGCAAGATACGTGCTGATTAATCATCACGATTCAATTCGATCCGACACATGAGTTTTAAAATACAATAATAGTTATTTTTTTAAAAAAGAGTAGTTACTTTTTCTTTCTTAAAAATATCTATTATTTTAGAAAAAACAAATATTTTAAATAGTTATTTCGAAAACTAACAATTATGAAATGACAACAATACCCCTCATCATTCTTATTGGATCCCTTAAACTAAGGGTGGAACATGTAAAGTATAACATAAAACTAAACCATTTGAGATTGTGTAAAATAAAATTATTTCCGAAAAATTGTAGGTCTTACATATGAAAATTTGAATTTTATTTGGAGATGAAATTCAGTAAATCCCACTCTAGTTGGGTAGTAGTTTATTCTGAAATAAAACACTAATAAATTTAAAGTTCAAATCTCTCTTAACAAATAATTTAACTATTACTAAATAAGACGTTTTTCTTCAAAATAAAACACTATAACCGACTTGAAGCTTTATATAATATACTTCTGCAGAAATTTTATATAGAATATACAAACCCTCATATGTGGTGCATGAATGTTCCCCTTTTTTCATTATTTTTTTTATCACATTAATCCATAATTTTATCCATGCCTGGGAGGGTTTCAGTCATGGGTTTATCCTTGTAAAGCTAAAATCTTTTCACCTATAACAATAATCACAAATCATCATTAATAAATGTGATTTTGTATTATTTTTTCATTCCAAATTATCTGCTCACACTTTTTTAAAACGTCCCAAATTAATTGTCTATTTCCATATAAATAGTTCATTAATTATGATTTTTCCAATCTTACTCCTCACATTGAACTTTAAAGAGATAAATAATAGATGGAGAAAATAAAGTAAAATTAAATAGTTTTATGTTTTATATTTTACCATATATTACTGTAAAATTTAATGAAACCATAATTTTTTTATAAATACAAAGTTGGAAGATAATTTAGGGCGGAAGAAGTATTGAACAAGTGAAGTTAGGTGCGCTCACTCACTCCTCTGCTCTTCATGAGTTTGGCAACTTTTAGTAAAGAAAAAGAGAAGATGATTCTCATATCTATGCTTTCTATTTCTCTGTCCTTCCACAACAAAAGATTGAGACAATTCATCACAAAGTTCCCAGTAAAATAATTATTTTGCTTTCTTGGGCTGTTATTGTTAGTGGATTTCTTGGTTTCATTTTGGGGATTTGAAGCAAAATTTCAAATGGGTTGTTCTTACTTTGTAATTTCTAGGATTTCTTGATTGGTTGGTTTCATTTTGAAGCAAATTCAGATGGGTTTTTTTTTCTTCTTCTTCATACAATGCAATTTCTGGGATTTCTTGATTTATTAGTTTGATCTTGAAGCTATGTTGAATGGACATGTGATTCCTAGAAAGTACTATCGAAGATAAAAAAGAAATTAAATACTTTGCAGTTTGATTATGAAATCTTTGAGTAGTTTAGGACTTGGGTTGAGTCTTGTTTTTGGTTGTCTTTTATTAGCCCTTTTAGCTGAGCTTTATTATTTATTATGGTGGAAAAAAAAGATTATTATTATTAACAGAGATCTTGATGAAAATGTCTACAAATCTTGTTGGAAAAGGCCCTCATCTTTAAGCTCCAAAGATATATGTTCTTCTGATACTCAAGTTCATGAACCACAAGCCCATCATCATCAATCCCATGATGGAGGAGATTCTTCAAATAAAGATTTTTGGTACAAACCCTTTGGAAATGGAGAAGATGAAGAAGAAGATGGTATTATTATTATTGGTGATGAAGAAATTATGAGGGGCCCACCAAGATTTCTATTCACAATTAAAGAAGAAACAAAGGAAGATTTGGAATCAGAAGATGGGAAATCAAGAAGTAGAAAAAGATCAAGAAGTAAGAGTTTAAGTGATTTATTTCATATAATTGAGACTCCATACTTAACACCTTTAGCTTCTCCTCCATATTTTACACCTCCTTTAACTCCTTTAAGAACTTCATCATCACCAAATACTTCTTCTTCTTTCTTTGGATCATCAACAAGTGAAGCAGAGTTCAATTGGTTAAGATCTTTTAATTCTCCTCCACCAAATTTCAACTTCTTCAAGGATGATGAGGACAAACTTGTCCATACAAGAAAAGGGGTTGAATCAAGTTCAATATTGGATGAAGAAAATGGTCATTTCATTACTCTACTTATTGGTAAGAACAAAGAAGAAGAAGGGCTTGAGAATTATAATCAAAATGTGGTACAATATATACCTAGTTCTTCTTCACAGGTACTTCCATTAGCTTCTTAACCACCAACAACATCCAAATCATGCAGCAGAATCTCAATCAAATGAGTTAAGATCATTCAATCTTGAAAAAAAAAATTCTCTTTTCTCTTATCTCTTTTTTTATTGTTTTTTTTTTCTTTCCATTTTTTAAGGATATTTTTTTTAAACTTATGTTTGAAGGTCTGTCTTTGTGATTAGCTAATGTAAAACATCAGAAAAAATTACAAACCTGGTGAATATTGTGTGTGTAATATCATACATTACTGTCTCGACTAATTCAGTTGGAATCTGGATGGTAGTTTGTCTAATCTATGATAGGAAATCCGGCAAACATGTGTAAATTGTCGTTCCCTGCATTAAAGAAAATTGTATCAATAAATTTAACCTAGCTAGTGATTCTGATCTTACACATTCATCATATGTTTCCGACAACTTTACCTATACAAGTAAGGTTAATAAGTAAAAACCTTTTGTAGCATTCACACAAGAAACGTGAATTCAAGAATAAGGGGTCGGGTCTAGACTACGGTTTCCCCTGCATTAGACATGTCTTGAATTCATAATAATCTTTAGTTGAAAACTTCAGCTCTTATCACTGAGATAAGACTTTATCAGCTTTATCAGACAGAGTAGTGATGTTGAGATGTGTTCGATGGCAGTGGAGGACTAGTGGGATCAATGGCGGATTTAAGATTTGAGAGCAGTGAGTTCACTCGTCTATTCACCTTATTTGTGTGGGCCACTTAGAAATCTATCATCTAAATTCTAAATAGAGTAATTAATCCCAGCACTTACTAAGAACCCACTTATTACAGACGCCATATGGCTTTACTGATGTTCTTGTCTTAAGATATTTTTAACATATCAGACGAAGTTTTTATGCTTTTCTTGCTCACTGAACTACACATTCTGCACTTCTGCAGATGTTTTTAACATGGTTTTCCTATCATCTAGAATTTTGGCATGTTCCCAAAATTCTATAAGTAATCCAATACAACTTGTACCAATCAACCCTCAAGAGGGAAAACCTACACCCGCTTTCTTTTGCTGTACATGACTAATCCAGTTTGCTCCGAGTTAAATTTCTTGCGAAAGGGAGGTGCAAGTCTTCTTATGCACAAGGCTTTAACTTGGCGTCTTATAATCTATGATCAATTCAGTCCGCTCTACAATCAAAATTTCTTACAGGTAACTTTTTCATGGACATATACCCTTGGTACCTGGTCTCACCTTTATCTAATATCTTATACAGTGAGATGTCACATATTGGCCCTTCTTTCTACTTTCACAAGTAGGGTCACGAACAATTATATAAGAAGAAGATAAGACCAAGACTATTATTAATAGTTCTAATTTTCATCTGCACGGTAGCTCTCAACTCATAAGAGTTCGAGTTCCTGACTTAAAGAACATCAAACTCCTTTTAGAGTTGAGTATATTTTCTTAAATAAAAAGTTTTAGATTAAGTTTGACGGTGAATTGAATTTCTCATAATTTGTAATTCCAACGAATAATCACTGGGAGAAAAACAGTAAATAGAATTGGAAAGTAAAATGTCTTGGAACTATGCCTAGAAACGAGACATGGAGGACAAAAGTCTCAGTGACCCGTGACAAGAGTATCGTGCGTGCAGGCCGAAAGGCACTTCCCACCTTCATGAATCATTTGGTGGATTACTTTCTATAAGTTTTTTTTTTTAATTTCATTTATTAATATTATTATTATTATTATTATTATTATTATTATTATTTTTATTATTATTTATAGGTAAGGTAACCATTACTTTCTATAAGCTAACCTGCGAATTAAGTACTGGCAAAATCATGCCTACATTCCACAAGCTTGAAAAAAAATCATGATCAAACTATCCAAATATAACTTCGGGTATATTGCTCTATCATCATTTTATACCCAACCTTATATAGTGAAATTGAATAAACATGTTTAAGATGCATAAAGATTAAATTTGTCTGTGAAAATAAGATATGAATCCAACTAGACCTTAGTCACACCACATTCAGCTAACCTGTTCTGACAAAGGGGTGAATTTACTTTTTCTTTCGCAAAAGTCAAAGATAACCCATAAAAAAACTAGGAAGTAAAAATGTTTCGTTTTGATGGAGAAGACAAAATGAATAGAGCAGGAACAACTGTCATTAACTAACAAGATACTCTCTCCCTTCCTTAATATAACACTTTCATTACAAAAAACAAGATACCTTGTTAGTCAAATTACCAATATTACTCCCTTGAATATAATTTGTATACAACTAATTGTATTTAAGAGAGTAATATTGATATTTTGATTAAAAAAAAAATCTTAATTTTCGCTTCATATAATGAAAGTATTATATTAGGGAATGGAGGTAGTAGTTCATTATTACAAAATTCTCTTCTAGCAAAAGTCAACAAGAATAGAAGAATATGACTTGTAAGTCAACCAAGAGAAAAAAGCTTCGAGGAATATAACATCAATAGAATTACTCACAAAAGAACACATTGCCTATTACATCAGATGATGTATGTAATAATATATATTACAGGTATAAATTACTCCATGGTAAAAAGAAAGAAACTCATGCAAACAAGGCCATTATGTTACTGTGTATTAATCTCTGTGCCAGTAGCCCCTTACTCGGATACAGGAGAAACTATATCCTAGACGTGATCTGTTAGTCCCAGACCCACGCTCCTCTGCAGAAGTTTTTCACTCACTATCCTACTTCTACAAGTAGGTCTAACAGAAACATGTAAGGAAGATCTGTGGCCAGGATCAATAAGTCAGGCTTACGATACAAGTTTCCGGGATACAGAGGCCAGAATGAGAAGGTTTGTTACAAGTTACAACAGCCAACAATTAGATAAATTAGTTTCTAAAGAAAAAATCCAGTAGCAGCAATATCAGTCATTCCCAACTCCACATTGATTGGTTTCAAGCCAGGTTCATCTAACAAACTAAATGCACAAAATCCATAGTAAGTGTGGTATAGATCTGGCAGCTGCTTGGGGAATTTACTGAAACCACCATACTGAAACAAAAAAGAAATATAAGGAATCAATCCTGGTATTAGTATCCTATCATTAACCAAAACTCCTTGCAAGAAAAAGGGAGATTGATATGCTAGGAGTTCCCGTCAATCCCTACCCATCCTGCATATCAGAAAATTCTTGTCTCCCATACAACTCTTTAAAGCAACAAATTGAAGCACATAGAAAGATTAATCATTAGACATGCCAACCTCTTCATATGAGGGGAAATCTATTTCCCTAAGAGGTTAGGGACACCAAAAGGGCTGTGATCTCAACAAAGCATATGTGTGCATTTTGTAGCATGAAGCATTACAGTGAATCGTCAACAAGAAAAAACAAGATGTAGAGCTAGATTTGTTAAACTGTCTAGGTTATAGGCAGGGCTGGGTTAGAAATTGAACTTTGACTGGGTGAGGTTGCAAGATTTACCCTAGAACAATAATAAACAGAGCAAACTTGAAGTTCAATGATCTTTGTTGGGTTAAAAATTTCCGCTCTAGGTCAACCCTTGGACATCCGATATTTCAAGAATCTGGAGAGTAGGATTTTGTGTTTATCATTCATATGGACATGCAGTATGTTTGAGGGTAACATTGTGAGATTGTTTGCATGGAAGTTCCAATGCGTCCAGGAAGCGGAAGTGTTGAATATTTGAAAGGTGTCCAAAATAATCATTACCACAGGAAGAAGTAAAAGAAAAGACCTGTGATTGACAACTTAAGAGGAAACCACGTAAGCCCATGTCATTGGTAAACTTGTGAGCACCTAATATTTTAAGAACTCCTCCGACCCTGTATAAGTAAATTGGCTCAGTAAAGCTATGTGAAGGCGTGAAAGTCCAAGAAGATAGAAGATGGTGATGAACCAACCAAAACGCATAACATGTATCGGTGGGCTTATTCGGTCTTCCTTGAAATCCACCATTGCCTCCCTGCCTCTGCAATAGGGAAACAAAGAGGGAAAGAGATAACCAGTTAGAACAGAAACAAGCAGGATAATTAAAATGAAAGCAGTTAACTGTAAAAAAGCCCAATATGTTATTTTTCTTTTTCTATTTTTTTTTCTGCTTTTTGAATATTGTCAAGAAAAAAATTCAAGCATTATAGTTGGAATCCTTGGATACATCACCCTTACTTGAGTAATGTGAAAATTAACTCATGGGCCTCCATATCCTTTCAAAACCAATTGGCAAGGAGAGGTGTTAACCCATGAGCTTATAAGTTATTCGGATCTTCCTTAGGCACTCAATGTGGGACTTTATATTTCAACAAGTAACGTTGTAGATAGTTTGATCTTTATCATTTAAAGTAATATTCAACACAGAAAATGCAAATAAGTTTTCTCTAACTTGGAATAAGAGAATAAACCTGCAAGGTCCACTCCAGAAGCATAGGTACATCAATAATGCAAGGCGACATAATTTTAGACAGCAGGTCTTCTTCTATGAATCCCATCAAGCGCAAAGATGCAACAGCACAGTAGGTGGCTCCCCCTGAGACACTAAATAAAGCCATCCATGACCATTTCCACAGCAGAATAACACAATAAAACTGTTACAAGTATGTCATGGAACTGTCTTCTTTCAGCATTCCGAGGAAGGAAACACCCAAGATGTAAAGAAAACCAAACTAACAAATAGAACAGCCAGACTAACAAGATCAATGTCAAAAAGTAGAAGTGATTGTCTATAGAGGGCTGAACACGCAGGTGTATTGTGGCATGACTATGTCAACTCTTCATCTATATACAACACACTTCAAGGAAGTTGGCAAACTGAAGTCAGTAACAAATTGGCAAGGTCAATAACAAAGTTTTAATTACAGAGGCAGCAACAAAGAGAAATAACTAACGAATCGCACAATTAGAACAAGTTGGAATTACGATTGACTAAAACACAAGTTGTAAAGTCATCGGTTCAAATCTGATAAAGGGCTAAAATATCAGTTTCTGTGACAATAAGTGACATGGAGTGCCAATGTTCCAAATATTTGTTTGCGCCCCCATTCACAAATTGAGAACCGGAAATCAGGCTCTGTTCATATTTCATAAGAAATTCGGTAGCTGAGGCCAAAAACAGCCACAAGCATTACTTTTTGTCTCGTTAATTTAAATAAAGAACAGAACAGACAAGGAAAAAGAAAAGAAGCAGGCAATCTCTAATTCACTGAGTAATACCTTAATTAATATAATTTAAATGGAATCAATCAATAAATACAAGCCATTTATGAACTTAGCAATTACATTAGACCACTGAGTACTGTTGCCAAGGTATTGTCAGGAAATCAAGCAAGCATTGAACCATAACATAGAATAGCAACTCACAACAAACAAATAAGTCAAGGAGCAGATAAAGGACATTAAGGAAAGACACGGTAAGAAAATGCAAAAATGCAGAGACTTGTTATCCACGCACCATGAGATTCTGAACCAGGAATCAGGCCAAACCCCCCATCATATGACTGCAAGATACAATAAAATCATGAGCATATTGTTACTCTGATATCATCAAAATAAAGCTTAGGGAGCCTGTAATCTACATTGCATTGAAAAAACAAGCAAGAAAGCCAAGTAAATATCTTACGTAAGCGTTGCTTACCTGACAACTTATGATGTATTCCTTGGCTTTCTCCTTATTCATGCCACTCCAGTTGTCCAACATGTAACAGATGGAAGCTGGCATATTTCAAAGTTAGATTTTATCTAGTACTAGCTCATTCAGTAAGATGGCTTCAGAGCATCTCCTTACCTGCACAATATACAAATCGGAGATCTGTCTCGGCCCCAGAATGAATCGGCATGAAACTGGAAATTGTACAACATAATTCAGATATTAGTTTGATAAATCGCAAAAATCTCAATAGTAGCAATATGGTATGATGCACTAAATAACTCCAAACTGTGAGCAAGTAGTTTGGAACAAAATATTCCCTTCGTGAATAGAAGATCATATTCTGTAACTTTTCTGTTGATCCTCACTTCCCAAGAGTTGCTTTGGCAAAAACCAAAGGCCAACAAGAGATAACAAAGACAACCACTTTCAACTCGTTTACTTTTTTCTAAGTAAAACAGGCTAGAGAATTTATGCAAATAAATGAAGTTGAGCAAGCAATACCACAAGTTTCAAGGACAGCCCAAGATGCAGTCTAGCATTGAAATGTTTTAAATACAAGTTGCGCATTATTTCCAGAGCAGGTTAAAGTCTATCAAAACCTCTTGTTTGCTTTATTTACCTAGTTTCAAATTTTTCCTAGACAGAATAAGGCCTTTCACCTTTCTCACGCCTTCTAAGACTAGTGATTGTGTCATATTTTAAATGATGAGTAGAGATGTTTTCAACAGTTTTTGTAGAGAAACATCACGAGGCTCAAGGAAAACTGTGAGGGCAACAATCACAAACAAATTTGATCTATTAATAAATGATCTCATGGAATTAAATTCAAAGTGAAAAGCTTTACCTCCCATCTGGCTGCTGAAGGTTTTTCATCGATTTCAGAATTGACTTAGAATTTAAAAGTGATAAATCATAGCCAACAGTCCTCAAAATGGTCAGTGCGCAATAGGTGCTTGCCAAGTGACTGCCATTAGGGACTCTAACCTGCAAACCAACTAGAAATACTATTACAAAGGCATGCCAAATAAATGCGGAAAGTTATATGAGTTTCACATACGATAAAAACTTCACTCTACTTATAACTTGTTTCCCTACCCCTTTGTCATTTGATTGAAACTGAGAACTCCGAGAACCATGGAAACCGTAAAACTGTCCTGTACCAAGCAAGAAGCCCATGTCAAATTTTACCCAACCACAGTTGTCAGGAAATAAGACTCATACTAAATAATCTATACCATCTGGTTCATCCTCATTCTCCGGATGAGCTTGCAAAGAAAGAACCCAATCAATCACCCCTTGTTTATCAACCTATAGAGAGAAGTTACCCAGCAGAATGTCAAACTACTAAAATTGAAGTTCTTAAAGAATAACTGACTATGCTAATCTGCATTCTCCAATGCTTCCAGAATTCTGCTCGCTATTTTCCTTTCCACTATTATCTTGGGTTCAAGCATTGAACTTTCCTTTCCAGCCCAACTCGAACATGGCAAAATATGTAGTAGTATGAAATCATATCATATATCCTCATTTCAAGTAGAATAACCAATTTCAAGTTAATTAAGATGTAAGTCGGCCTATACATCGCCTCGTTATATCAAACGCTATGAGTCATATTCTGCTCCATATACAGAATAGATATAAAAAAAATTAAGCTCCAAGACACAACATTTACCAGAAAAGAGGAAATAGTCAAGTTATCCTAAACAAAATCATCAGTTTGAATGTTTATAGGCTTTCAAAGAAGCAAATAAAGCATTTGAAGTACATATATTAATTAAAGAACTATTATAATTAATCAATGTGGAAATCAGCTTATATGAGTCCTATTCTGCTTCATATATAGAACAATATCAAAATTTTAAGCTTCATTACATAAAAATTTACCAGTAAAAGAAAAAATAAACTCTTGCTTATCCTAAATAAAATCATCTGTAACTTCTAAAGTTAAAATTCTGAACATTTATACGCTTATAAAGAACCAAATAAAGCAATTGAAGTATATAAAATTAATAAATAAAAAATATATCCTCAACTCAAAATCAAATTAAATAACTAATTCCAAGTTAATTAAGGCTATATCGATCGCTACTAGTCATATTATGCTTCATATACATAACAATTGCGCAAAATTTAACAGGAAAAGAGGAATTTCATCTGATCCAAAGCTATAGAAATTTGAATATTCATAATAATAATGCAATTGAGGCATATAAATTAATTAACAATCCGGTAAAACGAAGTAAAAAGAAGGAAAAATATACGCGATCGAGAGCGCCGAGAATATCGAGGCCGATAATGGAGAAGTAGGCGAGAGTAATGCGAATGATATCTTGAGTCTGGTAACGAGAGGGCAACAGTTCATACATCATCTCCAGGAATTTGACATGTCGATCTCGATCGAAAAATTGAATCTCTGAATCGGAATCCCAACCATATTCATCCTCGTCCGCCATTGATGAAGGAACGAGAGCAACGAAGACTGTACTGTAGCGGTTTTTCCCTGAGATTTTTGCAGTAAATTATACAAGGAAAATGAATTATTTGGTCCAGAAACTTTTGGGTAAATTGAATATAGTATGTTGTACAAACTTATTTTACTCCATCCATCCAAAAAAGTTAACATTTGAACTTCAATTTTTTTAAAATAAGATTAACATTTGAACTTTAATTTTTTTCAAAATAAAATTAACATTTAGATTGTCAATGAACATTTAATGAATTTTTACCATTTTTACCCTCTTCTTACTTTTCTTTTAACCACAATTTTCATTTTCAAAAAGTAATTAATAAGGATATATTAGTCTTTTACCTTTGACTCTCATTGTTTTTAGGAAATTTCTTAATCTATGTGAAAATTGAAATATTAATGTTATTTTGGAATGGAGGGAGTAGCTATTAATGTTCACGAACAATTTACGAGTAGCCATTTTGATCCAGCTGTCATTAGGGGTGTGCATTGATGCGGTTTGGTGAACACCGATTTATTAATGCGATTTTTATACGGTTTTTTAATATATTTTCTAAAACCATACAACACCATTTTGACTTCCAAACCGAATTTCACCAAACCGTAATTATTTTGCTTTGGTGAAATTAGGTGCGGGAAAAACCGATCTAAAAAACTTATAAAATTATTTAAATATGTTATGACTCATGAGGTCATCAATACAAGTTGACTCAATTGGTAAAAATGGCTCATGAGGTCCAATATAATATTTCTAAGAGATTAACCATGTAAAAAAAACCCACAGTTTTAATGCGAATTCAAATAAATAAATACATGTCTGAGTTGAAAACGTTTGCTAGATACATATGTTTTCTTTAAAAGTTCTAAACAAATAAATCAAAAGTTCTCACCAGAACATCAATTCCAACCAATTACATCTTGAATCATGAGGTGATGACAACCATGAAGTAACTCTTGAACAACCTGTCATTAAAAAATGAGAATATCATATAATTATTTCACCTAAATAAATACAAGAACTCAAATATTAGTTCTAAACCCAATTAGTAGGAAGCCATAGTAAACATATCTTTAGTAAATACCTATGTTCAAAGATCAACAATTATTGGTTCATGGACATCATTTTCAAATTATGAAAAAAAAAATGAAAAAAAAATCAGCTCAGTAATAAATAAATAAAAAAGTAAGTAAATTGAGATGGTTAAGCATAAAAATTACCATTGTCCATTCTTTCAAGAAAATCAACTTGTGACTTTTGTATGAGTTTTGTGAGTGAGAATGAGAATCGGGTCCTAACCCTAACTTATGTCTAATAAAACAACTAACTAATATTAATATATTAATTGTAATTAAAATAAATTCAGTGAAACATAATTATGTAATTATACCATATTTTTTAAAAAATAAAAAATAAAAAATTAGATAGGTACACAATACAGTTTGCTGTGCGATATAATTTAAAATTTTCTAGACCTCGATTGCACCGAAAAATATTTTGCTACTATTAAAATCGTATTTAGCCGTACTATAATTGACCAAACACTGCACCGTACACTAAAATTAAATTTGGTGTGGTACGATTTTCGATTAAAATCGATTAATGCACACCCCTAGCTGTCATACAATGTGAGACTCCCCAACAACAAGTTTCGGGTGGTTCAAACTAAATGAAAGAAAGGTCGAACAACTTCTTCTATTGAATAGACATCTGCTTCCTGGTCCTTGAGAACCAGTCAAAACCTGGAGCAAGGGATTTGAAGAATTTTATCAATGAGCTAGGGACTAATAGCAATATCTGCTTTGGGACCTCAGTATACATGGTCAAATAAACGGGATTCTAGTGATTGTACATGGAGCACACGTGATTTAAAAATTGGCAGAATAAAAAGAATCACTCCTTAAATTGATGGAGTTACCCCCTCCTATGGTAGGGAGTGGAAGTATATGTTAAAAGAATTTACACTTGTAAACACTTCGTAGGGTGTATTCAATCTAGATTGTATATGATTTGTAAGGACTTTTAAGGTTGATAGGTATTCAATTTAAATTTTTAATAGTCTATTAAAATCTAGAGGTATTAAATTCAGATTTTAAATTATCTCTTGAAATCTGTTGGTATTCAAAACTCTACACATCCTTCTAGATTTCATTAAAAGAAGGATTTTGATGGATTTTCTAGGCATGAATGTGTATTGAGAAATCTCTTCTTTTAGGTATTTAATAATTTTATCTGAAATTACAGATTTTGTAGTGATCCAATTTTTTTAAAAGTAAAATTAAAATGTCCAAACTCAAAATATATAAAGGAAAATTTCACAACATTAGAAAACTCAATACATAATTTTTATTCTCCAAAACAATATATTGTCATAATATACAAACAATTTCTTTCTGGGTTTTTTCAGACAGAAATTAAAGAAATCAAACAATTTCTTCCCTAGCTAACTATAAATTTATGTTTTTCAAACATGTATTTCATTTTTCTGAAATAGAAAATCTAAGAGGAAAAAGAAAAAGTTCAAAAATCTTAAATTCAAACAAAACTCATCACAAAACCTATCTTAATTAAGTAAAGAAAAAAATCTCAGTAAAGAAATTATACAAACATTGAACAATAAACAAAAAAGGCAGCAGTTTCATGATCTCAAAAAATTCAAATATCCACCACAAACTTTTCGAATTTTTAAAAAACTGATTTGATTCCAAAATAAAAATAATTGATAAACATAAGTGTACATTGAAAATTTAACACTACTGCATTTGTATAATACATCACTGAATAATTTTGTTTTCTTTATTTTTAGATGTTATTCTAATAATCTATAGAATTTATAAATCAAAAGAAAACTTGATAAATCAATCTGATAGAATTTGTATAGAATTTAAAAAATACATAGAGTAAGCAGAATCCATAACACACCTCTTTCATTTTGAAACAGATCCGCAGTTTAGGAGGTAAATTACCTCCCAGCACTTTAATATCTAACAGTGAGGATCCAATGCGGAGAGGCCTTTTCTCCACACGGGCAAACACATCTTAGCTGTGTGATCTTGAGTAAAAATGAACAGTTTTCTTCGAATAACAACTCTATTGTTTTCAATCTATAACAATATTCACTTGTTATTGAACCGTTGGATCAAGTGATATGACGGCAGACATACGTCCCGCAGGTGTAGAAGGGAAACACGTTTCGCACCTATATTCTGAACCAATATCCAATTAGTTTGTTCTGTTACGTCAAGCGCGTCTTGTGGATAAATATACACAGATTCAGGAACAGAAGAGTCCTTTTAGAACTTGTATTTTGATCCATAAGAAATCCTTTTAAATCCCCCCAAAAAAAATTGATTTGCAAATTAATTCTCCTCTTATATTGAATCCATCAATGGCTGCGTGGATGGATATACCTGAAGATATATTCTGCTGAGATTGCCGCTGAAATCACTGATCAGATTCAGGTGCGTTTGTAAAACTTGATTTGTTTTTATCGATAATAGTAGTCGTTTTACTGATTTGCATCTAAGTTTGCTAATGATGACGATGAGTGAAATAATGATCCATAATTGTCAGTGACAGATACATGATTACATAATACATTTATACATTTATCATCTAAATTTGGAAATTTTTTATTTTATTAGCGTGGTTACTAAAAAAATTGTATATGAGTCACTTATACATTTAATCATCTAAATAGAGTAAAATAAACTATAAATACTAAATTTATTTATTTGCTCATCTCAAAAGGTGACTTTTGAGCTAGTAATCAATTAATTAGTATGTGGCAAGCACACAGAAGTCGTGATTATAAAGGTTACTTATGGATGTATTTTTTCGAATCTGCCTTTGATAAAATCGATTTTCATGTTTTTTTGTTTTTTGAAACTCGACTGGGCGATCTCCCCATGTAGGGGAGATAGGTGCCTCACAAAAGGAGGATGGCAGTTGTCTTCTTTATGACTGCTCAATTTAATCATGTTTCGAGCGTGACCCATGACAGTTGGAACACGCAAATTCTTACACATTGTACACTCTGTTTGGTTGGTTAGTCTGCCATCTGATATAAATCCCATCGTAGAATTTGTGTAGTTGTCTTCTGAGAATCTATAGCTGTATTTTTATCTAACAAGTGGTTGGAATTGGATGTGACTTACTTAGATCATGCATTTTAACAGCAGTAGCCAGCCATGGTATATAGTATGATTCACTTGAGATTTTGCAATGGGAGAATCCTTGTGCAATTGACTTATTATTATGTATTATGCTTCATAAATATGTATGTGTAATCCAATTTTCTTCCTTATCTAGGCTCTGTTGAGATGGAGGATGGGACCGGCATTCGACATTGGTGAGCATGTTTCTGGTTTTGTGTAAAAAGTGGAAAAGGAATGAGCTTGGCTGACAGTATCTCGCGTTGTGAATGCGCGATTGTATATTCTAGACAGTGCGAGGCTAATGTGAACAAATAATTTGGAACGGAGGGAGTAGAATGCAACACAGAACAGCTGAACTCCACAACAGTGTGTAAGTCTTGAAGTCATGATTTTTGAATGCCTTCTTTCAGCATGAAATGATTCTCAAGCAAAAATGCTGATTTTTATGCTATCTGACTCAGTCTCATATAAAGAATTTCATAAAGTTTCTCTCTACTCATTGGGGTAACTTGACCAAGAATTTTGTTTGGAAACCTATATTGTATAGTTCACATTATTTTATATACCGGAATTCTTACACCCATGGTTCTGACTACCGCTGATTATAAAAGTAAAAAGTAGGTGAAAAAGGAAAAAAGAAGAGTTATCTGTTTGCGCTTTGTTTCTGTAAAATTTTGTTTATTTATTATAATGTAGATTATTATTTGTGTGATAACAAAATTTTTAGTATTCAATGCTCGAAGAAGATTGAGGATCTCCATCTTCATATGGTTATACAGGTACTGCACACTTTTGATGCTCTATTAAATCAAATTGTGGGCATAGCCAAGGTAAGTCCATTTCTTTTCGCCATGATATACTCTTAGCTCTAAATCAACAAGGAAACGTATTAGACAAGTGGATGAGAATTAAATATTTTACTCGTCTTTTCGTCTAATTACTCTTTACATGCCAAGAATTTATAAAGACATTATGGTACTGATATAATAAAATAACTCTTAAATGTGAATACTATAAACTAGTCATCCTTCGTCAAAGTACGCCCAAAGACTTACTTTATTCCAATTTCTTGCCCACAACTTTATCTAAACGTCGAGATTGTGGCTTCAGAAAACCTTTTGTTTTTAATGCTCGTTACTCTACGATCTAAATTTCCCTTATTATCACTCACTATATATTTTTAAGAAGACAATTTTATTAAAACTAACATCCTAACCTTTTACTTAAACAATATGAAGGAGCGACAATTATATTAAAATAACATTTTAGTATATCTAAATTAAGTAAAACTACCGGTCCTATCAAAACAAATTCGCACCTCTTTGTTGAGCACTATCAACTTTTTTCATTTCCCTTATTGAGATCACATATATACTTCACTTCACGTGCTTTCCCGCACCCGCTGAGAATGGAGATATCATTTTGTCTAAATCACTGAACGGACGTTTACAACTGGGAGTTATACCGTTATTCTTCACAAAATTTCTCATTTTTTAAATTACCCATAAGGCGCAGCGCAACCTGAACTATTGTCTACTTTGTCGAGATGTACAATATCTTTCGAGTTTAAAACATTAGCCATGTTTGTTATATTTTCTTTCCTACAAACATTTATTTTCTTTAAAACCATATATTAGAGGTGTTGAACGTGTTATAATAAAAATAATTTCAATTATAATAAAAATAATATTTCAAACTAGTACAAGTAGTTATATACTTTAAAAACTCATTGTGACGGTCATAAATTGTTCATTTCTGCCATATAATTGTGTACAATCGAGAGATTGCCAATATCCAGTGGTGGTTTTGTTGAAAGACCACATACTATTCCTTATGAATCTGAATGATTGTCTTTTGCAAGTGACTTTATCAACCGCATCGCAGTATGCATTTGGCCATTTAAAAACCAATGCTAAATATTGAAAGACATCTGATGGGGTGACAATGTTGGTTGGACTAGACTCTTGGTTGGTGTTTACTGGTTTATGGTCTAGTCTTTCTTTGCATTCGTCTGCAGACTAAATGCATAAAGTATAACCAAAATAATAATAAATTTAAAGTTAAACTCGATGACAAACAACATATAGTGGTTTTGAGGTTATGGTGCTTGTTACTACTCGTATGGTAATGTAAAGAAATATCACTCTCTATTGTTTATCATGGAGTTTAACTTTAAACTTATTATTTTTTTGGTTATACTTGATACATTTAGTCTACAGACGAATTCAAAGAAATCGAGACCAAGATCATGCCATCCACCAAGAAACCCCCTAACCAAGAGTCCAACCCTACCAAGAGTCCAACTACCACTGTTACCCCATCAGATGTCTTTCAATATTTATCATTGGTTTTTGAATGGCCAAATTAATACTGTGATGCGGTTGATAATGTTATTTGCAAAAGACAACCATTTAGATTCACAAGGAATAGGATGTGACCGTTCAACAAAACCACCTCGGGATATTGGCAATCTCTCGATTGTACACAATTACATGGCGGAAATGAACGATTTCTGGCACTCGTAGTGAGGTTTTAAGTATATAACTACTTGTACTAGTTTGAAATATTGTTTTTATTATAATTGAAGTTGTTTTTGTTGGAAGGGAAGAGCTTGAGCTCGATTTTGATATGTCTGGATTTGACACGTTCAACACCTTGAATATATGGTTTTAAAGAAAATCAATGTTTCTGGGAAAGAAAATATAACAAACATGCCTAATGTTTTAAACTCGGAAGATATTGTATAGCTCGACAAAGTAGACAATAGTTCAAGGTTGCACTGCGTCTAATGGGTAGTTTAAAAAATGAGAAATTTTGTGAAGAATAACGGTCTAACTCTCAGTTGGAAACGTCCGTTCAGTGATTTAGACAAAATGATATCTCTATTCTCAGCGGCGGGGAAAAGCACGTGAAAGTGAAGTATATATATGTGATCCCAATAAGGCAAATGAAAAAAAGTTGATAGTGCTCAACTAAGAGGTGCGGATTTGTTTTGATAGAACCGGTAGTTTTACTTAATTTAGATATACTAGAATGTTGTTTTAATAAAATTGTCACTCCTTCATAGTGTTTAAGTAAAATTTAGGAGGTTAGTTTGAATAAAATTGTCCTTCTTAAAAATATATAGTGAGTGATAATAAGAGAAATGTAGATTGTAGAGTAACAGACATTAAAAACAAAAGGTTTCTCTGAAGCCAAAATCTCGACGTTTAGATGAAGTTGTGGGCAAGAAATTGGGATAAAATAGTTTGTATAGTTAGAGTTGTTTTATTATATCAATACCATAATGCTGCTCTTGATAAATTTTTGACATGTAAAGAGTAATTAGACGAGTAAAATATTTAATTTGAAATATTGTTTTTATTATAATTGAAATTATTTTTGTTGGAAGGTAAGAGAATTTGTGCCCGAGTTTGATTTAGATATGTCGGATTTGACAGGTTCAAGACCTCTAATATTTGATTTTAAAGAAAATAAAGGTTTCTGGGAAAAGGGAATATAACAAACATGGTTAATGTTTTAAATTACGAAGAGTTTGTACAGCTCAACAAAAGTAGACAATAGTTCAAGGTTGCGCTGCGCCTTATGAGTAATTTAAAAAATGAAAGATTTTGTAAAGTATAACTCTCAGTTGTAAACATCCGTTCAGTAATTTAGACAAAATGATATCTCCATTCTCCGCGTTTGGGGAAAGCACATGAAGTATATATGTGATCCCAACAATTATACAGTTGATCTGTCCAGTCTTTGGAACAAATACATGTGGAAGCGGAGACGTTTACTTAATTTAGATATATTAGAATGTTTTTAATAAAATTGTCGCTCCTTCAGATTCTTTAAGTAAGAGGTTAGAATGTTACTTTTAATAAAATTGCCCTTCCTTTAAAATCTTCGATCTGTTCTCGTGCGAAAGCAGATCCCTATTTTCGCACTCGCGAATAACTGGAGCCTTGAGATGAGATTTTTTAACAGGGTCGATCTGAGAGAGAAAAGTTGCGGCTGACTTAAAAAAAAAAAACTTGTCTCTCTCCAAATCTGGACCGTTAAAAAATCTCATTCGACGTCTGGGATGATGTCCCGCATGTGCGGGACATTTGGCTGTCCCGCATAGGAGCCGTGAGCTAAAATCTTGATCTTGTTAAGGCAATAGGGATGATATTTAGATTTGGTGTTATGTTTAAATTATATAGCGAATGATAATATTATTAAATTTTGTGTTATCTTGTTATGTTTTTATTAATTTTTTATTTAAATTATATAGTGAATGATAATAACGTAAATGTAAATTGTGAAGTGACGAACATTTAAAAACAAAGGTTTCTCTGAAGCCACAATCTAGACGTTTAGGTGAAGCTGTGGGAAAGAAATTGGGGTAAAGTAATTTGTAGAATTCAAAGTTTGAAGTAGGGATGACAATGGACTCAGTTGAATCGGAGATCCAACTCGGCCTAGCCCACTACAAGAGTAGAATATTTGATTCTAATAAACTTGTCTAATAGGTTTGTATATTTTACAATATATACACTTGGAGCAAATTCGATTATGATTCAATGAGAAACCGTCTCTTGCAGAGACATTTTTTTAAAGGAAAAATGAAAATTGGCTCTGCCAAGGACACTTTCGTTTAAATTCAAACTGCTCCTAGTATGAAATTCAAACGAACATCTGTTAGGAGCGATTTCTATATTTTGGGAAAGACTTTTAAAATGTACAATATTTTGGTACTTTTAGTTAAAAATATAATAATTTGGGGAATAACTCATACTAAATTGGGATTGACTTTATGTTGGTGGTTTTCTTTTGTGTTGATTTTGATGGAAAACATTACATAAATTCATTTTTTCGTATGTATATTAAAATTTATACACTTTTAGGAGGTATGGTATGTAATTGTTTATATGAAGTAGAATATTGATGATGGAGATATCAAGGTCATTCTTTAATTCCAAAAGAAACTTGGAAGAAGGTTTGGAAGGCAAAGCTACACCCAAGACACAAACACTTGTTATGGAGAGTTATATCAAACATCTTGCCAACAAAAGAGAAACTTGCAATGGTAATGGATGTAGGAGTCCTTAACTATCTGATATGTGGTAATGAAAATGAAAATATAACACATATTTTTCTTAAATGCCCTCTGGTAAAGCTGATATGGATCATGTCAAAGTGGAATTTAAATGTGGAGGCAAAGATTGGAATTTCTTAGAATGGATGGAACAACTTATGAATCCTGAGAAGCTAATGGGGATAAGAAAGGAAGAGTATGAGGAATTTTCCAACTTCCCAACAGTTTGCATGGAGCAAATCTGGAAGGAGAGGAATTCAATTCTACATGGGGGGGAAAAGAGAAACTGGGAAGACATAGGGAAAGATACTGCCAATCTTGCAAATCTTTACTTTCTGGCAGGTAATAAAAGAAGTTCAAAAATTCTTTCAAATCATATTATGCCTACAAGCTGGGTTGTTCCCCCAATTCATTGGAAAAAAATCAACTTTGATGCATCTTTTAAGAATGGCCAATATATTGTGGCTGTAATTGTTAGAAATGAGAAAGGTGAAGTGTGTTATGCAGAAGCTGACTCAGGATGGGCAACTGATGCATTCACAGCAGAGGCAAAAGGAGCTTTACTGGCGATAAATACAGCAATAGACAAAAACTGGAACAAGATCATTTTTGAGGGGGGATGCAGCAAATGTGCTTTTTACACTCAAAGGAAATAAGGAATCTGAAGAATGGCAAGGTAAAATCACAATTGATTTATGTAGGAATAGAATGAAGTTATTAGATGATAAGATATTTATATCTATCCCTAGAATGTGTAATAGGGCTGCCCACAATTTGGCAAATTGGGCTAGAATTCGTGATAAAAAGGGTTGTATTCCTTTATCACTTCTGCCATCTGAGATATGGTGTGATGCTCAAACCTGTGGAACTTTTGTTGATATTCTTCCTGTTGGGGAAGAGGTTTTGAATACATATTAATTAGTTTGCATAAAAAAAAAAGAATATTGATGATGTGATTTATGAAGATTGATTTATATAAACTATTTTATGGTTTTGATGGACTTCTTGTGATGGGATTCTAAGGTGTACTTTTCCAGAACTTATTTGAAAGGGAATTGCATTAGACTAACATGGGTTTAGCAGAATGGTCATAACATGGCAGCCAAGAAATATTATGACCATTCTGCTAAACTCATGTTAGTCTAATGCAATTCCCTCTTTGAGGAGGAGCCGTTTGGGCTACTTATCATATCTTAATTTTGTCTTCTTTTATCTTTGTTAATTTACTCTTCTTCATCTGTGTTAATTTCTATTTTTTTAATTTTTTTTTGCCCCAAACGCAAGTCTGTGTTCGCCCCTAACATAAGCCAATAGTTTTAAACCATAATTAAACACTACATTCATTCTATAATATAATTCGTTTAGTATATTTAATAAAAATTAAGGAAGAAAAAAACAAGTTACTTTGTTAGTCACAATATCAATATTACTTTGAGGAAAGCACTATTTATGCCCCTTCAACTATTTTGAAAAGCAAGTTATACCCCTTTTTGAATTTGTGTGCCTTTTATACCCGCAACTATATACGGGGTGCCCAAAATACCCTATACTGGCGGAATCCGGCCAGCTGCGGTGGTTTTTCCCACGTGACACTCACACCACTCGAGATGTGAGGGGTATATTCGTCCATTATCATCATCTTCTTCCCTATAAACACCCAATTCATTCATCATATTAATCCCTTGCTAAATGAATTCCTTATAACTAATGCTCATACAATCACTCTAATTCTTCAAGAATGCCCTAATTTCAAGATTTCCCATCTAAATCAATGGATTCTAGCTCATCCTCCATTTCAAGAAGATTCAACCAAACTCCATCTTTCAAACCTCAATTATATTGTAGATGTAACCCCCCTAGACCTGTGGTTACTCGGACCTCAAGAACGACCTTAAATCCCAACAGAAAGTTCAATGGGTGTCAAAAATTGAAGGTAAGTTGTTAATTTTGTTTGTGTTTTTCTACATTTATTTTCGGAATGTTGGGTTATTTGAAACTAATATGCAAAATTTAACATGTTGGGTTGTTCATTTGTTGTTGTTTCTTAGATTAATGGTGGTTGTGGATTTTTTGAATGGATTGAATTTTTGGATGAATGGGATATGAACATTAGTTATAAGAATTCATTTAGCAAGGGATTAATATGATGAATGAATTGGGTGTTTATAGGGAAGAAGATGATGATAATGGACGAATATACCCCTCACATCTCGAGTGGTGTGAGTGTCACGTGGGAAAAACCACCGCAGCTGGCCGGATTCCGCCAGTATAGGGTATTTTGGGCACCCCGTATATAGTTGCGGGTATAAAAGGCACACAAATTCAAAAAGGGGTATAACTTGCTTTTCAAAGTAGTTGAAGGGGCATAAATAGTGCTTTCCTCTATTACTTTATTAAACATAATTTGTATATCACTAATTCTATCTAAGAGAGTAATATTGATATTTTAATTAAAAAATATTTTATATTTTATATTTTATAACATTATTTTAAACGACTTATATTAAAATGAGAGGTTTAATTTTACCTAAAAGAGTTTAAAAAAAAGGCACCATATATAATTAAAATGATCAGCATACTCATCAACCGTCTTAAAGAAATAATATGGATCACAAGGTCTTTAGTCTAGTGGGGCAACGGCCTGCCCACAATCTTGAGGTCGTGGGTTCGATACTCTCCCCGCATATGGGGCATGCTTTAAATTGTCTCTCTTTCTAGAGTTATCTCCTCCTCTTGTGAGGTGCTACTCTCCCCTTTGGGGTGTACAAAAAAAATAATAATATGGAATCTACTAAAGAAGCATCTCATGCGTTGATCACGTGCATGCGATTTAGAAGAAGATTTGTCTGTTCTTAATCTTTTTTACTAATATACTACACGTGACCGTGCAGATAACCCCATAAGGGAGGGGATGGCAAGGAGATCTAATTACTTTTCCATGCACAAATATTAATTATTCCAATCTGTAATAATTACTCCTAAGATAATAAGGGGAAAGGCTAGCTAGACTTCACATTAAATCATCCTACTTTTCTATATTGAGTTAATATAACATGACTTCACTTCATGTTTTTTTTTTTTTTGAGATTTTTTGCCCAAAATCTCGTAAAAATGAATTATTTTATAAGAAAATAATAAAGGTTCAAAGACACTGTTAAAGAAGTTAGTGCAGATGACGTAATATTTATGATTTAAAATAATAAATTTTGAATTTGATACTCCCGTCTCAATGATAAGATATATAAATATATAAATTAACCCTACTAGTTACATTGGTGTTGTGTACTCCCCCCATTCCCATTTGTCGTTTAGGAAATTTATAGGTATCCAAATTAATTGTCGTTTAAGACTCTTTTATTAGTTGTCAATAATTTATTCAAATTATACCCTCGACATTTCTTTTATTTGCCGCCTCTGTCATCCCTACTCTTTCCTTTCTTCTTTTATATTATAGAAGTGATAGTTTTTATGTTATAGAAGTGAGAGAGGGGTAATATTGAAACTTTCGGTTGTCATTTTTCTTAATTTTCTAAAATTATCTAAAGAGTCTTATATTTAGGAATGGAATGGTACTATTTACACTCGAGAATTTAATAATTTACTCGAGTCATATAATTCGATGACAAAATCGATGAAACGGAAGAAATCCGAGTGAATGGAGTGAGTACTATTTACACTCAAGAATTTAATAATTTACTCGAGTCATATAATTCAGAAAAGTTAAGGGTTGGATCTAAATATTGAATTCATATATAGAAGTAGTGTGTATGTGGGAAGGGAAGGTGTCAGCGAGTGAACAAAAAAAGAAATAATGGTACAAAAGGCTGCAAATGTGATACCTTTCCAACTATTATGTCTATAGAGAAGAAGAGAAGAAGGCCGGTTTGCTTTTTGCATGAAAATGAGCTAAAAAGAAATATTCTGATTAGATAGGGAATTAGATTCTTTCACCACTAACTCAATAGTAGTCCTCTTATAATATTTATTTATTTCCAATTCCATATGGTTATAATTTATCTATTTCTCATATGCATTATAGGGTGTCCATATTTATAGAGATAGCGGAAAGTATCTTATATTAAGAATACAGACAGTGAAAGTATTTGATATTTCTTAAGTAAATTTGAGGGGGCGGACGTCACATGTCTTCGTCCTTGTTCTGGTCTTATGTCGTACTTACAAGTTTTGCTCTATGAGTTTTATATTTACATGCAGGATTTGCAGATGTTGTGAGTGAGATGTGGGAATCGGGACCAATAGACCGATCAAATCTCCGTGTATTCCCATCTTACATAATATAATTAATTAATTAGTTAATTAGTTGTGATTAGTGTCGATCTATATACTTTGCTTTTATTTGGATGATCAAGGGAACTTTGTAGGCCTTGTTGTCCGTAGGTGTAACCCCACAGATGTTAGAGAAATCTTCCATTCACATTATCATGTTTCGCTGGTTTGAAAATAACAGATGATGCCGCTTTTTTTTTTTTTTTTTTTTTTTTGAAGCTCGGATGAGCGGTTGCCCAGAGAAGAGAAACACTTCATAAGAGGAGAAGATAGCCCTAGAAAGGGAGACAAATAAATCTTGCCCCAAGTATATATGGGGGCTTGCCCCACTGGATTAAGGGACCTATGATGATGATGCCGCTTATAATGCTCCCTGATATAGTATTGTAGCAAGAGATGATTAAATCTTAATTGGTAGTACCTCCATTTCTAAATATCATACTTTTATTTACGTGCTACGAAAATTAAAGAAGTAAAAATTAATATATTTTTGTAATTAAAATATTAATATTACTCTCTTACATAGATTTAATGGTATATAAAAATCATATTTAATAGAGTAATATTGATATTTTAATTACAAAAGTATTTTAATTTTTACTTCTTTAATTTTTGCAACATTTAATGAAAATTTTATATTTAAAAATGGAGGGAGCAGTATATAATAACACATATCTTACTAACCATGTTAACCATGTCGTAGTAGTTTCTAACCTAATGTTCCCCTATTTCACAATACATAATAACATACAAATTTTCAGATTAATAAAGAGAAAATAAGGAATTTTCTATTATATTTTTATTAATTCTATTAACATAATAGATAATAAAGTATTAGTGATGGTAACTCTATTTTTAAAAAAAATATGTAAAAGTCAAATAATTTTAGAAGAGAAAATGCTTTATATTACTCCCTCCATTCCTAAATATAAGACTCTTTAAACAATTTGAGAAAATTAAGGAAGTTGTCATTTTCACCCAAACTTCCAATATTATCCCCCACCCTCCCTCTCTCTCACTTCTTTGTCATAAAGAAAGGAAAATGTTGAGGGTATAATTGGAATAAATTGTTGACAACAAATAAAACAACCTTAAACGACAATTAATTTGGATACCTAGATATCTCCTAAACGACAATCAATAAGGAATGGAGGGAGTATAAAGTAGGAAAATAGTATTATTCGTCCGAAATTGAATGTCTCATTTTCTATTCATTTTGTATACAAAATGAGACATTTAATTTCGAAATGGGGGAAGTAATATTAGGTATTCATGTGATTAGTATTCCATCTCAAGGGCAAAATGACGAGTCATTTCAACAGAGGGTAGCAATTGTAAACTGCGGTATGGTTATCTGTTGAATACAAAAAATTCAGTATATAATTAACATTTTTTGGTTGTAAATTAAAAATTCGAAGGTCCAAATTTTTTTGATCGAATATATGTTGTAATACTTCAACACTTGTTGCATAAAGCATGCATTATATTCTTTATGGCATGTGTTAATTAGGAGAAACACCTATTAGATAGAATGTAGCACCTATCTAAAAATTTGCAATACCCAGCAAAAAAATATTCAACATGTACTGAATTTTTAGTGTTCAAAGGTGAAGGAGCGCACCGACCTAGAGATTCTAAAATTGTATCTCTTTTTTTTTAAAAAAAATTAATTTATACTTATAAATTGTAAAATTTTTAAAAAATTATTAACAAAATTTCCTCTTACTCCTCTAATAAATATATAAAATTTGCCTCTCACACCCTCTACATGAAGTTTTATCTTCCCCAATATATATAAATAATATATTCTCAATCTCAGCACAAGAAAAAAGAAGAAGAAAAAAAATAGATAATAGATGTGTTGGGGTCCTGCATGTTTTGCATGGTGAGACATCTTTTTCAGAAGAGAAGAGAAGAGAGATGTTTGGTTTTGATGGTAAAGTTGAAATGGAGATATAGATTCCTTCTTTCTTGGTAGGCAAAGAGCAGCTTAACATGAAACATATATATACTTTTATAAAAGAAAAGAAATTAAGAAGGTTTTTATGTTTCAGAAGGGGCCCTTTGGGTATTGACAGGGCGCTTTAGGAAAAGCACAGTCTTCCCGACCATCAGCATCTCATCTAGCACCTCCCCCAACCATCTCTCTCTCTCTCTCTCTCAAATATCTAGCATATTATGTGGTTGGCGTGTCCAATAATATTTAATTCTTGTGAAATTAAACGGTATTTAATTTGAGATCGAAACATCTTGAGTAGGGGCGGATGCATGATCAAATATTTTGGAATCAAACTATAATATAAAAAATAAAACTATTGTAATTTTTTTTGTTAAAAACAAATTGAGGGGCTAAAGTGGAATTATACTGAAAATATGAGGAGAGAGTATGTAAAAAAATTCTATTACTAAAAAATAAAAAGGGAGGGGGTGGGGGAGAACAAGGCCCTTCATCCTTTTACATGAACCGTCCTCAATTTTGAACTTGGTGAAAGTTAAATTATTTATATAAAAAAAAAAGAGAAAATCGCTCTATATGTACACCAACTATTTCTTCTTTTCTCTAAATGGTACAAAGATAAAATTAAGCCCTAAATGTACATGAACTTGTTACGCGGCTGCTCTGTTTGTCAAAATAACGTTTCAGGCGATAATTCCGGCTAAAATAGCCATGTGCCTGCACATGTCTCCGGAGTTGAGGGTAAAATGGTCACAGACCGTTGTTGCCTCCATCCTCTCCCTTATTCCCCACCATGGCCGGAGCCAACCACCACCATCCCAACAAACCCGCCACCCCGTCCTCCTCTAAGAAATCCAATTCCAAATCCACCACCTCAAATAATAAAAACCCTCCTCCTCCTCCTCCCACCACCATTTTTAATAATGGTAGAAACCCTAATACTAAATCCCCATCAACTCCACAACCCATAAACAATTCCACCAATAATAATAAGAAGAAGAAGCTATCACCAATTAGACCCCAATTTTTGCCCAAATTAGACCCGACCCGTTCAAAGCTCATTACTTTGGGGGGTTTAGAGTTAGGGTTACCAATTGGTGGTGGTGGTGGGAGGAGGGTCTTTATTTGATGGGGGTTTGAATTTCTTGGAGAAGGAGGAAGGGGGGGGGGGGTGAGGATGATGATGGTGGTTTTTTATTGGTGGAGGAGGATGATGGTGTGTTTTTGACCATTATGCCCCTCTTGTCGGAGACATGTGCCTCGCACATGGCATTTTTATTCAAACATTTGGCCGGATTCCTAATTTTGACAAACAGAGCAGTCGCGTAATAAGTTCATGTACATTTAGGGCTTAATTTTATCTTTGTGCTATTTAGAGAAAAGAAGAAATAGTTGGTGTACATATAGAGCGATTTTCTCTATATAAAAAATAAGTCAATATATTAAGTTGTTTATGAAAAGAGGATGTCGTTATGTTTCTTGGCCTCATAGTTTTTTTCAACAAACTAACGTGATCAACTATATTATTATATTGCTTAAATTAGAGTTCTACAATATATATATATATATATATATATATATATATATATATATATATATATATATATATATATATATATATATATATAACAACATGACTATTACAACGTTAAAACCCACACCACATTTTTGGAACATGCTTTATAGACCAATGAGCCCTTTTACCCCTTATAAATATATAAAATGGTAAATACACTCTAACTTATACTCCCTCCATTCCCATTTAATTGTCGTTTAGGATATATATATATATATATATATATATATATATATATATATATATATATATATATATATATTTAAATTAATTGTTATTTACATGTCTTTTATTATGTGTCAATAATTTATTCTAATTATACCTTCAACATATCTTTTATTGGAAAAGTGAAAGAGAAGGAGGAAGGAAGGGGTATTATTGGAATTGTGATGGAAAGATTATTGTTTGTTTGAGGTCTTTAATTTTTTTTAAATTGTCCTAAATGACATATATTGAGGAATGTAGGGAGTATTATTTTTGGAAAATTACTTCTTGGACACATTGGGAATCTTAATCAGTCAACTGGAAAAAGGTAACACAGTATTATAAAGATTTCCTCAATTACAAATTACGTGTGAAGAAAATCGCACACTTAATTATGGGTACGTATCAAGTGATATTGATGGTACAAATAACTACTTTTTTTCTTTTTATTATGGAGAAAATTTGTTAAACCCAAAACTTGTAATTTCGAATTAAAATTGCTATATTAACTGACGCGGTCTTCCTTATTACATAATCACAATTTTTTTTTCTTCTTGTACACATACTAAAAACCCTTCCTTTAATTTTATTTTTCCCTTTAGAGGCGCTGATAAGATAACACTAACTCAATTATTGAATATCTAACTCGTAGTATTACACATGAAGAATCACAGAAAATAAAAGATAAAAAGAAAATAAAAGGATAGTCAAGAACTCTGGTGACCTAAAGGAACTTTGAACAACGGAGACTGCATGGGGATATGCTTTGGAAGTTTGTTGAAACTCTTCACTATAGAATGCCCACATGGATTTGTTTTTTTTTCACTCCTTATAACACTCAAATGCAGCATTCTTAATTATAATCTTATTTATACATAGAGTTTATTAATAATAAAAAAAATCATAATTAAAAAGTGCACAAAAAGTGTTATAAAGAATACTGTCACATAAGATCCAAAATGACATAATGCATAGTGACGGATTCAAAATTTATAATTGGGGACCGAAACTAGAAAATTTCAAATATTTGGGGAGGGAGGGAGGAGTGAGATGCAATCTTTTAAAGAGTTCTTTAGGAAAAAAAATTCTATAAAAAATGACATTTAAAAAAATATTGAGGGACAGCCGCCACCCCCTCTAAATCCGCCACTAATAATACAATGAGATTAAGATGGTAAAACAATTATAAGTGAGAAGACAAGGCTTTTAATTAATTTAAATATGATAATGGCATGCATAAGATATTATACTTGTGGTGTGCACAAATGTACATAAAGTCACCGGGAAAAAAAGAGAACGTACCCTTGGATAGTGACTACACCTTCGTCTTTCCCTTTCTTTTGTTTTTCTAATCTAAGATTTACCCTCATCAAATGATCTAACACCTTTAAGATAAAAGGGAAAGAAAATGTATAATTTAAGGTTTCATTTTACCACGGTTTTTTATAATCTTTAATACAGTATATCTTCCAATGTAATTCTGATACCATTAGCATTCACCATGAAAGTAGTAACTTTCAAAAGTTGGTAAAATCTTCTCTCTTAAATCACTTGAGATCTTTTGTTTCTATCTCATTAACTGTCTAATTTTTAGATAATTGTCCAGTGTCATACATTCTTTTAGAATTTATTATTATCTTTAGGTTTAGATTTTGTTTTCTTAAAAAGAAACACTAACACTTGGTTATTGACTGTTAATGAGACAGGAGACGAGACATGGAATTGGATAGAAGATTTGACCTGTCATAAATTACACTTTAATGTAATTTTCAGAGCAATTTTACGGTGAAGATTTATCACTTGGTAATACAGTCCTACTATGATAATATTTCCCATTAGAACTTTTAGTAATTGACAAATCTCTATCTTTAAATTGCACTGGAAGATCCTCCAAATTTTTAAATACTGGAGAGAAGTAAGAAGCTTTCATCACTATGTCTATGTATTAGCTTCTCTCTTTGTGTGTGCATGGCCAGATCTCATCTTTCTTTTCTTTCTTTCTTTGCCTCTCTTAAGATATAAACAGCTAAAAACTAAAAAGAGAAGTTTAGTTAATCTTGAAATTCTAACTAAAACTTTTTCTTGAAACCCTAAAAATCAATAAAACAAAAAGAGATAGAAAGAAAGAGAGGTGTGTGTGTGGGGGGGATTGCTAGCTAATAAATAAGCCACCAGCCTCCTTTAACTTTTTTCCAATTGATCTAAGCCCTTCTCTTTTTTGAAACTCTCTCTTGTAGATGTGATAATATTCTCCACCATAACCCCATCAACCTTTACAAAAGAAAGAAGAAAAAAAAAAGAAGGAATTTTGGAACCATGTTTTTTCCATCTCATCTTCCAATTTATCATCTAGATCCTCCTCCTCCTCCTCCCAATTGGCAACAGGTATATGAAATTCTTCAATCTTAAGAAAAATTCTTTCACAAAAAAAGAAAGATAAATATTCCTCATAAATTCCTTTTTAATTATCTTTTCTTGTTTATATATATATATATATATATATATATATATATATATATATATATATATATATATATATATTTTTTGAATATACTAGCTAGAATATTTCTAATATATATATATTTCTTGCTTTTCACTTGCTAAATTTTTTCAGCAACAAGGTGGAGGAGATGAGAATCATCATCATCAGCTTCCGACACCTCTCCCGCCTATTGGAGGTGGCGGTACTAGCTCTATTAGGCCTGGTTCTATGCCCGAAAGAGCTAGGCTAGCTAAGATACTGCAGCCAGAGACAGCACTCAAATGCCCTCGTTGTGAATCAACCAACACCAAATTTTGCTATTTCAACAATTATAACCTATCGCAGCCACGACACTTTTGCAAGACCTGCCGGAGGTATTGGACTAGAGGCGGCGCCCTAAGGAGTGTTCCGGTTGGAGGAGGGTGTCGGAGGAACAAAAGATCAAGTAAAAGAAGTAGATCAAAATCACCAAGTATGGGCCAAAGTACTAATTCAACTTCTTCAACTACTAGTGACCTATTAGGTCACAGTTTCCCCCCTCCACAACATTTACCTTTTTTTCCACCTTTACATGATTTAGGAAATATGGACATTGGATTGAATTTTTGTGGAATTCAATCTACTAGAGGTGGTAGTGGTGGTGGAGGAAATGAAATTCATGAATTACCTCAAATTGGTAATAACGGTACTATTTCAGCCAATAGTGTGACACATCATAATCTGTCAGCGCTATTTGCTGATCATGAGTGGAAATTGCAACAATTTCCTAATTTCTTGGCTAGCATGGAACAACAACCATCTGGTGCATATCAATTTGAAGGTGATCAATTAAATTATGTTGGAGGAACATCGTCGGATCAGCTCGAATCTAAGAAGAACACATTAGAAATTGAAGCTACACAACTAGCTTTAGTGAAGAATAATGGAGATCATAATCATCATCATGAAATATTACAAAATAATTTGTCAAGAAATTTCTCAAGTGCTAATCTTGGGAATGATCATTATTGGAGTACTGGGAATACATGGACAGATCTCTCTTGTTCTACTTCTACTCCTGGCCATCTCATCTGAATTTGCTACTTCTGATCAAGATTTAGTAATTTCTTCAAAATTCAGCTACAAATTTGATAAGGAGGACCATATATCCAAATGATCAAGTCCCTTTTCGAGGCGATTTGAAGAACTTAGATATGGTAGGCTTTGGAGTTATAATTTTTTTTTTTTTGTTCTTTTATTTGTTTTATTATTTATTTTCTATGTTTATGCTTGCTTATATGACTAGATATATGTTAGAAGTTCATGTTGTTTAAGACAAGAAGAACTAGGTTGTTAAACATGTCCAACTGCAGTACTCGTGTATTTTACTAAGGAACTTTTCTTGAATTAATGTGTGGAAGTGTATTTAATGCCTTGTATTCAGATGCTCATAAAAAGATGTTTCCCTTCTCCTCAAACTTTTGGGAAGTCGAATTCTAAACTTGACCTATTGATTTCGAATCTATGCATTTCTCGCATATTTTTGGCGATCATACAAACAGAAGTAGAGCCAGTGGACAAAAACTTTTACAGTTGTAAGATGAGTGTGAGTCCTTTTTCTTTTTTCTTTTTCTATTTGTCAATGTCTGACACTGGATCTTCTGAACTACGAGTCAGGAAGGTCAGACTGTTACATGAATTGCATCAATGTGTCAGGTCTATGAAATAGTTTCTCAAGACTGCAAATTTCAAATGCATGGTCTTGAAGGAAGAAAAAATAATGTAGCAAAAACTTCTGAATTCTAAGAAAAATTTATTGTTGATCCATGCTCTTTTGTTTAGTCAATGGTTGTACAAGCCCTTTTCTGGAGTCATCACGATGAAGTGAATTATAGTACATTGTCTGAGAATCAGCTCATTCATCTTACAATTCCCTTCCATTTCTATCGGTCCGGATCCTATGCGGAACAGTTTTTACTGTGCGGAACACCTGTTATGAAACTCAAGATAGGTGTTCTGATGCTCTGAACAGATGTCCTGAGGCTCAGAATAGTGTTTTGCGCGGTAAAAACATAACAGGTGTTCTGAGGCTTAGAACAAAGGTTCGTTTTAAATCAATCTTAACCGTAAAAAATTTAATTCAACAGACGAGTAAAGTTCCTCACGTGAGGAATTACACCGTTCCGGAGGCACCATCGATACATTTATTTGGGCATGTTCTTCAAAACTTGAAGCCCTAAATGCTTCATCATAAACTGATAACAATGAGACTATATATATATACATACATATATATATATATATATATATATATATATATATATATATATATATATATATATATATATATATATAAGAGCTTCCATACCCTGCAAACCCTTTACTTTTCAAGGGCAAAACAGTCAGAACAGTCGGAAACTCGTGTTATCAGTGGTGCAGTGTTTTCATTCTTGATGAAAATTTTGCAGTGTAGCAGCCATTAAATGAAGCCTTTGTCATGACCATAATGACCCTAGAAAGTTGAAATATTGAGCCATTGATGACAGTACTAAGAAACTCTCTTTAATCTCTAAAACGGTAATTTCAAATTCCCAGGTATCACAATGTTCGTATATTTTGGAAGCTTTAACCTCAGGTAGTTATCTTTCACCCTTTCAAGAAAACTGTTCATGAGCAAACAGGAGACATTTATGTCCAAAGCCCATGCTTTGAAAATCTATGAAGAGAGGGTGGCTGCTAGAGTATTGATCTTTTGTCATACTATTTGTTTTATCATCCGTCACAATGTTATTAAATTGAGGAATTTAAAATAAAAAAAAAAGTGGGATATATTACAATTCCTTTATGGTTTGAACAGAGAATGAGATTGAAAATAAGACAGCTGATCTCAAATTGAGACCATGCAAAAGAGGCTCGCTTATTTTTTATATCATAAAAGGGTAAATTATACAAATTATCAAAATGGGAAACTACAAGTAGTTTACCGATGTTTACAACTTGGTATCATCCACACTGAGGCTCAAGTAGTTTACATCAAATGTGTTTGAGTATCATAACATGCGCACTGCTCACTTATTATTTTCATAACCTACGCACTGAAGATGATTCAATAACTTGGTATTGTTGGACGAGTTTGTATAAAAATATATATCACAAAAAAATTTAATAATATTTGAAGGGTCAAACTTAATATTTCAACATTTCTTCTGATTCTTTTTTCTAAAAATAAAAAACATGATTTGCAAAAATTTGGGACAGCCGCTACCAATTCTTAGATGTATCTTTATGTACTTTGTATTATGTATAGTAGCAATTGACAAGAATATAAACATTTTTTGCACACATATTATTTGGGCGCTTTTGCTAATCTTCGATAATTAAAATTGACGATTTTATTATTTGGTAATAAAGTTTTAACATAATATTAACTTTTACAATAAAAATAGTACTATCTCCGTCCCAAATTAACTGTCCACATTTCCTTTTTTGTTTATCTCAAATTAACTGTCGACTTTCTAAATAAAGTATGTATTAATGATAATTTTTTCAAGTTTACCTTCTTCCAACTCCTCATTGAATACTATTAGTTAATTTAAATTATTACTTTCCAACAAATATTTAAGAGGTAGTTGGATATTATGTGAGAGGAGGGAGAGAAAATATATAAATTTTAAATAAGATTAATAAAATTAATGATGGTTATTTTAAACTTTACTTATATTTTACCATTAAAATTATCAAATCCTTAATAACCGTACATTTGTCAAAGTAAATAAATAATATAGAATGAAGGGAATACTTTATTATTTTTGCACTGAAAAATATTGTATTAAATAATTGAAGAGGAGCCAAATCCGATTGTATGTCACGTATATGGTGGCTTTTGTGGGCCATTAATCTTTAGCTATAGGCTCCCAACCCGAGGGAGGTGGTTTTCCTAGATGGTTTACAATGATTTTGCAATTATAGAGATGAAGCAAGAATAGAAGTAATACAAATGGTTGGTCGTACTTTCGTATTTTGCTCTTTTCCAAAATGAATTTGAATGTGATAGCTAGATATGATTGTTTTGTAATTAATTGATAAATTTTACTTTTTAAATTCAAAATTTTATAAAATTTGGCACATTTCTTTCAATTTTATCCTTAGTTAACTTATTTAATACTCACTCTATTCACTTTGTATTTTGCACGAGATTTAATGTTTCATCAAATGATAAAGTAGAATATAGTAAAATGACAAACATGACATTATTTAATGTTGTTTCCAATTTAATTCTACATTCTTTTCTCTATCTATTCTTCTCTCTCAAAGATTTAATGTAAGGGCAAAATTAGAAAACTCATCATTAATAAACCATTTATTTAGAAAGTTGACAGTTAATTTGGGACAGATAAAAAATGAAATATGGACAGATAATTTGGGACGGAGGAAGAACTTTAGTGTTTCCAACCATTTCATACTTTACACATCAAACCATATTTTAATTAGGGGTAATTTAGACTTTTTTCTTTGTAATTATTGATTTATAATCATTTTCTTGGTCTATGTAAAATGTGAAATGTATCAATTAATTAGAAAGGGAGATAGTAATATTTACACTCCTTAAAAAGACATATGTACCCTTATACTTTGCATTCTTACTCATATTGCTCTCTATCTTCTCCATCATCTGCCATCACCAATTCACCGTAAAGTCTTAAAGTTTTAGCATGATATCAACTTTTACTACTCCCTCCGTTCTCAATTATCTGTTACTTAGATATACTTTATCAGTTTTTAATTATCTGCCACTTTAGGAAATCAAGAGAGTATTAAATGTATTGTTTCCAAATTTAGCCTTATTTTTCTTTAATTTAGTTAACAACTAATTTTAATTGTCCCAACATAAATGTATTAATTGAAGGGTAATAGTATCTATCTACTTTTAAATTAGTATCCCAATCATTTTCTTAATTCGAGTGCAATGTCTTAAAGCGACAGATAAATGTGAACGGAGGAAGTATTTGGTAATAATGAGTCTAATAGTGATGGATTCTGATAGCAGGTATAACGATTCTCTCTATTTGTCTAATACACGTTTAAAATTGTATAACAAGTGTTCTAATTTTATGCCACGTGTCATATCCAATCAACATTTTGATTATGATGATGTCAACTATTCCGTCAGCACCATACTAAACAAATTTCAATCGGTGAGTAATTTGATCCAATAAGTGAAATAACTGTTAAAAAATAGTACTTGTTCAGGCGTTGAACAATTATTCTTAAACTAAACAACCATCTCAATAGATAAAGCCTTAAATTTGTTTAATAGGATACTGAAAAGAAAAAAAAATTCTTAGCACCAGAATTTAACTGACCAACCGAATCCATATTAAAAAGAAGTGAAGTATGCAGGGTAGTAAACTATGATGAAGATCAAAGGTGTCCTATCCCAGTGGGGCAGACGCCTGCCCACGACCTTGAGGTCGTGGGTTCGATACCCTTCACCTGCGTGCGGTAAACTTTAGTCTCCCTTTCTAGAGCCAGCTTCTCCTCGTCTGAGGCAATTCTCTCTCCCCTATATGGGGCAACCGCCAAATCGGGCTTCAAAACTATGATGAAGAGTTGGCAGTAGTCCATGGAATCTTGGTAGGGATTTGCTTTTGCAGTGTCCAAAGATCCGTTTAGCAATGCTGAGAAAGAATAAAGCTTTCAACCTATGAAAACAACCGTCAATAAAGCAAAGCTAACAACAGTATTGCTCAAGTTTCCTTCAAAATCAAATCCTTTTCTTCATTTATTTATTTGTCTATAAACCATTTTCGTTTAGTATAATATATATAATAAAAAGAGAAAAGTAATTTATGAACGATAAGCGAATTTCCTTTTGGAAATTAATTGTATGGAGAAAAGCAGATCGAGTGAAATTCATTGCACATTTCAATAGTTGTTTGATCCGGCAGCCATCACAAAAAATTAAATTAAATTCTTTGAATAATACTAAGAGAAAATAAATTTGTTATCATATATCTTATGATTTTTTAAACATAAAGTTTAAATGTTAAACTGTGTAAATATAGTCTACTCTGGTCTTTAGGGTTTATACGATTGAGTTAATTAGTTTGTGATTATAACTTATAAGCTCGATGTGAGACTTTATATTTCAACACTCCCCTCACATAGATATGTGAGTCAATTTAAGGCCCGCCGCCCTTCTTGGGTCGTACGGGGACAATTAGAGCCCACTTGGGTATTATGAGCCCACAATCCGACTTAAAGATCCACTCTGATACCATGTGAAAATTAGCTCATTAATTTATAAGTTATTTGTATATTCCTTAGACGGACTTCATATTTCAACATAGTTAATTTCGAACACTAAATATATGTTGCTTTTCATTTTTTTTTCAACGCAAAGATATATTTATATTAAATAATTAACATATAGTCTTAGTTTGTTAATTAAAATAGACGAGATGTTGAAAGGCACATGTATTGGCACGAATTTTTTCTCTTTTTCCAAGAGCAGCTTTCGCTTTTGGGACGCCCTTTGTTGGTTCCTATAGTATTTTTGGTACTATCATATCATATATTCATATTATCCATCTTCAAGATTTTCATTTCTCTATATAGCTATCGCGTATTTGTTCATATCTTTTATGTCATTTTATATTTCGTATTCTATTTTATTATTAAATTTTTTGTATATACCAGTTTTTCTTTTAAAAAAATAATAGAACATAAAGAAAAAAAATGCGATACGTAACAATTAAAGATGATCTCAAACTTAATGTTATTATGGTGAAACCTCTATATAGTAATACTTTATATAACAATAACATTTTTATAGTAATAAAAAAAGTATAGTCTCAACTCGGGACCAGTTATAAATAAGAATAAACTTATATTGTAATATTTCATGTTTTTTTAAGGAACATCCTTAATAAATTTACCTTCATATAGTAATAAAATAAAATTCAATTTTAAATATATCAATATCTATATAAAATATCCAGAATTATTTAACTATTTAAATTAAAATTCAGATGCTATGAAATACTTATCTAAAGTTGTCTGTGATAATGACTTAATTTTTTGGGTTAATACTGCATCCTTTAACTTGCATGTTCGTAGAAACTCGTCAACACAATCACCTTCTCGTTTAATCCAAAATATTTACAGTTTGTCCAACATGCTTAAAGATTCTTAACACGCGACTTTTTCTATTTCTACAATATCATCCCCGGATTATCACCTTGCACTTCTTGCATGATTCCTGCAATGATTTCTTCTTCTATTAAAGCATACACTATTTGTTGCTCATTTGGATGATTGAGGAAAACATCCACATCCACATACATTTTTTTTTACATTTCCTATATAATGTATATGTAAATGAATGAATCTTCTAAATCCAATATATACACAATGTACATGCATGATGTACGTACATTTGGTTTTTTAAGACTCATGAATCTTATATATCTTATAAATTCATATTTTTAAAATTTGAAGGGACACATTTTCAAGTGCCGTATAATGTATATTAGTTATTTTTTTTTTTAAAATTATAATTTTTATATGTAAGTCTCTATTTAAAAATAATTTTTCTATAGTAATATTTTTTTCTAGTCCCGAGAATATTACCGTATAGATGTTTTACTTATGTTGTTATGTGCCAATCACGTGTTCTCTGAATTCTTCTCATTGGGGGCTCCAAAATCTTCTGTTTTCCATATCCAAAATCTTATGTCCATATGCATATGATTGAGTAATTTTAATCAGTGGCCGTATTAGGCCCCATCTATTTTCCGTAGACATATTGCCATTGTCAAGGTATATATTCTTAATTTCATTAATTTTCCCAACAGTAATTTAGTAATGTGCGGTTTACGAGTTAATTAATTTCTCTCTAAATTATGACCTCAATATCCAGGTTGGAATATGTATGAATTAATTCAGGCAATGATGGATCTAGGTAGGGCCGTGTCTAGAGAATTGGGGGCCTATGAAAAAATCATAGGAAGACTTAATTATTTTTTATTATATCAGAGTAGGGAATGTCAAATTTTAAACTAATTATTTTGAGTCGGAAACATTTGTCAACTACATTAATCTTCTTTAGCTAGTCGGAAGCCTTTTTTTTAATTGACATCCCACCACCAAGATATATTCAGTGATTGATTGAATTAATGAAGGCCAATCTTTCTTGATATCTATTCAAAGCCAGACCTAGGTGGGCATGGGCTTCTGTCTCTCCAATATTTTTAAATGCCAATTTTGTTTTTTGTGAATTTTTTTATTTAAATTTCTCTCATGTACCTTAGTTGTTTTGAAATTTACTACTCATTTAATTTGAAATTGAATTTCGCATTATTTTAGAATATCTGAAGTTAAATGTCTTATATCATAAAATATAAATATGTTTTTATATAAACCTCCACCGTTGACATCTATAAGTATGATAGGATTAAGTTCCACTGACATATTAATTCACCACTCCCTTAATTTAAAACTAAATTGAAAATTAAACTCCACTAATTCATTGTCCTATTACTAACATACTCCAATCCAAAATTTCAACCCTAAATTTCTTAATTATTAAAGATAAGATTGTAACTACATTAAAAATTAAATGCCCTATTATATTATGTAATTCGTCTAACTTGTAGGTTATAGATCCCCTATTTATATTGCCATTTATACTGATTTAAAATGAAAGGCTTGCGTGACGAAGCACTAAGTTTGGAATTGGAATAGTGATGCATGCCAATAATAATATTCTTCAAATGCTGCCAAACATATATTCTGTTTTTTTTTTTTTTTGCTAAGTATATTTGATGTCTCCTATATTAACAGGGATGAAGTCAGGATTGTATTTTAGGGGCGAAAAACAAAAAACTGCAACAGTATACTGATCTATCTATAAAAACTGCAAAAAAAATTTTTAGAGGATAACTTGATAAAAAATTATGAACTATATATTATTATATATATTAGTATTTTTAAAAATTTTGGGGTAGAGCGTCCTGTATGTTAGTCAGCTTCAAAAGAATTTTTTTGATTGGTCTTGGGAAACTCTGCCCACATTATTATTAGCTTTTCCAAAAGTGAGAAACTGATGATCCTCAACTTTTGTTCCAACAACTAATTCTGCTCAACACAAAAAATTCAGTGCATATTAAATATTTTTAATTGTCGAATAAAAAGTTTGACAGTAAACATTTTTTAAAGCGAACTCTTATTATAATTTTGTAGCGCATGTAGCATAAAATATGTATTAAATGTCATAACACAGGTGTTTATCAGAAAATAACACCTAATGTATAGAATGTAACATTTATCTTAAAAATTTGCAACACTGTAAAATAAGTGTCAGTATATAACACATGTTTTTTTGTTCTTTGATATAGCTGCAACCACGTTCAAAAGAGAAAGAAAGAGAACCCTCCAGAAACCTGGAAATTTTACAGTCTTGTGTCCCTGCTAAAGCCGAGAAAGATACTGTCTTAACTGTTTACTTCCCATCTCGATAAATGAGTTCACAGCATCATATATCCAAAGGAAAAGTTCTGTTACATAAAAATTATGGTTCAAAATTCATTATGAACAAAAGATATATAACTAAAAGAGAATATAACTTTTATTTTTTTCTTTTTCTCCACTATGTGATGATATGAAATTATGAATGTTGTATTTTATTTATTTTATGACTAAAATGTTCGACTTTTACCCGACTAATTCAGAGGAGTGACAGTCTTCATCTAGTTCGTCATCCATGTAAATTTAGATGCGGCCATAATTTATATACACTCGGAATGAACGCTTAAAAACAGTTCTCTTTCCTATGAACCTTCTTTTACGACATGCAATTAGAACACCGAAAGAACGAAAAGCGTACAATGGTCTTACCTGCACAAAACATCCAAATTCTAAAATAAATATGGACTTCAACTATCGTGGAGATTAGGACTTCCGATACTCCATTGAATATCCTCCTGTTTTTTACCGCTTCACCATGCCCCACGAATAGTTCTGTTGTGAGAAAATAGAATACATACATATCAATTTAGGTTCTACTTATTAAAGGTGTTGTGTCCAAACAAGAATATGTTTCCTTATATGGTATATTAAACAATGTAACGACACAATTGTTCCGTTATGAGAAAATAGGATACATAAGTATCAATTTATTGTTACTTATTAAAGGTGTTGTGTCCAAACAAGAAATTATATAACATATAATACATATAGATTGTGTATTTTCTATTTCTAATTGAATATCAGTAGAGATTTTGAGTTTGAATTTTGACAATTTTACATGAAGTAGTATCAATATTAATCCAATCGTAGAGGAAGAGGAGAGGAAAATAGATTTAGATTATCGATATATTCAAATTCCTTATATATATGTATAAAAACACGTTATTCACTTAACAAAAATCTATTAAATTCGACATACATGTTTATCCTCTTATCCACGTGTCAATCTCTCTACTCCTTTCCCTTTTCCTTTGCTTTTTTATGCACAAATCAATCAAAATATCAAAAACTCATATCATCTATTTTGTGTTTCTTTCCGGCCCCATCATCCACCATAGTGTAAATCATGTAGAGATTTCAACAAGGGAATGATTAATTAGCCAAAAGAAGGTGGTAATCATAATAAAATTGAATAATTTTGTAGTGAAGATAACAAAGTCCATTAGAAAGATGATAACCATCAATAATATTACTATTAAAAGAATATGTTCAATTAATATAAGGACCAATAAATAATTATCTTAAAAAGTTTTTTTTTTTCAAGGAAAAAATATTTTGACTACTTTGTCATCTAACCTATCTCAAGGCTACTTTGCAGATGATGTCATGTAAAAAGCCAAAGGTGTTTTGGTCTCCATGGCAGTTTCTCATTGTGGGTTGCTTAGAATGTGACTTTCATGCCAAAATGTGGTCAATACTCAATAATCTAAAGGACACATGCATTATGAATATGAAATAATTATTCAACCAACACCACCTTTTAGCTGAAGATGTGGTGTGACAATCGATCCATATTGTGGGATCAAATCCCTTTCCCCCAATTAAAAAAACTGAAAGAATTATTCAACAAACAAAAAAAATTAAGATAGTTCAAACAAATTCTATAGATTTTGAACTCATTTAAAAAAAGGATTTAAAACTAATTAAAGACCTCTGAATAATTCAATAAAATTAAAAGGCCCTTTGAATAAATAAGTTTACTTATTTTTCACTTTCAATCATTATCTTTTTCTCAACATAGCTGAATATTTGACATGGTTTTGGTTTTGATTTTGGTTTTTGTTGATATTATTTCTAAAAAATGATTAAATATGAAAATTTTGGAGCAGATGAAAGGTTGATATTATTTCTAAAAAGATTATTAAATTTGAAAAAGTCTCCCCCCTCTTCCACTGCAGCTGAAAAGAAAAAGGTTTCTTTTTTTTTTTTTTGTGGGGTGAAAAAGGTTTCGAGAATGAGTAAAATGCCTCTAATTAGATTTTAAATTTTTTTACTTTTCTCTTTTTAGATATAAATTTTTTTTTTGTACATTTCTGAACATAAACAATTTACGGGACGTCCGATATAGAAAAAGTACTAGATTTCGACTAAAATTGGCCACGTGCCGACGACATGCTGGTAGAGGTAGGGGTAAAATTGTCTATCTAAAATTATTTTTTTAGCGAATAGCCTTATTTGGACACCCACAATTTTATTTTTCTCTTGTTAGACAAAAACTTTATTGTTTGTACATTTATAACCATAACCAAGTTTCGTGCTTCTATAATTAGAAATTGTCATAGATTTTAATTAAAAATATCAAAATGTTAAGAATAAGAACAAAGAGAGAAAAATGGTTTGGAGGTCCTCCGGATTTTCTCCTACCACAAATTTTTGCTCATATTAAATAATATCCAGTTTTTCTATTCAAAAAGAACAAAGAGAGAAAAATGGTTCTAAATTATTACTGATTCAATACATGATACAACTATCATCTAAGATAATTGCAACTAACAAAGCTGAGCTGACAAATATCTAACAGAAAAGAGAAAGAATAATTCTACATTATTATAGATTCAATACCGGAAAAGTACATGTATCTTTACTTTTATATCACTACACTCTAAGAGTATTTGTTACTGACAGAGGTGAGATGAAAAATATCTAACATAATAGAGAGAGTGATTCTACGTTCTTATTGATTCAATACAGGAAAAGTACATGTATCTATACTTTTAAGTTTTATACAACTAACATCTAAGAGTAATTGTAACTGACAAAATTGAGTTGAAAATATCTAACCGAAAAGATTACAAGAGGGAAATAACTCGTAGACGGCGTTACTCCAAACTCCAAACTCATAAGTATTGCTAATTAATCCAACTCATTGTCATAAACATTTAACGAGTTACATTTGCATTCTTTATTCTTTCTTACACTAAACCGAGTTCAGTTTGATATTGTCCCAACTTTGTGTCTTCGGCAATTTCTAATTGTAGAAACCCAAAAATTGTTTATGGTTATAAATGTACAAATAAAAAAGTTTTTGTCTAAAAAGAAAAAAGTTTATCGAAAGTTATTCAAGCATTTATCTATCCTCAGCCCTAAGAACCCGATTGATTTATAGAAAGCCCACTAATTCTGGTCCGGCGTCTAATTGCAATTGGAAATGGGCTAACCGTAATCGAATAACTTTGATTGGATCCTATGAACAAAACCCGCGGGCCGTAAGTGTGTTTCAAGAGTCGAAGCTCTCCAATTATCACCATGTCCAATTCATCTGAGAAAAAAAATGTATTTCAAAATGGAAATTTTATCTTGGATTTATTCCATTAATGTTTCCTTAATTCGCTCTTCACAAGTTTTTTCGGCACTTTTTTTTTTTTGCTAAATAATAAATTTTTCATTAATCACAAAATAACCGAAGTCATTACAATAAAAAAAAAATCTGAAAATATAAGAAAATAAAAGTTATACATTGATTTAAAAAACCATGATAACAGACAAAAATCATACCCAAGAAAACTTGGTTTGTTAGGAAATACTAAGATAAAAACTAGTAAACTAAACAAATACATAATCTTCTTCTTCGCTGCATCTTCTCCGTAATTCTTGAACGATAGAGACAGGAGAATACATGTTTTTTCGGCACTACTAGCACAAGTAGTATTGGTCAGCAAAGTAAAATATCTTTGCAATTATAAAAATATTATGTGTTCAAAATTAATAAATTATCTTTCGGTAAAAATAGTTATTCTCTTATTGAAAATAGATATTATGTTTGTTAAAGTTAGAATAGCTATTAGAGATAATCACATTCCATATTTAACTCCCCACATTTCATTTCATTTTATAAACAAAAAGACTTTAATACTCTCAATTAGCTATTTTGAAGTGTTGGGTTTGCTCGCCATTATACAACGACTTGTGTGTGACATGAGTTTCTCTAATATATTTATAGAGATTTACTGTAAGGTTCTTGTGCATCGTTTTTATTAATTGAATGTTGATATATATCATCTGATACTATTTTAGATGTGGTCTGGGACAAAGAAAAAATGGGGGAGGGCGACTGCCCCCACTCGAGATTTTTAAAAATCCTAATAGATATAGTAAATTTTATATGTAGTTCAGAATATTTGATCAAATTCGCTCCCAACATTCTTTTTTGCAATTTTTATATGTATTTCGGCATACTGATTTAGTTTTTCGTCCCCTCAACCTAAAAGTCTTGGATGTGATCCCTAATACTTTAGGGAATTGTTTCTAAAATTTATTATGTACATGTCATATAACATTTCGGCTCATACCTTGGTCAAATATTCATATAGGCTTAGAGCCTCTTTTCAATGAGATTTACTGGAGTATTTAGGATATTTAAGTATGTTCGTGTATAAAATAAACGGAAAGTATATGCAAAAACTAAATGTGTATTACAAATATCATTTCTTTAACTATTATCCATTTTTTAAATTTATTTGTATAATTAAATTTAATATGACAGGCGATAATAAATTAACATATACCATTAAAAATATACCTTACTATATTAACTTTAGTCCCCAATGTGAATTAAAATGCTGAATCTAATGTTTTTATACAAAAAAAAAAAAAAAAAAGAAGAAGAGGGATGGGAAAAATTCACTTCTAAAACTGTACTTGTGGGATTGGTCCACAGTTTCCTCGAATTAATTGAATGAAGCTCACATCTAATAGGGTTGTGGAGTCAGTCTCACAAAGAGACAGTGTGGGAGAGGAAGTAAGGGAATAAGAGCTGATTCTGATGAAGGCTCACGGCTCCTATGCAGAACAGTACGGATTCAGTACATGCGGGGACAAAAACTCATCCGTTAGATTAAAGTTTTGGCGGATGAGATTGATTAAAAAATGAACAGCTGTTCTTTGTTCTCAAGGCCAAAAAAATGTTCCGTACGTGCGGAATCCTTACTGTTCCGCACAGGAACCGGACTGCTGATGAAGAAGACCATTCTTGGAGTCCTCATTCCTTCCACGCGTGAGCCGAGATAAAAATAAAGAAGACAAACACCAACTTGCATATGTTAGGCATAACCATCTCCTAAATTTTCCTTTCCCAATCAAGAGGCCTACATATTATAGATTGATACAAGGACAAATAGTTCTATCTTATCTTTAGGTACATGCACAATCCTAACTTTTAATTTTATTTAATTTGACGATTGAATTTTAAATAAGTCGATCTTCAAATTAGGACCTGCTTTATGTGCTTCACCATCCTTGGAGGACGGGTTCATTAAGAACAATCATACTCATGGCTGCAACATGTAGCTGCATGAATAACTATTAATTTATTTTTAAATTTTTAAATGGATAATCACCAATTGAGATTTTATCATACAATATTAATTAAAAGTGAATGTCAGTATTACAACTTATCGGTGTAGAGTCTACAAAAAAGATTCGGTTTGAATTGAACGTCGGGAATGTTAATGAAATGAGTGGGAAATTTGTGTTAGTACTTGGTACAAGGAAGATGTAGACGGAAAAAAACGTAAGCGGTCCACGTTTGAATTGAATAAAATAGCTAGCGCAGCAATTTGCTACTCGTTGACTTTGATTATTATTACTCCATAGTAGTTGACCCGTAGAAATCTTCTTTATAAATTAACAAATTTTGCTAACAAAAAAATCATAGAACAGATTTAATTAATTACATACTCCATAGTAGCAATCGGGATTATTAAGAAGAAGTAGAATAAAATTAAATTATTATTTTAAAATAATTCCTTGTACGCACAAAGTTATTAAACTTTAAAGCAGTCACTTTTAGGAGAAATGGCGCCTCCACAACAATCATCAGCAGCAGCAGTTTCATTTTCAGCTCCGCCATCTACGACGGCGGCAGTTTCACCGGTAGTGGTTCTTGTAGTGAGGATTCTGACGGTTATTTGCTTGTTCATATCGATTATCATTTTAGCCACCAGCGAAGCTACGGCGACTGATGTGTTTGGTGACGAAGTCACCTTCAGGTTCAGTGATTTTTATGCATTCCGGTGAGTGAGAATTTTGACTTTTGATTTTTTTTTTTGGGTACGTCTATCATATATATAATAAGTTTGAAAATTTTGGATAGTTATTTATATCCATTTTAGCATATTAAATACACGGTTATTAAATAAGTGATTATGAAAATAAATAATCGCCCTTTTTAAGTGTAGGTAAAGACGTAATATTATATTATCAGAACATGTTAACAATTGGAAATTTAATTAGAACTAAATACTACAACATTCCGCAATCGAATTTGATCCTTACTGGGTGAATATATCTCATAATATGATGAGAACTAAGTGTTGTATATGCACTGTGAAAATTACTTCTAGAATTTTACACTCCTAATTTAATTCTTTAGAGGAATGAATGTAAAACTTCTATCTCACAAATTCTGTCATATCATTTTTCGGTTCATAAATATTTTACCGAATATCATGTTTTTCCTTAAGAGTTCTATCATTATTTTTTAAGTTAAAAAAAAAAATTGACATTTAACAATCTGTTAATTATTAAGACATAAAATGAGACGTAAAAATGAACATTAATTTGATCCACTATCTCACATATAAAAGGGTTTGAAAAGTCTAAATGAATAATGTGAAGTCAAATAGGAAATCTAAAATTTTAAAATGCCAACATAATACATTCTTAGTTTATTAATTAATTAGATTCCATAATTGTTTGATTCAAAACTTGAAATTGAATTGCTGCAGTTACATGATGGCCTCTATGATCTTGGGAGGTGCTTATGTTCTTCTACAAACTGCATTTTCAATCTTTCAAGTAAGCACTGGAAATCGAATTGGCGGGGATGCTCTTCTTAAACTCGAGTTCTACGGGGACAAGGTATATATTTTTGTATATACAGAATTAGAATTTAAAAATGACAAAATGAGATTCATTTATTTTATATTGAATGTCAGAATTTAATATCTCATTTCTTAAAATAAAATATTTTACGAAGAAATCAAGTAAGTTTCACTAACTTATAGTTCATCATTAACACCTACAACTTACACCGAATTTTCTTAACTAATAAGGTAAGATGGTAAATTCACAAGAAGTCAAATTCTCTCCCTAATATTCATATTAAGTCAAAATATTATATTCAATTCCGAATGAAAGAAGTTAGATATTAAAATCCTAAAAATTAGTGTATATATAAAAATTTCTTTTGATGTCAAAAGGACCGCAACTCCTTACAAAGATGGATATAAAGGCATCCAATTTTTTTGAAAAGTGTATCTTTTAGCTTTATAAAATTTAAAAATTTATAAAGATTATTAACAAAATTTTATCTTGCTCTGTTGAGAATCCCACATTGACTAGCTAGTGAGCAAATTTGTTCTTTATAAGGATTGGACAATTCTCTCACTCTTTATGTAGCTTTTGAGAGATTGAGTTATGCCCAAATTCATTTTTAACTTGATATCAGAGCCACCTAGTTCGATGTTGAACCCCCATTGATATTCACGCTCTAGATGTCCAGCCTTGGGCGTGAGGGGGTGTGTTAAGAATTCCACATTGACTAGCTAGTGAGCAATTTTGTTTTTTATAAAGATTGAGCAATCCTCCCTTCTTGAGGTACCTTTTGAGGGAATGAGTTAGAACTAAATTCATTTTTAACATGCTCTCCTTCCCTTTCAGAACTTATGTAAAATTTACCTCTCGCCTCGGACTTGTTACTCCTAGTTCTAATAATTGATTTTGTCTTGAGCAGGCTATTTCATATTTGCTGGCAACGGGTATGGCTGCAAGTTTCGGGTTGACAGTTGATTTGAACCGGTTACCAGGAAGTGACTCATCTCCAAGAAATTTTCTTAATAAAGTAAATGCAGCTGCAAGTATTCTTTTGCTTGGATTCTTGTTCTCTGCAGCATCATCTATTTTCTCATCTTTCTCTCTTCCAAAAAGGAGTTATTAGACATGTTTATCCAACTTGGGAAATATTTTTTCCCTAATGTAATTTGAGTTTCATTTGTTCCTTGGTATTTTTTTTGTTCCATAATATTTGTTCCGTTTGTAATACCAATAAAGATTTAATGTATACTTTTCAGTCTTATTTTTCTTTAATTATGATAGTCTCAACCTTTAAGAAGATGTCATTAAAATCTCAACTCTAGTCGAGAGGCCTCAGCTCTCTACACTTTGATAATGTCTTATTGACATATAACAGAAGGAATATTTATGATTATGTAGTGAAGAAAACAAAGTCTACTACAGAAATGATATCCATCCATATCAGGGACGAAGACAGAGGGTGCGGAGGTGGCAGTCGCCCACGAGATTTCTAAAAATATTACTAGATATATTAAATTTTATATGTAGTTCGAAATATTTTATCAAATTCGTAGTTCGGCATATTGTTGCAGCTTTCACCCCAATACTAAATTTCTAACTTCGTCCCTGATCCATATTACTCCTTCTATGCCAAAATAATTATTCACGTTTCTTTTTTGTTTTTCCAAAATTATAATTGCTTTTTTTCCAAATAAATTTCTATCTATAATTTCAAATTTATAATGGTTGAAAAATTTACTTTCCATTGAATCCAATAGCCCATGAGTGAGTAGGTCTGTCGATCCGCATGATAAGTTCTTTTTTCGTTACCAATTTTTAAGGGATTTGAGGTTTTTTTTTTTATTATTATGGAAAATGCCTTACTCCTCAATATAAAGGGTGAAAATCCTCTGTCCCCGTTTGTGTATGTCCCCGTATCCCTAACCAATTAAAATTTACTATATAAATATTTGTTTTAATTATATATACACATGGTGAATTGTGATTGGCTGGGGACACGGGGACATACACTGACGGGGACAGAGGATTTTTTGCCCAAAATAATAGACTAGAATGGCTTCCAATAACCTTCCCCGAGATCGTATTGATGTTATTGAGAGCATTCTCCAAATTCAATCTACTACAAATTTAGAGAAATATCTTGATTTCCCTATTTTTCAAAAGAGAGCGAAGGGTTCGGACTTTCAATTTATCATAGATAAAGTTCGCCAGAAGCTGTCAGGCTGGAAATCTAATCTTCTATCTCTTGTTGGTCGGCGTACTATCATTCAAAGTTTTTCTTCGCAAATCTTAACTTACTACTTCCAATGCCTACCTCTCCCTATCTCGGTGTGTGACAAGATTGATAAAGAACAGAGAGATTTTCTTTGGGGTAATTTGGGGAAAAAAATAAGTTTCATCTTGTTAAATTGGATAGAATCACCAAACCTAAACATAAAGGGGGGTTTAGGAATCAGGAAAGTTATTCATATCAATCGGGTGGGGCTTGCCAAATTCGTGTGGAGACTAAATAGAGATAAATCGAGTAACTGGGCTACTAGTCTGAACAAGAATCGATTCTTGTATTAAAAAAAGTTAATGACTCTATTAACCTTAAGGCCATCAAAAGTGGACTAGATTTGTTTCATGAAGCTTCAGCTTGGATTCCGGGGACTGGTCAAACTATTAGATTGTGGTATGATGATTGGACTGGGCTTGGTCCATTGAGAAATTCCATTGTTGGTCATCTTAATAGGATGAGGATAATATTAAGCTGCAGCATATTCTGGGCCAACATGGGAATTGGAATTTGGATTATTTATCTTTTCTGTTACCTACTCATCTTATTCATAGCATTAGAGTCATTCTTAGGAGAGAGAAATCTAGTGTTCCGGATCGTAGAAGATGGAAGAATACTGAGAGCGGGAATTTCGGATCGAAAGAAACTAATGAGCTTATCCATAACAACATTAGGGATGATAGAGTGGATAACAAGAAATGGGATTGGATATGGTTGACGAATTGTAGTCAAAGAATGAATGGGAAAGTTTAATTTTTTATCAATTGTGTCCTCAGTTTGAGAATGAGGATTTTCGCTCGTGGATCATGAAATGCTCTAAATCTACAAGATGTTCACAGTTTCATGGTTTGCAGTGGGGATTGCTTTACAGGTTGCTGGGTGCTTTGGCTTACTAGAAACCATAAGGTTTTTTCTCCTGGGAAGCCTACTCACAATCCTTTTGATGCCACTGTCATGAAGGCGTCGGAGTTTTTTGTTATTGGCCCGAATAAATCCAAGATTAGGAACATGAGATCGATCACGGTTTCATGGAAAAAACCTCCGCATGGTTGGATGAAACTCAATGTTGATGGCTCATCTTTTGACAATCCGGGACGAGGTGGTAGTGGTGGCATTATTCGTAATCACAATGGGAAATGGGTTAGAGGTTTTTCTGAAAATTTGGGTGTTTGATCGAATAATGTTGCGGAGATTTGGGCTCTTAGAGATAGGTTAAAGATGGCTATTGATCTTAATATTTCTCGTTTAGAAGTGGAGCTTGATGTGAAAGTTATTATTCATCTGATTTTACATGCGGATATATTAACTCACTCTTCATCTACTATCATTCATGATTGCAGGGAGTTGTTAGGGAGAATTCAGGAGACTAGTATATCGCACATCTACAGGGAGGCAAATGCGTGTGCGGATTGTCTCGCCAAATGGGGATAATCTTTTACTGCTTTTGTTTTTACTGTTTTTCAATCTACCCCTTTTTTGTAAGCCAATTAGTTGCGGGGATGCCCGTGGGGATTGCTTTAGTAGGTCTGTCTGTAATGAACCTTATCCCATTTTGGGCCCTTTTGACTAATATAACTAGTGCTCTGTTTTCTACCCAAAAAAAAAAAAAAAAAATGGTTAAAAATCCAAATTGACGGGATAAAAAGACTATGATACCCTTTTATCATTTTTATTAATTTGTTTTAATATTCCATTTATTATATATCTCCTACTCTACCTAGATCCCTACTCTATTCCATAAAGTTCTACACACATGAAATTCTTCCACATCCTGCTCCACCCATTTCCTACCCAAAAATCAAAGACCACCACCGCCCTATTCCATAAAGTCCTTCACCTCTACCATTTCCGGCGACCTAACACCACCACTTCATCTTTTATTAGTAAATCAATCAGTCAAAACTTCCAATTTTCATCTTCTTTAAATAAAATAAAAAAACATATCATTTATTACAACACTAGATTATCGGTGATTAATACCGTAATACTTGTACAAGAATGTATTTGAATTATTACTCTAAAAAACTATTCACCATTTTTTCCCAAATATTTTTAGTCATAGAGATGCCATGAAGAAGAAAGACGAGCGAGACCAAGGATCGATGGCTCAAAGTGTTCCAATAAAGTAGGCAAAGTGATTTGGATTCAAGAATAATGCGGATGGAAGATGGATAATTTGTTATGCTTCATTCTTTTTATTTATTTTTTTCTCCTTCCACTGCCAGTTAGAATTTTAGAAATGCAACATAAAGATTGAATTTCATGTTGTATTCTTGCTCTTGTAGTTACAATATAAAAATATTTCTCTTTAATTATTTTGGTTGTCTTGATTTTAATTTGGGAGATTCATCGGGAAAAAAATGTTTTTGAAGATTTTATTGGTGACCAAAGTAATTTGTTTTTGCTGAAAAGAAATTATCCATTAATCACAAAATAGTCAAAGTCATTACAATCAACATATAATCTGAAAATATAAGAAAATAAAAGTTATACAATGGTTTACAAAATCATGATAAAACCCCACACCCCGGGACTGGGTAAAATCACTAATACTAGTAGAAAAAGTAAATACATAATAAAATTATTCACAATATCTCCTTACAAAAATGACACTAAACATATTATTATTAGTATAACACAAAATGAAATGAATGTTCGAAACAAATTTAAGTAGTATTATTGTTAACAAATTTAAGTAGTATATAAATTTTAAAAAAATTAATTAACTAAGATCATATATATTAGTAAATATTAATTAATAGTATAAGTCATTCAAATCTTACTTAAGTATTATTTAATGTTAATAGTTAAATTATATAATGTTATAATGTTAATAACGACGATTGTTTATACATTATTACTACTATGAAACCGTTGAAAATAGATTATTACATTTGTTTAAGTAACTACACATTACTTAGTATATTAAGTATCATTGTTATAGTAATTATGTTCGTTTTCCTTTTAAGCAGTGTTTTATAAGACTATGTGTTCTAGTATTTTATGTTCTAACAAACACTAATTCTAATTTTATATTAATAAGTAATCTAATAATTATTATAATATTTAGATTCGTTCTTCCTTTAACATTTGTTATATGTTAACAAGTAATCAAATCTACATAATGTTTAAGTAACTCTAGAATACTTAGTATATTGTGAATCATTGTTATAGCAATTCGTTTTCCTTTTATATGGTGTTTAGTAAGACTATGTGTTACTTTCGTGTTCTAACAAACACTAATCTACATAATATTATAGTATTGATAATCATTGTTTTAGTGTTGTGATTTGTTCTTCATTTCCCAAACGTTATATATTAACAAATAATCTAATCATAATATGTGTTTAAGTAACTCTACAATACTTAGTATATTGATGATCATTGTTTCTATTGCATATATTCGTTTTCCATTTTAACAGGTGTTTTATAAGTCACTGTGTTATAACAAACACAAATTCTAATTATATACTAACAAGTAATCTAATCATTGTTATAATATTTAGTGTTAATAATTTCATACCACATAATGTTTTAGACTAAGTGTTATAATACTTAGTGTTCTAACAAACAATATTTTTAATTTGGCTACAAAATAAAAAAATTGGGGTAAATTTGTAAATTTAAAAAATATATCTCAGAAGAAATGGTTCAATTTATAAGTTATAAATTTTGATATCGGGGCCAATTTGTTTAAAAAAATAAATTTGGGATCAAAATAATATTTTATAGGGACTTTAGGGTAATCAATTCACAACCCTATAGGGACTTAGGGTAAGCAGTTAACAAAAGATATAGGGATTTTATGTGCAATTGGTGAATAAATATGTATCAAAATTGTGATAGTGGCATTTGGTGTAAGAAGTCGTGAAAGTAAGAAAGAAAAAGGATGGAAAATGCCAATCTGGCTATAGTGCATAACACCAAATGTTCTGCACCATGCGAAATATTTGGTGGCCGCTGGATCAAGAAATTAACGGCAGAGATCATTTAAATCTCAATACTTATCATGAAAAAGTATAAAGCCAAAATGATTTCAGCCGTCCAATTCTTGATTTGACGACCACCAAATATTTTGTACGGTCCGAAATATTTGGTGTTCCGTGTTGTAGCCAAATTATAAAAAATCATTTGCAAGTAATTAGTGCATCTACTTTTTCAGTGTATTAATAATGCTTTGGGAAAATAATGAATTTTCAAGGTTCCTGTGAATGCCATCCTTGTATTTTATATTTTTCTAATTTTTTATTTTTCATCTTCTTCTTGAATGAAGATTATCTAGTAAGAATGAATGAATAAGAAAGAAGAAATAATTTTGTTTTTCACCTTCTAGAAAACTAGGGGCTGTCTCTTTCTCTTTGCTATTTGATCTGTAATTCATTATTCTGATAAATGTAAATTATAAAATTCCTACTTATAGAGAGTTCCAATATCAATTTTCTTTTTTGAATTTGGCTCCAAATAGCAGTATTACTTGTTGATACCTTTAACACTTTTGATGCCGAAAGAAGAAGAAAAAAACAAATGTAAAAGAAGTTACTCTATTAATCAAAATATTAATATTACTGCATTAAAATAAGTTACTTCTGAAATGAAACATTGAAATCGAAATAAACAGTAATTTTCGACCAGTTTTGAAAACCAATATTTTCAGTAGAAAGACATTCGATACATTTTCTGTATTACGTGATTTTCATTCTGGTCCCTTATACATATCATTACATGTCCATCCGGTTCGTGCACAAGTTCTGTTTTCTGGTCAAGCTCAATAACCTCAAGAGCCTGGAATCATAGTAAAGACAGGAATCATGTCAGTTTAAAGCTCTCTTTAAACTCAAAGACAATCAAAGAGTTCAAGGTGCAAAAAGATGAATAGATATTATACATTTTTAACACTTGGAATAGGCAAAAGAAAGGAATACGAGAAAAAGATGAAAGTGAAATGAACAGTAATTTTCGGTCAGATTTGAACAATACTGCTGAAAAGATGATGAACAAATGAACATTAAACTTGTATAGGGTAGGCTCCTTTATAGGCTAGATTTTTCAATTTTTAAGAAAAAAAAAGTGGAGGGCTTTTTTTTTTTGCTAAGTAAGGGCTTTTATTATTTAAAGGGGTAAATAAGTTACAAAATTAATTTTAACCGATTTTTAGTCAATCGATTTGAGGAGCCTTGCACTACCTTTTATTTATTACAGTTTTATATCTCAATACTTTAATTTTTTAATTGGAACGTCACTAAATTTTCTTTTTACATATCAAATGTGAATTGTTCTGCTTCATCTCGTTGTCTTTAATAAATGTCACTTTTAGATTCTTTCAGATGATCTCATTTTTGCTACGTTCACAAATTTATCATAATATACATATTTTTGTTACGCTAATTTTTTAATATGATATATTTTCATGCTTTATATTATGTACCACATAACAAAACTGATCACACGACTGTTCTATAAAACTCTTCATTTAATTCGAATAGCATATTGCAATCGTACAAAATATCAATTGCACTATTTTATTTCAACAACCAACTTTAATTCAAATAGTGCAACTATGTTCTTTTTTTTTAAATATGCCACGTTTATATATTTATTTTTGAAATGCAAGCTCATTCGTTCTTGTAAGACCTTGCAAACAAGATTAATTTTAAATTGAACGTCAACATCGTTAAGAACAAATCAGTAACAAGAACATGTAGACGAAGAACCCTAAGTAACCGGCGCCAACATTTTCTATTGTATGAAAAAAAAAAAACCTTCTATAAATTAACAATGGCGGCTACAAAAATTCATAGAACAGAATTGAAATTACATACTCTGAATCAAACAGGAAAATTCGAAGATGGTGTCTCCACGATCAGAAGCAGATTCAGCTCCGCCGCCGTCGTCGTCTACAGAATTGGCTGTTTCAATTCCGCCGCATACGGAAGCAGTTCCAGCTCCGCCGCCGTCTAAGGCAGCGGGAGCAGTATCGGCTGCGCCGGCGTGTACGGTGGTGATTTCACCTGTGGTAGTGGATGTTGTGTTGAGGATTTCGACGTTTATTTTCTTGTTCATATCGATGATCATCCTTTCAGTCAACACAGTTTCTTCCGGCGATGGATTTGATTTCGAAATTAAGATTGGGTTTAATGATTTTTATGCGTACCGGTTAGTTCTCGCAATTTTTTGTTTTGTTCCGTATCAAATTATCCGTCCATTCCATAGTATTATAATTTGAAAAATGAGTTTCATTTTCCCAAACTATTAATATTATGGAATGAAATGAAAGTAGGATGCGAGCATTTACAAAACTGGCTAATATTACAGAATGGAAAGAGTAAATGTGACTGTTAGGAATGTGAAGACTAAAAATCTTCTTGTCCTGTTCAGTGTCTCATTTTCTATTCTCATTAATAAGAAATTGATATGAGTTAATTTTTTAATTAAAAAAATTATCGTCTAAACAAAATAGTGGAACCGTAAGAGAAAAGTGAACAAATGATAAATATTTATTCGTGCAATAAAAAACAGGGTACAAAATGAGGATATAGGATTTTTTTTATACCAAATGTGACCGAATTTAGTCATAGGTTATGAGCACTAATGACTTGTTTTGTGTAGATATACTTTTCATATAAATAGAGTGTCTTTCAGCTAAACTATACATTATCACATCGATTAATTCTTTATGAAAAATCTGAATATTTACTAGAAACGTAAAAGGTTATATTTTTAGTGTAGCAAGAACATTAACATCTTATCAAAGGTATCTTTGCCCACTGGGTGGGCGCCTGCCCACGACCTTAAAGTCGTAGGTTCAATACTCTCCGCCTACATGCGGCAAGCTTTATTCTCCCTTTCTAAGACTATCTTCTCCTCGTCTGAAACAGTTCTCTCTTCCCTATATGAGGCAACCGCCCAATCGTGCTTAAAACAAAAAGATCAATAACATCTTGAAAAAAGTGTTACAACTTAAAACGCTTCAAAAATATATTTTTTAATACACTTTTTACTTCTTTTAAAATTTCATACTCTTATTTGATTAAAATAGTGAAACATATTTTTTACTGATATAATCTTAACCGAAATAACTAGTCAAGTAGTTTAGTTAAAACACTATTCCCCTGTTATATATATATATATATATATATATATATATATATATATATATATATATATATATATATATATATATATATATATTTGATGGAAAATTGGAATTGAATGATTGCAGTTACATGATGGCCTCTATAGTCATTGGATTTGCATATGCTCTTCTACAAACTGCATTCTCAATCTTTCAAGCAAGCACCGGAAAACGAATCGGTGGCGACGTTCTTTATCATTTCGACTTCTACGGGGACAAGGTACGCATTATGTCATGGATTCGGTCAAAATAAATGAATATTCTAATCGACATTTAGAAAATAGTTTGACGATTGAGTGCTTAACTTTGGCAACGTGAAAAAAAGAAAAAGAAAACTTGAATAATCAAGTTCACAATTTACAATATCACAAAGTCAAATCCATATAATAAAAAAAAATTCCTATCTTGGCTCGTGAATTATGAAGTATTATGGGTCATAATATTTGATTTTTATTTTGTTTTTGTTTGGCCAGGTTATTTCATATATCATGGCAACCGGGTCGGCGGCAGGTTTCGGGCTGACGGTTGATTTGAACCGGATACCAGAGGTATACTCGGGTACCTCAGGTTTTCTGAATAAAGCAAACGCAGCTGCAAGTCTTCTTTTTCTGGGATTTTTGTGCTCAGCTGCATCCTCTGTTTTCTCATCTTTGGCACTTACAAAGAAGCGTTAAATTCAAAGAGATTATTGGCACATTCTTAGTTACCCAATAAGACTGATTTTTATTAAGAAATCTAGTTGGTTAAGATTTTTAATTTTGAAAAAAACATTTTCAATTTTGTTGCAAGTTAAATTTTTTTTTGTAAGAGGAAATAAATATATATCGTAAACGTATTTTGTTTCGAGACAACACACTATCCAACTCCAATTTAAATTATGAATTACGAAGAACGTGTCCCACATATACTGTCCGATACTGTTGCAGAAAGAGTAACGATTGAAAATTATGATATGGAGCAGAGAGAATTTTGACCATCCTTTTTATACACTTGTTCAAAAGAATTACGAAGAACGTGTCCCACATATACTGTCTGTATTTATGGTCCTATTACCTGTTCTACTAGGAATTGGAAAACAAGTGTATGTAAATGTAATTCTTTTGAGAAGGACTTATACAACAACAACAACAAAGAGCCTTAATCCAAGTAATTGGAGGTGAGAATGACTTATATATATAACACTTATTTCCCAAACAAATCTCAGCTGTCGAATCAACACTTTCAACGGCTAACAAGTGTATGGAACATACTGACAAAACACATTTTCGTACCTTAGCCAAATTCAAAAAATAGAACACCAGAAACGTGAAAAGATGAAGAATTAATATGTACGGAGATGCCAAAATCGAAGAAGATCAATAATTTAAGGCTTAAAAGATCAAAAGAATAGAACCAAGTGGAAATTGACTTGAAAATGAAATGTACAAATCCACCTTTTTCATGCCAGGTTAGTCAGTAACCTCAGGATACCGGTTCACCAAAAAGTCTCCTTCCTATAATATTCTTGTTTTAGTTATACAACTATAGCCCAAAATAGCTGAAGAAAATTATGCAAAAACACTGAAAAAGTGAAGTATATATTCCTGAAAGGGCAGTGATAATGCCAGAGCAAGAATCTTACTGCAAGAGCGATTTATGTGCATGTGACAAAATTACCCCTCTAACATATTAACTAACTCTTTTAATTATTTTTTCTATTTTCTCTAAGCACGTGTGATTCTTTTTTTTCTTTTCTCTCCTAATATTCTCTCTATCTTGACCTGATCTCTCAATCTCCTAGATTGTTTTCATATTCTTCTCTCTATCTTCACGTGATTTTTATTTCTTCTCTCTCCTCCATCCCTTCTCTATTCTTCTCTTTCATTGTCTCTTCTTACTCTTCTTTTGTCTAACTTTGAAATTCTTTATATATATATATATATATCCAGATAATTTTCAACTACTTTCGGTAAAAGAGGTAAATTTTATTATTTTTATTGAACTTTCGATTTTATATTATTAAATTTGTTATTATACTTGTTGTTCCAATTTTCTACATTGTAAAAGGTTTCTTTTTTTCCATACATGTTTGATTTTATTTTTTATCTTTGACTTAGAAGTTTGAAATTTGAACCATGTTTAACTTAAAAATAAGGATATTGACATTGAAACTAGGAACTGTGATATTTTCTTGATTTATATTAATGTCATTACTAGCTTTTTGTTTAGTTTAGCAAAGTTCTTGGCTCATAGAGAAGAAACAAAAATCACGTGAAAATAGAGAGATTGAGAGAAGAATAGAGAAAGAATCTAAGAGAAAGATCAAGTAAGGAAAGAGAGAATATTGGAAGAGAAAATAGAAAAAATAAGTAAAAGATTTAGTTAATATGTTAGAAGGAGTAATTTTGTCACATGCACATAAATCGCTTTTGTGGGAGAATTTTTACTCTAGCATTATCACTACCCTTACTAAAAGCAGCACAAAAGAAACATTTATCCCCGCAGCCCATTAGTCACAGGTTCAACAATTGTATCCCCTCACCCATAAAAAACAGCCGAAATGAAACATTTATCCACAAGTATACGCAAGAATGTCGCTCATTCCTACCAATGGATGAAAGAACAAAACTCCAAGCGGGATTAAAGATGACACATTGCAAGAAATCAACATCAAATGAGCAGAATCATACTCCCTCCATTCCTAAATATAAGACTCATTAGACAATTTTAAAAAATTAAAGAAAACTTGTCATTTTCACTAAAAGTTTTCAATATTACCCCTCTCGCTTCTATAGTATAAGAAAAGAAAGGAAAAAAAAAAAAAAAAAGAAACAGAAGAGGCAGCAAATAAAAGAAATGTCGAGGGTATAATTGAAATAAATTGTTGACAACTAATAAAAGAGTCTTAAACGACAATTAATTTGGATACCTATACATCTCCTAAACGACAATTAAATGGGAATGGAGGGAGTACTAATCTAATGGATTTGGACCCCAAAAAAATGATTGATTTACGTTTTTTATTACAAGAAATGTGCTGAAGAATCAGATCAAAGATTATATTCATTAAGGTATACTTCATCACGTGATATTCGTATAATGTATTGATGTGAAGAGGATAAAAAGCATATTGGAATCCATTGGCGAACTTCAAAAGTTGAACAGCTGGAAAAAAAAAGTAATATAGGACAAACTTACTCAAAAAGGCAATTATTCACTGTAATTCACATATGACATATCAAAATATGTCGAGGGATTCCTTTTTCAAAGAAGCACAGACTAGCCTCCACACAGTGGCGGAGCCAGAAAATTTTCCTTGGGGGGGCAAAATTAACATTGACAAAATAAATTCATAAAAGCATATAAACATTGGCGGAGCCAAAAAAAATTTTTTTATGAGAAGGACTCTCGAGAAGAAAAAATAAATATTTACAATGGAAATTAAAATATATATCATGTTTGATTGTTGAATCCAAAAAGAACAAGCTTGAATAAAAAGGCCCCAAAGACCTTTTTTGTATGATTAGACCAAAATAAAAGGCCATTTAGAAACATTATGGGTATTAGATATGAAGTTGGAGGAAACATGAAGGGTTTATTATTAATGTGAACGAATATTTTTTTATTTTTGATAAAATCTTATATTATAATCTATTAGTAATTATGAATTTTTTGATGAAATTTTATAAATATTATAATCTCTTACACAATTAAGTTTGTTACAATTTTAACCAAAATTGTTAAGATATAAGTGGTGTAATTCCTATAACTCACGAACTAAAAAATCTAATTTTAAATTGTAAAGTGATTCAAAATGTTCACGGGATGAGGTCTTATAAAAACAAAACTAAAATTATAAAAAAAACAGGTCTTACCCCCCAGGCCCCCCCCTAGCTCCGCCAGTGCCTCCACATCATTCTGCCTGATGTTGGATCACAGTGGAATGTTGGTTGGTGTCCTCTAAGTAGCCATGGCCAACATAAGGGGACTCTGTTATCTTAGACCTGACCCACACTCTTCTCACAACTGGAAAAGTTTTTTACTTGTACAAGTAGGGCCGTCAGAAACATATGACTACTAAGGAAGATAGGAGACTGTTATGTATGGGCCTAACTCACACCCTGAAAACCAGCTTGCAAGGTGGAGGTTTGCCCAAGCTTATAAGGCCCTTCACACTCCTTCTCCTAGGCGATGTGGGATTAACAACCACCACGCTTCCGAACCAGCGCCCACGCTGGACCTAACACCGTAGTGAGCCCAGTAGCCACTGAGCCCGGAACATGTGGGCCTTACACAGCCACACCTTAAGGATCACATCCACACCTAGGCTGAGCTCTGATACCATTTGTTATGTATGGGCCTAACAGAGACCAGGACCAGGACTGATTAGTCATGTTTTATATCAAGGTTCGGCTTTTTAGCAGATCTTTCTCTATCTCGAAATAGTTTTTATGGGAATATACTCAACACAACCCCGAGCAGGCTAAGTATCAATGAAGGCTGAAACACCACAACTAGAGAAACAAGCTAGTTGATACAGTAACTCAAAGAATATGAAGTTCTACCGGAAATTCATAAACAAGTATCAAAGGAATAACCTTAATCAAAATACGGTTTCGCATCAGGTCAAGTTTAGGAAGACAATTTCCAACTTAAGGTGTGTATCTAAGAAGTTGCAAAGTTCTTTATTAAACCAAACCAAACAAAACAAAGGATGACCAAATTTGATGCTATCAGAATGAATATACATAACAAGATTGTATAAACAGTTTTCTGATCTTTCCTAGTCACGCATATTTAAACATCATGAATGTCACATCTACTCATATTACCGGAAAATCCTTCAATTTCCTTTCCAAATGTAAAACCACAAAATGTAACGTACTAGAATCCTATATATATACACCCATAAGAGGTTCAAGTTTTTCCCACATTACCTTAATTTTACCTCCATATTACTTGGAACTATTTTCTGTTTTATATTTTATCTTCTGTGAGATGGGTATAGTGAAGAAGTTGGGAGCTGAAAAGCCTCTAGTTATCTTCAGCAAAAGCACTTGTGGGATGTGCTACAGTATCAAGACACTACTAATAAACAATTTTGGGGCGAACCCTACTGTTTATGAGCTTGATGAACATCCAGATGGAAAGAAAATAGAAAAGGAATTGAAGGCCATGGGTCGTGATCCGTCTGTACCAACTGTTTTTATAGGTAAGAAATTGATCGGGGGCTCTGATGAGGTCATCAGCCTGAATGTCAAGGGCGAGCTGAAACCACTGCTTATACAGGCAAATGCTATATGGGTATGAAATTATGATAATTTTATTCCTATGCAAGTTTCTAATGAATAAACGTGGTGTTGAATTGCAATACCGCGATACACGGTTGTGCGTTATAATGAATAAACGTGGTCTCATCTCATCAGTTGATGATAGTTCTTTTTCGTGAGATATACTATCTTAATGCAAATAACACCCTACCTTTTAGCTGAAAACTAATTATAGTTTTTATCCTTGCATAAGCAGAGTAGACGTTGATTTCATTTCGGAAGTAGTTTTGATTTCTACATCTCTTCTTTGTTCTTCCTCACTTTCTACCATTTTTTTCTGTTTTTGAGGTTTCTTTCAGTTTCTTAGTAAGAATGGGTGATGGTGTTCTGCCTAAACAGTAGACATAGGTAATGTATAAGAGAATACTAAAGATCCGAGATATAGGATTTCTCAATTCTAACACAAGGTACTTAGTAGATCGAAGCCAAAAGTAAAATGTCACAAGTTTATGGCAAAAAACTAAGAAAAATTAGCAGCATGAACACAGACGAGGAAAAGTAGATCGTGTAAAAGAGCGTATACCTGAAATATAACAGATGTTGGTTCACCTGATCTGAAAGATTTTGTCAGATTCAGCACAATCACCTCGATATAAAACAGAATATCTGATGACCGGGAAAAGAGTAATCCTCAAAACAAAAACAAAAAATAAAGAAATGTCAAGAAAACCATATCATCAGAAAGAAGGAAACTTTCTAACAATCATCACAATGCGGGGAAAGAAGAATAAAAAGGAGGTCATACCTGAAGCTGGATCTGCTGAACTTCAGTTCAAAGATAATGAATTGGCCTCCGACAGTGAGAACTTATCGCCAAATGTTTTTACGTACCAGAGAAATATTTGCTTCAAAATACAGCGTAGGACTAATCACCATAACCATTCACATTCTAATAGTACTAGAGTGAATTGTCCATCAGTATCAACTCACCTTCATTGAGCAGATCTGCAGTTCCATGAGATTTTAAGAACAATTCTAAACCTGGACACTCGAATATATCTCAAGAAGTGAAAAAATATTAATGGATTACATGAGCAAATATTAATCAAAGCCAGGACAAATAAAAAAATAATTCTTTTAATTTTGTTTACATGACATGAATAACACATGTAATGAAAAATGAAGTAATTTGATGGAGCAAAAGATATAAATCACTCAATTATTCTTTAAAACTTCTGCAACTGCATATTACTGTTATGCAGTTGCGTTCGTACAAGTGTCATAATTCAAAGAAGAGGACCGAGATCAGAACATAGAACTAAAGAGAGTTTCCATATTCACATTATTATTATCATTATTTGCAGCAGACAAAAAGGGCGAACAAGGTTTTGTTACATAAGAGAGATATTTATTCTAGTTACGGTCAAGGTTGTATTCGGCAACTTTCTCCCAGGACTTGAGGCTTTTGTCTTCAGTGTCTGTCTTATACAATGCAAGACGACTAATCTCAAAATCCAAGTTTCCAATAGTTTCATCAAGCACGTAAGCTTTCTCTTGAGCCTTCTTCTTCTCCTCTTCGGACAAATCAGCATACAAGAGGCTTAAATGTGGCATGTAAGCTGCAACATTGACGAGAAACTACATTAAGAACCTCTGTCCTATAACAAGTAGCGGCGCTAATAAACTGTGTGCACAAAAGCGAGAAAGAGGGGCAACGTAAGCACCACGTCTTCTTTGACAGGGCAAGAGTCGAGAAGTAGCTTTTCCAGATATCTAAAGGGCGTCCGACTAGTTACACTGAAATCTTTTCTAATAATTTTAAAAAAAAACAATTTTTTTTCACGCAAGGGAGATAAAAGAACAGAATATTCATCTAAAGAACTCGTGTGCATTACAAAAGTAAATTTGGCAGTGGAGATGGACATATTCTTCACTATTCGGGACCACGCGCTTGCACATGCATATCGGGGAAACATATATTTCTGCTAGTTTTCTCTCCATCAGAGATATAATTGAATATTGCAAAATCAAAAGCAAATATATAGAAGAAGAAAAAGTCATTATATAATGCATCACTTACGTGTTGAGCGCACGTAACCAAAATGACCACAGCAGTGATCACTGGGTTTCACAACCTGAAAAAACAAAGTTAACATCCTTAGGAAAAAAACCAAGCATCTATAGATTCTATACCAAATTAAAGATCCACATACCAAGCACAAGTAACAAAAAAAATGATATCAGAACATATTAATGTTATGCCAATTCTCTTAAACTTGGACAAAGAAAGAATGAATTATGAATAGGCGATGCATTTGAAAATATTTTCACTGTCCTCAATCAGCTATCTAGCGACAGCAGTAGCATAAAACTGGAACAGTTTACACGTGCATCTACATATACAATTAGAGTGTTCTGGCATTCTTGTTAATAAAAGAAGTAAGGAGAATAGAGAAGCAGATTAAAGAACAACAAAATAATATAAGCATGAAAAGGGATGTGATTATGTTTCTTCTTTCCTTTGCCTAATCAGCGAAGAACCAGATTAGCCCTTCTCTTTCCTGCAGTTGCTTATAAGACCGATATGACAATGCTGTTTCGATAACCACAAGTGCCACAATAAATGCAATTCATATCACAGAGAATTTAAAAAATAAAAATAAATAATTGCGGTATTCAAAGTCATTAAGAACCAACCCATAATGACTTCAAGCGCTAACCTTTTAATCTATTGCAAGTTAATATATTTTTGTGAGGCTATTATATATTCCACCCTGCAAGTTCAACCTTATGTTCATGTTATGCTACAATATTTGTTCACAGTTGATAGGAGAAATAGCATTCCTAGCAACGAAAGCCGCACGGGTATGATCAAACCATAAAGTAACTATCTCAATAATGAAGTTTGTATTGCATAGGCCTACATATATAATCCGCAAAAGTTAAGAGACATTGCTATGTCTCATCGCTCACATTTGTTTTGTTCCTCAGAAAGTTCACATTTTGATACTAAATTAATACTGCTAATGAACATTCTGATACATTAATGCTTCAAATGCATATAACACCCATATAAAAAACAATAAACAATTGATCCACAGCTTGGCTTCTTTTAAATTCCTATTTTTTACCATACATAATCGGATCCAATTAGAATTTTTTTTTATCTTGGTCCCAATTCAATACTAAACAAGTCCGAACTAATTGAATAGTTGTGTCATTAAATCCTCGAATCGGGATTCCGTTTCCATAAAGGATATAATTGACAACTCGAAATTGCACAATATCCTTTTCCTGCGACAGATTGGGTGGGGGGGGTGTTATTTCATATGTGACGAGAGGTCGAACAAAAAAAAAAAAAAAATACTTTTTTTTGCTAGGTGTAATCTGTTGGACATATATCCAATTTTTCAAATTTTGAAATTCCTTACAATGCTAATGCATGTATTTCACAGCACGTGTTGATGCAATTTCAATTGTTAATTTTCCGCTCCAACAGTAAAAAATAGCTATTCCCTATCTGGAATAGTTATTATTCTAGCAGGAATAACTTTAACCATTGTAATGAATGAATCATCACGCAAGATGTAACGGTTGAAAATAGCTATATTTTTCTGGTTGGAGTAGTTGTGACAAGTGAGACTAATGGACTCCGGATCTTCTAATGCATCTTCTCATACATCGTCTATTAGTGCACGAACGAATTATTACAAATGGAGCAACATCATTGAATTAAAGTAAAATTAATTGACTAGAACTAATCACATTTAGTCCACTTGTAATAATATCATTGGTATACTAGAAAATCCAAAGTCATAATAATCATCACCTGTAAAGAAAAACATGCATAAGCCCCTAACCAAATAGTAATGTTCTAGTAAGTAAACCTTCAAATTCACAATCGTGCAGTATACCAATGAAATTGTTTCACGTATAACAATTGTATTAAATTGAATATATGGACTTGATCCGATCTCATTGCTATCATTAATATACTAGATTGTGTGCTAAAAATATGTTCGAAGTTCCACATTTTTTAATCAGGAAAAATACTAAAATAAATAATTCTACAAACTAACAAAAAAAAATCAGAAAAGTTACCTGAGAAGTAGGATGAAGCAAAAGATAAATACACTGATAAAAGAAAGTCCCTTTTTCAACTCTTTCTACTTTTGCATTATAAGCCTTTAAACCATGACAAGCCCTATTGAACTTGTCACGTGCCTCAGTCTCATTCAAGCTAATAGCACCGACAACAGTCACGTGAGGCTCAAACTCTGGCCCACCGAACTCTGATCTCAGACCTTCCATCAATTTCTTCAACCTCGGCTTCAGTTCTTCCGGTGGAAGTCCCCACACTGAATAAACATGAGTTTCGCTGCCACTTTCCATGGAAATTGAATTGAAGAAATAGAGAGAACTGAGAAGTCGATTGGATTTGGTGTGGAGTTTGGGGAGGATTCCGAGATTGGATTTTTTTTATTATTTTTGATATCTGACTTTCTTGGATTATTGGAATAGTTTTTTTGGGGCGGTTTTTTTTTTTTTTTTTTTTTAAGCCCGATTGGGCGGTTGTCCGATATAGGGAAAAGAGAAATGCCTCAGATGAGGAGGAAATAGTCCTACAAAGAGAGATTAAAGCTTGCCGCACACAGGTGGAGGGTATCGAACCCACGATCTCAAGGTCGTGGGCGTCTGCCCATTGGACTAGGACACCTTTGATTTTTGGGCCGATTTTGATAAGAATTATCTAGTGGGAATTAGCAAAATATAAAAAACAATAAGTGGGAATTGGAATGTTAAAATGGGAAATTAGTGAAATTGCTCTCTAAACATAGCACGATTAGTCATAATGGTCCATATTCTTTTTTTTATTTGTATTTTAAACTTTAAACATATTGTGTTTGATGATAATGGTCCTTCCGTCATACTCTGTGACGGAAATAAAGAATTTTGTATTAAAATATTTATTCTTAGAGCGTATTAATTTGACCTCATAAATGGGACCAAGCATGTTGCCGCCAGAAGCAGAACTTGTATTTCTTCAAGAGATTAAAAAAAAAATTGATTTGAACCGAGACTATTTTTGTAAATTCACCCAGAAAAAGGCAAATAAGTGAAATTGGTCCCTAAACAAAACACGATTGGTGATAATGGTCCCTGTTATTTAGTGACTAATTTCACCAATCGTGTTATGTTTAGGGACGCCAATGAGGCATTAGTGTAGTGGCCAAGGCTGATGCCTCATAATGTAGAGGTCATGAGTTCGAATCCCTTCCCCGTTTCTAGAATCCCATATTTCTTGTAATAGATAGGTTTCTCCCCAATAAATAAAACAAAGCATTTCTTCATAATTTAATTTCTTCAGATTTTGCAATTTCTATATGATTTTTATTTTGATTTGGGTTTTTTATGAGTTGTTAATAGATTTGGGTTTTAATTGAATTTAGGTTTTTTTTTTTCTTTTGATTGATTTCATGTACAAATATTGGATAAATATGAAGGGATTGAAGTTGCTTGGAACAAAAAGTTTGCACATAATATTGCTTGGCATTTGTGCTAATGCCTCTCTCCCTTTTGTTAATGGAAAATGTCAAATCCCTTTTGTTAATCTTTATAAATATTGTATCTCTTTTTTTAATTTGACTTTTTTGGGGGAATAATTGTGTTAGAATGGCTTATGGAGATAATTATTATTATTTTTTTTTTGATGAAAATGGAGATAATTATTATATTTGCATATTTTAGGTTTTATATATGTTTTATTATCTGGATTGAATTGTATTTGTCTTTCAATTTTTACTTGCAATTTTGATTTGTCTTTCAATCTTTAGAGAAAAAGAAGAAAAAAGATGATGGTGTAAACTATATGAAAAAGAAGAAAGAACATGACGGAAGGACTGTTTTCAATAAACACAATATGTTTAAGGTTTAAAATACAAAGAAAAAAAAAGAACATGGACCATTGTAATCAAACGTGTTATGTTTATGGCCAATTTGCCTAAGATTTTATCCCAAAATAATTTTTTAATTTGGTATTTTTGAATTAATTTTTTTTACTGACGGTTGACTATCACATAGTATAACAGAAGGATTGTTTCCACCAAATGCAATATTTTTAAGGTTTAAAATACAAAGAAAAAATGAATATGTACCATTATCACCAACCGTGTTATGTTTAGGGACCTATTTCACTAATTTTCCAAATTGAATTAAATATAGAAATGGCGATGGGAGGTGATTAATCTAAGACAATATTTTGGGCTGAATTATCTAGGCCCAAGAATAAAAAATGTTTGATTTAGATTCACGAACGAAAAATTGGCTCTAAAGGTACAAAAACTATCTTACTTTGGTGATTATTATCCAATAACTTTTTTTTATAAAATTCAGTATTAAAACAATTTATATTTTATGGCAAAGATTCTTCTGTCTAATATTTCATCAGTCAACTGTTATTTTAAATTTCGAATTTGTCAAAGCAAAATACATTAAGGATAGAAATATAAATTTACTTTCCCCAGAAATTTGCACCTCCCATCTGATGGGCCCCACTTTTAAACACAGCAATAAGAAAAGGGATGATACCCTCGTCCATGACCGGCCGGAGAAGTTCGTTAAGACCAGAAAAAAATTGCACATTTCTTGATCAATTCTTTCTAATCACCAAATTTTACTAAAAAAAACATCAGCAACAATGAAACTATTAGTACTTAGCAAAAAAAAAAAAAAAAATTGAAACTATTCGATTCTTCAATTTCTACATACATTGAAATGATGAATAGAAAAATTATGCAAACCAAATCTGAACCAACAGAGCAAAAATGAAATTTTATTATATTCAAAACTTCAAAAAAAAAAAATTAATCGAAATGATTAATTCACTAGTACCAGTGTAGAAATTGACATGTGAATAATTTAGCCAAAACTTTCTGTAAAATGGCTTCTCCGACGTCCATTATTGCCGGTCTGACGAGGGTATCATCCCTTTTCTGGTTGCTGTGTCTAAAAGTGGGGCCCACCGGGTGGGAGGTGGGAGGGGGTGCAAATTCCTGATTATGTTTCCCAACCTTAATGTATTTTAGTTTGACCAAATTCAAAATTCAAAATAACGGTTGACTAATGTAATATTAGATGGGAGGACCTTTGCCACAAAATGTAAATTATTTTGATACTAAATTTTGTTAAAAAAAAGTTTTTGGATAATAATCACTAAAGTAAAAGAGTTTTTGGATTTGTAGATCCAATTTGCCTTCACGAAATAGTCATGCTGACTTATGGGCTCGGATCAAAGTCAGGCTTCGAACTAAGCTCTCCTCACTGCTCAGGACGTACAAGCCTACACGAACGGACATATCAAACGCATGGAAGGCACTCGGTTGTACTGAGGTCAATGAACCGTCCACAAAAATGCAGTGACCAATTCGTAATAAAAGTTAGGGTTGTCGTACCTCGAACCGTGCAAGCTATTTAAATATCCTTTAGCCAATTCCTTCTATAAATAGTTCTCATCTTACCTTTGTTACTGCATGTTCTACTAACTCTCGAATATTACCTAAATTTTTCCTCTCTTTCAAATCTGAACTAACTTTAGTATCGAAACGAGATTGAAGTATTCTCTCTCTCTCCCTCACTATCTCTAACATTACTTGTCTTAGCAAATATTCACTTATAAGTTTGGAGATCATCCCGAGCTCCCCCTTTCTTTTGTAGCTCGGCCAAGATTTGTGGCTCTATCCCTTGCTATTCGCTTCAACTAGCTACCAGAAATAATTTACAGCCTCCTTTAATTAGAAAGGCATCACGATGCATATGCGTTGGGATGCGGTGCATACATTTTGTTCTTATTGTGAATCCATTTTGTACTTTTTGGTATGGAACAGGTGTAGAATAAATCACGAACGCTAAAATTTTCATTTGTCAATTAGGAAGAAATTAAACATCTGTTTTGAAAACAGAATATGTATTTTCCTAAAAAAAAAAAATTAAAGGTCAAATTTTATATCTCACGACTAAAATATGTTCTGCAATTATTACTGCGAGTGTGAACTATACATAATACAATCACACACTCTACTTAGCGAATACACCAGTGCATATGCTAACTCAACTATCATGTCATATGAGGATATTTCACGTTTGGATGGAAAACCTTTGGCTTTATATAAAACTTTTCTTTTACTTCACCCAAAGAAAAAAGAAAAGAAGAGAAATATACTAACACTCTATACTTGACAATATTACATTTGTTTTTATTTCAATTCTAATTTTCAATACAATTTTTTTTTTACCGAGACTTCACATGTCCTCAAGAATTTACTTTTACACTCTCAAAGGAAAAACCTTCTCAAACAAAAAGGCAACAATGCATCAAATGAAATTGTGCAATTGCTCGATTTTCCCCCTTATAATCTCGCCTTATATTTCGAGAATACCTTTTTTTTTCTCTCTAATCTCACCTTGTAATTGTTGGAAATGGAGTGTAATTTGAATGAGAAAATAGTTTCTCAAGTAGTTGTAATGCCGAATCAAAACTCACGGGTCTGATCAACCACGTTTTAATACTGGTATAGTTGGTTCATTGGATAGTCTGATTCATTGGATGAGAATGAATAGACTTTAATTGCGACCTTTGAACTTGAGAGATACATGTATAGTTGAATTCATTGGATAATCTTGGAGAGGATGATTAAAAACACAACAAAATCTCATATACTTTGAAAATACTACTGATTTTCTAAAGCTCTCTACAAACACTCTCTTGGTAAAACTGTCGGTGTTCATCAACAAGTCCTAGTTCTAGTTCTCCGGTGGAGCTGTTTTGTGCAAACAAGTTCTACGTTACCGTTGTATCCTGGGAGACAGACGCTTCACGAAACTACAACACTTATACGGGAGGAGGCGAATCTGTTTTAAGAAAATTGTGTCGAATACAAGCCTCGGTTGATCTTTCTGTTGTGAACACATGTTCTTTCTGAGTGAAGATCTGTTCATTGTTTACTAACAGTTTTCTGTGAACACCTGTTCTTCCTTAGTTAACATATGTTCTTTGATTACTTACAGTTTTCTGTTAACATCTGTTTTTTGATTACTTACATTTTATTTAGTAAACATCTGTTCACTAACGGTTGATTGAGTTTGTATATTTTCACTTGTTATACAGGTTATATCCAATTATTGCCAACAGTAATAACTAATGATGACAATGGAGTGTCTACTTGACTAATCCTGAGCCTGGCGAACAGTAATCGTGCACTAATGCAACCGGTTCGAATGAGTTTGAATCCTCTTAATATATAGAATTAGTGTCTCATTTTTACTTCAAATAAATAATTCTATGTTTAAAAGCTTTAAAAGTCTTTCATTTCCCCCTTAAAAACAGACAATACCGTGTTTAAAACACCGATAATCTCACCACTAATAAGAACAATTTTTTTTTTAATTGTGAAAAAGGATGATTTTAAATTGGGAAAAATTATTCGATCTCGAGTCGAATACTTATTGTCACTAATAATAACACAATAACACTCGGCAAGAGAAAATTATATACTCAAATTTCAACCTTTTTTAACAAGAAGATATTTGCTTCCCTAAAAAATTAAAAATATATATTTACTCAAAAAAAAGAGAGTTGAGGAAAAGAAGGAACATGTTCAATGTTCAATATCATTTGATACCTTTCTGTTTCCTTCTTTTCCCTTTTGAGGATATGATTAATATATACAAAAATCTAGAATCTCTAAAATCATTCATATTTGTATTTGGTACCTAAGGTCCTTCCGTCAACTATGAATTCCATATTTTGATCGGGTCAAACTAATAAGTTAAAAGGCATTTTTGATAGATTACTAATACAATAATTTATCCACTCTACCCCACCCCACCCCACCCCACCCCTACCATCTCCTTATTCATTTCTCCCAACGCAACCACCCCCTCCCCGTACCCCAATGGATTCCTCTTCATCTTAATCCTTCTTCTTCCCCTATTGCTCAAGGTATAAACAAATTAATTACTCTATTTGTTTTTTGTACAAAAGATTTTTTTTTGCTTAATTTTGGGTGAGTTTAATATTTGCAGGGGCAGAAAGTATTGTTTATGAAGCAACTCTTGATGGTAAAAGGGTTGTTGTTAAAAAGCCCATTTTGTCCACCTCAGAAGATCCTGATAAATTCCACAAACAATTGCAATTACTCTGATAAAAAAAAGTTTTCAACTTTCTTTCTAATTATTAATTTTTTAAAAAAGTTTTTACTTGTTTAGGTTTTTGCATAGTGAAATTTGAGTTCTGATTTTTGTTTACTGTTAATTTTCTGGATATGATTGGAGTTGTTGTTGTTCCGAAATTGATCCGGATCAACCACCCTTCCTCCGATGACCCACCTGACCCGTATCAACCACCAGTAGCTGCAAAAATTGACATGGAACCTTTTGGCTCGGACCATAAAGATCCGGAACCTGTATTGACACCCGAGCAGCTTTCAACTCCGGCACCTAATTGTGTGGTGATTGAGGGATGAATTTAGGTGATGATGGATGAATGGATTTTGGTGATTTGGATTGGCCAGAATGGAGATGAAGAGGATAGGTTAAGGGTGGTGCACTGGTGGAGAATATGAAGTTGTGGTGAAGGATGGCGGAGGGGGTGCGTGGAAGAAGGAAGACGGATAGACGGGGTAGGGGTGGGTTTTTTTTATTATAAAATTACCACAAATGCCCCTTAAACTATCCCAGATGACTCATTTTTTTTCTTTCAATTTCAGTTGACCGGCACAAAATGGACGGAAGGACCTTAGATACCAAATACAAATTGTTTCATGATAAAATAATTAAAAAACGTTATTTAGGGACCTTATATCAATCTTAAAATTATTTAGGGACAAAATCCACCAATTTGCCGTTTTTAGATTTACCCTGTCTCAAATTTTTAATCCACATAATATAAAATATATGGAAAAGTCTTAACGGCAAATCAAAATTGGGTAAAAATTCAAATTAAATATTATTCATCCCCTTGTTGGTATAAGGGATTCACCCACTTATTTACCATTTTGCCACTAATTTAGCCAATTAATTGGCTAAATTTTAACTCCCTAACAATGTCCAAAACAGTGACGGATCCAGAAATATAATTCACTGGGGTAATTTAATATACACAATAATTCACTTGGGTTATTTATACATTTATTATCTAAATAGAATAAAATATAAATTTATACATCCAAAATATATATGTTTTACCGACGAGCGCCCAACTACTCGTACGTAGGGGTGCTGGCTCCCACTTGTGTGAATATATAGTATGATGGATTTGTGCTTTGCCATCGGGAAAGTCTGGCATGGGGCGAACACAATGGATCCGGCCCCATACTCCTCTCACATAATTTTAGACATGACTCACATACAAAGTACGTTTTGTATGCTTTTATGTCTCACAAGTACTCACAAGGGCATCCATAGCGAATTTTTCCTTTGCCATGAGGCCTGCTCGAAAATAGTTATTTTAGTAAATAGTTCATGCGCACAAATAGTTATTTTCTCATTAATTAATGATATCTTTCGTCCATGAGGTTTTCAATGATGTCATACACATTCACATCACATTTCTTCTAAAAAGACACATAATATATTCTATTTAATATAAAGAAATTATATTAAAATACAATGAATGATTTACTGAAACATGTTTTCTTTCTTTAAAAAGACAACTCTACCCTTTCAAGAAAAAAAAAACATTTCTACTACACTTTTTAAAACAATAAACAAATATACACTACTCAAATATTCTTTGCCCAATTAAATCTTGTTCTAAGAATGTAAATTGAATTATTAACCAAACAAGTTTAACAATACAACTAGATGTGCTAATACAAGATCCCTTCTAATGAAAAATAAAAAATAACTAAGATGTACATTAATTAGTTCATTTTAAAATAAATTAAAATAGTTAATTAAATAGTAAAGTACTTTTTACTAAATTGAAAAGTATCATGTTCAATAATCATCTAATACAATGTCAATCACCTTCCTCTTTCCACTTTATAATAGTACAAAATCCATTAAATGATAATGATAAGGATAATTAATGTTTTATGGTAAAGTAAAATTGAATAAAATTTCAAATTAAATAATATTTACCCATGCTAGCATAAGAAATTTAATGGTTTATTTACAAATTTTCCCCCAATTTTACCAAATAATTAGTTAAATCTTAGTCACCTAATTTACCCAAATAATAATAAAAATAATAACTTAGTTGCTAGACTAGACGTGTCCCATTTGTCAGTCCGGCTCTTATGCGGAATACGGAAAATTTATCATCGTACGAAATAATCTGAGCCGTCGGATGATAATTTTAACGATTCAGATTTAGAGAGAGAAAAATTACGGTTGGACTTAAAAAATAAAAAATAAAAACTTTTCTCTCTTCAAATTTTGATAGTTCAAAGTTATTATCTGACGGCTTATATTTTCTGTACGGTGCGAAATTTTTCCTGTTCTGCATAAGTGTCGGAGTGCCCATTTGTACCTTAATACAAATAATTCAGATGTACCTTTTCTCCATACATGCTCCTTTACACGTGATGGCATGAATCACATTCCTGCTACGCGTAATACAAGTAGATGCTTACACTTTACTAACCGGTCCCACCCACACCCACCAAAAAAAAAAAGACAAAAATGCACGTAGAAAGAATATCATATATATAGGGCATATTTTCAGGGCCCGGGGCGAAAATTGAAAATGGAGCCCCCTAATATAAACAATAAAAAATTTATTTACATAAACTACAATTTTATTAAAAAGAAATTAGTAAATTCACTAAAAAAACACAAACACAAGGATTTGATCCCATGACCTCTTTAATGCTTATGTACAAGACTTCTACCAACGCTAGCTAAAAGCTTTATTTCTATATATCTATATACTATATATATATATATATATATATATATATATATATATATATATATATATATATATATATATATATATATATATAAAATTTCAACATTTGGGAGGGCCCCTCAAAATTCCGGGGCCTTGGGCGGTCGCATATATATATATATATATAATTTTTTTTTTTTGATGAAACAAAAGAATATCATATATATTCCTCAATTAAAACTTAAAATATTAGCCAAAGGAGGACATGAGCTACTTTTGGACTTGTATAAATTTTCATTTTAGGGTCTTGATAATATACATATGAGCAGCCATGGCTTCTGAACCAAAGAATTATTCCCTTTCCATGGATTCCAAGCAGCTACACATGGCAATGTTCCCGTGGTTAGCTTTTGGTCATATAATCCCATTTCTAGAGCTTTCCAAATTTTTAGCTCAAAAGGGTCACAAAATAAGCTTCATTTCCACCCCAAGAAACATAGATCGCCTCCCAAAAATCCCTCAAGAATTTGCTTCTTCCATTACTCTTGTGAAGCTTCCATTCCCCAAAGTTGATGGGCTACCTCCAAATGCAGAAGCCACTATGGATATCCTCAATGACCAAATTCCCTATCTCAAGAAAGCTTATGATGAACTTGAACCCGACTTGACCCGATTCCTCGAAAACTCACTTCCTGATTGGATCATCCACGATTTCAATCCATATTGGTTACCTCCAATAGCAGCTAAACTAGGAATTTCCAAAGCTTATTATTCCATCATTAACGCCTGGTTTCTAGCAAATTTTGGACCATCCGAGGTAATGATTAGTGGCAACGATCCTAGGACTAAGCCTGAGGACTTCACTGTTCCAGCAGAATGGGTTCCATTTGAAACAAAAGTTGCTTATAAACTTTACGAAAGTAACTGGATTGTCGATGCTCTTTATCAGAACGTTACAGGAGTATCGGATATATGTCGGAGCGGGCTCTTAATGAAGGGTACTGATGCAATTGTTGTTAGACACTGTAATGAGTTTGAAGGCCAGTGGTTGAAGCTTCTAGAAGATCTTCAAAACAAGCCAGTGATCCCACTAGGACTAATGCCTCCGCCAGTGGATGACGGAAAGAGTGAATCTTGGTTTTCCGGCAAGGAATGGCTGGAAACTCAAGGAAAGGGTTCTGTGGTCTATGTTGCCTTAGGAAGTGAAGTTTCATTAAATCAAACTCAAATCAGTGAGTTAGCTCTAGGGTTGGAGTTATCTGGGGTGAACTTTTTTTGGGTTCTAAGGAAACCATCTTCAAGTGAGTCTAACTCGGTTGAGTTACCGGAGGGGTTCGAGGAAAGAGTTGAAGGGAGGGGAGTGGTTTGGAAGAGTTGGGCACCGCAGTTGAAGATACTGAGTCATGAATCAGTGGGTGGGTTCTTAACTCACTGTGGCTGGAGTTCATGTATAGAAGGACTCATGTTTGGTCATCCGTTGATTATGTTGCCCTTCTTGGTTGATCAAGGATTGAATGCTAGGGTTCTTGAAGATAAGCAAGTAGGGGTGGAAGTAGAGAGAGATGAACGGGATGGGTCGTACACGAGAAACTCGGTGGCTGACTCAGTGAGGATGGTAATGGTTGAAAATGATGGGAAAACGTTTAAGGAGAAAGCGAAAGAAATGAGCTTAATATTTGGAAACAGGGAATTACATGGTCGTTATCTAGAGGAGTTTGATGAGTACTTGAAGAGCAAGAGACGTTAATCCAAGAATGAAGAATGATGGGAAATTTCTTGGTGAAATCCTACAACAAAAATAAAAAGATGATTTCCCAGTGAAAACTTACCCTATAATGGGAATTGGGAGATACCTTGATCTTTCAAAGCTTTACAGTTTATGTTTCAGTTAATATTTCTTCTTTTTTCTCCTTAATTTCCTCTGTAGTAAAATCACGTGTCCTGAAAGTTGAAGGCAAAGACGTACTGCTCTATTTAATTGACTTTTGGGTACTCATAAGGAGTAATTTTATCTTGGTAGGGTATTAAATTTAAAACTTACACTCAAGCCAATCAATACAGTACACGAAGGAAAGAGAATTGAATTTATATTAATTTCTATTTCTTACGTGTACTGCACTTATTTGTTTGAATGTAACTTATAAAGTTAGTAGCCTACCAAGATAAATTTTTTCACTCATGAGAGTCATGAGAGCCTCTAGGTGTGATTATCACCTTCAAACTAACTAAACGAAGTAAATAATAACCTCACGTAAACTTGCATCTGTTTCTAATGTCATTTTAGAAAATTAATTCACCATTGAATCTCTCTTTTACAAGATTGTCCATATTTACAAGCTCCTACCAACCTAATTCCGTATAATGCCAATATAATATTCAAAATTTTCTTGTACCAAAAAATAAAAGATGCATGAAGTTCAACTTATAATTTCCACACTTCCCAAGTCGAGATGAGATTTAATTCAACAAAGTTTCTCAAATTTATTTGTTAGGAACATGAAAACATTACACCCAGCAATTTACTTACTTCAGGGCTGTGTAAATGGAACATGAGGCCTGCAGCCTGCACCAAAATTTTATTCGAGACTTATATTGAAAAAATATTTTGAAAAGTTTAAAGATTTTTTATTTTTCTGACTGTAAAATTATTTATTAAAATTTTATATTTAAAATATTCTAATAAATTATTTTATAATATACTTAATTCATTTAATATATATCTTGTGAAGCTATTAATATTGCCAAATCATCAGATTTTTCTCGTACCAAGACAATTTGCATTTAAATGACCAATTACCCTTTTAATCAATATTAATCTCTCTCAAATAATTTATTTGTTTAATATTTTTCTTACATAATCTATTCACACTCGATCTCTAATTTTTTTTTCTTTCTTATTTCAAAAATCAACCCACGATGTATCCAATATTTTCTTCTCTAATATATCCACCCTCAATCTCTGTTTTTTCTTTTATAATGGATGTAATACAATTATATGGGACCTCTAAATTTTTTATTTTTATTTTTAAGTTTAAATAAAAATAAAAATTGAGGGTCAAAAGGGCCTGAAGCAATAGCCTAACACAGCTCTAACTTACTTTAATGTAGATACAAAACATTATAATAATTTTGAAAAACAAAACACATTACACCATATATTCCATCAACATATAACCTTAAATAACTTCTTCACCCCGACAACACATACTACACAACAAAAGCCAGGACATCTAATACGGTTCCAAGATCATGGGAAAGGGACTCTTCTTTTCATATCAACTTGTTCAACATCAATGGCGAAACCTTTGGCATGTTGTTTCCAGTAATCAGCTTGAGGATTCAACCATTCCGGTTCTGCAATTTCAACCCTCCCTGCTTTGAAACTATCTGTCGATATGTTGTACTTATCATCCCTCTTCTGAAGAAGATCCGGCCTCACCATCCCTAAATTCACTGCCTGTGGAGACATCATCAGCGATGGCGGACCGATCGGTAGCTTATCCCCTGCAAAATCGTCCCAATGAGGAAAAAATTCGAGACAAATAAATAAGAAAATAAACATTCAATTCTAACATCATCTTCGACATTATCGTGTCATTGTGACAGTGAGTAGTCATTGTTTTTTAACGGTAGGTAGGAATTTTCTATCCGTATTCAATGTCTAGTTCTCTTTCCACTCTAATTTTTTAATTAAAAAAATTATAAATTAACAGAAATTTATGACATTGTAAGTGACAATAGCGTGACATTGTGACAGTAGTAAATATTTTCTGGGTTATTTAATAAGAGTTAATAGCTATTTTGGCTAATAAACTATTTACACTTTGCGATTTTTGTCGCTCCATTATTATTTGGACTAAATATATAATCTGAATATTTGTTGGCCGAATATATAATCAGAAAAGTGATAACATATGTTTAGCCAAATGTGACGATTGTAAATGCTAAGGTGATATACTTAGCCAGTTGAGTAACAAAAATCGCAAAAACGTAAATAGTTTAGTGACCAAAATAGATATTAATTGTATTTAATAATTACCTCTATCAGTTTGCCAAGTGCACCAGAACTTGCCATAAGTCTTGGCAATATTTTCTAGTTCTGGCCTCACAACCACTTCCGGAACTCGAGGATTCACCCAAAGCCCAGATTTAATCTGCACAACGTAATTCTTATCACAACAAGAACAAAATAAAAAAAAGATTCAATTTTATAAACAAAATTTGTATCATTTATTTTTTTTTTTAAAAGAAAATATAAGAGATGTACCTCGTAAGCATGGGAATGCCAAAGCTTCTGCTCATCAGCAGGCAACGTCTCGAAAATTCGATCGGATACAATATACTCCACTCCTACATCCATAACACGAGTAAATACTTAAAAATCCCTTACACAATTAGTGCATTGAGATTTTGAATTTTTTTTTTGGTTGAAAAATCTCTTAATTTCCCGAAAATTTCAACAACAAAAAAATTATAAAAGTAAATTATTTATAATAAAATATGCAAGATCCACAAAGATTCATAACTCACGAAGAAATAGGAAGCTCAAAATAAAATAAAAAAATTCAGACTGTAAAGGAATCATAATACACTTTGGTGTATATAGACTAGTTGAATAATATTTTATCTCAAAATTGATCATCACCGATTTCGTAAAAAATAAAAATAAACATTATTTATGAAAAAGCACCGTGTATCAATTTGATTTCAAAACAGAAAAATATCCAATTACTTGAAATCAATCCCTCTATCCCATTTTCTTGCTCCAATAATAATAAACTGCCAAATATCATTCTTTCCTTTTGAAAAGAATTCTTATAACCTAACAAATTGTAGAAACCTAGAACTAAGTAGAAAAACACACGACAATTCTCAGCAAGGGCGGATCCAGGGACGAGTAAGAGCAGTCGCCCCCAATATTATTTTTAAAAAACGACGAAATTTCTATAAGAGAATATTATTTTTCATGAAATTCCTTTATAAATAATATATTCCGCCTCCTAAAAAAATTAAGTAAAAAATTCACTCCATGACTAATTCCTGGGGGGAGCCAGACACGAAATTATAACGGTAGATCTCAAAGGAACCTGTGAAAATTAGCTCATTGGTCTACATATTCTCTCCAAACCAATTGAGAATGATAGGTGTTAATTCATAAGCTTCCTTAAACACTCGATGTGATGTGAGATTTCGTATTTCAACAAACCAGATCCGTAAATACAAAGTACAAACTATGAACATTTTGCAAGAAAAATATTAGAATGAATTTACCTATAAGGCGAGCAGTGGATTCATCAGAATCATAAACAGCACACTGAAGAAAATCCTGATTAACCCTAGTAACATAATGATGTGTCTCAATTTGCCTAGTCATATCATGACTATACAAAGCAAAAGTACAAACGTGCTGACTCATCTTCTTTATAGGCTTCAATGACTGTAACATCTGAGTCCCTTTATCAAGCATATGTTGCTCCATTGTCATCGCTTTTCCCGGTGGTATTTGTTCCTCTCTGGCGGCCGCTGTTGTTCCGTGACTCGCCATATCTTTCTTTTTTTTTGATTAATGTTTTTTTTTGGGGGGTGATTAAGGTTGTTTTGGAGAAATTAAGGTTTGGAGGATTTAGAGGAGGTGGAGGTGTTGTGAGGATGACACGTATGCATGCATGAATGTCTGAGGTGGCTAGTGTTTCGGGGGAGTAGTTGCCAGATGGTGAAGTAGTGAGGTGTTGCTTTCATCTAAAGTCGGACACGTTTTGGTAGTGGATGAAGAAGTACACTTCCCATGCAAATTGAATGGCCAGAAATAGTATGTCCATGCAGAAACGATTCTTACCTGACATTTGTAAAAATACTATTAGATATATTAATATATAGTAATTTTTATATATAGTTCAGAATTTTTTATAAAATTTGCCCACAAGATTTTTTTTTACAGTTTTTATAGGTCGGTCGGGTGATCCCACTGATTTGTCTATATGTCTATATTTGTCTATATGTCTCTAATACATGTTTTTACCAATGAGAATTCGTCATGTATACATTTATTTTAAATTTTATGTGAATGTGGCGAATTTGTGGAAAGAATACAAATTTATAATTTGAAAGTGTTTATAAAAAATAATTATATGTAAAAAGAATAAAAAAAATTAGTTTGAAATTTGTCTTCTTTTTGAGAAAATATATCCCACTCAAAAAAGAGACAAAATATATCAAAATGTAACAATGTTGAATTGAATTAGACACAATGATGAACAACTAGAGGAGTGGGGCGAATGTGCAAAATGAAGTGTATTGTCAATGAATTTGAACAAAAAGAAATACTCTACATTTTCTAATACATTATCTATTATACATTTAATATTATTATATTTAAAATAAAATAATTATTTCAAGACTATAAATATACTTTTGGTCAATGGTATTACTATATATATAGAAAATATCACTAATGTATTAAAAAAATATACTAAGAAAATATATTAGAAGATTTGGAGTGGCAAAGAGCCTATGGCATTCCTCATTTGCTTACGTGTATGTTGGAAAGTACAACTGTACAAGATTACTAGCAAAAGTTTTGAACATTCTTAATCAATATTTAAATATTTGATTTGACTAATGTGGTTGACCTGTTAATAATATTTTTATAATTTTGTAATATTAGTTCATAAAATATTCTAATCCCGTGTGCAAATCATATTTTTATAATTTTGTAATATTAGTTCCTAAAATATTTTAATCCCGTAAGCTTGCTCTAAACAAGACATGAGAATTGTAAGTGACCAAGGGGTCCAAAAACTTGACATAGAGGAGACATGCAAGTTTGTACATTTGGGAGCGAGACTGATGAATTCTGGGAGCGAGACTTAATATCATAAGAAATTATTCTGTAAAAAAAAAATTCCTAACAATAAAAAGTGTGCTTTTCACAAACAAATCTCGAGGGCAAGCTGCCAGGGACGAAGACAGAAATTTGGTGTTGGGGGTGAAACTGTAACAGTATGTCTAACTACATATAAAAACGGCAAAAAAAAATTTATGGGGCAAAACTGATAAAATTTTACGAACTACATATAAAATTTACTATATCTAATAATATTTTTAAAAATCTCAGGGGCGACTGCCCTCCGCCACTGGGTGGAACTAATTAAGCTTTTTTCTTTTTCTTTTAATTGGGCATTATTTGTGTTTCGGAATATTATCTTGAACGAGTAATTTTATCTTGAATAGTGAGTAAGTTTAAAATTTACATACAGATCAATAAGTGAAATATAAGTAGGCCAAAAAGTGTCAATTCACAAGAAAGAGAAATGACTTTTTTATCATACTTGCATTTCATTTATTAATATGAATATAAGTTTTATATTTACTAGCTAACCAAGATAAGATTTCTCATCTTAAACAGCAATTTGTTGACCCCACCAGGAGTGGAGGAGCATAAGAGGGCAGCCCCCAAAATTTTTTCGAAACGACGAATTTTTTATAGGAAAAAATAATTTTTGTGATATTTTCTTATAAATATTAGTATTTCGCCCCCTATAATAAATTCCTGACTCCGCTACAGCCACCAGGTCGAGTCACTTTGATGACTACTTAAATTGTTAGTAATGACTTAGTAATAACTCTCTAATTTATTACATGCGATGTTTGTCTAGCAAATAGCTGGATTGTTATCATTTTAGATACCCATACAAAATCAATGCAGCTTCTGGTGAAGATCCATAGAGATTCCTTTTAGTACTCCCTCTTGTGCCAAATTATTTGTCCACTTCATATTTTACAATTAAGATTTTATCAAATTTCATAGTGAAAAATAATAAAATGTAAAAAATGATCCTATTTAATTTTACTCATAATTTAATTCTATCTTTTTTTCTCCATCTCTTTTTCTCTCTCCAACATTTAATGTAAATGATAGAATTTAAAAAATCATCATTAATGAGCTACTATTTATTTAGAAATTGAACAGATAATTTGAGATGTATAGAGTATTATTTTCCGTTCGTAAGCAAATTGAAAATGGAATTATACACTCAGGTATACATACTCCATAAGGGCTAAACCAAATTCCAAATTATTACATTAAAACAACATAAGATGAAATGAAAACTAAAATTAGTTTTCATGGAAAATAAGTTCTTTTCTTCATTTCAATTTGTTCAACGTCGATAGCAAAACCCTTGCCAGAATTCATCCAGTAGTCAGCCGAATTGGAATTAATAACAGTATCAGGCACTGTAATTTTACCAACTCTCGAGTTTTTCAGATCCTCAGTTGAAAACTTGTATTTCTCATCCCTTTTCTTGACTAGCTCTTCCCTTACTGATCCCATCATCACTCCTTGTGGTGACATCATTAGTGCTGGTGCTCCAAGTGGAAGCCTATCACCTACAAATTATATATCGAAGGTTAAATTCATCATCAAGATCCGCCGCTATGGCTTAGAGGAGGGGTGACAGTCGCCCCCAACATTTTTAAAATACTTAAAAAACAATTAACTATTTATTTTTAAACAAAAAGATTATTGAATAATCAAATCTAGCTTGAATCGTGGTTAATTTAATAATTTATTTATCAAGAATGGGGCTAGATTTTATATTTACCTCTATCAACTTGCCAAGTGCACCAAAACTTGCCATAGGTCTGGGCAAAATCTTGGAGTTCAGATTTCTGAATCGCCTCTGGCATTCGTGGATTCGCCCATAGACCCGCTGTTATCTGCCCATAAAAGTCATTAGACAAATTAATTTAATCTTTTAGTCGATAAATCTTTTCCTCGAAATTGCCAATCAATTATGTTAAATCACAAAAATGATTATGAATGTCATCTTCTGGTAGACCGCCTAGTATACACCCCTGGTATTGTCCCACATGTACAAACATCATTGACACAATAAATTTACTAGGTTCGACCACTTAATATTGTTCTACGTATAATAATATCATTGATAATGTAATTAGTACAATATACCATAAGATGTACAAAAAAATTCAGAGTCCATAAAAAAGGGATAATAAAAGAAGGAAATTAACCTCATAAGCATGAGAGTGCCAGAGTTTCTGCTCATCATGGGGTAGAGTCTGAAAAATTCGATCCGACACTATATATTCAACTCCTGCATCCACCCAAAACCCGATAAAGTAGAGAATTTCCTTAATTATTCTAGGGTGTTACTTAGTTTAATATTTTTAAATGAATCAACTATTGGGATTCTCTCAATATCCAACACTAGTTGTTGTTTTAGGAAACATAGGATGCTAACTCCAGTGCATAACGAGGTAATTATGTATGTGTGAAACTCCCCTCGTCCATTATTTTAAAATTTTGATGGCTAAAATTGATTTAAAACAAACACCTGTTCCGAACCATAGAACATCTGTTCTGTTTTTTACCGCTCAGAACATCTGTTTTGCGGATCAGAACACCATTCATCTATATTGAAGCGTTACGTATGTATTGAAAAAAATCTTATTACGTATGTACTGGAAAAAAAAACTTATACTAAAATTTTATAAATAAGGTATGAATTTACCTATAAGGCGAGCATTGGAATCATCAGAATCATAAACAGCACACTGAAGAAAGTCCTGATTAACCCTAGTAATATAATGATGAGTCTCAATTTGCCTGTTCATATCATGACTATACAAAGCAAAAGTACAAACGTGTTGATTCATCTTCTTAATAGGCTTCAAAGACTGAATCATCTGAGCCCCTTTATCAAGCATTGTCTGGCTCAAACTCATTGGCTTGCCGGGCGGTACTGACCCGTCCCCCGCCGGCATAGGCCCCGGTATCTCATCGCTCGACGCCATTGTAGTTTTCTTCATCCGGATCCTAATGTGAATAGTAGTTTCAGTTTTCTTAGTGAGATTTTTTAGAATATTTTCATGCTTTTTACAGAAGAAGAAGAAGAAGATGGAGATGGTAGGGGAGACGATTTATTGAGAGGTTATCGGTTCATGTAACACGTGGATAGTTCCCGGGTCGTCCGCGTTGCTATTGAACCGCTTATAGGTGGCTAGAATGACCCTGGCGAACCCTAAAATTAGGATGTTTGAATTATATTCTTATCTTTTGGTTCATAATAGTATAATACTATTTCCTTTCCTAAAATATAAGATTTTCATGATAAGCAACGAAAATTAATAAAATAAAAATTATTATTTTTTAAACAAAATATCAATATTAATTTTTTAAATAAAATTAATGATATAAAAAATTTATTTAAGATAATAATATTAGTATTTTATTAATAAAATATTTTGAATTTTTCTTAATGAATATTCGCTACATTTCTTAAAAGTTTTTTATACATTAAGGAATAAATGGAGGGAGTATCTATTTGTATCTGGTCCGCTTTTATCTCAAACAGATTTTTATTTATATTCACAAGATTTAAACTCGAAGAGAATTCAATTTTTTTTACTAGTGTCTATATAATTCTATCATATATTCACAATTTTTCTTAGACAAACTCTGAAATTATAATTGTGATCAGCTAAGCAAAAATCTTATAACCAAACTCCAATTTTTTTTTAATTCTTATTAAATGTAACTTGTTTTCACATCCTCGCATGGTTTAACCCAATAATGATGAAATGTTTTGCGAAAGGTTAACGGTCATGGGATTCGATGTGTTCTTAATTGAAATTTCTTATTATAAGTGTTCCTTCTGTCTTGTAAAAGTAAATTATTTATAAAAGAGTGTAAATAAATTATAATAAAAAATACATTGTAATTTGGGACAGAAATCTTGTAGAAATACATCTTAAATTTAAATATACAGCTTAAAAACAGTTTACATCCTTTTAATGATTTCAAATTTGAATGAACTACAGTATCACTCTGGCTGAATAAGTAAATAAAATCTTGATAATTATTCTAATGCAAGGTTTCTTGATTCAATAACCATAAACATGAAACAAACTACAAATTTAAAACTGAAATTTTCTAAAATTAATTTGATACATAATTATTTCCCTATGAACTAATTTCTGGCTTGTTCAAAGCTTTTAAGCTCATCCCCATCTTCTTGATCAATCTGTGCCCTATACTTGTACCTCTTAGCCACAATACAATAGATAAAGAAATTAAGTGTACTAAGTATAACAAGTAACCAATAAAACAAATTCAAATGATTCCTGTTAAGGTTATTTCCGGCAAGCCAACCTTTACTACTTGTAATATCCTTAGTAGCCCAATTCACTGTCTTAACAAGAATAGTACTCAAGAAATATCCCAAGGACATAGATGTCCAAAGAAAACAAGAAGAAATTGATTTAAGACTCTTAGGTGTTTGAGAATAAAAGAATTCGAGAAGTCCAACGTAAGTAAACATATCAGCTATCCCGAAAATGAAGTATTGAATCGAAAGCCAGAATACGCTAATTGGCAATGGCTGAAGAACTGGGATTGCGTCTAGTAAGTTATGGTTTTTCGCGACGTTTTTTCTTTTTACTTCTAGTAATGCAGCTGTAGACATGGATAAAATCGAAAGAGTTAGTCCGACGCCTATTCTTTGTAGGTACGTTATTCCTGTGGGGTGTCCGGTGAATTTTCTAAGTAATGGGACTAGTAATTGATCATATAAAGGGATTATTATGATTAGAAATGCAATTGGGATAATAGGAAGTGAAGCTGGTGGGATTTGGAATTTTTTTGTTATGTTTGTATCCATTGTGCTACCTTGTTGGACTGAAAAGGTTTGAAGTTGAGCTAGACAAAGGGTCATTATTATGGTACAACAAAAAATTGGTGTCATTCTAATAAGGATCTTTGTGTTTTCGACTTGCGTTACTGTGCAAAGTTTCCATGGATTTGTTTCGTTGGATTCGGTTGTGGATGTCCGGATTGCTGCTTTGTCCAGAAACCTGGGACAGAAATAATACCAAAATGATTATGGACGGATCTAAAATCTAGAGGTTAAAGGTATAGGGGTCGAATTACATACATGTATAAAAGTAAAAAATAAATAAATAAATTATATAAAATTTTATATTTAAGTCAAAATAAGATATTTAATTTTGTGCGGAGGAGGGAGTATTATTATATAAAAAATCAACCTGAAATCTTCAGTGTGAGTCAAAAGATCTGCATCTCTTGCAGCTTCCTTGTCCATGTTGATCTCATACAGCTCTAATGAGTTCTCAGGCAATTGAAGCTTTCTATTACGTATGGCTGCTACAAAGACCTGTCAATTACATATGTACAAGAAAGATGAGTACATATATTCGGAGAAGTCTAAGATCATCGGTCTCCACTTTATCTTATTTTCTGTCTCTATCTTAAAAATTTGTCACATATCCCATCTTTCTTTTAAGGTTCCTAGGCCTCCTATTTCAATAGGTTGTACTAACGTATAGGTTTTAAATAAAGAAATCATATGACAGTTTAATAATAATGAAATAAATGATGAGATATAGAACATAACAGAAAATGCTGACTCACTTGCAAATATGATAATAGTTTGGTCCTAGTGATGATAGACCCCTTTTTTTTTCAACGTGATACACTAAACTAATATCTCATGTGTTGATCGTTTGATTCGATAGTTGAGATATTTATTCAAAAATAATTGTTATTGCACAACTATTCTAAAATAATTATCTTACTCGTCGGATCAAACTACCCGACAATTAAAATTAAGATTAGTTCAGCAGCACTAATAGAATCTGTCTCATAATATCTGTCCGCACTAGATCTAGGAGAATACTCAAGTGGAGGTTGGGGGCCTTTCTAACACCCCCACCCCTCCCAACTTTTTTGAGTAGAAGAGTTTTTTTTTTTTTCTTTTCCAAGTACCCCTCCACTTTTTTTAGTATCATTTCACTTTGGTCCCTATAAATTCATTTACAAAATCTATAACAACTTATATTATACTTTAGCCCCTATACTTTTGATTCTGCGTCCACCCTTAACTAACCAAAATTATATGATAGTTGTATGAAGGAATAATTAGAGATCTTGAGATGAACCTGGAAAATTTCACTGATAGCACTGCTTCCATGAGTAACATGCATACGATATTGTGGCAATCCAACAAGAAAAACAACTATCCCAAAGAACATAGATATGGTGCTTAATCCAAAACCCAAATCCCAACCTTTATGATCTTCAATCCATACAAAAACAGTTAAACTAATGGCACCACCAACACAAAGTGCTAGTAATAACCAGTTGAAGAATGTCGGCATTTGTTTCGATTCTTTTGGATCTTTCTCGTCGAATTGATCGGCTCCATGAGAGGGCACGGCGGCTTTAATACCTGAAGTTCCTAAAGCTATCAAGTAAAGGGCACAGAAGAGAAATATAGCTTCATTTCCGTGAGCTTGAGTGCATTTTGTAGTTATATCAAGAGGGTTGCAAGGTGGTGGTTTTAGCTTTGGATAATGTGCTTGTATTGTTAATAAACCTAGTCCCTGAAAACAAAAAATACTCACAATCAGGCAGTGACGGATCCAGAAAAAAATTTCAGGTCATTTGATATACACAACAATTCACTGCGATTATTTATACATTTATTATCTAAATGGAGTAAAATATATTGGTCATTTGATATACACAACAATTTACTGGGGTCATTTTTACATTTATTATCTAAATTGAGTAAAATATATCATATATAATTAAAAAATATATTTTTTTTCACTGGGGTCATTTGACCCCAGTGATCACCACCTACATCCATCTATGCAATCAGGGACGAAGCTAGAAATATGTTGGGGCAAAAGATAAATTTTATATAAAAAAAAAAGGGTGAGGGAGGGAAGTAAACTTTTTTGTTCATAATTGTTTCTCAAGTTTCAAATTATATAGGGACATAAATGCAGTTTTCAAAATATTAGGGACGGATACGACCCTTCGCTTTGTAGCTCCTTCCCTAGATAGAATATTTTTAAAAGTGTGACTAATGGTTTGACAGTACACCAACTACTTAGTGACTGCCTTCAGTATGCCAAAATGGTTTATAGTCGGTTAAGGTGTTGATAGACATTTCTATTAGCACCGTACATATAGATTTTGATTATCGGTCTCTTAATTAGAAGATCTAGATTATACTTGCTCCAGAACGACTATTCTTCAACACTTGTTCAAGAACAATCATCCCAAAACAACTATAATATAGGTCTTCTTATCAAGAAACCTAACGATACAAATCTATATGCATGGTGGTGCTAAAAAGTTCTATCAATATCATAATCAAACTGCATATAGTCTAATCTAGCCAATGAATATTTAGACCCATGATCATGTATCATCAAGTAGTGTCAGATATTTTAGATGTAAATATACTATTACACTGAACTCAAGTACAATGACGGAGATTTATGGATGGAGTGGCATCTATCCCCCAAGTTTTGAAAACTGCATTTTTGCCGTGTAAGATTTGAAATTTTTTTAAAAAACTTATATTAATAAAATTACTTCTATCCCAAAAATCCTAACTCGAAGTTTCTAACTCGGTCCCTGAGTCAGGTGGAAACTATAGGTTTTAGAAAGTACCATGAGCTCAATGCATCCAGCTGTTAGGACAGTTCTGAATCTTCCAACATAGGTATCTGCAAGAAAGGCCATAACTAGGCATAGGATGTAACTGGTGCCCATGAAATTTGTGAGATTGTTGGCTGAATCAGCTATGCTGAAATTCATCACCGTAGTAAAGTATGTTATGCCATTTACTCCTAATGATAAATTTGCCATGTTTTCAAAAGCAAACAACCCTGCAAACATAAACCACAAAAATTAATTATACTCAGTCTTAGTAATCTCAATTCGATTTTGCTAGTTGGTAAGATGAGTATACTATCATATTATCAATTAGGGATCAATCATTTTATGTGACATATTTTGTGCGCATTTTCAAGCAGTGGTTGTCGATCAAAAAGTTAATAAAAAATTTGTCACTCAGTAAATTAAAAAATTTATGTGACATATTTATTTCACCGTATCGTGTATATTTAGAAGTGTATCAGGAGGCTGAGGGTTGGAGCTGGCCTCCCAAAATTTTGAAAATTTTAGAAAAAAAATTTAAATTTTTTTTTTAAATATTAAGTTTTGCTCCAATATAATATTATTTTTTTATATAATAGCATATTTTTATATAACTCATCAATCAAATACAAAGTTATTGAATCTGCCTCTTTATATTACGTTGAGTAAAGTATATAATAATATGTTATCGTTTATCTCTTTGTATTTTTCTATATACAACTATTGCATGTAATATATATAGGTACATTAACAAGTATATTTATACACTCTTAGATACACCAATTGTTAATATACATTGCGGTGCACCATATATACTATTCAGTAAACTTCAAAGAATGTATATACTATTCAGTATAATGCATACAAATTATTGCGACTTAAGTCTGTAATATTTTCAAATTAAAGTTAATTGTTACCTAGCACAAGCATAGCACTCCTCATTCCTCCATGCTTATTCTTGATTGCTGGTTTGCCTCTCCAATCTACCTTTCCTTCAATTAATTCATGATTCTCCTGGAGAAAAAAAATGTAAAGCAAAAAAATTATTTAAATCTTTGAAAGAAAAAAGATTAAGGAAATGCTTGAACAAAAGAATTTTTTTTAAGTACCATTACTACTACTTCAGTTTCCTAGTGCAAGCTGCAAAGATAATGGATTAGAATGAATGAAAATAATTAGTTGCATTGGTAAATATATAGATCGTATTATAAGAACAATCCAAACAAGTAATGTTATTTTTTGTCGCTCAGACTAATCATCTCTCGCACCGAGTTCGCAATACAATTTTGAATAAATATATGAGACGTGAAAATCTTGCCGTCTTCAATAGAGAGAAGCAGTCAGTCACATTAGCCGTTTGTAATCAATTGAGGCATAACCCAACAGGAGCTAGCAACCATATACATATATATATATATATATATATATATATATATATATATATATATATATATATATAATTTTATTTTATTTTTTTTGCTTGAAGCAGGTGTTGGATGCAGGATGGGGTGAAAAGCGTCTATCCACATACATGTACTCACCACTCAGAATTCACTATATGGATATTTTTCTCAATTATATATACACGTGGAGAATTATGAGTGATTGGGTAGAAAAATAAAAACATACACGAGTACAGATGATTTCTTGACATGCAGGAGGCGGGTGGCGGTCACCCAACATTTTTTTAAATAGCAAATATTTCATAAGATTTTTTTTTTTGTGAAATTCTCTTAAAAGTATTGTACTCCCCCCCTCCCCCTCCTCCCGTTTTTATTTTTTTAAAGTTTACATGATTCGTCCCCAACGTTTAGGTACTAAATTTGACTCCGGACTTTGAGCATCTAGTGTTCCCAACTATGATAACTGTCGATGAACAGATATCAATAGTCTTGATTCCACCTACTTAATGTATTTTTACAGGTTTTATATCTATATTTAGAGGCCATAGATGGTATTATGTGATGGGGTGGGATACGATTATTGTACATGTGTATCTCTCAATTTCTCTCAACTGGAGGCAGGGGCGGATTTAGAGGTACTTCAGGGTATTCAATGAATACCCTGAACAAGAACGAAAATAGCAGAGATGGTATAATACTTCAACTTTCATACTAGAGGTTTAGGGTTCAATTCTCTCAATGAATATCCTGAACAAGAACGAATTTTTTTTTTGGATTACGAAATGAATACCCCGTGTTTGAATCCTGGATCCGCCCCTGACTGGAGGTGAGATTAGCTCTAATTTGGTTAAGGTTATACGTCCAGTAAAGTATAACTCTTACTTGGAGGAATATTCACTAAAAAAAATCGATTAAAATGACGTCACAAGGAAAAATCTAATAATAAATTAACTTTATTACATCATTTTAACATCAGTACTACTTGAAATATCAACTAAATTTAATACCTTGTTCATTCATTATTGTTATCTATCGATCTTTCACATCTGTGTCTTTTGGGCTGCTACAAAAGCATAGTTTAAGCCATTTACACTAAGCATTCTGATGTCCCTCAGGTAAGGTTCTATTTGATACAAAATACCAATTGGTCATGACTAATATTGATAAGTTTTAAGAAGACTATCTCCTTTCCTTATGGACTTTTCTTTTTAACTGGAGATTTCATTTTCAGCATATGTCACCTTTTCACATGGATATATTTATATTGCCAAATTGCTGGAGGCTAATACCAATAAGACAAAGTGAATAAATAAAACAAGGATACTCTTTTGCAAAAAAAAATTAACTTCTTTTTATTTTTTGAGGGGGTGGGCAATGGCAGAGCCAGTAATTTGTCATTAGCGGCGAATTTCTTACTGAATTTTTTTAGGAGGCGAAATATAATATTTATAAGGAAATATCACAAAAAATAATTTTTTTCATATAGAAAAATCGTCGTTTATGAAAATGTTGGGGGCGGAGGGGTCTCCGCCACTGGGAGTGGGGGTGGGGTGGGGTTACTGTATCTCACTTTCAGAAGACAATTCTTTAGCAATTGCTTTCTTTCTCAAACTCTGGACATCTTGTAATTAATTATGAAAAAAATACTAGTAGTGATTAGGACTGCAAGAAGAATATTCAGCTGCTGGAAAATATCTTTTGTTTTTCTGGAAGATTACTAACGTTATTTGCATGAAAAAACACAAGAATTTAGCCAAAGGATAGCCATATATTTTGTCAATTAGCATATAACTTTAGTTTCTTTTTTTTAAAAAAAAAAGGATGTAGCAAAAATCAGGGGTAGATTAAGAACTTGTAAATTAAATGGTGCGAAATATAAGAAACATGTATTTTAATAGATTTTTTAAAAAAAAATATAAAAAACAATTGGATGGATGCGATACAAATTTTTATTTTTAAATTCTATAAAAAAAAAATTAACTTTTTTTAAAATGTTAGAGGAGACCGCAACTTATAACTGCCAATGACAGAAAGACAATATACGAATATCACCTTGGACCATTTTGATGATGTAAATGTTTGTGAATTTCCATGACCAAGTCAAAATCGTTCACCTGTGGCTGATATTACAACGAATCACAAACGGTCCAAAAATAAAATAAAACGAACAATAAGATTTTATATTTTAAATTTCTTTTCATACATTTTTTATTTTTATTTTTTATTTACCATTTTGGCTAATGTACATGGATCTTATATTATCTTAAATCTTAAGTACCTAACTATTAATTTAAATTTGTAAAGATAAATTATTACGAGACATATACAAGATAGATAACATTACCGTCTTTGTAAGTATCTAAGCGAAGAGAAATGTAATATTCGTAATGACTTTTGTGGAAAATCTATTTGTAAAATTTTGAAGGGTTCGTCGCTCCCCTATTCTCTTTAGTTTTACCTCTAAAACTAATGTACTTCATAAAGTAATGATTATATAAGGTAAAACTTATAAAATTTTGCTTTCCAAAATAATTTTGAATATAAATAATGACACGTAAATTTATAATTTTATGAATTTTGTAGAAAAAATATGTCAAATATTAAAATGTTAAAATATATTTATTCAAACAGTGAATTTTCTGCAGGGTAAAAAAGTATTGCCGGTAAATTTGCAAGTGCTCAACGAGGGAGTTGACAGAAGGTCCGCATCAAATGTGGAAGGCTTTAAGTTCTTTGCGTGCAAAATAAATTTTGACTATTAAATAAAAAATTGATGGCTGAATTTTTTTTTATGCGAACACCTACACTGAACTAGTGTTGATATGTGAGACATATATTTAGCACAACATCTATTATGTTAACACCTGTTCTTAAGACACCAACGCCTGTTAAATTTTGTTAAGTACTGAAGAAAAACCGCTTGACCAATGACAAACATTTGTTTTTTTTTCTATTCAAATTTCATGCATGTCTCTTCTCCATATGATGATTCACTTTGAATGAGACTGCAAGAACTGAATATGATGCCTTCCATATTCATCAAAAAAAAAGAAAAGAATATGATACCTTCCATACCATATGATGTCCAAATTTTGTTGAATTTTCAAATGTTTATATAATACTACTACTATTTCCCTATCAATTGATTTCTGTTCAAACTGGGAAGCCATCAGCTCGGAACCACACACCCCATGTTCGTTAGTTAGGAGCAACAATTATCGCATGTTTGCAAAATATATATATTAGCTAGCCATAGTATCATCCAAATCCCATCTGAATTAGTCCGACTAAATGCCTAAACAGCATACTTGGTATAAAAATAGTAATATATTCCTAACATTTTGTATGTATGATTGGCTCTCAAAACTTTTCTGAAAAAATCTACGGATTTTGACAAAAAACTGAAAGTTTATTGCACAATGTGTCCATCGAGAAACCAAACGCAAGATTTCAGTTTAAGATTCACGTCTCCACTCACACACTATAAACTTTTACGAAACCAAGATAAAAAAAAATGTTCAAAACCAGACACTATCCAATCCCGTCCTGAACAAACAATGTCAAAAAAGCCGTCTATTCATGGCTGATATACAAGTGCATATACACTCACATCTTGGTGTTAAATTTTAGTCCCAAAAAAACAAAAAAATAAAATAAAGTTACTTTTATTCAACAGAGCTCAAAAAAATCATAATAATCTAAGAATACTACAAAGCTAATATATAGCTACAATAATCAACAAAATGTACACATGAATTGGATGATAATTCACAATACAAAGAATGATTTTGTTCCAATTGGTAAATAAAATGATACCTCAATAGTTAAGCAAAGAGTACTTTGCCCGTAACATGATTTTTCCCTTGTCTATGCCAAATTTAGCTCCCGTCACCAACCAATGTCCCGGCACATCTTGTGGCCCTTTCGACATCTCTGTCATATCCACTATCTTTCTCAATTTCCCATATTGGCTCGCGTCCCCCTTCTTGTCATCAACAACCGATGTGGAAGATCCATCAGGTCTTTGTGCGGTAGACAAGTTGGAGGGGCTATGGTCCCATACCGATCTCCTTATTGTACATCCCGGTACTTTGGAGAAGAGAAGCTTCAAATGCAACACGCTCTTGGCACCAAAATCCCAAACGCCAAGCTGAGCCCCGGTTACAATGTGGACACCCGAGAGATCTCCAATGCATGTTTCAGTGTGCTCTATAGGCGCTGTACTAACATGGGAGAAGTTTTTCCACTTGATAGGTTCAAACCATCGACTATCCTGCTCTTCAGGACCTTGCCACTTCGGTGCACCTATAGCCATGTGGGCATCCCAGTGCGGTTGAAGTATTTTAGGTAAAGAAACTAGGTGTTGTAAATGGATAGCTAGACGATTTTGCTTAACGCCTTCTAAGCTGAGCCTAAGTCCGGTTACAGGCTTACGCCCAACTGTCACCTGCAAAGTCATGGCAGGTTTATCGGTATCATATCAAGGGAAATTTGCATGTTAATCACTAATAATACAGAAATATATGTTCAATCATCGACCAAAGTAACATTTAAAGGGTTCCATTCATAGTGCAAGATGATTTAGGCCAAAAAGCTTTTTGTTTTTCTAATAAGTGATATTTGGAAATAGAACAATTAAGAGAGCCCAGTGCTCCCTCCCCCCCTCCCGGCCCCACAAGGGAGCCGGAATGATACCTTTTTGGCTCATTGACTAAAAACAATCTCTATATTTCTCTTATTGTAAAGCCATATTTCTGCCTGCATTTCTTTTTTAAATTATTAGAAAGGGTGGGAACATAAGTAAGAAGCGAGGAGCGGGGTTTGAACTCAGAACCTCTACGTCTTGAGGCCTCAGCCTTGGCCACTAGACCATTGCATCATCGGCTCATTGAGTAAACAATCTCTATATATTTCTCTAATCGTAAAACCATCTCCCTGTCTTTGGACTCATTGTCACTCGTATTTGGGATTTACCCTGAACTTTGTAACATTACCCCCTTTTCTAAATCTGACTGTGGCCCAATTAAACAAGCAAAATGGAAGGGAGGAAGTTTATGCAAAATTTACTTTGAACCTAAATTTGGTTATGGTATAGTGCCGAGTAAAATTTTCCTCTTTTTCGATTATCCTTTCTATGTTTTATCATAAGGTAAAAAGTTACCTAATAAAGGAAGGAAAAATCCTAGGGAAGGTCAAAATTTTAGAGATTCTCTAGATTAATTAATACGAAAAGCACTAACACATTTCAAGCAAAACCAGAAAACTTCTTTGAAAGAAAGACGAGAAAAATCAAATATACCTGATCTGGACTTATGTAGAGCTTGGGCCCCATCAAACTAAACTGGAGGGACGGACAAACAGGCTCCTTCCTCTGAAGGTTGTTCTGCTCTGGCGCCCAAACTCGTGCCATTTGGAAATCCAAGAAATACTGCAAATCCTCTATAGGTGGTTTGTCTGGTAAAAACATGTGAACATAGTTTCATATGTTTAGATTAGAATGCAATTTAATAGAAGCTATATATAACTTTCTCCGAGTCCTCAAGGATGCCTATAAAAGCTTGATGAGTTTTGTAAATGATTATAAGATGTCAATCTAATCTATTCACTTTAATTCTGCATATTTCCATATATTCTTTGCAGAATGTAATTATGACATGTAATGTCTAATAATGTTAAATGGAATCTTGAAATCAGGAGTCCAGGATATTTTTCTTATGTATCAGGAAAGGTGATAGGATTCCGGTCACGTTCGCGAACTATTCAAGTTGGAAACATATTAGAGTGAGAAATATAGAGCAATGTCTTACATTCTAAGTATAACTCAATTGCACGCGCCAAGTACTTTATTCCGGGAACCCCGTCAAGCAATGACACAATGGGAGTAAATGTCATGTTGATCACGTCCGGTGCCGTCTCTACAGTTTTTGCCCATTTGGCATGGCTCTGCTCAAGATCATCCCCTCCTCTTCTTCTGAAAATAACCGTCACATCCTGCAGCAGGACCACAAATTCCCAATTTAGGCCTTCTTTCACATTTATGACTAACAATGTCGATTTTCCATATGCATTTCACCGGAATATTTTCGATAACAGAAATATGTAACCGAACCCAAGAGTATAATGAAATTACTCAAACCAAATAAAGAATCGACTAATTGACTTTGGCAAGTAAAATTTCACGATTATACACAGTCATAAGGACGAAAAAGTAAAATATTCACACTAACCTTGTCCTTGTATTTTAAGGGGCCGGCAGTAGGCTGACCTTTCGAATCCGAGAACCTTTGATCTCCAATGTCTCTCACATAATTTTCAATGTCTGATGCTGATAAAGGAGATGATTGGTGCTGTCTAATATAAACGACATCCCTTCCACCAATTGTTGCAGAAGTGACGATATGGGTACCATAATTCTCGATAAAGCTGAAAAGTGGAAATTACAAGTTAGAAATTCAAAGCTTATGCGTGCTCCCAATAAACAAATAAAGTTGAGCACTCCAGCATCCTCTCCTATTATAAGTCTCCATCAACCTATTCTCAAGTTAAATGTAAGATTAAGTACATAAAATGCAAAGGACAAATACTTTTAAGAGAACATTAGTGGTAATTTCCTAATTGGAAAGATTCACAAATGCTGAGGAGAAAGGTTTCACCTTGCAAGGGATGCCGGATCCCAAGAGTATGGAACAGCACGCTTTATTTCGTCATGCAAAACCAAATTTAATTTTGTTAATCTAACAGTAAATAAAGGTATGATGTATCCAGTCATTGCAAGGGATTTTGTAGCTGCTGCATCAATTTGCCAAGATCCAGTAAAATTAAACATAGAATTGAAGCTTCCGAGCGGAATATTTCCAGATATATCAGACTTCTCGTTAAAGTATTTAGCCATCTGCAAACAAAGTACGCAGGCATTCCGTTAGATATCGAGTAGCAAATAGAGCTGATTAGCAAATAAGCACATCTTCCTCTTTTTCTTTTCCAAGAACACAGCTTTTTAAAGAGCTACAATTTAAACGCAACGAAGAGCTATAATTCTAACTTAACTAGCTCTTAACAGTGATTGGGATCAGCTACGTGAAAATCCTTGATGTTCATCAGCTCTGTTGACAAAGGGAAATTTATCTCTTTTCTTACTTCTTGTTTCAATCGTTATCTACTCCTAGTTTTTATGTAAATACATAACTCTTTCTAATTGAACATAACAAATGATGACGATCTCCAGGATATTAACACATCTACGACATGCCAAAAGATTTTTTAATCTAGTACATAGTCCATACAAGATCGTCTAGATAAAATAGTTGGTAGCACATTATAAATAACGATGAACAAATGGCCAAAGAAAAGATACAGCCGAGTTCGACAAAAGAACCACAAAGAGTGCCTAAACACCGTCATCTGGCTAATTCAAAAGGCAAATATAATGCAATGCAACAGAAACCAACTACTCTGGCAGATATAGTACAGACTGATATTTTCTCTCAATCATCAACGTAAATCTTCCAAAACCGATAGACGTTTCACATGTCAGCAGGGACTATCAAGCGACGTTCGAAACATGATCAACACCGACACACATTTCACATGTCAGCAGGGATTATCAAGTGATGTTCGAAAGCACGACTAACACCAACACATTTCACATGTCAGCAGGGACTAGCAAGTGATGTTCGAAGCATGACCAACACCGACAGACATTTCACATGACAGCAGGGACTAGCAAGTGATGTTCGAAACATGACCAACACTGACAGACATTTCACATGTCATCAGGGAGTACTAAGTGGTGTTCAAAACACGGCCAACGCCGACAGACATTTCACATATCAGCAGTTAGGAATTAAAAGCCAAAATTCTTGAAACGTGACCAAATATCTAACAAACACAATGTGGACAATTATCACTTACGTGTACAAACATTTCCACTACTTTCAATATGCGAGTAGAACAGAAAGGTACAGGAAGTTTGTGAATATTTTATAAATTTGCCTTAATCACAAAAAATACGATTACTGGGCAATAATGGATTCTTAATTCTTTTAAGTTTATCATAGGAACACCAACGAGAACTTTGATAAACAAATATGCCTAACTATTGTATAGGATCTTAACTTCATTGATACTGTAAGATATTGATTATATCTAAGATATCACGTCTTATCTTGTATAGAATGTCAAGTACATTAGAAGATCACATGAAATACCTGGTCCCATCCTATTACTCGAGAAATCAAGTGTTTTCTAGTCTCAGGTATACGTTCCAGAATATACTCCAGAAATCAAGTGTTTTCTAGTCCTTTTTTTTCTTATTCACAAAAAAAAAGGTATACTTTCCAGAAATCAAGTGTTTTTCTTGTTTCTCATGATACACTGATACACAGTTGTCTCTAACTAGTATCTTGTTTTAGGGAAACTTTTAAATCATTTAGTTTCATATTTATTATTCTTCGGACAAAGAAAGATATCCGATGCTTACCATAATCTGTTCACTTCAAACCGAAGAACGACAGGAAGCCACACTGAAGGGCATATCATCGGTTACTAAATTACTGAAGTTTATAGTGATTAGAAAATATCAGCTTATCATCTTTACTACATTAATAGAGCCAATGATCATTATAATTTTAAAAAAGAAAAACAAGGTAAATCCAATAGGTTGCTGAACTCATTTGAGCCGTCAAACAATAACAACCTATAAAAATTAATGCCAATGAAGATTAAATGAGCATTAGAAGAGCATTGTTTACTGAAAAAATAAAATTCTTTTCTCATACCAAATCAGGATCAGATAGAACTTCAGAAGTATGGTGTGTAAGTTTACAGCATATAATTTTTCAGACAATTTATCAAGAATACTTAACAATACTAAATCATCTATTGAATACCAATTTCCTAAATATATGTCAAAAATCAAAACTTTATATAAAGAAAAAATATGTAACAAAATGAAAATTTTCGCATCAAGCTAAATTCTTCAACCAAATCTCCATTAAACAACCCAAAAAAATGAAAAATCGACATCAAGTAAAATTCTTGCATGCAATCTCTCTTTAACACTGTAAGAGAAAAATCCCCAAAACAACGTATCATATGAGAATCCAAGAAACCAATCAAAAACTTTGTAGCAAGAAATGCCCATCAACATAAACATAGCAAATAAATCAAGAATTTAACTAATGACCACAATTCCACCCCCCACACCCACACCTATCCACCAAAAAAACAATTATTTCAGAAATTTTGTAGCAAGAAATGCCCATCAACATAAACATAGAAGATAAATCAAGAATTTAACTAATTCCTCACAATTCCTTTAAAAAAAAACAGTAATTATTTCAGGAGATTAAAATTAATACCTCATGGAAGGTGAAAACAGGGGTGGTTTCAGTAGTTCTTGACCCTTTTGAGCATTCAATATCAGAAGAAACATTTGGGACAGAAACCCCATCATCAGAGACCAACAAAAGATCCTTAATTTGTTGTTTTTGTTCATCATCTAAATGAACTAATCTAGACCCAGGTGCTCCTTTGCAATAAAGAAGCCTAATATCTGAAGTTACATCAAATCCTCTACCTAATGCTTGAACTGAATTAGAAAGAGTTGTTAGTAAAGCATCAGAAGAAGAGCTGCTGCTGCTGCTGATGCTGTTCTTGGATTCATCCATGGAAATGAAAATACTAATAAATCTTTAATCTTTCTTTCAGTAATTGTTAATTGGATTGGTTTAAAGATTGAAACTTTGTTCTGGGTTTTTCTTGTTGGAGTATATATTTTTTTGGTTTTGTTTGCAAGGGGTGGGGGGTTGGGCATGTTTGATGAGTCAGAGGTTGGACTTTGGACAAAGGTTGGTTGTTTGTTCAAGGTAATGACTTTTGACTGCAATAATGGCAATATACGCGTTTGTGTTGGTTGGTTGTGCGGGTCCGACTATAGTGTAAAACGGTTAAAATTTAGTATATATTAAATAATTTTGATCATTTTTGAGCTGTTAAATACTTCTTTCGTTCCAAATTAATTGTTCATATTTCTATTTTTATTTGTCTCAAATTAACTATCCACTTTTTAAATAAAGTATAAATTAATGATATTTTTTCAATTTTACTCTTCTGCCAACTCCTCATTGAATGCTCTTACTTAATTAAAATTATCACTTTCCAACACATATTTTAAGAGATGGTTGGATGTTGTGTGAGAGGAAGAAAAGCAAAAACATAAATTTTAAATGAGATTAATAAAATTAATTAGGGGTATCTTAGACTTTTACTTATATTTACCATCAAAATCACCAAAACCTTAATACTCGTACATTTGTCAAAGTAGACAAATAATTTGGGACGGAAGGAGTAAAAAATTTAACAATCTGAGATTTTTTTGTGGTATTTTTTATTGTGATTTTCATACATCTATTACGTATGACAAGTGTTACATGATTGAGGAGATATATTCATTTGAGTAAAATATTTGTTACAACTTTATGACATATGTTCATAATAAAAGAATATTTATTTCATAAGATATAATATTTTTCCAATAATATGCAAAAACTTTCCAAAAAGTGTTTCACATATGTTAAGTTTAGGAAAATTCACAAATTTAGTCCTCAAACATTTTACAACTTGTAAGTTGGGTCCTTTTCATTATTTTTTTAATTTTTAGATACCGTAACATTTTACGATTAGCAGACTAGGTCCTTCTGTCTAATTTTCTAATAGTCAACGGTTAGTCAAGGGGTAATTTAGGAAGATCAAATAATCTATCATACTCCCGCTATTATTAAAAAGCAAATTCATATAATTACTCCCAAAACATTTTACGACTAGCGAATTAGGTCATTTTCCCAATTTTCACCTCTCTCTCTCTCTCTCTCTCACCCACCCACCCACCTGACCCATCTTCTCCTTCTTCCCCAAAATCCCTCTTTCCCTTCATCTTATCCTTCTTTCCCAAAATTTCATATTCTTCTTCCCCAAAATCCAAAAATCTCATTGTTTTTTCTCAAATCTTGAAATTATCATAAACCTCTTGCATCTTACATGAATATAGTTATAGGATTTCCAAAGAATTTTGCATTAAAATAACTTAAAACCATTCTAAGATTCATTTGAGCCACAACTATTAAAATTGAAATCTTCATCTTTGATGAGTTGAGAAATGGTAACTCATTGATTAACTTTTTGCAATTCATGAAAACTCATTTGGTTCAACCCAATTGATAATATATGCCTTAGTTTTGGGCATGCCTCAATACATTGGGAGTATGAATTTCCATGAATGGATTGATTGATTTGGGTATGGAAGATAAGGAGGGAAGAAAAACAATGGGGAAAATTGGGGTGGGGAAGAAAGAGGAAATTGGGGCGGGGCGGGTCTCAGAGAGAGAGAGAGAGATGAAATTTGGAAAAGGACCTAATCTGCTAGCGTAAAATGTTTTGGGACTAATTGTATGAATTTTCTTTTTAATAATAGGGGGAGTATGATAGATTATTTGATCTTCCTAAATTATCCCTTGACTAACCATTGACTAGCAAAAAATTAAACATAATGACCTAGTCCGCTAATCGTAAAATGTTACAGTATCTAAAAGTTAAAAAAAAGACCTAACCTACAAGTCGCACAATGTTTAAGGACTAGATTTGCAATTTTTCCTTGAGTTTATAATGTTCAACATTATACCCGTGACATAGTGAGCACAAAGCGAACTATTCTTTCGCCTTTTACTAAAGAATACCATGTGCTTGCTGCATTTATTGGCATACACTTATTTTTGAAGAGACTTATTCTCTTGGATGGGCTTTAAAAAAAAACATTATAACCGTGACGTTGTTTTGCCTTCTTGCCTGCTTGATTTTGGGTTGACCCGTCCTCCTTAACCATAGCATTTTTTTACGCAAAACACACTTTGATACTTGATTTTTCAATTTAAAACATGTATATTTATTTTTCAATAAATTAAATACCGATCAATTTTTTTTAAAAATAATTGTTTATTTTTACTTAAAACATCAATTACTTGATTAAATGCACCAATTGCTAAGATTGTATTCCTATTTTCTTTTCTTTTTTTCTTTTTTCCTTAAAACTTGGGTCTTTGAGAGAATTATTAGTGTTCTTCATTTACCCATTTAGAGTGACTTGAACCTCTAACTTATTAGTTAGAGGGGAAGTATCTTAGTGCTTAAACTGTATTTTGTTGTCAGCTAAGATTGTATTCAGTATGTGCAGAATGAATACATATTCTGCATATATTCAATTTTGTTTTAAAGCAACCCCTCTCTATTTTTTATTATTATTTTTTACACTAGCGTCCTAACATATTAAAGTATAATAATTCGATTGAGATGTGAATGACGTTTAATTTGATCTAATAAGAATAATTTGCAAATATATAACAATTTGAGACGCATGATCCGAAAGGAGTGGCAAACATCACCTTATCTATCTTTTTTTTTCCTTCTTTTTTTGAAATGGGGGTAAGGAATTTTTTGGGCATTGCCCATGTCAAACTCAGGGTAATACCTTAGGCATAGTCTCTTGTACATCATCTAATCTATCTCTTTGTGCTTTGTTAGGTAGATTTTTAACACTTTCAAAAAAAGGTATATTTTTAACTCTCAAGTAAATGATTGAGTATTCTGGTTTGCATGAAGAATTAAGAATGTAACAGATGTTCTTTATATATATGTTGAACATATTTTTAAATTTATTATCAATTTGAATTTTTTTTAATAGTATTATCAATTTGATTTGACAATTAAATTTTATTATGCTTTCTTTTTTTTTTATTTATTATTATCGACACTATTTCATTATTCTATTAATCTTATATAAGGTGGGTAGGGTAAGTAGTCAAAAGTAAAAAAAAAAAGCTAAAGTTTAATTGAAATAAGGCTAGATGAAAGACAAATTAATAAAAATTAAATTAGACCGCCTAGTTAAGGGTGTTACAATTTGATCGATTGAACATATCATTTCTTACCATGATTATTTTTTTGTTTTTATTTTTTTAATAATAAAATCTTATTTTAGAATTTAGAGGCAAGAGTCGAGACATTCTAATTAAATGTTATGAGTTTAACTCTATCAACAAAAAAATGTCATCTCGATCCCAACTTATTAGACACTTAGTGCATGTTTGGTAAGCGGGAATGGAAAGGTCTTTCCCACTTCTTTTTCATTCCGGCATTTGGTTGAGCAATTTGAAGTGGGAATTATCATTCCACGGGAATGGCGATTCCAGGAAGAAGTGGGAAATGCCATTCCACACCAAAACCTATTGAATGGCCTTTACAAGAGAAGTTGGAATTATCAATAAATAGTAACTGACATTTATACCCCTCTTTTAATTAATTATTACGTTCATTTTACATAACAATGTATTCATATTTAGTCATAAATTGAATATTTAGTCATAAATATTTTATTTCACTTAGTATAATTTTATAGATGGTAATTTTATAAATATTTATATTTCTTGGTAGTAGTTTTAATCTATTTTTAATTTTAAAAGTAAAGATATTTTTATTACTATATTGATATTTTAATAAAAATTATGTTTCACCAATATATATATATATATATATATATATATATATATATATATATATATAATGTCAATGTTATTCAAGTAAAATTTTGTCATGAATGTTTAATTAGATTTTATCACTAGTATATGCTAAAAGGGCATTTAGGTCATATTCTGTTTAGTTTCATTCCATTATGACATTAAAATATAGTTTTACCAAACACAGAAAAGGAATCGACATTCCATTCTGACTTTGCCTTCCAAACACTAGAATGGAAAGAGGATTCTGAAATTATTCTGAGTGGAAAACGATTCTGCCTGGAAAGGGATTCCATTCCAACGTACCAAACGTGCTGTTATAGAAAAAGAAAAGAGAAAGAAAAAATGTTAGGAAATAAGTTGGTGCGTATATATTCAAAATGGCATAAAATAAATTATCCAAGCATAATAAAATAATAATTCTATAGAAGAATAATCATTTTAAAATGGATAAATAAATTAACAATATTGAAATGAATTAGTTAAAAGGAGAATAAGAAGACAACAATCGAATCTTGTGTTGGACACCATCTCCTTAAAACAGATTCGTCCCCTCCATATGTGTGCTCGAGACTGAATTAGACGTATGTTTTCTAGGATAAAACGGATACTAACAAAGCAGTTAGCACCAAACTCTTTGCCTAACGAACTTGAACAAACTACACTTAACACTATATGAAAACTATGAAGAGACTTTAAAAGAGGAAGAGAATGCATATTTTTGTGTAGAGAAAAAGAAATTGAGGCATCTCTATTTATAGGCTACGTAGAATTGGGAATTTACATGGTATTAAGAAAACATTCAATACACTTCCATTCAATGAAGTATATCATGCATACACTTCCATTGAATGAAGTATATCTTCAATGAAGTGTATCTTCAATGAACATTTAACAATTCATTGAATGAAAACACTTTGGAAACTCCAAAGTATTTTACCTCTTGGCAGCATTGAAAGCCACTTTCACAATTAATGAAAATGAATTTAGAAACACCAATGTTTCTTCATCCCTTGCAATTTCCAATTCAATGCAAGATCAAATACATTATTCATTCATCCATTCACTTCTAATGCCAATTTCCAACAAAAAAAGAAGAAGAAAGAAAGAATCATTCAATATAAATATTTCTAATTGCAAGTGTTGGTATATATTTAGTTGTCGATTCAGCATGCGAAAGTCCTTGCAAACTTATTAGAAGAGTTGAACATGGCAAGAATTTTTGGGTTTAGACTTTAGACTAATAGAAGTGCAAAGTGCTTGTTTATTTGTGATACAACAAATAAAAGAAAGTGGGATTTTTTTTTCGTTCATAGGGCACTTAACCTTTGCGATAAAAAAATCTCTTATTGTGTTTGGATTGTTTATATGCTTCATTTATAAATCAAAGAGAAAATGTACTCATTCATTTGTTTGTAGGAATGACAGTGGGGTGTGGACCAAAAAATTCGGCCTCGTTTCCACCTTCACATTCTCACTCACAACCCCACACATCTTCCCTGCCTAAGAAATAAGTTGAATCCCCATCCCCACCCGAACGGGAAATTAGGGATCCCGTCCTCCACCCCACTAAGATTTAACCAAAATCTCTTCTTTTTCTTTTTCTTTTTAAAGATGATAACAATATTTTATTAACTAAAATTTACTTGAGATAATAAAAAAATTATTTTTTAAAGTTAAAGAAAGAATTTAAAAAAAATTATTTTTTATAATGAGGTGGAGACATGGACAGGGAACATAATGCCACACGTCTTCGCCCAAAACTCCGGCAGGGAAATAGACTTTATATCTTATCCGACCCCGTTATAGTTTTAATAGGGGATTTTCCGCCTCGATCGGAGCGGGGCGGATAAGACCACATTTTTGGCGAGAGAATTGTCATCCCTATCTACTTGCAAATCGATGATTGCACTCTAATGACATTTTTACCTGGTTTAGAGGTATATCAGAAGTAATATTTGCAACTTTTGCAGATCAGATTGCTTAATGAAAACGTCCATTGTTTTTTTTTTTTTTTTTTTTTTAAATTCTAATGAATTATTAAATAGACATAAAAAAAATAATTTTGTCTTTTCTTATTGTTTATAGGATTTTCATCACATAAACATTTTATTTTTTATTTAAAAAAAACATAAAAAAAATCCTAATCCTACCTGGTTGATCATTTGCTCTCCCTCCCTCTCTCCCTTCCTTCCACCACCATCTTCTTCCTCTACCCCTCAAAAGATAATATTTTGTTTTTTCTTTCAGATCATTGAACTGAGTTACCAGAGCTCCAATCGACTGAGTTCAATTCAATAATGGCGACTCGGTACTGGATTGTTTCTCTTCCTCTCCAGAACAATTCTCCTTCTTCTGCTCTATGGAGTCGCCTTCAGGAATCAATCTCCAGACACTCCTTCGATACCCCACTCTACAGAGTAATAATCATTAATTTTTTCAATTATTCAGTTTTTTAAATCAGTTTCTGAAAATTGAGGTTTTCTTCGCTCGATTTCTGTAATGTTGCATTTATATAGATCTAATTATTATTCGGAATTTGATTCTTTGGATCACAATGACGAACCTAATTGAATCAATTTGGGGATTTTTTGTTTGATGTGTAGTTTAATATACCTAATCTTCGTGTGGGAACTCTGGATTCGCTATTATCACTCAGTGATGATCTTTTGAAGGTGATATTTTTAATTTTGTTTACTTTTTGGATTCCTGAAAAAAGATTTTTTTTTTTTAATGTACTATGATAGGGTAGGATGGAGAATGATTCAGGGCTAGGTGCGGAACAGGTGTTCATTCCGCACCGCACCTGCGGAACACATCTTGATCCAACGGTTGAGGAACGTTCTTCGTGAGAGTGAAGTGTTGTTCAGTTATTCGAAGAACAATTGTTCATTTTTACTTGAAACTTCAACCGTTGGATTAAGTGATCTGATGGCTAATATGTGTCTGCACGTGCGGAAAAATGCTGTTCCGCACGGTAGGATGGGAGTGGGATTGATTTGATTTGTGAAATTATTTGAATTTGGCAGTCGAATAGCTTCATTGAGGGAGTGTCTCAGAAGATACGACGTCAGATCGAGGAATTGGAGAGAGTTTCAGGTGTAGTCAGTAGCTCTCTTACGGTTGATGGGGTTCCTGTTGATTCATATCTCACTAGGTAATTCTTTGGGATGATTTCGTTTTTTAGTGGTTTTTTTTTATTCAAGTTTGGATTTTTATTTTGCATTATTGAAATTCTGCGTGTGTGGTAGGTTTGTATGGGACGAAGCAAAGTATCCGACAATGTCTCCTCTTAGAGAGATAGTGGATGGGATTCATACTCAAATTGCCAAGATTGAAGATGACCTCAAGGTATTACCATTCCTCAATTACAAGTTTCGATGTGTAGTTTGACTCAGAGATTTTTTATTTTTTTTTGGGTTGGGGGGGGTTTAGTAGTCTGGGCGCTGTGGCCCGGTGTCGAACTCAGGACCTCTCGGTCGTGAGCGAAGGGGAGCCCCACTGGCTACGGCCTTCTTGACTAAGAGAATCAAACATTAACAAAAGGCCGAAGGAAAAAGATTTTAATGCATGATTTTGTGTGTGTTCTGCTGATATGTTTTCAAGTTTGTTTCTTTCATGAGCTATGGAAATGGAAAAAATCTGTCTTGATTTTATTTTATTGTATTCCGACTTTTCTCTGTCGTAAATTTTTGGTTGTGAATTAAAAGGTCGAGAGGAACAAGATGCGTTTTGTCCACTACGATTGTTAGTGACAGACACAACTTTCCCCCCCTTATTTTTGGCTGATATTTATGAGCTCCAATGTAGTTTAGTCTGGTCAAACACTCATAGGCTAGATCTTTATACTCTTGTATCTTGTGCTTTCTCCCAATTTTTTAAAGACCATCTTCTGAATGCTGTTGTAACTTTCACAAAATTATTTTCTATATTTTTTCATGATAATCGACCTGTGGTTTTCTGTGTTAGGTTCGTATTGCTGAGTACAACAATGTGCGTAGTCAACTGAATGCTATTAACAGAAAACAAACCGGAAGGTATTTTTTTAATGTACAGCTGTTACTTTTAAATCAATAGTAAATTGCACATTTTTCTGTCAGCAACCTTAAATTCTCCCTCACCAGAGGAGGCGAATTTTTATTGCCCCACATAGGGGGAGAGTGTTGAACCCGGGACCTCTTGGTCATGGGTAGAGGCTTGCCCCACTTGCACCTTGATTATATAGAGAATGTGGTTGAATTTGACTTAAAACATAATCTTTTCAGCATAGCAGTGCGTGATCTATCCAGTTTGGTGAAGCCTGAGGACATTATTACTTCAGAACACTTGACAACTTTGCTTGCTATTGTTCCTAAATATTCACAGAAGGACTGGCTAGCAAGTTATGAGACTCTCACGACCTATGTGGTGAGTAATTGCAAATTATCTTATTGTCACTGTTTTGTTGTTCATATTCCCGTGCAAAATCTACTGTGGATGGAAATCTGCTATTGTAACTCAGTATATCAGTCTCAAAGATGATTTACATTATTACGCAAGGTCTTGGTGGTAATACTTGAACCACTTCCATTGTTTAAAATTTAACAGAAGTTGACACCCTGCTTGCTTAGTGCTGATTTCTGATCATGAAATCGGCCAATTTTTCAGAATGGTGCTTCATTTTTTTAAACTAATAATCGTTAGGTCCCACGAACCTCTAAGAAGCTGTACGAGGACAATGAGTACGCTCTTTATACGGTGGTTTTATTCAATCGCGATGCTGACAATTTCAGGACAAAAGCACGAGATAGAGGTTATCAAGTGAGTTTTTCGTTCTCGTGTATTTTCTATTGTATAGTAGCTTTCTCAACTGATTGATCAACCTACTTGAAGGCCTCATCTCATGTAATTTCTTATTTCTTACAATGATTAGATACGCGAGTTTGAATATAATCCTGAAACACAAGAGAGCCGGAAGCAGGAGCTGGAAAAACTTAACCAAGATCAGGAACGATTCAGAAGCACACTTCTTCAATGGTGCTATACCAGTTATGGGGAGGTAAATTGCTTCTTCAACTATTGCAATTTTTCTATCATGATTAGCTTCATATTGTACATTTTGCAACTAGCACAACACAAACTTGCTCTTTCAAGCCACATATACCTCCTTGGTTTTTTTCACTTTACTGCTTAAATTTCAGTAAAAAATTCATCTCAAGGGACGGGCTAGAATTAAGTCATTTACATAGCACTTAACTTTGCTTCACTAAATCATCTGATTAATTCACTTTTGGATTTTGGTAGCAATTGGTAAGGCTTGATTGAAGCATTTTCAAATTTATTCCATGAATAAACAAGAGAATATGATAATAACATATAATTCTGAATATAAATAAATAAAAGTAAAAGAATATAAGTTATAGTTAGTAGCTGAGTCTAAAATATTGGTGATTGGCTTAAGTTGCGTAATGATGTCACTTAAGATCTCTTATGTTGGTTATAATATTTTTATGATAATTTTTGGGGTCTGACCTGGATGCGCTGTTGTGCAATCTTATTATGTTTTTGTTGTTTTCTTCTTTTCTTACTTCCTTTCTATTGGGACCTGTTGGGGGTATTTTTCTTCTATATGAAAGATTCTCTTCCTTTTCTGTTTCTCTATGGATATCTTTGGGATGAAAGATTAGATAACAATATACCTTTCCAACATAATAAACATTGGGTTGTGACTTCTGGGTGTATTTTTTTGGTAATATTACTTGCGAGAAAGAAAAGGCTCGATTTCCCCCTTTCTCCGGTGAACGTATCTCTAAGTTTTAGGGCTTAAGCTGACATTGACATAAACAACTGAAAAGGAAGTCTTCATATCAAAGTCATTGCATGGGCACACATAAAAGGGGCACTTTAGAAGTTTAAAGATGCCGCAGCAGCAGCCCAGGGAATTTCATCTTCTTTTTAGCTTTCTGGGGTGGGGCTTAAGTGAGTAGGCATGTAGGGGGGAATTTTCAATTGTAAATGTATAAATTCTTCAAGTTAAATTAGTGAATCATAAGGTATCATGTGTTTTTTTTTTGTATATGGTAACCTTTTCCTCTTTGGTTCCTGTTTTACATTTTTTCAGGATCATAGGTTGTTCTTTTCCTTATGGCCTTTGTGCACTTGTTGAAAAGTGAGTGATATTGTGCATGCGTTATCATTATGTGGATAGCATGACTATCTATCGTCATAGCAACCCCCCACCCCCACATTTTCCAAAGCTGCTTTATATGTATTATCTTTTAGGGCTTTTAGGTAATTGTTTTCTAAATTCACTCACCCAATTTTCCCCCAAAACCCCTTATAGATCCTTGTCCCCCATCCACACCCAACCCACACACACGCAGATGCAAAGTCCTAATTCCGTCCATGTTTTATAGGCACTTTTTTTAAATTTTTTTTATTATTATTTATTTATTGGGGGATTCGAACTCATAACCTCTATGTCATGAGTCCTCATCCTTGGGTTTTATAGGCACCTTAAAGCACACTGATACTCTGAAATTAGTACTGCCACTAATATCTGCATTTGCTCCGTGTATTTATTAGCAAGAGTTTTCCATGTCTTTCAATATTCTTCCGGAACATAGAAATTTACAACGTTCGTAATTTGTGCCCTTCTATTTGTTCACTGTTTCCTTATGTGCACTTTATTCTATCCTAGAAAATTGTGCTAGAATGCAATTTGTTTTTGAAATTTTCTGCTTAAAAGATGAGAATTTGAGGATTGTGATGATCCTCCGAGTTTCTTATACTCAAAGTTCTGCTTTAATTAAACGTCCGTCTTAAAAATATATATTATTTGTTCTTGCCCAAGTTTGACATATTTGTTTATGCTATCCTAGAAAATGGTGCTAGAATGCGACATTTATTAGAAGTTTCTGCTTAAATAAATAAGAATGTTAGAGGACTGTGATGATCCTCTGATTTTCTTGTACATAGAGTGCTGCTTTAATTTAACTTTCATCTTCAAAAAACATTATTTGTTCTTGCCCGATTTTGATGCCTTTATTGCCTATGTTTGAACTGCAGGTTTTCAGCTCCTGGATGCATTTTTGTGCTGTACGTGTTTTTTCTGAGAGCATTCTGAGATATGGTCTACCACCTGCTTTCTTGGTATTGAACTCTGTTCTTTGGTCCTATAATTTCATCCGGCGAAACTTCTTCTCTACCTTTGGTTTCTTCTTGTTCATTAAATATTTTGGCTTACATATTGTTTCAAACTTGATGTTTCAGTCTTGTGTATTGTCACCCCCCGTGAAAAGTGAGAAGAAAGTCCGGTCAATTCTAGAAGGATTGTGCGACAGTTCAAACAGGCATGCAGTAATATCTTTCATTATTTGCTTTCTTTTTTCAACCTTTTGATCTTAGTGGATCTTTAGCAATCGATACCTCACAAACCAGCGCCCTCAGTTACTATTAACTATCAAGGCTAAAGGACACTTGGGCAAGCCCAAGATTTTGAGGTCTGCATATTTTACCCTCGGGACATTTTTCCTTTTCCCAAACAATCCTTTAAAGTATTAAGTTTTGCTCCCCCCAAAAACTCTTGAAGCTTTTTATATGTATTTGTACAAACTAAACCCCACCCCCCAGACAATCCCTGGTACACCCCTGCTTCTTGGTACCCTTGTCTTAAACAGCACCTCATATAGAAGGGCAAAGATGGAGCTCTTAACTATATTTTGCTTAAACAACATTTTGCCTAAGTTTTTCTTTTTCCAGCCTTCCCTTCTAGAGGCATACGTCGATCATAATTTAATATGTTCAACTTAAGCTTTAAAAGTTTAACTTGAGTATGTGTCAGAAAATTTCTAATCAAAGCCTCTTGGTGTAAAAGATGAAAAGAGAGTGTTCTACGAGTCATATTAAACTGCTTAGTCTCCCCCCGCCCCGCCCCCGCCCCCGCCCCCGCCCCCGCCCCCGCCCGTCCCTTAATATTAGTCACATTTGCACTTTTCACACAAATTAAGGAGTCACGAAAGACGATGAAATTCAAAGCAAAAAGACTAATATATTATCTCTGACTCCTCGGACATCGGAGTCGACTAAATGTGGTTAATATTTCGGGGGACAGGGGATGGTACAAGAGTGGTTGATTCCCCTAAATCCTTACAAATTATCCATTCACTTTATTCTTCCCGAAGCAGAACAAATTGTTTGAGTTGAGCAAATAGTTTTATGTTCTCATGGTCAATCTTACTTTTGGCTGATGAAATGGACTACGCGTTATGTATTTATTTATCTTGTATCTCTTACTTCAGCACATACTGGAAAACTGAAGATGACGGACCGGCGAGTGGTTTTGGAGGTGATGCAGATTCACATCCTTATGTATCATTCACCATCAATCTGATTTAAGCCAAGGCATAATTCACTTAGCAGCCAATTTCATAATACTTATTTTGATTTCATTGGCATTCCAATAATAAAGGACAGCTTCTGCGCATGTATATTGGAGTATAGATTATCCAGTTCCTGTTTGTTGCTCCATTTTTTTTTACTTTGTAAAAACATTTTCTCTTGCATTTCTTGTCATCTTAACATATTTTCACAAGTATTTATTTACGTAATTTGTATTATATGGTATTTTTCTTTACTCTGAGATTGGAGTATGAGAAATCAAAAGTTTGTAAACCATATTCTTTGTATACCTTCTTGTTAGTTTTTCAAAAGCTTTGATAACACAAGGAATAGCTGGAAAGGAATAATTTATTCATTAGGAAATATGAGCTATAAATAGCAAGAAAGAAATAACAAACCACACTTAAATAGCTAACATGTGGTGAAAAGAAACAAATTCTATCCTTCCTAAAGAATAGATCATCCTAGAGACTAGGACTTTATTAACCAACTAATGACATAACACAATGACTAGTTCAAAATATCTAACAATTCCTCCCTTAACCTAATTTATCTGACCTTAGCTTATTTCAGTAATTTCGGTCACTCCAAGCATGCCACGAAGCTTCTCAAACTGCTTCAACTTCAATGGTTTTGTCATAATATCTGCAATTTGATTCTCAGAGGTGCAGTAGCTCAGCTTAACGACCCCATCATTCACCAAGTCTCTAAGAAAATGGAATTTCACATCAATGCTTACTTTTTTCATGGAACACCGAATTTTTGGAGAGCTGTATAGTTGAGTTATTATCACACATGATCACAGTCTCTGTCTTCTCTTCAACTCCAAGTTTTTCCAACACCTTTCTGAGCCAAACACATTGACACACACACAAAGCTGCTGTTATGTATTCTGCTTCTGTGGTAGAGAGGACGACTACTGTCTGTTTCTTTGAGGCCCAAGAAATGGCTCCAGACCCCAACATAAACGCAAACCCAGAAGTACTTCTTCGATCGTCTAAGTCATCAGCATAACCACTATCGGTAAAGGCCATGAGTTTTAAGATGCTTCATCATTTCTTATAGAAAATTCCCAGATTAGTTGTACCTTTTAAATACCTTAAATTCTCTTTGCTGCAAGCCAGTGTGACATAGTAGGACTAGACATGAACCTGCTTATCAAACTAACACCATACATCAAGTTAGGCATAGTCACAGTCAAATACACGAGGCTTCCAACTAATTGCTTGAATAGAGTTTCATCATCTCTAACGCCACCCTCATTTTTGCGCATCTTTGTACCTGGCACTGTTGGATTCTTCACAATATTATCGTCCTCCATACCAAATCTTGATAATACTTCTCTTGCATATATTCTCTGACAAATAAAAATTCCACCTGGATATTGTTTCACTTCTACTCCAAGAACATAATGCTTCATCATTTCCAAGTCAGACATATCAAACTCTAACATTATTGAATTTTTAAACTCATCCCACATGTTCCTATCATTCCCAGTAAAAATTAAGTCATCAACATAAAGACTGACAATTAATAGTTTACCTCTTTTTGACTTTGTGAACAGTGTATGCTCGCTGAGACATCTTTCAAAATTTTCTTGTACGAAATAAGCTTTGATTCTACTGTACCAAGCTCGCAGCGCCTGTTTAAGGCCATATAGTGCTTTTTTCAGCTTATAAACTTTCTCTTCTTCTTCTTTCTTTATAAACCCCTAAGGTTGCTGCACAAATACTTCCTCATTGAGCTCTCCGTGAAGAAAAGCGCTCTTCACATCAAGTTGAGAAATCTCCCAACTAAATTGTGCAGCAATTGCAAGGATTACACGGATGGTGTCGAGTCTCGCCACCTGAGCAAACACTTCAATATAATCTACTCCATGGCGTTGTGCATAGCCTTTTGCTACCAGTTTCGCTTTGAATTTCTCCACATCCCCATCTTCATTAAGCTTAGTTTTGAACACCCACTTGACTCCAATAGGTTTGATTCTTTTAGGCGGCACAGTAAGCTCCCATGTTTGGTTCCTCTCAATGGCTTCAATTTCTGATGACATTGCTTCCCTCATTTTTTTGCTTTTCACGACTTCTTCAAACGAAGTCAGGTCATTCTCAGTTGCCATCCTCAGTGCATTTAAGCTTTCTTCTTCAGAAAACCATTCCCCTGTTCCGTAATCTGCCATCCAATATGGTGCTCTTCTTTCTCGCATGCCCCTCCCTTCAGCCAATTCCCCATTATCGGAGTTTGGCTAATTTGGAGGTGAATCTGTCGGGCTACTCGATTTGCTAGAGCTGCTACTCGGGTTGTTTGAATTGTCGGAACTGCTGCTCGAATTATTTGGACTTGTTCCACCGATTTCTTCTTCATTATGGTCATCTACTCCATTACCTTCATCTTCATCTCCCCATTCTAGTATATCTCGCCTTATTTCTTCATCAGATCTGCCCCAGTCCCAACATTTTTCTTCTTCAAATACAACATCCTTGCTGACGATGATTTTCTTTGAGACTGGATCATATAATCTCCATGCCTTGGACTCATCGTTGACTCCTAGAAAGACACATCTCCAAAAGCTTCGACTTTCGGTCGGATCTTGGTTGAATCTATCCATCCCTCCTTCACTTTTTGTGTCTTCACCCCCTTATTTTGTTGTACATCGTGATGAAGTTTTCTCAAGGCATTCTTTTTCAAGATTCAAGACTCGAATGCAAGATCTACTTCAGATCCTTCTAGATTTGGAGTTTCTTTCAATCCTCCTCGGAGGATTTTCTAAACCCGGACTTGTTCTGGGCCCTTTCTCAGTTTTCTACATCTTTCCGAGACAATCTATTAGACGGTTGATACGCCCATAGTTTTGTAGATTGTTGATTTTTTTAGAAAGGTGTTGAAACTGAGCTTCTCTTACTACTGATGTTCAAGGATTACGGAGAAGATGCTGCAAAATTTTTTATTATGTATTTATTTTTTCTACTTTTATTAGTGTTTTTATCCAGTCACGGGGTGTGGGCTTTTATCTGTCATCATGGGTGTCTAACCCATTGTATAACTTTTATTGTGGGCTTTTATCTGTCATCATGGTTGTCTAACCCATTGTATAACTTTTATTTTATTGTTTTTTCATTTTATCTTTTGATTGTAATGACCTTTACTATTTTATAATTAATTGATAATCTTTTATTCAGAAAAAAAAAGCATAACAAGTACAAGAAAATATCAAATAGCTATCAGCATGCAATTAACCTAAACAAATCGTTTATGAAAATTTCTTTCCTCATCATGCATTTTGGTCAATTTTCGCCCTCCGATTTCATTCTTCTCTCTCAACCAGATATCCTTATAACTCCTCCCATCTCCCATTTCAGCAACTCCTATTCTAAATCATCCCAAAATATTCCTCTAAATCTACTAATTTCTCATACAATTTCATACAAATTTCGTTCCCAAATGGTTCTCAATTGCAATTTAGTTAGTATTCTATTCATATCTTCATTTTATTTTAATAATTTCCTAGCTATGTTGAGTTTCACATGTAATGTACGCGCTACGTGTAATTTCGTGTGCAATGTGCAATCTATGCACTAAGCTTTTCAAGAATTATACTGATCCAATTTACATGTTTTTTCAGTATCGGTAATTTTTTTAGATTGTTGTGTAAAAAATTCTGGTGTGATTGATAATTCCGAAACTTTAGGTGAAACTGCTGCTCTAAAGGCTTCATTTCAAGGAGAGGTTGATGTTTCGGACAAGCTTGACCATCCAAATGTCACAACAACCGTGGCTCATTTAACCATTTTTTGGGTATGCTTTAGGATTAATAGAGTTTAAATGTCACAAAAACTGTAACTCATTTATTTCGTTAATAGAGTTTTTTGATAACATAATTTAACCTTCAAATAATACGGCTCGGCTATGGTGTTAAACCCAGAGCAGAACATATTAGAAGCCAGAGGATATATTTTCTTGAGATTCAAAGGCCAAGAAAAGCGCGGATTGCAAACAAACAAAAAAAAAAAAAATCCGCATAACACCGAATCAGAGGGTGGTTATTTGTTGAGAAAAATGCTACATTACATACTATGTTTTGTACCTGATGAAATAGATGAGGAAACAGGATCCTTCAACAACGACGACGAACTGAAAGGAAAATCTTCATATTTGTCTCTAAGACCTTGAAAATTTAATCCATCAGAATAGACATTTGAATGAGAAATATAGTCTCGAGTGTCGATACGACCTTCTAACATCTCAACCACAGCAGACATGTTAGGCCTTAGTGCTGGAGATGGATTAGTGCAAAGAAGAGCCACTTTAACCATTCTTATTGCTCCTTCCTTGTCATAATTTGAACCCAATCTTTGATCCACTACTTCAACTAAATTCCCTCTCTCTTGTAGAACAAGGGCCTGGTCGTTCAAAGATATTATGAGATTGTAAGATATAAACTGTGATCAAGGGGTCGACGCAGACATGGAACTTTTTGGAATTTTCTTATAGTTATAATTCCTTACCCAATCAAGAAGACAAACATAATCTTCACTAGGCCGATATCTCATGTTGTTCTTTCCAGCAACAATTTCTAATGCAACGACGCCAAAGCTGTATACGTCTGCTTTATAGGTTAGGTAGCCCCATAACGCATATTCAGGCGCCATATACCCTCTGCAGGACACGAAAAGCATTTTTCAGATACCATAATCTAACTTCAAATGCCCATTTTTCTCAACAAAAAGCTGAAAAAAACAGTCTTACATTGTTCCAGCTACTCTGGTACTAATGTGCGTGTTTTCTTCCTCATCAAGTTTGGCCAAACCAAAGTCGGAGATTTTCGGATTGAGCTCTTTATCAAGAAGAATATTGTTGGTTTTAATGTCTCTATGAACGATTCTCAGGGCGGATTCATCATGCAAGAAAGCTAAACCTTTTGCTATTCCAACACAAATATTTTGCCTGGTTAGCCAATCCAATTCCAGTTGCCATTTTACTGAACCTGTAGTAGAAGAATCTAATAATTCATTCATAATCAATTTTCGTCTTGATTTAATCTTAAATCTTACACATTTTTCTTGATCATGTAAAGAAAAGACAATAAAATTTACCAAATAAAGCATGTGACAAACTGTTATTCTCCAAGTACTCATAAACCAAAAGTAGTTGATTTCCTTCAATACAGCATCCATACAATCTCACAACATTCGGGTGCTGCAGACCGGATATGATTCCTATTTCATTCACAAATTCGCGGTTCCCTTGCTTTGATTTTGGAGAGAGTTGCTTAACAGCTATTACCGTACCATCCAATAGTATACCCTATAAGTTTAATTTTAATAATCATCAATACACAACATACAGATAAAGGATATTTAATATAAGAGGCATTAAACAGAAGGAAAAATGGTTCTAAAACAAGTTCTATATTTTATACTACCTTATAAACGGATCCAAATCCACCTTCCCCGATCTTATTAGCACTACTGAAGTCATCAGTGGCAGCTCTGATTTGTCTGTAGGTGAATAAACCGGTTCGCAAGTCTAGCCCTCTTAGTTCTATAGAGAAACAAATATAAAAAATGTATTTTTAGGAGTATGCCTAGTGAATCCATCACATCAAACTCGTCGAATTTTCAAGATATCTTTAAATCAACGGACTTGGGAAAAAAAAAGGACTAATTTCGGTAACCTTGTTCTCTAGAGATCTTATCTTCTGAGTGGTACTTCTTCCAAGTGAAATAGAGAGCTGCGAGAATAACTAACAATGCCGAAACTACTGATACTATTACAATGATCAGAATCTTTCTTTTCGCGCTCGAAGGAGGATCAAAGTCTACAAGTCAAATAATCAAACATTTAACATAAATGTTAATTATAAAATTCTTAAAAGGGCGTAAGAATTTTATAAAGAGGAATCGAAATACCAGATTCCATCGAAATAGCAGATATCAGAGGACCATATGTTCCTCTCTTTGGCACAGCTGTTGATCCTTTCCCAGCATATTGGAGGCGTATCTCTAAAGTATGATTCTTTACAACTGCCTTATACGTTCGGATTACAACTTTATCAACTCCATTTGCTTCATTTTCAATATCAAAATCCTTCACTTTCCGTTCGTCCTGTAACAAACAGGACAACTAATTAAAGTCAGCAGTGAAAGAGCCTTTTAAACTAACTAAAACATTTCTAGTAATCATAATAACTTCACACCTGGATATAGATATCAAACAACCGTCTCCCAAGACTATAGTAAGATCGATTATCTCTAATAACTATCTCAGCAAAGTAAAGTGTCACAGTATAGTTTCCATTTACGAGACAACGGGCATAGTAAGTGAGAGATAAAGGCGAAAGACGAGCTGTCATGTACAATTCGCTGTCATTTACATCGAGAACAGATACATTGTTTGCTGTATAGGCATCAGCAGTCCTATTTATGCCCCAAAACTCTCCAGTAATGCTAGTTCCCCAGTTCTCATTGCTGTGTACAAATTTTGCAGAACCTACTGATTCTTCATCACCTTCAAATATTCGTTTTCCAACTTTCGTCACCTTTCCACCACAATTTATATGTACTGAATAATAATCTGCAAAGGATAAAATATAAATTAAAAAAAAACTAATATTGAAAGGCTAGGATAAATAATAAAAAACATCGATCGTTAAGGAATATTAGCTACTACCTTTTGAACATGTCCTCAAACATTTGGCCAGCTCTCTACAACGAAAATTGGAAATTGGGTTGAAGGGTTAAATTATTTTAAATTAAAAATTACATTGATAATGTTAATGGAATGAAGAAATCTTACGAATGGTTTCTCCCGTCGAAGCTTCTATACAAGTTTCTTATTTAAAAAAAAAAAAAAAAAATTAAGGAGATAAAATAAAGTTAGCACTTACATATCTAGATATGAATAAGTAAAAAGAAGCAAAGCATAAGATAGACTAGAAGAAGGAAGCTTACAGAGTTTCTCGACAAGTGTCTGGCACCGAGTTCTCGGAAAAATTATTGAAAGAAAGATCCATGACCCTAGAAACAATAGCATATCACTAATCAGAGTTTCAAATAATCCTTCATCATTGAATAAAATAAAAGGTCTACCAAGATCATGCTGATTATTGACCAAAATTATGTATCATATCTTCTACTTATAGAAATGTCTACTTACTTAGTTTGCAAGTGTTTTAAGTTACTAACTAGCTCAATCCACAGGCGAATTTTTTGGTAATGCTTAATTTCTTCATATTCAGGATTTTATTACTAACTAATGAAATGGCAGAAACAAACCACCTAATCAACTAATAGAGGGTCGAATCATTCCCCGAAGATATATGCAAATGTTTTACGGTAAAAGCATACTAGTTAACATACAGTTTGTGATCTCTATTCTTGATCCACTCTGGAATTGGCCCAGAAAACGAGTTCCCAGTCAAAAACCTAATAATCACCACAATAAGATATAACTGTTATAAACAATCACAAACTTCATATAGAACTGGAATATAAAGCGGCGTTTAGGGTTAATCTATATCACATACATGATCTCCAACTTCAGATTGCCTTCGAGATTGGGGACTCCTCCTTCAAGGTTGTTAAAACTTAGATCCCTGGTAATCGTTAAAGTCAAAAAAATAATTGTGGTGGTAGAACTAGAAATCAAAACACAAAAGATATAGCAAGATTCACATTGCAAATGTAGCTCGTGCTGAAATAAATATGCAGGGAAAAGCCTGATTTGACTCATTGGAAAGTGTATAAATTGTAATAAGAGCAAACATACTTCTTTGTCGTTGAATAACACAGCAAGTAAGAATGCAAACAATGAAAACAAAATTAGTCCTTAATCATATTTACACACTCCTTAGTCCGAAAATTATCTGTTAGGCCTTGATTTTCATTGTAGAATTATCATATAGAGTCGATAATTTGGAGGATGGAACTTTTATGAAAGAAATAAAGCACGATCAAACAAATCACAATGTCTCATTTACTTATCAATTAATCAAGGCGAAAGAACTTTACCAAATGGATAGCAACACATTCTATGTACTAACTTAGGTAAATCAATGATTTCATGACAATAAAAAAAGATTCCGGGGTTATAGGAGCGGGAGAGAAATTTACAGATGCTGTAATTTTTCCATTTCAGTTAGGTAATAAGGGATTGTTCCAGATAAATTACAGCTCCGCAACATCCTGAAAACCATCATCATCATCATAATTTTCACATAATGTTTCTTTGAAACTAAGAATACCAATAAAAATACTCTTAAGATTTGAAAAATAATAACCATAACTACTCACAACTTAGTCATGTTAGTCATGCCACTCAGCAATGGAAATTTTTGAGCACTTGCATTATTTAGGTCACTGATCCTTCTGCAACAGAAATTTCTTGAGATTAATTTAAGTTATCTCACCAATATTTACCGCGCGTTAATTGGCCAAATAGCCTTAAGGAAAGGAGATTACTTGAAATGATTTAACTCACAGTTCAATTAAATTTTTCAAGGTAGAAATGCTAGAAGGTATAGGTCCTTCAAAACCAGATGCTTGAAGTTCTCTGTTGATAAATCATATATTAAGCAATAACAAGTACCTCATTCAGAGTTATGTAAGTATATATATATATATATATATATATATATATATATATATATATATATATATATATATATATATATTAAAAACAATTCTTACAATTTTTGTAAATTTTCCCAATTGTGGAAATCAGGTAATTTTCCAGTGAAGTTGTTACTGCTCAGCCTACTGTAGTGGAATGAAACCAAAAGAATCCAAAGAACAGGAAAAATAATTTATCATGACGAGGAAAAAAATGAAGATGGTAAACAGAAATTTCTTTATTATGTCAAACGCGCCTCATTACGTAGAGGTCATGAGTTCTAATCCCGTTTCTTGAATCACCTATTTCTTCTAATAGCCGATAAAAAATAAATAAAAAAGAAAATTGTGTTACCCCGTGCAGGGTGAAATCTGTACCTGTGTATGTTCTCATTGCCCAATCACTCAAAATTCGTCATGTGCATATTTTTCTTCTAATGATATATACACATGGTGAATTGTGAATGGTTGAGCACATGAATAGATACATAGGTACATACGATTATTTGTCCGCGGGCGCGGCATGTGGACCCCCACCGCCAACTCTATGACAATCATCCTCGCTATGTCAAAATGGATATCCGAAGGTGCTAATGATGTCTAGATCCATGCTTATATGGCATTCAATTTTTTCGTACTTATCCAGAGTGTGGGATAAAGGATCACAAATAACAAATACAGAGCTTTACTGAATACATACATTTCTGTCAATTTTGTGAGATTGTTGAGTTCCATTGGCAACCGACCCGTGAGACGATTAGCATTAAGAATGCTGCAAAAACAATGGTGGGAAGTCATCAGAAAAATATAAAAACATAACTAGAATACAGTAAATAACTAAAAAATAAATATGGTGATTTTACATATTCTCCAAATTGGCTAGCTTCCCAAGGGAAGCTGGAATTGTCCCATTAAACATGTTGTTCTCTAGGCTCCTGAAAAATATTCAAAGCTCAAATCAAGTTGATACAACTTCAACTGCAACAAAGTCTTATTTTCAAATAATTGAGTTCGGCTACATGAACAAAAAAAATTATTTGTGGTCATTCACATTAATACATTATCTCCGTTCCTTACTAACCTCAAATCAAGTTGATATTTAGAGAAAATTGACATCAAAATAATGATCTATCTTTGGAAATTATGAATAATAGAATGGCAGAGAGAGCCGATTCCGAGGCATATAAAAGACAAGGAAAATGCTTCTTAGAGCAACTGGGGATAAAATTGTCCAAAATAAAGACCAAATTAAAATTCATCCTTGGAGAAAATATGGCAACTTGCTCGACCAAATACTGTCAAAAAACAAATCCTAAATCAGACTATAATCTCTTTCGAATTAGGATGTAATATTATTCAAAATTGTCTCTCCCAATAGGTTTTTCTAAATCAATTCTAACCACAGCACATAAATCAATTATAATCGGTCAGACCAATCAAAATTTATCATAATCCAACTAGAATACCTAGATCAAATACAAAACATCGTGTCAATAAATGAAGGAAAAAAGTAACAGAGAAACTTACATATATATAAGACTTCGCATACTTCCCAAGTAGGGTGGGATTGGTCCAGACAAGCGATTAACAGTAACAGACCTGCAGTAGGTTCAACTTTTTGTTAGAATTGTACAAGTAATGTGGAAAAATCACTCCGGTTATGGTGCTAACAGTTTTCGCCACTGTGCTAAATCAACTTCAGGCGCTTGTCTCAGTCGTTGATTAAACGACTTGACGCCTGAGATTAGTTTAACATGGTGCTGACGGGATTCCTTTTAGCACTGAAACGAAAATAAGAAAAAATGAATCTGATTATGATGCTGACAGCCTTTTTCTTTTTTCAGTATTGTACTGAACCAATTTCATGCATTGATCTTAACTGTCAGATGAAACGACCTAACTGCTGAGATTGGTTCAGTATGGTACTGACGATATCCTGTCAGCAATAGAACCAAAATGTGGAAAAATTATTAACTATGAAATGCAATAACAGCTCACAGATATTCTAAATTGCTAGACACCAATTGTCTAGGAATGGTACCACTAAGGTAGTTCCTTGTGAAATCACTGCAACCAATAAAACATTGTCTTAATAACTAGAAACATAAGATTATATCTTTGTACTAAAATGGGAATTAATTATAGTATTACATTATCTTCAGATATTTCAACTTTGCTAGGGATGGTGGAAGTACTCCAGCTAGATCATGTCCCTTGACAACACTGCACAATATAACAGGAGCTGAGAATTAAATCTATCCAATCTATATGTGAAAGAAATTTATAAGAGATTCCTAGAATTTTAATCTCTAATTTCAAATGTTTATATAATAAATTAGGTAAAATTTAAGCATGCGGCTTCCGAACACCTAATATATGGAATGTAAGAAAACCATATACAAAATAAACCTTGGAATTAAAGTATCTTTAATTTGATCTACGCATTTGGATAACATTTTAAATCTCCAATATTTAAGGGATACAAACTTCATAAATATGCAAGTTCTCTTATATTTAAGGATATTTGTTATAACTTATAATGATCAAAGTACTCTCTTAATTCTTATACAAGTCAAACGTATACATTCATTCAATTTGGGGTTCTAATTTTCGGATATAAAAATTAAGTATTACTCCAAACATTTTATTTTTGTGAGACCAAAGTTATAGGAAAACAATGTAAAAAAAAATATAAGAAGTAAGAAGTGCTTACATATTTTTTACATGACAAACACCACCAGGAAAAGAACAATTGCAGGTGACAGATCTGTTGTACACTATCATTATTGAAGATGGTCTAATAGAATCCCATTTTCCATCGCAAGGATTTAGGCTAAAATTCCAGTCACTTTTCCTCATCCCCAATTCAGCAGCTATTTCTTTAAGAGCATCAACTACAAAATAAATAAATAAAATAAAAATGTTAAGGGAGATTTATGCAGTTACAGCAGAAATATCGACTCGGAACAATAGGTGCAGATTTGAAACTTCTCCCCGGTAATTATTAAAAATAAAGTTAATCACCATTTATGCCCCTCAGATTACTTTGAAAGGTAAATTATGACCCTTAATATTTTTTTAAGTGTCATTAATACCCTTGAGAATTTATGAGGTGCTCTAAATGATCAAAATCGGCGGATTCCGACAAAGAAGGGTGGCGTAGCACACGTGTGAAAAGCCAGGGGTAAAATCGGGACATAATTGTCATCAATATGGGTTGACTCAAACCCATATTCCTACCCGAATTATAAACCGGCCCATGACCCAATAATTTTAAGCTAACTATTCACTAAACATTAGCAATTTAAGCTGATAATTAATTGAAAACATACCAAAATCAAAGAATAGGATCATCCAAACCAACAAAAGATTCAGAACCATAACCCAAAACCCCCCAATTCTAACCCGTTTTCCTCTTCTTCTTCAGAAACCCCTTTCACACTCCCCCATTTCTTCCTCTTTGAACTCCGGCGACGCCCCCGTCCTCTCTGCTTCACTCAACCATCGCAAATTTATCTTCACAGGTCAGCGAGCTTTTGGAACAGATCGAGTCAAATTTCTTTGAATTTCGGCTATATGAAGGTTGGAGATTGGGGCTATCTTAAAACATTTATGATCCATCATGGTTGAATTTTGTGATTTTCTTCATGTTCTTTCTGGGTTTCCTCGCAAATCTCCATCCATCCAATAATGGAGAAGCTTAGTTATTGCTCGATGGCATGGCAAGGTGATTCGGGGCAAGTGACGACAACCAATCCTCATCACAAAATTTATCATTTCCACCACCAATTTTACTACTATTATCCTCCAAAACAATAGCTAAGCTTCCAGAATCAAACTAATTTGAACCCAAATCAGATCTTAGGCGTTTATTGGGATTAATTTTCCGTTGGGGTTTTAATAGGGGAGGGTTTAGGTGGGAGAACAATCCCCTCCACAAATTCCCATCACCACCGCCGATACTGCCGATCCCTCTGTTAGAAGCTGAGAAATGAAGAAGAAATTCAAATAAAATCTAAGAGGGAAAGTTAGTTAAGTAGTTGTTATAAGAGGATTTGGGAATTAGGGCTAGGCTAAATTGATTTAGCCCAATTAACCAAAACTACACCGTTCCATATAAGTGCCAGCTGTTTAAATTATTTAATTCTCTAAGCCTTAAACGATGTCGTTTAAGGCCTCTCTACTGCTTTTCTATTTCGAGCAAAAGAGGCAACTGCTGAAGGCTATTTTTGGCTGATCATCCACCATTGAAGCAAGAGCAGGCTAGGAGCACTGTTGATTCTCTGCCACTGTCAGAATTGGTGATTTGAAGGGTTGAGATCCACCTTGGGAGTGCAACCATAGGTATAAAAAGGAAGAGCAAATATGAAGAAAGGATATTCAGAAATTTATCCTCAAAAACTGACAACAGCCAATCCTCACTTTGGAGAGGTGGCTTGCTTTGCAGTTTGGATGATATCAGGAGTTTGCTCTCTTAACTCTCTCATTTCTGTTATTAGTATTAGTTTACTTTGAGGACTGTGAGCCTCTTTCAATTTTGGTTCAGTTAAGGCACAGTGGTGAACTTATAATTGTGTTAATATCTTCTATTCCAGTTATTACTAATATAAATATATCAGTTGCTTCTTTTGGTGATTATTGTTCTTGGATTGATTGAGACTTAAGTCTCTTAGCTGCTAATTGGTCCTAGATTGAGTCTGTTTGTTTGTGAATCCTTTGGGATATCACAACTTCTTCTCTCCGCTACCTCGCTACCCAGAGTAAAATCATCCTCAATTGCATGATGGTGGAGTTGTTGAACACGGTGGTAACGCCCGCACCACCACCTTCTGCAAACTAAAATAACAAGCAGATCTCAAAGAGCACCAAAAAAATCCAAAAAAATATTACAATATTCAAATTCAACTCTTGGGTTTTTTGAAGAAATCATAGGCAGGTTTGGAGGGCCTGGAAGTCGACGATTGATAGGAAGAGATGATGAAGGAGACAATGGTTGAAGATGAAGGCGGCGACGATGACTTCTAGAATGGAGAAGGAGAAGTAATATTCTCTGCCCAAAAAATAATTTTTGTTGAAGGAAAAAAAAAAATTGAATTTGATGATTTTGCCCTATAATATCGTGCATGTGTGCCGCACGTACTCTCCGCCACCGTGGGTCGCCGGATTCCGCCAATTTTAAGTATTTTGAGCACCTCGTAAATTTTCAAGGGTATTAATGGCACCTAAAAAATTTAAGGGACATAACCTACCTTTTAAATTAACCTGAGGGCATAAATGGTGATTAACTCTTAAAAAAATGAAGAAGAAATTTGACTCATGTGAGTGTTTTGAGTAGGTAGCTCTTTTATTTTAAGACTTTTATATGCATGCAATTCCAACTAAATTTTAGAGGATTCAAATGTTTAAATTTAGAAAAGTTTATAAGTCTATAACCAAACAATTTTCATCTTTAGTATCAAAATGATAATAATGGCATGCATGGCTGGCCAGAATTAGATGTCTCGAATGTAAAACTATATTTAATCTCCTTTACTGGTATAGAGCAAGCTGCAATCAAAGTGTGAAAGAAGGAGCTGATTCTCGAACAAGAAAATCTATCAAAAAATGACGAAGCAGAAGTGATGTGGATTATTCAAGAATAGAAGTCGATTTGCTTTATAAAAAGAAGATATCAATGAACTTCTACGAAATGGTTTCACATCCGTTTGTGCTAAAGAAATATTTCATACAGATCATTTTAAATAATTTAGAACTTCTCTGCTCCGTTTTTTTTTCCGTTGCAGAAAAGAGATCCCTTCCCCCCGCTTTAAAAAATGATGAATTATTATTATGAAATATGAAAAATCAAAAGGAAAGGGCTTTTTTTATTTTATAGATTAAGAGGTGAGTAAGGGCTGGCTCCGAATGGGTCAGTCTTTTCCTTCAGTTTGTCCCAGATTTAAAATATAAAAAAAGGTGTGGGAGGAATTAGAGACATTCAAAATGCTGAATCGACGTCGACTATAAACCCTAGCCTTCCAAGACCTCGATTCGATAAATACGCGCCCATTCCTTCACCTTCTTTGAAGCATTACTACCTTCTTTTTTACTTTTTAATAATAAAAAAAACACGCGCCCTTCCTCGTCTCGTGGCGCTCCCCGGGACGGGAGTGGGGGATGGTCCTACGCGCAGGCAATAGCAGCACCGTCTCTACGAAGTCATAATCGTGATTTTTTTTTTCAAATCTTTTTATTCCTTTTTTATTCCATAGAATAGCCATAAAAGGTTTTTTTTTATTAGATTCATTAATATCTTTATTTAATATTCTTTCTCAGTATCTATAGAATCTGTTGTGCCATATAAATCGAATTAGTTGAGTTTAACCTTAAATAATAATAATAATAATAATAATAATAATAAATTGATATATCACTGATCGAATATCAATTTAACTAATTCAATTAGAATATATACAAAATAAATGGATAATGCAACATCAAATTGCGACTCGCGAGGAAGGTGAAGTAGAGCTAAGCTGACTTGTCCAAAGTCTCTAACGCCGCAGCAATTATGTGGAACGGGGTAAAATCTGGACGTGTTGATACATTTTGTGCACAACTCACAAAGCTGTCGTTCATAGTATTTACGTGAATGTCTACAGTTTTGCTAGGGACCGCGAATGTCTACAAGGCCCGCGTGTGAAGATCTAGGGTGTGCATACGCGAACCGCATGAAAGTCTATAGAGCATGCTTATGTGGCTCATAAAAAAAAAAATCAGTGGGCATGTCAACACCTCTGAATTCAATTTACTGAGCTAGGAGAGCAGAGGTGGACCTACCTAGTATTTTGTTAAAAATGAAAAAGAAACTTAAATATCCCCTCTTTTAAAAAATATTTAATAATAATAATTGGTGAAACTATAAGTTATATAACTCTAATATTTTTTTTCTTTTTGAAAGCTTATTTTGTTTTACAACTTAAAATCAGATTTAATTATTTTTCTTTTGCAGAAATAAAAAAATTCAGTCAAGATCAGGGCACCTGCAGTACAATTAAGGAACAACTTAAACCTCAAAATTCATCATAAGCATGAACAAATTACATCTATACTTAAGTAGCTAGGATAAATCGAGGTTGTTATTACCGGCAAGGGTCTTTAACATTTTTTGGAACGCGAAATCTTCTATAAAAAGATAATTTTTTTTTGTGAAATTTCCTTATAAATATTACATTCCGCTCGTTTCCTAAAAAAGTAGATAAATTAAGTTTACCACACATAATTTGCACTCCTAATTTGTAGGTTCTAAATTCACAGCCATATATATATATATATATATATATATATATATGAGTGTCATTAATTTTAGTTCGTGATACTTACTGTCAGTCTCAAACCCGGATAAAAGAGGAGGGTTGCGATAAGGTCGTAACGACTAGCGTAAAACTTAGTCACATCTCATGACATGAATCGATATAAGAAATTCTTGGGGGCGTTCCTTACTTAATGCGAACGACCACACTAAAATTTTAAATTGATTCATGTAATCAACCCCCAATTACTGGGACTTTGTTGTTATATATATATATATATATATATATATATATATATATATATATATATATATATATATATATATATATATATATATGTGTGTGTGTGTGTATGCGTAGCATGAGGGCGATGCCATGAATCGACAAACATCAATAAGATGGATTTAATATTAGAAATGAAAATGAATTAATGAAATCATTAGTTACCTTCCTCCTTAGGAAGTTGACGATTTTGTGCTTCACTGAAATTTTCTTGTAAGCAAAGCAAAATGAAGAAGATCATGATCATCAACTGAGCTAAGATTCTTGGTGAACTAAAAGAAATAGTTGTCATCTTCTTTCTCTTAGAATAAAATGAGTTCATAGTGGAAATGTTTATGATTTATTTATATCAAGGTCTAATATAAAAGCAGTAGTAAAGATGAAGGTCAATTTAATTTCTTCACATCTAGTTTTGTGGTCCATAAAATTTGAAAAAGGCACTTGCATTGCATGTATATCTCATCTAGCCATTCAACTTTCCCTTGCTGAAATCAAAAGTGCAATGTGGAATTTTAAGCCACATAAAGCATGGTCCCTGATGTATTACGCCCAATCTTCTTTCAGCATTTCTGGTACACTCTCAAACCTTCTATCTTCAATTTTATCTTTAATTTCTTTGAGGGAAATCCTATTAGTGAAGATATCAAGGCTACTTTCCTTTGCCTTATCCCCAAAGTAGCTAACCCTGAATCAGTGGGACAGTTTCGCCCTATCAACTTGTGTAACACCATTTACAAGCTAATCCCTAAGATCTTGGTTAATTGAATCGGACCACTCCTTGCCTCCATCATCTCTCCTTATCAAGGTAGTTTCATCCCGGGTAGGAGATGTTCGGATAATGTCATTGTTGTCCAGGAAGCATGCTGCTCCATTAAAAATACTTGTTAGAAACAAGGAGCCATTGCCATTAAGATTGATCTGGAAAAATCCTTTGATCGCCTTAAATGGAACTTCATTAGAAAATATGGCAACTTGCTCGACCAAATGCTGTCAAAAAACAAATCCTAAATCATATTAGAATCTCTTTCGAATTAGGATGAAATATTATTCCAAATTCTCTCTCCTAATAGGTTTTTTTAAATCAATTCTAACTAGAACACATAAATCAATTATAATCGGTCAGACCAATCAAAATTTATCATAATCCAACTAGAATACCTAGATCAAATACTAAACATTGTGTCAATAAATGAAGGAAAAAAGTAACAGAGAAACTTACATATATATAAGACTTCGCATACTTCCCAAGTAGACTGGGATTGGTCCAGACAAGCGATTAATAGTAACAGACATGTAGTAGCTTCAACTTTTTGTTAGAATTGTACAAGTAATGTGGAAAAATCACTCCGGTTATGGTGCTAACAGTTTTCGACACTGTGCTAAATCAACTTCAGGCGCTTGTCTCAATCGTTGATTAAACGACTTGACGCCTGAGATTAGTTTAACATGGTGGCTAACAAAATTCCTTTTAAGAAAACCAAATACAAAATAAACCTTGGAATTAAAGTATCTTTAATTTGATCTACGCACTTGGACAACATTTTAAATCTTCAATATTTGACTGATACAAACTCCACAAATATGCAAGTCCTCTTATATTTAAAAATATCTGTTATTACTTATAATGATCAAACTACTCTCTTAATTCTTATACACATTGAATTTGGGACGGAGAGAGTATTAGTCAAATATTATATAGTTCTAATTTCAGTATATAAAAATTTAGTATTACTCCAAACATTTTATTTTTGTGAGACCAAAGTTATAGGAAAATAATGTATAAGAAATATATGGTAAGAAGTGCTTACATATTTTCTACATGACAAATACCACGAGGAAAGGAGCAATTGCAGGTGACAGATCTGCTGTACCCTATCATTATTGAAGATGGTCTATTAGAATCCCATTCTCCATCACAAGGATTTAGGCTAAAATTCCACTCACTTTTCCTCATCCCCAATTCCGCAGCTATTTCTTTAAGAGCATCAACTACAAAATAAATCAATAAAATAAAAATATTAAGGGAGATTAATGCAGTTATCGCAGAAATTTCGACTCGAAATAATAGGTGCATATTTGAAACATCTCCCCAATAATTATTTTAAAAATAATTAAGAAGAAATTTGACTCATGTGAGTGTTTTGAGTAGGCAGCTCTTTTATTCCATTATATAAGACTTTTATATGCATGCAAATCCAATGAAATTTTAGAGGATTCGAATGTGTAAATTTAGAGAAGTTTATGAGTTTATAACCAAACAATTTTCATCTTTAGTATCAAAATGATGTAGTAATAATAGGCATGCGTGGCTGGCCAGAATTAGATTCCCCAATCTAATTTTTTTTGTAAAATTTTCTTATAAATATTCCACTCCGCTCCTTTCCTAAAAAAGTAGATAAATTAAGTTTACCACACGTAATTTTCCCTCCTAACTTGTAGGTTCTAAATTCACACACACACACATATATATGATGCCATGAATCGACAAACATCGGATTTAATATTTAAAATGAATTAATGAAATCATTAGTGACCTTCCTCCTTAGGAAGTTGACGATTTTGTGCTTCGCTGAAATTTGCATGTAAGCAAAGGAAAATTCACAGGCCCAGCATCCATACGAGAAAATTGTTCCCCACGGAATAGTTTAATTTCTTCACATCTAGTTTTGGGGTCCATAAAATTGGAAAAGACACTTGCATGCATGTATATATGAATAAGACTTATTGTTCTGAGTTCAATGCGGGTTTAAAAAAAACGCGTCTCTTAGACTTGATAGCAATCGCGTATAAAAATTCATCATAAGTATTACGGTGTCAAAATGAGTATCCCAATTAATAATGAATGTCTAATAATATGCATTGATATCATAATATCACGTCTTGTGCCATTAGCATATTTGACCGTACTTAAATTTTCTGAAATGATAAAAAAATTCTTATATAAATATTGAGGTTTTGTAATTTGTTTCTGCAGTCTCTAGATTTTAAATCCGTACCTCTGTGCCTACGAGCTTGGAAGCATGACTTATTGCCTGATAATATCCCGGTCAACTCTTTTTTTTCCCTGGAAAGAATACAGATGGCCAACCACTTTTTCTTTTCTTGGGGGGGGTTAAGGGGTTAGCAAATTGGGCGCTCTGGCCCGCTATCAAACCTGAGACCTCTCAATTTCAAATAGAGGTGTTTCCCACAAGGCTACAACCTCTCCGATAGATGGCCAACCACTTGAGTATTAATCAGATAATAACTTTAATCTTTAATTTTGTTTTCTTCTGCTAATTTTTGAAACCTAGAAGGGTGCTTTCATTCATATCAAAAAGCGATCATTGAAAATCACAGACACAACAGGAGGGGGGAAAATCTGTCTCAAGACATAAAAGAGTAATCATGGCTAAGTTTAACTAGCGAATGAGCTATTTGATTGCCAGTACGCTTCATAATTGAGAAATCAAATTATGATTGTGAATGGCAAAAAATGAAATGTGGAAATCATACAAAAAGTCATCAACCCAAGCATAAATGATATTAGGAAAAGTTTTAGTCTTAGGGGTAGTATTGATCTTTCAAAGAAAAAATAATAATAGTAATAATATTAGGATAGTCCGATTTTTTTTAATTAAAATAAAAAAAGATTGATTATTGAACTGATATTTTAGACAAATGAAAAATCGTAAGCAAAAAATTATGATAGGTCGACGTATCATCATATCTTAAGAATAATAAATATCAAATCACATGAAAAAAATATCACTTTTATCTAAAAAAACAAAAAGATATGTCCTACATATGTTACCATTTTCAAATAGACTCAATTAATTGATCTCTCCAACGTATAATTGAATTTTTCTTTGAGTAAATTGTTATTTCTGCTACAAAAATAATTTCGTGTGTTATTTTTGACACATAGTTTTTTTATGCCTTTTCTATTACAAAAGTAGTTTTGTGTAATATTTCTGCCTCAAATAGTTTTTCGGTGTTTTTTCTAACATAAAAAAGAATTCGTGTGCTATAAGTGACATAATGCTACCAAAACCAAGCATTTTTCGAGTTGGAGGGAATTGTTTAGAATTTGGATGGTTTGTCAAATTTATCCCTCAACTAGAATGCAGTGGAGAAGAAACTGTCAAGTTAATGGTCGGATCGGGTCGAGTCGAGTCTGAATTGGATAAGTCGCATTATGACACTTATAGCACGCAAAATTTCTTTTATGTTAGTAAATGCATCGAAAAACTGTCTGTGTCAGAAATAACACATAAAACTACTTTTATGACAAAAAAGACACCGGAAAACTATTTGTGACAGAAATAACACATGAAACTACTTTTATAAAAGAAATAACTATTTGCTTTTTTTCTTTTCTCCTTTGAACACCTCTTTTTTTGTCATCTGATAATGCAAATATTAATTCGATTAATCCGATTGAGATATTCGTTGGATAAATCTTTCTCCAGTATATTGATTTTAACATGTTATCCACAGACATCTTAATTTATCTCCATTATACCTATGTTAACATCTTATCCGCGGACAACTCAATTTAAGGCTTACACAAGCGGATAAGTTAATTGCTTTATTGACTCCTCTAATTAGAAAATTGATATTTTCTAGCCAATAGATTTATGTTGTCAACTTCACAAATTTAATTTTGGGTAAAAAGTGTCCACGCTCCCTAAACTATCTCGGATTTTGGTTTTTGACCCTCAATTAAAAAACGCCAAGTGTTTGACCCTAAACTTTTTTGTAGTATCAATAGTTCCCCTTCCGTCAAATTTCTCTGTTAAATAATAATGGAAGGTGCCAATGTGACACTCACATAATAAAGAATGGGGGGAAATTAGGCAAAAATAAATTAACCTTTAAAAAAATGGATTAGAAAATCGAGGTTCGCCATAAATATCTTTCTAATTTCTTCTTTATTTCATGTCTAGTGAAATCCCACTTCTTTCTGAAATGAAAATATTGCAAATTCCACAGGAACAACTTTAGCAAATTTTTTTCTTTCTAAATAACTTAAGCATGACTTCCATAAAAAATTTTGCCAAAAATTGAAAATACTATTTACTCATTTATCAAGATTTCTTGAATCAATTTCCAGTGGGATATCACATTTTCTTTTCAAAGATTTAGGGGTTTTCTAATTTTGGGATGTTAAGAAAATTATGGAGGGTTCAGAAGATTTTGGAGGGTTTTCCATTTTTTTAAAGATTAATTCATTCTTGCCCAATTTGCCCCCATTTTTTATCATGTGAGTGTCACATGCCCCCTTCCGTTATTATTTAACAGAGAAATTGGATGGAAAGGGCACCATTGATACTTCAAAAAAGTTTAGGGGCAAGCACTTGACGTTTTTTAGTTGAGGGTCAAAAATCAAAATCTGAAATAGTTTAGGGGATGTGGACACTTTTTACCTTTTAATTAAATACTCCTTTCATTCCTTAATATAAGATTTTTAGGAAATGTAGCGAAAATTAAGGAAGGAAAAAATAATATGTTTTTCAAATAGAAATATCAATATTACTTTCTTAATTAAAATTAGTGGTATACAAGTTATATTTAAGAAAGTAATATTATATTTTGATTATTAAAATACCTTGATTTTTTTCCTTAATTTTTTCCTATAAGCCTTGTATTAAGTAATTGAGGTAGTATTAAATTTTTAAAAAAGAAAAAAGTACGAAGGCGGAATCCTCTATCTGTATTATTAATTTTTTTACCAAATATGTTTTAAATCGAAAGGTGTGTACGGATGGAAAGATTAGAAAAGAATCAACATATTTAGACTCTCACAATATTTTAGTGAGACTCTGACGTTACGGGACGCGTCTTTACCAGATTTTGGGTAAATGACAAATTCCTTTAGAGACCTGAAAATTGACTTTTCCTTGGCAAAGAAGACTTTTTCTTTTCTTTCTTTTTTTGATGAATCGCTTTCAAGTTGACTTCGTTTTCTCTTTCTAATAATTTTTCTTCGTATAAAAATTATTGTTATTATTATTACGTCAAGATGGGATTTAAGACTATTTCAAAATGAAATATTTCAGTGACAATACTTGAAATTTCTTTTTTTTTTTGTTAAATAAAAAAAAAAATCATTAATCACAAAATAGCCGAAGTCATTACAATTAAAGGAAAATTAGAAATTACAAGAAAATAAAAGTTATACAATTATTTAAAAAATCATGATAACTGACAAAAGCCACACTCAAGAAAACTTGGGTGGTTAGGAGATACTAATATGAAAACTAGTAAGATAAACAAATATATAATCTTCATCTTCGCAGCATCTCCATCGCAATCTTTGAACCAAAGAGGCAGGGGAAAATCAATTTCAAAAATGGATTTTATTGCTCTAAATAGACTAAAGATGACTATTTGCAAGAAAGAGAAACCGATTCAATCTAGGTAGACAATAGACATTCAATGTTCTATAATGCTGTGTGCATTTAAAATGACACCCACTTTTTGTCTAGTAGAATAACTAGATATTACAAAAGGTTTAAATAAAATTAAAAACCAAATAGACTTGCTTGTGGAATTTAGATATTTGTTTTGTATGTGCATAACAAATTTTTATTATCGAATATATCTCGGACTCTGGAGTCTAATTCAGAATAGATATTTATTTTGTATGTGCGTAACAAATTTTAATTATTGAATATATTTATTTTACCGTTAAAATTCACAAGAATAAAAAAAATATGAGGTAGAATCGAACCATTGGGTCCGGTACCATCTTCAAAACACAAACCACTCATCTTGGCCCACTGACCGATGTGAGCACTGCATCTGCAAATGGGACCTAGAAGAGTTGTTTGTGTGTTGGGGATGGAACCGAATCCAATAGTCCGATTCTACCCCGATTTCCAAAATTTTAAATTTTTTAGGTGTTTCTATTATAAATATCACATTTGTTAAGATGTTATTTGAAATTCTAGCTTTTGGACATTTATTCAAAAAATAATAATAATAAATTCCTACCCCTAATTTCAAGTTTTCCGGTTTTATCTGAAAGATATTATCTAAGGGAAAGGAGTTGAATTCTCTAGCAATTATATTTCTTTTTTTAGTAGGCCGTTGTTTTTGGACCATTTCGCACTAGACATTCAAACTTCTGACTATAAACTTAGTTGTCTTAATACTTCCAACATGGAGTAGGTTCTGAGATCAACAGTACGCTCAGATAATAATTAAAAAAAAAAAATCTAACTACTGTTGAGTAATTATTTAGACCAATATTAGTCCGGATTCGATGATACATATAAATAATTATATTTTTACAGTGGCATTTTGCAGATACTACAACTGATTCTCAAGTAGACAGTGAATAAAAAAATAGCCAAGCAAGAGATATCCCTAACCTGCTTTCCCTTTACAAAATTGGACAATTAATTTACATATAAATTTTAGCAAACAATGAATTACAATTCCAAATTCCCCTGAAATGTTCCTTTTTCAATTTATCAAATGTTTCTTGGTGTCACTCGAGACTGCGTTACTTGCCCTCCAAGAAATCTGCATGCGTAATCCAAGCATATGCACGCAAAGGATGAAATAATAGTAAATTTCAGTTTGAAGTTTTGTCCATACTTATCTCAAACACATCGGTGTTAGATGCAGAATACGAACCAATATCTGTCTGTATCGCGCTCGAGTTTTGAGTTACACTGCTGATAGTCTGGCTTTGATGTTCTCGATGAAAGTCTCTCATCGCTTTAAATCTCAGATCTTCGCCATATGGACTCGCTTGAGGAATTACCTCTGGAATAGACGTCTCTCCTTCAAGCATGCTCACCACCTCGGACATTGTTGGCCTAATCGATGGAGATCCATTCGTGCACAAGATTCCAACTTTCATCAATCTTTCGAATTCTTCCTTGTTCACTTGAGATTTCAATCTCTGATCAAGAAGCTCCTCGAAATTGTTCTTTTGTTGTAAATGGCAGGCCTGCAGAATAAATTTCATTCCAAAGAACTAGATTATCCATGTTAGGTGCCTTTGTACTTGGCTACTCCCTCCATTTTAAATTAACTATCACTTGAGGACAGTGCACTCGAAGTAAGGAAATAGCTTAATTGTGCAGAGTTAATGCTAACTAGACAATATCGCCTCTCTTTTGGAACTCCATATCAACTAATCTTAAGCATTTTCTCCTCTCGAAAATCACAAAATATGTCCAAGTGACGGTAAATTTCAAACATACAGAGTAATACAATATTATAGGCCCATAGTCAACTGATTTTAAGCATTTTATAGCATAACTCATTCAATCCCCAATAATTTGCTACTACTAGAATAGGGGCAAATTTGGAAAAATATGTATTCATCGCTCTCTTACTTTCAAAGTACAAGATAATTATAAATAATAATAAAAAATGTCCAAATGACAGTTAATTTCAAACAGGCAGAGTAATATGATATTATAGGTTCATACGCCATAATCAACTGATCTTAAGCATTCTACTACTACTTTAATAGGGGCAAATTGGAAAAATGTATTTAATGCTCTCGTGATTTTTTAAAATGACATATAATTAGAAATGATAAATAAAAAAACAAAGGTGTGCCCAAGTGGAAGTTAATTTCAATCGGAGAGAATAATATGATGTTATAGGAACTCAGAGCTAAGCACATACCTGGTCTAGAAGACAAATGAAATCGCTAGTTGGCATGTAACTATTGTTGTTCTTGCCACTAGCAATTTCCAGAACCAGAATACCATAACTATAAACGTCCGCCTTGTAAGTCAAGTAACCCCACAGAGCATATTCAGGTGCCATATATCCACTGCACGAAAAATTAAACAACGCATTCAGAATAGTGAGGTCTATCGAGCTTTACTAATAACGTCAATGAAAATAATAAACGGGAGAATATTATGCACGAATATGAAGTTAACTTACATTGTTCCTGCAATTCTTGTACTAATATGTGTTCTATCATCTTCATTAAGTCTAGCCAACCCGAAGTCTGATATTTTCGGGTTCAAGTCTCTATCAAGTAGCACATTTGTAGCCTTAATGTCTCTATGAACAATCTTCAGTCTTGATTCCTCGTGAAGAAAAGCTAAACCTTTAGCGATCCCAATAGATATTCTGAACCTTGTAGGCCAATCCAACAGCAGTTGACTATTCTCGGAACCTGATCATATCACAAATTTCGAATAGTGAGAATCGTATTAGAGTGATCAGTAAAAAGTAAAATGTGAAGATTATAAGGTACAAACCAAGGCATACCGAAACAAAACGTTGGCAAGGCTGTTATTTTCCATGTGCTCGTAGACCAACATTAATTGATCACTTTCTACGCAACATCCATGAAGCTTAACAAGATTCGGGTGCTGCACACAAGAAATCATGCCAATCTCATTTAAGAATTCTCGATTTCCTTGCCTTGATTTAGCTGAGAGTTGCTTGACTGCAATTACTGTTCCATCATGTAATATACCCTGCAACATACACCATCTTAGAGTCTGCAAAATATTATTTCCCTCCGTTCCATATTAGTTGTCACTTGTTCAAGTTTTTTTGTCCCAAAATACTTGTCAATTTGTCAAATCAAGTACGCATTTATTATCTTTTTCCATCCTACCCTTACTTTATTATATCTACCAATACCAACATTACTTTATTTTAAAGTTTCAAGATTGTGTTTTTGTCCTTTTAACTCATAGTTTTAGACCTAGTTAATGACTTTCTTAAGCTCCATGAAACCCTCTAACAGTGACAAGTAATTTTCGGACAAAGGGAGCATATCAAACGTGCTTACACACAAAGCTCAAGATAGACACATACCTTGTAGACAGGACCGAAACCACCTTCTCCGATTTTGTTTACGTGGTCAAAGTTGTTTGTAGCAGCTTTAAGTTGTTTCAAAGTAAAGGAAACCATTTGCTGCGGTAGCCCTTCAAAATCTGTTTAAAAGGACATTCGAAGTGTATTAACTTTCAATTTGATAACATTCAATCACGGAAGTGGAAAGTTACATAAATTTTAAAAAAAAATTATCAATACCCCTTAAGGTAATTGTAAATGCTGACATTTGTATCTCTAGCGTCTTAAAGTTTATCTACGCCTTAGTTTTCACATTTTAAGCAAGAGAACACGCGATTCTTGCAGCGTCCGTTGTACCATTTAGTCGACTAAACGCTAAATTGGGGTGTGTGCTCATTAGTGTTAACAACAAGCAAGTCTTTTTCGATTTTTTTTCTTTTCTTTCAGACTGAAAATTAGAAGCGCTTTACCTTTTTGTTTCCTCTTCCTCCCCGGGAAATATCCTTTCCACCAAAGAAGACCAAGTATTAGAATGGCTATGCATACTGCAACAACTCCAATAGTCACGGGAAGAGTTACGCTCTTCTCCTTTTTGTCATTTGAACAAGACTTGAAATCTGCCAAGTGAAGACTTACTTGGATCAACGGTGGGAACATATTTTAAAAGAAAAAGGGGAATTCTAAGTGACGACTTACTTGGATTAACGGAGATAGCTGATACAAGAGGGCCATAAACTCCAGGGTTAGGAATTCTTGTGGTCCCTTTGCCTCCATAGTAAAATCTGATCTCCAAGATATTACTATTTGTTACCATGGCATCAAATGATCTATTAAAAGGCTTCTTAACTCCACGAGCTTCATCTTCGATATTAAAATCTTTCGCCACCAGTTTATCCTAAGACGAAAAAAGTACCTTAGGATCACTTCAAAACCACAGTAATAACAATATATATGCATTCTAAGGTGAACTACCTGGATAAAAATGTCAAATATCCGCCTTCCAAGACTGCTGTATGTGCTGTCATTTGTAAATTGTATTTCAGCAAAATGCAGATTCACGTTGTAGCTTCCGTTCTCCAGACAATAGTAGAAATAAGTGAGCGAAAGAGGAGAAAGGCGTGATGTACTATACATCTCCGAGAGACCAGGTGATGATATACTTGCTCTATAACGTGTATTTTGGGCATTATTATCATCCAAGAAGTCTCCCGTGCTACTAAATCCCCAAAAACTATTTGCAGTCAAATGATATTTTGCAGAACCACCTTCAACTGCTGCATCTCCTTCATATAAGACTTCTCTGTTGCCCTCTTTTACAGTCAAATCACTTCCACCGCAATTAACATGAAAAGAACATTTACCTGCACAGTTAACACTCAAATTCAAGAACATTCTTAAATGCGTCGAAATGATAAATAGTAGAGAAAGCCAACAAAATTTGAGCAGCTATTATGGATATCATCCGTTGCTATTTTCGCTAAATTAAAAGGGGGGTTACGTTTGAAAAGAGACCACACTTACGTTTAGGACACGTGATATCTCTTGAACATGGAAGAACATTCATTCTGTTCAGATGAAAAACAACAGCAGTTAGAATCACAAGCATAATAGGATTAAGCATGAACACAGACAATATGTTTGTTCGTCTATTTGCGTTTCACCCCATTGAAAAACTGTGTCTATTTATGTATCATTGTAACACCAGGATAGGGGGCATAGTCCCTGAGAGAAAGAAAAAAGTTAATAACCATAAAAGAACCTTACAAAGCGTCAGTTGTTGAAGAGCTCTTAAACAAGTTTATGTTATAGTTCCTGTCCAGAAGAAAAAAGAAACTTCAAATTAGAAAAATTATCTGACCACGAACTTTCAATCCGACTAAGCAAACTAACGAGATCATACATATATTGTCGACAAGCAGGTTGATCAGGGCCTTGCCATGTGAAATTGTTATAAGTAAGATCACTGCATGTAACGTCAACACTCAACAGATCATTATAAATCTTGTTAATCATTCGTGGGCAGTAATGAAAAACATTCTAAAAGGAGCAGGGAGAACGGTACACATACACATTGATTCCTTCTTGCAAGATTGAGGAAGGTACATTTCCACTTAGCTTGTTGCCTGTTAAAAATCTTTTACAAGGAAACAGTACGTTTATCAACGAGAAGATTATTGCATCCTTAAGCGATAATTTCCTTTTACTCATAAAACTATTCAAACATTGTAAACAATGACAAGTTTCTGGACTTACACAAATCTCAACGGACTTCTTGAACTAAAGTCGTCTGGAATCAACCCCCGCAACTCATTGAAACTGACATCCCTGTCAATGTTATTAACATTAGCAGGATTTACTCGTTTTTTTTTCATTTTTCTCTTTTAGTGACAAAGGAAACAGGAGGATTTGAAAGAGATTTATGTAATATGACTCCACATTAGTATAACAAGAAGGTCACATATATTTAAGGTTATTTCCTGGATCGTTTAACCGATGCGGAAAATACAACAAACACTGCCGCCTGTTAAAGAGCATGGGGTGAAGAGCATGGGGAACTTACTCCTCAGTTTTGATTTTTTTTTTCTTTTATTTTTTCGTCGGTGTTCTGCTTTCCATTGAATTTTGACTCTTTTAAGGAGTATGCATATTCACTACTACATTAAATGCCAGTAGCCTTTGAACCCTCACTACTTTTCATGTCATTTCTAATTTCTCATTTTTCGCTACAAAATTTCAACCATTCTGACTATCCAAATATGGCTACTAATCATTTCCGTCTAACTTGCTCATGCAGCTAACCACTTCTATTTCATATTCCCTTTATCAAATTTTAAAATATTAACCACAACCTTCTACCTTAAACCTAGGTTACTTCCACTCGAGTAAATAGTACTCCCTCCGTCCCAAATTATCTGTCCACATTTCCTTATTAGTGTGTCCCAAATTATTTGTCCACTTTCTAAATAAAGGGTTCATTAATGATGATTTTTTCAATTCTACCCTTTATATTAAATATTGGAAAGAGAAAATAAAGAGAGAAAAAGAGGTGAATTAAATTGGGAGCAACATTAAATAGGGTTATGTTTGACATTTTATCATATTTCACTCTAGAATTTGATGAAACCTTAATCCCCGTGCAAAATACAAAGTGGACAGATAAATTGGGACAGAGGGAGTAGTTTAAGAATATTTATTTGTACAATTTTTGAGAAAACAAGTTTGTTTCGAGTTTCCAACTTTGGACTTTTAAAGTATACATGACTTCCATTTTTTTGTCATCGTACACGACTTCTTGAATATGTACTAACTCAATCATCAAATTATTCTCTCTACAATATTTCTCATTTTGGATGTATTTTTATATGAGACAGCTAATGTCCAAATTCAGTAGTCATTAACATAGGAAACGGATAAACTTATTGGTACATGTATAATTGAAAGGGAAAAAAAAACCAAGTAGAGATTATCCACTATGAAAAGGATGAATATATGCTAGCAATTCTTCTTTTCCCGTACAATAATTATCTTAATATTGTAAAAAAAAAATTGTTGCACGGGGATGAATTTTATACTAATACACACTTTATATTCATGTAGGAGACAAATTCAATCAAACTATATATACTTACAAAATACTCAGATATGTCATTTTCCAAACATAAGCAGGAATTTCTCCAGATATGTTGCAGTTCCTCAGTACCCTAAAGTAAAGAATAAATCATATTATAAACTGTTGAGAACTCGGGATACTTCGACAATCTCAAATATTCTCATTTAAAACAAAGCACTCAACATACAGTCTATCCAAGCGTGTCATATTACTGAGCGCGGGAAATTCCGGAGTTGACCCTTTTAAGTCACTGATTCTCCTGGGTGAAGAAATGACACCACAAAATAAATTCAAGATGGAATGTTGCACGGAGAAATATCAACTATCAAGATTGATAGTTTATAAGACGGAACAAAAAGAAGTGAAGTTTATACTCACAATGTAGTTAGCTGATCCAGAAGAGATATACTTGCTGGAATAGGTCCATCCAAACCAGACGCTTCCATATCTCTTTATTAGGAAAAAAAATATATTTTGTATCGATTAAATGAAGCATTGAATTTCCAATGTCGTATGTCAAATGTTCAACCTGATTATACTGTTGATAGAGAAGAGTCTTACAATCTTTCAAGTTGCTTCCAGTTTTGTATAAAATCAGGTATTGGTCCGCTGAAGTTGTTATCGCTTATCCTACTGCATGTGAAAGATAATAGTATTCAACAGAATGCCCCCCACCAAGATTTATGAGGTAAGCAGAAGAGCACATTAAAAGTTCCTTACAAATTCGTTAGATTTTCTAGTCCAGAAAACGAGGTTGGTAACCTTCCCGAAAATTGATTGGACGATATAATCCTGTGATTTCAGAATTACATCACAGGTACAGTTAGCCAAAATAAAGCATGTGAAAAAATTATATTCAAGGAGCGCAGCTAAAGTGGGAAAGATATGGAGAACTTACAAGGATTGCAATTTCATTAGTTTCCCAAGTTCGGAAGGCACGGTGCCAGAAAATCGGTTTGCCTCAAGGTTCCTGGTTAAAACAACAAAAACTCATTAAAGTACATATCAAAGTACTTAACGTATTTATAGACTTCAGCCACTATAGTCTATATGAACAATGGAGAAAGTAAGAGTTGAAGACATACAGGTATGTGAGACTGGTAACATTCCCTAATTCCTTCGGAATTTCCCCCGACAATCGGTTTGCAAATAATGAGCTGGAACAAAAGTTCATCAATTTCATTCAACGGTTGTACGCAAGTCATTTGCTCATCTTATGCATTAGAGAGAGAGAGAGAGAGAGAGAGAGAGAGATTCTCTTACATAGAAGTCAACTGCGTTGAAGACCATTCAGATGGTATTGTCCCGTGGAGGTAATTATAAGCCAAATCACTGAAAGTATCAAAAGATACATTAAACTACCTCGAGTTCCACTATATTTAAGAAGAATTTAATACTGAAAATAAAAAAGGAACTTACATTTCCTGGATATAAGGAAGATTCACAAGCTCAGACGGGAGAAGACCAGGAAGATTATAGTTCTTTAGGACACTGAACCGAAAAAACAAAAATCAACACAGTTTGGAAGCAGTTGCTATTCATTCTTCAACAAAGTTCATATATGATACAAAATAACCATATATTACTACGAGTACATGTTAATCTATGGTACATAATAAATTTCAACTTGAAGGTAAGGAAAACCTCATCATTCTTCAATATTTTCTCCCCAAATGTCTAAGGGAAATATTAAGCTTATAAAGACAAAAATAAAATGCAAGTTTAAATGCGGTTCGCAGCCTTCTATTTATTTATTTATCTCCAATGAGAGCCACCTGATGTTTAATAGCCAAAAGAAAATGGAGGGGAGAAAGACGTAATCTCGAGTATTGGAATACAGAAATACATCATATGCTTCAAATGAGGAGATAAACCAACATAATATAAAGTGGCTCAAATGAATAATTCAAGAATCAGGAAAATCTATAATTAGATGAGAAAAGCATACATCTTTATGATGTGGCAGCCACCGGCATTTGGAATGTCGCAGTTGCATTCAACTTCACTACGGGCTTCATTTGGAGGCTGTGGTGCTAGACCAACCATTTCGATACCACAAGAAACAGCGTCGAACCTCCAATAAGTTGCACCCATTGTTGTAACAATTCTCCGAAGAGCAGCCACTGCAAGAACATCACTAATAGTTAGCATAAGTTATTAAGAAAATATTGCAGGGCACAAGCTAATGGCAACATAAAATATTTAACTTGAAAGTAATTACAACAGTAGTTAACCAACAAGCTCACGTGTTAGATAATCAATTTGCCAACTTTCAAGAAATTTTAGACCTTACCATCTTCAATAATTCAACTAATAAAAAGCTTATCCGTTATTCCGAGGTATATAATATGGACATTTTATCCCATATCATTTCAAGACTTTCATCTTCTATTTCATTATAATTCTCACTTCCAGTCTCTCTAACCTCTAACCATTGTAGCAACCTCACTTCTTTCCTTGCGTTCCTCCAATCACATCATTTTATACACACAAATCAAACTAGAAGGATGAAACCAGCAAAAGAAAGTTCCCTTACTTCTACAAGACGATATCCTTTGGATAATTAATGCACTTATCTTGTATGCAAGCCGGCTTCACATCACTCATAGCTAAAATTTCCTAGTAATTTATTTCTACATATCAACAAAATCTCACTACATGGGAAAGATTGAGACAGCCCATAAATGCATTAAAAGGCTATTAGTCTTCATCTCCAAAAAAAAAAAAAAAAGACATTATCAAAAAATTGTATAATAATACTTTGCACCAAGAAAATTCAGACTAATCTCTAAGAAATACATCAGCTTTCAGTTCATGAAGACTAAAGGTTGCAGCTTTATGATCTCACTTTTAATAAAAAAATAATAAGTACTATTTTTTCATAATATTTTTAATGAAGTAAGAAAATTCCTAATTTTATGCCCCCTCCCTAATATCATGTCAGAGATAATCAAACCCAAACAGAGGCTTAAGCTCCAATTTGCAAAAAGAAGACTGCAAGTTCCTAAAGTTGCTAACTTTACTTCTAATAATGGCCCCATTACTTCAGAATTCAAAAGTTCTGACCCTTCATTATCCATATACAATTCCACCATTATTGATTTCATATAAGAAAAAAGAAAAAGAAAAAATCCCTTCTTCTATTTCTTAGTTTTCATTAATTTTGCTCATAACCCAGAAACAAACAAAAAAAGGCATCATAAATCCCAAAATGAAGAAAAAAGTTTTGCTTCTATTACCTTCTTCCTGTGGAACTATAGATTCAGCTGATCTCAAGAACAAGAAAAAGAAACCCATTGCAAGACTCACTAAAACAACAGCATATCTTGAAACCATATTCTTCAAAGATGTGAAAAAAAAAAAGATCTACATCCAGTGGCAGTTACTTACAAAGACAAAAAGGAAAATAAAATAAAATAAAAGAAGTATACGGATTTTCTGATCCTCTAATAAGTTGGAGTTATTATTATCCCAAAAACTTCAAGAAATTGCAAAATAAAGAAAATCTAAGAAGAAGATGGACAGGACAGAGAATGGACAATAAAATACTTAAGATTTTGACAAAAATTGCAAATGGTGGAAAGTTGATAACTGATTGGATAACAGCACGACTTTTTTTTTGTAGATTTGACTTTTCTTTGTGTCTAAAAGACAAACAGTTACTTTAGATTAAATTTTCTTTTTTTTATACAAATTGAATGGTAACAATATATTTTTCTCCTACCAAATGTACTAAATGATATTCGTGAATGATATATACGAATTTACTGTTCAAAAAAAAATATTTTTCAATCATGTGTCTCGTTTAATGTCGCATTGATAAAAAATTATCATATTTTTTTACTTAAAAAAACTATAACATCAAAGAAATAGTGGAACCGTCAAAATAAAAAACAACACATGGAATTTTTTTATTAATAGGATAGAGAACCGGATACAGATTAAGGACATATGTTTTTTTTTTTCCCAAATTGAATAAAAAATGAAACATTCAATGGTATTATTTGCTTCTTTAGAAAAATGTATGTTTAATACTTTCTACATTTCGGAAGTCTTTATTTCTCCATTGCTTTCTCTCTATACAAAAAAAAGAAAAGTGATATCTACGTTCCTAGGGTCCTCATACTCCGATGCGACAGAGTAGTTAGAGTATGTAAATCAAGGCAATCAAACAACCCGACCAGATGGGAGACTTTCTTCATTGCTTCCTAAAGTATATTGGTTCTGTCATAATGGTTACACAATTTTTTCAAGTAGTACTTGTAAGAATTCGGACAGATTTTATTTTATTTTTTTGCTTTTTTAAATTTATTTACAACAACAACTACTGATTCTCGGACAGTTAGATTGATGAGTCAATTGTCCTGATTAAAAATGACCTCCTATTCACTATTTTGCCCCGTATGTAAAAGCTTGCCCCGATTTTATTATACTTTTACCTCAATTAAGCCACATTTGCATCAAGTTTGTTGCTCCACAAAATACTACCCATAATAAAATACTTAACATATCACATGCATGATAGGGCTCATATAATCATCTGTTAAGTATAAACAAATACACATTATGATTATTTAATTCATAATCATGAATGCAAATTCTTGTTCGACATTGCAACTTATTAATTTTTTATAGATGCATGATAAATAACTAATGTAGAAATCATTTTTCTTAGAATTTTGATGCAACATTTCTTAAGACATTTTTCTAGTTATCTTACTAATCTTATTAATTATGACTTAAATATTCGAATATTAAATTGTTACCTAAGGACCTTGTGAACGTTTTAACGAACAATAGAAATGATATTGTTAGATGACAGTAGAGAATGATTATCATTTTCGAATATTGACAATGTTATTTTTTTTTTATAGAAGGACGTTTTAATTTGTTTCATATCATAAAAACAAATAAAATATATTAATGTGATATAGTAGTTTCCGTTAAAAAAAATTATACAGTAGTTAGAACATGTTCAAGTAAAATAAATAAATAAGTATGTATGTTTTTTTACTAGAATTAATGTGCATATAAATCAAAATGTTTCTTGATTGGCCTTCTCTGATGTTTTTTTGCTTTGATTCGAGGAAATAATTATGTAGCAAATACGACGGTGTAGGAGATCATTGTTCCAGTAGTATTATGTAAGCAATCACTTTATACACTTATTGTCAAAGATTAGCTTTGTTTCGAATCCATATATTTCATTAGTATTCTGGGAGGAGGCACTTTATACATTTATTGTTAATTATTATGTCTGTCTCTGATTCATCCCCAGTCATACTCAAAACATTAGGACTTAATAGTTTATATTGTTGTTGTTGCATCTATGCTAAACGTACAAATAAAAAATCTTAAGGATGTTATGGTGTAGTTTGGCGGTTAATTAGTAATGTTAAGAATTTAATCACGGCATTGAATTAAGAATAATCTCGTAATATCATTAACTCCTTAAAGTACTTGTGTAATGAATTCTTTATATTTTTCTTAAGTATAATTTAATCATGGTGGTTTACACTATTGTATAACTTTTATTTTTTTGTATTTTCATTTTATCCTTTGATTGTAATGGCTTTGGATATTTTATGATTAATGAATAATTTCTTATTTAGCAAAAAAAAAATTATATTTGAAGAATAATATTTTTTATACTAATAATTTATGTTCTAAAAAAATACTATTAATGTAACAAAACGACTGAATTTAGTCTTTTGGAGTAGTTAGCAAATACTCCCTCCATTCCCTATTAATTGTCGTTTAGGAGATATCTAGGTATCCAAATTAATTATCGTTTAAGGTTGTTTTATTAGTTGTCAGCAATTTATTCCAATTATACCCTTAACATTTTCCTTTCTTTATGACGTAGAAGTGAGAGAGGGAGGATGAGGGATAATATTGGAAGTTTAGGTGGAAATGACAACTTCCTTAATTTTTTTAAATTGTGTAAAGAGTTTTATATTTAGGAATGGAGGGAGTATTGTAATAAAATCAATTATAGAAAGGTCAAACCGGACCATAAGTCCTATTCTCCAATTCAACCATTATTGATTTCATATGTTTTTATGCTTTCTAAAGTAAAAAAAATAAAAAATAAAATAAAAAATTCAGCCCCGTTTATTCGTCTCTATTTTCTCTACCGAATTGATCCACTGTCTCTTCTCTCTCCCTTTTTCTCCCCATTTCTTCCTATTGAAGTTTCTTTATTTCTTGACTTTCATGGCTTGGTTGGATCTAGCCATTCTTTATCCTTTTTTGGTGTCCTCGCCCCTACTTTTGGCCACAAACATCGATAGACCTATTGCGTTTTTCATCAAGATTCAAGACTTGGGGCGAGTAGATCGGCTAGTTGGTGGTAAGATATGGATACCCAGTACTGTTCTGTGTCATTTCTTGAGTTTCCACCTCTTTTCTAAGCGATTTTTTAGATCGTTGATAAGTCCATGTTCTTCTGAATCGCTGTCTATGAAAGAGGTTGAAACCAAGTGCTTGCCTCTGGGGTTCGAAAATGGCGATGAAGATGCTGCGGATAAGACTATTTTTGGTTTGTTTGTTAAATTAGTAGTTTTAGTTGCTTCCCACCTCTTGGGGTGTGAGTTTTTATCCGTTATTTTGTGTAATTTTTTTTCCTGTCTTGTTTGTCTTTTTTCCTTCCTCAACCCTTCTCTTTTGTTGTATTAGAGAAAGAGTTTGGAAACTTTTCCGATTGTAATGGCCTCGGCAATTTTATTATTAATGGATAATTCTTTATTCATCAAAAAAAAATAAGGTAAAAAAAATTCAAATAAAAACAAAATAAGAGGCTGCTTGGATTGGATCTAGTTTGGGTTTGAGACTCAAACCAACTTTAGATTGAGTTTGTGAATAAAATCTAAAGTGTAAAATCTGATTTAGGTTTGAGACCGAGACCAAAATCTCAAATCAAATCTAAACTCAAACCCAATCCAAGCAAGAATGAACATCTGATCAGACAAAAAAAGGTAGAGATAAAGAAAGACCTAACCCCGATTTGATCCTTAAATTAGTTTAAATTTTAGAGAGAAAAAGAACTTAACGCAATAATCGAAAGCTAGTTGAACATGGAATAAATGAAGTGGAATAACCACTATTAATTTTATAGAGGGCAATACTCAAAAAATATTTAAATACCTTTTACGGTCCGAAGTGTGGCAATTCTAATTTTTACTATTCAATTTTGCCACCGCTCTGCCGAGTGACTTACACGCCCTTGATCTCAGCGTTTCGAGTAGACTTGTACAACTTGGACCGTGCAACAATTTGGCCCAGAGTCTGGCATTAGTCCAAACCCATTAGCTATCATGACTATTTCGTTAACCTAACTTAGATACTTCAGCTCAAACTATTATCTTGGAATTAATTCATTAATTGACTTTAAATAAAAGAATGTTTGATTCATTGGCATTATTGAGAGCTGTACTTTATTGGATGATGGAAGGAGTCTTTACCCTGAATTTGTAAGATTGTATAATTATTATTTTTAATTAATATATGATCCATTTGAAAAATAATAATTATTATTATTATTTCTTGGTTGATAAATGCATGCATACGCGAGAGGACTGTTGGCTATATTTTTTTCTTTTCTTCGATAATGAGATTGAAAGGTCAAGAAAATTGAAAAAAACACGCAAAGGACTTTTCTTATTAGATTTAATATTCATTCACACAAGGAGATAATGACTTGTTTCTGGGATTTGTCAGGCAATCCTAACAAATATCTGGAATCATTATTTGAATTTAATAAAAAGAAATTATTTGTTTAAGATGAACAAAATTAGCACGTGAAAACCGAAGAATTTGACTAGGTTTGATGGCTGCTGGCCCTGTATGCCTTTTTGTACTGTTCCAAGTCAAGAACACAACCACGCTTTTTACCCTTTAGATCATACTAGTTGAACGCATCAGGGCGGAACCCAAAGGGGAGAGAATCAACCGCAAAGTTAAAAAAAACACCTCATAAGAGGAGAAGAGTATCCTAGAAGGGAGACAATTAAAGTTTACCTCATGCTTGGGGAGGGTATCGAACCCGAGACCTCTCGGCCACGGGCCGGCCAATGCCCCAGGACCATAAAAATCATCTATTCTCATTTTGTCTCCCGTTTTCTATTACATCAATAAGAAATTGTCATTTTTTAATTTTTTAATTAAAAAATTATAACCTAAAAAATAATAAAACCTAAATAAAAAATTAACACATGTCAATTTCTTATTAATTAGACAGAAAATGAGATATGGAACGATTACGGATGATTTTTTGCCCTAGTTGTAGCCTCCGCTAGGGGTGTTCAAGAAAAATCGAAACCGACCAATCCTAACCGATCCAAACCAAACTTTCGGTTTGAACTAAATTAAAACCGAACTTTCGGTTTGGTTTAGAAAATGTTATAAAACATACACCCTCCATCTCAAAATAGTTTTAACATTTTGACTTTAATTTTTTTCTTCAAAATAATGTTAATATTTGCAATATCAATGAACTTTTATCATTTTTATCCCTCTTCTTACTCTTCTTCTAACTACTATTCCAATATCCATGAATAATTAATTATGATATATTAGTCTTTTAACTTTTACTCTTATTGTTTAGAATGTCTTAATCTGTGTGAAAATCCAAATGTTCACTATTTTGAAATTAAATGAGTATTTAACTTCTTATTTATATAAATAACAAGCAAATGATTCAAGTGTTAAAGTAAGATCGGAGAGAAACAATACGTGTTTGGCAATTGGACACACTCTTCTATAGGATGTAAGAGTTATTTGACGATATTCGCATCACGGCGATTCCGAGAGAAGTGAACAAAGTTGCAGATTCCCTTGCCAACCACGCTTTTGAAGAGCAGAGGACAAAGGTATATGAGCAATTTTTAAGCCTACTTTCTAATATTCAAGGATTATGTACTCTTCATAGACTCTGAACACCTTACTTGCGGCTTTTTAGAATATCATTGTGTGGTACCCATGATTTTTACCCAATTTGATTTATGCGAATTATGTGATTTAATTGCATAATTTTGTGTTTATATTAAAAGTCATGTTAAATGTTATGTGATTATGTGTTCTTTTATTTTTATAACATGTTATGTGTTACATTCTTTTGTGTGCGCTTTAGTAAGGATTATATATATATATTATAAATAAAATGAAACAATTTAATCAGTAAAATAAAAATATATATAATAAAGTGGGTAGTAAATCAAAGGGCTGCACTTGGGGGTTGTAGTATTAAAACGAAATTAAAAAAAAAGTAATGAAGCATGAGGCGTTTTTGTAGTATTAAAAACGAAATTAAAAGGAAACATAATGAGGCATGAGGCGTTTTTTTCCCCCAAGAAAATAGTATATATTTATATACATAGGTTACTTCGTGTGTGAGGGGAAAAGGAATGGATAATATATAATTAAAAAAAAAAAAAAAAAAAAGAAACCGAAGACCAAGATATATTTTTGGTACTCTGTGGGAGTATAAGTGAAAAGAAAAAAAAAAAAAAATCACTCCTGGTGAAACGTGAAGGAAGGAAGCAAAAGCAAGAGTTGTCTCTCGGCGACCTGCAGCAAGGAGACAAAGGAATCATTATCTTCACTATTGGCTCGAGAATTGTGTGATCAAAATATAAGAATTTTTTTTGATCAGTTTGCTGATCAGATTTTTCCGTCAACCGCAGGCTAATTTGTCAGAATTATTTCCCTCATATTAACACCCTAACGGTAGGGACCTCGCTTTCTAATTTTAATTTATGTCCGGTAATATTGATCACTGTTAAAATTCTGTTCTGAAATATTTTTTACCGTTGAATTTTCTGTTCTGGCATTTTTACTGTATTTGGGGATGTTTTATTGCATAAACTGCTAGAAATTAATTATTTAATGTTACCCTTTATTGAATTGATTATGTCTTGAATTTGGTAATTTGAGCATGCCTATCTGATGTCAATTGTTTTAAAAATGCAAGTGTGAAACATCGTAAAATTGTCAATATATTCTGTATGACAAGTGTATGAAGTTACTGTAAAATAGTATATATAAAACTGTTAATACAAAGTAAATGCATTGTTGAAAAATATATAACAAATGATAATTTACTGTTGATTTTATGTTTAAAATATGCTATCAATCCACTAAATTGTTAATTTAGTTTCACCAATAAATTATTAATGGTGTGCGTGTTGTTATAGTATTGTTATGTAATGTAAGTAAAATAAGTATGTGTTGTAGTTAAGCAAAAACACAATGTCATTAATTGATATGGCAGTGAAGCAATAAACATGTCAAATATAAAGTTACCAACATCAATGTAATGCATATATCTGTAGCAGCGTAATATAATAGTTATACTGGTAATCAATGTACACTCAGCTCATAATAAAATTATATAAACACCATGTATCATCTTAACATTTGTTTGTATTTTATCAGTATTACTTATCTAATGTTTTATGTTCTATTGCACGTAACTACTGTTTAACCTCATTGGTGTACTTATTGTGTATATGTAATTATTGACATTTTAGCACATGGCTAATATCATACGTTATCGTTTCGAAAATCTGACTGTAATTGCCTCTTTACTTAATTGCTTTTGAGTCTTATTTTGAGTCATCTTTTGGGAGTTATTATTGTTGTCCTAATTGGTTTGGTCGACCGAGTCGTCGCCCCCTATTGAGCTCAAGCCTAGGATCACTAGTTAGCAGGTTCCGCCCGCTTTCTGTTCTGATCTGCTCTGCGACCCAAAGTTGTCTTTCTGCTCTGCTCTGCTCTGTTCTGTACTGGGCCCGCATCTAGTGGGGTCAATCACTAGTTACGGTAGTGATTTTGTGGAGTCCCTGATTGGGGATGATGAGACAATGTATAGGGTTGAACCTTAAAATCTGGCTCCTTCGTTTGGGGGGCAATCCGAACCCACGCAGATTTACTGAACCGTCCTAGTTTGGTTGATAACTGGGACCACTACCGTTATTGCTGAGTAGTTGTGAATAGGCGAGTGAGCTCATGTGGTGGGAGTCGTGTCATAGTAGGTAGCTGCGTTCTACGTATCTAAGACGAGTATGTGATTGGGTGTACCGGATGGGCAACGCGTGGTGCTTGTCGTATACCCGGTTATGGAATCGTTTATGTGCGAAGAAGGTGGTTATTTGCTTAACTGTTGCATTCTATGTGTTCGTTTTTGTTTGGTCATTATATGTTGTTTGCTTGGAGTCTATTTGGTCTCATATGAGTTGGGAATGTTGGGTAATATTTTGGTGCACTTTTGCACAAGTTTAAAATTCATTTCTCTGAAAACCGCAGCTGTGCAGTCCACTGTTCTGTTCTGAACTCTCTGCTCTGCTCTGTTCTGATCTGTACTGTACCGCACTGTTCTGCTCTGAGTTCTGAGTCTTGCTTGACTTGGGACGAGTCATTTGCATATATTTCCATAGGGGTATTTTGGGAAACGGGCATTTGCATTATCTGTATCTGTTTCTGCTGTCTCTGTTTCTGTTCTGTCATTATTATTGTTTTAGGTCCCTACTGAGCACCGGAGCTCAGTCCGATATCCGGTTTTCTTATTTTGCAGATGACTTAGGTGATGACCTATACTTTGATGACGGCACATGGGATGGGGATTACACCGAGTGATTCTAAGCTGCTAGTTCAAGAACACTGTTTTGTTCCTTTTAGTCATTTAATTTGGAACTGGTAGTTCTTTTATCAGTTGTAATAAACCTAAGAGGATTTTCTTTTGTCAGATGATAATTTCACTATACTGTATTTTTTTTTTATATGAACTTTGAATAATGAACTCCTTAAAATAGTAATTCTCTGACAATGGCTTTGGTGTTTCATTTACTAATGGGGCACTGCCATGTCATCATTCCGGAAACGGGGTGTGACACATTGTATGTGTCTTTTACTTGATTTATATATTTGCTACATTGTCTAGCTTAGCTGAAAAGTTTTAAAATTGTAATCTCAATTTTGTCTGAGGTTTTGGCCTAGTCCCCCTCCATGTATTTTTTTTAGGCTATTTGGTCATTATCAATAAACGGGTAGGGTCCACGGTAAACTCCCACCACAACAGGTGGCTTTACCCAACACAAAAAAGTGATAAAGTAAGAGATTGAAGAGTTATTAATATGTGATTTTATATTCGTCTATAACTTTTATTTTATTTTGAAATAATAATGATGTATTTTTTAATTTTTTTGGCTCTTTTTTCTTGTTGGGTGATTTTTGAAGTTTAAGAATTAAAATAAAAAATGTATGTTCATTATTTTGTTTTTTATTATGTTTAACTTGTGAAAATAATAGACATGTTTCTTTATATTTTTAGCAACTAAGTAATTATATAAAGAATTTTTGTTTTATTTTTACTTTATAATTAATATATTTTGTATCTCACAAAAACCGAGCAATCAAACCAAACCAAACCGAACTGATATAAACCGAATGCATCAGTTTGAAATTTTGAATGATATGGATTGGTTTAAAAAATGTCAAATCAAATATTTCGTTTTGGTTTAAAAAATGTGTAAAACTGAATCATACACACCCCTAACCTTCGCACCGTCCTGGCTCCTATGCGGAACAGCTTTTGTTCCGTACGGTGCGGGACACGCTCCCAACCGTCGGATGAGATTTTTTAACGGTCCAGATCTGGAGAGAGAATTTTTTTTATTATTATTTTTTAAGTCAGTCGCAACTTTTTTCTCGCCAGATCTGAACCGTTCAAAAACCCATTCGACGGCTGGGATTGTTCTGCACGTGCGGAACAGCCGGACTGCCTTCGCACGCGGAGAGAATTTGTCCAGCGAATTTTTTCCCATCGTGTTGTCTAATCTCGATATTAGAAAAACCTATTTTCTTTGGACCTTACTAGGCTACTAGAATTATTGGCTAAAAGATTGACTAAAATAGTTTTTTGGACCTTTCTCTTATAGTTGGGTGAATCCCTTATACCAGCAGGGGTAAGATAGTCATTTAACACCCTTAATTTGGGAGTTTAGGGTTTCTATCCCCAAAATTCTAGGAGTAAATCATTTTCCATTTTCTTTTCGTTTTTTTTTTGCGGTTAATCTTCACTTTCTCACTGTAGATCTTATTACAGCAATAAAAATTGATTAGCTCCCTTATTCCTCATTCTCTTGGGGGAATTTTATCTGAAAGAATTTCAAATTATATTTTGAATGAGTTAATAGTTATTTATAGAACTAAACTATTTACGAATTTCTCTTTATAGTACTAAACTATTTTTTTTATCTAAATATGTCACTCAACTATTTACGTCTATCAAAAAATATACAACCACCCATTTTTTGGGTGTTTTCCGGCCAGCGATGTCACGTGAGTTTCTTCAGAACATGAACAAAGGCGAAAAGGAAAATAAATATTGGAAACGTTGGGCCATAATTGCTTAATTTGACAGACCCGTTTGCCCTTTGCAACAACAAATTAAGCAGTTGTCGCCCGACGTTTAGATTTCTTTTCCTTTTCATCGTTGTTCATGTTCCGAAGCAACTCACGTGATATCGCTGGCCGAAAAAACCCAAAAAATGGGTGGTTGTATATTTTTTGATAAACGTAAATAGTTGAGTGACATATTTAGATAAAAAAAAATAGTTTAGTACTATAAAGAGAAATTCGTAAATAGTTTAGTGCTATAAATAGTTATTAACTCTATTTTGAATTATGAGTTAATAGCTATTTATGACACTAAACTATTTACAAATTTCTTTTTTATGGTACTAAACTATTTTTTTATCTAAATATATCACCCATCTATTTGCATTTATCAAAATATATACACCCACCAATTTTTTGGGTGTTTTCCGCACAAAAGATTGCACGTGAGTTGGATATAGTGTTTAATTGAAAGCAGTATTCCAGGGTGTAATCATTTCAAGTGAAAGTTACGTGCAACATTTTGGCCGGAAAATACTCAAAAATTTGATGGATGTATATATTTTGATAAACGCAAATAGATGAGTGTTATATTTAGATAAAAAAAAATAATTTAGTACCATAAAAAGAAATTTGTAAATAGTTTAGTGTCATAAATAGCTATTAACTCTTTGAATTAACATAAAATTACAATGAAATATTATTTAAATAATTTTGTAAGATTTTTTTGATCCGTGTTACAATTTTTATGTTTACGTGAGTTTTCCATAATAAAATGATTTACCTGGATTTTGAGAGTCATTAAAGATTTCATCACAGATAGGCCAAACATTCAATCTGGAGAAGGAAGAGACCTACGATAAAGTAGGAAATAGGAAAGAAGAAGAAAAAAATGGGCTTGCCTGGCGAATTATTTTGGTAAACATTTCCTCAAAAAAAAAAATTGTGATAAACACATGGGCAGTGGGCTTGTCTCAAATTATCCTCACCTTTTACCACGTGTACCACATATAATAATTTCTTTTATTTTTCTCACAAATAATAAAAATAGAAAGAAAAAAAAAACTCCCTCATTATGGTAAAATGGCATAATTAGTCCTTTAAGTATTTACTATTCTCTTATTACATCCTATTCGTTTAATTTTGACTTTTAACATTCTAAATGTATTTACGACCTGCCGGCAAAGGACATCTGTACAATTTTCTGTTAATTTTCCGTTTGCCTATTCATCCGGTCAACATATTTGTCTTATCCCAAGGGTATTTCAGACATTTCAACATATTTCATACATGATTGTTGAAAAAAATTAACTATGAATACTCAATTTAAAATAAACAAAATAAAATCCAAAAACCTATCCCTCCCCTCCATCTTCACACGTACCTGACCTCCTCCACCACCGCCACCTACCACCCCTACATCTAAACCACCCTTCCTACATCTTTATTATTAATATGCAAAGGGTTTTCTTTCTGGGATTTGAAAATGAGGATATCCATATTGTAACTCAAATTCTCATGTCTTCAAGAAAATCTTCAGACCCCTTTCCAGATTTCAAATTAATTTTTCATTTGCAATCCGAAGGGGATGACACAGTGGAACTAAGTTTACAAATATCATCACTTTTCTTGGAATTGTAATACTCATCAGCAGACATCATGGGGTCCCCCAGAAATGCCCATTGCAACTGAAATTTTGTTCGATTTCTTTGCTTTTTCCCTTCTCTAATGAAAAGTTTCCGCCTTTTGTAAGAATATATATATACAAAAAATTCCCCGCGAGAAGGGATGTCCCTGTCCTTCAATAATTTCCCTTCCATAATGGATGTAATTAGAGTTCTTCAATAACAAGAAAATACATTGTTGAATGAAGGAAGAATCAATGAAGAAGGTATAGCATTGCAAGCTGGAAAGCTCACTGATGGAAGCAGCAAGGCAGCACAGCAGAAGGAAATGTCAAATAAAATAAACTCATCCGGGTCAAAAACAAAACACGCGGATCCGGGTTGAAGAGAATGGATAGTTGTTAGTTTTCTGTTAATAGGTGTAATTAATGTATAAAACCCTAACCAATTGGTGGTTATAGTTAGTTAGTTTTCCTAACTAATGAGTGTATATATACACAATGTATTTCTCTTTCTTAATTAAGAAATATACCCGAAATTTCCCAAAATATCTTTTTAGTTTTTCTCTCTCTTGTTCATCATGGTATCAGAGCATAGTCAAGAAATGGCTTCTGCGATCTTCAAATTCTCTTGATTTCATCAATTAATCTTCAAGATCTTTTGATCGAAGCTTCATCTTTCATTACCAAAGCTTTGTATCGGTTTTGTTTTTTCTTTCTTTGAAAAAAAATTTCTTTGCGATTCATTCAACATTTTTTTGCTGAATTTTTCCTTGATTTCTTATTCTCTTGATAGTTTAATCAATCTTTGCTGTTTTACTTCTGATTAATAATGGCAAGTTCAAACAATTCCGCTGGTACTGAAATATGTGAAACAATTCCTGTTACTCATTCCTTCTACATTCATCCTAGTGAATCTACTGCTCAGATTCTTGTTCAGCCTGCTCTTACTGGACCAAATTATCATTCATGGAGAAGGAAAATGCGTCGCATTTTGATTACCAAAAATAAACTCTGTTTTATAGAGGAATTATCAGATGTTGTTGTGCCTAAATTTGGTGATAGGTTTTTTAGATCATGGCAACAGGCTGATTCTATGGTTCTCATATGGCTTCACAATGCTATGGATGCAACAATTTCACAAAGTGTTCAATACTTAACCACTTCAATGCAAGTTTGGACTGAATTAGAAGAAAGATATAATGAAGGAGATGCATATAGAGTGTCAAATTTGCAGGAAGAAATCAATTCATTAAAGCAAGGTAATCTCACTGTGTCTCAGTATTATACACAATTAAAAATACTCTGGGATGAGTATCTTGAGCTAAGTCCTTTACCTTCTTGTACTTGTGGAGGTATCAAAACAATGCAAGATTATTACCATAGAGACTTTGTTATTAGATTCTTGAAAGGACTTAAGGAGTGTTATAATGAAGTTAGGTCTAGTGTGTTACAACAGAAACCTCTACCTCCTATGAATGAAATCTTCAATCGAGCCACACAACATGAATCACAAAGGATATATGCTACACAACACACAAATGCACAAGTGATGTATGCACAAGGAAATTCTATGGAAAGGCATGACATCAAAGCTCAAGGTAGCATGACTGGTTACATGTCTAAAGCAAATGCTACATCTGTTGCAAATGCTATATCTGGAGGATATGGAAGAGGAAATTTCAGTCAAAGGAAGACTTATATTTGTTCCTTTTGTGGTATGGAAGGTCATACAGTGGATAGATGTTATAAAAAACATGGCTATCCACTGAATAAACCATCACAAGGAAGAGGAAGTTTACCTGGTGTCTTAGGAACCAAACCAGAAATGGAAATTCTCAAGGATACTTCAGGCCTATTAATCATGTTCTTGGTCAACACAATGATGATTATAATAGACAGTGTGACAATGTTTTCTCTCAAGATAACAATGGTGGTTATCTACCTACTCAATACATACAATCAGCACCTGGAGTTGATGGATTTAATCATGCACAGCATCAACAGCTTATTGACCTGATCAAATCAATCAAAGTAACTGGAGATACCTCAGCTGTGGCAAATCATGCAGGAGGAGATGCCTCACAGCCTATGATCAATCAAGCAACTATTCTGAAAGAGAATTTTGATGCACCATGTGGAGATGCAGGTAATATTGACTTAAATTCTAAGCCTAAGTATTGGATCTTAGATTCAGGAGCATCTGATCATATTGTTTGTTCTGCTGATATGTTTATTGAATCTTTTCCTATTTCTGATGTCTTTGTTAACCTTCCTAATAAATATACTATTCCTGTGCTGAGAAAAGGAACTATTAGACTTAACAGTCATTTAGTCCTTAAGAATGTTCTTCTTGTTCCATCTTTTATGTTCAACTTAATTTCAGTTTCCAAGTTGACTTCTCAAAATTCTTGTGTTGTTGTCTGCTATGCCAATGTATCTGTAATACAGGCTTTGAATACACAGCAGATCCTTGGGACAGCTAGAGGATGGCATGGCCTTTATCTGTTCCAACAATCTTGTTTGCCTAAGTCTGTTCCTACTTCTTTTCTTTGTAATGTGTCTATTCCTGTATCAGATTCTGAAATAAAGTCTTTGTTATGGCATTATAGATTAGGACATTTGTCTATTCCCAGATTACAATCTATTCATGGTCTTTCCAAATGTAATACTTCTTCATTTCCTCACCATTGTATTATTTGTCCCTGTTGCTAAACAAAGAAAAATTACCCTTTCCATCGAGTAAATCCACTTCATTGTTACCCTTTGATCTTATACATGCTGACTTGTGGGGGCCTTTTAAAGAGCCAACTATATATGGGCAGAGGTATTTCCTAACAATTGTGGATGATCACACTAGATATACATGGATCTATCTTCTTACTTCTAAATCAAGCCGTAACTACTTTACAGAATTTCTTTTGCTCTTATTCTAACTCAATTTCATACTCAAATTAAGATAATAAGGACAGTATAATGGTCCCGAATTCCTCATGTCATCCTTTTATTCTCAAAAAAGGTGTCATTCATCAAACCCGACTAGTGTAGCAACACTCGAACAAAATGGATTGGTGGAAAGAAAGCACCAACACATTTTAAATATTGCTAGAGCTTTAAAGATTCAATCTCATATTCCATCGCAATACTGGGGATATTGTATAGCTCATGCCACACACATTATAAATGTTACACCTACTCCTATACTCCAAATGCAAACACCTTTTGAAAGTTACTTGTTCAACAAAAAAACCTACCTATTATAATCTCAAAGTTTTTGGTCGCCTAGCTTATGCTTCTACATTAGAGCATGGAAGGGGGAAATTTGATCCAAGGGGAAAACAGTGTGTCTATTTGGGGCATTCTAAAACTACTAAAGGTTATATATTGCTAGATAGTGAAACTTATGAGTTGTTCATATCCAGAAATGTCATTTTCATTGAATCCTTATTTCCTTTTGCCAATGCTAATGCCAATAATTCTGATCATACTCCCATCGCAGAAAATACATCATCTATATTTCTTGATATAGATTATCTTACAAAGACATTCTTTTGCGCTTCTCTCGAATTCTAATGAACATTCTCCTTCTTTACTTTCTTCTCCTCATTCTATTTCTGATAATATCAATCCTATAACCTCCACTGATTTATCATATTCTTCTTCTATTTCTTCTCTTGATCCTATCAGAAGATCAACTAGGTCTAGACAAATTCCTGCTCACTTGGAGGATTTTCATTGTCCTACTTTAAAACATAAAACTTCTCCACATTCTATTCAGCAAGTACTTTCATATGATTCTTTGCTCCCACATTATAGATCTTTTATTTCTGCTTTGGATATAAGTTGTGAACCTAGCAGCTATGCAGAGGCAGTGCAATTCCAGGTTTGGAGGGAGTCAATGCAGGCTGAGATCAAGGCATTGGAGGACAATCAAACCTGGACTGTTTGTGAATTGCCAGAAGGAAAGAAAGCTGTTGGCAATAAATGGGTGTATAAAATCAAATACAATTCAGATGGTTCTGTTGAAAGGCCAAAGTCAAGACTATGTGCAAAGGGTTTTACACAGCAAGCAGGTGAAGGAACCCAAGAGGGGGGTGAATTGGGTTTCTAATAAATCTTGCAAACTATTTCCAATCTAAACAATGATAGTGCAAGTTTATCAAAAGCTAAAGCAAAACCCAATGCAAATCACAAGACAAGAGATTTAGAGTGGTTCGATTCACTAAGAATCTACATCCACTACCTTGAGCCGCACCCAAGGATTTCAACAAACTTCACTAAGAAGATGCCCACACAAAGTAGGACTTTTACAATTGCCCACACAAAGTAGGACTTTACAACCAAAGGATGCCCACACAAAGTAGGACTTACAATAATAACCCTATCACTAAGAAAGGGAATTAAGAAAGGTTAAGTACAAGGTTGTTCACTCTTCTAAGTGAAAGATATAGTACCTTTGAAGCACAAACAATTTAGCTCTTGAACATATGAAGTCCACTCTTTGTCTTGCTTTTGAAAGAATACTCTTGAATGCTTTAGATCATAAGGATGAAGAGTATTTTGCTTTGAAAGTGTTTAGACTTGATAAGATATCAATGTTTTATGTTTGTCAAAGTCTTAGAATGATTTTCAAACTTTTAGAGTATATATACATTTCAAATTTGGCTGAAAATCGAGTCTCCAACGGTCAGAAAACGGCTAGTAAAAGACAGAGTTCGGTTGACCGCTGAGCAACTTCGGTTGACCGAAGACAGCTTCGGATCCACTTCACCCAGGTTCGGTCGACCGAACCAGGGCTTAGGTCGACCGAACCATCACAAGGTCGACCGAACCTTTTTTTGTTCTGCTCTCAGTTTCTCGACGGTTCAACCGAACTTCCAAAGTGGTTTTTCACACGTTTTGAAATCTTTTGAAGTCTTTTAAAGTCTAAAAGGTTTTCTTTAATATGTAACAAGTAAGAACACTTGGAAAACTTTTCTAAAAGACTTATCTATGAAATCAAAGGCTTTTTGGATAAGAACACATGTAAAGATCATTTTGAAACTTAAGCCTTTTGAAAACGTGTTTATGAAAACATGTATGCAAGACTAGAGTGAGAGGCTTATGTTCAAGAGAGCGTTGGTTAGAGCTTAAGGATAAATACCATTTTCAACAAAGCTAACCTAACCAACCTAAGTCTTCAATCTTCAAGCTTGACGAAATATGTCTTGAATGATATCTTTGAAGCTTGATCAAGGCTTGATTGAAGAACTTAGAGCTTCCATATTGAGTTCCAATATTCTATCACATAGATGAAAACATTAGACACAAACATCAAGTGTTTGTCCATCATCAAAAACGAGTTCGTTTGCCCTTAGGGCTAACAATCTCCCCCTTTTTGATTATGTCAAACTTTGATGTAATTAGATAGGATAAGGACTAAATTAAGTACAAGGAAGCATGGCAAAAGGATATACGAACAAGTAAGAGTAAAGACTAATGCTTATAAGATAACCCAAGTAAACATGGAAGCTAAAAGCATTAGTAAGGATTACTTCTTTTGCCATATTCATAAGGGACTCTTTGAAGAGCCCTTTTACCCAACCAACCTCCTTGCCTCCTTCCTTCCATCAAGTAGCATTCTTGTGTGTAATATACATACCTTAGTTTACACAAGAAGCTAACTTACCATTTTCATCAATGTTGATGTGAGTGCTAAGGATCCTATTATAAAGAACATTGCTCACACAAACATTAGAACTCTCAATGGTTTGTTATCATCAAAAACATCATAGAGTAACTTTGCCCTTAGGGCTAACAGCAGGTATTGACTATATTAATACCTTTTCTCCTGTTGCAAAAATGACATCTATTAGGACATTGTTAGCTTTGTCTTCTGCTAAAGGCTGGTATGTACATCAATTGGACATAAATAATGCTTTCTTACATGGAGTATTACATGAAGAAATTTACATGGATCTGCCTTTGGGATACAAAGTAGAACAAAAGGGAAAGAGGAAAATGGTATGCAAGTTACAAAAATCTATATATGGCCTTAAACAGGCTAGTAGAGAATGGAATGCTAGACTTAGCAAAGCATTGACTGAAGAAGGTTTTAAACAATCTTGGCATGATTATAGTTTATTTTTGAAAACTACTTTGGAAGGAAAATTTATCTGTTTATTGGTGTATGTGGATGATGTCATTGTTGTTAGCAATGATCTTGCTGAAGTTCAGAAGATAAAGAATTTTCTACACAATGAATTCAAGATTAAGGACCTAGGTGAGTTGAGATACTTTCTAGGCATTGAGGTAGCAAGGAACAAACCGGCATGATTCTTACACAAAGGAAGTATGTTTTGGATCTGTAAAGCGAAGAGGGTTTTTCTCGGATTGTGCACCCCGTTAACACTCCTATGGATTCAATAGCTAAGTACACACATTTGGATTCTCGAACCTTACAATGATATCACATCCTATAGAAGATTGATTGGCAAATTACTCTATCTTATAGTCACAAGACTCGATATATCTTATGCTATTCAAAGAATTGAGCCAATTCTTAGATGCTCCCATCGCTTTTGCATCTTAAAGTCCCGCACATAGAGTGCTTAGATACTTGAAGTGTGCACTGGCCGTGGTTTATTCTATCCAAAGAAATAACACATTGGAATTAAGAGTCTTTTCGCACTGATCAGGGCAGTGTTGCATGGAAACCAGGGAGATCAGTGATGTGTTTCGTGGTGTTTCTTGGGGAAGCTTTAGTGTCTTGGAGATCAAAGAAACAAGACACAGCTTTAGGAGTTCAACTGAGGCTGAGTATAGAGGCTATGGCTATGGCCACTTGTGAAGTTCAATGGTCGGGTTAACCTATCGGTCGATTTAAAGTGAGAAACAAAGTAAACCCAAAGCGTTATCAGATCAGGATAAAGCATTTCCCGCCATTTACATAGCAGTAAAAATCCTCGTCTTTCATGAAAGGACTAAACACCTCGAGATTGATTGCCATGTTGTTAGGGGGAAAGATTCTTAGCGAGCATTATCAAACCATTACCAAGTGACATCACAAAATCGGGCTAGGCGATCTATTTACTAAGCCATTAGTAGCATCAAAATTCAAAGGCTTGCTGAGGCACCTGGGGTAATCAATTTATATGCATTTCCAAACTTGTGAGAGGATGTTGAATGAAGGAAGAATCAATGAAGAAGGTATAGCATTGCAAGCTGGAAAGCTCACTGATGGAAGCAGCAAGGCAGCACAGCAGAAGGAAATGTCAAATAAAATAAACTCATCCGGGTCAAAAACAAAACACGCGGATCCGGATTGAAGAGAATGGATAGTTGTTAGTTTTCTGTTAATAGGTGTAATTAATGTATAAAACCCTAACCAATTGGTGGTTATAGTTAGTTAGTTTTCCTAACTAATGAGTGTATATATACACAATGTATTTCTCTTTCTTAATTAAGAAATATACCCGAAATTTCCCAAAATATCTTTTTAGTTTTTCTCTCTCTTGTTCATCAATACACAAATTATATCCTCCAAAAAAAAAAAAAAATCCTAATTGCATAATCCAATTATTTGATATTCAAAAAGGAAATGAGGGGATTATGCAAACCCAATTTATGGGATTGAATATGAGAAATATGATTTGGTTTTTAATTAATGACATTCAACTATGCAATTCCTTGACATTCAAAAATGTATTGAAATCTCATCTCAATTATTGGAAGAAAAATGGTTATTACAGAATTAATAATTATGTGTACTGGGCAGTAATTAGAATTAATGAGCTTTGTGGGATTGCATTTTGTTCTAGTCTCTTCTTTTAACCCAAAATTCAGGTGGGTGGTGGGTGGAGAAGAGTATGGAGGATGAAAATGGTGAGGAGAGATGGGTTTTAGATTTTATTTTGTTAATTTAAATTGAGTATTCATAGTTTTTTTTTTAATAATTGAGTACCCAAATGTTTTCATGTGGGAAATATGTTGAAATGTCTTAAATACCCCTGGGATAAGACAAATATGTTGACTGGATGACTAGGCAAACGACAAATTAACAGAAAATTGGACGGATGTCCTTTGTCGGCAGGTCGTAAAAACGAATAGGACGTTAAAAGTAGAAATTAAACAAAACAGGACCTTCAAAGAGAATGAGAAATACATAAAGGACGAATTAGGCCATTTTTCCCTCATTATGAGAAATTGGGGGTAGGGATGGCAATGAGAAAGATCGGGGCGGGTATTAGTATCTCAATACCCAGCCCCGTCCCGCAGACATGAATCATCGCCCCATCCTGGCCCCGCGACCCGCCGTGGATCAAGCAGTCTCACCCCGCGCCCCGCTCTATGCAGGGCAGGTTAAGCGGGTTAGACCCGCCCCACTTCACATTTTTTTTTTGAAACTCACATTGCAATAGCTGTGAACACATCCGTTTCAACCAAAAGGAGTCTACACAAACATATGTAACGGTATGCTCCAAAAACAAGTTTAAGAAATTGTTCATTTACAAGAAAAGAAAATGGAGAAAGATAGAAAGAGGAACATAGTAGTCAATTGCAAGAGCTTAATTAAAGAATTTCAACATGCAATAAAAAATATTCCTTTTTTTTTTTATCAAGACTTCGATGCCATAAAAATCTCAAATCTTTATCTAAACCCATTTCTACTACCTAAAATCTGCTCCCACTTCAACAAGAATTAGGTACTGTTGATGATCGGAGTATCGAAGTTGGACTGTCGGAGAAGAAGGAAAAGGAAAATGACTAAGAGATGAGAATAAATCATTATGATCTGAGACTTGAGAGGCAAGAGCGACAGATTGGAAAATGGGGGAACTGACTAGGTCTAATAATAAAAAATAAAAAATAAAAAAAATGGATGGGCGGGGCGAGTAGCAGATTAAATCCATGTCTGATCTGCCCCGTACGCGGGGCGGGTCTGATCTGCCCAAAATAAGTTGGATCAGGACGGGTCACGGGTCAAATTACCATCCTTAGTTGGGGGTATGAACTATCTCTGTTAGTCCCAACTTCAATTCAAACTCACAATATATATTAAACGAGCATTCAATATGTTTTGTGTCTTTTCTCAACTTTTTACATATTTTCGAGACAATCTATTCGACGGTTGATACACTCGTGATCCGGTAAATTGTTGATTTATAAGGAAGATGTGTTTTTTTTTTGGCTAATTTATAAGGAAGATGTTGAAACTGGAATAATTAGCCACTTTGATAATCAACGTTTTTTCGCCTAGCCACTTTGGTCAAAATTCAAGTTTTTTAACTTATTTCATCATTAAACATTTTTCGGCTTGCCATTTTGGTCAAAAATAAATTTTTTAACTTTTTTCATCACTAAAGTTTTTTTATTCTGCCATTTTGGTCACTAAAATTTTTTCGGTCTGCCATTTTGGTCAAAATTTTAAGTGACCTAAATGGTAGAATGAAAATACTTTAGTGACCAAAATGGTAGATAGAAAAAACTTTAGTGATCAAAATGGCAGATAGAAAAAACTTTAGTGATGAAAAAAGTTAAAAAAATAATTTTTGACCAAAATGGCAGGTCGAAAAATGTTTAATGATGAAATAAGTTAAAAAACTTGAATTTTGACCAAAGTGGCTAGGCGAAAAAACGTTGATGATCAAAGTGGCTAATAATTCGTTGAAACTGAGTTTCTCTTACTAATGTTGTTCAAGGATTGCAAAGAAATGTTGTTAAGAATTTTATTATTTATTATTTTTTGAAAAATTATGATATGGATCAGATACACGTGAACCTTGTGGTCCAAAATTAGCCACATCAGTTCTGAACCCAATCGACCCGGTCCATATAATAACTATCCTTACTTCTTCTACTATTATTAGTTTTTTTTACCTTGTTCTGTATGTGAGCTTTTATCATGGTTGTCTAAACAATTGTATAATTTTTATTTTTTTATTTTTTAAAATTATCTTTTTATTGTAATTGCTTCGACTACTTATAATTAATGAATAATTTTTATTAAGAAAAAATAACTATTTATGTAAATGTGACGTGAAATCAGGATCAATGGGTCCATTCATCAAATTTTCGCACATTAGTCTCTATCACAATCAAAGGTGTTCTAACCCAGTGGGGCAGGCGTCTGCCCACGGCCGTCGATACCCTCCCCATACATGGGGCAAACTTTAAATGTCTTCCTTTCTAGTGCTCTCTCCTCCTCTTGTGAGGTAGTTCTCTATTTCCTTATGGGACAATCGCCCAGCCGGGCTTAAAAAAAAAAAAAAGTCTCTATCACAATTTTAATCTTTTCCCCCCTTTCGTATGGCTATGGCTCACCACCGGCGATCACTTTTGAGCAGCAGAAGAAGTGGTACTACTCCAAAAGCTAAACGTACAACCATTCATATAAACCCCTCCAATCCCAAATTCTCTACTTATTATACCTAATTTCGCTTGAATATGGAAGATTATATTAAAATTCAAGATTTTAAATTGGAAAATCAGGATGAAAATGATCAAGAATTGTTCTTGGAAGCATTTGAGGAGTTCGAATTCGACGATTTCAGCGAAGATTCTTCTATTATCACTGTTGATTCGAAGTTCAAGCCGGAGAAATTGTCTGGGGTAAGTTTCGAGGATAAATATGTGGTGTTTAAAGGGGAAAAGGTTGAATCTTTTTCCGAAACGAAGGGAAATGAGGAGGAAAGTGAAAATTACGATCGAATTTCGAAGAACCCTGATGAGGTTAAGTTCAATTTGAGCCCTGAAAGTGATAAGGAAACTGAAAATCAGGAAAAAGAAGTGAATTCTGCAATTTCTTGTGATAATAATGATAAAGTTCTTGATTTCGTTTCAGATGATATTTGGAGTTTAAGAGAAAGAGAAACCTATGATGATGGTAATTCCAGTTTTCTTACAGTATTAGCTGGTTTAATAATGAGTGCAATTGGATATCAATTCAATTTGTGGATAAGTTTTTTTAAGTTTCCAATATGGTTAAGTTCTGTGTCATTTATGTTTGTCATGGATCCATTTAGTGTTATGAATCAAGGGAAAGAGTATTTGACTGATAATGCAATGAGGAATTGGAATTCTGTTTTTGGGAATTCGTCCATGTATGAATGGTTCAGAGAGCCTCGATCAGTGGTCGAGTTGGGGTTAAAGTTAATGTGGGGATTGCTATGGTCGGTTTATGTAGGTGTTGTTTTGACGGCAATGCTTGTTTCAGCATTTATCGTGGGTGGTATATTGATGAGGGTTATTGTAGAGGAGCCGGTAAAAATGAAGGAAAAGTTAGATTTTGATTATACAGGGAGAAGTCCCGTGGTATTTGTGCCGATAATTGGATGTTCGGAGGTATGTTATGGCACAGATTGTAGTCAAAAGTTGGAAGTTGCAAAGCTAGGCGGAGGGCGAGTTATACCACCTGGGCATAAGTTGCAGGTTTCTGTTTCATTGACCTTACCAGAGTCGGACTATAACAGAAACCTTGGGATCTTTCAGGTATGTGATCAAGTCCTGGGAAGTTTATTCTTTTAGTTGCAAGTTAATGTGCATTGTACAATATTATAATTCTAGCATTATTTTGGGAAATAATCGTTGTTACTGTTAGTATGTATTGCCTGGAGAACTGTACTGAGGTTTTTCACGATCTGGGATGGTTTAGTAAAGTACTCCTGATCAGATTTAAAAGCTTGTAGCCTCTGTTGAATTCGTTAGAATTCACGATAAAGCAATTTCAAATATCTAAATATTCTTTGCATCATTAATGAAGGGAATTGAGAAGAATAAGTACTTGGTACGAAAATTTTAGCTCGATTTCACAAGCAGCTGTTATTAACAAGTGCATTTTGCATCATACTGGTTTTACTGGTTCTGATTAATTGCAGCTTGCTGCTACTTGTAATAATATACCTTTCAGTCCCCTCCCAAATGAATACCATAGATGAATATAGAGAATGCAATCTTTTTGTTGGATTTTTTTCCCACCAAATTGTCTTGAATCATGATTGGTTCCCTTTTTTTTCTTGAACTAAATAACTCGTTTTGATCTATGAGTTATGCTGAAGAACATGACCATACAGATTTAGTTTGTATATGACATCCTTATATTAGGTTGACTGGTTGGGAACCGTCTTCTAGAGAAACTTTTTCTTTTGCTGCCGGAAGAAACTATTTTGTGTGTATGTGTTCTGGAAATAGATTGGTATGCTTAATCTTTCACTTCTTTCCTTTTCTGAAGGTCAGAGTAGATTATCTTGCTGCTGATGGTAAAGTCCTAGCAAGCTCAAGGCATCCAAGCATGCTGCAGTTTAGAAGCGAACCTATTCGCCTCTTATTAACTTTCCTTAAAGCTCCTCCTATTCTTTATGGTTTGGCTTCCGAGACTCAAGTTATAAACATAAAGTTTAAAGGTGTTACTGAAGCTGCTGCTACTCCAACCTCCTGCCTAAGGGTGACTATTGAACAACGAGCTGAGTTTCAGCCAGGTGCTGGCATTCCAGAAATACATTCTGCATCGTTAACCCTGGAGTCGGAACAACCCGGGCTGAAAAGAATCGTGTGGTGTTGGCGAAATACATTGTTTGTCTGGATTAGCATGACGATATTCACAACGGAGTTGCTCTTTGTTCTCCTCTGCTGCAGTCCTGTTCTTATGCCAAGAGGGAAGCTAGGAGGGAATTCAGCAAGAAATGTTGATAGTCTTAGTAGGTTATGAATGCAATTTCTTAAAAGAAAGGTCAAATAAAGTTGAAATGCACCATAATCAGCATGTATGTATTTATGTTATATTTGAACGATATCACGCATTCATTTTTAGCTTCTTACACGCTTCTTCCCCTTATTGTAAATGAAAGGGAAAAAAAAGGCTCCGAGTACCCTTTACTAACTTTTCCGGAGTGCTAGATGAGTTGAATTTACTGAGTTGCGGGTATTTAAGTATTTTCAATGATAAAAAGACTAAAAGTATTTAAAATATCTCACTCAAAACGCCAGGAGTATTTTTGGTAATTTCTATACTAACTTACCCCAAATTCATTTCCTAACCGGCTCCCAAATGGTTTTGGGAACCGGAAAAGGGGTATTTTGATCAAAGTTTCAAAATGGTTCACAAGGAAAAGATCCTTAATTCTTACGTTCCTTTCATATTACAGAAAGCTAAGGATATTAGAGCTGAAAGTAAGGTTGTGAAGTTGTATACTTTATCTACTAACTCTTATTCACCATCTGAAACCAAGATTGAGGGAAAAATTCCCTATGGGATGGTATTTGCAGGGCATCTGTAGCATGACGGCGCTCATGGCACCCTATCTCTGCAGGCGGCCCCTGTCTCAAATTATGCGAGAGGAGCATGGGCATGCACTCACAGCGTCCGCCTCATGCGACCTTCCAAGATTGAGTTAGTATTTCTTAGCTAAATTTTGCATGGGGTGGGTTAGGAGTTGGGTTTGGGGGCGGGTTAGTATAGGAATTACCAAAAATACCCTTGATGCTTTAAGTGGGATATTTTAAAAAAGGTTGACTCATAAAAATCAGGGAAATTAGTTTGTTTGGTCCCCAAAGTATTTTCGAAATTATCGAGTCGTCCCCAATGTTTTTTCACTTCCTAAATAGTCCTTATAGTAATTGCGTGCTTCCCATATTATCCTTGCACCACCAAACACGGCGGTTTCCGGCGAAATATGAGCATGTGCATGTCACGTGTGTTTGCTAGAGGGGCAATTATGTCCGAAATAAATACATCTCAGTGGATAATTCAAGATCATCAATCACATCTAGGGGTGTCAATCGAGCTATGTGAGCTGAGCTTGGCATAGCTCACGCTCAGCTCACATAAAAATTCAAAAGCTCACGCTCACGCTCAGCCCGGAAAAGCTCATAAACCTTGAGCTCACGCCGCCTCACATTTTAACACGAGCTCGAGCTTAGCTCACGAGCTTCCCAAGCTCACTTATATTAGCGAAGAAAACGAAAATCCTGTCTCAAGAATAGCATAATACAATGAGCCTTAAAACTAAATTTGGACAAGAATACACAAAAAGAAGTAAAAGTTTCAGAATTGTTTGATATGCTAATAAAAGGAGTCTTGTATAAAAAAAACAAAAAAACAAAAAACAAGAGAATCCATACACTTAAAATTTTAACAAATGATAAATTTGCAAATTTCAAAAGATTGATTTAATTACATTGTCGGTGACAATTCCAATTTTGACAATCCCATTGAATTCTTCTACACCATCTCACTTTTTGTTGTGATTCATCCCAATGTATTTTGTAGCGTGTTTTCCCATGCTGTCTTTTTCTGTTTTCTCTCTTCCTTTAACTTTTGTACCTGTCTCTCTCCTGTTGTAAGACTCCTTCTTTAATATAATCTCCTTTCTACCCAAAAAAAGAATATTGAGTTAATCCACACATTATAATTATAATTATAATATGTATATAAGTTTTTTTTTTTAAATTAGTATTATTATTATATATATAATATTTTAATTATATTAATCTTATTCGGGTTCGAGCTTTTTTCGGGCTGAGCGGGGTCAAGCTCACGCTCAGCTCACATAAGAAGCGAGCTTGAATATTAAGCTCACGCTCACATTACCTCAGCTCACGCTCACACTTTTTCGAGCTATGTGAACCAGGTTCGGGCCGGCCCGAACCCGTTGACACCCCTAGTCACATCTGACCTCAGTTGATTCCATCGTCGTCCTCCGCCTTGCCGCCGCCGCAGCCATCCGTTAAAGCCAGCTCCAGTGGCTTGTACCTCCTCAAATTCACCGGAAAATTCACTCTCTGTTACAAAGCTCTCAACGAGCTGTCGTAAGGGAAAACTTCAATTGCTCTCCCAACTCTTATGACAGTGAAAGAAGAGCTTGGCTCTGTAATCGGTGAAGGATTGGGGTATTTTGGGGACAATGGATTGTAAGCCTCCCCCAATTGAGGATGTAGTTTCTGCTGATGGGATTCAATTTGGGACTTCAAATCAGTAGTCAGATTGTAGCATTTGGATGGTGGTGATGGTTGAGATGGAGAAGATGGTGGAGAAGGTGGTATTAGTTCAGTCGGGTCAATCAGGGTCAGGTCGGGTCGGGTCGGGTCGTATGATATGGGTTGGGAAGAATGGTTTGAAATTATTCACTGAGGTGTATTTGTTTCGAACAAACTTGCCCCTCTAGCAAACACACGTGACATGCACATGTGCATATTTTGCCGGAAACCAGCCCAGTTTGGTGGTGAAAGGACAATATGGGAATCGCGCAATTACTATAAGGACTATTTAGGAAGTGAAAAAACATTGGGGATGACTCGATAATTTCGAAAATACTTTGAGGATCAAACAGACCAATTTCCCTAAAAATCAACCAGTAATTGTTCTGGAACCTAAAAAATCATAAAAAAATATTGTTGACCTAAATCACCAATTGAAAATTGTTATGGGAGTGATTTCACCAATTTGCTAATAATAAATCACAAATTCGAACACTTGTCCTGCTATTAATAAAAACATTTAAAAGAAAAAACTCATTGGTCCACATCAGAGAGACCTGCTGCTTTCGTGCCACGGAGAAAACCCTTGTCCCATCCATCCTCTTTTCTTTTCGTCCCAAAAACAGAAACTTAACTGATTCCAACCAAATCCTTCAATTTGCCCCTCAAAATCTGTTTCTCTAAACACCCAATTATACATAAGACCTCCATGATTCTAAATCCATACGTATGGAAACAGAATTAAAATCAAGAAATCAGAATAATGATGGTGATTATTATGAAGAAGAATTCTTGTTCTTTGATGCGTTTGATGAGTTTCCATTTCATGATTGCAGCAGCCAAATCTTTGAACCAATTGGTGCAGATTCGATGGATTCCACGATGACCCTTTCTGAGAAATTGCCTCAGGTAAGTTTTGAGAATAATGATTTTAATACTGTAGCTGAAAAGATTAAAACTTTCCCTGAAATAAATGAAATAAATGTGGAAAGTGAAAATTTTGTTGAGAATTTGAAGACCCTTGAAAATTTTAGGCTGAATTTGAACTCAGAAAGTGTTAATAAGGGTAAAGATGAGATCTTGAAAATAAAGGAAATTGATGGGGAAAGTGAATTGTTTTTTGAGAATTCGAAGACCCCCGAAACAAATAAGCTGAATTTGAGCTCAGAAAGTGTTGGTCAGGGTAAACATGAGATGTTGAAAATAAAGGAAATTGATGGGGAAAGTGAAGATTTTTCCGGAAATTCGAAGACCCCAGAAAAAATTAAGCTGAATTTGAGCTCAGAAAGTGTGAATCGGGTTATTGATGAGCACTTGAAGAGGGAAAATGAAGGGGATTCTAGAATTAGTAATGCAGATACTGAGAGAATTCGCGGTTCAAGTGTGAGGGAAATACATACTGCAAATTCAAGTTTTTTGGTACTGTTTACTGGATTGATAATAAAGGCAATTGGATTCCAATTTAATTTGTTGATTAGTTTCTTTACTTTTCCAATATGGTTAATGTATGTCACATTCATGTTTGTAATGGATCCATTTCGTGTTGTGAAACGAGGGAGACAGTATTTGATTCGAAGAGCAATTAGGATTTGTGGTTGTGTGTTTGGTAATTTTTCGGCATTGGTATATAAATGGTTGAAAGATCATAAATATATTCTTAAGTGGGGTTTAAAGTTCGGATGGGGAATGTTGTGGTCAGTTTACGTGTGTGTCGTCTTGGTGGTATTGTTAGTTTCAGCTTTTGTTGTGGGTGGTATATTGATGAGGATTATAGTTGAGGAGCCGATAAGAATGCAGGAAAGTATAGATTTTGATTATACAGAAAAAAGTCCGGTGGCATTTGTGTCGATAATGGTATGTCCTGAGGCAGGTTCTGGCCCTAGTTACGGTGAACAATTGGAAGTATCTAAGCTTGATGGCATGCGTGTTATACCGCCTAAGCATAAGTTGCAGGTAACGGTATCATTGACTTTGCCAGAGTCCGAGTACAACAGGAACCTCGGAATCTTTCAGGTAGGTCATCTCGTCAAGAGAACTGAACCTTTTGATTATCTTTCCTTGAATTATCTTGTTTGTGAAGCTTATTTAGGGTTATTTCTTTTTGGGTCTCTAAGTTGCTTCTCCTGCAAAGATGATTGATACATCCTGAAATAAGTTAATATCACCAAGCAGAAATATTCGCGTATTGATGCAAAGAAAATTTATTCAAAGATTTCTGGAGGTGTCAGTGTGTACTTTATCTCTTATTATATATCACTGTGGAAATATGTTTTGTGGAAATATTTTGCATGAATGCCTAATGATTCGACTATTTTTCCGCTCATCCCTGAAGGTCAGAGTAGATTTGCTTGCTGCCGGTGGTAAAGTCCTTGCAAGCTCAAGGCGCCCCTGCATGCTGCATTTTAAAAGCCAGCCTATCCGCCTTTTATTAACATTCCTAAAAGTTGCCCCGCTTCTTACTGGATACACATCCGAAACACAAGATATAAACGTAAAGCTCAAAGGTTTCACAGAAGGTGTTATACCGACTGCCTGCCTAAAGGTGATTCTTGAACAACGAGCTCAATTTCAGTCTGGTGCAGGTATTCCTGAAATATATTCCGCGTCTCTTGTTTTGGAGTCGGAGCAACCTCTACTGAAAAGAATAATGTGGTACTGGCAGAAAACTTTATTCGTATGGATCAGCTTGACGATGTTTGTGATGGAGTTGGTTTTTACTCTTGTTTTCTGTAAACCTATCATCATCCCAAGAGTAAGGCTGAGATAAAATCCCGCCCGCTACCAGTGTTGCTGCAGGAAACCAGCAGTTCCGCGAATGATGAAGATGATTAAACCTCTTCATGTTGTATACAGCAGTGTCTTATTTTCTTGTGTATACAAATATGTTTGATCGAATTATTTGGGCCCACTCGTTATCAATGGAATCAGGGATACTTCCAGCAAGAGATATATCGAAGAGTTAGTGCCGGGCTAGCAGAAAATCCCCCGAATAATGGGTAGCTGTAATTAAACCAAGCTGAATACTAACAGAAAATATAGCTAGAAGGGCTATTTCAGGCAAGTTGCATACCACCCATTTGCCGACTGTTTTCTAATTTTAGAAATTCGATTTATGCTTTATATGTTACGTGACTTCATATACCCCAGATTAGTTTTCCTTTTTAAATGGTTTTCTATCATTTCCAGAGGTGTTTGTTGCTAATGCTAGCTGTAATTCTTTATTTGGGGATCACAAATAATGACTTTACACTCTTTGTTTTGTTCTTGTCCTGGATAACAAGAAATATTTAAGTATCCCATTCTCAAATATTTAAATATATTTCAATTTGAGAATAAACGTTCATATTTAGTAATCTCATACATTTCAGATACAAAATAGGTTCAGCATGAGAAAACTGAAACTAGCGTAGGATAGTTCTTAGGCTTAAATCTTAACATTAGGATAGTCAGAGGAGGTTGGTGGAGTTGACCGTCCCAATATTTTTTGAAAAGACAAATTTTTTATAAGAAAAATTATTACTTGTGAGATTTTTTTATAAATATTGTATTTCGTCCCCTATTTAATAATTTTTCAGTAAAAAATCGCACCTAATAATAATTTTTTAGCTCCGCCCCTGGTTGTACGCGCACGAATTTCCATTCATTTATGAAAAAATAGTGTACAAGTTTCCCACGCTAAGATGAGATACTAATTTAATTAATCAATACACTTTGTTACGAAGCAGACACGTGTCTTAGATTTATCATAGAACTGACTGGTCGAATACGGTTCAGGTGGAGGCTCTACGGGCCGAGCTTTTGAGGAAGGATCCAGTCTTGGCAATTTCACGTAAAGGCTTATTTGTGAATCTGATAATGTTGTAGACCCATGCACCTAATATCGCTCCTGCAATTGGGCCTAACATATATACCCAAATGGATTTGTAGTTGCTAGACACTATTGCTGGGCCCAAACTCCTTGCTGGATTCATTGATGCCCCGGATATCGGCCTGTTTCACCAAAATTCACCCCCCCATTAGCACATAAAGATCGAGCCCAAGACAACATTTTTTTTTTGGTTGATCGGTGTCAGACTATCAACCCGACTAATCCGGTTAGAATCTGAATCGTATAAATTTAATGTAACATTAAATTGTTCACTAGGCGACTCGAACGTTTGAACTTTCTTCTAGCAAGCCGTGAAGGATCGAAGGTGAGGTCAACTAATCTAAGTTCACTTGTCAGTTTAAGATAAGATTTAGATTATTATACAACAAATCTCGTATGAAAATTAGATAGTGAGACTATTTTTAATTGGTATACAATCTAATTATTCCACTATCTTCTAACATGTAAAGTTGCCAAAATTTCTACTCCTAAATTACACAACCGATCCCTTTAGTGTTTCGTGTGGGGAGAAGAAGTTGGTTCGTATTTTTCCTTAAAATGTCAACCCTAATTTCATAAATATACCTTAGTTTGAGTTTTATACTTTATTTTTAAGAAATGCAGTTCACAAGGTTCTATTAATTTATTGTTTCTTATATTTATTTAATAAAGTAAAAAAGAAACAAATGAGATTGAATGAGAAATAGAATCAGCTCATGTAATGTATTATATGTCATACAATTCCCCTCAAGCTGGATTGCCTAGATATGGACGTTCCGTCTAATTAAATGAAACAAGTAATCTTGGATATGTTAAAAAACACTAATAAAATAAAATGGTTTTTTTAACGTGTGTCTCAGGTAATGTTTTAATTAAGATAAAGTAGATTATATATGGTAGTTTAAGTATATTAAAATTTAAAATTCTATCAAAATAGAAGAACCCTAAAAGAAATAAAAAAAAACATAAATTACTATATACATTAACTTGATTCATAATAACGGGTACTCAAGGACACGCGTGGAAAAACTCCATAAATAAATAAATAAATAAATACGTAATATATAGGGTTGATTACTCCGCACGTACCCGGCAAACATCACATTTAGTAAGACGGTAGCTCCAACTGCGAGACCAGCAAGTTCACCAATCTGCATAAGCAATCAAAACATAATAATTTATTAATGCAAATCAATACATTAAATACAAAGATGAATAAAAAAAATTAAAAAGTCATTGTCTCAAAACTATTTTTAATGGGAAAATTTCACTATCCTCATGTGTACTAGTTTATTTAATTTGTTTTTTATATGGTACTCTATCAGGTCGAACAAAATACTCTACATATTTTTGTTGGACTTGTTGAACCTAAATTTCCGACTCCCGTACCCAAAAAAGAAAAAAGAAGGTAAATGAGGGTACTAACAGCTCGATTGTCGGTGGCGACGCCAGAGATGACGAACATGAGGTAGAATGTGATGATGAATTCCAAAACAAGAGATTGTACATCTGATCCATTTGGTAGTGTTCCTGTAAAACGATCTTGATCCCCTTGGAATAATAACCTTAGGGTTCCACTTGCCAATGTTGATCCAACCACTTGAGCTGCTACATAGGCTGGTACCTATATTTCAAGAACCCGCGTTCCGATGAGTCATGATCCACCTCTCACACTTAAAATTATGTCATTACTTGTGGAATTGGGTCCTATTTGTAAAAGTGAAATTAAAACTGAATTTTTAAGTGCGAGAGGTAAATCAATATCTATTGAGATGGTTTTAGAGAAAAAAAATTGCTCCTTACATGTTACCATAAGTGACAGCTCAAATTCTAACGTCCAGATAATGTTTAATTTTGAAAAAAATTATATAAACAAATTGAATTATTTATGAAAGTAAATATAAATACCAAATATAAAATCTCGTGTTTAGTTATGAAAAGGAAAACTATTTATATAGTGATTAAAACAAAAAGACAAGAAACAACTTTGGCTCCAACTCATCAATTATACACTTGGTAATTGTCGAAGTGGACCTATAATCATAAAGAAAAAGGAAAATTCTTGTCTATTGGACTATGATGTTCAAATTTATCTATATTAACAGAAAAATTATTTATCCTGATTTGAATGAATTGTGGCCCCTGATCCATATAGAATTAACCTAAAAGAAACTTTCCTTTCAATAGTTTATGACTCAAAAAAGTCCTTTGAAAAATGGAAAGAGTCAAGAATTGGAGATTACCTGTTTCCATGGGAACCTTTTGACGGAGGCGAAAGCAATCGTGACCGCCGGATTAAGATGAGCACCGGAGATATGGCCGGTGGAATAAACAACCACCATCACGGCCAATCCCCAAACAATTGAGATTCCCGGAAATGTGATCATACTTCCTCTAATTTGATTTATTACCACCGAACCACACCCCGCAAATATCAAGAAGTATGTACCAAATATCTCTGCTATTAACTGTATTAACGGTCCATGCAATTAAAATTTTTGTGGATGAACTTAATAGTTGAATTAAAATTGAAAAAGAAAATTGAGAAAGAAGATGAAGAAATTGACTATATTTGAACCTTTTTTTTTTTACATTTGCAAGTAAGAAACTAAAAATTGTATCCTAAACTTGTCACGTTGATTTTGGATATACATTCTTTTTACAGTTACATGAGTTTTCATTCACTAGTAATACTTGTTGCCAGAAATATGTTAAGAACGTGTGGGGTCAAGACATCTAAGACACAATTTTCTATAAAAAACGATATCTGTGTAAGAAGATTAGCACAATTAAAATAATATTTCTGACTCAGAAAAATGCATTGCGACTTTAATGCTTTTATATCCTCCTCACCCCAAGAGAAAAAGAAAAAAGAAACATTTTTAATGATTTTCTAGTCTTGAAACTGGGGAAAATACTAGCGGTAAAACATGAATTTTCAAGATAGGAAAAACTAGAGCTTTGAATTCAAGAAGATGAGTGAGAATTCTATGAATTCTTGAAGAAGAAGAAGATTGAATTTACCTTTTGCATAAAAGGAACAGTAACAAAGCAAGAAGAGGCTGGAGAATTATCATCTTTGTGACTCAAATCATGATCATCTTTGACATCCAAAGCCAGTTGATTCCCATTTGTTGCAGATTCCTCAGCCATAATTCTAAAGTCTGTGTGTGAATATTGAGAGATGGGTGGGGTGATGGAGGAAGAGAATGAGACAAGCTTAGAGTTATTTGTAATTATGACATAGGCAAGGATACAACAGAACATGGCCAATTTATGCATATCCATATGGAGTAAATTATGAGAGGTTTGGGGGTTGGGGGGTTTTTGGAATTGGGATGTCCACACGTGTGAGTGATACTGGTCACACCTCCTTCTCACGTACTGTCCCAAATTATTTGTTTATTTTTTTTTTAATATGTCTCAAATTATTTATCCACTTTCTAAATAAAGGGTTCATTAGTGATGATTTTTCCAATACCACCCCTTACATTAAATGTTAGAGAGAGAAGAATTGATAGAATTAAATTTGGAGTAAAATTAAATGGGTCATTTTTGACATTTTATCATATTCTTCTATAAAATTTGATGAAACCTTAATTCCAGTGCAAAATACAAGGTGAAAATATAATTTGGGATGGAGGGAGTACTAACAAGTTGGCAATGTTCTAATTTTTATTTGTTCGGATATTCTTTTTCTGTATTTAATTTCTCATCTCATTAATAATAAACTGTCACGTATTTATTTTTCTTTTAAAAATTTTTAACAACTTAGAAGAGATAGTGACTCTATGAAACAATGGAAACACATAGAAAACATTACAAATGAGACAAGTTCATAACTCGTACAAAAAAGATACACGCATCAAAAAATATTTTACGAGTCAAATTAGGTAAATAATCATTATTACCTGTGTATGTATCTATTTATGTGTTAAATCACTCACAATTTACTATATATGTATATATAATTAGAAAAAATATCCAAATAACAAATTCTAAATGATTAAGTACGGGAATAATAACATATAAAGGTAGGGACGATTTTCACTCGTAAGATGAGTACTAATAAACCATCCCATATCCTAATTACTTGGGAGAGGGAGGGTGTTTACGTGGGGTTAGACTATTCTTATTTACTTTATTTATTTTACTTTTCTGTTTTTGCTGAATGGATTAGATAATTCGGATTTGACTATAAATTCTTCAAGGTTCTTCTTGTTCTTCATTTTGGTTATTTATTTGTTGTTTTGTTTTTAGGTAGAATTTCTAGAAGACATCGTTGAAAAGTGTGATATGAGCCAAAGGCTCACGGCTCCTATGCGGGACGGCTAAATGTCCCGCACATGCGGGATATTATTCCAGACGTCGGATGAGATTTTTTAACGGTCCAGATTTGGAGAGAGAAATATTTTTTTTTTAAGTCAGCCGCAACTTTTCTCTCTCCAGATCTGACCCGTTCAAAATCTCATCCGACGGTTCCAGTTGTTCCGCATGTGCGAAAAAAGGACTGCTCCGCATAGGAACCGGACTGAGCCAAAGATGGCATTAATGGATGCTACAACAACAACCCACCGGAAATATAGAAGGATATCAATGTCAATTCACTTTATGATAAATTATTGATTGTTACAATTAATTATTTGGCTGAACCTGGTTTGTATCAGCATGGAAAAGTACTATATAAGGAAAATGGCCATGCTATTATATAACAATTATTTATATTTTGAAACTCGTTCACAAAGTTTTAATTTGTGTTTACATTTAACAAAAAAGAAAAATGCAATGTTTTCCCTTGATCATGGAAAAACATGCAAGCTTAGCCTTAGACCTCTATTTCTAATTAAAATATTCACTTTTTTTTATTTATTTATTTCTTAATAAAAGAATAGACACTGAATTTCTTTTATAAATATTGGGATTGTGCATATAAAGGTTAAATCTATAAAACATTATATTTAATGGTGTATTTCGCTGGCTAATCATGTCTTCAGCAATGATTAGTCTTTTGTTTTTTAAGGGGGAGATGAACAGTACTCATTATGTGTTTTATTTTATATCCTAAATACTAAAATCATGAATAGATAATAAAATGTAGAATTATTTTTCAATATGAGACGAATTAAGATAGCCGAAATTGACCTTATAATATTATACCGATAATTACTTAAAGCACGACAAGAGATCGTAGCACAGTTGACTAGTCACTCGCTTCACTTTCCTCTCTCAGAATATGCCTATGACAAGGTTGAGAGTTCGAGCCTCTATGAATGCAACTTCATGTAACTTTATCGGATAGAAATTTCGCACGAAAATATTAAATTAATCGGGTCAAATACCTAAGTATCAAAATAATAATAGCAATATATAATTACTTAGAGGGAACAAACCAGAATATTCAGCCGTTCCACAACTTGCCATCAAACTGAGTTTCTAATATGACACAAAAAGACATACAATAGAAGTCATTTTCACTAGGAAAAGAACCCAAAAAAAAGGTGGGCACATATTAATCTTTCTAATTTAAATAGTTTTTGGTTCTTTGAAATTAAGGAATATATGCTGAGTGGAACAATATATATGATGTGTTTGTATTTAGTCTTCAAAAGCTTATTCAACTGTAAGATTCCCATAGTGAAAAGTGTTCCTTAATCTTCATTTTACCAAAAAGACAAAGATGAAACATATTATTTATCAATCTGTTTTATATTTTTAGCTAACGACTATGGAAAGTTATGACAAAATTATCTTGTTTTTGATTGAATTGAGAATGCATTAGAAGTGACAATGAGTCTTTGCATAAGTGATCCAAAGTTGAGGCCTCATAATTAAAGATTAAAACGTTTAAATTTTGCCTAGAAAAAAACAAAAATATGTCACTTGTTTATAAGAATTTTTGTTGTTTGGGTCAAAGTGTCATTAAAATCTTAATTGAGTTAGTCGGGCAAATGCATGTTCAATACTAAAATCAAAATTGTTTTCTTTTTAAATCAATGTCTAAACATTATTACCCGAATTATTCGATTAAAATCTGAAAGGTACTTGGACCGACTTAACATAAATTCTACTAATATATGATAACTATCGCTCCATATACAAAACACATGACGCATGGTGCTGAGCGAATGGTTCCCTTAATGTAGGAGACATAACTAGATAGGAAAGCCAACACTTCATGACACTTATATATAGTTTTAATTTTTTATGCATCTATTTCTTAACCTGACTAATCGTTTGAAATTTAATAAGAACTATATAATGATGACGGGAAATTTTTAAGACCTGCAGCATTGGTCGTTCTTAAGTTGTCTCAAATTTACAACTTACTTGAGGCAAATCCTAATTAAGAATCCACATGTATGATCAACAATGGCGGATCCAGAGCGTGAGAGTAGTGGGGTCATTTACCGATTCGCCTTATTTGTGTGAGATCACTTAGAAACCTATCATTTAAATGGAGCAAGAATACAATATATTTATTAAAAATTTATTTTTCAGCGGGGATATGTGACCTCGGTGGTGAAATACTACATCAGCCACTAATGATCAATTAAGTTAGAATCAGTTTCAACTAAATATGGTTTTGATTGGATGAATTCTTGGGGTGGTAGGTGGTCATTGATCAACTGCTCTTGCTTCAAAAGCAAGGTAACAGAAAACTAACTTTGTGGATACAGGTTTGATATTTTTGTAGCCCTAAAACACGTTGAAAAATGCAAGCCTAAGAAGCTGCTTAATTAATCTTGCGAAATTTACGTTGACTATTTAGCAAATGTATGCTTAATTCTCAATTAATGCTAATTATTACTCCCTCCGTCCCAAATTATCTGTCCACTTTAATAAATGCACGGGTATTAAAGTTTTGGTGATTTTGATGGTAAAATATAAGTAAAAGTCTAAGATACCCCTAATTAATTTTATTAATATAATTTAAATTTTATGTCTTTCTCTTTCCTTCCTCTCACACAATATTCAACCACCTCTTAAATATGTGTTGAAAAATGATTAATTTAATTAAGTGAGAGTATTCAATGAGGAGTTGGAAGAAGGGTAAAATTGGAAAAATTGTCATTAATACATATTTTATTTAGAAAGTGAACAATTAATTTGGAACACACAAAAAAATGAAATGTGGACAGTTAATTTGGGACGGAGAGAGTAGTAAAATAAAATAATGAATGTTCGGTGAATTTTTATGATAATAAGCTTATTTATTCATAGTACCATCATCACAAACTTCTGAGATAACATCAGACATGCCTGAAGTATCCAAATCGCAAAAAGCAACAGCAGATAAACTACCTAAGGGTATATTACCATTTTTAAAATAGGTTTTACCCCAATCAGCCACATTATGTGCAGCTCTATTACAATCTCTTTGAACAAAAAAAAATTTTAAAATTTTTCCACTGCCCTCAGTTGCAACTTACACTGCTCAGTAATAGGCTGTCCCTGCCATTCATCTTTTTCACCATGACCCCGTAGTGAAGAGATCACATTTGTTGCATCCCCCTCGAATATAACTTTGTTCCAATTGGCCACAGTAGCCATTGTAATGGCCAGTAGAGCAGCCCTTGCCTCAGCAGCATATGCATCCGGAACCATTCCCGAAATAGTCTCAGCTTGAGTGATTTCCCCTTTGTTATTCCTGGCTACTGCAGCTGCCGTATAATCTCCATCAAGATAGGTTGCATCAAAATTGATCTTTATCCAGTTTGGGGGAGGTCTTTTCCAGCACTTAGATGTATAGATAACTTGTTTCTGCATATTTCTTCTCACACTAGCATCAGAATATGAAATAACCAAAGTATTAACCTCCTTACTAATTTCTTCCCATTTCCTATGAATGTTCGGTGATCAAAATGCATACACTGTCCCAAGAAAAAGCAGAAATTTGGCCACCTGTATTACAATGTTTACTTTATCCTAGTCATTACCAATTGGCAAGCCCAGAATTTGACATATGGCATCAACCTTAACTCTACTTAAGGACGAAGTAAAAACTTTTAATGGAAAGTAAATTTCATATAATTCTTAGAGGGTAAGAGATAATTTTATTCATGAGTTAATAGCTATTTATAGCACTAAACTATTTACGAATTTCTCTTTATAGTACTGAACTATTTTTTTTTATCTAAATATGTCACTCAACTATTTACGTTTATCTAAATATGTCACTCAACTATTTACGTTTATCTAAAGGCATATTGGTGAAATCCGTCCCTAAACAATTTACGATTGGTGACTTGGGTCCCCAATCATTTTTTTTTTTGGGTCCCCAAACAATTTATTTTTTTGCACCATGGGTCCTTCTGTTGGAAAAACCGCTAGTCAACGGTTAGTCAACACAATTTTCAAAATTTCACTCAAAACACAAGGATATTTTGGGTATTTCCTATACTAATTTAACCCAAACCCACCCACCCGCCTATACCCGCCTCTGGCTTAGGGACCTAAGTCACCAATAGTAAATTGTTTGGGGACGAATTTCACCAATTTGCCTTAAAATTAAAACCCATATATATTTTTTTTTTTTACTTTTTGTGTGTGTTTTAGAGGTTGTGGGATGGTTTGGATTTTCTGAAAGGTGGGTTTTTAATAATAATAATAATAATAAGTTTTTTATTGTAAAAAAATTCTATACAATGGCCATGGCGCTATTGTGGCGATTTCGGCACAAAAAAAATCACTCCGGCTCCTACGCGGAACGCTATTGAACCGTGTGGATTTAGAACCGTACAATGGCTATGCGGAATAGTGCAGATTTTGAACCGTTCAAAATCCCATCCGACGATTGGGATTGTTTCACACCGTTCCGCATAGGAGCCGGAGTGATTCTTACGATGAAGTTTGTTAATAGTACGATTTTACGATCCAACTATGCGGAACGTGTGGAACAATCCCAACCGTCGGATGGGATTTTGAACGGTTCAAAATCCGCACTGTTCCGCATAGCCATTGTACGGTTCTAAATCCGCACTGTTCAATAGCGTTCCGCGTAGGAGCCGGAGTGATTTTTTTGGTGCCGAAATCGCCACAATAGCGCCATGGCCATTGTATAGAATTCTTTTATAATAAAAAACTTTTTATTATTATTATTCAAAAAAAAAAAATCCACCTTTCAGAAAATCCAAACCATCCCACAACCAATAAAACACACACAAAAAGTAAAAAAAAAAAAAATATGGGTTTTAATTTTAAGGCAAATTGGTGAAATTCGTCCCCAATCAATTCACTATTGGTGACTTAGGTCCCTAAGCCAGAGGCGGGTATAGGCGGGTGGGTGGGTTTGGGTTGAATTAGTATAGGAAATACCAAAAATATCCTTGTGTTTTGAGTGAAATTTTGAAAATTGTGTTGACTAACCGTTGACTAGCGATTTTTCCAACAGAAGGACCCATGGTGCAAAAAAAAAAAAATTGTTTGGGGACCCAAAATAAAAAAAATATATGATTGGGGACCCAAGTCACCAATCGTAAATTGTTTAGGGACGGATTTCACCAATAAGCCTTATCTAAATATGTCACTCAACTATTTACGTTTATCAAAAAATATACAACCACCCATTTTTTGGGTGTTTTCCGCCAGACGATGTCACGTGAGTTGCTTTCGAACATGAACAAAGCGAAAAGGGAAAAGAAATATTGGAAACGTCGGGCCATAATCGCTAATTTGACGAGACTCGCTTTGCCCTCGCAACAACAAATTAAGCAGTTATCGCCCGACGTTTCCAAGATTTCTTTTCCTTTTTGTCGTTGTTCATGTTCCGAAGCAACTCACGTGACATCGTTGGCCGGAAAACACCCAAAAAATGGGTGGTTGTATATTTTTTAATAAACGTAAATAGTTGAGTGACATATTTAGATAAAAAAATAGTTTAGTACTATAAAGAGAAATTCGTAAATAGTTTAGTGTTATAAATAGTTATTAACTCTTTTATTAATACTACTATTTTTCAAATTTCTAAAATTTTATAAGAATAAAAAAAAATAAAAAATGTAATTTTTCAAAATACTCGAAGGCAGGAAGCACCCTACTCCCACTCATCATATACTAATATGCTAATTTAGATTCATATTCTCAGCTCATCACATAATTTTTGGTTAGTAGGATGCTTCATATTTTCAAGAACAATTGCTAGCTCAAGCACAACTTGAATATTATTTTTTTTGGTAATTAAAAGGAAAATAAAGCAAAACTTTAAAATACGGTTTAGCTCATCTCTATTATATTTTGTACATGGTAAATAGTATTCTTCTTGTTCACAATAGAGTAGCTAAATTTTATATGTTAAACAAATAAAGTATATTAAAAGAATACAAAATAGTTATTGGGATATTTTTTTCTTTGACTGTTTCAGTAATATTTTATGAATCAGTCACTTTGTACATTTATTACCAAATATTATGTGTATCTCCTATCCCTCCCCATTTATACCTCAAATTATTAGAAATTTAAACAGTTATGTTATTATTGTTGCATAAAATTTAATATCATAAATATGTGTAGAGCTTTATATTTTGGATGTTTACCAAGTCAAATTGGGTGAGTGGTAAGTGCTTTCCGGGCTGAGGATTTAAACCGGCCTAGTTGGGAGGGTCCAACAATTGCTATTTTTCTGTGTACCCTGAAGGAGATTAGTCCCTATAATAGGATCAGTTCTGTTGAGGACCTGGACAACCACCACTTGATCCACATTCAGTCACATTACAGTTTTGATTAAAATAATAAAAACACTCCACCTTTTAGTGGGCCTTATGAGACATTTTTTTTTTTTTGTTTTTTTAATCAAATGAGATGATGTGGTTGATTGTTGACCAAGTGGTCCACAACCCCCACATATACTCATGTCTATATCAGAATTTTTCCTATAATAGACAGCGACTCGCTTTTGCCAAGACAAAAAATATTTGGATATTTAAGATAGACGCGAAATCGTTATTCTAGTAAACTCTTTAACTTAATAATATTATTACATATAGTACGATATAATTGGTTTAAATTTCTAAATTCATTTTGAACCAAAATTACTAAAAATAGAAATAGGTTGCTAAATCTTATTCAATTAATTGACTAAATTGATAGCAAAATAAGTAAATGATTGGGTGAATCCCTTCTACTAACAAGAGATGAATAGTGTTTAATTTAAATTTTTAACCAATTTTATTTAGTCAAAAATTATTTTCCTGTTACTAATACATATATACTAATATTATTGATATATTAAATATGATATTAGAGAGTATATTAAAATATTCAGACTCGACAAATGCATGCTAGTCAATGACTAGATTTGGTGGCCTTAAGTTATGGGCGGGGGCAGAAGTTTGGAAAAAATCGTCCAAAGACCAACCCATGTGTGCATTAAATTGTGGGGGATTGCGGTACGTACAAGCCAATTGGCTATAAGAATTATCTCATCCTTGACCAACAAGCCAAGTTGGTTTAGACTGCTTTTGCTTACATCAACCGAGAAAGCTATTTGTCTCCATCATTCATCAATTGTATACTCAGACCGACAAGTATCGTATATTTTTAAGAAGTCTTTTTACATTTTAAATCGATGTCAATTAAATTAATCAGATTAAAAAATACTTGAATACACATACATACATATACATATATATATATATATAGCAGCAAAACCCCCCTCGCCCCCCTCCGCGATCTTTTTGCTCCGGCCGCCACCGTCGCGGTCATCACCACCTTTATTCCTCATCCTTTCCTTCAAAAGGTATAAATATAATCCTTTTTTTTTTTAATTTTGGTTTTCTTTAATTTCATTGAAGAATATTTTGAAAAATTGTATCATTGTTAATTTATGAACTTGTTAAAATTGGAAAATTATGAATTTTTGAATTTGGGGAATTTATGTTAATTTTTTTTTTTGATTATTTGGGAATTTGTTGTTAATTTTGGGAATTTATGTAAAATTAATGTTAATTATGTTAAATTTATGTTAATTTGTGGAATTTGTGTTAAATTGATTTTAATTTTGTAAAATTGATGTTAATTTTGGGAATTTGTGTAAAATTGGTGTTAATTTGAATATTGATCATTTTTGTGTAGTTTTCTAATAAATTCATTGTTTGTTTGTTTTTATGTGTAGATATCTACACCTGCCGTTCTCTACTATTTTAGCCAAACATGAACATCATAGCTCATTCGAAATATGGCACGGTTTAGCAAAACTAGATACCCCTTTGAATGTTATTCGCAGTGACAGTCAATTTTATGAGACATATAAGAGAGAAACGAACAAGTCCCTCATTAAGCATATAGACAATTTAGGTTTTGGGGGAGTGTGTATGATTGGTTTCATCCGGATAGATCATGCTTTAATGATTTCCCAAGTTGAGAGATGACCATCACTTTAGAAGACGTAGGAGTCCTTCTTGGACTACCTACCAGGGGAACTGCGGTGATGTGGAATGATCAATTTAATTTTAGCGTAGATAGGTGGTCGGGTATTTGTAGTGAGCTATTTAGGTTTCCTACCCAGTCCATCATCTATTAAGGGAAACATTATCAACCTGTCAGAAATTAATACCCACATTCGTGACCAACTACCCCAAGATGCTACTCAGTTGTAGGTTGAGCAGAGAGCCAGAGCTCTAGTTTTTATTTTGATGGGTAGTTTACTTTTCGCCGATAAATCGGCTTCCCGAGTGCACTTACGTTATCTCCTCATACTCGAAGATATGAAGCATGATACAACTTTGTGGGCAAGCGGTGTCCTAGCATATTTCTACCGGTAGATGTGGCATTTCATGTAGGACTGATTCACATAACATTGCCAGCTGTCGTTTGCTTATTCAGGTAATTTTAATGTTTAATAATTCAAATTCTATAAAATGCTATGTTTTCAATTCCTTCTTTTTTTTTAATAATTCATACTATTTTTTGAACAGTAATGGGTAGGGGTGTTCATGAAAAATCGAAACCGGCCAATCCAAACCGATTTTTTGGTTTCAGCGGTGCATTGGACTGGTTTCGGTTTGGACTAAATTAAAACCAAACTTTTGGTTTGATTTAATTTTTTTTATAATCCAAACCGAACCAAACCAAATATATATATATATATATATATTAAAGAACTCTTTTGTAATAAAATATATTGAATTTCTTATTTATAACATGACAAGCAAGCTCTTCAATTACTAGAGTAAGAGATTGAAGATCCATATGTTGTATGTAATTTTAGATTCACATGAAGTTTTTGTTTTACTTTAAAATTAATAATGGTGTAATTTTTGTATTTTTTGCTTCTTTCCTCATAGAATAATTTTTCGGTAATTTGTTTGAAGTTTAAGAATCTGATTTATGTTTCATTAATTTGTTTTTTTTTTGTTGCGTTTAAACTTGTGAAAAATAATAGACATGTTTCTTTATATTTTTAGTAGATAGGTAATTATATAAAAAAATATTTTATTTTTACTTTATATTGAAGTTCAAGAATAAAAAAATTATATATATATATATATATATATTATTATGTTTAACTTATGAAAACAATAGTCTTATTTCTTTTATATTTTTAGCAGCTAAGTAATCGTATAAAAATATTATTTTATTTTTACTTTATAATCAATATATTTTGTATCTCTCAAAACCGAAAAACCAAACCAAACCAAACCGATACAAACCGAATGCATCGGTTTGAGAATTTGAATGGTTTGGATTGGTTTCAAAATTTTCAAACCGAAATTTCGGTTTGGTTTAAAAAATGCGTAAAATCGAACTAACCCGAACCATGAACACCCCCCGTTATGGGCATGGGAGCGCATTTCTAGTCTCCATCCGAAGAAACGCGGCGTACCTCTACCGAGTATCCCCGTTGGTGCTGCTTTCAGGGTAAGATAGAATGTACCACAGAGCTTCCGTAACACTGCAGACCATCAGTTGCTAGTGTTTTGGTATCAATTGGACGGAATGAATGAGACAAGGGGTAATTTATATTTAATGTTACTTTATATTTGTATTTAATTATAGAATTTGTTTTTCTTTAAATTAAATGTAAGTTTATTTTATGTTTCAATTTATGTGGTTACCATACCCGACCCCTGTATTTAAGAGAGATGTGCAATGGATCGCGATTTCCTTCTAAATGTGCGTGCTCGAGTACCACTTATTTGTTTTAATATAGTGGAGTACCATCTGCCTGATAGGGTAATGAGGCAATTTGGGTATCAGCAGATGGCACTAGATGAGACAGGGACGCACAATTAATATGCGGGTAAAGACTTCCACAAAATCAGAAATCTCCCGAACAAGAATTGGACGACTACCCATGCAGATTATATAGAGTTATGGGATAAGCGCTTGGAGAGAATCGTGGAGGGTGCTCCTGTGGTAGGTAGTGTTTTTGTATCAAGCGATGAGTATATGGACTGGTACATGAACATTACCATCCTACTTATTAGCAACCCAAAAAATATGGACATTTCACACATCCCAATTGGATTTCAACCAAACGCCACAGTGGAACAAACTTTTGTAAATAATTTTTTCTTTTGTATTAATTATTATTATGATTTTTTTTATTGTTTGGTATTTTTTATTACAGGATGCGTCAAGTAAAAGAGTGCTTGAAAACTTCCAGAAAGCTTCAAGTATAGTCCAAAGTGAGAGCCAGTACAAGAGTCTGATCAACTGGGCGACCAAACCCCTGACAAAAACCTTCGAGGCGGCTAGGAAGGCAGTTTCGTGCAAACCGCGATCAGACCGACATTTCAGAGGCAGTCATTAAGCGACCATTGACACAGCCTAGACAACATGTGGAGGGTAGGAGTCAGCCTGGGAGGTTGGGTGGGTGTTGGTCTCGCCGGGGTACACAAGACCATTATGATACGATGCAGTGCCCGCGGTCCAGCAGAAATGGCAATGTTTTTTTACGTTCAATATTATTATTGATTTTAATGATTTTCAAGTTTATTACTACAATTTTTTAGTTAATGATATTCAATTTTATTTCTTCCCCTTTTAGAATGTTATCGATTTTGCATCTTATTGTACAAATTGGACTTTACAAATTTTAGTCCAAAACACTAGGTAGCAATTTTTTTTTGGACTGGCCACTGCCAATCCAGAACGGATTTCCATTCTGGAATTGAATATTTGTAATAAAAAAAATACTCCCTCCGTCCCAAATTATTTGTCCACTTTGTATTTTGCACGGGAATTAAGGTTTCATCAAATTCTAGAGTGAAATATAATAAAATGTCAAACATAACCCTATTTAATGTTACTCCCAATTTAATTCACCTCATTTTCTCTCTTTATTTTCTCTCTCCAATATTTAATGTAAAGGGTAGAATTGGAAAAATCATCATTAATGAACCATTTATTTAGAAAGTGGACAAATAATTTGGGACAAACTAAAAAGGAAATGTGGACAGATAATTTGGGACGGAGGGAGTATTGAATTGTTTTTTGACATAATTACTGCCAAGTGAGAACCGATTCCCTAAACCCGTTCTCGATTGACGTGGCCATGCACGTATAGAATTGCAACATGAGCCGTCTCAACTCAGAACGGATTTGGGAAATTCTTTCCTGCCAAAAATATTTATTAAAAAAAACTGCCATGATTAGCCTATTATACTAAACTCTGACTAGTCTAAGGCCAAGCTCCATTTCTGAGGCCTCAACTGTTTTATGTACAGAACGTAATAATATCCAATACTCCTATCAAGGGACGAAAGTTGGAAAAAAAAATTGAATAAGAGGGAGTACGCCACCATTGAAGTCTCAAAGTCTATGGACACTCACGGGGAATAGATGGAGTATGATTCGCTTGCAAGTTTACATGGTACACGCTTATTGTTAGATAATACTAGTACGACATATGATAATCTAAATGATACTTATTTTAACTCAAAATATAAATTTTTTAGGAGTTTTTACACAAATTAATATATTATATTAATCAAGATGACTAAATCACTCCTAATTAATACTTCAAAAAACAAATAAATTAATAAAAAGTTGAATGAGAACTACACATTTTGACCAAAATGAATATAGAGAGAAAAAATGTATGGGTAAATTAGCTAATAAAGGCACAATTCATATAAAAATACCTATATTTTGCAACAAAAAATAACTCTAAAAAGACTCATATTTTAAATCAGTTGGAGTATTTTTTTTGCGTCATATTGAATGAAGTCGATAAAATTCTTAAAAAGTAATTGATGTCGCTCTGAAATTCAAATCACCAGTCAAAGTATATTTTCAAAAAACTTAGAAACGTTCTCTTTCTATTGAAATTATAGCAACAAAAAAAGAAAAAGAAAAAAGAACCATTTCTTAATTTAATGAGTTTCTAGATATATGGTTTTTAACAAATTTAGCGGAGCACTAAATGCTTGGTTGTGCATGTAATAACATCTAGAAAAGGGGTGAAAATCCTAATTCCTCATTCCTGTTCCCATTCCTTTTCCCAACCAATTAGAATTTATTATATAAATAACTTTTCCAATAATATATACACAGGGTGAATTGTGATTGACTGGGAACAGGGATGGGGGCAGGCAGGGACGAAGCCTGGAATTTGATGTTGGGGGGGCGAAACTAGTAAAAAAATTCCAAAATTCTTTGGGGGGGCGATAAAAAAGGCAAAGAAAAAATTCTTGGGGGGCGAAATTGATAAAATTTTCCAAAATTTTCCAAAATACACATAAAATTTTAAAAATAGTAGTATTTTTAAAAATCTTGCGCCCTCCCCCCACCCCCCCTGTAATCGTCCCTGGGGGCAGGAACGGGGACAGATAATTTTTTGCCCTAAAAAAGCTACACCTTTCTCAGCTTTTTGACTAAAATCAAGCAAATATCTGTTCTTATCAATTTAATATTTGATACAGAAGGTATTAGTTAGTATGATATATACTATAACCCCGGCCTGGCGCACCTAACTAAAAAACCATTTAGAAAAGCTAGTGAATTGTTCATCATTTTTATGAAGTTGTCACACATGTTTACATTCCTTCCCAATATATTGTTCAATAATGATGTTTTAGTTTGGAACTTATATATGTTAAGGGACAAACTATATAACAAAAAATATTGTAAAGATTTGAAGAACGAAACGAAATACTTACAAGAACATTTATGAAAAAGAAAAATGCATTTTTTTTAATAAAAAATATAGCATTTTAAAAAAAAAATTGAGGCGATCACCAACCATAAAAAACATATCGCACTCGCCTTCAAAAATTTGAAATTTACGTATTTTACCTTTATATGCTTTTCTTCTAAAAACCTTTAAATATACCATTTCACCCCTCTCTAGCGGATTTAGAGGAGTGGAGGTCGTCCCAACATTTTTTAAACTACAAATTTTCTGTATTTTTTTTTTTAGATTTTCTTATAAATATTATATTCCGCCCTCAAAATTTTTCTATAAAATTAATTATTCCCCATACTCAAAGTTCTGGACCTGTTCCTGTCCCCTTCCCAAAATTATTAAAAATATATAATATTCCGATATATATTTCTATATACAACTGCCATTAATACAAAATTAAGAATTGATCAACTTCATTCCTGGAATCTCAGGTTTTCACATTCCTCCTGTGAATGGATGCAAAAGTTGACTCCTCCTACAATGAGATAAGAGCAAAACCAAACAAAAGTCTCAAGCTATAATCCCAAGATTCATGGACTTCTAGTGATTGCTTTAATGAACTATTTCACAAGTGGCAGGCAATTGGACCCTTAAAATCCCCAAATTATCTGTTCACATTTTCTTTTTAATTTGTCCTAAATTAATTATCCACTTTTTTAATGATGGTTTTTCAGTCACACCCTTTACATTTGGACAGAGAGAAGAGAAAATAGAATTCAATTGGAAAGAAATTAAACAGGGTAATATTTGACATTTTACCATATCCTATTGTAAAATTTAATGAAACATTAATTGTCGTACAAAATACAAAATTGACAGATAATTTGGGACGAAACAAATACGTTTTTCTTCTACTCACGAGGAAATTCTCTCTCTCATGTTCCCTTCATTGAATGTTTGATATGATTTTACATCAAGTGAAAGTCCGTTTCAGTTAGACAATTATGATCAACTGCTAATTAATGTTGTTTTTTTCTATGGAGATTCAGTCTTGCAGACTTTTTTTTGACGCCCGAAGGCGATTGCCCCCGAGGGGAAGAGCGGAGTACCCTAGATCAGGGAGATTGTAGCGTGCCCCATGCCTGGGGAGGGAGCTTAGCCTCCTCACCAGAGGAGGAAGAGAACGCCTCACCAGAGGAGGAGATTTATTATTGCCCCATAGTGCGGGGAGAATGTGTCGAACTTGGGACCTTTCGGTCCCAAGCCAAAGACTTACCCACTTGGGCAAGCCTTTTGTTGACCAGTCTTGCAGACTTTGATGTCAAATTGCAGACTTTGCAATCCATTAGAGCAAATAATATTAAATAATGTGGGCCTTGTGGCCCAAATTTAGTGGTTAGGTAGATGGAGGTTAGGTCTTATGCTGTTTCTGCTTCTTCGTGCCTTGGCCTATAAAAAATGGGCCTTTTTGCCTACCACGAAAGACAGATGGGTGTTTCACGAACATGTTATCCGTTAGTCCGTTACTCATAAAATAAATTTATAACTTAAAAATAATAATAAAATCTTAAAACAAATATAGGATAGTTGACGGATTATTATTAATAGGATAGTAATAGACACAAATACATATATAAAATAAAAAATCTCATTTAATAAAAAGGTATGAATGCCCCTAGAATATAAACGAGCTAGTCAGACTGAAGTGATTTGAGGAAAAATTCCTTAGCAACGCAGACTCAATCTTCATGTTAAGTAGATTTTCACTAAAATCTATGTGTATTATTAACTCTCTCTCTCTCCCTTAGACACTAACTTATCGTGTGCATTCCTTATTTTTAAATCTGTCTACTGTCAAATTAAGGGGGCTTCTGACACTATGGGGTGTTTTATCTTCGAACCTTTTCCCTTTTGAGTTTTAAAAATATCTCTCAACTTAAAGATTTGTCAGGTGAAAAAAAGAAGTTCTAACAGATGTGGAGATTCCGCCGTCAGGTTTTCCCTTTTTTTTTTTGAAGAAAGAAAGAAAGAAAGAAAAAAGGCATTAATATAAAATTACAAATACACATTGCCGCCCAAGACGGTCAATCTCGCGAGTTGACTTGTAAGATGGTATGATTCTACGAGTCTTAAGGGACCTTACGTGTTAGATCCTGCGTTGGATCAATGATCAAGTAAGATCGCGGTAAACTCGTGGGACCGAACTCGGTAACGTAGGATCGTACGATTCTACGAGTCAACTCCGAGTTAGCTATTTTCTCTTTCGGGTCGAATTTTAACTCAACCCGACTCGAATATTAAAAAAAATCATTTTAAATTAAAAAATTCTTTGATCAACTCCGTGGCTTTATTCAATCTTCTCAAACCTCTCTAATCTTCAACTACCGACCAATTTCTTCTCTTTCTCGATCAATACCAATTTTCTTTTTTGCCTCTATTTTTTTTGTCTCCGAACTCTTCCTATGTCATCGCCTAGAACAACGAAAATGTAATTCAAAACCCTAAACTCGAATTTGATATATCAAGTTATTTAGTCAAATAATCAATGTTAGCATCATTGTTATTGAATTTAGATGGCTCCAATTAGCCGATGCCCGAGTAGATTTTTTTTATTTCTTTCCGGTAAATTTTTTTATTGTATAATTTAAGTTTCAAAATTCTGAGACACAGAATATAATATCATTTTCTCATGACTCTTTCATGTAATGAATATTTATTTAATAGTAGAAAATATTATAAGATTATGAAAAATTTCAGATTTCATCTAGAATAATTATGATAGTACTGAATTAATTAATATTTTTTAAATTAAATAAGATCTACAATCCGAGTTACGATTCTACGATCCTTTTATACTCTTCCGATCTTATGTAGAACTCGAATTTGACTGTCTTGTGCCGCCTAATGGGTTTGAATGCTGCTTTTTTTTAATTTATTTATTTTATACTATGATAATTTTTTTTTGCTTTCTTTTCATTTTACTTTAAAAATTCTTTCTTTTCTTTAGACAGCGGGTCCAATCCAATAACGTTTAACTAACCAAAGCTTCGGATCCGAACCAAGAGTAATTCGGCCGTTGCCACCAAACCTAATAATTTCAAAAACCACTTCAAAAGTTTCCCATTTCCCCATCACTCTCAGTCCCAGTCCCAGCACCCACCTCTTCTCTTCTCTTCTCTTATTCTCTGTAAATTTTCTTCAAGAAATCAACCAAACAAAAAAAAATGGTGTCCAAAATTACCAAAAGAACCCCAACAAAATCAATCAAAAACCACCTCCAACGCCAGTACCGCCGTCACGGCCGCAAAACCCCTATCAAGAATGCCTCCGCCGCCGCTTCTGTGGTGGTTGCTTCCATAAACAAGTCCATCTACACTTGCCACCGCCGTCTAATCAAGATCTTTTCCAAATTAGCCCCCCGATTAGCCACTCCTAAAAAGAAAACCCCAAAGAAAAAAGGGTATCAGCTACTCGAAAAGGATCCTGAAAATTGCTATCTTAAAAGGGCTCTGTTTAGTGAAAGGAAGCCTCTCCCGCCATTGTTTTCGCCGAATAAAAAGACCATTTTTCTTGATTTGGATGAGACATTAGTGCATTCTAAACCGAACCCTCCTCCGGAAAAGTATGATTTCATAGTTAGGCCGGTGATTGATGGAGAAAAGATTGATTTTTTCGTGTTAAAAAGGCCATTTCTTGAAGAATTATTGGAGTTTTTGAGTAAAATTTTTGAGATTGTGATTTTCACTGCTGGGATTGAAGAGTATGCTTCTCAAGTTCTTGATAAAATAGACAAAAAGGGTTTGATTTCTCATAGATTGTATCGCGATTCTTGCAGAGAAGTGGATGGAATGTTTGTTAAAGATTTGTCTGAATTAGGAAGGGATTTGAGTAAGATTGTAATTGTGGATGATAATCCTAATTCTTATGTTTTTCAGCCCCAAAATGCTATTCCAATTAGGCCCTTTACTGATGACCTTGGAGATGAAGAGCTGAAAAAGTTGATCAAATTCTTTGGAAATTTTGATGATATGGTTGAGGATATGAGGGATGTTGTTAAGGTATATGCAACGTCTGAGGGATGCTCGACAGATAGCACGTTCAACGCGTCCTAGTAGGTATATGCATCATCTGAGGACGAGGAAATAGGAAAATTGATGTTTTTTTTTTTTTTTTATTTTGATTTTCTGGTTTCTTGGTTTGTTTCCAGCAATGTTGAACAAATTATGTTCAATTTGTTTTGAAGAAGTTGTTGCAAGAATAGGAATTCATAGAGGAAATAGGAAATTAGAAATGGGTTTATTTTTTAATTTTTTGTTGGCTTGCTTTGTTTAATTCTTTTGATTATCTTGTTTCTTGGTTTGTTTCCAACCAAAAAGTATACAATGTTGAACAAATTTTTGTTCAATTTGTAATGAAAAAAGTTGTTGCAAGAACAGCACTCTATAGTTACAAATAGAGCAAATAGTGTCTGTATTTGTATTTTCCTTGTATTATCTTTAGACTTTTATTGGTCCAATATTAGAGGAAGAAATTATCAATTTCTTGAACTCAGTCCCGGTGTAAGATTGAGATGGGAACTTTTAGGTTGAGAGTTTGAATTCTGTGAAGTGTAAGATAGCGATAATATGTTGCATATTTGCATAAAATTATGCTGAATTGGTTAAAGTATTATTTAAATCTCAACTGAATTATTGGGGCTTAAATATTTAAATATAGTTAAACAAAAATATAAAGGTAGACCTATGTTCTCATATTTAGGGTTTAAGTAGATTGAGTCCTACCTGGATTCGACTTAGTTTCAAACTCAACATGATTTTGTAAGAAAAAAAATATATTACACAAGTAAAGAATTTGAATTTCAAACAAAACCCGATCCAATGGCCCTCTTAATTATTTTTATAAATGAGAAAATAAAGGATAAGGATCTAACTTCATGTGTGAGTTTCTCAATCAGTCAACTACTAACTAAGAGTGAAACCTAAATCGAAAAAGATTAGGATGGACAAGTCTGTAGTGATACCAGTTCAAGATTCCACCTTTGATGAAGCCACAGAAGCAGGTAAGTTGCAAATCTACAAAATCAATTACTTATTCTCTTCGAAATCGTATGTCTCGTTTTCTATACAAATTGAATAGAAAAAAAGGGCATTCAATTCCGAACGGAGCGAGTATTTCTTCCACGATATACTAGTCTTTCTCCTGCTCTGTTTATAGGTATGTATAGTGAATCATAAATGTATTGTGGAGTATAATTTCATCAAATTATTTTTCTTTTCTCTCTTTTCTTTTGTAAACAGAATATGGCATTGTTTGGTGTCGCGTGATACAACGTTTGCTGATCAGCTTAGGATGTTTTCTAGTTGGTTCTTTAGTCTTTGTTGGAGGTAGTTTGTCACCCTTAATCTTTCCTAGGATTGGAGTTGCTTTTATTGTTTGTATAATTGGTGTGATCTCGAGTGGTTGTTTTTTGGTTGGAGGAGGATTTTTCAAAAAGGTGAAAAAACATATCAAGACAAGAGGGTTGGAACCATTAGAAATGCAATGTTGGGCAGAATATTTGGGTGGTGTCTGCCCCCGCCCCCGCCCCCGCCCCGGATATCCTTGATCATAATTATTCGATTAGGATTTTGCAAGATAAATTTATAAAGTACGACATGTAATTCGAAGTTGGGACTTTACCCTATTAATGCCTTGAGAGTCGAAATAAAATGGACGAATTTCTCAATTGTCTCTTATCATTTTGACAAGAACTTGAATTTATTTATTATTATTTTTTTTTGAAAGGTTGGCAAGAACTTGATTGATTTATATTTATGGCACTGTGACGTTGCTAATTTAAGGGTCCTGATACTCCCTTCATCCCAAATTAAATTTTCTTTAATAAATACATGGGAATTTAATTTTTTATGAGGATTTATCGTATATAGGGATCATTATGAAGTGTCGTTAAGTACAATTTGAGAATTCATTTCGTCAAAATATTAGTTATATGCTCATAGCTCATGTGCGATACCTGATTGATATTTTGGCTAAGTGTCATGAGGAGTAGTAGATCATCATCTAATCAATGATTTGGAGGCTAATTCAGATTCCCTCCTATGCAACTACTGATATCTCGCTTCATAATATTTATTTTCCATTTTAACAAAAAGATACAAACATGAAATAACCTACATGTTCTTCATTTCTGAAACTTTTTTTAGATTGCTGAAAAAAAATATTTTTATAAAATAAAAAATGGTATAAAAGGAGTCGTTTTCATCTGTTGAAAAAACAACTCAAAGATTAATTAAATTTGTTACAATCTATTCGAGGGAGAAATAAGAAATAAAAATATATTTATAAAAAGGGTAAAAACGTTTTTTTGTTTTTGACCGTCAACTAAAAAGGGTCAAGTTTTACCCCCTAAACTATTTCGTTTTTTGGTTTTTGACTTCCATCCATATTCTCCGTTACATCATAACGGAAGTCCAAAAAATGGGAGGCATTTTTGAGCAATCTGTATAAGATCCTAAAATTTTTGTTTTTATAAAAAAAAACCTATTATTCTGACGAGAAAGAAGAAGTCGCCGGTGAGAACAGTGACAGAAGAAGCTGGAAGCCGTGTACCACTCATCTTCTACAACCACCAACTGTAAAAAAAAATCTTAAAAGACCCTTTTTTCCCCTTAAATTTAATTCTATTTATTATGAATGATATGATTTTCCCAAAATGCCCATATTTTTTGGACTTCCGTTATGATGTAACGGAGAATATGGATGGAAGGTCAAAACCAAAAACCGAAATAGTTTAGGGGGTAAAACTTAACCGTTTTAGTTGACGGTCAAAAACAAAAAAAAACGGAATAGTTTAAGGGGCGTCAGCGCTTTTTACCCTTATAAAAATTAGGTTTTTTTGTTAAAAATTAGTTCCAGGATAAGTTATTCTAAAAATCTACTTCTCATTCAAATCAGTTTTTTTTGGGGACTTATTTTAAACTATAAGTTGAGTTAATAAACAATTGAGAACATGGCAGCAATAACTTCTTTAAAGTAAAAAGTTATAAGTTATTACTTTTAATTATCGAGAACAGACTCATAAGCAGAAACGGTGTTAGGCAGTAGCGATTGTCCCTAAAACATTTTCTGAAAAGCAAGTGCTAGCTTTGCCCATGGATATGATAGGCTTGTTGAGCAAACAAAGACGGGGCAGGGATAAAAAAAAATTAAAAAAAAAAAAAAAATCCATTAATCTGATATGAATTTGAAATATCTTATTTAAATCAGTTAAAACTGATTGTGAATTTTCTAGTATATTACTTAATACACCAATGGAATAATCACAGATGCAACAATGCAATTAGTCGAAGTCTATAAATTTGTTTTGGCCCAATAATGATTCTCTATGTGTAATGATCTAATTAGTGTATTAGAAAAATGATTAAGCCCCAATCTTAGGAGGCAAAAAATCATTTGTCTCCATTCTGTATCTTGTCTCATGTCCTATTAATAAGAAATTAATAAGAATAGGAAGAAATTAATGTGTTAAGTTTTTCTCCGAAAGTTCCACTATTTTTTTTAGATTATAGTTTTTTTTTAATTAAGAAATTAACACATAACAATTTATTATTTACGTGATAGGAAATATGACACATAATGGGACATGCTAATTCTTACCGATCTTAAGATGATCTAATTAGTGTATTAGACTATATATAAAGAGTGAAAATCCCCTCTCTCCATTCTTATCCCCATCTCAGTCCCCAACCAATCAGAATTTAGTATATAAATATTTTTTTCAATTATATATACACATGGTGAATTGTGATTGGATGGGGACAGGAACGGGGACAGAGGATTTTTTTGCCATATATAAGATATATGTTACTATGTAGTAGAAATTTAAGAATCCTTAAAATCCGTTTATCTTATAAAGGGCTCATATTTTATTTAATCTTTATACATGAGAAATAACGGAAAAAGAATATTTGAATGAGTTTCACAGTCAATAAACTAGTACTATATACCTAACAATAAAACCTAAATCACAAAAGAAAAATTAGCATGGAAAAGTCTAAAGTAGTACCAGTTCAAGATTTCACCTTTGATGAAGCTGCAGAAACAGGTAAATTTTTCAATTCAATACATCGATCATTTTTAGATTCATATACTATCTTCTTCTTGATGTATCAAAAAAAGAGAGAAAAATGTAAATAATATAGATATTAGGTTAACTCTCATTCAAATGGATTTGGATAATTTACTATTCAATTAATCTTTTCATGCAAATTAGATTAGTTGACATGTAGTTGATTTTTTTTTTGAAGTCCGGCCCCGTGAAGGGGAGAGAGAACTGCCTCACAGGAGAAGGAGATAGCCCTAAAAAGGGAGATATTTTAAGCTTGCCCCATGTATGGGGATGTGTCGAACTCGGGACCTCTCGATCACGAGTCGAGCCTTGCCTCATTGAGCTGCGGCCTCTTTGACTAAATATAGTTGATTGATAATAGAGTTTCATTATTTTACTATCTTCCAATTTGGACTCTGAATTAGCAAAATCTCCACCTAAATTGCATTAAAGACCTCGTTCTTGCTAAAAATAATATCTCGCACGAACAACTTTTGTTTTAAATACTGCATAAAAAACATCTTACCATTACCAAACATAAACCAAATCCAAATATATACACGAAAATATTTTATTTTTTGACAAAATATTGCATCCCTAGCTCCTAATAGAGCGGCCGGCCTCCCATAATATTTTCTTCAAGACTACTTTATACATTTTTATCCTTAAAGTTCTAATTCTGTCTATAGTTAAAAGGTGACTGTTGTTATATTTTATATAATTTCATCAAATTATTAAGTTGTTTCTCTCTCTTTTGGAAACAGAAAATGTGATTGTTTGGTGTGACGTGGTACAACGTCTGCTGATTGCACTAGGATGTTACATATTTGGTTCTCTGGTCCTATTTGGAACTTTTATGACAGCATTTCTCCCTGCTGGTGTTAGAACAGTTGTTCTTCAAGTTTTTATACTTCCAATAGGTAGTGTGATCGGGTCCTTTACTTTAATGTTTGGATGCGAATTAATCAAGGCGGTCAATAAACATATAAAGACCAGAGGGTTGGAACCATTAGAAATTCAATTTTTTTGCTTCACTTTTTGATTAAATATTTGTACAACTACTTGATTGATTATAGAATTTTATTTTTTTTTTCAAATATGGATCATATGTTACAGATTTATTTACAACTATAGAAAAATTAGTTTTTCTACATTCTGATATAGATAAATCTGAATCATCCATTTAATCATAATTCATATCAGAATTAACCTCGATTATACTATGACATTGTGACATTGATGGCTTCACTTGGATAACATTTTTGTTTTTTGAGAAAAGGGTCAAACATGGCAGTCTATTTTTTTTTTAACAACATTTTTGGCAAGAGCGGAAGTGCCACTTCCGCTCTGGCAAAAAATGTTGTTCCAAAAAAAAGACTGCCATGTTTGGTCCTTTCTGCCAAACCTTGGTCAGTCCAATGCAATCCCCGATTTTACGAGCAGCTATTTTTATCCTTCTGTCAAATAATTGTCTAAAAGCAGTCAAAATTGATGACATGTCCAAATGGCTCTCAAATTGTCTTTGTCATGGAGGGGTAAAGATGGAAATTCATGCAGGAGTAAAGATGGAAATTCCAAAGTATACTAAGGGGGTGTATTCAATTGGGATTTTAAAAGACTATTTTGAGATAAATAAGTCTTGTGGTATTCAATTAAGACTTTTAAGTAATCTAAATAAGTCATGTGGTATTCAATCAAGACTATTAGGATTTTTTAAAAGTGATTTTCAAATCCAGTGGTATTCAATCAGGACTTCTAACAAGTAACAAAAAGTCTTTTGGTATTCAAAAACTTCCAAATTTCGATGGATTTTTTTTTTTTAATTAGGAATTTGTGGGATTTTTTAGTGAAAAGTATAAATACCAAACCCTTTAAAAAATCCCACCCTAACCCATAAGACTTTTTAGTGGATTTTCATGATTTGTTTATTTATTACCTTTTTCATTAACTCTTGTAACTTTGAATGCTTGCTTTTATTTTTATTGTTCCATTCCATTTGATGTCGTTTATGTTATTACTAATGCAAGTAGTGGTGAGCATTGAATTCGAATTCGCCAATTCGGTCATTTGAATTCGGGGCAACTTTTTAGAACCTAAAAACGGACCCAATTTGGATTCGAATTCAGAATTACCGAATTCGAATTGACCGATTTCACAAGAAAATTCTAATTGAACATCAAGAAAAAAACCAAAACCAAAACAAACAATAAATTCAGAAAAAAATAATCAAAATAATAAATTAGTCATTGTTTAATTCAACCATATTTACAAGGAAAATTAATAGCAAAACCGCCAAAATAACAATTTTTATGGTCTATTTACTTTATATATTAACTATATAATAAAATTAAAAAATTATTAAAAAATGAATTCGAATTTGGTCAGAACGAATTCAACTATAGTCAAACCGATTTCGTCCTATTTTTTATCAAATCGAATTGGGATGTAACCGAATTACCGAATTCAAATTGTCGAATTGAATTTGAATTCGGTCGGTAATTCGGTAAAAATCAAATTTGCTCGAGTGCCCACAACTTTAACCAATTTACTTTTATTGGCTTTATGTTTATGGACTCATTCCATTATTTGAACGCTTTTTTTGTTCGGATTGAAAGAAAGAAAAAACTTCCCTTTCTTTCTTTATTTTTTTTATCCCTTCGACTTCGGCTATGACCAATGCCCCACTAGTTGAATAGTCAAATCCATTTTTGGATAACTTTTTTCGGGGTGAATCTGACCTTCTTTCCCATGCCCTAATACTCTCCTTGCCACCCAACCCACTAGTTCGACCTGAAGCTCCGTTCATAGCCTTCAAAGCACCAACGATGGAATGAGAGAGAGGCTCGCTCTAGAAAGGAAAGTGTCTGCAACCTAGTAACTATATACCTATCATAAAACCTTTGGGAAGGATAAATTCCACCATTATTTGAAAAGTTTGGGTTGTAAAGGTTGTTACTGAAGAATTTGTGCATCATTGAACTAGACATTGTTCATCATACAACTAAGTTGGTTGGTTAAGATCGCACAAATAAAAAGTCTTTGTAATCCTTTCAAATCTTATAAATTCTTATGATATAAATCTTTAAAATCCGAACATAAGAATCCTAAGTATACAAAATCTTTAAAAAAAATCTTATAAGTCATTACATTCTTTTAAAATCTTAGATAGTCTTTTAAAATCCACTGGACTTATTTATCGATAAATAGTCTTTTAAAACCCTAATTGAATACACCCCCCTAAGTGACTCCCTTGTAAAGCCCGTCATTCCCACTCATATCAGTCTCCGTTCTCATTTTCTCTCCATATCAGTTGATATGGAGAGAAAATGAGAACGGAGACTGATATGAGTGGGAATGACGAGCTTTACAAGGGAGACACTTATTATACTTTGGAATTTCCATCTTTACCCCTGCATGAGAGAGACAATTTGAGAGCCGTTAAAATCTTTGGAGATGAAGAAAGTTAAAAAAAGTTAAAAAGGATGAAAGTGGCTGTTCAAAAATAAGTTGATGACAAAAATGGCTGATCATAAAATCTTTGGAGACAAAAATGGCTTTTCAAAAATAATTTGATGATAAAAATGGCTAATAATTCATCTTTTTACTCTGTCTTGAGGATATAAAGATAAAACTTTTATTAATCAAAATACATCTAAATGGCAGTAGATACATATTGTAGAGAGGCTGAATCTAGTTTGAATGATTATTTCGGTGCTAGTACAATCTTAAACTTTATTAATTGATATACAGTTAAGAATAATCATTCAAAATGGTTATTTTTTAACAGCTATTTATGTACAACTACTCCCTTTTCCCTTAGTTATTAGATTAACAACTTAACCGGTAAAATCATATGAGCACAGTGATGGAAAAAAAACCAATCAAACCCAAAATCAAAATACTAATTGGGAGGGAATCTTAACAGCTATACATTTATGAATGATTCATGAAAAAAAAATGATATATAAGAATCTCGTAGGGGTATGCGACTGTCCTCAATATTTTTTTTTAAAATATCATATATTTTTTTCCGTCCCTCCAAAGAATTAAAATTTACCCTACCCACCAAAATACATTTTGCCCCTAAAGTGCACATCTGACTCCACCCCATTCGGAGGTCTTCCTTTCCCCTCAAATAACCAAAAAATAAAAAATAACATAAAACATTACTACTATCTAATGGTAAAACTTGAAGTAGTACCAGTTCCGAATTCCACCTTTGATGAAGCTGCAGAAGCAGGTCTACTTTTTCTCCTTTTGTGCATATGTCTCTTTTGTGGACTTAATGGGTTATGCTATTGTTGTTGTTGTTGTATATATATGTTGTGTGTGTGTGTGTCTTTGTATTAAAAAAATTTAAGTACTTCTTGGTAATTGCATATTGTCTATTAGGTTTTTTTATTTTTATTTTTTTGTTGCTAAGTATGTTATATTTTAGGTTAGCTAGTGTCATTGTATCTTTTCAAAAAAAGAAGAAAAAGAAGCTAGTATCATTGTATAGCGGTCTTTACTAGACAGAAAACATAATGCAAAAAAACTATATGCACGAAAAGAATAGTTTATTTGGGCAAAAAAGTCATTTCCTTCTTGTATTTCATTATTAGTGAAAAAGTTTTTTTTTTAATGCCCGTTGGGCGATGCCCCCGCCAGAGGAGGAGAGAGTAACCCTAGAAAGGGAGTCAAATTAAAGCATGTCCCATGCGCGGGAAAGGTATCGAACCCACGACCTTGGCCCTTGCCCCACTGGATTAAGAAACCTTTGATATTGGTGAAAAAGTTAGAGTGACGAATTTTTTTTTCCTTTTTCTTTTTTGTACTTCTGCATGTAATAATGTATTATTAGCCACTCGATTGAACCACTCAAAGTAGGTTAGTAGTTTTTCTTTCAAAGTTGAACCAATAATCAACACTCGAGATTGTGTTATATAATTTTATCAAATTCTTGAGTTGTCTTTTTTTTTAAAAACAGAGTATGGCATTGTTTGGTGTGGCGTGATGCAGCATTTACTGATAGCCCTTTGGCTCTTTATAATTATTCTTCTGGTCCTTACAGGACTTAATTTCGGTTCAGATATTCCTGATTTTGTTAGAAGAGCAGGTTGGTAATTCTTTGTTCTCTCATGGCTACTTTAATCTTTATGTATGGTTGCATAATTGGATGCAGATTGTGCATAGGGATGAATGAACATATTAAGACAGGAGACGTGAGATTTAAAGTGAAAAATAAATACCGAGAAATTTCATAAACTTGTTTGAAATAACTTTTTTTTAATATTTCTTTTTCTAAATTTTGAAAAAAAACTGGCTAATTCACTGATAACAACTTTATTGACAATAGCACTTCAACTCAGCTGGCTACATCTATGGTCGTAGGTTCAAGTCACTCTAAGAACAAATTGTTGGACTGCGGAACACTTCAAACACATAAATTATAAAAAAGACAAAAAAAAAAGAGAAAAATAACACAAGAATTTAACGTGGTTTAATCTGAACTCAAACTTACATCCACGACCGAAAAGGTAAAAAAAATTATTGTGTAATTTTTTAATGAATAAAAATTACAAACACAACTTTTCAAAAATTCCAATGTCTACACTGACGAGTCACGAGACTCAAAATTGAAACACATAAACTCAACACTAGACAAGTTTATTTATAAACCCTCTTACCTTAACACTTTTTTTTTCTAATTAATATGAGATTTAAGAGAAATAATACCCAACACAAATAACTATTGTTGCATTATCAATCAACTTATGAACTCTATTGAATTAATCGAGCATATATACTCGATATCCGCTCAACAAAAAAGAAATGTATTAAAAAATCAATAACATAACAAAATTCACCCCAAAAAAATCAAGAACAAAAGAAGATAATACCGCAGAAATAACCTAAGGGAAAAAAAAAAAGTAGTACAAAATGCAACAATCAACCAGATTATAATCAAAAACTGACCCAAATTAACCACACAAAAAAAAAACAAATTGTTAAATTAAATCAATCACAAGTGAAGACTTGAGAGGGCAATCGCCAAGCTTCAGATTTGGAGAAGCACATATCATCAATTGATTCGCTCCGGCACCATTTGCATCTGGAACTGAGATTACACTCGGATATTGACCCGATTCGATTGCAATATACTAATTTAGCTCGATTAGTGTTCAGTAATGGCTTCCGAATCGGAGCCCCGGTGGAGGTTTTTGGATTTAAAAGGATGAGGATGAGAAAGAGGATAAGATAAAGGAAGGCGAAGTTTGAGAGGATTTTATTACTAGACGACATTTTCGGAGAAGATAGTGAGAAAGAAGGAGAGACAGATGAGGGATCCGGATTTATCGGGCCTGGTAAAATGAATTATTGGATTGCGAATTTACTAGTGTAAGAAATTTTGTGTTAACAATATCATAAAGTTATTTTCTTAATTCATTAAGTCGGTCTCAATTATTTAAGATTAAAATTTTATTAATTTTTGTTATAGTTGGATGATAATTTATCACAACCCACAAGGGACAGGGGAAAGAGATGGATATTGCATCCAGTGAATATCTCAAATTCTTGTGATTCCATAATAAACACTCTTATGATTAAGCTATTGACTTAATTCAAACAAATCATAATTGTTATCAAATTTTACAAAGCTAGGCAATTTTTATTTTTTTACGAGTATTCGGACTGACCCGACTGATTCGGTTTGAATCTTAATAGCACTTTAACCCACATAATAAAAATTCTCGCAAATTGGCGATATATTATCGATTTCTTACATTAGGCAGGATTTGAATTCTCAACAGCTCTTACCACCTGCAAATTGACGATATATTGTTGAATTTTTTGTATTAGACAAGATTCGAATTCTCAACATTTGATTCAGAGGTTTTAACTCTTACCAATTGAATAATGTCTTAAGAAATATGTACAAGTTCTTACCACTTGGATAATGCTTGAGAGATATGAAGGAAATACATTTTCGTTCTGATATAAGAAAAGAAAATGTGCAAAACAACAATTTAGAAAATTAATTAAAAAAAGCTCTTACCATTTGAATGATACTTGGATAATACCTTGAGAAATACGTTAGTTATACGTGATTTCAATTGATCATTTTTTGGAGAATTAGATGGTCTTTTTGAACAGACCTTTTATTTGGTAGGTAATATCGATGAAGCTACCTTAAAGGCTATGAACTTAGAAATGGAAAAGAATTGACCTTAAATATTTATGTACTAACTAACCTCTAATCTAATTGTTTGGGATTCCGAAGTAAAATAAATTATTTTATCTACTAATAATGGTCAAATTGGCGTATTACTCAACCATGCCCCTATTGCCTCAACGGTAGATATAGGTATTTTGAGAATACGTCTTAACGACTAATGGTTAACAATGGCTCTGATGGGGGGGGTTTGCTAGAATAGACAAGAATGAGATCACTGTTTTAGTAAATGATGTAGAAAAGAAAAATGACATTGATCCAGAAGAAACCTAACAAACTCTTGAAATCGCGAAAGTTAATTTGAGAAAAGCAGAAGGAAAGAGGCAAACAATTGAGGCAAAACAAAAATGTGCAAAACAACAATTAGAAATATGTAAGATATAAGTTTTCATCTCGATATAAAAAAAAATGTACAAAACAACAATTTAGAAATATGCAAGTTATACGTTTTCGTCTCGATATAAAAAAAGAAAAGAAAAATGTGCAAAACAACAATTTAGAAAACAAAACATAAAAATGGCCCATGCAGGTCTCGAACCTGCGACCTTCGCGTTATTAGCACGACGCTCTAACCAACTGAGCTAATGGGCCAAGTTGATAAAATATTTACAATTTCTTCTTAAATAATGTTTGTCCTAACCAAGGCCTATCAGACTATATACCTGCAAAGAAATTAATTCCTTCTAAAACTTTTGAAATATTAATACATACAGATCAATGCCATTAGAAAGTTTCATCAAGACCCTAAAAGTGTATTTGGATGGTCTCCCCGTTTAAAAGATTTCATGTTAGTTCCCTACTTTCTCTTACAAATAATTGTATTTGGATGGTTCTTTTTATTTTAAAAAATCTCAATATGTATTTTTTTACGAATAATTAATTTTTACAACTAATTTAATTAGAATTTGAAGAGTATTTTGATCGAGCTAACATGAAAGGTTGTAAACATAATGACGAGAAGTCGCTCACTGCACTAAACAGGTTGAGAGACAAACTATTATCGCTAAAATAATGCCTCATCAATAATAACTTATATGATTAAACCAATAAAACATGAGGTTGGACAGTATTTAATGACAAAATTGCTAGTCACTTTCTTGCATTTTCACTCTTCCATGTACAAAAAATATAATTACTTTATATACAAAATAATAATTATAATCTGGAGTGCTAGACCAGATTGTACAAGACAAAGGAAAAAAGAAAGTTAATTATCTTATATTAGTCTACACGACCAACAAAAATGGATAAATGAAAGCGAGCAAGAAAAGTGGAAATATGGAAGCAAAATGGTTCTCATAATATATATTGGGAAAATTGATCTAACTAATTTGGTGAATTCTTCGCAGTGATATCTTTTAGCAAAAGTAATATGAAATCGCATCTCGAATGATATAAAATTTCGACATTATAGAGTCATCTGCTAATAGAAGGGAAATGAAATCACATATCAGGTGACTCGGATTCTTTACCTTGCTTTGGGCATGCCTTGAGCAGATAATTATGTCTTAGAACTTGTGTAATAAATCTATCTCGCTATTTACTACAGTCCCTGCATATATTTGGAGTAAATATAAACATAATAAATAAATTAAGGACTTCTAATGTAATTTCCACATAATAATGATTATAAAAAAGAAACAATTACCCACAAGACGACGCAAATTTATTTCCCGATAAAAATTAACACGTTTGCTCATTTTTCTGTCCTTTCTACGCCATCCATCCATCGAATCCATCCCTAAAAAAGATACGATTTTGATTGCTAAATTCACGATTCGGCTGAAAAAGAAATCAAGCCCTTTTCTTATAGGGTTCTAAATCCTCTCTCCTGGTAAAATTTCTATGTTATTACGAGGATTTTTAATATTCTTGAATTTTGAAGTTTTTCTTTTGTGTGGTTTATGATCATACATAAATATTTGTATTTTGTTTATGTAAAGAAATCTTGAAATATGTTTTTCCTTTTTTGGGTTTATTTCTTATTTTGGAGATTTTGAGGTAAAGCCAAATTTTTTGTTTTTTCTTGGAATTTGATGTATTAGTTCCAGTTTTTGATTTATACTGAAATTGAGGCTGAACTACAATTATTATGTTTATTATAGAAGAGAAAGTTTGATTATTTTTTTTCTTTTGGTTTATGATATCTAGTTTTTCAAAGGTTTGTTTTGTCATGACTTATTGGAGATTGAGCAAAATTATGTTCGTTTTTCTGTTGAAAAAAGGGAGAGATTATGTGAAATTTACAGAAAATGGTAGTTGTGAATGAAATTTTACAGAATATTGGTAATAGTGAATGGAAAGGGCTTTTTTTGGGGTTTCTTTATAGAGGGAAGCAGGGAGGATTCTAGGGGGCTTCGTTCCTGGAGGAAAGCATCACATATAAGGCAAGATAGTGTCTTTTCCTTTCTGAGAAAAATGCATGATCTTTTAAGGCAAGGTAGTATTATTGATAATGATGATTGCTTTTCTACAAGTAATTTGAGGAAAGGAAATATGTTGCTAAACGAATTGGCTCTTGTCGTGGTAAAATTGTTAAGCCACGAAGCTCGTGTTAATGTTCATTGAGTGGTCAGAGATTTTACTTTCCGTTTATCCTTTTTGACTAATTAGTGAAACTGATGTTAAATTGAGTGTATAATGAATAGTTCATGCTATACGTGAAATGCAATTTTTGTGATTTGTATTTTCCTTCAATATTTTATCCTTGGGTAGAATCTTATATTCTCTATTATACATGTTTCAGCACCACTTGATTTTTTTAGTATGTGTAGGTTTCTTTTCATGAAATATGTGAAAATAAGGGCGGAACAATTTATTGATTGGTCAATCTTATTTTCTCCTTCTTCCGTTTATATGCTGTTGTAGGATTCTAGGAGTTCCTGGGAGTAGAAGAGCTAGGGGATGCAAAATCCATGGCTGGTAGCACTAATCGAGACGTGACCGGTCATGAAGAATATGACGCAAAATCACCCAAGTATAGAATGGAGAAAACTCCTGAAAAGGGAAGTTTCATAAGTAGAGAACTGGCCCGAAGTGAAGATTCTGTTGCTAAATTATCACTTGAAGAAATAGATTGGGAGGGTGATGAAAGCAGCTGTCTTATAAGGAAAGAAAGTAAACGTGAGCAATCTATGATGAAGTTTCAGGGCACAACAATCGAAAAAGACGGTTTCCGTGAACAAGAAATGGCTAAGCATGCAGAATTGTCTGGGGACTTACCTCAATTGACAGAGGATGTGAATGATAAGAAAGAAGATTCGTCTCAGCCTATAGTGGAGAACAATGGATGCGTTTATGACTATCCTCAGTTCGAGGAGCAAAGCCATTCATTATGCCCGCAAATATACGAGTCCGGAGATTGGTGTAGACGTTCACCTGGTGTAGGAATAGGGAATGATCTGAAGATAAATTTAGATATAAGCGATCAAAAGGAAGGAAAATACTTCTATTATGGGAAACCGCTTCATGAAGAAACTGGCTGTTGGATTCCTGTTTCTGTTCCAGCAATGTCAGAAAGTGAGCATGATGAATGGACCAGGGGTTTCTCCTCGAACGGTGGCTACATTCCTGAAGGGGATGTTGGTTGGAGTCAGTTGACGAGTGAAGACAAGGAATTGACTATGTGGGATGTCGTGGTGGAAATGTTACTTGCAGCTCGAGGGAAAGTGAACACCTTGGCTTCCGGTGATATTCATACTATGTCATGGATATCCGGCCATCTAATAGAGCAAGCTTGGCGGGAGATGGCTCAGACTCTTACTGAAGCTAATGTTGGTAACACTCAAGAAATCCTTGAATCAGAGCCTCCAAAATGGTTGCCTGATAGTGCTGCTGCTGCCTGTATGTTGTGCAGTGTGCACTTTCATCCTATCTTGTGCACTAGGCATCATTGCCGATTTTGTGGGGGTATATTTTGTGGGGATTGCAGTAAAGGAAGGAGCTTGTTGCCTGAAAAGTTCCGTGTTGGGGATCCACAACGTGTTTGTGATGTTTGTTGTGTACGTCTTGACTCTGTTCAGTCATACTTGATGGATCAAGTAAGCCGTGCTGCACAGTTGCCAACACATGATCTGACAGACCTGAGTACTTTAAGATCTTGGGTAAATTTTCCATGGGGGCAGTCAATGGAGTATGAGATCTATAAGGCTACAAATACTATTCGGGGTTATAACAAGGTATGAAGTAAGCTCTATGTTATGTTTTGTTTTCCTCTGTTTTCAAATTTTGCTTTGGTTAAATTTGAACAATCAGATATCTAGTCGGCAGCAGTTACACTTTCGAATTTGACCCACCTCTTTTGATGTATAACAATGGTGTCTGTTAAAAAGTTGGACTCGGGCCTAACTCCAACCCCAAAGGGTAACTCGAGGGGGAGGATTTCCATAGTCATAAGTTGTAAATATGCTAGCCAATATGGGATGCATCTTTTTTCAATTGTGTATATTTCTGCTGCTTGTGAACTTGACATATGGAACTAATTGTAATTTCATGTATTGAATTGCTCAGGGTTGTTTCTTGAAACCCGAGAAGAAAATTCCAGAAGCTATTCTACGACATGCGAAGGGCCTCGCTATACTTACCGTTGTTAAAGTAGGAATGATGGTTACATATAAAATTGGAACTGGACTGGTGGTTGCTCGTAGAGAAGATGGCACATGGTCTCCACCCTCAGCAATTTCTTCTTTTGGTGCAGGTTGGGGTGCTCAGGTAAGTACTTAATCATTCTAATACGATTCTCTTTCTTCAGATTTTGAAGACGAAATTCTGATTGCCGAATGTTCCACCTTTCCTCATATTTTCAGGCTGGTGGAGAGTTAACTGATTTCATAATCGTGTTGAGAAATACTGAAGCCATCAAGACCTTCAGTAGTGATGCACATCTATCAGTTGGAGCTGGTCTTAGTGCTGCTTTTGGAACTATTGGGCGAACCGCAGAAGCTGATCTACGTGCTGGTGGAAGTGGCTATGCTGCTTGCTATACTTATAGCTGCAGTAGAGGTAATTGTTCCCTCGATTATTGCATTTGTTTGTAATGTTTATTAAGAAATACATAACTTACATCTGATGCTGAAAAATCTAGTTATTTTAGGAGTATTGGATTATCGTTGTATTGTTCGGGATCAGTTTAGTAAGACAAAACAAGAAAGTAAATCGCATTTCCTCAGTTTTAGAAATGTTGAATATGTTATGTTCCCCCCTCTTCACCCTTTTCTTGTAATTGAGTAAAGGTATTTGAGGTAACCATTCTATCATGCGCACGAAGAATTGAATAATATTTTTTAATTAAAATAACTATGCACGATTCCCTGGACCGACAAGAGATAGGAGAGTTGGGATTGGTAAGGAAAGCTACCGATTATCATTATTATTAATTTTTAACTTTTTTTCCGAATATGATGATAGATTGTTCTACTGATTGACATTAGGAAATTCGGGGTAGAACGATTCATCCATAATCATGACCTTAAGTAGAGAAATTCCTATACAGAAGATTGTTTGTTTTCGGTCTGATCATAAATTCTTATCTTGTATGGCATTATTTTTTTTTTTGGTATAGGTGCATTTGTTGGATGTTCCTTAGAAGGGAGTATTGTCACAACTCGCGTCCGAGAAAATTCCAGGTTTTATGGCAGTCAGTCAATAACTTCATCGGATATTCTTCTGGGATCATTGCCAAGGCCACCCGCTGCAGCCATTCTCTATCGCGCACTGGGAGATTTATTCCAGAAGCTCTAATGATGACTCCCAACAATTTGGAGAATGTTTAGTAACCTTGATGCTTGTCAGAAGTTGAAATTTCTACACTGTGAATTCCAAGTCTATTTATATTTACTGATCATATAATCACCTTATTCTTTTATCAGTGTACATAATTGTTGTCCAATTCTGTACATTGCTGTATAAGTTTCAAAACAAATGTTGGGATAACTTCCACAGCATCTTTAATTTGATATCCAAAGAGAAAAGAAGAAAAAAAGAAGAGAAGAAATCATTTCTCGAAATTCTTTAATATTGTACATTGTTTCTCTACATTTGGACTATTCATTGAAATTATTTGCAACTCTTGTAAATTAATTTTGTAATATCTATATGTCCAATATTGTACTCCCTCTATTCCATAATATACGTCGCTTAGTAAATGTAGCGAAAATTAAAGAAGCAAAAAGTAAGGTAATTTGTTTGTTAAAATATCAACGTTACTTTTTTAAATAGGATTTATATACCATTGCTTATATTTAAGAGAGTAATGTTGATATTGTGACTAACAAAATACTTTTTTTTGCTTACTTAGTTTTCGCTACATATCTTAAACGACTTATATTATAGAATCATGGAATGGAAGTAGTAATTCTTAATTTAGGAGTTATGAAAGATCATTCTTAACACTAAAAAAAAAAGCCCGTTTTGAGAATTTATCTGTTTTGCATTTGTGCACAAATATCTCATATTTTCTAACACATTTTAAATTAAAAATTACACATTTCTCGCACAAAATTTACTTTTTCAGTCACGAAAATATAAATTCTCAAATAAAAAACTAATCCTAATACACCCATTCTTCAGATTACTCTTTTACTTTCCCTAACTTTTGTTTTCTCTCGACAAGTTGACTTCGCCAGTGACCCTCAAGGCGTGTCCAGGCCCGTCTCGAACAATATCGAGACCCTTTACTAATTACTAACATTAGGCCCCCCTAATTTTTTAAAGTATAAATTATAAAACATCAAAATATAATTATAGAATCAAGTTTAAAGGGTACAAACAATCTTTATTTTAAAAGGGTCATTATTCTAACACTCTTTGAAATGATTTTTATTAAAATATATTGATCAAATTATATATAGTGATTTTTTAAAATTTTGGGGCCCTTAAAATGAGAGGTTCGGTTATGTATGACACTTTGGGCCTGCTCAGAACCGGGCCTGGGCGTGTCTATGACAAGGTAAGGGGTTTAAGTCACTCGGAAAGCGATTTAATGTTGCATGCACAGACTTGTTCTACAGATGTCCCAACTGGATTAGTCAGGAAACTCTAGATAACAGTTTACCATAAATTTGGTTTACTCTTCACTTCGAGCAGCTTGATTGCATTTAGTTCTATTACTCCTTCAATAAACGTGTTCACTGTGTAGATAATGAGAATTGAGTTTGTCTTAAAATTGTAACTGACTATAATCACTTGCACAGATAGAGGTTTTCACGTCTTTAAAACACGACTTTATGACTCCCACACGAGTCTTACTTTGATCTACCTTTATAGTTTGTCCATCTCAGTTTATACTTTCATTTTCTGTTTTTAACAATTCAACTTAACCCATACTCACAAATTGGCTATAATTGTACATCATCAAACCTCATTGGCAAACTGCAGAATTTCACAGGGAAATGTATATTGCATACTTTTAGGAGAATTTCACTGGGATATTTCCAAAATTTACAATCATTATTTAGAATATTGAAATACAAATTTAAATAATTTCTTGCTGTCACGCACATCGAGAGATCGACTATCCCTAAATCAAAATACCAAAAAAACAAAAATTGCCTATAAATTTTACAGACCATGCATATCATCAGTGCCTGCATTGCCCTCTACTCCCCTGGCAAACTTTTTGCTAAAACAGGAATTTCTCCAAAAGAAATTGACATATTAGTGGCGAGTGTATCCTTATTTTCTTCGATCCCATCTTTGAGTTCGCAAATTGTGAATCGTTACAAGATGAGGCCTTCAATCTTTCTGGAATGGGATGCTGCTGCAGAAGCCTTATTGCTATTGATCTTATTAAGAATCTACTCAAGATTCATCATAATGTATTTGCTGTTGTATTAAGTACAGAATCTTTAGGTCCAAATTGGTATTGTGGCAAAGAAAAATCCATGCTGCTCCCCAATTGCTTGTTCAGATCAGGTGGATCTTCGATTCTATTGACGAATAATAAGGCTTGGAAACGTCGGGCCATTATGAAATTGAAATGCATTGTAAGAACTCACTTGGGATCTAATAATGAAAAGAAAAGAAACAAAGAACAATTGTTGCTCCTACTCTATGAATTATAACTTCAATGGTTTCACCAACCAGAATAATAATACCTTTTGAAGTATTAACATAATATAAGTCACTACTTCATCTTTTGCACAAATGACAACAACAAATACAAATTTAATGCAATTGGATAATCTCTCCCTTTGGATTCCTATCTGCAAAGATGGGAAAAAAAAAAGTATTAGCAACATAGTTTGATGCCTTAGCCCTCAGGTTCTGTTGCTGAGAGCCTTTTATTTCAGCACCACACTAAACCACTGTCAAGCATTGGTTGTTTGTTCCGACAACTGACTATTTCGGAACAAGTATCTCAGCGTTGGATCAAAACGACATGACGACTAAGATTGATTCAACACAATGCTGATTGAATAGTTGTCCATTAGCACCAGAACCAAAATGGTCTTGGTCTCACCTCCCTCTCACATAAATCCATTTTGATGCTGAGTATATCCTCACTGGCCTTGCATCTATATGCAGAGACTCAAAGGATATTATGTGAGAGGGAGGTGGGATCAGAACCATTAGTACATGCGTATCTCCCCCATTTTCGGTGTGTTACCATCTTAAGTCTAGAAAAAGGAAAAAGTTTAGCAAGTTACCTTGTGCTAGGGTTCCCTAGGGTAAGTTGAAGGTCATCAGATATACATTCTTCATGGATCCTCTCCCCTTCCCAGGCCTTGACTAAACCTTTAGTATTATTACCAAATGCAAACTCTGCAGAAACAGCATCAGCCATTGGGACATCAGCTGTTTGATCAAACCCTGCTGCAATTGCTGGTGAGCAATTTCCACTCTGACCAGGAGTCCACATCCTAGACCCTCCATTTGAGAATGGTTCTGTATTACCAAACGGATTTGGTGCAACTAAACTAAAAGTCGGAGACGAAGGACTATCCTGTGGAGTTTGAACACCAGAGAGCCAACCTGAATCAGGGAGAGTTAGATGACTAGGACTTTGTGGTGTAGAAGATGGTAAGAATGCATATTGTGGGCTTGCCCAGGCCGAACCAGCTTGATCGTTCCAGTTATCCTGCATACGTGGAGTACAAGCTATAGGAGAGCTCAAAGGTGGGGTGACTGGAGCACTAATAGAGCCACCGGGAATATATAAATGGTGGGGAAGCTTGAATGAAGCTGGTGAAGAGCCAGACGATAAATTTTTTAGCCAAGGGATTAGGGAGTTGGGATCGGGTGGATTATTTGCGTTGGCAGCATATTGAGATGAAACTGGACTTGGAAAGGAGGAAGAGGAAGGGCTTGGATTATAAGAAGAAGCAATGGGGCTAACTGACGTTGAAGGTCCAACGAGATCCATGCGCTCCGCAGGCTTGCATCCCTGTAACGAGAAGATTGATCAGCTACTTGGGCTTAATTCCTTGACTAGATAGACAATTTAATCAAAGTTGGAACTGACTTATCCAAAATTCAATCATCCCCTGCTATTATGTAGGTTATGTTTGTGAAACAGTTCAAGTGACACAAAATATCTCATTCCAGTATCACTGGAAAAAACTATGATCTACAAGAATATCAGCAAGGACCTACGCAGCTGTGTTAACCCCCCACGATTCCCGGTCAAAACAATCCATCAATAATTAAAATGAAAAATAATCAGCAGCCCAGCTGCATAGAAGTGCTATACTCCACTGCTTTTGATATGTACCTCCTTGTCCATTTATTTACAAGGTTTTGAAAAGCGGACCTCCTTGGCCCCCAAAACCGGTAGAGATAAAAAAATATGCTTCCTTTGTTCAACCCGATAAAACCCGGCGGTCAGAATGTCTAATCTGGAAACCGGAACGGGTTTAGTAGAACCGGTCGAGTCTAATATGTTGTAATTTTTATAAAAAAAGAGAAAAAATTTGGTTATTCTAGTTGAGATTGTTATTGTCTTGTTGGATTGCCTATGATTTATGTTTATTATTTAATCTTGTTTGGAGAATTTATTGGTTATTTAGAGTTTTATTTCAAGGACCTATTAGTTTTGACTGAATTTACATGACATTTTGTTAATTTTCAAGTTTATATTAAGCTGGTGTTTTAACCTTGAATTTGTGCATCCCATATTATTTGGAAAATTTCACACTTATTTCATTTTAAATAATAAATTTCATTTATTTCACAAGATTCCCATATTATTTATTTATTTATAATATTTATGATGTCGCCAGATTAATTAACTGGTCAATAACGGTTCACCCACCGATCCGACCAGTTACCCGTAACTTTTCCGGATTGATCTCCGGTCCGGGTTTCAAAACCTTCTTTATTTATATTGTTATATTACTTTCCACAAATATCCATAAAAAAATGAAAGATTTACAGAGGCTGTAAAAGTGAAATCCTATGTGTTGGATCTATTGCATCATCTAAGCAGTCAGCAAAAGTACTATCAGCACTGTGAGATGCACAGAACATGCATGGAATTAAAATGACTAAATTGCCCTCAACGATACTGACATCCAGGGACAATAAGGAGGGCAGGTTTGTCTATTTAACAGAGCCTCTCTAGGTGAGGTGTTCAGAGGGTCTTTCACCGACTGTAAAATCTATGCGCTTGTCTTTTGTCAGGTAAAATTGAGGTTAAAAAAAAGCAAGAATCTTTTGAACTTCGTGCCCACAACAATGTAGCAGTAAAATCCGTAGTGCTAACGTGATCCATCACCAGTAGTTAAAAAAAGAAGACTTATGATAACGTGCGCCGAACACAGAGGCGCAGTTTAGCACCCCGTCGGACGGCAAATTGAAATGAGTTGAATCAATCTAACGCGCCAAAAACAGTGATTGTAGCATCAATCATCCTCAACTCATCCTTCATTTCATGAACTATTCAACCTAATGAAACTGAAAAATCGTAATTTTTTAATCGATATGATTTCGGCGTTAAGCATTTGTAGGTGGCTTTTTAAATCTGTCGTCAAATTTCATGGCTCAATCATGTACAGACGGTGGAGATCAGAAAGAACACTGACGGCGAAAACACACTATAAAATACTAAATAAAATGAAAAACTATGCAAAGAAATGAAATCCTAGATCCAGACACCGAAATTTTTTCCACTTATCGCTATCCGAAGATACTCAATTTCTAATGGTTGCTCCTTTCTAATACTTAAAACAGGAGACGCTAAAACAGGAGACGCTATCTAGGATATATTTTGTGATAGCTTAGAAGTTAGTAGAATTAGCTACGGAGTCTTTTGTCAATTGACCGTATATGTTTAACTCGATTAATCCAGTTGGAATCAAATAGATATTATTACTTGATTAATTGACGGTATCTCTACTATTTAATTTTAATTTGTACTAGAGAATCAACTGCGCGAGAAAGAATCTAAATCTGAATTTTCTGTATCAGAAGAAGAAAGTTTATGAATTAAAATCCTAACCTTTCTGTAAGTGGTGCCGTCTTCTTCAACAATCCAACCAGCTTCATTACAAAGAGCTTTAAGTACTTCATTATTATCACAGTGCTTCGGCAGCTTGAAATTTCCATACATCCGTAGACCGGCAAAGATCTTGGCGGAGATCGCCCGTCTCCGCCGCTCTCTTCGCTTGTTGTTCTCTCTTTCCTTCCATGTCGGCAGCCTCGACCCCGACGTCATTCAGAAAAACGACGACGACGTCTTTCCAGCTCCGGCAGCTCTCTCTCCGGTGATCTGGACTCTGGCGAAATAATGAGTTTTACAAACCAGGTGGAGATTAGAATCCGGTTTGATCGGACCGGGTTTAATTTGTGAGTGGTGATGATATAAGTTGTTGTAATAAATGAATGGGATGGATTCTGAAGCAGGTGAGCTAAATATGGGGGAATGGACTATGGAGTTGGATTTGCCACTGAGGTTTGGGGAAATTTACTGGAATGACATTCAGGGGATTTTTTTTCTTCTTTCCGAGGATAAAGTCAGTGGAAGACCCGGTCTGTGACACCATTGCTTCTTCTACCTATTGAGTAGGTATTTTTTTTTTGAAGTCCGATTGGACGGTTGTCCATATAAGGGAGAGAGAACTATCTCAGACAAGAAGAAGATAGCCTTAGAAAGGAAGATTAAAGTTTACCGTACGTAGGCGGAGGATATCGAATCCACGACCTCAAGGTCGTGGGCAGACGCCTGTCCCAATGGGGTAGAACACCTTTGATTATTGAGTAGGTATTTAATTTTCTTCAAATGAATAAAATTGAATCTCTTTTATATTAGTGGTGAATATTTGAAAAAATGGGAGGTGATTCTAAATAAATTGATTCGATTACACTTTCAAGATACAAATAGCTACCTGATCCTTCTAGTAATTTTGTAAGACGTATCTGCAAATAAAATCAAGACTAGTTATTTGTTTTTTGAAAATAAAATTGAGTTTTTTAGTAGAGCATATCATGCGATTTACATCTCTCATTAATTTTAACTTTAGAGACGAGGATTTGAAAGTTCAATCAATTTATTTTAATTTTCTGGGACATGGAAATGGGGGTCGTGCACGTGTTTAGTCCTTTTAAAGTTTTGAAGATGGAGATCCTGGGGGAGTACAAACGACATCGTTTATCTTGTTTCTTTTCTTTTCAATTTTCCTTGTGTTTGGAAAATAATTGCTAACATGTCCTATTGATATCCAAATGATCATGAATAATATTTTTTTTTTTAAAAAAAAAAAAAAAATTAAATAATGAAGTTGTATTAGTTTCTCTTTTATTGAAAAGCTTCCATGTATGCTTTGAGAAAAATGTTAACAAAAGAATTATATTTGTGAAAAGTGAAGGATTTTATATTTTGACATTGCGTCCCCATTAAATAGAGTTAGATGAAACCGAACTTTTCAACTTTGTCTAGTTTGAATTATCTTTTTAAAAAAAAATGTGTTTTATGAGTGAAATATTGTCTTAGCCTTAGAACCAAATTCAATATAATTCTAATAACTCGTTGCTAAAAAGTCTTTTGAGTGTACATTAATCTCTTTTAAGGGAAAATGTACATTACTTTATTCTAAACTAAAAAGAAAAAAGAAAAAAAAAAGTGTTATCCAAAACTTCAAAAAACTGCACGTGCGCCGTACACTAGACATTGAGATATTTATGAACTGAAATGTAATCTTTAAATTATGTGTGGGACCGGTTCGATTAATATATTTATAAATTTATTTATAATTACGTGTCTATAAAATGTTGTTATTGAATTGTATGTTAAATGATTCAGATGAAAATGAATATGTATAAATTATTTATTAAAAAAAGTAATTTATTGTTGATAAAAATTGTGAAGACTACCTTGAAATGTCGAATCAAACACTCTCGGTAATGTATAAGCACCGAAAATTCTATAAACATTGTTGCCAAATTGGTAAGGGCAACAACAAGGCAAAAAATCCTCTGTCCCCGTTCGTATATGTTCCTGTGTCCCCAACCAATCACAATTCACCATGTGTATATATAATTAAAACAAATATTTATATAGTAAATTCTGATTGGTTAGGGACACGGGGACAGAGGATTTTCACCCTAGAGAAAATTGTTTAATAGCTCCTCAACTACTGCAGTTGTACTTTTAAGGTTCAGTCACTTAATTAAATGTTGTTTCTAGGTCCTTTTTCTTTATATGTATTATTGGCATGACCAGTATAACAAAAAAAATTACATTTTTATAAGTGAATTAAGCTCAATTGACTTCACATTTGATATTTAAGGAGCTTGCCCATAATAATGTCACGAAAAAATTGGCGAAGAACCGGTCTATTGGTCCCGATCTCACACTCTCATTCACAATATCTATTGACTCTACATGCATGTGTATGTTCTACTGACTAAATGTTGTGAGTAAAGTATGAGATCATGACCAATAAACCGGTCCACCCCACCTTCCACTAAGTTCAAAAGTTCAAATCGTCTAGTGAGCAATTTAATGTCACGTAATCAAATTTATACTTTACGTATTCTGCCATATTAGACGGATTAATACCCAAACACCGGTTTAAAAACAAAACGAGAACGGGAGACAACAAATTGATTGGTAGGGTACGATATGCTTGCCACCTTCTAGGCATTGCATGCTTAATTATGTTCACACAACTCTTCGATTTTTAGTTACAGAAAAAGAAAAAGGTCATTGGCCATGGGAATACAAGTTTTAATTAATATAATGTCTGTGGATTAATCAGTTTTTGTCCCCGAAGAGGGCCATAGATCTCTGGAATATAAAAAAGGAACAGAACTTTCTTAAAATGCCCTTCCACATTCATCAGATTTTGGAGATTTTTTTTGTCTCCAGTCATGACACCCAACATAAACATGATAGAAAGTTTTCTTGTTTTATTAATCATGATTTAACAACATTATAATTTAAAATATAATAGTCTTCTGATTTCAGTAATCTTCCAGCTGGATTTTAAATTATATATAATTGTTTCATATACTTTGTTATTTACTTAAAAAGATGAAAAATTTTAGCATGTGTAATACGCACACTGTTTAATACATCATTAAAATTGCTTGACGTTTAACAATATTATTAGATTAAGTGACCTTAAAGAGCTTTACTAATCACGGAAGCAGATGCCGGGCGGGGGGGGGGGGGGGTTAAATGTATACTTTTTGACATAGGAGGGCCAACTTATAGTTTTATGAGGAATCATATGCTATTATTATTAATGTTAGCATTACGCACAAACTTAAGTAATTTGTTTAAACATTTAAATTTACTCTGAACTAATTATGTTAATACATGTAAAGTAATATTATTGTTGTATTAGAGAGTGTACTTAGAAAATTCGGAGTAAACACAACACCAAGAATTTTACATGGAAAACCTCTTCAAATTGAAGAGTAAAAACCACGGGACCTTCGGGTCCACTCCAAAAGCTTCACTATAAATCAAGAGAGGTTACAAAAGAGTACCTACACCAATATGTGTAAACTCAAACCAACAAGGAAGCTAAAACTTCATCAACAACATAAAAGAGATGAGAATAGAGAAAATTTCACCTAGAAAACAGAACACTGTTCAGACGACCATAACTCGGAATCAGCAAGTTGAAATCCGAATCCCACCGTCCAGAATGTAGTCCTATGAGTCTTCTACCTCCAGTTAAAATTTGAGAGCATTCCAACAACAAATGACCGTCCGATCGAAAGAAAACCCAAAACTGTGCTGGTAGAAAATAGCTGCGAAAATCTCTTTTCTTTTTTTTTTTTTTCCAAAACTCACTGTTTCTTCTCTCTTAAATTATATTAGAAGAGCAAAAAAAACCAAGGGTTTTATAACATGTTGGGCTGGGCTATGGGCTCTTTTTCAAGACCCACAAAGGAGGGAAAATATTACATGGCCCAACAAATCTCTCATTTTTCCCGACTATGTGAAAGTCACAAATCTCTTGCCATCCCGGCAAGAGTACAACACACATCAAACTTCCACCTAGGCAATGCCTTAGTCATCATATCAGCCCAATTATCATCAGTATGAACTTTTTCATGCTCCAACAACTTATCATCTAACACTTCACGTATCCAATGATACCTCACATCAATGTGTTTAGATTTAGAATGAAATGTTGAGTTTTTACCAAGATGAATTACACTTTGACTATCACAAAATAGCACATACTTAGATTGAGAGTGTCCAATTTCCTTGAGAAATTTCTTCATCCAAAGCAACTCTTTACAACCTTCAGTCGCTGCAATGAACTCAGCTTCAGTGGTAGACAAAGCAACACATTTCTGCAATCGAGATTGCCATGAAACAACTCCCCCTGCAAAGGTAATCAAGTAGCTTGAAGTAGATTTCTTGGTATCAACATCCCCAGCCATATCTGAATCCGTGTAGCCTTCAAGAATAGATTTCTCATTGCCAAAACAGAGTCTCAGATTAGAACTTCCACGGATATATCTCAAAATCCATTTTCACCGCTTCCCAATGTTCTCTTCCTAGTTTTCAAAAGAAAACGGCTGACAACACCAACATCATGAGCAATATCAGGCATCGTGCAAACCATAGCATACATCAAACTACCAACTGCTGAAGCATAAGGAACTTTTTCCATCTCTTTCTTCTCATCATCAGTAGAGGGGCATTGTTTGACACTCAATTTGAAGTGACTAGCAAGTGGAGTGCTAACAGCTTTGGCCTTATCCATTCTGAATCTCTGGAGCACTTTCTCAATGTAGCTCTCTTGAGATAACCAAAGCTTCATTGCAGTCCTATCACGAGTGATCTTCACTCCAAGAATTTGCTTTGCTGGTCCCAAGTCTTTCATGGCAAAAAACTTGCTCAATTCCTGCTTCAAATCTGTAATCCTGGAAGCATTCTTACCAACAATAAGCATATCATCAACATAAAGAAAAAGTATGATAAAATCATCAACAGAAAACTTTTGCACAAATACACAATGGTCAGAATTAGTCTTCTTAAAGCCATTCTGTCACACCCCGTCTCCGGAATGATGACATGGCAGTGCCCCATTGGTAAATGAAACACCAAAGCCGACAAACAGAGTTACTAAAAGAAAATTCATTAGATAAATCCATAAATAGTAATAAAACAGTAGCGGAAGCGTTATTCTAAAAATGAAATGTTTCTAAATTATTACATTTGAAAAGAACCTACAAGTTCCAAAATAAATAACTATAAATGAAAAACAAGTGTGAACTAATCCAGTTAGAATCACTCTTCGTAATCCCCATCCCAAGCTCCATCATCACAGGTATAATCAACATCTACAAAACCTGAAAAACAAAACCGGATATCGGACTGAGCTCCGGTGCTCAGCAGGGACCTAAAAGCGATAATATAGATAATAAACACGAAACGAAAGCAGAGGCAGAATAAAGCAGAAGCAGATAATGCAGATGCCGCTTTTCCCCAGAATACCCCTATGGAAGTATATGCAAAGCGACTCAATCCAAGTCTTTCAAAACTCGGGAACTAAGTGCGGGGACGATGCGATACAGATCTTTGAAAGCAGATCGAAAGCGAGAGGTTCGAAAGCGAGCGATACGAGTGGACTACACAGCTGCGGTTTTCAGAAATATGAGATGCAAACATGTGCAACAATGCACTAAACAATACCCCAATCATCCCAACTCGTATGCGACCACATAGACTCCAAGCAACCAACAATTAAAGACCCCAAAATAAATGTTCGACTATACTTATCAAATCGACATCCCGGATCGGAATTCATGACATGAGCATCCCATACTACTCATGCACTACAACCAATAGTTATGTCGGACAATCGAGTATAAAACAACAATTAAGCAATTAACAACATTCTTCGCACCTAAAGCGATTCCATAGCAGAGTATACGACAAGCACCACGTGTTGCCCATCCAGTACACCCAATCACATACTGCGTCTTAGATACTTAGAACATCGCTAAGGCTATGACACAACAATCCCACCACATGAGCTCGGTTATCTATTCACTACTACTCAGCCAATAACTGGTAGTGGTCCCAGGTTATCAACCAAACTAGGGACGGTTCGAGTAAAACTCGTGGGTTCGGATAGCCCCCCAAACTAAGGGCCACAGATTTTAAGGATCAACCCATTTACATTGTCTCATCATCCCCCTATCGGGGACTCCACAAAACCACTACCAGTATCTAATGATTGGTCCCACTAGATGAAGACCACGAGCTGCAAAGAGCATAAGACCTCTTGGGGTCGCAGAACAGATTATGACAGAAGGCGGGCGGATCCTGCTGACTAGAGATCCTAGACAAAGGCTCAAAGAGGGCGACGACACGGTCGACCACACCAAATAGGACTGAAAGAATGACACTAATTAAGACGACTCAATTAAGACTCAAATAAGGCATTTACGGAAAAGGGCGACCAAAATGCAATCAATCAAGGAGGCAATTACGATCGATTTCCAAAAGCAGATATGAGCAGTTCATAGACAGTTTATGCGAGTATAGCAATTTATGATAGCTTTAGAAAAGCGATTACAAGACATGCTCAATTTACCCAATTCAAGTAGGCATCAATTAAATTAACAATTAACATCAAATACTCAATCTATAGCAGTTCATGAAATTGAATATCCCAAATACAGTAAAAACATGACAGGACACTATATCAGTATTAATTATAATTACAGTACAGAAATCAACATAGGAAAGCGAGGTCCCTACCTGTTACGGAGATAAAATAATGACAAACCCGAAATCAGTTCTGGCAGCTCACTTCCGGGGCAATAACTTTCTGCTGAAAACTCCGATTCATGATCCGCCAGCGCTCACTCGAAGGTCTTTCAATTATCTTCGAATCGGTATGTTGTAGGTCGAAAACGGAGATCGATAACCCCCTTAAACGTCTCGCCAAAATTCTGGACAGAATGTTTGAATCGCCCAAAAAAACTCTTCTTGGCTTGTTTCGTGCGCGCTGCTACACGCGGCTGCTGCCGCTGCTTCTTTTTCTTGTTTTCTGATTGGGCAACACTCCCAATGAGAGAATCCCACTTTGATAATTTGTGCCTTTTTCTTTTTCTCCTCCTAGCCGCCGCCGCTCCCCTTTCTTGCGTTTTTCTTTTTCTTGTTTTCTTTCGCTGCGCGGGTTCCAAGAACCCATGATCCCATGTAATGTTTGTTTCCCTTTTCTTATTCTTTTATTTTTATTTCATTTAATTGATTCCATTCCATTTGTTTTTCTTGATCTCACGAAAAGCCTTGCCTTATTTATTTATTTATTTTTTTCCCAAAGCCAGCCAAGTCCTATTTTCTTAATTCCTTTTAATTTAATTTCCATTTATTTCATTCTCAAACGTCCCTAAATTACGATATGTGTACGAAATGCTCCTCAATAAAACGTGCACAAAAATAACACGTACCATGTTGTAACAGTTAATTAGACACGTAGGCACATCATCACACAAAATAAATTACGCCTACACAGTCACTCGCGAAAAGTTAATTACACGTCAAATATCGCGTAAGCAAAAGTCACGGATTTTACACATTCTTCCTCATAAACGACTCAAACCTCTTGTACCACTGTCTCAGTGCTTGTTTCAAGCCATATAAACTTTTCTTCAACCTGCAGACATGATCTTCTTTTCCTTTAACCTGAAAACCTTAAGGTTGTTCCATATAAATTTCCTCATCAAGATCACCATGAAGAAAAGCTGTCTTCACATCCATCTGCTCAACCTCTAAATCAAGGCTTGCAGCCAAACTAACCACAGTTCTGATAGAAGACATTTTAACAACAGGAGAAAATATTTCTGAGAAGTCTACTCCATTTCTTTGACCAAACCCTTTGACAACAATTCTAGCTTTAGGACGTGGATCTGGAGAGTGCTCTTGCGGCTTCCATCTATAAACCCACATATTCTTCAAAGCTTTCTTGCCCTTTGGCAACTTCACTAACTCAAATGTGTGATTGTCATAGAGAGACTTCATTTCATCTTCCATTGCACTTAACCACTGGTCTTCCTGCTCACTTCCCATGGCCTCCTGAAAGCTCTCTGGTTCTTCCCCCACCAGTCATCAACACATACTGATCAGGAGGATACAAAGTATTATCCTTTCTGACTCTGGTAGACCTCCTAGGTAGTGCAACTTGTGGTTCCTCTGGCAAATCTGGAACTGCTGGAACATGATCATTTATATCAGCATCATCTGGAACTGCTGGAACATGATCATCAACATTATCATCATCTGAGATCTCAATATCAGCTGCATTCGGTTCCATCTCTGTCTGAACTTGCTCCGCTCCTCAACTGTAACAGGTAAACGGTGAGGAATATCCCTGTTCAAATCAACAAGATCCTCGAACTCGTGACCTCATGCTCGTGGAGCTTTCTCAACATCCTTGATAGTCCGGTCTTCACGGGAATACTACATCTCCGATTCGATAAGTTTCGTCCCCAATCGGATCATACAACCTCGTATCCAAACTCATCGGCCATAATCCGAGAAAGATACTACTCGTCTAGTCTTGGTATCCAATTTAGACCTTTCATCTTTTGGAACATGAACAAAGGCCTTGCAACCAAAGACTCTCAAATGATTGTAGGAAGACTTCTTACCTGACCAAACATTCTCTGGAACATCTCCATTTAGAGCAACTGCAGGAGACAAATTAATTACATGAACTGCAACAGATAAAGCTTCACCCCAGAAGCCTTGTGATAACTTACCTCAGAAAGTAAACATCTAACTCTCTCAACTAAAGTTCTGTTCATCATTTCTGCCAAACCATTCAACTGAGGAGTCTTGGGAGGAGTCTTCTGATGTCTGATACCTTGCTCTCTGCAATACTGATCAAACGGCCCACAATACTCACCACCATTATCTGATCGGATACACTTGACTTTCTTCCCAGTCTGTCTCTCAACAGAAACTTGAAATTCTTTAAACTTATCCAGAACTTGGTTCTTAGTCTTCAAAACATAGACCCACGTTTTCCTGGAACAATCATCAACGAAAGTCACAAAATAAGATGCACCACCAAGTGACTGTACTTTCATAGGACCACACACATCAGAATGAATCAGCTCTAACAAACTTGATTTCTTGTAAGGAGGGTTAGACTTGAAAGACACTATGTTCTGCTTTCCTGTCATACAATGATCACACTTATCCAATTTTGCAGTACTAACTCTAGAAAGGGCATTCTTTCTATTAAAATGTTAAGTCATTTCTCACTAATGTGACTCAGCTGCCTGTGCCATAGATAAGGTGAGATTTTGTTGTCCACCACATTGACACTACCAGAAATCGCAGCCTGCATCAAATACAAATTAGAAGCAAATTTGTTTCCACGAGCCACAATAAAAGAACCTTTAGATAACTTCCACTCTCCTCCTTCAAACACATTACGAAAACCATCATCATCAAGTTTTCCAACTGAGATCAAATTCAACCGGATATCTGGAGAGTGCTTGACACATCTGAGAAGTAACTCACTGCCATTACTAGTCTTCAAACACACATCACCTATGCCAACAACTGGTGGCACGCCCTCATTGCCCATCCTAAGAGCTCCAAAGTGGCACGCCTTCATTGCCCATCCTAAGAGCTCCAAAGTTTCCAAGAGTGTAGGAATAGAAGAATTCTTTCTTTTTAGCAAAATGAAGTGAAACACCACTATCAACTACCCAGTCAGTGTCATGAGATGCATAATTAATCACATCCTCATCATAAACAACAAAGAAATCCTCTGAAGTAACAGTAGCAACAAAATCAACACTGTTATCTTTCACTTCTGTATTACCACCATTCTTCTTATCTTTCTTCCACTTGAAGCAATGTTTCTTGATGTGTCCTTTCTTTCCACAGTAATGACATTCCATATCCTTGAACCTTGATCTGGACTTGCTTATGCTTTTATCTCTGTTTTCATAAGTCCTGTTCCTGTCTTTCCTCTATTTTCAGTAGCAAGGACATCTGAGTGGGAAGATGATGTCCCTGAATTAGATCTTCTAACCTCCTCATCTAAAATACCATCTCTAGCATACGCTAAAGACATGGCACCAACAGGAGCATTGTTAATATAAGAGGCCCGGAAATTTTCCCAAGATTCAGGTAAACAGCTAAGCAACCAAAGTCCCAAAACTTCATCATCAAGTTTAATACCAATATCAGATAACTGACCATAAGCTCCTTCAAATTCATTGACATACTCCATGACAGGAGTGCCCTATTTATATCTCAAATATATCAGCCGCTTCATACAAAACAACTTGTTGTTTCCAGATTTTGCGGCATATGTATTCTCAAGGTTTTCCCACAATTTCTTGGCATCTGTTTCCTTTAAAATAACATTCTTAACATTTTTGTCAACCCAACTTCTAATAAAACCGTAGACCTGGCGATGTTCAATAGTCTATTCCGCATCAGATTTAGAATCAGGCTTCGAACCAAAAATGGGTGCATAAAAACCTTTAACATATAACAAATTTTCCATCTCAGTACTCCAACAATGATAATTTTTACCATTCAAACGAGTAATCTGGCTCATATTCGGTTCCATATTTTAGACAAGCAGATAATCACACAGCAACCAAAGCTCTAAAACCACTGTGTGGGGAGAAACCATAATATAGTCCAAGCAACCGAACAAACAAGATCAAATATGCTTGACAAAATATCTCCCAAGCTTGAATAAAAATGTAGGACATCAAACAATAATTCCAAAACCTCTAGATGACAGTTGCGAATGCAGCAGAACAATAATAATGGAGCAAGTAAATGAAAGATAAATCAAGCAAACACAACACCAAGAATTTTACGTGGAAAACCTCTTCAAATTGAAGAGTAAAAACCACGGGACCTTCGGGTCCACTCCAAAAGCTTCACTATAAATCAAGAGAGGTTACAAAAGAGTATCTACACCAATATGTGTAAACTCAAACCAACAAGGAAGCTAAAACTTCATCAACAACATAAAAGAGATGAGAATAGAGAAAATTTCACCCAGAAAACAGAACATTGTTCAGACGACCATAGCTTGGAATCAGCAAGTTGAAATCCGAATCCCACCGTCCAGAATGTAGTCCTATGAGTCTTCTACCTCCAGTTAAAATTTGAGAGCATTCCAACAACAAATGACCGTCCGATCGAAAGAAATCCCAAAACTGTGCTGGCAGAAAAATAGCTGCGAAAATCTCTTTTTTTTTCTCCAAAACTCACTGTTTCTTCTCTCTCTTAAATTATATTAGAGGAGCAAAAAAAAACCAAGGGTTTTATAACATGTTGGGCTGGGCTATGGGCTCTTTTTCAAGACCCACAAAGGAGGGAAAATATTACATGGCCCAACATATACAAGATCGAATGTAAGTAAACTTTAAATCTAATTTCTAATTGTTGATTGTGTTTTTCTGATAGTTAAAAACTGCTTTAGGAATTTAGAATTAGCAAATACGAAAGAAATATTCTTAACTTGCCAGATACTTTCTTAACTTATTTTGGTTTATTGAAGATGTCAAAATTTAAGCTCGAGCCAGGTTTAGGTTTGGGCACGGTTTTAGTTTTCCAAATTTATTTTGTAGTTAGCCTCTATTTTCTTGTCTAAATGCGAGATCAACTCTTGAAATTGTATCATGGTCCGAAAATTGTGTTGAGAAGTGTAAATCGTTTGAGGTTAATGCAATAACTTCTAATTCGGTGTTTAAATATCAATGTAAAGAAAACGTATGTGAGCCTTCAAAGACTTCAAAGACGGTGTAATAGAGAAGTAAATTTAATATGCATTTAAAGTTTTTGATTTAGACTTGGCGCATGTTTGGCAAGTACTGATAATACCAAGGGTGAATATGAAGCTTATTTGTTTCAGTATGATTGATAACAAAATTTTGTTACTAGTTAATTGTTTGATAACATACAATTAGATATTTTATGGGAATGAGACCTGAATCTTTCTTTTCCAACTGATTAAGATTCGCTTATCTAAGTGAAAAAAATATTATACAAATTGTTATTCAATAATATCAGGATTTAGCTTTCATTCCATGCAAAGTACTTATTTGATCTCATGTTTCTCTTCATGTGCACTGCACAGAGAGCGCGGCGCACTGAAACTTTCTAGATTTGATAGCAAGATAAGATATGTCCAAAGTGTGGGGAAAACTATTAGAACAGGAGAATGAACCTCATATTGAAACACAATTGCCAACCACGGCAAGCCATTATGTCTCGACACGATAAACAAGAGTTGAAAAGGGACAGATAGGAACTGCAATTAACCTTGAAGAGAGATCCACTCTGACTTCTGCAAATGGAGTTGAGGATTCTAAATTGTTCGACCGGTCCCTTGCCTAAAAATCCTCTTGCGAAATCTTATTTTGGAGCAAAAGCAGAAACAGGTAAGCTACAAGGTGGCTGGCTTTCCTATATGTTCGACCCTCTGAAAATACTTAAATTACATGTCATTAGAATAATATTGTTTTTTTCTTAGCACATATCGACCCTCTGCATATTCTCTACATGCGTGGTATGTGAGACAATACATGTTAATTTATGGTCATGAACTCATTCAAGATAGAACTGGAAATACATTAATCAAATGACTATATGAAGCAGCAAACTACAGCTATTGAACATTTACATAATTGTGGCCAAGAATTCTTTCTTCAGCTATTGAACATTACATGATCAAAGGGCTAACTAGATGTTCAAGAAACATCGTTGATTATGATATTCCTATCATATTATACAGTAATCATCTATTTCAAACAAAAAAAGAACATTACAGAGACAAAATGTGAAGCAGTGAATGCAACAAAGTCGAAGTTTACATGTTACCAATATAACACGGGAACTGACATACGCCAAACCATCGCGTATTCAGTATTCAAACTTATATCCCTGCTTGTTGCAGAATTCCCTGAATATGCATAACTTATAAATGAAGCAAATTATCAAAACTAACAATCGAATTAACAATCTGATAAATGAAGAAATTCCCCATCATTTTACATATGCAATAAAAGAATACCGCAACCTTTTCTAGTAACTTCAGAGCAAACAAGATAACTTCTTAGAGTTTTCCTCCATTGAGTGTGCAAGGAAAGCAATACAAGGAAAGACAGCCACCTTGAAGCTTACCTCTTTCTACTTTTGCTCCAAAATAAGATTTGGCAAGAGGATTTTTAGGCAAGGGACCAGTCGAACAATTTAGAATCCTCACAGTGGATCCGTCTTCAAGGTCACTTGCAGTTCCTATCCGTCCCTTTTCAGCTCTTGTTTATTGTGTCGAGACATAACGGCTTGCCGTGGTTGGCAATTGTGTTTCAATATGAGGTTCATTCTTCTGGCACTTTCTTTTTTGCTAATAGTTCTCCCCACACTTTGATCATATCTTTTCTTGCTATAAATGTCATTTTTCTCATCAAATTCATAAAGTTCGAATACGAACTCCCTGCCCAGTGCACATGAAGAGAAACATGAGATCAAATGAGTATTTTTTTTTAATGGAACGAAAGCTAAAAACTGATACTATTGCACAACAATTTGTGTAATATTCTTTCACTTGGATAAGTGAATCTTAACCATTTGACCTTTTTCGTTTGAAAAGAAAGATTCAGGTCTCTTTCACTTAAAAAAGTTTTCAACTGTTTATGTTTGAAATACGAGATCCCATTCCCACAAAATACCTAATTGTATGTTATTAAATCTTAAACAATAAACTAGTAACAAAAATCTGTTATCAATCATATTGAAATAAACAAGCTTCATATTCTGGTATATCAGTACTTAAACATCGCCAAGTCTAAGTTGTAAGCATAAATTACATTCAAAGATTCAAATCCTCATTTGAATATGCAAGTCTTAACTTCATTCGCCAATTAGAAATTATTGCATTAACCTCAAACGATTCACACTTCTCCATAAAATTTTCAGACCATGATACAATTTCAAGAGTTGATCTCACATTTAGACTAGAAAATAGTGGCTAATTACAAAATGAACTTGGAAAACAAAAAATCAGACCCAACCTGAACATGGCTCGAGCTTAAATTTTCACAGCTTCAATAAGCTAAGAAATTGTTTAGCAAGTTACGAACTTTTCTTTCTTATTGGCTAATTCTAAATTCGTAAAGCAGTTTTTAACCATCAGAAAAACACAATCAACGATAAGGAACTAGATTTAAACTAAAGTTTACTTACATTTCATCATCAGGCATATCAAGTAAAGATATAGCCCACATCTCTTCCAGGAATTCCAATGCTTTGCCATCAAGTTCATGCAGTCTGGGAGAAGCAAGAACAAATAAGTAGAAACATGAAATCAAATGACAAATAATAGTTTGTTCTTGCATTGGGATAAACAAATCTTACTATTTGTTCTTTCCATTTTAATGGAAAATGGAGAAGAATATGAGCACACGTTTTAGATTATATGGCTTCTCATGAGTCGCGATAATGCATTGGTTATGGCCTCCTACGAGCAATTCCCAGTGACGGATCCAGGACTCGAGATTAGTGGGGTCAGGGACGATTTTAGAAGGGCCCGAAATTTTTAAAAATACTATTAGACATGGTAAATTTTAGTAAATTTTATATGTAGTTAGGAGTATTTTATCAAGTTCGCACCCCTCTCAACATAAAAAAATGACTGAGAATGAGATGTCTTGCAGGAAGGAATTGAGACTTGAGAATTGAGAGACAAGACTATTTTTTATTGAGAGCAACTTGTTAAATATCCCGCGAAGCGGGGAGGAATTGAGACTTGAGAGCTGAAAGACAGTACTATTTTTTATTGAGAGCAACTTGTTAAATATCCCGCAAAACGGGAAGGAATTGAGACTTGAGAGCTGAGAGACAAGACTATTTTTTATTGAAAGCAACTTGCTAAATATCCCGTGAAGCGGGAAGGAATGGAGACTTGAGAGCTGAGAGATAAGCTATTTTTTATTGAGAATAACTTGTTAAATATCTTTTAGAAACAAAAAGTAATTTTAAGTCTTTACAATATTTAAAGATGCTTGTTAAATATCTTCTAGAAACAACAAAAATGATTAACACCACTGCTCCAGTGCGGAACGAGAATTGTTCCGTACGTGCGGAACGGATTCTTATCTTTTAAATCAAAATTTTGAGAATGTTTATTTTATTAGTGGGGTCATTAAATTTTTTGTGTGGGGTTATTGATACACTTATTATCTAAATGGAATAAAATATATCATATATAATTAAAATTTTTTTTTTTTTCACTGGGGTCATTTGACCCCAGTGACCCTTACCTGCATCCGTCACTGGCAATTCCATCCATCTCATTTACAAAATAAGAAAACCATAATTTTCAATTACTTTGATGGTTATTTAATTTAAAGAAAGAGATGCGTGAATATCAATCCATAAAAAAATAATAGATTTAAAGAAAGAGATGCCATTGTTTTTCACCCAAGTATGCTAGTATAGTATATTAATTTTTTACTGTTGTCTTTCTTTTCTTAGACTAGTATACATTATATGGCTTCTCGTGGTAATGCACTGGTTATGACCTCCTGTGAGCATTTCATCCATTTTAAGAAGCGGAGTGAGGATTCGAACTTATAATCTCTACGTTAAGAGGCCTCAACCATGGTCACTAGACCAATGCCTCATTTGCATAATAAGAAAATTATAATTTTCAATTTCTCTGACAAGTAGACCAAGTAATTATTTAAAGAAAGAGATACATGAAACAAAACATAAACATCAACCAGTAAATTTTATTTTTTTCTTAGCCATAGTTTTTTCACCCAAATAAACTAGTATATTACTCTCTCCATTCCCATTTAATTGTCGTTTAGGAGATTTATAACTATCCAAATTAATTGTCGTTTAAAACTTTTGTATTAGTTGTCAACAATTTATTCCAATTATACCCTCGACATTTCTTTTATTTGTCGCCTCTGCCATCCCTATTTTTTCCTAGGTAATATTGAAACTTTCGATGAAAATGACAAGTTCTTAATTTTTTAAAATTGTCTAAAGAGTCTTATATTTAGGAATGAAGGGAGTATTTTGTTAGAACTAATATATTAATATATTTTTGTTCCCAGGTTAAGCATATTCAATTATCTTTTAACTATTAATCTGTGCATGCATGTAAATATATGCTACTCCCTACATTCTCATTTAATTGTCATTTACATGTCATTTATTAGGTGTTAATAATTTATTCCAATTATACCCTCAACATATATTTTATTGGAAAAGTGAAAAAGGAGGAGGAATGAAGGGGTATTATTAGAATTGTGGTAGAAAGATTATTGTTTGTTTGAGTTCCTTACTTTTTTCAAGGTGTTCTAAACGACCTATATTGAGGAATGGAGGGAGAACATATTATGTGACTCGTGAGGGGAAAAACAATATTTGGACATAGGATCCTACTTTGTGCTATCAACTCCGATTTTATTTTTCTTAATATTATTATTATTATGTTAGTAGATCCTACACCATTACAAAGGGAGTAGTGGAAGGGAAATGAGCATGAAGCCCTAGACCAACTCATATTCTTCATATTTTTTTTTTTGTTTTATTGTTATTAGAATAAGAAAACCGATCGAATTGTAACAATAAAATTTGAAGTTGCTTACCGAACATAATCAAGAATTTCATTTGAGATTAGGACTTCAAACCCAGACTCACCAAAAAGATTTTTGGGTCCAAATATCTACTATGTTGAGTCTGGGTCTTTACTTAAGACCCAGATCCAACTATGTTGGGTCTGGATAAGTCTCGATCTAGCTCACAAACTTACTAATAACATAATCAACAAGTTCAATGTCAGTTAGCCACCGCTGCCTTGGCCCGCGTCAGCCACTGCCGCTTGCCAAATCTGCAAATTTTGTTGTTAAGGTGAGAACCCATTTCAAGAAGAAATCAAAGCTACCATATCACCACTATCAATAATGGATACAATTTAGTTCAATTCGTTAGTCCACATAACCACTCAATAATCAACAGAATCACTAAACCAAAAATTGAACAAATAATATTTCAACTTTGCAAATTCATCCACTTCAAAACACTGAAATTATCACTCTAAAAATTATCACGGCTATGAATAGCTGATAGGAGCTACTGCAGATGAGCTGGTACAAGTTCAATTGACAGCCGGAAAAGCATTTAAATTCTCAATTTGATTCAATTAGTGAAAATTAACATAATAAACACTCGATAATCAACGGAATCAATAAACCAAAATGTGCGAAATTAAAATGCATGCATCGAATTTTCTGGAAACAAACCTATAAGATTCAATGCCGGAGAATCTAATCCAAAGAGAGAAAGTTCCAGATTCACCGGAGAGGATTTGAGGAGCTGATTGAAACCGCTGCGATCAGAAGATATGCCTGGGATTATTCGGTCTCTGCACCAAAAATATTATTCACTCCCTTTCTTATAAGACTTTCATGTAGTTGCAAAAATTAATAAAAGAAGAATTAAAATGTTAATATTATTATTTTAAATAAAATTAGTAACTCATATTTAAAAAATAATAAAATATATTTTATTTTTTAAAATTTACGCGAAATATAGTGGAAGTTTTATATTAAGTAATAAAGGTAGTATTTCATATTTAATTTGGGCAAGGACAAAGACAGGGGTGGGGGAAGGAGGCAGTTGCTTTCTTAAGATTTTTAAAAATAATACTACATATAGTAAACTTTATATGTAATTTGAAATATTTTATCAAATTCACTCATAACAATTTTTTTTTGCAATTTTTATATGTACTTTGACATACTGTTACAGTTTTTGCCTCTAACGAAATTTGTATACTGTTGCAGTTTTCGCCTCTAACGTCAAATTTCTAACTTCGTTCCTAAATTTGGGTCTAATAAACCGATCAAGAACGCAACTTCCACAGTTTTTTCGGAGAAAAGGTTCAAGGGACGGTAGGAGGAAAAGTAAACAAAAACAATGAGATAACAATTTTGTCTCCAAATTTCGTTGGATAGCCACCTACTTCAAGTTTCGGGAAAATTCTAATATAGGGTGGTCTTTGTGGGACAGGCCCACAGTTATCTCATATGAATTGAGGAGGAACTTATTTTACAGATATGTTCCACTTCAACTTATATGAGAGTATCGTGGAGCCAGGGCTATATGGATCGGTCAATGCCAAAGTGACCCCAAATTTCCCCAATCTAAGGAAAATTGTTTTCAAAGACTTTTGCAAGAGATCTTTTCTCATGACGTGGACTTCTATATTCACATTTAAAGTTAGATACATGATCATTAGAGAATTGTGATAGAAAGACTTATATGTATATTTAGATATAGGGTTCACAATGAACTGTGAAAGAAAAACTTATTGCACAAGTATTCGGACCTAGTTACCCCGTTACTCCTTTTGCTTATTTTTGTTTTTTCCTAATATGTCCAAAAATAAATGTTCAATTTTTTGTTAATTTCGTATAGAGGAATATTTGATAATTTCAGAACAGATGATGAACACATGTTCTCTTACCAAGAAGGCATTTGTCTTACGAAGAACACATGTTCTGTTAACAAGAACACACATTCTCTTGCCAAGAAAACGTATTTTTGTCTACTGAACACATTTTCTCTTACTAAGAACACATGTTTTTGTCTACTGAACACATGTTTTTTACAGGCAATGCTGACTAGTACATGTGTTTAGGACTCTCAAAACACAAGAACATGTATTTAGGACACAAGAACAAGTGTTCATAATACAAGAACATGTGTTCTGAACACAAGAACATGTATTCTGAGAATAAGAACACATGTTTAATGAGTGTGAACACCTGTTTATTTCAGAAATTGATTCGGCAAATACGAGAGCATATATTAACCAATGTAGTTGTTAAGCTAAATCTCAAAGCACGGGCCCAAAAATTGAAAAAACATTAAGAAAAAAGTAAAGAGATATAACATTTATTAATTAGTTATTGATCAGAACAGATGATGAACACATGTTCTCTTACCAAGAAGGCATTTGTCTTACGAAGAACACATGTTCTGTTAACAAGAACATGTGTTTTTATCTACTGAACACATGTTCTCTTACCAAGAACACATGTTTTTGTCTACTGAACACATTTTTTTTACATGGCAATGCTGACTAGAACATGTGTTTAAGACTCTCAAAACACAAGAACATGTGTTTAGAACACAAGAACAAGTGTTCAGAATACAAGAACATGTGTTCTGAACACAAGAAGTTGTTAAACCAAATGATCTCAGCCGTTAGATTTTAGATCCAATGGTGCGTAATAGTTTTGCATGGTGCAGAACAATTAATATTCCGCACTGGATCTAACAATTCCAAATTCCCAACATCCCTGCAACACAAATTCAAGACAAATGAAGTTACTATTCATCGTCTTCTCCAACAAACCAAGCATAATCGAGTTTGACTGGAGTAAAAGTATAGTTTTTTTCCCTTCCTTTCTTTTGCATGTTTTAAAAAAAAAAAAATAACATTTTTTAATTTTAACTTCTAGTTTGGGTTCTTGATTTTTGGGCTCTGTTGGGTTCATGATTTTTGATAAAAAAAAAAGACTGAATCTTGACAGAAAAAAATAGTTTCCAAGGCTAAACAACAAAAAACCAATATATTTGCAACGAAATTTTATAAAAGCAAAAGTTTTTTCGCAATAATGTTCATCGGAGTTACTATTCACCGGAGCTGTTTGATTGGAATAACTGTTCATCGTCTTCTCTGAAAAAATTTGGGGAACTCTTGAGCTTCTTTATGAGAATGAAGAAGGGAGAAGGAAGAAGGAAGAAGGAGAGAGATGATATAGTATAATAGCTTGGTAGAGTAGAGCATTTAAAAATAAAGATAAAATAAATTTAGTCTTCCAAATCACTAAAAGGGTAAAATAGTCATTTGACACCCTCAATTTGGGGGTTTAGGGTTTCTATCCCCAAAATTCTAGAAGTAAAGCATTTTCCTATTTAGATATAGGGTTCTCAATGAACTGTGAAAGAAAAACTTATTGCACAAGTATTCAGACCTAGTTACCCCGTTACTCCTTTTGCTTATTTTTGTTTTTCCCATTACTTCCTTCGTTCTAATTTAATTGTTATATGTATGATCATATGTGTAGATATTAAAGTTTTGATGAATTATATAACAAAACTGTTTGAAAGTCTAAAATACCTATAATTAAAATTTTCAACCAACCGATCACATCTTGAATTGTATTGAAAATCGTCAATTTTATTTAACTAGGGGTAAAATTAAAAAATAAAGTTAATAATTATTTTTTTTTAGAAATAAAATAATTAATTTGGAACGAAAAGAGTATTAGCTAATTCAATGAAAAAATTATTTTACTATGCCATGATTTCTAGGTCCTTACCTTAAAAAAACTTCTTAGATGATTTTTTTTTTTTGGGTACAAATCTTAAGAAATACTTTTAAAATTTATGTTCAATAATGAATAAATATTGGAAGAACGTATTTACACTCCTTAAAAAGAGGACAAACTATATAGACACTATTTTTTGGTTAATTGGTGAAATTCGTCCCTAAACAAATTACGATTGGTGAATTGGGTCCCTAATCATTTTTTTTTTAATTTTGGGTCCCTAAACAATTTGCTTTTTTGTACCATGGGTCCTTCTGTTGGAAAACCCGCTAGTCAACGGTTAGTCAACACGATTTTCAAAATTTCACTCAAAATGCAAGGATATTTTTGGTATTTCCTATACTAATTCAACCCAAACCCACCCACCCGCCTATACCTGCCTCTACCCACCCATTCCCTCTTCTTCCTCTTCCCTTTCTTCTTCAACCTCTATTTTTACCAAACTCCCATTTCATAACCCATTTCCATAATTAACACACAATATAAATTCAATTACTCAATTGGATACTTGTTTTCTTCCTCCTCACCTTCTTCTTCAACCTCTATTTTTACCGAGCTCCCATTTCGTAACCCATTTCCATAATTTGTTTAGGGACCCAAGTCACCAATAGTAAATTGTTTGGGGATGAATTTCACCAATTTGCCTTAAAATTAAAACCCATATTTTTTTCCAACTTTGTGTGTGTGTTTTATTGGTTGTGGGGTGGTTTGGATTTTCTGAAATGTGGGTTGTTTATAATGGGATTTTGGACTATAATTTTCTATGAGTTAGTGAGACTTTAAACAAGTATAAGTTCTCGTAGGCTTGATTTAATAAAAAATTGTGGTCTTGGTCTTTCTTTATAGTAGGTGAATCCGAGCTATTTCTATAATTACAAAATTAATACATGTTAATTTTTATTAATGAGAACCCGGGTTCGACACCCACATCAACATTTTTATTCTATTATTTCCCATATATTGTCATATTATAACGACGATGTTGAAAATATAGTTTCTAGACTCGACTTCTAATTTATTTTTTAACCCATGATGCCTATTTGCCTTTGTTTATTTGCTCAACAATATATTGAGTCAACTCATGGACTAAATGAGTTGAAGTCTACTAAGTTTAAGCTCGGCTCACATTTTAGATGAGCCAAATTTTTTAGCTCGTGTATTGCTAATTTGGCTCGTGAGTTGAGCTCGTCAAGCCAAATATCGAATCGAAACATGATCAACTTACGAGCCGACTCAACTCACTTCCACCCCTATTTGTAGATAGAGAAATTGTTTTTACAAGAATGAGGGGAAGATGAAGTCAATATTTTTTTAATAGAGTGTCAAAATAGAACCCCCCCCCCAAGGCCTTAAAAAACCCATTGCACTCCCCTCTCCATTTTTCATGAATAAAACGACTCTTATACCCACACTACTAAAACAAACTTGAAAGCAATTCATCTCATTTTTCTTTCTTTTTAAACGATTTATTACGCGATTTATTTTATCTTGATATTTTGAAAGACTTATAAGTTAAGTTCTATGTATTGTCGCGTTTTTATATTTTAAAAAATTTGTAAGTTCTTTATTGTAACTTTGTTGCGTTATTATTTTTTGAAAAAACTTGTGAAACTTATTACTATTTACATATAAAATGTATATTTAAATTTTTTGGTACGATTTATTTTACGATTCATGAGTTAACGATCCTACACCCCCTCTTTCGAATTTACGTAGAATCACGTTTTAACAACTTTGGTTCAAACCACCGCAAACAATTTTTCCTCATCTTTTCTTTAATAGGTGCAACTCCTAATTTCTCTCGAATAATCTCATTTTTCTCTCTATTCTTTCTAGTCTGCCCCCCACATCCATCGCAACATACGCATCTCTATTACACTCATTTCCTGGATATGAATCTTTTCACGGCCTCTGTACCATACAACAACGCGGGTCTAAAAATTGTTCCATAAAACTTCCCCTTCCGTCTGAATGGTATATTACGGTCGCACAAGACATCTGTTGCACCTTTCACTTTCATCCAACCAGCTTTCACTCGATGCGCCACATCCCTATCAAACTCTACATCTTTCTGAATAATAGAACCCAAATACCGAACATAATAATTCGCTACGATACTTTTGTCATCCAAACTAACTATACTATTCTCTCTACTTCGACCGGAACTAAACCTATACTCCTAATACTCAGTTTTACTTATACTAATTCTAAAGTCTTTAGATTCCAATGTTTGTCTCCACACCTCCAACTTAGTGTTAACACCTACTCTAGTCTCATCAATTAGAACAATATCGTCAGCAAATAACATACACCATGGTACGGAGTCGTGTATATGACGAGTCACTTCATCCATAACTAACGCAAAGAGAAACGGACCAAGTGTTAAGCCTTGATGTACACCAATAGTAATAGGAAACTCCTCTGTTGTCCCAGAACAAATCATAATGTTCTTACTGGTTCTCTTATACATATTCTTAACAATGTCAATATACTTACATGATATACCTTTAAATTATAGAAGGTATAATTATACAATTGGTTGATCAAAGTTAACCAACTATTAGAAAGAAATTATAGAAGACAAATGCTCTTTCTTTCTATTATCTCTCTAAAACTATTTCAAAGTACAAAAGACCAAAGGAATGGATAGCAAAAATTAATATCAAAGTAGAAAAAGTTGAAGAAATGATTGCAAAAATTAATGTCAAAGAAAAAAAAAGCCAATGGTTACACTGATTGGATATATCATATTTATAATGTAGAAGTTTCTTAAGATGTTTGAAATTTAAAAAAAAAATTGTATTTCTAATAAAGTTTTCCTAAATCAGTAGTGGTTCTAAACATTATTAATATTTCTTCTGCAATGAACTTGATTTGTAGCAAAACCTTAATACCTTCAGTTAAGAAACTCAGGTAATTGTAGCAAACCCTTAATACCTTAAAAGTCTGGCCTATTGATTTTGAGAAGCCAAATGTCACTTGAGATAAAAATATTTCGGTAAAAAGCTAGAGAATAACATAGAGTAACAAGAAACAGGAACTGGAAAAACCGTAAAGCAAATAAGATCTTCATCCCGAGGAGTAATAAGGTGAAGCATCCTCAACGAAATATGTATCAAAATTCAAACAATACATTGCATCTCAGGATGTTTCTCTTACCTTTTTAAGGTTAAGATTAGAAATATTTGCAAGAATACCTTTTAAGAAGTCTTTCAGCTGGATCAGAATTACCGAGCACGAACTTTTCAGTCAATCACTATCAATATGCATAGGTGAAGATTGAATCAAGTGAGGTAAAACATACCCTTTAACATTCAGATGATCAGTAACAAAATCCCATTAAAACAAGGACAAAGAAAAGCAACCGAGCTGAAGAACCTCAAAAATCTAACTTGGATGAATAGCACAGGATCCATCAAGGACCACTTTAATTGAGAGCCTTATGTTAATTTATAGTCATGAACTCATTCAAGATATAATTGGAAATACATTAATCAAATGACTATATTAAGCAGCAAACCACTGGATTTATTTAACTTGAAGACAAGAACATAGCTATTGAACATTTACATAATTATGGTCAAGAATTCTTTCTTCAGCTATTGAACAATATATAATCAAAGAGCTAAATGTCCAAGAAACAGTCGAAATAAAATTAATAACATTACATAATTTCAGTACAAGGGAAGCCAGTCACCTTGTAGCTTACCTCTTTCTGTTGTTGCTCCAAAATAAGATTTCGCAAGAGGATTTTTAGGCAAGGGACCAGTAGAACAATTTAGAATCCTCAACTCCATTTGAAGTGTCCGAATTATATTCCTTTTTTTTTCCTTCAAGAAGTCAGAATGGATCTCACTCCAAGGTAACTTGCAGTTCCTATATCTCCCTTTTCAGCTCTTGTTTATGGTGTCGAGACATAACGGCTTGTCGTGGTTGGCAATTGTGTTTCAACATGAGGTTCATTCTCCTGGCACTTTCTTTTTTTGTAATAGCTGTCCCCGCACTTTGGACATATCTTTTTTTGCTATCAATGTCTTTTTTCTCATCAAATCCAAGAAGGTCTAATGCGTTCTCTCTGCCCAGTACACATAAAGAGAAACATGAGATCCAATCAGTATTTTTTTAAATGGAACGAAAGCTAAATCCTGATACTATTAAATAACAATTTGTATACTATTCTTTCACTTGAATAAGCGAATCCTAATCATTTAACATTTTTCATTTGAAAATAAAGATTTAGGTCTCCTTCACTTAAAAAGTTTACAACTGTTTATGTTTGAAATACGAGATCCCATTCCCACAAAATATCTAATTGCATGTTATTAAATCTTAAACAATTAACTAGTAACAAAAATCTGTTATCAATCATATTGAAATAAACAAGCTTCATATTCACGCTCTGTACATCAGTACTTAAACATGCGCCAAATCTAAACTGTAAGCATACATTTTAATTACATTCAAAGATTCAAATCCTCATTTGAATATGTAAGTCGTAACTTCATTGGCCAATTAGAAATTATTGCATTAACCTCAAACGATTTACACTTCTCCATACAATTTGCGGACCATGATACAATTTCAAGAGGTGATCTCACATTTAGGCTAGAAAATAGTGGCTAATTACAAAATAAACTTGGAAAGCAAAAAACCAGACCCAACCTGAACTTGTCTCGAGTTTAAATTTTCACAGCTTCAATACGATTTTTTCTTTCTTATTTGCTAATTCTAAATTCCTAAAGCAGTTTGTAACTATCAGAAAAACACAATCAACAACAATATTTAAAATTTACTTACATATGATCATTAGGCACATGTAAAGCCACACCCATTCTCTCTGCCAGGTTTTCCAATACTGCCCTAAGAAATGCACTCGGTCTGGGAGAAGCAAGCACAATTAAGTAGAAAAATGAAATCAAATGACAAATCATAGATTGTTCTTGCATTGGGATCAACAAATGTTGTTGTTTGTGCCTTCTATTTTAATGGAAAAGGGAGAAGAATATGAGCGCTCATTTTAGATTATATGGCCTCCTGTGAGCCAGTTCATCTATCTCATTTGTAATATAAGAAAAATTATAAGGGTTAATTACTACCATAAAGTTAGAGGGTTGTGAGTTTGGTCCATATGTTCATAGTAATGCATTAGGAGTCTGATAGTTTTGTTTTTGTTAAAAAATGATAATAAAATAATTTCATTGCCTTTTGGCTATTTTTGCATTTCACTCTATCATTTTGAGACATTTTTAAATTTAGTTTCTATAATAAATGAATTAACCTTTTACTTCTGATTTTAAAGTTCAAACTTCCAGAAGAACAAAGATAAAAATAAGTTCCCTAAAATAGAATTCTTCCACCTTCTGTTTCTCTAGAAACTCTACCTACTATCGTCCTAGTTTCCAATACTAGTATCATCATTAATGTATATCATTCTCTAGTTTTATAATTTTAACCCTTACTCTCCCTCTCAATGAAAATTGCACACACTCGATTATCACTACTATGTGCTAATATGTTTTTCTCTCTCTTATTTCTATCGCAGTAGTTGTAATAGTTGTTGAAATAACCAACATGACGGTATTAATCAGGTGCATGCAACTTTCATTATGCCTGTGGGAGAGAGAGAGGGGGGTTATGATTGAAGATAAACATGAGATCAAATGAGTATTTTATATTCTTTCACCTGGATAAGTGAATCTGAATCATTTGACATTTTTCATTGGAAAACAAAGATTCAAGTCTCTTTAATTTAAAAAGTTTACAACTGTTTATGTTTGAAATACGAGTTATCATTCCCTTAAAACATCTAATTGTATGCTATCAAATCTTAAACAATTAACTAGTAACAAAAATCTGCTATCAATCATACTGAAACAAATAAGCTTCATATTCACCCTTGGTATATCGGTACTTACCAAACGAGAAATTTTATTTTGGTAGGTGAGTAAGTTTAAAGTTTACACCCAAGCCAATAAATACAATACACATAGGCCAAAAAGTCAATTCTCTTTCTTATGAATTTGCACTTTTGACCTACGTGTATTGTATTCATTGGCTTGAATGTAAATTTAAACTTACTCATCTACCAAGATAAAACTTCTCCTTATCAAACATGCGCCAAGTCTAAACAAAATTTTAAATGCATATTAAATGTAAAACATTGATCCAGACTAAAAAATCCTAATTATTTTGCAAATTCTTTTCACCAAGTTAGCTCATTGTTTAAATAAATCTTTGTCAAAATTCATCACAATGATCTAATATAGACTTTAGGCATCTGAGGTTAAATACCTTGAAGATATTAAAAGTATTTGTTTTGTCAATTAAGTTTTAAAATGCAAATTGATGAGTTTGAACTTCAAGTCTTCAACACATAGATATACATTCAAACAAGAAACATCCATACGTAATTACACCGAGTTTAGCAAACCCAATTGGGCTTATTTATAAACACATTTACTTTAGTTCACTATTGTAGAAGAATTTGAAGGTCCGTGTACTTTCTTTACATTGAAATTGAAACGCTGAATTAGAAGTTATTTCATTAACCTCAAACGATTTACACTTCTCCATACAATTTTCGAACCATGATACAATTTCAGAGTTGATCTCACGTTTTAGACAAGAAAATAGTGGTAAACTACAAAATAAATTTGGAAAACAAAAACCAGGCCCAACCTGAACTTGACTCGAGGTTTAATTTTAACAACTTCAATAAAAATTTTGCTCTCTTATTTTCTGATCCTAAATTTCTCAAGCAGTTTTTAACTATCAGAAAAACACAACCAAAGATAAGGAACTAGATTTAAAGTTTACTTACCTTCCGTCATAAGCCTCATCCACAATCTCTGCCAGCTTTTCCGAGAGTATGCTCCAATCCATTCTGGGATAAGCAAAGCACAAATAAATAGAAACATGAAATCATAGATAGTTCTTGCATTGGGATCAACAAATCTGATTGTTCGTGCCTTCTATTTTAATGGAAAAAGGAGAGGAATATGAGCACTCATTTTAGATTATATGGCTCCTAGCGAGTCGTGATAATGCACTGGTTATAGTCTCCTATGAGCCATTTCATCCATCTCGCTTGCAAAATAAGAAAATCATAATTTTCAATTACTTTGACGGTTATTTAAAGGAAAAGATACATGAATATCAATCCATAAAAAATTTGATTTTCTAGCCATTGTTTTTTCACCCAAGTATACTGTTGTATTTCTTTCCTTAGAACCAGCGTCTTAAATTCATCTTTTCTTCATATTCAATTATTTCACGACTATTAATTTGTGCAGGCATGTTTCATAAACAGATAGATTAGACAACAACTCCAATAAGTCAAAATCATATACAGACAACATTTTGTAGACTAAGAACTCATTCTCCTTATTTGTTAATTCTCCAAATCTTGAAATTATTTTTAGCTTCCCATAGCATTTTAATGAATTGTTTACATACAAAGTTGTCATATATATATATATATATATATATATATATATATATATATATATATATATATATATATATATATATATCAGGAAAAAATATCCAAATAAAAAGGAATTAAATTTAAACTATACTTGCAATACTTTAGGCATACTAAGTAACTAACAGAGAATATATGCATATGCTTGAACTTCATTAGACAATCTTGGAATGCAAGCAAACGTAAAATGAAACATGAAATCAAATGGTTTTTTTATAACAAAAGAAAATCAAGTGACAACTTTATTTCTAAAAACGTATATAGATTCATAAGTTAAATAACTTAAATAAGCCAAATCAGATGTAGACAGAATCTTGTGAGCTAAGGTTTCTCTTTCTAAATTGTTAATTTTAAAATTCTGAAACTGCATTTTAGTTTTATGGATCTTCTATTCTCATCCTTTGAGAATTTACAACCAATATCAACTAAAAAGTTGAAGAAAAAACATCAAAAACTTAAAATTTAGATTTTCTTATAATTAAAATTGAAAAAATAAGACTAAATTATAAGAAAATCTTTTAACAATATATATATATATATTAATATATTAGTTCTCATCAATATATTAATATATATATATATATATATATATATATAGGGAAGATATAAATGAAGGGTTCGAGTAACATAGATGGGTAGTGCATAGGGCCACCATATGCTCGTGTTCTAAAGCCAGGAATCCCAAGCCAAAACATAAACATCAACCAGTAAAATTTATTATTTTCTTAGCCATAGTTTTTTCACCCAAATAAACTAGTATATTATTTTGTCTCTTGTTTTTCTTATATTAGAACTAATATATTAATATATTTTTGTTCCTAGGTTAACCACATTCAATTATTTTTTTAACTATTAACCTGTGCATGCATATGAATATGCTACATATTATGACTCATGAGGGAAAACAAACAATATTTGGAAAAAGGATCCTATTTTGTGCCATCAATTCCTTTTCCTTCTTCTTATTATTTTGTTAGTAGATCCTACACCATTTCAAAGGGAGTAGTGGAAGTTAAATGAGCGCGAATCCCAAGACCAACTCATTTCTTCATGAAAACTTTAGTTATATTGTTATTAGAAAACCGATCCAATTGTAACAATAAAATTAGAAGTTGCTTACGGATGAACATCGAGAATATCATTTGAGATTAGGACTTCAAGATCGTCATTCCCCATGTCCCACTGTTCGTTGCGAATGCTCTCGGCAGAAGTGCTTAGACTTTTGTGGCACTGAAAAACTTGGATTGTCTTTAAAGTCGAGACATCTTCAAATATTGACGGGAACTCTAATAGGAAATTACAATTTTTTACAAGAAGTCGCTCAAGGCAGGGGAAGGAAGAGGTGGATACTTCCCATCGTGAGATTGCCAATCCGGTTAATTTCAAATACTTGAGGTTCAAAAATTCCTCATCTTCAACTACCCATGTTGCCCCCAAACTGGTAAAGCCCAATTTGAAGACCTCGAGATTGGGAAGCTTTCCAATAGTCGATATTTCACTCCAAGAACCATAGAACATAGACAACGTCAATTTCTTAAGAGTTGTGGGAAAGTTCAATGCACAAGAATGGGCTACATACTCGGAATACTTCAAATTCAGTGATTCAAGTTTGATTAGAGAGTGCAACACCGGAAACCGGTCACAGTTTCCTTTGCAATCCCATGATTTTGATATTTCCAATTTCAGTTTTCGAACACTTGGAAATCCTCTCAAGATTTGTTCTGCATCTTCTACGTTACTAAGACATAATGAGGAAAAGCAATGAAGATTTCCCAATTGAGGACACACATTAGAAGCATTATCATCCAACAACGTAATAGACCCTCTGCCAACATTTATGTTCCTCAATGATTTCATATTCCAGATAGTATGTGGAAGTTGAAGTATAACTTTTTTTCTCATACTTCTTATCACATGAAAAGTTTCTAAGTTACGGAGGTTTCCTATTGTTAAGGGAACAACTTCAGTATCGCACTTAATAGAAAGGAATCTCAAGCAAATAAGGAGCAGTATTGCTTCGGGGAAATGGAAACCAAAAGCTACTACAGTTCCCAAGTCCAGAACTCTAAGAAACCTTAGCCTGAAAAAGGAGGAATAGGTTGAGTCATAAGAAAAAGGTAACTGAGAGTTGCCGAGAGGATTGAGTAGAGAACGAAGCTTTGGACCTATTCCCACAGAGGGAAATATTTCTTCACCAAAGATGCACAATCGATAATGATTACAACTGAAGGGTTCTGAAAAATGCATGAACCTTTCTTCTTCAGCTTTTATCGAGCAGAATCCTAGCAATAGATCATGAACACAACATTCTTTGATCTCCCCACTACTAAAATCTCTCTTGAGTACAGTAACCAAGCTTCTGCTTATAAGATTCTCCAAGTACTCCATCCCCAATTCCTCTTGGCACTTTGTCCCAAACTTGGGTACAAACCCTTCTGCAATCCACAATTGTATCAACTTACAGACCTTAAATACCTTATTCTGTCTAGTTGCTTCACCGAGATAAAGGAAGCATGGCTTCAAGAAATCCGGTAAATTCTTGTAACTTAATTCTAGAATATCCATGCATCCTTCACTTGCAAGCTTTGGATTTAGATTTTGTACAATTTGTGTCCACTTCACAAAATCATTGGATACCTTTTCAAGCATACCAGCAACCACAACAATAGCCAGAGGTAGCCCATTGCAGATCTTTAAAACCTTTTTCATATCATCTGAGAAACTTGATGGCCAGCCGTCTTTGGGAAATATCCGCTGTTCTAGTAACTTCATAACTTCTGTGTCACTGAGGGAACGAAGAAGGTAAGGATCGCAAATAAATTTATTTCGACTCGTGAACAAAATTCGACTGCCATTCTCATTATCCGGAAATGATTCTTTTACTGCATTCCACGTAGCTGCATCCCAGATATCATCCATAATCATGAGGTATCTCTGTCCTTTTAAACATTTGTAAAGTTTTTGAGCCAAGTCCTCTTTGCTCATGTTATGGACTTCATCATCAAGCTTAGAAGTGACTTCTCTCAAAATGTCCAGTAATAAGGTTTTAGGTTCATATACTTGGGTAACAAAACACCAAGCATGCTTGTGAAAATGCCTTTGAATTGAAGGGTTGTGATAAACTTTCCTGGCAAGAGTTGTCTTCCCTTGTCCTGGCATGCCAACAATGGACACAATGTCAAGTTTCATCGATCCTCTAGTAAGTCGATTGACTATTGTTTCGGCCTCATCCTCCAAACCGATAACTACCCCTTCTAATCTTGAATTGTTACAAGCTTGGCCGAGATGGATGCTACATGAATTCGCCTTATCACTGAGTAGCAAATCGGGATGCACCTGAATATTCATAATTTTCTTCATTTGCCTCTTAATTGATTTAATTTCTTCTATAACGTCGGAAAGGAAAAGTAAACTATACCAAATAGGAGTGTAAAAGAATTTACAGGAATCAATGACACGTTCAGCTAGGCATGCTGCATCACTAATTTGGATCCATAAACCCTTCAATTCCACAGACTCATTTTGCATAGCATGTATGTACTTGAGACGAGGCCTAACTGAGAGTAGCTCCTTGTGAAGAGTCACTAACTTATCCCTTACAAATAAAGGAGGAAAATTGGGCAGCAATATTGACTTCTCTTTCAAGTTTCCCAATTTTTCCAGAAGGGAATCAATGAACCCCAATGCATCAATGGCGGGAAAATAAGACCGAATTTTAAAATGAAGAAGCTTTCTGACTTCTGACTTCACTTTAACGATTTTTTCTTGGAAATCACCGATAATATTGATTCTTTCTTCGGTTTCCTGATCCGTTTCCGTAGAAGTGAGTGCGCAAACCAGAGAAGGAACCTCTCTAGCAACAGCTTCTGCATTTATCACCACAATATCCCAAAATATTCCATCCATCTTCCTCTCTATTGGGTAAGGGTTCATGAGAAATGTTATGAGGAATACGAGTTCCTCGCGCAGTATTTTCATGAACCCAAATGGGAGTAAAAAGTCCACAAAACTTGAAACAACTTCGTCAATTTGAAAATCATTAGATTTTGAGATTTCTGAAACCTTGAGGGCTCTAACATACATCCCTACCACTTCCGGAGTACAAGACTCGGCCATCTCAAGTAGATTACTGAGAATGTCCTTCATCCTGTCTACCATTGCTTCTTCCATTTGGTCGTCTTCCTCCTCCTCCCAGTACAACATCGATACACATGCTACTTTTTTAGCCCATTCTTCAACATGGATGCTAAAACATAAGCCTTTTCCAGTGGACTTCACAAAATCTCTGAACACCCTTAGCTTCTTCATTAGTGCACAGATTTGCATCCTCACATAAACCACGCTACCTGCTTCCTTACGGACAAGAATCTTGAGATTTCTAAGCGTGCAATTGATGAACTGAAGCAGTTCATTGCTGTTAGAAAACTTGCAATATTGAGATTGTTGTAAATTATCTAACAAGTCGATGCAGATCTTCCTGATTTCATTTTTACAACGTTCAACTTTTTGCAGCAAGTTCGGAACAGCCTCATGACGCCTTCCATTGATTTCCAACTGCCCATTTCTTACTGTGGCTCTAATATAAGATCTCTTGAGAGATTTTTGGGGCAAGAACCAGATGAACATTTTGAAAAATCCCAACTCCATTTCAAGTGGGAAGCTTTTCTCTCTGAAAAATCAAAGTTTAAAGTTAGATATGGTACTGCAGTGTAGGACTACAGTCTACAAGTAGAGTTGTGAATTGAGTTTATTGAGCTCATAATATTGGATTCAGACACGGACTCACCAAAAAGATATTTGGGGTCCAAATTTCGGTAAATTGGTGGATTTTGTCCATAAACAATTTATAGTCTGGCGTAAGGTCCTCAAAGATTTTATGTACATTAAAAGGCAAATTAGCTCTACGGGTCCAAAAACAATTATACTTTTGGTGATTTTTGTCTAAAATCTATTTTTTTACAAAAATAGGTATCAAAACAATTTATGTTTGGTGGAGATGGTCTTTCCGTCCAAAATTCTATCAGTCAACCGTTTACTTAAATTTGAATTTGGTCAAACAAAAACTAATGAGGGTATTTTTGAAATTTTACCCCCCACAATTCCACCCCCACCCTACCCTACACGCCTAAGCACCCCATCTCCTCCCTCCACCCCACCCCAGAGGCAGTTTTGCCTGTGCTGTGATTCCTGATTATGATAAGATTGTGGTGGCTGGTGGCGGTTCCCGAAATACCATGTTTGGTGCAGCAGGAAGTAGGATGAGTTCAATGGAGATGTATGATGTTGGGAAGGATGAGCGGGTTGCATTGGATGGGTTGCCCAGGTTTCGGGCTGGTTGTGTTGGCTTCTTTGTTGGGAATGGAGATGAGAGGGAGTTTTGGGTAACGGGAGCATATGGGGAATCAAGGACAATTTCGGGGGTGTTTCCTGTGGATGAATATTACAAGGATGCTGTGGTTATGGAGTTGAAGAACGTGGCAAGTGGCATTGGGGGAATTTGAAGGTGGAATTGGGGGAGTTTGGCGATGGCGGTTGCGGTGGCGGTGGAAGTGGCGACGGCAGGTCGCCGGAGACAAGCGGCGGAGATGGTTGAGGGAGATGAAGAAGGGGGTAGGGTAGGGTGGGGTGGGGTGGAATTGGGGGGTAAAATATCAAAAATACCCTCATTAGTTTTTTGTTTGACCAAATTCAAATTTTAAGTAAATGGTTGACTGATGAGATTTTGGACGGAAGGACCCTCTCCATCAAATATAAATTGTTTTTATACCTAGTTTTGTAAAAAAGTAGATTTTGGAGAAAAATCACCAAAGTAATGTAGACCCATAGAGCCAATTTGCCACATTAAAATCCTTAAACAATTTACTATTGGTATACAAGGTTCTTCTGTCCAAATAGTTACGGTCAAAATGAATTTGAGAAAAAAATTGAGTCGAAGGAAAAACTTGGAGGGGTAATTATGGTATTTCGAACCCCACGTCTTTTTCTTCTTCAAACCCCATCCTCTACCCACAGCTCCTTCCTTGAACGCTTCCCACCCCCACCCTCTTCATCCCGACGCACCCACACGCACCCCCACATCTCTTCTTCTTCAACCACCCTACCCCCAACACCCTGACAGCCACACTTTAAATATGTCCCGTGTTTAGTTTTTGTGAAGAACTTGAGAAAAGAAAGATACCCCCGTTCATAAAAACTCATTAGTTTTGGGGATTTCTTGGATTTTAACTAGTTTTTGCAGAACCCAAGATGATCATAGTTCAAGATTCCTTAATTTCTTTTCTTCTTTTGTGTTTTCTTCTGTTGAAATTTTACAATTTTTGTACTTTTAATCCACCAAATAACAGCTAAGTTTAACTGCTATTCCTTGTGAGCTCCTTTGATTAAATGTACTGGTAGTATTTTCTCAAGGATAGAGTGACTCTTTTGGAATTCTCCCCCATTTCAGATTCTCCCGGAGAATTCGTGGGTGAGGTGGTGATAGTGATGGTGATGGTGGGGGTAAGTTAATTGTGATGTACCGATTATACCTCTAAAATATTTTTGTTGACCCAATAAAAAAATTTGAATTAACGGTTGACTAACAATGATTTTTTACTGAAGGACCTTGTATACCAATAGTAAATTGTTTAAGGATTTTAATGTTCAGAATTAATCTTTTGAATCCTTACCAATGTTATCAAATGGCGGCGCCATGGCGTTGCGGATTTTTGGCCCACCGCAATACGCAATGCGCTATATTAGAGAATATAGCGGTGTCCGTCTTTCAGCGTTTCGCGGGCATTATGGTGGTTACGGTATGACGTTTTATGGCGGTCATGGCGGGCTTTTTTTATATTTTTTATAAATGGGCTAGGGTTACTTTATTATAATATAGTCTTTCTTCAAAAAAAAGAAGTCTCTCCTCTTCTCTTGCCGTCTCTCTGTCTCTTTGCACTCTCAACATGTATGTACGTCTTTTGCTTGCCGCCATGATCCGCCATCTGCGATTGACAACACTGGACCTTACGCCTTATTTATAAATTGTTTAGGGATATAATGACCAATTTGCCCTAAATTTCTACTATGTTGAGTCTGGGCATTTTCACTTAAGACCCAGATACAACTATGTTAGGTTCGGATAAATTTGGATCTATCTTACAAACTTATTAGCAAACATCATCAACAAGTTCCTTGTCGGTCAGCCACCGTTGCCTTGGCCCGGCTACCGTCAGCCCCTGCCGCCGGCCAAATATGCAATTTTTGTTGTTAAGGTGAGAACCCATTTCAAGAAGAAATCAAAGCTACCATACCACCACTATCAATAGCTTATATGAGCTGATACAATTTAGTTCAATTCGTTAGTCCGCATAAACACTAGATAATCAACAGAATCACTAAACCAAACATTGAACAAAAAAAGGAAAGATTTCAACTTTGCAAATTCATCCACTTCAAAACACTGAAATTATCACTCTAAAAAATTATGACGGCTATGAATAGCTGATAGGAGCTACTGCAGATGAGCTGGTACAAGTTCAATTGACAGCCGGAGAAGCATTTAAATTCTCAATTTCATTCAATTAGTAAAACTCAACATAATAAACACTCGATAATCAACGGAATCAATCCACAAAATATGCGAAATTAACATGCCTGCATCGAATTTTCCGGAAACAAACCTATAAGATTCAGTGCCAGAAAAAAACGAGTGCCAGTCGGAGAAGCTAATCCAAAGCGAGAAAGTTCCAGATTCGCCGGAGAGGATCTGAGGATCTGATTGAAACCGCTGCGATCAGAAGATATGTCTGGGTTTATTGGGTCTCTGCACCAAAAATATTTTGAACATTTTGAAAAATCCCAACTCCATTTCAAGTGGGAAGGTTTTTTCTCTGAGAAATCAAAGTTTGAAGTTGGATATGGTACTGCAGTGTAGGACTACAACAACCACAGATCAAACAATTTGGATAACAACTTTGTGGCCCAATTTCGTTGAATAGCCACGACCACCGATCAAACAAAATATTTTCCAAGGACTTTCGCAATGGATCATTTCTCATAATGTACTGTTTTGCATTCACGTGCGTACCTACAAAGACTTGTTGCAAAAGTTTTAGGAACTAGTTATCCGTGTCTACTCCTTTTGCCTCGTTCGCTCTTTCTAGTAATCGCTCTACCCTAATTTAATTGTCGTATATGATCAAATGTTTCGGAATTAAAATTTTAATGAATTATATAACAAAATAAGCTTGAAAGTCTAAAATGCTCTTAATTATTTCTTGTCAATCGACAAATCACATGAATTATATTGAAAAATGTTAATTTTTATTAACTAGTAGTATTAAATTGGTGGTTGGGAATATGGATAAATTGAAAAATTAAAGTTAAGTAGTTAATTTGTTTAGAAATAAGACAATTAATTAATTTTAAAAAATTAAATAAAAAAACAAGACAATTAATTTGGAACAGAAAGAGTATTAGTTAATTCAATAACAAATTAATTTTACTATGCGATGATTTCTGGGTACACTTACTTTGAAGGGAAATCGAAGAGGCCAATAGCCCAGTGGGGCATTGGCCGGCCCGTGACCGAGAGGTCCCGGGTTCGATACCCTCCGCCGGCGTTGCGGTAAGCTTTATTCTACCTTATTTAGAGTGTTCTCTCTCCCCATTGTGGGGCTGTTCCATCTCCCCAATATGGGGCAATCGCCCATCGTGGCGTAAAAAAAAATAAAAAAAATACCTTGAAGTGGAAAAAAAAACCTTAGATGATTTCTTTGTTTGTACAAATCTTAAGAAATACTACTTTTAAAAAATTGAGTTCGCCTAGAAATATACGAAGATCATGGGTCTGCTTGGAGTGGGTCTAGTTTGGATTTGATCTAATTTGAAACTCAAACTCAAATCCAAACCAGCTTTAGATTGAGTTTGATAATGAAATTTAAAATGTTAAATCATCTAAAATATTTACACTCCTTAAAAAGAGGGTAAACTATTTAGACATTTTTTTTTCCATTTCACACCCAACTCCATTTGCAATGAACCACTCTAAAATATGGTTGGAGGCCAGAAACATATACATGATCTAAAACATTAACATGAACATAATCATAATCATAATAACAACAATAATAATACAATTTATTAAATCCCCAATAATTGAGAAATAGACAGGGATGATTATGAGGTAAACCTAATATTTGACAATAAATGTACAAAAGTGGCAACTCCCATAATATCAATGAAACGGATAAATTGAAGTCTAACATAACATTTAGCAATGAATGCATAAATTGTATACTCACAAAATACTATTAAAACAGTAGTCCTCAAATATTATCACGTTTGCTACGGAATCACGCCCTAAAATCAAAGTAAAAAGGCATCAAAGAAGACAAAATCAAAAACCATATTAATTTATGTGCACATTGTAATGCTTATTTCAATCTAAATTAAAAGCACTTATGTGCACATGAACATAAATGAAAACATGTCCAGAAAATCACTAGTGTCGGCAACCCGCATCACCATCTTCTCCTTCAATGCCTTCAAAAGCTATTAAATTGGAAGAATCACAGTGGAAGAATGAAACCCTAGCTTTGAGGGAAAAGATGCGAGAGAAAAGAAAATTTGGGGAGAGCTTACTGTAACTACTTTTCTGATTAATTAGAGAATGGTAGTTACAAGAATGTATTTATACAAATGCCAAGTGCTATAAGTTTAGTAGGTCCCAGTTAACTAGTGGGCACTAATTAGCTGAATCCGAAACTTCGGAGATCACATGGCTCGTACATGAGCATTGTTGACTTGGCCTGCCACCTCAGCACCTTTGTGGATTGACTTCTCTGTTACAGATTGAAGTGTCTTCTTCAACACTCCCTCGCAATCTGGAACATTGTGCAGCCCTAGTGCCCGCACAAGTTCCTTGATTCTTCCAGGACTGAGTGCCTTGGTATATAAGTCTGCCGTTTCTGCTGTGAGCTGACAGGCAGCAGCTTGATCACTCTATTCTGTAGCTTTTCCCTGACTAGGTGGCAATCTAGCTCAATGTGCTTGGTTCTCTCGTGATAAACTGGGTTCTCCGCTATTGTCACAGAAGAGAGATGTGGCTTTAGTTTGTTGAATCCCCAAATCATCCAAAAGATATCTCAGCCATTGGATCTCACAGGTAGTGGCTGCCAAGGCTCTGTATTCTGCTTCACTAGAGGACCTGGAAATGGTGGTTTGTTTCTTGGCCTTCCAAGACACAAGTGAAGACCCAAGAAAAATGCAATAGCCTGTGATTGACCTCCTGCTGTATGGGCATCCAGCCCAATCAGAGTCACTGTAGCTTGTGAGTGTCAGAGAGTTTGTGTTTTTTAACAGTAGGCCTTATCTAAGAGCAGACTTCAGATACCTAAGGACTCTCAAGGCTCCTTGCCACTGCAGAATGGTGGGGCAGTCCAAATATTGACTGAGTTGCTGAACCACAAATGCAATGTCAAGTCTGGTGTGAGTCAGATATATCAGTTTCCCTATCAATTTTCTGTAGGGAGTGTTTGTGAAACCCCATCCCACATGGGATAAGTCTGAAAGTTGTGACTGGTATATAAGGTGGGCCTAAGTACCCATTATCATCTCGGGATATCCCTTTTGGCATAGCGAGTTCGGTTGCCCAAGTAGATGATACGTGGAGTGCTTGCCCGAGCCCATGTGTCGCTGTCAGCGAGATCGGGCGTGACGAGTGGTATCGAGCCGGTGACCGGGCGGACGTGTGGGAGCTAAGTGCCACGCCCATAAGGGGGTGGGGGGCCCACCTCTATAATCCTGCACTCTGGTTGGTCATGGGAGCTGAAGTGTGTTTGGGGACGCCCTTTAGCGAGGGCCCAGGGTCTTAAGGGGGTGAATGTGAAACCCCAATCCCAGCGTAGGGATAAGTCGAAAGTTGTGGTCGGTATATAAGGTGGGCTAAGTACCCGTTATCATCTCGGGATATCCGCTTTTGGCATAGCGAGTTCGGTTGCCAAGTAGATGATCGTGGGTACTGCCAGGCCCATATGTCTCGTTTCGGGCCCGCGGGCTCGGGGCGTGACAGTGTTATCAGACAATAATTCTGAGTCTTCTTGACCAAAATGGGAGCCAGGTTCCATGGGTGTGTGTGATGGTTTGCATCCCAGCATACCAAAGGAGTCCAGCTGACTCCCAGGCGATGCTTCATCGGCTCGTGTTGATGCGGCTTTGCTTACAGCCACTTCAAATCCCAGAAAGTACTTCAGACTGCCTATGTCTTTTATCTTAAACAGAGTGTGCAGGTGCTGAAGGGATTCATGGGCGGAAACTCGTTCCAAACACCCATGGATCCTCCCCTGAAGGATCTGCTCATATGAAACAATTCGAAAAGCAACAAGAAAAAACTTACTTTTTCGGATTCAGAAGCTACTTCTTGAATGGAGGATGGCGTTTCTTGGATCGGATGTTGCTACTGGGATTGATCTCCGCTGCGGAAAGTCCCTCTGCCCAGGTATCCACGCTGGCGAAAGCGGACGGCGATTGCTAGCTCTTCGTCTTTTTCGATTTTCGGGAATTAGAGAAAAAAGGGGAGAGTCGAAATCGATTTCGGGTTTCTTGGTTAATTTCGGCTAAAGCATTAACTTGCTAGGGGTTTCGGCTAAGAGATGTTATATAGAGTGTGGGAGTTTGTTCCCAGAACAACTCCCAGCGTCTATTCAACTTCTCCGGTGTGGGAGACTACGACTCCCACGTCCCCTGAGACCTGGCTGGTAGTGGGAGTCTTTATCGGATAATAACTCCCACGTAATTCCAGCTATACCGAAAATGCCCACTTATCTCTAATTCGAATAATAACACTTTATTATTCTCGGAAAGACAAATGTCGGATCTGATGAACCTAGACACATTCTAGATTCATTTGAATCTTGACATAAAGCTCGTTAGCTCGTCTATGCGTGTGACCACTGTAGGTTCATCTCACAATGGCAATGAAAACACACTTAGTAGTAGTGTGAGTCCATAAATCACAAGCGGTCCCTAGCGAGGACATTGTGACTACCCCAAAGTGAATGAATATACAACGGAACCTAATATCGATCCACTATTTAATCCACTTTGTCTCGCGATATCCTAATTAAGCATAAGGCGTGGTGGTCGTCACCCTTATTAAGCTTAATTGTGTTTATGCTCGATCTCCGGGTAGATTGTTTGACAAATAGCATTTGATAACCACTTTATCAAATACATTTGAGCTACTGACCATGCATTTAAACGGTCTTTCCCTATCGAGGGGCCCATGGATATCTCTCTCAATAATAGAGAGGGACAAATTCCTTACAATGTCTCTCACATTCAAGCTATGATAGGACACTACATCCGATCTCGGTCGTATTGATTACTCTGTTACAAGTAGCGTCAGTCGAGTCAAAGCGTGGCTCCGTTCATACTAGAATCAATGAAGACATAAGGTCTAAGGATTCTAAAATAGTATTGAGGAAGTAATACTTATGACTTAAGACCATGAAGTATTACTTCTCGGGCGGATCACGTCGATACAATGTATCCCATATATTGCATCTATGATGTGATTTGTATCCATTACATATGATCAGTAAAACAAGATCATCAATCAACAATCATACTAGTTTTATTTCATAGTAATTAAGCATTACATAAAACTAGGGACTACTAGAATAGTAATTACATAAGCTAATGAGTTTTACTATCAAATCACACATTTGATAATCAAAAGCAAAATTAACTATTCAATTACATGCTCAAAAGATAATAAAACGCACATGTGCTAATGGTCCTAGGGCACTACTAACAGGTGCTTCTTAACTTGAGTGATGGTGTTCATGTCATCCCCTGTAAGAAGCACATCATCAACATAGATTAGCAAGGCAGTGTATCTTGTGGCACAAGATTTGGTGAAGAGCGTGTAGTCACTGGGAGATTGTGTGAATCCAAGTTCCAAGATGGAATTAGTGAGCTTGTGGTTCCATTGCCTGTTGGCCTGCTTGAGGCCATACAGGGATTTGTTGAGTTTGCACACTAGGCCTGAATCAGCAGTGAAGCCAAGGGGAAGCTTCATGTATATGTCCTCTTCAAGGTCTCCATGTAGAAATGCGTTGTTGATGTCCAGCTGTTGGAGAAACCAGTTCTTGGATGCAGCCAAAGCAAAGAGTATTCTGATGGTATCAGCCTTGAGTTTCAATTTGAATGTCCATTTGTTGTCTATGGCAGCTTTTCTAGAAGGTAAGGAAACCAAGTCCCATGTATGGTTCTCCTCTAGAGCCTTTATTTCATTTGCCATGGCGTCCCTCCACATACTATGCTGAACAGCCTCAGAATAGGTCTTAGGTTCAAAGTGGGAGTCTACTGCTAGAATGAAAGACCTAAATGCAGGTGTCAGATATTGTGTGGAATAAACAGTGTTGAGTGTGTGTGGTGTGGAGTTGGATAAGGTAGAGCAGTGATAGTCTTGAATGTGTGTAGGTGGTTTGGTAGGTCTAGTTGACTTTCTGAGTGGGATGAAAGGAGAAGGAGTAGTCACAGGAGTATGATGAGGTGTGGGAGTGGTGATTATAGCTGGATTGATTGGGAAAGAAGGGGAATAAGTTGTTGCAGGACTAGGTGAATAAGCTGTTGCAGGACTAGGTGAGTAAGCTGTGAGGGGTATAGAGGTGTTGATCTCAGAGGCAGAAGTGTTTTTGTCAAGAAAGGGAAAATTATCCTCATAGAATATGACATATCTGGAGATGAAGATGTTGGTGGTAGTGATTTCCACAAGTATGTATCCCTTAGTTGTGGCAGGAAAACCAATGAACACACATTTATTGTTTCTCTTGTCAAATTTGCTCTTGTGGCTGGAAAGGGTTGATGCAAAGGCTAAGCATCCAAAGACCCTGAGTGTAGAATAATCAGGTTTTTTATGATATAACAGCTCATAAGGAGTTTTATTTTTGAGCAATGGTGTGGGGCTAAGGTTAATTATGTGTGTGGCATGTAGGACAGCATAGCCCCAGTAGTCAGCAGAGATGCCTGACTGAAATTTGAAGGCCTTGGCTATATTGAGTATGTGTTGGTGTTTCCTCTCAGCCACTCCATTTTGCTGAGGGGTGTCAACACATGTTGTTTGGTGTATTATGCCATGAGTCATGTAAAAGTCTTTCATGGAAAATTCAGGGCCATTGTCAGACCTAACACACTTGATTTGTTTCTGAAATTGGGTTTTGATAAATTGGCAAAAGGATTGAAGAATGGATCTGGCCTGACCTTTGTTGGTCATGAGAAAGAGCCAGGTGAATCTTGAGTGATCATCTATGATGGTCAAAAAGTACTATTGACTTGACACTGTGGGGTACCTGTATGGTCCCCATATGTCAACATGAATGAGGTCAAACAGGTTATCTGAAACAGTAGTGCTGTTGGGAAAGGACAGTCTATGTTGTTTGGCATAATGACAAGTGTCACAGCAAGCATTCTGTAAGTGTTGAATGTTAGGGCAAAGAGTTTTTACAATTCTGAGTTTGGAATCAGGCATGTGACCTAGTCTGTTATGCCAAAGGAAACTAGAAGTTGAAGTACTGCTATTACATTTATTTATGAAAGGTAAGACATTATCAGTAGGATGGATGATGGTTGTTGTGGATGTAGCTGGTGTGGTTGAGGGTGAACTGATGCCAGGTTTGAAGTAGTACAACCCATTAGTGAGGGCTATGGAACCAATCATCTTACTGCTCCGTATGTCTTGAAGAATACAGCTAGCAGGAGTTAAGCCAATGCAACAGGAGCCTTGTAGCATAAGTTGGCTAATGGAGATTAGGTTAAAAGTAAAGCCAGAAATATAGTAAACTACAATTAAGGTAAGGTTGGGGTGTATAGTGATTGTTCCTTTGTGAGTGGCTTGTACACAGCTGCCATTAGGTAATATGATGGGAATATGATGTGAAATGGGGGTGTGAGATGTGTAGTTTGAAAGTGAACAAGTAATGTGATTGGTGGCACCTGAATCTAAGACCCAAAACTCTGCACAAGTGGACTTACCATTGTTACTTGTGACCTGTGCTAAGCTGGCTGTTAAGGCTGTGGCCCTTGCGTCTTGATCTCCTCAGTGTTGCCATTGGTTCCTACAAGGTAAGGAGATGAGTTACCTGCATGATGAGGTGACTGAAGGTGCATGTTGGCCACCATAGATGTCATATGATTGGTGTGACCAGTGGTGCTGTTATGTTGTGGATATAAGTAACCATTGTTGTTGTTCTGAGGGTGAGAGTAACCACCAGGTTGTTGTTGGGAATTGATAGGTGCCTGGTGTGGTGAAAAAGGATTATAGTACTAAATCATAGGTGGGTTGTAGTACTGAGTCATAGGTTGACCTTCAACATGAGGATTGGCTACCATGACTTGCACCTGATTTATCTGACCATAGCTCCCCACATTGGTTCCTGTTTGGTTTCCCCTGCCTTTTCCTTTCCAATTTGCAGGGTAATCGTGCTTCTTGTAGAACCTCTCTATAGTGTGGCCTTTTAGATGGCAGTAACTGCAGTACAGGCCTTTCCTGCTTCCATTTTGAGTGAAGGCTTTGGGGTTCATGGCGTTCACTGCTCCCTTCGAATGTGTACTCATACCAGGGAAGGGCAATATACCTCCTTGATTTCCATTAGCAGAAGTCATCCCCATATGTGTGTACAATAATTGCATTCCAGTTTGTGGATGAATTGTGCTATAATTCATCTGTCTCTCGCATTGTAAGACCATTGCGAATGCATCATTTATGGTTGGGGTTGGTTTAGTGACTAGGACTTGGTTTTTCACTCCAGCGTATACATCAGATAATCCTTTTAAAAATCTGATGACATAGTCACCCTCAGCGTATTTCTTCAAGGTTTTTTTGCACGTCACAATTACATTGTGGCACACATGTGCACTGTGGTATAGGTCTCAACATGAGATACTCCTCCCAAAGTATTTTTAATTTGGTGTGAAAGTCTGTGACAGTCAGATTATCTTGCTTAAGGTTGTGTATCTCCTCCAAGAGGTCTGATAGCCTGAAGTCATCTCCATTGGCAAATCTAGACTTGAGGTCCATCCAGATAGCTTGAGAAGTTGACAACCAGATACAGCTTTGTGCTATTGATGACATCATGGAGTTCAGTAGCCATGACTTCACCATGTTATCTGATTGCTTCCATAGAGCATATTGAGGATCTCCTACTGCCAGTGGTTTCAGACTACTTGTAACAAATCCGTCCTTGTTCTTGCAAGACAGTGCAAGTAGGACAGCTAGGCTCCATAGGTGATAGTTGCTAGAATTCAGCAAAGGCTGAACTAGTACATTCGAAGGACTCTTGCTGGGATGCAAGTACAGAGGACTAACCGCTTCCATTGGAGATGTCATATTCATCGTTGACTCCATTAACAGAAGAAAATGAAAGTACGATGGTGAGAATGCGAATGCAAAATCAAGTTGTGCAAATGAACAAGCAGAAGGAAGAAAGAGCACAAATTCAAAGAGAATTCTCTGATTAGAAAGTGAAATAAGAAAAATCAGAGGTTGAATTGCTCTGATACCATGTTAAATTGGAAGAATCACAGTGGAAGAATGAAACCCAAACTTTGAGGGAAGAAAAGAAAATTTGGGGAGAGCTTACTGTAACTACTTTTCTGATTAATTAGAGAATGGTAGTTACAAGAATGTATTAATACAAATGCCAAGTGCTATAAGTTTAGTAGGTCCCAGATTAACTAACTGAGCCTAATTAACTGAATCTAGAAACTTCGGAGATCACATGGCTCGTACATGAGCGTTGTTGACTTGGCCTGCCACCTCAACACCTTTGTGGATTGACTTCTCTATTGCAGATTGAAGTGTCTTCTTTAACAAAAGCCTACTGTATTCCCTACATTTTTCATGAATAAAATGACTCTTATACCCACTCGATAAAAAGATAGTCCCTCTTATTTTTATAATCAAATATATATATTTTCGAATGGTAAGACTAATTCTATATGATTTTTTCTTTTAGGTAAAACGTCATATATGTTTTTTCGACTTGCAAACTCAGGTCAACCCACCACTTTTATAGTAGTTTCTGACCAAGATGCTTACATGCACTGATGCACAGATCATGAGTATTTCCTAAAAGTAAATATTAACCAAAACAATTAAAGTTAAAACCCCTTGCACGTGAGATAACCTCCAATTCGATTATAAAAGTGCTTTTACTATATATTGAAACTCATCCCTCTATCCCCCAATATCACATAAGGATATTAGGAAAAAAAATTCTCAAATCATAACTAATTTGAAGGGGAATACTCAACCACTAATAGAATGGAGCATGTAATAACTACTCAATACCTTCACAAAGAATTTTGCGACTTGAAGACGGCTTGAAAGGGGGAGCAAATCCGGATTTATGATTTTTTTTACCTGAAATACCTTTTTTATTCTTTAGAAAATGCCCACAACTTGTGCACATGAGCATCCCGACCGGAAACCACTGCAGTAGTGTTGGTTGAGTTGAGTTTTGCAAGTCAAAAAAACTTATAACACGTTTTGTGCGCAAAAAAAGATCATATAAACCAGTTTTGCAACTCGGAAATACATATGAGACCAAAGTCGCATATTAGCCTTATTTTCAATATACCAAATGCACAAAAATTCAATAGTGTTTCAAATGAGATTTTTAAAAATAACAATTCATCAAAGCTAACCAACTATTACAAAGAAATTATTGAAAAATGTTCTTTCTTTTCTATTATCTTTCTAAAACTATTTCAAAGTACAAATGAAAAGAGAAATGGATAGCAAAAATTACTATAAAGAAGAAAAAGTTGGTTGCTTCAGGAAGTACACACTGACTGGATATATCATATGTATAATGTAGAAGTTTCTTTAGATGTTTGAAAATTTTTAAAAAAAAATTGTATTTCTAATATAAAATTTTCTTAAATCAGTTGTGGTTCTAAACAATATTAATATTTCTTCTGCAGTGAACTTGATTTGTAACAAAACCTTAATACCTTCAGTTAAGAAACTCAGGTAATACTAGCAAAACCCTTAATACCTTAAGTCTAGCCTAGTGATTTTTGAGAAGCCAAATGTCACTTGAGATAAAAATATTTTGGTAAAAAGCTAGAAGAAGAACATAGAAAAACAAGAAACAGGAATTGGAAAAACCGTAAAGCAAATAAGATCTTCATCCCGAGGAGTTTCACCCCGAGGAGTAATAAGGTGAAGCTTTTTTTTTGTAATTTTCTGCCCAAAAAATTTAAAGAAAGCAATAAAGATACACCAAGATAGAGATAAACCTTTTGCTCTGATACCACCTGATGCGAAACCGAAGTACAGATACCAAGGTTCGGCTTAAAGGTCCGATCTTTCTCTATCTCGAACAGTTTATGGGGGAATATAAACAACCTTTCTCCCGCAAAGTTGAATATCATTGGGGGCTGAAACACCACAATAAGTATAAACCAAACTTATTGATACAGTAACTCAAAGATGAATGAACTCTAACATAGAGAATCAAACACAAAATAACTAAGGAATAACCTTAAAATATCATATAGTGTCTAACAATAACATGGCTGAAATCCCTCTTAAATAGAGTGGAATTTCGTCCAAAAATAACCCACAAATAAGAGTCCTTTAAGGATTAGGACTCTACAACTCCTAGATAACTAAAAACACTACCTAACATAATGGACAACATGTCCTATTATTTAGCTAGCTTATTTTGGCCAACATGGCTAATTAAACAATATAATAAATCTGAAATATAATTAAAGTCTAGAATAGACTTTAATTATCAAATGACTAAAATACCCTTTCAACCGTTTTCCTTCCAATTATGTATCTTTCCTTCAAATGATATTCGATGGCTTTGATCCTTGTGTCTAGCTTTCTTTGAAGGTTTCTTTACCTCTTGAACCTTTAGATTAGAGACTTTGAACACTTGGATCAAAGGCTTGACTTTGAAGCTCGTATTTGGGATGTATGAGTTAAGGATGAGGTCATTTATCCAAATGACCTCTCTAAGCTTCATGGCTGGTACCGTATCATCTTTCGGCCAACATGGCTAATTAAAATAAACAATAAAGCTGAAAATATAATTAAAGTCTTTTATAGACTTTAATTTACAAGTTTCCTAAAATACCCCTTCAACCGTTTTCCTTCCAATTATGTATCTTTCCTTCAAATGATATTCGATGTCTTTGATCCTTGTGTCTAGCTTTCTTTGAAGGTTTCTTTACCTCTTGAACCTTTAGATTAGAGACTTTAAACACTTGGAACAAAGGCTTGACTTTGAAGCTCGTATTTGGGATGTATGAATTAAGGATGAGGTCATTTATCCAAATGACCTCTCTAAGCTTCATGGCTGGTACCGTATCAGTCCTCAACGAAATATGTATCAAAAGTCAGACAAGACATTGTATCTCAGGATGTTCCTCTTACTTTTTAAGGTTAAGACAAGAAATATTTGCAATAATACCATCCAGCAACAAGAAGTCTTTCAGCTGGATTCAAATTCCCGAGCACGAACTTTTCAGTCAATCAAGTGAGGTAAAACATACCCTTTAACATTAAGATGATCAGTAACAAAGAAAAGCATCCGAGCTGAAGAACCTCAACAATCTAAGTTTAATAAAGCACATGATCCAAATTCCCGAGCATGAACTTTTCAGTCAATCAAGTGAGGTAAAACATACCCTTTAACATTCAGATGATCAGTAACAAAGAAAAGCATCCGAGCTGAAGAACCTCAACAATCTAAGTTTAATAAAGCACAGGATCCATCAAGGACAACTTTAATTAAAAGCCTTAAGTTAATTTATAGTCATGAACTCATTCAAGATAGAGCTTGAAATACATTAATCAAATGACTATATTAAGCAGCAAACTACATCTATTGAACATTTACATAATTGTGGTCAAGAATTCTTTCTTCAGCTATTGAAAATTACATAATCAAAGGACTAAATGTTCAAGAAACATCGTTGATTATGATATTCCTTTTATACAATAACAATCTATTTCAGACAAAAAATAAACATTACAGAAACAAAATGTGAAGCAGTGAATGAAACAAAGTCGAAGCTTACATGTTACAATTATAACACGGGCACTGACATATGCAAAACCATCGCGTATTCAATATTCAAATTTATATTCCTGCATGTTGCAAAATTCCCTGAATATGCATAACTTATAAATGAAGTAAATGATCAAACCAACAATCGAATTAACAATCTGATAAATGAAGAATGATCCCCATCATTTTACACGTGTCACGATCCAAATCCGATCGGTGACATGGCAGTAAGCCAAATCAATGACGAACCGAACCCACTAATAGTTTATGAAAAGAATTGCATTACATAACCATAAAAGTGTTTAAAAGTTTCATAAGATAAAAGGTGGAATTTAATTAAGGTCCTCGGGTGCAAAGCTCCCCTTTTCTAGTAAGAAAAGAATAAGTTCTTTCATTTCGAATACAAGTGTACTGAAAAGTAAATATTATATAAGTTCACTAAAGTAATGACTTCCTATTATAGTTTATTAAAAATCACTCTTCATATGTCCCATCCCAGGTATCATCATAAGAAGGCTCAGCTTCTGTATCATCTGCAAAACAACAAAAGAAAAGGTTGAGATGCGAGGCTCAGTAAGAATCCCACACTCTTGGGATGAAGTACAGATAAGACCCAAAATACGTTTCCCATTTTCCAAAAACATGTTTTAGACTCAAACCAAACACATATAAGACCAATGCGATAACAAATAAGATATCAATTAAGTCAACAACTACGTTCTTCACATCCAAGCGCTAACACAACCGTATGCACTACAAGTACCATGCATTACTCATACGGAACACACGATTACACTCTACCCTTAGACTTTAAGAACATAGTTATTGCTATGACTCAACTTCCCGCAATACGAGCTCAATCGTTTATTCACTCTTGATTGAACAATGACTGTAACAGCCCTAGTCTTTATTCCAAACTAGGACGGCCCAAGAAGTTCAACACATGGGTTTGGTATGCCCCCAAACGACGGGTCCAGAGTTTAAGGATCCATCCTACATTGTGTCATCATCCATTACCATGGACTCCACAACACCGTTACAGTCCCAATGATATCCTCACCGAGTTAAGGCCCAAGAATTTCCACACGTGAACACCCTCGTTCACCACAAACACATATCATATATCAGACGGATCCTATTAGCCAATCGATTCTAGACAAGAGCTCACAATGGGGCGACGACTCGGCCGACTCAACCAAATAATGACAACAATCCAAAGCATATAAAAGACTTCAAGCAAAATTTAATCAAGTGTAAAATACCAATTTAACATGTATGAAACAATTTATAAACATCATAATCTAAATAACATATACAATGCAACACATCTATAACTTCATCCAATTTTATACACTGTATTCATGTGCCTCACCATTTCTTTCTTTTTCTCCATTATTATATACTTTCCAGAGTATATTTCCAAGGGATTGATTTGAATGTCTTTTAAATTGTGTTCCAATCACATTTTCAATTTGTTAAAATGTATTACGAAAACATTTGGACATATATTAATAAACTGTTTCTGAGATGAATCACAACATCAAGGAAATTAAATATAAATTCTTATTCCTTTCATATCATTTTCTGTTTTTATAAAACGCATGAGATATGCCTAATTCTAGGATGATCTGATCCATCAAAATGATCATGATAGGTTAGATAAAAGAATGATCCGATTTACAATGACTATAAAACATAAAATATCACCTTTATACTTCAAGAAATCTACTGGAACTAGAAGGGTGAAAACAATCCATTAAGAAGAAAATGAACAATAAGTCACGAAATAATTTCTTTGTTTGAGGCCACAGGGGACAAGGATGTCGCAGAGCAGATTCATAGCATAACTCTTTGATTCCAAATTCTCGTTTAAGGGGATGATGTACTAAAAAAATATTAAAGAATATAATAGAAAATACGCAGTTATGCTCACTCCATCCGACAATATGTACAAACAGTTTATACTTGATAACAAAACTTAAAGGTATTGAAAACATGTAATTTAGAGTTTGAAAAGTAAGGGGTGTAGGATCCTTACCTTATTCAATTCACAAATTCAAAAAAAGTATAGAAGAAATTCGTAGCAGAAAAATCAGCGACGTTCAAACAGCGATATCTCTCAGTTCAGGACTCGGAATGCCTCCCCGTCAGCTGTCACTCGTAGGAAATTTCGATATCTTCGTTTTGATATCTTACGGGTCGAAAACGGATGTCGTTAAGGCCTTCAAACACTCAGAAATTTTTCTGCCCAGTTTTTGTTCCTCTCTTCTTCTTTTTCTGCCCTTTCCTTATCTTTTTCCCTTCCCCTTTTGTAACCCCAGATGGGATAGTGAAGAATCAGCAGTTTCATAATTAATTGCACAAGAGGTCCCTCAATTTTCATGGTCAAACACTCAAGCCCTCAAACTTTCTAAATAAGCATGTAACACATGAAACATATTGTGAAAAATAAAGTGCACATAACACGTAATCAAATTAAATATACATGATGACAAATAATAATCACATAAAACACGTAAGCAGAAAATCGGGTTCTCACAATATGCAAGAAAAAAAAACCGCAACCTTTTCTAGTAACTTCAGAGCAAACAAGATCACATCTTCGAGTTTTCCACCATTGAGTGTGCAAGGAAAGCAATACAAGGAAAGACAGCCACCTGAAGCTTACCTCTTTCTACTGTTGCTCCAAAATAATATTTCACAAGAGGACTTTTAGGCAAGGGAAGGGACCAGTCGAACAATTTAGAATCCTCAACTCCATTTGAAGTATCCGAATTATATTCCCTTTTTTTTTCCAAAAGTCATAGTGGATCTCTCTTCAAAGTCACTTGTAGTTCCTATCTGTCCCTTTTCAGCTCTTGTTTATTGTGTCGAGACATAACGGCTTGGCGTGGTTGGCAATTGTGTTTCAATATGAGGTTCATTCTTCTGGCACTTTCTTTTTTGCTAATAGTTCTCCCCACACTTTGATCATATCTTCTCTTGCTATCAATGTCATTTTTCTCATAAAATTCATAAAGTTCATAAAGTTCGAAATCGAACTCTCTGCCCAGTGCACATGAAGAGAAACATGAGATCAAATGAGTATTTTTTTTAATGGAACGAAAGCTAAATTTGATACTATTGAATAACAATTTGTATAATATTCTTTCACTTGGATAAGAGAATCTTAATCATTTGACCTTTTTCCATTGGAAAAGAAAGATTCGGATCTCTTTCACTTAAAAAGTTTACAACTGTTTATGTTTGAAATACGAGATCTCATTCCCACAAAATATCTAATTGTATGTTATTAAATCTTAAACAATATACTAGTAACCAAAATCTGTTATCAATCATATTGAAATAAACAAGCTTCATATTCTGGTATATCAGTACTTAAACATCGCCAAGTCTAAGTTGTAAGCATAAATTACATTCAAAGATTCAAATCCTCATTTGAATATGCAAGTCGTAACTTCATTCGCCAATTAGAAATTATTGCATTAACCTTAAACGATTCTCCATAAAATTTTCGGACCATGATACAATTTCAAGAGTTGATCTCACATTTAGAGACTAGAAAATAGTGGTTAATTACAAAATGAACTTGGAAAACAAAAAACCAGACCCAACCTGAACATGGATCGAGCTTAAATTTTCACAGCTTCAATAAGCCAAAATAAGCTAAGAAATTGTTTGGCAAGTTACGAACTTTCTTTCTTATTGGCTAATTCTAAATTCCTAAAGCAGTTTTTAACCATCAGAAAAACACAATCAATGATAAGGAACTAGATTTAAACTAAAGTTTACTTACATTTGATCATCAGGCATATTGGTGTTATCAAGGAAAGATTTAGCCCACATCTCTTCCAGGAATTCCAATGCTTTGCCTTCAAGTTCATGCAGTCTGGGAGAAGCAAGCACAAATAAGTAGAAACATGAAATCAAGTGAGCAATTTCATCCATCTCATTTACAAAATAAGAAAACCATAATTTTCAATTACTTTGACGGTTATTTAAAGAAAGAGATGCATGAATATCAATCCATAAAAAAATAATTGATTTTCTAAGCCATTGTTTTTTCACCCAAGTATGCTAGTATATAGTCTTTCTTTTCTTAGACTAGTATACATTCTATGGCTTCTCGTGGTAATGCACTGGTTATGACCTCCTGTGAGCATTTCCATCTTTAAGAAGCGGGGTGAGGATTCGAACTCATAATCTCTATGTTAAGAGGCCTCAACCATGGTCACTAGACCAATGCCTCATTTTCATAATAAGAAAATTATAATTTTCAATTTCTCTGACAAGTAGACCATGTAATGATTTAAAGAAAGAGATACATGAAACAAAACATAAACATCAACCAGTAAATTTTTTTTTTTTCTTGGCCATAGTTTTTTCACCCGAATAAACTAATATATTATTTTGTTAGAACTAATATATTAATATATTTTTGTTCCCAGGTTAAGCATATTCAATTATCTTTTAACTATTAATCTGTGCATGCATGTGAATATGCTACATATTATGCGACTCGTGAGGGGAAAAACAATATTTGGACATAGGATCCTACTTTGTGCTATCAACTCCTATTTTATTTTTCTTAATATTATTATTATTTTGTTTGTAGATCCTACACCATTTCAAAGGGAGTAGTGGAAGGGAAATGACTAATGAGCATGAAGCCCTAGACCAACTCATATTCTTCATGATTTTTTTTGTTGTATTGTTATTAGAAAGCCGATCGAATTGTAACAATAAAATTTGAAGTTACTTACAAATCATGATCAATAATTTCATTTGAGATTAGGACTTCAAGATCCTCATTCCCCAGGTCCCTTTGTTCGTTGCGAATGCTCTCGGCCGAAGTGCTGAGGCTTTCAGGGCACCATAAAACCTGGATTGTCTTTAAGGTCAAGACATCTTCAAATCTTGACGGCAACTCTGCGAGGAAATTACACTTTTTGACAACAAGTTGCTCAAGGCAGGGGAAGGAAGAGGTGGATACTTCCCATCGTGAGACTGCCAGTCTGGTTAATTTCAAATACTTGAGGTTCAAAAATTCCTCATCTTCAACTACCCATGTGTCCCCCCAAAAAATAAAGCCCAATTTGAAGACCTCGAGATTGGGAAGCTTTCCAATAGTCGATATTTCACTCCAAGAACCATTGAACATAGACAACGTCAATTTCTTAAGAGTTGTGGGCAAGTTCAATGCACAAGTATGGCGTGCAAGCGGGTAATATTTCAAATTCAGCGATTCAAGTTTGTTTAGAGAATGCAACACCTGATTCTGAAACCGGTCACAGTTTCCTTTGCAATCCCATGATTTTGATATTTCCAATTTCAGTTTTCGAACACTTGGAAATCCTCTCAAGATTTTTTCTGCATCTTCTACGTTACAAAGACATAATGAGGAAATGCTATGAAGATTACCCAATTGAGGGCACACACTAGAAGCATTATCATCCAACAACGTAATAGCCCCTCTGCCAACATTTATGATCCTCAATGATTTCATATTCCATATAGTATGTGGAAGTTGAAGTATAATTTCTTTTCTCATCCATCTCAACACATGAAAAGTTTCTAAGTTTCGGAGGTTTCCTATTGATAAGGGAACAGCTTCAGCATTGAAGTTAATACAAAGGTATCTCAAGCAAATAAGGAGTAGTATTGGTTCGGGGAAATCGTAACCAAAAGATACAGTTCCCAAGTCCAGCACTCTAAGAAACCTTAACCTGAAAAATAAGGAATAGGTTGAGCCATCATGACAAGAAAATCGAGAGTTGTCGGGAGGAATGAGTAGGGAACGAAGCTTTGGACCCATCCCCAGAGGGGGAAATATCTCTTCACCAAAGATGCACAATCTGTAATGATTACAACTGATGGGTTCTGAAAAATGCATGAACCTTTCTTCTTCAGCTTTTATCGAGCAAAATCCTAGCAATAGATCATGAACACGACATTCTTTGATCTCCCCACTACTAAAATCTCTCTTATGTACAATAACCAAGCTTCTGCCAATAAGATTCTCTAAGTAATCCATCCCCAATTCCTCTTGGCACTTTGTCCCAGACTTGGGTACAAAACCTTCTGCAATCCACAATTGTATCAACTTACAGACCTTAAATACCTTATTATGTCCTGCTGCTGCACGGAGATAAAGGAAGCATGGCTTCAAGAAATCCGGTAAATTCTTGTAACTTAATTCTAGTATATCCATGCATCCTTCACTTGCAAGCTTTGGATTTAGAGTTTGTACAATTTGCCTCCACTTCACAAAATCATTGGATACCTTTTTAAGCAGACCGGCAACCACAACAATAGCCAGAGGTAGCCCATTGCAGATCTTTAAAACCTTTTTTATATCATCCGAGAAACTTGAAGGCCAGCCGTCTTTGGGAAGTACCAGCAATTCAAGTAACTTCATAGCTTCTGTGTCACTGAGGGAACGAAGAAGGTGAGGATCACAAACAAATTTATTTCGACTCGTGAACAAAATTCGACTACCATTATCATCATCCGGAAATGATTCTTTTACTGCATTCCACGTAGCTGCGTCCCAGATATCGTCCATAATGATGAGGTATCTCTGTCCTTTTAAACATTTGTAAAGTTTTTGAGCCAAGTCCTCTTTGCTCATGTTATGGACTTCATCATCAAGCTTAGAAGTGACTTCTCTCAAAATGTCCAGTAATAAGGTTTTAGGTTCATATACTTGGGTAACAAAACACCAAGCATGCTTGTGAAAATGCCTTTGAATTGAAGGGCTGTGATAAACTTTCCTGGCAAGAGTTGTCTTCCCTTGTCCTGGCATGCCAACAATGGAGACAATGTCAAGTTTCGTTGATCCTCTAGTAAGTCGATTGTCTATTGTTTCTGCCTCATCCTCCAAACCGACAACTACCCCATCTAATCGTGAATTGTTAGGAGCTTGGTCGAGATGGATGCTACCTGAATTCTCCTTAGCACTGAGTAGTAAATTGGGATGCATCTCACTATTCATAATTTTCTTCATTTGCCTCTTAATGAATTTAATTTCTTCTATAGCGTCGGAAAGGTAAAGTAAACTATACCAAATAGGAGTGTCAAAGACTTGACAGGAATCAATGGCATGTTCAGCTAGGCCTGCTGCATCACTAATTTGGATACATAAACCCTTCAATTCCACAGACTCATTTTGCATAGCATGTATGTACTTGAGACTAGTCCTAACTGAGAGTAGCTCCCTGTGAAGAGTCACTAACTTATCCCTTGCAAATGACCTCTCTTTCAAGTTTCCCGAATTTTCCAGAAGGAAATCAATGAACCCCAATGCATCAATGGCAGGAAAATAAGACCGAATTTGAAAATGAAGAAGCTTTCTGACTTGTGACTTCACTTTATAGGTTTTTTCTTGGAAATCACCGATAAGAATGTTTCTTTCTTGGGTTTCCTGATTCGTTTCTGTAGATGTGAGTGTGCAAACCAGAGAAGGAACCTCTCTAGCAACAGCTTCTGCTTTTATCGCCATAAGATCCCAATCTTCTTTATTAATGTTACTCTCTATTGGATAAGGGTTCATGAGAAATGTTGTGAGGAATATGAGTTCCTCACGCAGTATTTTCATGAACCCAAATGGGAGTAAAAAGTCCACAAAACTTGAAACAACTTCACGAATTTGGAAAGCATCAGATGGTGAGATTTCAGAAACCTTGAGGGCTCTAACATAAATCCCCACAACTTCCGGAGTATAAGACTCAACCATCTCAAGTAGATTAGTGAGAATGTCATTCATCCTGACTACCATTGCTTCTTCCATTCGGTCATCTTCCTCCTCCACCCAGTACAGCGTCAATACACATGCTACTTTTTGAGCCCATTCTTCAACATTGATGCTAAAACATAAGCCTTTTACAGTGGACTTCACAAAATCTCTAAGCACCCTCAGCTTCTTGATTAATGCACTGATTTGCATCCTCACATAAACCACGCTACCTGATTCCTTATGGACAAGGATCTCGAGATTTCTAAGCGTGCAATTGATGAACTGAAGCAGTTCATTACTGTCAGAAAACTTGCAATATTGAGACGACTGCAAATCATCTAACAAGCCGATGCAGATCTTCCTGATTTCATTTTTACAACGTTTAACTTTTTGCAACAAGTTCGGAACAGTCTGACGACGCCTTCCATAGATTTCCAACTTTCCATTTCGAAATCTGGCTCTAATATAAGGTCTCCTGAGAGATTTTTGGGGCAAGAACCAGATGAACATTTTGAAAAATCCCAACTCCATTTCAAGTGGGAAGCTTTTCTCTCTGAGAAAGATCAAGTTTGAAGTAAGATATGGTACTGCAGTGTAGGACTACAAAAACCACCGATCAAAGAACACAACTTTCACAGTTTTCCAGAGAAGAAAAAACATTTTCATTGGGACCGGCTCTACTTTTCCAATTAATAAATTGTTTCTCTCTTTTCATGTCCCACCTTTCAATTAAAGAATTTTTCTTTCTCCCAGATTCTCTCTTCTTTGCCTTCCTTTCTATTCTCTCTCTATCTTTATCTTCCTCTTTTCTTACCTTTTTGACTGGGGTTTCTATTCAATCTCTTATCTCTCTCTCTTTTTATTTTTTTGTGGCAAAACTCATTTTCCTTCAAAGGCAAATAAAAAAAATACTAATTTCTACTCTGATTGCTCATCGAATTTGAATTGAAAGACAACATCATTATTTCAACAAAAGATTTGAATTATTCACAAACATTTAGAGAAGAGATATAGCATGATTTTCATGTTAAAAAACAAGTTTGGCTGCCAAGTTGAGATTGTGAAAATGTTACTTTATACTAAAAAAAATAGTGAAATGAAATTCAAATTTTCTTAGATCTCCAAAAAATATCAAGAATTAGATGCATACTCTAGTGGTTAATTTGATTGAGGAGAATTAGAAAGAAAAAAAAAAGAAAAAAAAAAAGAAGAAGGTATGGAGCCTGGAATAAAGATGAAGAATAATTGAAAAGTAAGGGTTTGCTCTGTATTTTGAGGAGAGGACAAGGCTGGGGAAATGGAAATGGAATTAGATTACCCCTGCTCCCATGTCATTGCTCTGCATAATAAAATTGAATCGCTGCAATCTCAACCTCAAAACTCTGTCACCATTCATTAATAGTAATAAAGCTCAATCTGATTTGGATGAACTTTTAAAAAAAGAGACTATTATGTTGAAAGAAAAGTCTAAATGTCGTTGTCTTGAGGAAGGGGATGCGAGTACTAAATATTTTCATTTGTCTAATGTTATTCATAGAAGGAACAATGCCATTGATAATATTCTTAATCGTGATGATGTCTGTGTTTCTGGTTGGGATAATATTGGGTCTTTGTTTGAAGTATATTTTAAGGGGGGTTGTTTACTTCTGTCAACATATATTTCCTCTTAATCTTGAGAATCTCATTAATCCTAGCATTACTGATATTCAGAATGAGTCTTTGTGTGCCATACCTTGCAATGTTACTATTAAGAATACTGTGTTTGATATGCATAATGGTAAGAGTCCTAGTCTTGAAAGCATGTCCAAATTGCTTTTTATAAAACTTATTGGCATATTATTAGTGATAAGGGAATTAAAGTTGTTCAACACTTTTTTGCTCATGGTCATATTCTTAAGTCTCTCAATCACAATTTTATTGCCCTTATTCCGAAGAATGCCAATACTCATAAAGTGGAACACTTCAGACCTATTGCTTTATGTAATCTAATTTACGAAGTTATTACTAAAATCATTGCATCTAGGCTTAGACCCATTCTTGATAACATCATCTCCAGTCCAGCTCAGGTGAGGACCAGGCAAAATTCCGCACCTGCGGAACACTCCCAGCCATCGGATGAGATTTTGAACGGCCCAGATCTGGAGAGAGAAAAGTTGCGGCTGGACATAAAATATTTTTTAAAAAAAAATTCTCTCCAGATCTGGATCGTTAAAAAATCTCATCCGACGGCTGGGAGTGTATCCCGCATGTGCGGAACATTTGGCTGTTCCGCACCTGAGCCGGGAGCCATCATCTCACCCTCCTAAGCTGCTTTTATACCAAATAGATTCATGAATGACAACATCATTATTTCACATGAAATTATGCATCATATGAACAACAAAAAAGGTAGGATGGGTTTAATGGCTCTTAAAATCGATATGGCTAAAGCTTATGATAAAGTTGAATGAGATTTTCTGACTTGTATCCTTAATTTGCATGGTTTTAGTGATAAATTCATTGCTATCATACATAATTGCATATCTACTGCTTCTTTTTATTTCCTTATCAATGGTTCTCCCTATGGTCACTTTTTCCGTTGAGAGGTTTGAGGCAAGGGGATCCAATGTCCCCTGCCCTTGTTATTATATATTTTGATGTTCTTTCAAGACTAATATCTAGAGCTGAACTTAATAATTACATTCATGGCATTAAAGTGTCTAGACATAGTCCGGCTTTTTTACATTTAATGTTTGCTGACAACCTAACTATATTTTGTCGTGCTAATTCAAATGAGGCCAATGTTGTTAACAATTGCTTACTTGCTTTCTATACTTGGTCTGGTTAGTCAATAAACTTTGAAAAGTCTTTGATTCATTTTAGTACAAAATGTGCACTCTTATATGGAAAATCATCTTTGTAACCTCTTGGGTATGCCGGAATGTAATCACAATGCTAAATATCTTGGTTTGCCTTTTTGTAAAATCATATCTAAGAAAAATGCCTTTTATGATATCATTGATAAGATGAGAGCTAGGCTTTTTGGTTGGAAAATGTATACTCTTTCTCAAGCGGGTAGAGCGATTCTTATTAAATCCGTGACCCAATCTATACCTCTCCATAGCATGCAATCCTTTATTATTCCTGTTTCCATTTGTGACAAATTAGATTCCTTAGCAAAGGATTTTTGTGGTTTTAAAGAAAAAACTGGGCATCACTTGTATCTCAAAGCATGGGATTCTATCGGTAAACCTAAGGATTTTGGAGGTATGGGGTGTTCAGGAAATTTAGAGATTTCAATACAGCTCTACATGGTAAGCTGTTATTGGATATTTTGAAATATGACCACAAACATTGGGTCAATTTGATCAAATCTAAATATCTAAGAGGAAAGCGTTTACTTGATCACGAGTCTTGCCCTTCTGGCTCTTCTTGGATATGGAAAGGCCTCTGGGAAGGTATTAATGAGCTTAACAAGGGAATTTGTTACCAAATTGTTACCAAATTGGTAATGGTTTGAACATTAATATTTGGCAGGATTCGTGGTTACTTTCTATTTGAAAAATGAACTTTTAAACCTACTTTATATTTGAAAAATGAACGATTTCTTGATATTGTTGCAGACCTCATTGATAACAATTTTCACAATTGGAATAGAAATTTGGTGAACACTATTTCCCCCCATAATATTTCGAACGAAATTTTCAAAATTAAAATACCTCATTTGGAGGAATCGGATAAGTTGGTTTGGGCTCTCTCTTTGACATGGATATATACTGTTAAATCGGCTTACTGTTTCAATAATATGCATAAATTACTATAAAGAAGAAAAAGTTGGTTGCTTCAGGAAGTACCTATATTTATCCAAAGACTGGGTGCATTTGAGTCTCAATTCCTCACATTGTCCAACACAAAATTTTCATTTTCGATCATCTTCTCCCACAAATAAATCATATTTTCAATCTTGAAATAGAAATTTTCAAACAAAAAACTAATCCAGGTAATTTCGTATTCTGAGAGTTTTACAAAAAAAAAATATTTTTTTACCAAAAACCCAAAAACCAGGTATTGTTCAGCATCTGAAATTGCTGAAAAGTGCCTTCTGGAATAGGATTTTGGAGGATGATTCAGATAAAGAAAATGCAGAACAATACAAGTTCAAATCATTACAACCTAGGATGAATAAAATCCAATGGTTACACTCAGTGGCGGAGCCCGCCCGCCCCTAAAATTTTTAGAAACGACGAATTTTTTATAGAAATAATTTATTTTTGTGGTATTTTCTTATAAATATTGTATTTCTCCCTCTTACAAAATTTCAGTAAGAAATTCGCCCCCTATAACAAATTTCTGACTCCGCCACTGGTTACACTAATTGGATATATCATATGTATAATGTAGAAGTTTCTTTAGATGTTTGAAAATTTTAAAAAATTGTATTTCTAATATAAAGTTTTCCTAAATCAGTGATGGTTCTAAACAATATTAAGTTTTCTTCTGCAATGAACTTGATTTGTAACAAAACCTTAATACCTTCAGTTAAGAAACTCAGGTAATAGTAGCAAACCCTTAATACCTCAAGTCTAGCCTAGTGATTTTTTAGAAGCCAAATGTCACTTTGAGATAAAAATATTTCGGTAAAAAGCTAGAAGAACAACAAGAAAGTGGAACTGGAAAAACCGTAAAGCAAATAAGATCTTCATCCCAAGGAGGAATAAGCTGAAGCGTCTTCAACGAAATATGTATCAAAGTTCAGACAAGACATTGCATCTCAGGATGTTCCTCTTACCTTTTTAAGGTTGAGACAAGAAATATTTGCAATAATTCCTCACCAATAATACCATCCAGCAACAAGAAGTCTTTCAGCTGGATCCGAATTCCCGACCACGAACTTTTCAGCCAATCAAGTGAAGTAAAACATACCCTTTAACATTCAGATGATCAGTAACAAAGAAAAGTATCCGAGCTGAAGAACCTCAACAATCTATCTAAGTTTAATAAAGCACATGATCCATTACATAATCAAAGGGCTAAATGTTCAAGAAACAGTGTTGATTACGATATTCCTATCATTTTATACAGAGACAAAATGTGAAGCAGTGAATGAAACAAAGTCGAAGTTTACAGGTCACCGTTATAACACGGGCACTGACATATGCAAAGCCATCACGTATTTAGTATTCAAACTTATATCCCTGCTTGTTGCAGAATTCCCTGAATATGCATAACTTATAAATGAAGCAAATTATCAAACCAACAATCGAATTAACAATCTGATAAATGAAGAAATTCCCCATCATTTTACATATGCAAGAAAAAAACCGCAACCTTTTCTAGTAACTTCAGAGCAAACAAGATCACATCTTCGAGTTTTCATCCATCGAGTGTGCAAGGAAAACAATACAAGGAAAGACAGCCACCTTGAAGCTTACCTCTTTCAACTGTTGCTCCAAAATAAGATTTCGCAAGAGGATTTTTAGGCAAGGGACCAGTCGAACTATTTAGAAACCTCAACTCTATTTAAAGTATCCGAATTATATTCCCTTTTTTTTTTCCAGAAGTCAGAGTGGATCTCTCTTCAAGGTCACTTGCAGTTCCTATATGTCCCTCTTCAACTCTTGTTTATTGTGTCGAGACATAACGGCTTGCCGTGGTTGGCAATTGTGTTTCAAGATGAGATTCATTCTCCCGGCACTTTCTTTTTTGGTAATAGTTCTCCCCGCAGTTTGGTCATATATTTTCTTTCTATCAATGTCTTTTTTCTCATCAATTCCAAGAAGTTCCAATGCGTGCTCTCTGCCCAGTGCACATGAAGAGAAACATGAGATCAAATGAGTATTTTTAAAATGGAACAAAAGCTAAATCCTGATACTATTGAAAACAATTTGTATAATATTCTTTCACTTGGATAAGCGAATTTGAAATCATTTGACCCTTTTCATTGGAAAAGAAAGATGCATGCCTCTAACTTAAAACTATTTATATTTGAAATACGAGATCCTATTCCCACAGGTGGGTTTATTCATACAAACATTTACTTCTCTAGTTCACTATCTTAGAAGAATTTGAAGGTCCGCGTACTTTTTATTTACATTGAAATTGAAAAACTGAATTAGAAGTTATTGCATTAATCTCAATCTCAAACGGTTTACACTTCTCCATACAATTTTTTACCATGATACAATTTAAAGGGTTGATCTCACATTTAGACAAGAAAATAGTTGCTAACTACAAAATAAACTTGGAAAACAAAAACCAGGCCCGACCTGAATTTGGCTCGAGCTTAAATTTTCACACCTTCAATAAGCCAAAATAAGCTAAGAAAGTATTTGACAAATTAAGAATATTTCTTTCTTATTTGCTAATTTTAAATTCCTAAAGCAGTTTTTAACTATCAGAAAAACACAATCAACGATAAGGAATTAGATTTAAAATTTACTTACATTTGATAATTAGGCATCCTCTGCTTATCAAGTAAAGACCTAACCAGAATCAGCTTCTCTGTCTGCTGTAAGCTACAACAATGCATCCTTTCCACCATTAGTTATCATATTATATTGTTTCTATTTTTGGTTATGCAAAATTTTCAAATGGCACAAATTTGCAGATTATAATAAGAACATTAAAAAAACATCTTTGCCCCGTCAAAGGTGGTGCACATTGGTAGACAGTGGCGGCAGCGGTGATGGGTCTAAGTTGAAGAAGAAGGGTAGTTGGCTGGAGGAGAAGATAATTTTTTTTTCTAATTTTGCCATTGCAAGAGAGAGGGAGTTCTAACCACCCCATTATGCCATGTCATTATTTTGGATGGAAAATACCAAATTTTTTTACGGAATGATGAATTTGGAAGCCCGTAAATACATTGAGGACTCAGAAAGTTAAAACCTGCTAAAAATGATGAAAGTGGCTAAGCGCAAATAATTTGATGACCAAATTGACTATTAATTCAAGTATACTAATAGTATATTAATTTTTACTGTTGTCTTTCTTTTCTCAGAACCAATATCTTAAATTCATCTTTTATTCATATTCAATTATTTCACAACTACTAATTTGTGCAAGCTTGTTTCATATGCTATTATGAGTCATGAAAAAAAGAAGGAAAAAAAAAACACCAAGGATTCTTTTTGTGCCATCAACCCCTTTCCGATAACTCCTACCCCGTTGCAAAGTAAGTAGTGGAAGGGAAGGAGCCCTGCGCTCGATAAGCATCAAAATGAAGACCTTCTAATAAAATGAAAAGTGCTCTACTAGCTAAGGGTGGGATTCGATAGAATTTCTATTTGAATTTTTTTCCCAAGTTTTCGTAAGAAGTGATGCATTTGCAGGAGAAGTTTGTAGATACCTTAGCCATAGTTTTCCACCGAAATAAACTACTCCCTCCATTCCTAAATATAAGACTCTTTAGACAATTTGAGAAAATTAAGGAAGTTATCATTTTCACCTAAACTTCCAATATTATCCCCCACCCTCCATCTCTCTCACTTCTTTGTCATAAAGAAAGAAAAATGTTGAGGGTATAATTAGAATAAATTATTGACAACTAATAAAACAACCTTAAACGACAATTAATTTGGATACCTAGATATCTCCTAAACGACAATTAATAGGGAATGGAGGGAGTAGTATATTATTCTGTCTCTTATTCTTCTTATCTTAGAACTAATATATTTTTGTTCCTAGGTTAACTATATTCAGTTATCTTTTAACTATTAATCTGCATGCATATGAATATGCTACATATTACGACTTATGAGGGAAAAAATTCATTAGTTAGACATAGAATCCTACTTTGTGCCGTCAACTCTTTTTGTTCTTCTTTTTCTTCTTATTATTTTGTTAGTAGATCCTACACCATTTCATTCAAAGGGAGTAGTAGACCAACTCATATTCTTCATGAAAACTTTTGTTAAATTGTTATTAGAAAACCGATGGAATTGTAACAATAAAATTTGAAGTTACTTACCGATCATAATGAATAATTTCATTTGAGATTAGTACTTCAAGATCCTCATTCCCCAGGTCCCTTTGTTCATATCGAATGCTCTCGGCAGAAGTGCTGAGACTTTCTGAGCACCAAAAAACCTGGATTGTCTTTAAGGTCAGGACATCTTCAAATCTTGACGGGAACTCTACGAGGAAATGACAACTTTCGACAACAAGTCGCTCAAGGCAGGGGAAGGAAGAGGTGGATACTTCCCATCGTGAGATTGCCAATCTGGTTAATTTCAAATACTTGAGGTTCAAAAATTCCTCATCTTCAACTACCCATGTTGCCCCCAAAGTGGTAAAGCCCATTTGAAGACCTCGAGATTGGGAAGCTTTCCAATAGTCGATATTTCACTCCAAGAACCATAGAACATAGACAACGTTAATTTCTTAAGAGTTGTGGGAAAGTTCAATGCACAAGAATGGGCTACATACTCGGAATACTTCAAATTCAGTGATTCAAGTTTGTTTAGAGAGTGCAACACCTGATTCTGAAACCGGTCACAGTTTCCTTTGCAATTCCATGATTTTAATATTTCCAATTTCAGTTTTCGAACACTTGGAAATCCTCTCAAGATTTGTTCTGCATCTTCTACGTTACTAAGACATAATGAGGAAAAGCTATGAAGATTGCCCAATTGAGGGAACACACTAGAAGCATTATCATCCAACAACGAAATAAATCCTCTGCCAACATTTATGTTCCTCAATGATTTCATATTCCAGATAGTATGTGGAAGTCGAAGTATAACTTCTTTTCTCATACTTCTTATCACATGAAAAGTTTCTAAGTTTCGGAGGATTCCTATTGATAAGGGAACAGCTTCAGTAATGAAGTTAATACAAAGGTATCTCAAGCAAATAAGGAGTAGTATTGGTTCGGGGAAATGGTAACCAAAAGATACAGTTCCAAAGTCCAGCACTCTAAGAAACCTTAACCTGAAAAAGAAGGAATAGGTTGAGCCATCATCAAAAGGAAACTGAGAGTCGCCAAGAGGAATGAGTAGGGAGCGAAGCTTCGGACCCATCCCCAGAGAGTGAAATATCTCTTCACCAAAGATGCACAATCTGTAATGATTACAACTGATGGGTTCTGAAAAATGCATGAACCTTTCTTCTTCGGCTTTTATCAAGCAGAATCCTAGCAATAGATCATGAACACGACATTCTTTGATCTCCCCACTACTAAAATATCTCTTATGTACAATAACCAAGCTTCTGCCAATAAGATTCTCCAAGTACTCCATCCCCAATTCCTCTGGGCACTTTGTCCCAGACTTCGGTACAAAACCTTCTGCAATCCACAATTGCATCAACTTACGGACCTTAAATACCTTATTCTGTCCTGCTGCACCGAGGTAAAGGAAGCATGGCTTCAAGAAATCAGGTAAATCCTTGTAACTTAATTCTAGTATATCCGTGCATCCTTCACTTACATGCTTTGGATTTAGAGTTTGTACAATTTGCCTCCACTTCACAAAATCATCAGATACATTTTTTAGCAGACCAGCAACCACAACAATAGCCAGAGGTAGCCCATTGCAGATCTTTAAAACCTTTTTCATATCATCAGAGAAACTTGAAGGACAGCCGTCTTTGGGAAGTACCTGTTGTTCTAGTAACTTCATAGCTTCTGTGTCACTGAGGGAACGAAGAAGGTGAGGATCACAAACAAATTTATTTCGACTCGTGAACAAAATTCGACTACCATTTTCATCATCCGGAAATGATTCTTTTACTGCATTCCACGTAGCTGCGTCCCAGATATCATCCATAATGATGAGGTATCTTTGTCCTTTTAAACATTTGTAAAGTTTTTGAGCCAAGTCCTCTTTGCTCATGTTATGGACTTCATCATCAAGCTTAGAATCGACTTCTATCAAAATTTCCAGTAATAAGGTTTTAGGTAACAAAACACCAAGCATGCTTGTGAAAATGCCTTTGAATTGTAGGGCTGTGATAAACTTTCCTGGCAATAGTTGTCTTCCCTTGTCCTGGCATGCCAACAATAGAGACAATGTCAAGTTTCATTGATCCTCTAGTAAGTCGATTGACTATTGTTTCGGCCTCATCCTCCAAACCGATAACTACCCCTTCTAATCTTGAATTGTTACAAGCTTGGCCGAGGTGGATGCTACATGAATTCTCCTTATCACTGAGTAGCAAATCGGGATGCACCTGAATATTCATAATTTTCTTCATTTGCCTCTTAATTGATTTAATTTCTTCTATAACGTCGGAAAGGAAAAGTAAACTATACCAAATAGGAGTGTAAAAGAATTTACAGGAATCAATGGCATGTTCAGCTAGGCATGCTGCATCACTAATTTGGATACATAAACCCTTCAATTCCACAGACTCATTTTGCATAGCATGTATGTACTTGAGACGAGGCCTAACTGAGAGTAGCTCCCTGTGAAGAGTCATTAACTTATTCCTTTCAAATAAAGGAAGAAAATTGGGCAGAAATATTGACCTCTCTTTCAAGTTTCCCAAACTTTCCAGAAGGAAATCAATGAACCCCAATGTATCAATGGCAGGAAAATAAGGCGGAATTTGAAAATGAAGAAGCTTTCTGACTTGTGACTTCACTTTATCGGTTTTTTCTTGGAAATCACTGATAAGAATGTTTCTTTCTTGGGTTTCCTGATTCATTTCCGTAAAAGCGAGTGAGCAAACCAGAGAAGGAACCTCAAAAGCAATAACTTTTGCTTTTATCACCATAAGATCCCAATCTTCTTTATGCACCTCCCTCTCTATTGGATAAGGGTTCATGAGAAATGTTATGAGGAATATGAGTTCCTCACGCAGTATTTTCATGAACCCAAATTGGAGTAAAAAGTCCACAAAACTTGAAACAACTTCACCAATTTGGAAAGCATCAGATGGTGAGAATACTGAAACCTTGAGGACTCTAACATAAATCCCCACAACTTCCGGAGTATAAGACTCAACCATCTCAAGTAGATTACTGAGAATGGCCTTCATCCTGACTAGCATTGCTTCTTCCAGTCGGTCTTCTTCCTCCTCCACCCAGTACAGCGTCGATACACGTGCTACTTTTTGAGCCCATTCTTCAACATTGATGCTAAAACATAAGTCTTTTTCAGTGGACTTCACAAAATCTCTAAGCACCCTTAGCTTCTTGATTAATGACCTAATTTGCATCCTCACATAAACCACGCTACCTGATTCCTTACGGACAAGGATCTCGAGATTTCTAAGCGTGCAATTCATGAACTGAAGTAGTTCATTACTGTCCGAAAACTTGCAATATTGAGACGACTGCAAATCATCTAACAAGCCGATGCAGATCTTCCTGATTTCATTTTTACAACGTTTAACTTTTTGCAGCAAGTTCGGAACGTTCTCACGACGCCTTCCATAGATTTCCAACTTTCCATTTCGAAATCTGGCTCTAATATAAGGTCTCCTGAGAGATTTTTGGGGCAAGAACCAGATGAACATTTTGAAAAATCCCAACTCCATTTCAAGTGGGAAGCTTTTCTCTCTGGGAAAGATCAAGTTTGAAGTAAGATATGGTACAAAAACCACCGATCAAGAAGGCAACTTTCACAGTTTTTCAGAGAAAATGTTAGTCGGAAGAAAAGGAGTTTCAAAATAGGGTGAATTCCAATTCCATCCTCAGAAAAGAGGTGTTGTGTCAAATTAATCCTAAAAAATGAGATAGTGTCTAAAAACTCCTTCGAAAAGGGGCTGCTGTTTCAAAAAGGTCCCGAGTCAACAATCCATCAACAAATTAACAGTTTTGGGCTAACAGCGGAATTTTGGAAATTTTGGGGTCATATTGTAAAATCTGACATTGATTAAGGTAACTCTATAAATATTCCAAATCTCCAAAAGTTAGGCGGCAAAATTCCCTTTATTTTCCTAGGTTAGAAATATAATAGATATTTTCTACTATATGAAATGAAATGCACTATTCTTTGATCAACACGTTGCTAATGTGTTTACTTTACATAAAGATGAATAAAATGTGGTATAAAATGTTGATAAATATACTTAATTTACATTTGCTAAAATGTGGAATTCAATCAAAATGCAGTTGCTAAATTTACAGAGCAAACATGCAGTTTGAACATAGAAAATTTGCGACAAGCAAGCCAAAACTATTACTAAATTTACATACAAAATCTGTAATTTTGACACATAAAACTGACCACAAGCAAGCTAAAGGATATTTTTATGCATCCAATCACTCTCAACTAAGCAAGAAAATTAGAAAATCTTTTAAAAAATCAACAGTTGTTCAATATTGATTATAACTGAATGATCAAGAAAGAATCCAACAGATAAAACATTTTCATTAACATTAAATTCCATCAAAACAACAACCCAATATAAATCTATCAAAACATAAAAAGGAATGACAACTTCATCCCAAAAGAAAAGGTATAATGTGCATGATAATACCATCCAACAAAAACTCTAAAAGAAGAGGCATTAAAAAGTATGTCACCATGCTTATTAAAATCCCAAAACAAAAGCATACTAAACATTGTCAAATTTCCTTTTCTTAGAGATGTCCTTTGATCTATCATTTGCAGCAGCAAATAAGTGTCCAAGAGTTGTGCATGGACCACCATTCCATGAGTAACTTGCAGCGTGAACTGAAGTTCCACTTATATGCAAAGACTCTTGACTATGTAAGGTCATATTCTATGTAGGAGGAAATAAACTAATAGGTGGACTTGGCAAATTTATCTGCATATGAATTTAAAATAAGATCAAATGTGTTTAATTAAGATTAAATAAATATTTTTCAGATTTATGTTAGCCGTATTATTGCCATAGTACCTGCTTTGGAGATGGGGTAAATGATGCATTTGTGTTACAAGCATTATTGCCAACAAGTGGTCCCTAAAAGATAAAGTAACAAAAACTAATTATCCATAAAATTGAGTACAAGTAATATAATAAGTTGGAATAGAAATTACCTGAGCCTCATACTATGCTCATTATTCCTCTTAGATGCATATAGGTAGAATGGACAACCTTCACCACATTTTGCAGCGCAACTCTTACCAAATCATTCTTGGTGAGTTTTATCTCCATGCCCTCATTTTGTGCTGCATTAGCAAGAGCTATCTTCAATATTGTAGTGCTCTAAAAAAGCATACCTAACTTGAATTTTGGATTTTCAAGTCTAGCTTAGCATTGAACACTTCATATTTTGGATGAGCAAACAACTTTCTTTTGCATTTACCACCATAATTTTTCACCTTTATTCAATTAAAAAAATATCACCTTTATTCAATAAAAAAAAAAAAAAAGACATCAATGGTGGATCACATAATAACAAAATATTACATAAATATATGGTTTAAATCCACTACAATTCACTTACAATTTGACAAATAAACATGGTTTTATGGAGAAGATAACGAATCTTGAAGCCAAATAAAAAAATTTACTCACCATCTTTTGAATCATTCTTCTTCCCCTGGGTTGATAGTTTCCTCACGCGCCATCCCATTTCTTGGAATCAATTTAATCAGGCAAAGCTCTCACTTTTGAGAAAGGATATGCTCTCTCAACTTGTTTATTAGTTTTATTCTATTAAATAGAAAATACCTAATAACCTAGGGAAATAGAGGGAATTTTGCCGCCTATTTTTGGAGATTTGGAATAGAAATTTATAGATTTACCTTAATTAATGTCAGATTTTGCAATATGACCCCAAAATTTCCAAAATTCCGCCGTTAGCCCCAAACTGTTAATTTGTTGACAGATTGTTGACTCATGACCTTTTTGAGACAGCAACCCATTTTCAAAGGAGTTTTTAGACACTATCTCATTTTTGGGATTAATTTGACACAACACCTCTTTTCTGAGGATGAAATTGGAATTCACCCTTTAAAAATATATATATATATATATATATATATATATATATATATATATATATATATTTTGATGAATAAAAAGTCAAAGTATTTAGACAACGACTGTGGCACAATTTCGTAGGATAACCACCTACTTTATTTTATTATGATTGTCCAAACACACTTCTTCATGAAAATAAAGAACTCGTCAATAGTAGGACTTTCGATGGCCCAGTGGAAACGGTCACTTAACGCAGGGCTTCAGTCCGCGTTCGAATCCTGCACACACCACCCACCCCCACCCCCGTAAAAAAAAAAGAACTCGTCAATATTCACCCCAAAAAAAAAAAAAAAACCGTCAAAGGACATTGCTTTGAAAGGTGGGTTGGGCTGGGTGCGGTGGTGCGTTGGGTGGTGGAGTGGGGGAGGGGAATTTTTAATAAAATGTATTAAAAATATCCCTGTTACTTTTGATGTGACCGGATTCAAAATTCAAGTTAACAGTTAACTGAAGAATTTTTTGACGGAAGGACCTAGTGCACAAAATCTAAATTGTTTTAAGATAGTGTTATACATAGGAATTCGAAATGAATTCCTCAGTTCAATTCAAGTAATTGAACACATACGAGGCAAAGAAGAATGAATTGATTATTACTACTCAAACATTCACCATTAAAGCTCCAAGTCTTTCGAATTCCTCTGTTCAATTCAAGTAATTGAACACATACGAGGCAAAGAAGAATGAATTGATTATTACTACTCAAACATTCACCATTAAAGCTCCAAGTCGAGCTTGATTTTAAGAGAAATGATCTGAGGTTCAGGAGAGAGAAATTGGGGATGAAGATGAGAGAAATAACTGTCAACACAATTCTCAAAGATGATCCCTATTATAATACTACCATATTATAACATTTCCCCTCCCTTAATTTCTAGCTTCCCAAGCTGCATTTCCAATCAAGATCACCCAGAAGACAAAGAAAAGTTTGGTCATTTCTTCACCAAATCATCAACTATCTCCCATGTGTCATCTTCCTCAGGAAGATTGCTCCAAGATATAAGTCATTGCACCACTAGCTTGTTGGACCTCTTCACCATCCTCATATCTAACAAAGCCACTGGTTATACCAACAGTCGGCCATCCACTTAGATCTCTGGCAAATCATGTTGTACTCTCTGCCCATCCCCCACTCTTAATTTCAACTGACTCACGTGAAACACAAAATGAAGCTTGGAGTGAGCTGGAAGGTCTAACTTATAAGCCAATTCTCTTCAAGGCTTTAAAATGACCAAAAAACTTAGGGGAAAGTTTATGATTTTTCCTAAGAGCTAGGATGTTGTCTATAGGGTTGTAGTTTGACAAACACAATGCCCCCAACCTCAAATGATCTTTCAATCCTTGACTTATCATGTTGTTGTTTCATCCTATTTGCAGTTGCATGCAAATGTTGTTTAAGGATAGCATTCAACTTTTAACTCTACTCCACCATCCTGGAAATTTCCTCATGCCTTACATCCATAACTGAAATGCCCTCACCAAATCCTTGAGGCTTGTACCCATACAAGGCCTCAAAATGAGACATTTTAATTGTTAAGTGTACATTGGAGTTGTACCACCATGTAATTAGTGCTAAGTATTTATGCCAGTGTCGAGGTCTGCTAGCCACAAAGCATTTAAGATACATTTCTAGACATTGATTTATCTTTTCAGTCTGCCCATCAGACTGGGGGTGATAAGTTGAGTCGAGCCTCAGTTTAACTCCCAAAGCAGCAAATAACTCTTTCCAAAATAAGTTGGTAAACATCTTATCTCTATCACTTATCATGCAATCAAGTAAACCATGTAGCTTGAAGACTTTGTCCATAAATTCATCAGCCACCCTTCTAGCTGTAAAGGGATGTGCTAAACCAATCAAATGACTGAACTTAGTAAACTTATCCACCACAATTAGGATAGAATCCCTTCCTTCTGACTTGGGCAATCCCTTAATGAAATCCATGATGAGATGAGAGAATGGCTTTTCTGGAATGGCCAAAGGTTGCAACAAGCATGGGTAGGGAACAAGCTCATGCTTGAACCTTTGGCAAACCTCACAAAGTTTGACTCTATTATGATATTGCTCCTGCATGTGATGCCAAAAAAAAGTTCTCTTAAGCCTGTTATAGCTAGCTTGAACTCCAGAATGTCCCCCCAAAATTGAGGAATGAATGACATCAATCAATCTGTCCATATGCTCACCTTGGTTCACAATCACAATCCTTCCATGATATCTCAGAATGTCATTAGCATATGTATATCCCTGAACTTGTTTCCCCAACAACAGTTAAGCTATGACATCCTGAATCTCCTCATCCCCATCATAACTGATCTTAACATCATTAATCCACCCAGAAACTAATGCATAAATGACATTACATTCAAACATCCTTTTTGGGTCAGCACCTTAATTCCTAGGAATTTTATTTGCCTCACGTAGGAGGCGGGTGTCGAACTTTGGACCTCCAGGTCGCAGGTCAAGGCTTGCCCCACTGGGCCACGGCCTTCTTGACACATTCAAACTTCCTTGACAAGGCATCTGCAACTCTTTTCTCAACCTCTTTCTTGTAATGAATCTCAAAGTCAAACCCCATGATCTTGGATATCCCTTTCTTTTGTGCTGCAGTGTTTATCCTTTGTTCAACCAAATACTTCAAAATTTGGTGATCAGTCTTGATCACAAAGGCTTGTCTTTCCAAGTATTGACTATATTTAAGAATGACAGTTGACAATGCCATGAGTTCCTTCTCATAAGTGGATATTCCTAAGCATTTACGTCCCAATGATTTGCTGAAAAATGATAATGGCTTCCCTCCTTGCATAAGAACTGCACTCATACCAGTGTCACAATCATCTGTCTTAATTACATTTTTTTTTTTTTTGAAAAAACAGGCAGTGCCAACACAGGTGGTGAACTTAGGGCTAACTTGAGTTGCTGAAAAGACTCCTCAGCTTCAAGCCCCCATTCAAAACTATTTTTCTTTAGTAATGCATCATGGGCTTACTTATAGTTCCATACCCTTTTATGAACCATCTATAGTAGCCTATCAAGCCAAGAAACCCTCTCAATTGTTTAACAGAAGTTGGCATATGCCAATTCATCATATCCTTGATCTTTTGAGGGTCAGCTTTAACACCTTCAATAGAAATGAGGTGCTCAAGATACTCTCTTTTTTATGAGCACTTGCTCATTTTTCCATAGAGCTGATTTTCCCTCAACACTTCCAACACCACTCTCAAACGATTCACATGATACTGCAAATCAGGACTATACATCAAAATATCATCAAAAAACACTAGCACAAACTGCCTCAAATATGGATCAAAGATCTTGTTCATAATGGACTGAAATGTGGCAGGTGCATTAGTGAGTCCAAAATGCATCACTTTGAACTCAAATTGTCCAAAGTGTACACTAAAAGCTGTCTTAGGTATGTAGATTTCTTTCATCCTGATTTGAAAGTAACCAGACCTAAGATCTATTTTAGAAAAGTACATTGCCCCATAAAGTTCATCAATAAAATCATCTAATACTTAATTGTCAACATATTCAACTGCCTGAAATCCACACAAAACCTCCAACTTCCATAATTTTTCTTAACTAAAATGATAGGGGAAGAGAATTGTGAAACCCCATCCCACATAGGATAACTCTGAAAGTTCTGACTGGTATATAAGGTGGGCCTAAGTAACCACTATTATCTCGGGATATTTCTTTTGGCATATTGAGTTCGGTTGCCAAGTAGATGGTCGTGGGTGTTGTTAGACCCCATGTGTACCGTCTCGGGCCCGCGGGCACAGGACATGACATTTTACAGTGATGCTCCTAAGCGGAACAAGCGTTTTTCAATATGTGCGGAACATTTTTTTTTTGCCTTGAGAACAGGTGTTCGGCAAAAAAAAAATGTGTTTTTCAACTCAGGCGTCAAAATTTTAATCCAAATGATGAGAATCCGTTCCGCACATACAGAACATTTGTTGTTCCGCATAGGAGAAGTTGTGGACATTTTATGGTATCAGAGTCGGTGACCATGCGGACGTGTGGGAACTAAATGCCACACCGTAATGGTGAGGGTCACCTCTAGAATCCTTCACACCTAGTTGGTCATGGGCTAAGTATATTTGGGTGTCTAGCGAGGACGCTAGGGCCTTAAGGAGAGGTGAATGTGAAACCCCATCCCACATGGGATAACTCTGAAAGTTCTCACTGGTATATAAGGTGGGCCGAAGTAACCACTATAATGTCGGGATATTCCTTTTGGCATAGCGAGTTCGTTTGCCAAGTAGATGGTCCTGGTGCTGTCAGACCCATATGTCGCGTCTCGGAGACGAAACTTTTGTAAGGAGGAAGGTATGTGATACCCATAACTTTTGCTTACGTGTTATTTTGCATGTGATTAAGTGCGCAGCGTAAATTATTTCGTGTGATTACATGTTTATTTATATTTTATAACATGTTACGTCTTAGTTTATGTACGTTTTGTAAGAGGTGTATCGTATTTTAGTGACCTAATTGTAATCTACCTCGTTGAGTAATTAGTTGGAATTGGAATTGAATTAGGAGAGTACCCTAATTAAAATAAAAGGTGAAGGGCCTAAATTTTAAATAATTGTGAATCAATTCGAATAACAGAATTCTTCCGGAATTCTGAACTCTGCAACTTTCAGCGACGACAAAAATGACTGAGCTGCTCCGACGTGTGCATCGCAAAGCTGATTCCTCATGTTAACCATGATTGTCCGAGGTTCGAAGGCTCTGATACCAAATTATTATATCTAGGAATTCGAATGAATTTCTCAGCTCACAGATGAGGCAAATAAGAATGAATTGATAATTATTACTCAACATTCAGCATTAAAGCTCCAAGCCGAGCTTGATTTACATAAAAATGATCGAGGTTCAGGAGAGAGAAAAAATTGGGGATAAAGATTGGAGAAATAACTGTCAACACAATTCTCAAAGATGATCCCTAAAATATCTAACTTCTAGGTATTTATAAGTTTAAGCTCTGGAAGTCTACTAAGTTTAAGCTCGGCTCACATTTTAGATGAGCCAAATTTTTTAACTCATGTATAGCTAATTTAGCTCGTGAGTTGATCTCGTCGAGCCAAATATTGAATCGAATTATGAGCAACTCACGAGCCGAGTCAACTCACTTCCACCCCTATTTGTAGATAGAGAAATTGTTTTTACAAGAATGAGGGATAGATGAGGTCAATATTTTTTAATATTGTCAAAATAGACCCCCCCGCAAAGGCCTTAAAAAAAACCCATTGCACTCCCCTCTCCATTTTTCATGAATAAAGCGACTCTTATACCTACACTACTAATACAAACTTCAAAGTAAGTCATTTCTGTTATAATATAGAGAAGGAGAGGAGAAATTGGGAGAGGAGAAGAGAATCAGATGTATATTCTTATGAACCAAAGGCCTCTATTTATAGAGGTAAAAACCCTTTGGTTCATGGGCCTCATCCTCTATGGGCTTTATGGGTCTGGTCATTCATCATATTACAACACTCCCCCTTGAATGACTAATCTATACAACAATTACCTCATAAAGACTTATTTTGAAAAAATTAAACCAAACTAAGAAAATGAATACAATTGATGTTGGAGTATTTAATTGTCGCCTCGTTAAAACCTTGTCAGGAAAACCCAGTGGGACAAAACCTGAACGAAGGAAAAAGAGTACGACTACTCCCCCTGATCATTGAATGTCTTTAAGATGACGTATTCCAATCTGATGTATCAATTTTCTGAATGTTGATGTTGGCAACGCTTCGATAAATAATCTTGTACAATATCCCTTGAGTGAATCCGTTGAACATCGATGTCGTCACTTTTGTTTAGATATACATAACATGAAGAATATGTCTTGTTAAAACCTTACTAGGAAAAAAAAAACCTGTGGGAAAAAAAATACGCCTAGTTAAGGAAAAAGAGTACATTAATCTTATGTCAAATTACTTCCCTTATAAACATCATTAGACCAATGCATATAAATCTTCAAGATCAACCTTTCAAAATTTGCAAATTTTCTCTATTAAACTCCAAGTTCGTTAAATCCACATCATTCATTGCTCTCTCCCTCTGATGTGGATAACTTATTCCATTAGTCTTGATGTTTATATTTTTCAGGAAGAAATACTTATATGCTTCTGGCATATCAAGTTTTTCAAAGATTTCCTACAAATGTTGTTACTAAATTGCAACATTGTTTATATATCAAGTGTTTGTGCGCTATTCAAATACACTTGCTTCCACCCTCAAAGTAATTTATTTGTTCGTTATTCTAAACGAATATCTTTATAAGATTACACTTCTGGTGTATAATACCTGTAACGAATACATTTGCACTTCAATTTAAAAATTTTTGTACAGGCTTTTCACAATTTGAGGTGAACTCAATGGTCTATTTTGATCAATAATCTCTACATTTTCAATTTTTCAATTTTTCAGTCTGCAGACTTTATATTAAAGATCCTCATTCTATTGCGCGCATAAATAATGTCGACTTTTGCACAATTTTATGTATATGGTTCCATCAATTCCCAAACATTTGAGATCTCATTATTCTCACAAATTTTCAGGTACCTGAATTTCTTCTGGAAATGATATAATATTCATGTTTGGAAAAATTCTTCTAGAATTTTAATCTCGACTTGACCATCTATAAATATTTACTCCATTTGAGAAATTGTATTATTGGAACTCATAATGCTACCACATTTCAATGTCTCAAATATTATGGATAGCTTGTCCTTCAGGGACATTAAATATCATGGAGTTTTTTTTTCTAGCCGAATTTTGGTTATAAAATATTTCTAAATATTCGTCTTTTGAACTTCTGGTTCAAAACTCATTTATTTGAGGATCAACTAGAGACACGAATAGAAATAGTTTGTTCGGCTATATATATATATATATTTCCTCTTCTTTATGTTGCAACAATATATACCAATCTGCAAGATTGATAACCAACATATAATTTATCCTCTTTTGAGGACCAATCTCAACACCTTGTGGTGGAGAATAAGCGCACATTATATTTTGAGGTGGAAATCTTGTTGTTTGCAACAATAAAAACCGATTAAAAAGAGGAGAAATAAGAAATTAATAGTTGGAAAAATACAATGAAACATCTAATAAATTCAAAGCAATATATGATTCTACAAGACCATTTAATATATGAACATATTCTTCAGGATATGCAACTTTTATCTAGATGACATATAATATCACTAGTACATTTGAGACAAATTATATTTATGGGAGAATGAGCTCATTAATTTATCAAGAAAAACGCAAACTTCAAGTTGTGGATTAACAATATACGTATTTCGATGCATCGAATAAAATATTCATCCCAAAAATATATTCAATCTCAATATTCATAGTACTGAGATAAAATATAATTACTTTGAAATATGTAGCTAAATTCAAATAATATTTTAGGAAACTTCTGGATCCATAAAAATATATATATTTTTTCACGAATTTCTCATGATTTCGTATTTTCAATGATCTGAGATGGTCTAATCAGTCATGCCAACTAATATATTTCTTTAACCAAGTAAGCTTCAGGCTTAATCAATAATGCATTTCAATGCAATTATTTACAGTACAATATAATTTATAAGAGATAAATAGCAATTTCTTCAATGCATTATTTGCTAATAACAATAGCAATGATTGAAAAATGCATTTGTCCACTATCTAAATAAATCTTTATAAGGAAATTATAGATAATAGTCGATTTCATAGATCTCTTCATGAGTCTTTAATCAACCAGCTCTTCAGGAGCTTTTAATCGACTATTTCTGCTTGAATTGTACAATATTATTTATATTGTAAACATTTATAAAAAGTATTGAAATTGATTTTAATCCTTTAGCTCTTCTGGAGCATTTCATCTACTAGTATGAATAGTTATAGTTCTTCAGGAACTATTATAAAGGAAGCGTTGTTTCAAATTTCTTGATGAACTAACTCGTCTAGAGTTATTAATAAATTAGTTCTACTGAAACTCTTCAATATGCAAACTCTTCTGGAGCTTTTTTTTTTTTTTTTTAATAGTATATGAATTTTAAAGAACTAAATGTAATCTGAAATAAAATACAAAACCACTTAAATAGAATTACAGTGCAAAATTTCTAATTCATCTCCAAAACTATTAAATAAAAGTTAATCAAAACATAAAATAAGATATTACTCATTTACATTTTTACCACTTCAGGTGATAATCAATCATACTAATTTCAACATAATGAGTAATACTTCTACAATAATTGTTGAGTCAAATTGTCTTTCTCATAGACAATAAAATTTCAATCACATTCGCTTCAGGGAATGATGTACCAACAATTTGTTGGGTTTCTCTTATATTGTGATAATCATTCGTAATTGATTTCACGAAATTTAATGTATAATTCTCTTACTTAGACCAATGGAGATGTGAGGAAAACAATTTTTGGAATCTATTTCCTCAATAATTGTTACTACAGGAACATAATTGAGGCTTGCATTTTTTTTTCCGAAATATAAACATGTCCCTCAAAATTGAGGGCCAACATATGTCGTTATTCTGCAACCATCTTCTAGTGGTTAAGAATAAACAACAATAATTTGTTTGATCATACAACCATCTTCTAGTGGTTGTAGATTCGTATATAATAATTTGATACAACATCTTCTGGTAGTCGTATATTTGTCTATAATATTTGATTTAACCATCTTCAGGTGGTCAAGTCTAAACAATTTGTATTTATTTTCTTCAAGAATAAATAATATATATATATATATATATATATATTTTAAGAATAGCAGATGATGTTCTTCAAGAACATTTAATATTATTAATTTATATAATTACTACTTCAGGAGTAATCGTGCAATATTCTTCAGGAATATTGAATTTTTTTTTTTTTTAAGATTCTAGATAACAATAATAAATGAAAAGAAAAAAAATATTGAATAGTGAATCATGGAATGTTGATTGCTGCCATAACAAAAACCATAAATATATGACAATTAATATATGACAATTTGCTATCATTTATATAGCATTTATATATATGCAATTAATATATGCAATTCAATTACATAACCAAAACTTGTGGTCGAATATACTCCAAGAATAATATTCCTATATTACTCAAGTAATTTTAAATTACAATATACTCTTCTGGAGTAAATAATTAATGAATAATAATATTCTTCTGGAATATATACGGAATAATAATATAAACAATAAAAAAAAATGTAACTGATCAAATCCGAAACACAATCAAATCAAAAGATGTTGATAATATTCTTCGGGAATAAATAATATTCTTCGAGAATATTAGATGATGTTCTTCAAGAACATTTAATAATATTAATTTATACAATTACTACTTCAAGAGTAATCGTTTAATATTCTTCAGGAATATTGATACAATTAAAATTTTAATAATAATAAATAAAATTGTCTATAAAATTAAAAGAGGAATCAAACTTACCGTGAAAACTTAAAAATGGGGAACATTGAATTTCTTCTCCCTTCACTGTTGATCTCGGGCCAGGAGAAAGGAAATAGAAACAAATTCCTTTTTTTTTTAAATAATAAATAGTAACAAATAGAATGAACATAACCATTCCCTTCATGAATGTAAAAACAGATTCTGATCTCTCTCATTGACGCAATACAGATCTAAAGCATTACATATGGCGGCATAATCGATGTTCATATAGATTTAGGATTTTATTTTATTTTATTTTTTTAAATTTGGTAGAAATGGTTGATCTATTGCGTACTCCAATTGATTTGAAGCCGCAATATATAAACGAGTTATACAAACAAAAATATACAATAAATCAGGCGAAAATGATGCCACAACAATACTAATCACACTCAATATTGATGAGCAATCAAAAACATTCATAGTATATGCATAAGTGGATCAGTGGTATCAGGCCGTTTCAATTTGCACACATCGCCTTCATATAGATTTAGAACTACTTAAAAAAAACAGATCTACAACATCAATATCAAAAATTCAAAACAATAATAAAATAGAGATGCTAGATTTATTGTGTACTTCAATTGATTTGAAGCCACAATATCAAAGCGATATATAGAAAAATTATAATAACAAACCTATAATTTTCTTTCAAAACAAATTGGCAGAGTTTCGTGCTGATAACGTGTTATAATATAGAGAAGGAGAGGAGAAATTGGGAGAGGAGAAGAGAAAATTAGATGTGTATTGTTATGAACCAAAGGCCTCTATTTATAGAGGTAAAAACCCTTTGGTTCATGGGCCTCATCCTCTATGGGCTTTATGGGCCTGGTCATTCATCATATTACAACAATTTCATTTTTCTTTCTTTTTAAACGATTTATTATGTGCTTTATTTTATTTTGATCTTTTGAAAGAGTTACAAGTTAAGAACTATGTTTTGTCGCGTTTTTATATGTTAAAAGACTTGTAAGTTCTTTATTGTAAATTTTGTTGTGTTGCTATTTTTTGAAAAAACTTATTATTATTTACATATAAAATATATATTTAAACTTTTTGGTACAATTTATTTTATGATTCAAGAGTTAACGATCCTACACCTCTCGTCTACGTAGAATCGCGTTTTAACAACTTTGGTCCAAACCGCCGCAGATTTTCCCTCATCTTTCTTCAATAGGTGTAACTTTTAGTTTCTCTTGGATAATCTCATTTCTCACTCTATTCTTTAAGTCTGCCCCCCACATCCATTGCAACATACGCATCTCAGTTACACTCATTTTCTGGATATGACATCTTTTTACGGCCTCTGTACCATACAACAACGCGGGTCTAACAATTGTTCCATAAAACTTCCCTTTCAGTCTCAATGGTATATTACGGTCGCACAAAACACCCGTTGCACATTTCCATTTCATCCAACCAGCTTTCACTCGATGCGCCACATCCCATCAAGCTCTTCAACTTTCTGAATAATAGAACCCAAATACCGAACATAATCATTCGCTACGATACTTTTGTCATCCAAACTAACTATACTATGCTCTCTACTTCAACCGGGACTAAACCTACACTCCAAATACTCATTTTTACCTATACTAATTCTAAAGTCTTTAGATTCCAATGTTTGTCTTCACATCTCAAACTTAGCGTTAACACCTACTATAGTCTCATAAATCAGAACAATATCGTCAGCAAATAACATACACCATGGTACGGAGTCGTGTATATGACGAGTCACTTCATCCATAACTAACACAACGAGAAACGGACTAAGTGTTGAGTCTTGATGTACACCAATAGTAATAGGAAACTCCTCTGTTATCCCGGATCAAATCCTGATGTTCGTACTGGCTCTCTTATACATATTCTTAACAATGTCAATATAGTTACAGGATATACCTTTAAATTATAGAATGTATAATTATACCATTGGTTGATCAAAGTTACCAACTATTAGAAAGAAATTATAGAAGGCAAATGTTCTTTCTTTCTATTATCTTTCTAAAACTATTTCAAAGTACAAATGACAAAAGGAATGGATAGAAAAAATTAATATAAAAGAGGAAAAAGTTGAATAAATGATTGCAAAAATTAATGTCAAAGGAAAAAAAAAAAAGCCAATGGTTACACTGATTGGATGTATCATATTTATAATGTAGAAGTTTCTTTAGATGTTTGAAATTTAAAAAATAAATTGTATTTCTAATAAAATTTTCCTAAATCAGTAGTGGTTATGAACAATATTAATATTTCTTCTGCAATGAACTTGATTTGTAGCAAACCTTAATACCTTCAGTTAAGAAACTCAGGTAATAGTAGCAAACCTTTAATACCTCAAGTCTAGCCTAGTGATTTTTGAGAAGCCAAATGTCACTTGAGATAAAAATATTTCGATAAAAAGCTAGAAGAAGAACAACGAGAAACAAGAAACTGGAACTGGAAAAGCCGTAAGGCAAATAAGATCTTCATCCTAAGGAGGAATAAGGTGAAGCGTCCTCAATGAAATACGCATCAAAGTTCAGACAAGACATTGCATCTCAGGATGTTCGTCTTACCTTTTTAAGGTTAAGACAAGAAATATTTGCAACAATACCATCCAGCCACAAGAAGTCTTTCAGCTGGATCCAAATTCCCAATCACAAACTTTTCAGGTGAAGATTGAATCAAGTGAGCTAGACATGTAAAACATAAATATGTGCCAAGGAAAAACAATATTATTCTGAATACATGAAGTATTTCCATAATCAAGATAAAAACTTCATATCACCAGATAACGTACCTGGTAGCTATAACAACCTCAGATCGTATGCAAAGCTTTGGCCAGTTATTCACTTTTGACCTGGAAGAAGCCTCTCTGATGCATGATCAAAGGACTGCCAAGTTACCAGTTTCCATCATCCTCATGCCTGCAACATCCTTCTTTGATGTATTGGTACACCACACAGAAGTACTATCTGCATTTTTTAAGATTAAATTTCCAAACGGTTGTTGTTACCGTTTGCATACGAGACTAACTCAAAGTAAGACCAGAACTCTACTCTGTACTATGGGAAGTAGTGGAGATGTCCCATTATAGAATTCTACAGTTTCCCGACACAATCATGCAGCTTACTAGAATAGAGGACCAGAATTAAAAACATATTTAACCGTCTACAAACAATGCCCAAAAAGATCGCTTGGTTTCTTGGATAAAGGAATTAGATGCAGCAACCACTAAGGTCATGTGTTATAGATAAGTGATGAGGTAAAAAGAAGAAGAAAAGATGCATTGTGAATTGAGTGGTTGAAGTTAGATACAAGAAAGAATGCAATAAAGATGCAATGTCTAATGTCAACTTGTTGAAGCAACAGTGGCAGCACTCACTAAATCACTCAGAAATCTTCTTAAGTGATAGTCAAATATACCCTTTAACATTCAGATGATCAGTAACAAAATCCCATTAAAACAAGGACAAAGAAAAACAACCGAGCCGAAGAAACTCAAGATCAAGAATCTATCTAACTTGAAAAAAAGCACAGGATAGAACTGGAAATACATTAATCAAATGACTATACTAAGCAGCAAACTACTGGATTTATTTTACTTGAAGACGAGAACACAGCTATTGAACATTTACATAATTGTGGTCAAGAATTCTTTCTTCACCTATTGAACATTACATAATCAAAGGGCTAAATGTTCAAGAAACAGCGTTTGTATTAAACGAATCGATTATGATATTCCTATCATTTTATACAGTAATAATCTAATTCAAAAGAAAAAATTGGAACATTACAGAGACAAACAAAAGTGAAGCAATGAATGAAATAAGTTTACATGTCATTATAACACGGGCACTGACACATGCAACGCCATCGCGTGTTCAATTTATATCCCTATTTCTTGCAGAATTCCCTGAATATGCATAACTACCGCCAAGTCCACCATAATGCAACGATGCATTCTCCCACCTTTGGTAAACTCTAGCAAGCGATGCAGCTTTTCGTCTTGCCCGCTTTGTTCCCGTGAAGAGCAAACTCTGAAGCAGACTAGCAAGTGCGGGTGCTTTCAACACCTTCTCTGCTGCAGCTGAACCGCCACTCCGACATAATTCTAGCAGTGCTACAACAACATTCTCTTTCCCTCTCGGAGTTCCACATCCCATCATTCCAACTAACACCGCTACTGCAAGTTCCTCCTTTACAACTGCTTCAGCTCCAGCAGGCTGCCTAACGACCAAGGCCAGAGTTCACATTCCAAGGCTCCCACTAGGGCCCTAAGAGCCCCCGACTTAACCATTCTCGGTATAAGTAGACAGATTGTAAAGAGCCATCACTGCATCTTTCTTCCCTCTCGGTGTCCTTTCTCTTAACAATCCCGCAAACGCTTCAACTGCTCCAGCTTCTTCTGCTATTCTCTTCTTATAATCGTGAACAGCAGAGAGACTGAATAATGTCGCCGCAGCGTTTTCCCTGGCCTCGGTAGTGCACCCGAATTTTAGAACTCCAACAATGGACCCAATCAACCTTCTTCGTCCATTATCCTACTTAATTCTTATCATAAATTGACAAGTTCAGCATGGCGGTAACAGAATTCTCTTGTGCAACTGCATCAGGAGACGAAAGGAGCTTTCTCAAGCGAGGGATTTATAGTAGTCTGGTTGATGTGTCCTATACCCTTCTGGTCATTACGTGCTGACAAAATTTTGACTATTAATTCTCGATTCAATGGTTAGAAAAATAGTGAACGGTTGTTCATTTAGTTTGACTACTATTCACCTTTTTAAAACTTACCGTGGATCAAATTTTTCCGATGGCTGATAATGTATCAATACGTGCTAGCCGAAAAGGTGTTCAACACAGATTCCAAAATGTATTTATAAACTTGCTATAAATTGAAATGAGATATAAATGCAGAGGCTTTTTGCATTGATGGTAGCCGCAAATGTTTATTATTGTAGGATCCAGGGACAAAACCCTGCTAGGAGGAAATGTACCTCTATTGACTTGGGAACATTAATGGGACGCTGGCTCCAATGCGGAACAGGGTAATTCCACACATGCGAATTTCCCTCGTCCGTTGGATTAAATTTTTTTCCGATTAAGATTGATTTAAAACGAACACATGTTCCAAGTCTCAGAACACCTGTTCTGAGACGTTCCGTATGTACTGAAAAAAGCTGTTCTGCATAGGATCCGGACTGCATAAATGGACAGTCTCAGAATTTGACATTATTGTACCTAAAAAATAGCAAGATTAGGAAAATTGCAGCAGTTTTTTCAGACAAAAAGATTGCCTGAAAAACTAGTCTTGCAGTTTTTACTGTTTATGAGAAATGGAAATGAAGTATTCGTAGTTATTGATGCCAACTAGTGTAACATCTTTTCCCTGGAAAGAAACTTTATACTACTTCTAGATCGAGTCCGCTTAATTGCATAAATTGGGAACAGGCAGAAATTTCAGTTTTGCAATTATAGGAAAGAACGAAAAGGGCTTAAGTTGTTTGCTTTCGGGACAACAACAGATGACTATGTAGTAACCCTAGATATACTGTATTCAAAGAGCTCAAAAATTGAAAATAAATTTCAACTATTTAGACAAGCTGTCATACAGGGATGAAAAGAAACCGGCATAGAGAAAAGACCTTCGGTAAAGAAACTCAAGCAATAGTAGCAAAACCTTCGGTAAAGAAATTCGGGAAATAGTAGCAAAATCACTAGTAAAGAAACTCAGGTCGGTCTTCCCGTTGAAACCATTGTTTTTTTTTTGGCTTTTAAAGTGGAAGTTAGAATGACAATTTCATACCAGAAAACACCGGTACTTGGAACATAGAGCTTTCTTGGCCTAATCTCTCTTCTTAAAATAGCTATTAAGTCTGCCCTAATGATTTTTGTGAAGCCAAATGTTGCTCGAGGTAAATGTTGTCATCAAAAGCTAGAAGAAGAACAATAAGAGAAACAAGAACTGGGAACTAGGAAAACGTTAAGCAAATAAGATCTTCATCCTAAAGGATGAATAAGGTGAAGCATACTCAAGAAATATGTATCGAACTTCAGAGAAGACACTGCATCTCCAGATCTTCCTCGCACCTTGGTAAGTTTAAGATGAGTATGCAGAATAAGTTTTTCCATCATCAAGATATTCTAGAAGCAAATTATCAAACCAACAATCGAATGAAAAATCTGATAAATGAAGAAATTCCTCATCATTTTACACATGCAAGATAAAAAAATCACAACCTTTTCTAGTAACTTCAGAGCAAACAAGATAACTTCTTCAAGTTTTCCTCCATGTGCAAGGAAAGTAGTACAAGGAAAGCCAACCACTTTGTAGCTTACCTCTTTCTGCTATTGCACCAAAATAAGATTTCGCAAGAGGATTTTTTGGCAAGGGACCTGTCGAACAATTTAGAATCCTCCAGTGGATCTGTCTTCAAGGTCACTTGCAGTTCCTATCTGTCCCTTTTCAGCTCTTGTTTATTGTGTCTCGACATAACGGCTTGCCGTGGTTGGCAATTGTGTTTCAATATGAGGTTCATTCTCCTGTCACTTTCTTTTTTTGCTAATAGTTCTCCCCACACTCTGGACATATCTTTTCTTGCTATAAATGTCAATTTTCTCATCAAATTCATAAAGTTCGAATGCGCGCTTTCTGCCCAGTGCACATGAAGAGAAACATGAGATCAAATGAGTATTTTTTAAATGGAATGAAAGTTAAATCCTGATACTATTGAATAACAATTTGTATAATATTCTTTCAATTGGATAAGCGAATCCTAATCATTTGACCTTTTTCATTCGAAAATAAAGATTTAGGTCTCCTTCACCTAAAAAGTTTACAATTGTTTATGTTTGAAATACGAGATCCCATTCCCACAAAATATCTAATTGTATGTTATTAAATCTGAAATAATTAACTCGTAACGAAAATCTGTTATCAATCATATTGAAATAAACAAGCTTCATATTCACGCTTGGTATATCAGTACTTAAACATGCGGCAAGTCTAACCTGTAAGCATAAATTACATTCAAAGATTCAAATCCTCAATTGGATATGTCAGTCCTAAATTCATTGGCCAAATTAGTTTACAGTTTAAACAAAATTATAAATGCATATTATATGTAAAAACATTAATCTTGCCTAAAAATCCTAATTATTTTGCAAATTATTTTCACCAAGTTAGCTCATTGTTTAAATATATTTTAAAATATATATTTATCAAAATTCATCACAATTATCTAATATAGACTTTAGGCATCTCTGCAAAATACCTTGATGATATTAGGGCTCTACTTGGATTGGGTTTTGGTTTGGGTTTGAGTTTTGGCGGGAGAGGCTAAAAAGTGGGAGGAAAAATTCAAATTCAAATTTTTTTTTTCAAATAATCGTTCAATTCCAAATTTTTTTCTCAAAAATTTGGAATTTGAACATCTCCCGCCAATTTTAGAGGCCAAAATTTGAAGAAAAACGATTATTTGAAGAAAAAAATTTGAATTTGAATTTTTCCCGCCCACTTTTTAGTCTCTCCCCGCCAAAACTCGAACCCAAGCTCAAACTCAAACCCAAACCCAAAACCCAATCCAAGTAGAGCCCGAAGTATTTGTTTTGTCAATTAAGTTTTAAAATATAAATTGGTGAGTTTGAACTTCAAGTCTTCTACACATAGAGATATACATTAAAACTAGAAATATCCCTATGTAATTACTGTAATTACACCGAGTCTAGGAAACACAACTGGGATTCTTTATACACACACATTTACTTCTTTATTACACATTTTAGAAGTCTTTGAAGGTTCACATACTCTTCCTTTACATTGATATTTAAACACCGAATTAGAAGTTATTGCATTAACCTCAAACGATTTACATTTCTTCATATAATTTTCAGACCATGATACGATTTCAAGAGTTGATCTCACATTTAGTAAAGAAAATAGTGGCTAACTACAAAATAAACTCGGAAAACAAAAACCAGGCCCAACCTGAACGATAAGGACATAGATTTAAAGTTTACTTACAAATCATCAAGAGCCATATCATCTTCTTCCATAATTTCCAAGATTCTCTCATACACTCTGAGAGAACTGAGAAGCAAAGCACAAATAAGTAGAAACACAAATCATAGAGTATGGAGAAGAATCTTGCTGTTTGTGCTTTCTATTTTAATGGAAAATGGTGAAGAATCGTGAGACGTGATAATGCACTAGTTCTGGTTGAATGAAGAGTGCATTACCAACTTATATTCTTCATGAAAACTTTTGTTATATTGTTATTAGAAAACCAATGGAATTGTAACAATAAAATTTGAAGTTACTTACCGATCAACATCAAGAATTTCATTTGAGGTTAGGACTTCAAGATCCTCATTCCCCAGGTCCCTTTGTTCGTTGCGAATGCTCTCGGCAGAAGTGGTGAGACTTTCAGGGCACCAAAAAACCTGAATTGTCTTTAAGGTCAAGACATCTTCAAATCTTGACGGGAACTCTATGAGGAACTTACAATTTCTGACAACAAGTCGCTCAAGGCAGGGGAAGGAAGAGGTGGATACTTCCCATTGTGATATTTCCAATCTCGTTAATTTCAAATACTTGAGGCTCAAGAATTCATCATCTTCAACTACCCATGTTGCCTCCAAACTGGTAAAGCCCAATTTGAGGACCTCGAGATTGGGAAGCTTCCCAATCATAGATATTTCACTCCAGGGACGATCGAACAAAGACAATGTCAATTTCTTAAGAGTTGCAGGCAAGTTCAATGCACAAGCATGGGCAACATGCTTGGAATACTTCAAATTCAGTGATTCAAGTTTGTTTAGAGAGTGCAACACCGGAAACCGGTCACAGTTTCCTTTGCAATCCCACGATTTTGATATTTCCAATTTCAGTTTTCGAACACTTGGAAATCCTCTCAAGATTTGTTCTGCTTCTTCTACGTTACTAAGACATAATGAGGAAAAGCTATGAAGATTTCCCAACTGAGGGCACACACTAGAAGCATTATCATCCAACAACGTAATAGACCATCTGCCAACATTTATGTTCCTCAATGATTTCATATTCCAGATAGTATGTGGAAGTCGAAGTATAACTTCTTTTCTAATCCATCTTACCACATGAAAGGTTTCTAAGTTTCGGAGGTTTCCTATTGATAAGGGAACATCTTCAGTAATGAAGTTAATACAAAGGTATTTCAAGCAAATAAGGAGTAGTATTGGTTCGGGGAAATGGTAACCAAAAGATACAGTTCCCAAGTCCAGCACTCTAAGAAACCTTAACCTGAAAAAGAAGGAATAGGTTGAGCCATCATCAAAAGGAAACTGAGAGTTGCCGAGAGGAATGAGTAGGGAATGAAGCTTTGGACCCATCCCCAGTGAGTCAAATATCTCTTCACCAAAGATGCACAATCTGTAATGACTACAACTGATAGGTTTTGAAAAATGCATGAACCTTTCTTCTTCAGCTTTTATCGAGCAGAATCCTAGCAATAGATCATGAACACGACATTCTTTGATCTCCCCACTACTAAAATCTCTCTTATGTACAATAACCAAGCTTCTGCCAATAAAATTCTCTAAGTACTCCATCCCCAATTCCTCTTGACACTTTGTCCCAGACTTGGGTACAAAACCTTCTGCAATCCATAGTTGTATCAACTTACAGACCTTAAATACCTTATTCTGTCCTGCTGCACCGAGATAAAGGAAGCATGGCTTCAAGAAATCCGGTAAATCCTTGTAACTTAATTCCAGTATATCTGTGCATCCTTCACTTACAAGCTTTGGATTTAGAGTTTGTACAATTTGCCTCCACTTCACAAAATCATTAGATACATTTTTTAGCAGACCAGCAACCACAACAATAGCCAGAGGTAGCCCATTGCAGATCTTTAAAACCTTTTTCATATCATCTGAGAAACTTGAAGGGCAGCCGTCTTTGGGAAGTACCTGCTGTTCTAGTAACTTCATAGCTTCTGTGTCACTGAGGGAACGAAGAAGATGAGGATCGCAAACAAATTTATTTCGACTCGTGAACAACATTCGACTACCATTCTCGTCATCCGGAAACGATTCTTTTACTGCATTCCACGTAGCTGCGTCCCAGATATCGTCCATAATGATGAGGTATCTCTGTCCTTTTAAACATTTGTAGAGTTTTTGAGCCAAGTCTTCTATGCTCATGTTATGGGCTTCATCACCAAGCTTAGAAGTGACTTCTCTCAAAATGTCCAGTAATAAGGTTTTAGGTTCATATACTTGGGTAACAAAACACCAAGCATGCTTGTGAAAATGCTTTTGAATTGAAGGGCTGTGATAAACTTTCCTGGCAAGAGTTGTCTTCCCTTGTCCTGGCATGCCAACAATGGAGACAATGTCACGTTTCGTTGATCCTCTAGTAAGTCGATTGACTATTGTTTCTGCCTCATCCTCCAAACCAACAACTGCCCCATCTAATCTTGAATTGTTATAAGCTTGGCCTAGACGGATGCTAGCTGAATTCTCCTTAGAACTGAGTAGTACATTGGGATGCACCTGACTGTTCATAATATTCTTCATTTGCCTCTTAATGAATTTAATTTCTTCTATAATGTAGGAAAGGTACAGTAAACTATACCAAATAGGAGTGTAAAAGAATTGACAGGAATCAATGGCATGTTCAGCTAGGCCTGCTGCATCATTAATTTGGATCCATAAACCCTTCAATTCCACAGACTCATTTTGCATAGCATGTATGTACTTGAGACGAGGCCTAACTGAGAGTAGCTCCCTGTGAAGAGTCACTAACTTATCCCTTACAAATAAAGGAAGAAAATTGGGCAGCAATATTGACCTCTCTTTCAAGTTTCCCAAACTTTCCAGAAGGAAATCAATAAACCCCAATGTATCAATGGCAGGAAAATAAGGCCGGATTTGAAAATGAAGAAGCTTTCTGACTTGTGACTTCACTTTATCGGTTTTTTCTTGGAAATCACTGATAAGAATGTTTCTTTCTTGGGTTTCCTGATTCGTATCCGTAAAAGTGAGTGAGCGAACCAGAGAAGGAACCTCAAAAGCAATAGCTTTTGCTTTTATCACCATAAGATCCCAATCTTCTTTATGCACCTCCCTCTCTATTGGATAAGGGTTCATGAGAAATGTTATGAGGAATATGAGTTCCTCACGCAGTATTTTCATGAACCCAAATGGGAGTAAAAAGTCCACAAAACTTAAAACAACTTCACCAATTTGGAAAGCATCAGATGGTGAGATTTCAGAAACCTTGAGGGCTCTAACATAAATCCCCACAACTTCCGGAGTATAAGACTCAACCATCTCAAGTAGATTACTGAGAATGTCCTTCATCCTGACTACCATTGCTTCTTCCATTCGGTCTTCTTCCTCCTCCACCCAGTACAACGTCGATACACATGCTACTTTTTTAGCCCATTCTTCAACATTGATGCTAAAACATAAGCCTTTTATAGTGGACTTCACAAAATCTCTAAGCACCCTTAGCTTCTTGATTATTGCACTGATTTTCATCCTCACATAAACCACGCTACCTGATTCCTTATGGACAAGGATCTCGAGATTTCTAAGCGTGCAATTCATGAACTGAAGCAGTTCATTACTGTTAGAAAACTTGCAATATTGAGACGACTGCAAATCATCTAACAAGCCGATGCAGATCTTCCTGATTTCATTTTTACAACGTTTAACTTTTTGCAGCAAGTTCGGAACAGTCTCACGACGCCTTCCATAGATTTCCAACTTTCCATTTCCAAATCTGGCTCTAATATAAGGTCTCATGAGAGATTTTTGGGGCAAGAACCACATGAACATTTTGAAAAATCCCAACTCCATTTCAAGTGGGAAGATTTTCTCTCTGAGAAAGATCAAGTTTGAAGTAAGATATGGTACAAGAACCACCGATCAAGAAGGCAACTTTCACAGTTTTTCAGAGAAAATGTTAGTCGGAAGAAAAGGAGTTTCAAATTTTTTTTTTTTTAATGAATAAAAGTCAGAGTATTTAGACAACGACTGTGGCCCAATTTCGTAGGATAACCACCTTAATTTTATTTATTTATTTTAGGGAGTTATGGGGAGGAAAATAAAGAACTCGTCAAACTGTCAAAGGACATTGCTTTCTGCAGAGGAAGAAAAAAGGTGGGCTGTGCTGGGTGCGGTGCTGCGTTGGGTGGGGGAGGGGAATTTTTAATAAAATGTATTAAAAATATCCTGTTACTTTTGGTTTGACCGGATCCAAAATTCGAGTTAATAGTTGACTGATGAATTTTTTGACGGAAGGACCTAATGCACAAAATCTAAATTATTTTAGAATAGTGTACTATATGGGAATTCGAAATAAATTCCTCCGCTCAATTCAAGTAATTCAACACATATGAGGCAAAGAAGAATGAATTGATTATTATTACTCAAACATTCACCATTAAAGCTCCAAGCCGAGCTTGATTTAAAGAGAAATGATCGAGGTTCAGGAGAGAGAGAAAATTGGGGATAAAGATGAGAGAAATAACTGTCAACACAATTCTCAAAGATGCTCCCTAAAATATCTAACTTCTAGGTATTTATAATCAATCCGGCTCCTATACAGAACTGGTATTTTTTAGTATGTGCGGAACATTTTTTTTGCGCGAACATGTGTTCTTTTTAAATCAATATCAGCGTCAAAATTTTAATCCAACGGATGAGAATCTGTTTCGCACTGGAGCCATGGTGATTTATAATGTCCTATACCCGTTCACCCGAGCCTGACTCGCACCGGTAACCATTATGATTTTTAATGAGAACCAGGGTTCGACACCAACATCAACCTTTTTATTCTATTATTTCCCATATACTGTCATATTATAACAGATAGAAGATGTTGAAAACATAGTCTCTGGACCAGGCTTTATAAAAAATAAATTGTTTTTTAATCGATTTTCTTTCTTTTTAAACGATTTATTACGTGCTTTATTTTATTTTGATCTTTTGAAAAACTTATAAGTTAAGAACTATGTTTTGTCGCGTTTTTATATTTTAAAAAATTTGTAAGTTCTTTATTGTAAACTTTGTTGCGTTATTATTTTTTGAAAAAACTTGTGAAACTTATTACTATTTACATATAAAATATATATTTAAATTTTTTGGTACAATTTATTTTATGATTCACGAGTTAACGATCCTACACCCCTCTTCCGAGTCTACGTAGAATCACGTTTTAACAACTTTGGTCCAAACCACCGCAAACGATTTTCCCTCATCTTTTCTTCAATATGTGCAACTTCTAATTTCTCTCGGATAATCTCATTTTTCACTCTATTTTTTCTAGTCTGCCTCCACATCCATCGCAACATACGCATCTCTGTTACACTCATTTTTTGAATATGAATCTTTTCCCGACCTCTGTACCATACAACAGCGCGGGTCTAACAATTGTTCCATAAAACTTCCCCTTCAGTCTCAATGGTATATTATGGTCGCACAAGACACCCGTTGCACCTTTCAATTTAATCCAAACAGCTTTCACTCGATGCGCCACATCCCCATCAAGCTCTCCATCTTTCTGAATAATAGAACACAAATACTGAACATAATCATTCGCTACAATACTTTTGTCATCCAAACTAACTATACTATGCTCTCTACTTCGACCGGAACTAAACCTACACTTCAAATACTCAGTTTTACTTATACTAATTCTAAAGCCTTTATATTCCAATGTTTGTCTCCACACCTCCAACTTAGCGTTAACACCTACTCTAGTCTCATCAATCATAACAATATCGTCAGCAAATAACATACACCATGGTACGGAGTCGTGTATATGACGAGCCACTTCATCCATAACTAACGCAAAGAGAAACGGACTAAATGCTGAGCCTCGATGTACATCAGTAGTAATAGGAAACTCCTCTGTTATCCAGGAACAAATCCTAATGTTCTTACTGGCTCTTATACATATTCTTAACAATGTCAATATACTTACAGGATATACCTTTAAATTATAGAAGGTATAATTATACCATTGGTTGATCAAAGTTAACCAACTATTAGAAAGAAATTATAGAAGACAAATGCTCTTTCTTTCTATTATCTTTCTAAAACTATTTCAAAGTACAAATGACAAAAGGAATGGATAGCAAAAATTAATATCAAAGAAGAAAAAGTTGAAGAAATGATTGCAAAAATTAATGTCAAAGAAAAAAAAAGCCAATGGTTACACTGATTGGATATATCATATTTATAATGTAGAAGTTTCTTTAAATGTTTGAAATTTAAAAAAATTGTATTTCTAATAAAGTTTTCCTAAATCAGTAGTGGTCCTAAACAATATTAATATTTCTTCTGCAATGAACTTGATTTGTAGCAAAACCTTAATACCTTCAGTTAAGAAACTCAGGTAATGGTAGCAAACCCTTAATACCTCAAGTCTAGCCTAGTGATTTTTTAGAAGCCAAATGTCACTTGAGATAAAAATATTTCGGTAAAAAGCTAGAAGAAGAACATAGAGAAACAAGAAACAGGAATTGGAAAAGCCGTAAAGCAAATAAGATCTTCATACTAAGGAGGAATAAGGTGAAGCGTCCTCGATGAAATATGCATCAAAGTTCAGACAAGACATTGCATCTCAGGATGTTCCTCTTACCTTTTTAAGGTTAAGACAATAAATATTTGTAACAATACCATCCAGCAACAAGAAGTCTTTCAGCTGGATCCGAATCCCCGAGTACAAACTTTTCAGTCAATCATTATCAATGCACAGGCGAAGATTGAATCAAGTGAGCTAGACCTGTAAAACATAAATATATGCCAAGGACAAACAATATTATTCTGAATACATGAAGTATTTCCATAATCAAGATAAAAACTTCATATCACCAGATAACGTACCTTGTAGCTATAACAACCTCAGATCGTATGCAAAGCTTTGGCCAGTTATTCACTTTTGACCTGGAAGAAGTGTCTCTGATGCATGATCAAAGGACTACCAAGTTACCAGTTTCCATCATCCTCATGCCTGCAACAACCTTCTTTGATGTATCGGTACACCACACAGGAGTCCTATCTGCATTTTTTAAGATTAAATTTCCAAACGGTTGTTGTTACCGTTTGCATACGAGACTAACTCAAGGTAAGACCAGAACTCTACTCTGTACTGGGAAGTAGTGGAGATGTCCCATTATAGAATTCTACAGTTTCCAGACACAATCATGCAGCTTACTAGAATAGAGGACCAGAACTAAAAACATATTTAACCGTCTACAAACAATGCCCAAAAAGATCGCTTGGTTTCATGGATAAAGGAATTAGATGCAGCAACCACTTATAAGGTCATGTGTGATAAGTGATGAGGTAAAAAGAAGATGCAATGTCTAATGTCAACTTGTTGAACCAACAGTGGCAGCACTCACCAAATCACTCAGAAATCATCTCAAGTGAGAGTCAAATATACCCTTTAACATTCAGATGATCAGTAACAAAATCCCATTAAAACAAGGACAAAGAAAAGCAACCGGAAGAACCTCAAGATCAAGAATCTATCTAACTTGAAAAAAAGCACAGGATAGAACTGGAAATACATTAATCAAATGACTATATTAAGCAGCAAACTACTGGATTTATTTTACTTGAAGACGAGAACACAGCTATTGAACATTTACATAATTGTGGTCAAGAATTCTTTCTTCAGCTATTGAACATTACATAATCAAAAGGCTAAATGTTCAAGAAACAGCGTTTGTATTAAACGAATCGATTATGATATTCCTATCATTTTATACAGTAATAATCTAATTCAAAAGAAAAAATTGGAACATTACAGAGACACACAAAAGTGAACCAATGAATGAAACAAGTTTACATGTTACCATTATAACACGGGCACTGACATATGCAACGCCATCGCGTGTTCAGTATTGAAACTTATTTCCCTACTTGTTGCAGAATTCCCTGAATATGCATAACTTACGCCTTGTCCACCATAATGCAACGATGCATTCTCGCACCTTTGGAAAACTCTAGCAAGCGATGCAGCTTTTCGTCTTGCCCGCTTTGTTCCTGTGAAGAGCAAACTCTGAAGCAGACTAGCAAGTGCAGGTGCTTTCAACACCTTCTCTGCTGCAACTGAACCGCCACTCCGACATAATTCTAGTAGTGCTACAACAGCATTCTCTTTCCCTCTCGGAGTTCCACATCGCATCATTCCAACCAACCCTGCTACTGCAAGTTCCTCGTTTACAACTGCTTCAGCTCCAGCAGGCTGCCTAACGACCAAAGCCAGAGCACCAGCTGCTTCTTCTGCAACGCCTTCACATTCCAAGGCTCCCACTAGAGCCCTAAGAGCCCCCGACTTAACCATTCTCGTGCAATTCTCGGTATGAGTAGACAGATTGTAAAGAGCCGTCACTGCATCTTTCTTCCCTCTCGGTGTCCCTTCTCTTAACAATATCGCCAACGCTTCAACTGCTCCAGCTTCTTCTGCTATTCTCTTCTTATAATTGTGGGCTGCAGAGAGACTGAATAATGTCGCCGCAGCGTTTTCCCTGGCCTCAGTAGTGCATCCGAATTTTAGAACTCCAACAATTGATCCCAAACAACCTTCTTCATTCATTATCCTACATTTATTCTTATCATAAATTGACAAGTTCAGCATGGCAGTAACAGAATTCTCTTGTGCAACTGCATCAGGCGACGAAAGCAGCTTTCTCAAGTGAGAGATTGCCCCAGCTTCAGCTATGTAAGCCCGGTTTTCCTTTCCATTCTTCGCGAGCAATCTTATCTCCCGTGCAGCAATAGTTTTTGCACTCTGTGTTCCATTAGCCAGCTGCGGAATGAGAATATCTGCTGTTGCCTTATTAGCTACAACTGCGGCCTTGCTCGGTAAACTAGAAGCAACACTCTCAGTAGAAGCATCACCATGCTCTAGCGGATCATAAGGGACACCATGAGCAGTACACCACTGCATTATCAAATTCCTAAGAGCCCTATTAGGCACAATCCTCGTATGAGTAAGCATTTGCCCGGTTTTTGGACAAGTACAATGCCCTTCATCCATCCACCTTGATATTGAACTCCGATCATACGTCTGCCCGGTCGATATAATCACTGGATCTTTCATCAAATCTAACGATATCGGACAACAAAAGTCCTTCGGAATTGTTATAAATGTCTCTGCTATCTCTCGAGTAATCAACCCTTTCTTCATTTTCTTATGCTCTTTCGTCTTCATTTTCACCTCATCCTCCTCGAATCCAAATAACAAAAACCTACAATACCGCGTCAATGCCAGGAATCCATTAAGAAGGGAGGCAGTAGGCTCAATATCCCCATCATGATTTACAATCTGCTCTTCCAAAAACTCAATTTCAACCCTACAACTCCTAGCATCTCTAATTCCCAAACTTTCCACAAAGAACTTGATTAATTCAATTTGATTAGGAATATAACCACACTCAAACTCATTCAAGAATGAATATAATTTTAATCTCAACATTTCATCATTTTTATCAACAAAAAAACTCAACTTTCTGCTATGTTTCTTCAACAATTCAACTTGCTCAATAACCTCTTCAGACAAATTCCATGTACTTAAAGGAAAAACATCTAAAAGGGTCGAAATTTCTTGATTCAAATCATGAAAATGACCAGAAATTGAATGGTTCTGAATCAACAGCCACAACTTACTCGAGTGTAAACAATAATCCAGAAGAATTTTCGACCTGTAAAGCACAAGGTACAATTCCTTGAAGCACAAATCCTCAGTAAAAACCATCAATCTTGATGATGAAATCCCAGATAAAGAATCCATCAAACATCCCAAAGTTTCAATCTTTCTGATCAAATTTCTCGAATTCTTGCGCTGAAAAATTAGTCTTTTACTGCTGGTAGTAAAATTCTTGATCAAGTCAGATATAATTGTTGATAAAGTTTCCAACAATTCCCCTTCAGATAAATCCACAGGAGCTAATAAAGCTTCCAGTGACGGCGTCCTCCTCCGCCTTAACGATGAAAAAACCGCTGCTGAAGCCATGATCAACAAAACCCAGTTCTTTAATCTCCCAAACCCCACAAATAAATCTCTAAATTGGAAAATCTTTTGCACAAAAAAAAATCAAGAACATAAAATTGTGAAACAGAAGCTATAAATGTGGGTATATGAAGTGTGTTTTTTTGGGTATATGAATGGAAAAGAAAATTAGGTTACTATTGTATAATGGGGTGAGAAAATATTTTTGGGTTTCTTTATTTTTTTGCAATTTTTTTCTTTAATGGAGTTGTGAATCCGCGTATGAAGAAGAAGGAAGGAAGAAGAAGAATAGGTAGAGGAAAGGCCAGAAGAAAAAAAGGGTGACGGTTGAAGATTTGACTGAATTTCCAATGAGGCACTATTATGACTTTTTATTTTCAATTTTTTTTAAAGAAGAAAGATTGGAAGGAGGAACTATTTGACGAATTGGTTCAGTAGGATTGATCTTACCTTCCACACTTAAATACACTAGATTTATAAGAATTAGTCTCACTTCTAAATTAATTTGGGGTTGAGAGGTAGGACCTGGTTCTCTCTCTTATTTTCCTCCTGTGTCAAAGGCTTTCGATCAGACGGATTTTAAACTCATAAATGTGCAAAGGTTGTAGAAACCTGAGAAATAGAGCTAACGGGATTCGAACGTTATACAACTCATTAGTGAGAATTTTCTCTATACAAAATTAGAATTTGCGTTGTTGGAAGTTTCAATTCACATCAATTCAGACTTTACTAACTTGCTATATTAATGAGGACTTTCTGAAAAATTGATGAGGAACCTTATAACTTGTATCAAAGATTCAACAATAAAAGATTGAAACGGATATTTCTCTTCTTTGAAATTCGTTTACGGGTAATATAATCAACGCAGCTCCAAGAAGGTTTAAACTAAACTTATTGATATAGTAACTCAATAATTGATGAAAATTTAAAAATCTCACCTCATATTCCAAAAATATATTGTATAAAAACCACCAATCTAATTGATAAGGCGGCTGAATTCCCCTTTATATAGAGGTGGAATTCGTCTAAAAGAACCCACAATGGAAGAGTAATATTTTAATTAGGGCTCTTCAATCTCTAGAATAACAAACTTGTTATAAAAGAAACACTATCTAAACACCTGGACAACATGTCATTTATTCTCGCACCACTAAGCTAACTAATTAAAATAACAATTAATAAAGCTGAAATCGTTTAATTAAGTATTAATTAAATTTGAAAGGTAAGATATAAATTCGTCCAAAATCTAGACAACTTGTTGTATCTACTTGCACGATGATTTCGGACACCAAGACGGCAGAATCTGATCTTGTGGTCTCATGAAAGTTGTAGATCTGTCTCTTAGCTTTCAAATTCAACTTGAATCAGCTCCATTGAATTCCTGGATAGATAGTTATGACTATTATACCAAATTGTCGCAAAACTCTCCAAGTCCTCATCATTTACTTGAGTTATCTAAAATTAAATGCTCACTCCCTATTTTAAATTGTATCAAAATAATTTTTATTTTTCTAAAATGAATATATTTATTCCAAATCACCTATAAATAACATATTATATTTAAGGATACAAACTCATGTATACATACATATACATAATTCGAAATGCATTATATTCTTCGAAAATGAGCGATTCGCAAGTTCTACGGTTAAACTATTACTACTTCAAATGAGCAAGTCAAGGGTTACACGGTTAAACTGTTACTATATGAATATGTATACTTTTATTACAAAAAAATGAATAATGTATACTTCGAATATATATATATATAATTTTTTTTTTTTTTTTTTTTTTTGGTGAATTACTTTGAAAATATATACATGTACATACATAAAGGAACTAATACCTACAATTATGTTTACCACAAGGTAGAGAAATCAATTTGTTAGAAGTCCAAAGAATTTATCAAGCAATTACAAAAGTACTAAAGTTTGAGGATTTATATCTAAAGTTTCGCATAAGTAATTAGTGAGAAGTAAAAAAATTTAAAGTGAAAATTATTGAATTTCAAAACAGGAATAATTTAAATACACCCTAAGATTCGGATTGTAACAAAATAATAATTAGATAAGGGGTTGTTATGTAGGGAGATTTATAAAATTATTTTTGTTGTGTTTGTGGGAAATTTGGTATGATGATGTCAAGTTATCAAGTAGAATGTTTTAGTAGTGGATGCTTATCTGTTGTTACCATTTCATGAATTTAGAAGAATTACTTTTTCTTCATATGCATGATGAGTGGGGATCTAAGCTCAAAACAAAAAAAAAACTAATTTTTCATGGGATAAAATGGGTGAAAATCCTCTGTCCCCGTCCGTGTATGTCCCCGTGTCCCTAACCAATCAGAATTTACTATATAAATATTTGTTTCAATTATATATACACATGATGAATTGTGATTGGTTGGGGACACGTGGACATACACCAACGGGGACAGAGGATTTTTTGCCGGATAAAATGAAAAAAGAAAAATAACCACTTTTTCAATCATTTTATATAAGTACTAATCTCTTGAAGAAAAATGTAAATAATTGTTATTACTAATGTTTGTCATTTATGTTAGACTTTTGCCGTTTCAAATAGTTAGTTTTCCTTAAAAAGTATGAACTAATATAGCAACTTATTTGATAAAATACTCATTGTAAGACTTAAATGTCTTAGCTTCAATGTCGGCACATACTCATTCCCTTCTCCTAAAAAAAAAAGTTATACAAATATAGAATTATTTGAATAATTTTTTTTGGAAATCTTTATTAATCATTCAGAAAATAAATTGAAACGGGAGAACAAAAGTTCTTCCAACTAGGGACGAAGACAAAGGAGGGGTGGGGCGACAGTTGCCCTCGAAATTTTTAAAAATACAATTAGATATAATAAATTTTATATGTAATTCGGAATATCTGAATATTTTATCAAATTGCCTCCCTCCCAATAATTGCAATTTTTATATGTAGTTCGGCATACTATTGCAATTTTCATCCCAACGCTAAATTCATTGCTTCGTCCATGCTTCCAACCACCTAAAACTACTATCAATCTCATCTACAATATAACATATATTATCTACTACATATTGAAGTATTGGAAGCAGGGATGAAGTCATAACTTTTAGGTTGAGGGCGAAAAACTGCAACAGTATGTCGAACTACATATAAAAACAAAATAAAAAATGTTGGGGGCGAATTTGATCAAATATTCTGAACTACATATAAAATTTACTATATTTAGTAAGATTTTTAAAAATTCGGGGGCAACTGCCCCACCCGCCCCCTTGTTTTCGTCCCTGATTAGAAGTCCGCCTAAAATAATAAAATCAATAATGATTGTTGGATAAAAAAAATTGGATCAAACAGTATAAAATAAAAATGACTGTTAAAATTTAATGTGATATTATGTCTTCTTGATTCAAAATTTTGGATTCAATAATTACCATCTAATAAAATATTATATCACCACTACAATCTGTGAACCACCATCGTAAATAATTTTTGTCAATGCTAATTTTCATGGAGATTGTCGTCGATCCATTTCACAACACTCGCGAATGCAAAGAAGCCACCATAAACTCTGCAGCCTAGTAAACTCCACCAATTGCATAGGGGCCTAGTTCTTTAACAATAAAGAGTAGTACTAGTTGAATAAGTAAGTTCTTTCCTTTTCCTAAAAAAATGCCGTTTAGCGCCCGAAGGGAAAGAGCGGAGAGTACCCTAAATAGGTAGATTGTAGCATGTCCCATGCCTGGGGAGGGAATTGCTCACAAGGAGGAGAATTTTATTTGCCCCGCAAGGGGAGATACGAGAATCGACCACGGGACCTCCCCATCCCGTGGCCGAATAGCCTTACCACTTGGGTTACCCGATTCCCATAAAAAAAAATGCCGTTAAGACAAGACAAGAAGAAGAGGATAAATAAGAACTACTCCAATATCAATATATTGCTAATTTTGACTTGTAAATGAAGAATAGCAAGTACAAGTAATTAGGACATTGCAAGAGTTATAAACCGTGTAACTTTCATCTCATTTTTTAGGAGGAAATTTAATTGATTAATGTTGACTAACTTGTTTTTTTCCTACTTTTATCTTACAGTTAATTAACTAAAGTAAGAAAAAGGATTAGAGTAGAGTTATGATTTCAACAATTAATTCAAGGGTTGACCATAGTGGAAAGTAGTAGCACATAAAATGCTAGATAGGGATGGTAATGAGGCAGATCGGTGCGGGTATCTCAATATTTAGTCTTGCCCTGCGGAACGATTAAATAGTGGATTGATATTAGGCTCCACTGTACATTCATTCACTCTGGGTAGTCACAATGTCCTATTAGGGACCGCTTGTGATTTAATGAACACATACTACTACTAAGCGTGTTTTCATTGTCATTGTGATATGAACCTACATGGTCGCACACATAGACGAATTAACGAGCTTTATGTCCAGATTCAATGAATCTAGAATGTGTCTAGGTTCATTGTATTTGACATTTAGTTTTCTGAGAATAATAAAATGTTATTGTTCGAATTAGAGATTAAGGATGGGCATTTTCGCTATTTGATTTTTGTTGTGATTACGTGGGAGTTAAAATTAGATTTCTGCCTCCTTTCTCTCTAGATTCCTAAAACTCAGAAAACGAAGAGGTATCACTCGCTGCTCATTTTGTCGTGTGAATACCGATAAAGAGTAATTTCGCAAGGGAGGACTTTTGGTGGTTGCAGCTAAGCACCCGAAATCAGAAACCATTAACGATAAACGCAAGTCTTTTTCGTCAAATTTTTCGATTCCCATAGGATGAGCGGATCCTTCAAGGGAGGATTCATGGATGTTTAGAACGAGTTTCTGCTCATGAATCTCTTCAGTGGTATCAGAGCCTTGGCTCTACTCCTTGGACCCCGCCAGGGGCTCTGCCCCTAAGACCCCGTTCGAGGGGCAGCCTAAGACTTCATGTTTGTACTCGTTACTTGATTTTACTATGCTTTATGTGAGTTTTAGCATGGTGAATAGCATGACCTACTATACCCCCTCTTGTTTTATATTTATTGGATTATAAATTTATAGTACGAGAACACTGAAAGGTTGCAAATAATTTGGATATTTTTCAGTCGAGAAATAATGATTGATATTAGGTGAGGGAAAGTGAATCTCGCTACTACAATCATATCACGACTAGAGGAGGAAAGAATCAAAAGAGTTGCATTTCTATTGAGAATTCCACATCAGTTAGATTATGAGCATATTTGGAATATATAACGTTTGGACAATCCTCTTCTCTTGAGGTATTTTTAGAGGGATTGAATTAGATTCAAGTTCATTTTTAACTTATTAGAGCCAGGTTAGTCCAATGTTGAGCCTCATTGATATTCACGCTCCAGATGTCTAGTCCTGGACGTGAGGGGGTGTTTTGAGAGTCCCACATAGGCTAACTTGTGAGCATATTTGCAATATATAAGGGATCTTTCCCTGTTGAGGTACCTTTTAACGGATTGAGTTAGACCCATGTCCATTTTTAACTCCGTTATGGTTGGGCACAAATTAATCACTACCCATAAGTAACAGCAAAATATCATAGAAAGTGCGCGGTTATAGTGCAGAATAATAAAAATTCAGTAAATATTAAACACATTTTGGCAGGTGTTACAGATTATTTAGACATATGATACATTCTATATAATATGTGTTCTCTCTTGGTTAACACATGTCTTAAGAAATGTAACGCTTATTTTACACAACATGTGTTATAAAATCGCAACAATGTTCGGTCTAAAAAATTTGAATCATCAATTTTTTTATCCGACAATAATATTCAGTATATATTGAATTTTTAATATTCATCACAATAGTTGGACAGCGTAGAAAGATGAGCTTTGCAAGATAAGTAATCCCAAATCCCATGGTCTCCTTCTTTAGCTCATCCAAAACTAGAGCTGTTGCTCAACTTTAATGCTACATTAATAAGTAATAACTCCTCATTTCCCCATTTGACATTGGAAAATTCTGATATAGACCTGGGCTATATGTGGGGTTGTGAACCACTTGGTCCAGAATTAACCACATCACCTCTTTTGATTAAAAAAAAAAAAATTCTTATAAGGCCCCACCTGTTTTTATTATTTTAATCAAAACCGTGATGTAGCTGAATGTGGACCAAGTGGTCCATTGCCACCTTGTGGCCCAGGTCCACGACAGAATCATTCATTTGACATTTCCCCCCTTTGCTACAGAATCCTATGAAAAGAATCCTATGTGGCTCATTTTACCATTAAATTGGTCAAGAAAAGAAAGTTCATGAGGACACTTCTTAGATGCCTCTCTCCCAAACGGGGACAGAGGATTTTTTGCCTATTGTAACTCCGGGTTTCTCTCAACTTTGGTACTTAAAACATTAAGTGCGTGTTTGGTACGCGGGAATGTAAAGGAATGGAAAAGTCTTTCCCACTTCTCTTTATATTCCAGCGTTTAGTTGGGCAGTTTAAAGTGGGAATGATCATTCCACGGGAATGATGATTACAGGAAAAAGTGAGAAAGGTCATTCCACACCAAAACCTATGAAATGGCCTTTCCAGAAGAAAGTGGAATCATCAATAAATAGTAACTCACATTTATACCCCTATTTTAATTCATTATTACGTTCATTTTATATAGCAATGTATTCATATTTATGTTAGTTATTCTGTTACGAATATGAAATTAAACAGAAGCACACGCGCGACGCGACGAGGCTTGGCTTGGCTTGGCTTGGTGAGGCGAGACGGACGGACGGACGGCGCGCGAGGGGTACCCCTTACCCACTTGTTTAATATCACTAGTATAGCTAGTGTTTATAAACTAGTTTTAATCGATTCTCACAACCGATATGGGATACCATCACAACTCCATTAATAACCTATCCACTTTAACCAAATTTATCATTCACACCGAGAATTAGTTTTCTCACATGTTATATATCATCGCGAAGCTTGCGCAACCCACTCCGCGATGAATTCAAAACACTTTAAAACTAAGCTGTAGAACACACAATTAAATTTGATCAAATAAATTCACTTTAAACATTAATTCTCCAACAATTTAGTCCTAAATATTCTATTTCATTTAGTATAATTTCATAGATTGTAATTTTATAAATATTTTTTTTTTCTTGGTAGTAGTTTTAATCTATTTTTAAATTAAAAAGTAAAGATATTTTTATTACTATGTTGACATTTTAATAAAAATTATTTTTCAACAATATATATATATATATATATATATATATAAATATTTTTGATATATAATGTCAATGTTATTCAAGTAAAATTTTTGTGATGAATGTTTAATTAGGTTTTATCACTAGTATATGCTAGAAGGGCATTTAGTCATATTCTGTTTAATTCCATTCAATTCTGAAATTAAAAATATAGTTTTACCAAACAGAGAAAATGAATCGACATTCCATTCTGGCTTTGCCTTACAAACACTGGAATGGAAAAAGGATTCCGAAGTCATTCTGGGTGGAAAGCGATTCTACCTGGAAAGGGATTTCATTTTATTCTATTTCAGTGTACCAAACGTGTTGTAAGCATATTTTAGTACAATTTATGGGATATATATTTTGTCGATTAAAGATTTACTAAGTTGGAAGTAAATAGATAACATAACTTTATCATCAACTCAAAATATTAATAATATCTGAATTATTTAATTTGAAAAGTGAAGATTTATTTCATTGAGAAGGATTCAAATCCCTCTTTATTAGAGGTGCAATTCTTCGTCTCATTTGCTATTTCATCATCTAATCGATTTGTATATTTTCGAATGTTTCACTTTATCCTCAAACTTTTAGGTTTTAATTTTTTTAAAATATAAAGCTTACACTTAAAAATGTTATAAAAAATGAGAAAGAAGATTCAATCACCTTTCTTTGTGTTTTGGAACATTTTTGTACTTTTGTTTTTTTGGGTTCAAAGGAAAAAATGGCAACTGCCAAGGCAAAAACGGGTTGGGATTCTCTCAATATCCCACATCGGTTGTGTTAGTAAACTAGGAGGGAGGAAAACCTTATAAATAGGGATTTCCTAGTTTAGTATTATTTGTGTGTGTGCCGTGTTGGGCGTCACCAACTCAGATAGTGAGTTTCCTGAGTTTAGTTCTTGAGAAGGTTTGTAATTTTGTTTCGTCAAAAAATTACATAGTGAAAGTTTTTACCCTTCGGGGTCGTGGATGTAGGTCTGCGTTGAGACTGAACCACGTTAAAAATATTGGTGTTCTTTCGTGTTGATTTATTTATTCTTCTTTTCTCTCCATATTATCCGCATGTTTGCTTCCGCTGCCCCATCAACTGGTATCAGAGCGTCAGGTTCGAGACTGTGATGAGTTCGAGTCCTGGGAGAAGCGCAGATCTTAGAAGAAGGCGCAAGTTTTCGTGACTGTGATGAGAGCAAAGAAGCATTCCTTGACCCAACATCAAGGAAGTAAAACTGAGACGAAACAGAGAAGAAACCCAATAGAAGACCTAGGATTAGGGGTTTTCTATTTTAATTGTAATTTGGGAACTTAAGAAAATGGAGGATTTGTTAGAGATTCTCAAAATCCCAATAGTGATAGATTTCCTTATTCTGTTTAAGTTGTAATTTGGGAAATTGAGAGAATGGAGGATATGTTGGGATTCTCTCAATATCCCACATCGGTGGTGTTAGTAGACTAGGAGGGAGGAAAACCTTATAAATAGGGATCTCCTAGTTTAGTATTATTTGTGTGTGTGCCGCATTGGGTGTCACCAACTCAGATGGTGAGTTTCCTTAGTTTAGTTCCTGAGAGAGTTTGTAATTTTGTTCCGTCCAAAATTTACATAGTGAAAGTTTTTACCCTTCGGGGTCATGGATGTAGGTCCGCGTTGAGACCGAACCACGTTAAAAATATTGGTGTTCTTTCGTGTTGATTTATTTATTCTTCTTTTTCTCTCCATATTATCCGCATGTTTGCTTCCGCTGTGTCACGCCCCGTATCCTAAGGGCAAGACACGACCGTGTCAATAGCCAAAAAGCTACTAACACAAGGTCTCTTATTGGTCTTAACTTAAAAACACCAAAATAAAATAAACCACGAAGGAATTATATCCCTTAACAATATCTCAAGATAAACAATTACATCGAAATCATTCGCAGCGGAAACAAAACATAACATATATAGTATGTCAAAATTAAACTATAACATAAACGAATCACTCTCTTCACCAAAAGGGAACTTCTTCCCAATCTCCTAAATCGTCATCCTTATTGCTATCTTTACCTGCAAGCAGGGAAAGGAGTGAGCTTCCAACTCAGTAAGAAGTTTATATCCTTTCCGGAATCAAGCACCATTTTGTTTATTTTTACAAAGGACTGATCATTTAACTAAAATGGGGTAACTCGGTAAAATGATTTATTTTATAACAAAAAGAACACAAGATCAAAAGTTTTAAAGGAAACAGTAATATGCCAAATCAATTTGTATGATCAGTCAGTTCAAAAATAATACAGTGCACAATTTGGGTTGTGGCTAGAAAATACAAAAATAATGCTAGTAATACAAATCATATTTCTTATTCCAAGAGCATTAATCCAAGCATGGAAAATGACTCCAAAAATGACTCCCATGACAAATAATCTGAATTATCAAAAGTTAACATCAACCTGAATGTGTCTCAGGTTCTTTTTTTTTAAAAGAAATTTCTTAAGTCTTCAGAACATAAAATTTAATAACAAATCCGTCAACATAACATGAAAATATTTTAGAATATAATAATCATGGGAAGCAAATAATTTTATTCTTAGGCTCTTTCTCGTAGCACATCGAATTGACTCATCGAGTCCTTAACCGGGGATATACTTCGAACATTCGGCTTCGGTCGCGGGGAATTTGACTCATCGAGTCCTTCAACCGGGGGTATACTTCGAACATTCGGCTTCGGTCGCGGGCGATGACTACTTAATCGAGCTATAAAACATACTTTTAACTATCCATACGTACCATCCATAAAGACACTTGCTGGAAAAAAAAAACTCAAATGTAAACAGAACAATTTCGGCAACAAGCAAGGCTTTTTCTTTTCTTTATTTTTTTTTCCCCTTATCATAGAATTGGCTTTAAGCATGCTTTCTTTGTTCCCAAACAAAGACAAATTCTTATGTCTTCTCAGGATCCCAAAATCCATTCACTGCCAAATCCCATATTACTACTTTGAAGATATTCACAGAAGACAATTCATGGCAATTTCGTATGCATTTCTTCATATAGGAAACAAATACTTTGTAAACTAACATGCTTGATTCCTTTGTTTGTTTTTCATATAAAACATACGTTTTGAATTTCAATTAAATCCCCATAACATTTAAAAGATTGAACACAAGAAAACAAAAGGATTCTAAACCCCTTACCTCAATACGAGTCCTTCTACTTTGATCAGAAAATCCTAACGCCGCTCCCTAGTATCTGCCTCCCTCGCGTCTGCAATTGCACCGAGAGATACCTCAGAATCCACGCTAGTTCTCAACTCTTATTTTTCACGATACTGTTTCTGCTCCCTTTTGACGATAAACAACCAGGGGGGATTATATACTACTTCTCCTTCACAGAATACCCTGCTTAAATCTATTTGAAAAAGATCATGATACCAACGTGATTTAATATCCTAGTCAATCTTCCAAAATCAGGGATATTTGATTTCAAAAGTCGTGAACTATTGGATAGGATTTAAAAAGCTGAATTCAAAAGCTTCTGTTTAGATAGGATTCAACTTAATACATATTGCACTTATGTCCTTGCATAAATTAATTACTCTCTCAAAGCCCAAGACTTTTAATACCTTTTTTACTCTTAAGACAATTAAATCAAAAATCTTATTGACGGAAACGGGGTCTCACACGCTGCCCCAACAAAACGGTCCCCCATGGGAGCTTCTTGTGTTGGACTGGGAAACCCTAATGCGTTATAGGATTAGGAATGTCAATTTTGATTTGACCCGTCATGAACTAACAATGGAGCAGATCGAGGTTGGATTCATGTAACATTAATTGTGTTTATATGCAGTGACGGATCCAATAGCCTGTTACTGGGGTCAAATGACCCCAGTGATTTTTTTTTTTTTTAATTATATATGATATATTTTACTCCATTTAGATACAGTGAATTATTGTGTATATCAAATAACCCCACTGAATTATATTTCTGGATCTGTCACTGTCTATATGAATGTTGTTCATGCAAAATTCTCATCTTTAAGTTAAGATTTCCCTATTTTTTGCCCAAGAAAAATGGTTATTGCTAGATTGAGTTTTTAAATGTTGTAGGTTCTATCTCAATTTTTGTATCCTATTTATGAAATTTGTTTTTTTTAAGAAGTGAGACGATGCGGGACGGGATGGGTTGACCCGACCTGCATGGGGTGAAGATTCTTAACCCGCGGTAGATCAGAGAGCAGGGCGGGGTGAGACATTTCAAATTGTTTGCCACGTTTAAAAAATTATGTATCTTAATTGTTATTTTCTAATCACACCTCCTAATTTATTATTCAACTAACCACTAATAATAACTTTTTAGTCATTAATTGAAGGGTATTTACGACGTTTTTGTCATATTAATTACTTTCCAATCATTTTCTTAGGGGGGTGTATTCAATGTAGAATCTATAGGATTTTTAAGGAGTTTTAAAGTCCATAGGTATTCAATTTAGATTTTAAAAAGTCCATTAAAATCTAGAGGTATTCAATTTAGATTTTAAAAAGTCCATTAAAATCTAGAGGTATTCAAAACTCTATAGATTCTCATAGATTTCATTAAAGGTAGGATTTTGATGGATTTCATAGGTTTAAATGTGTATGGTGAAATCTCTTCTTTTTTCTCAAGATTTTGATTTTCTCTCATTAATATTAAAATTAAAGTGTCTTTGATAATTTTATCTTAGATTTCAATTTTTTTAGTAATCTCATTTCTATAAAATTATAAGAAAAACAAAGAAATATTTCAAACTACAAAAAAATGAGACTTTTTTTTAACATTGTTAGAAAACTCAATATGAAATGTTTATTTCCCAAAAAGAAGTCATAATATCCAAACAATTTTCTTCTTGATCATCTTCAAATATAAATTAAAGAAAGCAAACAATTTCTTCTCTATTTAACCACAAATTTCTATTTTTCAAACATGAATTTCATTTTCCTGAAAGAGAAAAAAAGGTTCAAACAAAATTTATCACAAAACATATCTTAATTAAACCAAAGAAAAAAATACCAGTAAGTAAATTATACAAACCTTAAACAAATAAATCAAAAAAGTCGCAGTTACGTGATCTAAAAAAAAATCAAAGACTATCGCCAAACTTTTTAAATTTTTAACAAAATGATTTAATTCCAAAAAAAAGGATTGATAAACATATGTTGACTTTGAAAATTCAACACTTTTGGATCTGTATAATACACCACTGAATCAGTCTTTTCTTTATTTTTTGGTGCTATTCAAATAATCTATAGACTTTATAAATCAAAAGAAATCCTGTAAATCAATCTAATGAAATCTGATAGACTCTGCGCAGACTCTGCATAGAGTTAAAACAATCCATAAAGTCAGCAGAATCCATAGACTTTTGAAAATCAGTTAAAATCTTTTAAAATCCGAATTGAATACACCCCCTTAATTTTAGTGAAAATCCAAAATGTAACAAACAATTTAGATTGGAGATAGTAGTTATTTAAAGCCGCGTGAATCAAATTGACCTGACAACTAATTATATGTATCAATAAGTGTTGGAAAAAAATAGGTCTCAAAATCGTAGCTTTTTTTGCTCGAGTAAAAACTTGGATGTTCTAATGTCCGGAGTGATTTCTGGTCGGAAATATTTGGTCTTATTATGACTGTTAAAATGAATTACTACATCTGTCCCAAATTATTTGTAATATTTAATTTTTTGAGATATTTTAAATTATTTGGCACGTTTAAAAAATTAATGCATCTTTATTATTATTTTTTATAGTCTTACCCCTAATTTATTACTCAACTAACCACTAATAGTAACTTTTCAGTCATTAATTGAGGGGTATTTTGAACTTTTTTCTCATATTAATTGTCAAGAATGCCATTGCCTAGTGGGGCTGGCCTCTACCCACGACCGTGAGGTCGTCGGTTCGACACCCTCCCCTACATGGGGCCAAATAATTCTCCCTTCCTAGGGCGTCCACCTCCTCCTCCTATGAGGCTAAAAAAAAATGCTTTCCAATCATTTCCTTAATCTTGGTGAAAAAGTAAAATATTGCAAATAATTTGCGACGGATGTAGTACATTAAAAAACATTAATATTGGATTTTTAAGAAGATGTCTTTTTGCTTTCATAACCATGCTTTCATAACCAATCCAGATACATTCATGCAGCATCAGTGGCTGAGCTAGACATTACAAATAGGGGGTACAATTAACATTGACAAAAAAAATTCATAAAAGCATATAAAATATTTCATTACAATTGTTCTCTACGCGTTTTCATACTTTGATAATATTCTATAATTACATCATTCTCGATAGTATCAAACACATCTTTCTCAACAAATACAATTAAACTATCATTCAATCACTGATCTCCAATTCGATTGCGTAGACGACTCTTGACAAAAGTCATTGCAGAAAATACTCTCTCAACTGAAGTAGTAGTCACTGATAGAATTAAAGTCAATGTCAAAAGCTTGTAAACTAATGAGTAAACTTGATACTTATTTTCTGCAAATAACCTCTGTGAAAACAAGCATCTCCATCAAATTAGTGAAGTGATGTAAATTGCAGCTCCATCATCCCTTAATGTTTGGAGCTGCAATTTACAGCACTTCACTAATTTGATAGCATTGACAATATCTTGATCTTTCCTTTGTAATGCTTTAGACAATTCAATTGAAATTCCTAAGATCTTCTTAATGAGATGTAGATTAAATACAAATTCAAACTTTAACATAAACTCCAGTAAAATACATGCATCACCTCTTGTTCTTGTACTTGTACGGTCAGTTCTAATCATTTCAATAACTTCAACTGTAGATGAAAACATGGTCATCAGATTAATTAAACATTCATAGTGAGAGCCCCATCGTGTATCACGAGAACGTTTAAGAGTAGTTTCATAATTATGGACTTTTTGATGAAATCTTAGTCTTTTTGATGAAATCTTTTAAATATTATAATCTCTTACACACTTAAGTTCGTTACAATTTTAACCAAAATTGTTATGATATAAATGGTGTCATTCTTATAATTCACGAACTAAATAATCTAATTTTAAATCGTAAAGTGAGTCAAAATGGGTACAATAAACAATGTTCACAGGTGTTACAAAAACAAAACTAAAATTATATAAAAAAATTGGAAAAAAATTGGTGGGACACTTGCCCCCATTAAGCCCCACTGTATTTCCGCCAGTGTTCATGCATTAAATGAATTCCAATTAATCGAAGTAAATGGATGGGTTTTTTTTTGAGCGCCCGAAGGCGATTACCCCCGAAGGGAAGAGCGGAGAGTACCCTAGATAGGGAAGATTGAAGCATACCCCATGCCTGGGGAGGGAAGATAAGCCTCATAAGGAGGAGAATTATTTGCCCCATTATGGGGAGATATAGGAATCGAACACGGGACCTCCGCCCCGTGTTCGATAACCTTACCACTTGGGCTACCCGATTCCCATGTAAATGGATGGTTGTTGGAACATATTTTCATGAAATGTGGTGAAATAATCTTTAAAGCGTACTTTAATCTAAGATGTAAAGCAAAAAAATAATTCTAGAAGTGGAAATTTTGTTAGGGGACAAAATTGTGTGAGAGAGAAAATGTGACAATGGCCAAAAAAGAAAAAAGGGCAGCTTATCAATTTTTTTTTTGTGGAGAAGTTTATCATAAATTATTATTCATTTTAAAGGCGTTTATTTTAATCGTATTGAAGGTAACATAATAACAGGTGTAAATATGTACATCTATGTGTCAATTCGAAATATGATTATCAAATTAGAAAAATAAAATATTACCTATTTCTAGTCTGGTATATTTGGAAAGCGACTTTGATATATTACCTTTTTAATATATTATATATTACGTTCATAAAATTATCACATATAAAATAATTTGATTGGTCTAAATTTATGAGTTTCGTTTTGTCAAATAATGTTGTTACCAGGGTTGTCAATGAGTTTTGAGTTATTCAAACTCGGCTCACTCAACCCGAAAGAATGTGAACGTAAACGTAGGTGAAAAGAACATGAACAAAATATTCAAACCTAATTATCATGTGAGATAAGCTCACGCTTGAATCCACTAAACATGTTTAAAGCTCATATCGAATAACATAACTATATATAATGTATTTATATATTATTACTAAAAATGTTTAAATCCGGGTCTTCTTATATTTATTTATTGTGCCAATATTAATTTATTTCATAAGACTCACGAACTTAGTCTGTTACAATAAAATATAAGTTGAGCGTGAACTTAAAGTTTGTTAACTTATTCAGACTAGGAATGAATTAAACTTTTTAATTTTTAAATGAAGTGACTGTGAAGTATATTAAATTTGACTCAAATAATTCGATTGACACCCGTAATTACTTCATGTGAGTGACTAGACTATGTACTATATGGAGTCGCCAAAGAGCAGTGTACCTTTAAAAATAATAAGCAACAAACTTCATTTTAAATAGGGAGATTAGCCTATTTGGTCCTCAAAGTATTTTCAAAATTATCGTTTCGTCCTCAAAGTTTTTTCACTTCTCCATTAGTCCTTATTGTTTTTACGCGCTTCATATATGGTCCTACCACCGCGAACCTGGGCGGATTCCGACCAATAACGAGCACGTGCGTGTCACGTGAGTTTGCTAGAGGGGCAAATTTGTCCAAAAAAATACATCCCCAATCCCACCACTCTTCTCCTACCTCCACCACCTCACCACCACCACCACCGCCTCCTCCACATCCCCCTCCACCACCACCACCACCGCCTCCTCTACCAAGTCCTCTACCTACACCACCTCCTACACCTCCAGCTGCTCAAAAACCTCTACCATGGCCTCCTCCAAGTCCACCACCACCTCCAAGGCCGCCTCCTCCACCTCCCCCCTCCACCACCACCGCCTCCTCCACATCCCCCTTCACCACCTCTATCTCCTACACCTCCAGTTGTTTAAAACCCTCCACCACCACCACCTCCTCCACCTCTACCGCCACCTCCTCCCCTTCCTCCACCAAGTCATCCAAACCATCCACCATCTACACCTCAAAGTATTGGTCTGTTTGGTCCTCAAAGTATTTTCGCGCTTCCTAAATAGTCCTCATTGTAATTGCGCGCTTCCTATGTGGAGGACTTGGTGGATGAGGCGGCAGCGATGGTGGTGGAGGGGAGGCGGAGTGAGGCGGCCTCAGTGGAGGCCATGCGGTGGATTCGGTAGCAGAGTGGAGGAGCGGGGAGGATGTCTTAGAGGTGGTGGTGGACTTGGAGGAGGTGGTGCGGTGGAGAGGAGTGGAGGTGGAGGAGTGCGGCGCGTGGAGTGGGAGATGGAGGAGGCGGCACTGGAGGCGGGTGGTGGACTTGGAGTGAGGCCATGGTAGAGGGTTTGGTAGAGGAGGTGTAGGAGGTGGTGTAGGTGGAGGGACTTGGTAGAGGAGGCGGTGGTGGCGGTGGCGGGGGTGGTGGAGTGAGAGGTGGTGGAGGTAGGAGAAGAGTGGTGGGATTGGGGATGTATTTTTTGGGACAAATTTGCCCCTCTAGCAAACTCACGTGACACGCACGTGCTCGTTATTGGTCGGAATCCGCCCGGTTCGCGGTGGTAGGACCATATATGAAGCGCGTAAAAACAATAAGGACTAATGGAGAAGTGAAAAAACTTTGAGGACGAAACGATAATTTCGTAAATACTTTGAGGACCAAACAGGCTAATCTCCCTTTTAAATATTAAATATATTAATGGCCAAAGTCAACAAAATTTTAAAAGAAAGTTTGAACCAAAAAAACTTAGGAAATCTCCTAGAAGAAAAGAAAATTCATTCTGGAAAGGACCGACAATTCCAGCTGCATCGCAGATGTACAGCTGAAAAACGGCCAACTTACCCGCCGTTTCGATCACGCCACGTACTTAAAGCGCAAGTCAATTCTTGGACGGCCAGACAAAGTCAAACTAGACTGAAGAAAATTAGATAATTTAAAAACCGATGCTATTTTTTTTAGGTGAGCGGAATTTGAGTATTTAATTTAATTAAAAACTATTGGTATTTTGCCCCAAAATCACGTTGATTGGTCAGAATTGGGGCTCTTAATAACTTCCATGGCCATTTTGTCAACTAAATTTAGATATCAAAATCTCTGTTATATTTTCTTAACTTCTTGTTGTGCATTATTTACATTATTATTAACTTATAAATCATTCACCTCAAATTAAAACCAAAGCTTTATAGATCCATCTTGGAGTTGCACATGTTTAAAGATAGTAAACTCTTTAAAATGTCAAGAGTGTCGTAGGCTGACCTATGCTCACGATCGTGAGGTCGCGAGTTCGACACTCTCCCTACGTGAGGCTAAATAATTTCTACATCCTTTTTGTGGGGTAAAAAAAAAAATTCTAAAAAAAGAAGAAGTAAACTCTTTAAAACTTTGTCAAAGTCAAAATCGATGAGTAGCTAGCTATAACAACTATTTATATATTATGAGAGTGCTACTACTACTACTACTACTATTAAACAAGGGTTTCATATCAAATACTTTGGCACATGAAATAGATTGACACAGTTTTCTCAAAGAGTAATACTCCTCCGATTCAAAATATATAAGTCTTTTAAAAAGTTTTCACACAAATTATAATTAATAGCTAAATTAGTCATCAATTAATTTTCGCCCCTGCCACTTTCATCATTTTCAAGTTTTTTTAACTTTTTTGGTCATCAATTTATTTTTGAACAGCCACTTTCATCATTTTTAACTTTTTTCAGCCACTTTCATCCCCAAAGATTTTACGAGCAGAGCAGCCATTTTTATCATTCTGTCAAATAATTATCTAAAAACAGTCAAAATTGATGAAACTGTAGATCCACAACATTGCAGCTTGGAGTGAAATCACCATCTATCACCCCAAACTCAAACTTAAGATCTTGAAATTCATTTACTGTTAGTAAAAAAATGTCTGCTCGTAAAATATTTGGGGATGAAGAAAGTTAAAAAAAAGTTTAAAATGATGAAAGTGGCTGCTAGAAAATAATTTGATGACCAAAATAGCTGCTCGTAAAATCTTTGAGGATGAAAGTGTCTGAAAAAAATTTAAAATGATGAAAGTGGCTGCTTGAAAATTATTTGATGACCAAAAAAGTTGAAAAAACTTGAAAAGGATGAAAGTGGCAGGACGAAAGTTAGTTGATGACTAATTTGGCTATTAATTAAGATACTAATCAGAATGACTAAAGTACTGATAATTAATATTCTATAAAACAAAAAAATTAATAGAGAGTTGCATTAGAACTACACATTTTGACCAAAATGAATATGGAGAGGAAATGATGTAGGGCAAATCAGTCAATAAATGCTTATTTTTTGGTAAAAAAATTTATATTTTGCAACAAATAACAAGCTCTAAAAAGACTTATATTTTGAATCTGAGGGGTAGTCATTTTCACTTTCTCTTCATGGTAACCTACCAGTTGGATTGAAGCGTCTCCCTGCTCAATCTTTGCTTTGTTGTCGAAAGCGGCGACAATTGGTTAAATACTTTCAATTTAAAACGATAAGTTTTAAATTTAACAGGGCAAAAAATCGTCTGTCCCCTTCTGTATCCTTACAAATAAAATATTTGTCACGTGTATATTTTTTTCCCTGTGGGTTACATTATTTTTTTTAGGTTATAATTTTTGATTAAAAATTTAATATACTATGTCATTTTTTTATTAGTAAGACAGGAAAAGAAACACCGAATGAGGACAGAGGATTGCTAGCCATTCGACGCTCTACTCCAATAATACGAATTAGGATCACGTAGTTGTTCTCTCCAGTTTTGTCCAATTCTACTCAGTGAAATCACACAGCATCTTATATATATGTTTGGCACCTTCTACTTTGAAGTTTAATATAATTATGTGACAAATTCATTGCATTTTATGGTTGACCTACTTAAGCTGACCAAAACAAAGCTGAACGGTCTGCAGTGGGCACGAGTTAAATTATTTGCAAGATTTTTTTAATGCTTGAGCAGCCCGTAGAAGGATTCTATAATTTTCGTTTCAGCTAATATTAAATACTGCCTCAAATTCTTAAATTAATCTTTCACTAATTTTTTCTTTCAAGTATATTACCAAAACAAACTATTATAAAATAGTGTCTCAAACACGTTCATCAACATAATTTTTTTTTTTATTTTGAATCTCACATCTTCATTTTATTTTTTTAACTCCGAAACTGAAATTCTTAAATAAAAAACCAATAGAAACACAGTACTGGTAATAGATTCTTCAAAGTGAACAAAATGAATAATATTGGGAAGGGTTACTTTTATACAAGAAAGATTCATAAATCATGAATATGCTGCTACTCCATAATGCTTTCTATAAGTATTTTTCTAATATGTATCAGGTTCACATGTACCATGTAGTCTAGAACTGAGCACATCACTACAAAATTGCCACTCTCCTCATTCTGTAATGATGTGACCAATTCTGAATCAGATGGTCTAATTGACCTGATCCATATCAAAACTATCCTTTTTATAATGGATTCTTGATTCAAAGTGACCGACCACGGATTTTCTATTTTCTATATTATATGGTCCAAACTCCTCCTGTTTTTCTTTTTTCTTCGGTGAACCAATTAATTGAAGCAAAACAAAAGTAGAATATTTTTTTTTCTAATGACACATGGATTGAAGTAGATGCCACCTCACATTGCCAGCTAGCCGAACTAAAGTAGAATATTATTTCAAGCATATGTACAATTCTCAGCTGAAAATCAAGCATATGTACAATTCTTTTTGTGGGAATCAGTTGACACAGTGGAAAAGGCACATAGGCTCAGGATTTCGGTCCTGGGTCGATTCCCGCACTCCCCCTTTCCCCCCTTAAAAAAAAAAAGTTCCTTCTTTTATGTTTTTTTATAAAAGATTAATTTTATGATATGAAATATTGACAAGTGTTGTGGTGCCCCTGAGCTTTTCCCTCGATACCATAAGAATATAAATCACCCAATGAATGAACGACGTGTAGAAAAAAGTAAATTGGTAATATGAGGTTTTCAAGTTTTTTTTAAAAATATTTTTAATAATGTTAATGTGGCAATTTCTGAGTTTGGCACGTCATCATAAGCGATGACCGGTAAATGATCAACCAGGTCAGCTTATAATTGTTGACCGCAATTCCTTGTTATTATTTTGATTGTAGTGAGTTTTTTAAATTTAATGGTAAAATTCAAATAAAATATGATAGGTTTAATAAATGATTAGTAAATTTCAAATACTATTATAAATGATTTATAATGTTAGAATTAAAGCTCTATTAGATTATTTCCATAACAAATGTTTGAATAGATCTTGTAGTTTATGGTCTAATGTATTAATAAAATTAGTCCAGGTATAATAATATTGTTTGACTAAGAAATAAATTATTAGTAAATTTCAAATATTATTATAAATGATTTATAATGTTAGAATTAAAGCTCTTAGATTATTTTCATAACAAATCTTTGAATAGATCTTGTAGTTTATTGTCTAATGTATTAATAAAATTAGTCCAAGTATAACAATATTGTTTGACTAAAAAATAAATTATTAGTTCGAACTAATCATATTACTCCACATATGATAATCTCATTACGGTACTAGAAATTCTTTTTTTTTTTGAACTAACGGTACTAGAAATTCTGAACTCCAATATTTGACATTTAAAAAACAAATCAATGAAACTTGCCATTTATTAGGTAATAATATTTGAAATTTATCAATCATTTATTAAACTTACCATATATTCTTTGGATTTTACCATTAAACTTAGAAACTCACTAAAATAAAAATAATAATAGAAAATTTCGATCAACAATTACGAACTGACTGATTAACCATATACCGGTTATAGCTTATAATGAAGTGTCAAATTCACAAATTACCACATCAACATATATATATTTTTAAAAATATTAAAATCATAGTTGACAATTTACCGGTCATCACTTATAATGACGTGTAAAATTCACAAATTGCCACATCAACATATTTTTTTAAAAATTAAGACTTATTATAATTTTTTTTTCCACATATCGTCCCTCACATCAATAATTTTTAAAAGAGTTTGAAAAGCTGCTATTACAAATTTACTTTTTTTTCATATGTCGTCCATTCATTTGGTGAATTATATTCTTGTAGTGCAGAGGAAAAAGGCCAACTGGCACCGGAGCACTTCTCTGAAATCTTATCCAAGTATGCATGTCGACCCACAGAATCTCAAATATATACATGAAGCTAGCGTTTTCATTATCATTATTAAAAACAACTAATTTAAATCTCTTTTAAAATATAAAAGTGAGGTTAACATAGATAACCTATCAAGGAAGACTAGCACGATTCAAGACTAATCTAGAGTTCAGGGACGAAGCTAGTAATTATTTCTTAAGGACGAAAAACTGCAAAAATATGTTAAATTATATATAAAAACTTTAAAAAAAATAAAAATATTGTGGGTGAATTTGATAAAATAATTCAAACTACATATAAAATTTACCATATCTAATAATATTTTTAAAAATTTCGGAGGCGAATGCAGAGCTTACAAATTGAGAGAAAACTATACATATAATAAACTTCGAAAAAATGTTAAGGATCGAAGTGGATCTTTTATAAGGAAATTATAGAAACAATTAAAATTTTCTTTAAAACAAAATTCACGTTTCATAAGAATCTGAAAATATTGAAGGCAACCATCATCCTGCCTCTAGATTGTTTTTGAACACAGTATTTTTGACTCAGAATAATAATACTCTAAGTTCGAGAATAAAAGATTAAGCAAAAAAAGAGGTTAAGCTCAGCAAAGAAAAGCAAACTATGAGAAAATCTTAAAATATATACTATCAACACTTTTATTCAAGAAGTGAACATTGTCACCATAACTAGTTTATTTTTTTAAGTGTCACCACTACTAGGTTGACCTTGCCATTTCGACAATAACTTAACTGTCAAATATCTAACTCGTAACTCGTTATTCAAAACACTATGAATCAAACTCTAGCAATATTAAAAAAACAAAAAAAAAAAAAAAACAAGAAGAGTTTGTTTTTTAAATATTAATGGATCATTCAAGAGAAGAATCGGTGTGGTGAACAGCTCGAGAAAACGCTAGAACATCATCTGGCTGTTTGGCGCCTTTTTTCTCATCATCTACAGAAGGTTGGGTGATAATGGCTTCTCTAAGAACTTCTCTAGCCTTTGCCATTGGATCTTCTTTTTGAATTTTTGTTTCTTCTTTGTCATTATCAGCTGCTACGACGTCGTCTTTCTGATCTTTCTCCATTGATCTATTCTCTCTCTTTTTTCTTTTTTCTTTTTGCTAATAAGTTTATATTCTAGCAAGATCTTTCAATGATGTTTTTTTTTGTGCTAAAAATAGGAAATTATATTAATCATAAAATAGCCGAAATCATTACAATCAAAAGATAAAAAGAAAATACAATAAAATAAAAGTTATACAATGGTGAAAACCACCATGATAACAGATAAAAGTCCACACCCCAATTAGATAAATACTATAAACAGTAAAAAAATAAATACATAATAAAAAAATTTCGCAGCATCTTCTCTAAAAATTTTAAACAGCAGTAGCAAGCTCAGTTCTAACACCTTTGTTAAAAATCAATAATCAACGAGACCATAAATGTATTAATCGTTGCATAAATTGTCTTTTGAAAGATGAATGCATAGAGTAGCTAAGGATTAGAATTAAAGCCAATAATTCGTGAAGGATAAATTAAAGAAGGGACAGGTGTTGGAGTAAGGGTACTCATCCCACATGCATACTCGCTTAGCATTACACGTACCTTATCTACATTCTAACTTCTTTCTCAGGTAATCTACATGTTATTTTATCCTTTTAATAACCAATCTACTTTATTTTTACGATCAAACCCTTTTCAAAAAGCTATTGAGATATTTTCATTTATAAAATTTTAATTCGATATCTTATTTAAAGAATAACCAAGTTTTTTGGGGGCACTAGTATTTCTCATATTCAAATTGATTCATCATTTGTTGTGACTCTAACATCAAATATTAACTCCGTTATTAAATAATTGATATAATTTATTTTTGATACATTTCAAAATTTGATAAATATTTATCATATTTTTTTTCAACTTTACACTTAATCAACTTTACTTAATACTTTAATATTTACTAAAATAAGTTCACTTTTAAAGTAAGACTTTCCTAGGAATCGGATGACCAAGTGGGTAAGGATATCTTCAGTTCGATTCCTATATCTCTCCGTTCATGGGGCAATAATTCTCCTCCTTTAGTGATGCATTCTCCTCCTCTAATGAGGCTAAAAAAAAAAAGACTTTCCTACCTCCTGGTGTAAGGGACTCCTCTTTCCTTCTAAAGGTAGGAGCTCAAATTCAGCTCGGTTGGGGTAGACCTAGGGAAAGAATACGGATTCTATCTGCTTTTTTTTTTTACCTTATTAGATCATATTATAATTGTTTTTCAAAAAAAAGAGCATATTATAATTATAAGAAGGACACTTTTACTATATTAGAGAAGGCTGTAATGGCAAGTGGCGGAGCTTCATGGAGGCAGGAGGAGACCTGGCCCGCTATAAAATTTTCAAAAACGACGAATTTTCTATAGGAAAAAATTATTTTTGTGATATTTTTTTTATAAATGTTGTATTTCGCCCCCCTAAAAAAATTTAGTAAGAAATTTGCCCCCTCCCCCATGGCAAATTCCTGGCTCCGCCACTGGTAACAGCCGACCTCGCTTTCGCTCATATGGGTAAAAGTTGTCTGTCCTCGTGTATATCCCTATTCCTGTCCCCAAACAATCAGAATTTGCTGTCGATATTTCTTCCAATTATATATACACATGACGAATTGTAATTGATTGAGTATATGAATCGGGACAGATAATGTTTTGCCCCTTTGCCATAAATGGGTCGAGGTAAATGAAAATTTTTTATTTCAAATTTATTCATAGAGTCTGACTTATAGTGATCATTTATCAAATAATGACTTTGGTAATCAAATGATTGAACAACCGAAAGCAATTTACTTAACAATTTCACACTTACACATGCACATCTAATCATACTTTAATTAGGGGTAATTTATATATTTTTTTTCCTTTGTAACTTTTGTCTATGTGAAAAGGTGAAATGTATCAATTATTTAAGAACGGAGAGTAATAACTAAACATATCAGAGTTCCAAGAAAATTTGATTTTTAAATTACATATAGAGCTGTAATATTATAATTGATTAGCTGAGAAAGAAAGAATATTAATTAAGAAACATTCAGATGCTCAAGATTCAACTCTCTTTCCCTATCCTACTTCATTTTTTTTTAATTGTGGACCTGAATTTTAAGGAAAATTGCCTTCTAAATAACCAAATAGTTGAATAAAATTTTAATGAAAATTGCCTTCTAACATCTGCTCTGAAGCCTCATCAGCTACAATCAGTATGGTTTCTCCTAATGCTACCTTGACCTTGAAGACCTACCAGAGAGACACCTTCCACAAGAGACGAATCTAAGCAACGTCTGTGGCTTCCTCGTTCTTACTTTTAATCGCGAGAGCTGCATAAAAGGCAACAACAATGAGCATAAACTTCAACATCAGTTAAACACGTAGACGAAATAGAAATTTGTTTTTTCATCGCGAATGGGAATTATAATCTTCATCGCGCTATCTACATGAATCATAAGAGTATAGTACATGATGCAATTGTTGAGCAAAGTTTGTGGCTGCACGTAAGGAACGAGAATGAGTATCGACTTCAACTTTATGAAACACAAGATAGAATGTTTTATATCGCGAATGTGAATTATGATATTTATCGCACTATCTACATGGATCATAAGAGTAGAATACATGATGCAAATTGATTAAATAGATCTTCTTGCTTGTTTCCAAGGGTAAATCAGGCAAATTACAACATTATGAGCATCGAGTTTAACATAAGTGAAACAGGTAGACGAACCAAAAGATAAATTGTTTTTATATCGTGAATGGAAATTGTGATCTTTATCGCGCTATCTACATGGATCATAAGAGTAGAGTACATGATGCAATTGATGAAATAGATCCTTGCTTGTTTCCAAGGGTAAATCAGGCAAGTTACAGCATTATGAGCAGCTAAAATTTGTATTCGTGTATGTTTACCTTTCGACGAGTAACTTTGGAAGAATTCCAGCAAAGCAAGTTTCTTGATCTTGGTTCCAATCTCCTGAAATACGAGAAAAATCTATGTCACCATTTAAAATGGAAAATCAAATTCCTTATAATGTTTATCTTCTCTGGAAAAATGTAAAAGCATGTCACTACGAGTACTATTATGAAGGAAAGATTAAAGAGAAAAAAAAAAACAAGGGATAATTCACACAAGAAATTCAGGAAGAAACACGTACAAATTTTCTTGTTCGAGCTTTTCAGCAATGGATACAGCCTTGCGTTTTGACCATCCACTTTGCTGTGCACATCCTTCTGCCTGCTGAATCACGTGAGCAAGCGAAACCTTCCCTCTTACCAGGCTTAGACTTGGGTTTCTCTCCCCTAGCTTTCTTCTATCCGGAATGGAAGTCCCGTTGGCACTTTCCACATTTATCCTATCAGACTGTGCATTACTTGAGAAATGCTTATTGCCCTTCAGTTCTTTGGGAGAAGCTTCGAGTTCAACAATCTCAGTCCTACCCGCTCCAGCAGAATTGATGTGAGGTGCTGCTGGTAAAATAATTTTCCCTGCCCTGACATCTTTGTTCGCTTGGCATCTGATTTCTATTGTAATAGGAGATCCAAGAACAGACTCGAAAGCTTGTAAAATTTGTGCCTTAAATTTCTCGGCCTCGGACTTTGCTAAATGTGAACTGAACACCAACTGTGCAGTCGGAGCTGTGAAGACATCATAAATAGATATTCCAGAAGTATAAGTACAACGAACTGACAAAGAAAGTAATACCCGAGTCATACAATCTTGTACAGTTATGGTTAATCAAGTTGACTTAATATGGTTTCTTCAAGAAAAATCATCTGATATAAACGAATAAACTAACAGGAAAGTAATCGAAATTATAAAATTTAAATCGATATGATAACAATTGATGAATGTAGTCAATTTACCTGCACCAAAACTCACAGAGATTAGCTTTCCTTCTTGGAGCAAGAACTTTCTAATGCCATTTACTTGGATCTTTTCAAGAACTTCCAACCAAATTTGTTCAATTTCTCTATGGATTTTACTGGGTAATTGCCCACTTCCGAGTCTATTTCTTTCATTCAAAAAGTTCTCCGATTGTTGTCTTCTTCCGTCTACATTAACATTTCTTGCCATCCCACTATGACTAACGTTGCCTAAATTTCCAGATTGGGAATTCTCTGTTCTAACTCTTGATGCCAATCCTCTGTCATTATTAGGCACCTCGGTATGCCCAGCATTACTTTTCCTCGGTCTATCCCATTTTGCAACATTATTTAAGGGCAAAGGACTATGATTAAAACTAGTGTCCGCAGAAGAACTGGGCAATATATACTGCTGATCAGGTGCAAGTTGCAGCAATGCAGCCGTTAGCCAGGTTAATCTATCGTTTGACATTCTTAGCTGCTTTTCAGCCTCGGACAATGTTTTTAGAGCTTGACGCAGCTTTTCCATGTCTTCTTTTGATACTGAAATAAAAGAGCTAGCTTTGTAAGCTGGACAGGAGAAGGCATCCATAGTACTTTGGGCGGTTTCTATCCCTTTTTTTTTTGCTAGGAAACAGAGGATAAGAGGGGACAAAATTAGCTAGAAGGCTAGCGCAGTTGGCATATCACTTCTGGCTCGGAAAAATAGGTCCTGCGTTAGACACCCCTTGACCCGATAATTTAAAAGAATAAAATAAAGTGAAGTATATTATGATTTACGTACATATGGTGAAGATGAAACTAAATAATGATTAGATTACAAATGAAAAGTGAGCCATTTGAAATCAAATGGTTCATTCAAAGTACTTTGTATCCAACAATTAATGTAACACTCTTCACTATCACATAGAAGGACAAAAATCTACTAGACTTACATGATTGCCTCCGGAAGAACTTCCTTCTAGGGCCCTCTCTTCTGAAGTCATAGCCACCAGCAAGAATATCAGTTATGACGGTGGCAAGCTGAGACATCAAGGCCATTGGTTCTACGCCAGATTCCATTATCTCTCTCAAATTCTTCACAGTGTTGACTGTGTCTGCATATAAAGCTAAATCAAGTAGATCCACCAACTTGTCATCAGAAATGAGCCCAACCTGTAACCATTTCCCAAACGGAAATTAAAATTTTCATTGATATCATGTAGAAGATCGGAAAATTCATAGCACAAAAAATGATAGTAAATGATACATTTGATTTCCAGCCTCAGGTCCATAAGCCTAAGAGATAAGCATGAGTACGAAAGGGATCGAAAATATGTAATTCATTGCCAAGAATATTTTTAAATAATGTCGAAATACATAAACCAGTATATACAAAGTTGATAAAGAATTGGACCCCCTAGCAAGTTACTGTTTATATGAAAATGTAATATATATAACATGAAATTGAATAATAATAGGTTTTCTTCTGTGACTAAATGAAAAAGAAGCTCACCATTTCCTGTACTAGAGGAACAGATATTTTCCGCCCAAGTAAGCTCAACTGTTCAAGTGTCATCTCAGCATCTCTCAAAGATCCATCTGATTTTGACGCAATAAGCTTCAAAGCATCCTTATCGATTTCGATATCTTCTTTTGATGCTATCCACTGCAATGTATATATAATATCAGCATCCTTCAACTTTGGGAAGAAGAATTTCTGGCACCGAGATATGATTATATGAGGTAACACATCAAGGCTTGAACACACAAGGACAAAGACCACGCGCCTGGGAGCTCGATCAATAACTTTCACAATGGCACTCCAACACTCGGGAGATAAAGCATCACAATCATCAAAAATTGAAACTTTGTACTGCATTGAAAATTGAGAGGCAATCATATTGTCAAGTAGATCCATGATGCTTTCAACGTCAAAGTTACTGACAGGGCCAATTTCCTTTATATTTCGACTCTTCCCCGTATTGTGTGCAATGCAAGAATTGCAAACCCCGCAAGGCTTGGCGTGCTCAAGAGACTGGCAATTTAAAGCTCGGGCAAATATGCGTGCGGTAGATGTCTTCCCGGTTCCATGAGGGCCATAGAACACGTAAAGCAACCCAACCTTCCTTTTCATAACAGCATTTGAAAGAGCTTGTGCTACCAAGTGCTGTCCTACGATATCTCTGAAGGTTCTTGGCATGTATTTTTGAGTTAGATTCTGATGCCTCCTATTCCGAAGACCTATAGCTTTGTGTTGTTCTCCAGATCTAGCTTCTGAGGCCAGGTCAGAACCAAGTTCATGCTTTAGTAGATTGTCAGCAAAAATGCCTAACTCACCCGAGTAGTCATGGAACCAAGCAGCATTGTCAGTGCTTCCATGGGATCCAGAAGCATCAAGTAGCAGCGGCAATGCTTCAGCATCTGATCTAGTGGATGAGCTTGACTGCCCATTTATCATAGGCATATCAGGAAAATCGTTTCCTTGAGGAGCATGGCCACCTTTCTTCAGCCTCGGGTCAGACAAACCACATGAGAAGCTCCTTCCAGCCATGTCAAGAAATGATTTGCTCCTATCGTGAATTCTTGACCAGTTCCAAGGTATTCCACATCCATTTCTAGGAGCCCTATTGAAATTCTGCTCTGTGTATTCTTCATCTTCCTCTCCCATACAGTATTTCTGGTTCGTTGCACCTTGAGCTAATGAATTAGACGCCACAGACATTTCACTTTGACCAATGCCATGCCTAGAACCTACAGAAGCATGAGTTCTTCTCGTGCTACGGAACATACGCCTGTTCCCCCGATTCATACCATTGGAAAATCCATGTTTAGGCATTTCTGTTGTTCCCTTGGCAAATTTTTCAGATTGGAAATGTCTCACCGGCACTTGGGCATGGGATGAAGCTGCATCATCACAGTCTCCCCGAACCTCATGTAATTGCTCAGACAGTGTTTTGATATGATCAACTTGTTTATGCCTCTCTTTCTGTTTGACGCTTTTATCCTTCATTCCGGATGTTCCAGAAACATTGCCATATACTACATTATCTCCATTCCCTGAAAGCTCAGGCTCATTCTGTTTAGACATGAACTCTGCACCAAGACTCGTCCTTTCTCTGTTAACTCTTCTACGTTCACGAGCCCCACTCTTGCTACTTCGGTCAATTACTGTTGGTACCACATCCCTATTCCGGCTTACCTTACCAGGAGTCATTTCAGATTTCGGTTGACCAACTACAGATGGTGAACTTCCTACCATTCCTCTAACATCCCTTAGATGCCCAATGCCTATGCTCCTTCTCCCATTCCCTATCGCTGCCTCGTTTTCCCCTCTTCTAAGAAGCAAATCAATAACCGAAGGAGACTGCCATGAGGGGGGACTAGTAGACAGATCCCTCAAAGACCTCGACCTCTGAAGGACAACAAGATTCCTCATAATGGACTTATCGGCTAATAAAGGGCTATGTTTATGCATGTTCTTCAGATGAATACAGTTCGTCAAATGTATATGATTACGGAGGTGATCGCTATTGTTACCATTTGCGTCCTTAAGTATCCGGTCATGACTAACTCTGGTCATGATCAGTACATATACAGATCCAATACTAGCAATTTTACTGAATCTACAGAATCAACCCAAGGTATCTTAATAATCCTCATTCTCTTACATCTACAAAATTTACCAGATCTTCTCGATTGTGACACCACTTATTCAACCAAAACTAACAAAAACCTAATGAATAAATCCCAGTAATGGCTTTCACATTGAATACTAATCCCTCCACCCGAAATGTCTTACAACACATAATTAGTAGAGATCTTAAAATAACAACAGTAACAACTATAATGAACAGTTCTTCATGTCAATATTGACTTCCAATAGTATATATCCTCAACATTTGAAACAAACCCTGAAACCCACAACTTAAAAAACACAAAATTACGTGGACTAATAATCGAAATCCCACCAAAATTAATGCCCAAAATCCAACCTTTGATACTTCAAATATAAAAATTTATGTTCATCACAGAAACAACATTTGCTGATTCTAACCAAGATGACACTCTTAACAAGACAACATTAATTAGAACAAAGACAAAACATGCAACAACCCCTCATTAAGGAACAGCAACAAAAAAAACTATCGTAAACAAATTGTAAAAAGGAAGAGTCTTTCTCTCTCATAAGCTAAAAGGGTCCAAGAATATAGTCAACATAGGGGCTGAGAAATCAAGAAATCAAGAACACTAATATCTTGATTTCTACAAGAAATCCGTTTTCTCCATTAAGTTTTCAGTTTCCCTCACCTTTTTCTCAAGTATAATTCATAAAATTCACAATCCCAGATCTCTTTTGCCATCATTTCATATGAATTTCACCAGGGTTGTCTTTTTTTTTCCTCAAGAAAATCAAAGTACTAAGAAGTACTATTGACAATGCTACTTTTTTTTATTTTACTTTGAAAAGTGGAAATAGGTAAAAATATCAAGTTAAAAATGGGATATTGGTGGGATTATATTCCATCAGAAGCAGAGTGAGGAAACAGAGAGAGTTGGGTTTGGGGTGGTTTGCTTATTACAGAGTGAGTGAGTGAGTGAGATTCGGAGTGTTGAAAGAGAGGAAGGACTGGACTGAGAGAGAGAGTGTGTACGTTTAAAAAATTACTGTTCATATGAGAGAGGGTGGGGCCTACTAGGGATGGGAGGGGAGAGAAACTGTGGCGGTGGCGGTGGCGGTGACGATTGACCAGAAATTGTATCTTATAATAACCCGTCCCAAATTATCAATATTCAAATTTTTTTTTAATTCGTCCCAAATTATTTATTCATTTTCTAAATAAATTATTTGTTAACTTTATAAATAAATCATTTATCATGTATTTTGTATCCTACTTGTTATAATAAATGTTGAAGAGAGAAGAGACGATAGAATTAAATAGGATCATATTTGACATTTAAGCATATCCATTTATAGAATTTGATTAAACATTAATCTCAATGTAAAATACAAAGTGGACAAAGAATTTGAGATGGAGATGGAGAGTGCTAATTTAGTTGGTCACGCTTGCAATTTTTTTTTTTTTTTTTTTTTTGGTTGACCCCGAGTACGCTTGCAATTTCTAAGTTTGTTAGTCATGCTTGTAATTCTTGAACTTATAGAGAGTAAGGTCATAAGTATGAAATATTTTGTAGCAACTGATGTTATTACAAATTTGAAAGATTTTCCAGCAGATGATGTTATTATTTGGGATGTTAATCGAGTTATTTGAACTGAGTTTGACATAATTCACGCTAAACTCACATAAAATTTAAAAAGTTTAATTCATGTTCAGCCTGAAAAAATCACAAAACTTAAGTTCACGCTCAACTTATATTTTATTGTGAGTCTACGACGAACAAGTGAGCATCATTAACTGAATTTAATTTAGCAAAAAAATAAGATAATCGCGACTAGACAAAAAAAGAAAGCAAGAAAAACAAAGACAAGGAGAATGGCAGACAGTAGCAGAGTGTTAGGGTTTGAGAAGAGAAAATAGAAGTTGAAATAATCAGTCCAAAAGAAATGAACGAGGGTTTTGTTTTTATTAGAAATTTATTATTATATAAATATGTAATTATATTGTTTTTATTTGATTTAGCAAAAAAAAATATATTGTTTTTATTTGGGTGTGAACATTAAACGGATTGAGCAGGGGTTATATTCACGCTCAACTCACATAAGAATCGGTCTTGAATATTAAGCTCACGTTCAACTCACGCTCACATTTTTTCAGATTGTGTGAGCTGAGTTTAGGCCGACTCGAACACGCTGACAGTCCTAGTTGTTACAAACTTTGTAAAATTTTCAACAGTAAGTTACAATGTCTTTTATATCACAATCGAATTAATCAAATCAAATATCAGATACCAATAACCCAAAAAAAGAAAACAACATTCTAAACAAGATTAATTTATTGATCCTGATTTCGTACCTTTATCACAAGTTTTTTGCCTAGTAAATGAAAATTTTAATATAATTATAAATTTATAAGGTAATGGCGAGTCTAAAACTAATACTAGTAAGTCTTGTTTAAAATACATTTTTTTAGGAAATTTAAATTTTCTTTTATGAGAGAAGAATTAGAGTATTGTAGGCGGAGTTAGAAGTGTTACTTGATCATCTTTGTGGAATGTGGATGATAGATTTCTTAAGAACTTGATACTTCTGTAAGAAAATCCCAAACTCCTACTCTGGGAGGATTATTTCTTGATAGTTTGATACTCGAATCCTTTTGGTTGGTTCAAACCCCCCCCCCCTCACTATAGTCGGACGCAGAAGTCGAAATTTAGTGGTGCAAATCGAAATCTGATGGTGCAAATTTGGGGGCGAAACTGATAAAAATCTTGGAGGGGCAATAAAAAGGGCAAAAAAAAAAATTCTAGTGGTGCAATTGCACCACTTTGCTGTACATAGATCCGCCTATGCCGCCCCCACCCACATCCTTTTTCTACTTATTAATAACAAGGGAATATTTCATTTCAGGGGTAAATAGAATGGGTTAACTTGAGTTTGGTTTGAAATAAGACTTTTAAATTGCGTGAAAATTATTTTTTTTGTAAAAGAATATTAATAAATTAGCTAATTTATTATCTTTCCTTTATATGTCTTACTCATTTCTCAAAAGAATTTCTTGCTAAAAAATTTCACTATCAAGTCTTACAAAAAAGTATGCGAATATAAAAAAGATAATTGGCAACTTATTTTACACTGTTTTCTCTTGATTAAGGGGTGTATTTAATCTAGATTTTATAGGATTTTTAAGGAGTTTTAAAGTTTATAGGTATTCAATTTGGATTTTAAAAAGTCCAATAAAATCTAGAAGTATTCAATTTAGGTTTTTTTAAAAAGTCCATTAAAATCTAGAGATATTCAATTTAGATTTTAAAAAGTCCATTACAATCTAGAGGTATTCAAAACTCTATAGATTCTCATAGATTTCATTAAATGTAGGATTTTGATGGATTTTCTAGGCTTAAATGTGTATTGTGAAATCTGATATTTTTCCTCAATATTTTGATTTTCTCTCATTAATATTAAAATTAAATGTCTTTGACAATTTTATCTTGCATTACAATTTTTTTAGTGATCTCATTTCTTTAAAATTATAAGAAAATTAAACAAATATCCAACATCATTAGAAAACCCAATATGAAAATGTTTATTTCCCAAAAACAAGATATATTGTCATAATATCCAAACAATTTTCTTCTTGATCATCTTCAAATAAAATTAAAGAAAGCAAACTATTTCTTCTCTATTTAACCACAAATTTCTATTTTTCAAACATGGATTTCATTTCTCTAAAAGAAAAAATCAAAGGGAAAAAAGAGTTCAAACAAAACCCATACAAAACATATCTTAATTAAGCCAAAGAAAAAATATCAGTAAGTAAATTATACAAACCTTAAACAAATAAATCAAAAAAGCCACAGTTACGTGATCTCAAAAAAAAAAATCAAAGACCATCACCAAACTTTTAAATTTTTTAACAAAATGATTTAATTCCAAAAAAAAAAAAAAAGTATTGGTAAACCTATGTTGACTTTGGAAATTCAACATCGCTAGATTTGTATAATACACCGCTGAATCGGTGTTTTCTTTATTTTTTGTGTTATTCAAATAATCTATAAACTTTAAAAATCAAAAGAAATCCTGATAAATCAATCTAATAGAATCTGCGTAGACTCTCCATAGAGTTAAAACAATCCATAAGGCAGCAGAATCTATAGACTTTTGAAAATCAATTAAAATCTTTTAAAATCCGAATTGAATACACCCTAAATATGTTGCTGACATACACGTTCTTCTTTAATTGCTGCTAGGCTCAATTTAATTAAAACTTGCCATAAAGAACAAATGAAATATCTAATATCTAATTTGTAAATTAATGCTACCTCAGTCGGTCACACTTGCAATACTTCAAGGCTTATAGAAGATAAGGTCGCCAATTCAAAATATCTCGGAAGCTACTTATGCTGAAAATTTGCAAGATTTTATGTCAGTAGATCAGAATGCCTGTCAGATTTCAGACGAATTAGTCGAGTTAAGTACCTGAGTACCGGTAAGAAAAATCAACGAACCGAGGTAGGTTTGTTAAATATTAAATGTTTTGGGTACAAAGGAAATTTTTTGAATAAAGTGGGACCAAAATGTTCGATTTGGGATTCCGATTCCAGATTACCGTTTGTAGGGTCTGTTTTCAATCAATGGCTAGGGGCAGACAACAAAGAGGACAAACAGTGTAATTAGGTTACCAGCTTTGCCTGATTATACCTTATATTTCTAAGAAAGTACAGTGTTAATTATGAATAAATTAATGTACACGAGGTAATTAAGTGCAATAGTCAAGTAATCCGTCCCGGCTCCTATGCGGAACAGCTTTTGTTCCGTACGGTGCGGGACACGCTCCCAATCGTCGGATGAGATTTTTTAACAGTCCAGACCTGGAGAGAGAATTTTTTTTTTTTTTTTTAAGTCAGCCGCAACTTTTATCTCTCCAGATCTGAACCGTTCAAAATCCCATCCGACGGTTAGGATTGTTCCGCACGTGCGAAACTTTGGCTGTTCCGCACAGGAGCCGGACTGTAATCCTAGTTGAATTGGTCATACTCAGAATCCGGATTTATTTAGAGTGAGATCACATGTTTGAGATATTTCGAGAACGATTAATGTCGTAGACTTGTATGATTTCTTGTAAAATAGATCACCATACTTATTCGATTCCAACCGGATTAGTCAGGTCAAATAACGAATAATATGAGGTTAATGCTAAGTGATTCTAGCTTAGTTGGTCATAGTTGCAATTCCTGAACTTTTTTAAAGTAAGGTCGCGAGTTTTAGATATCTTTAGAGCAACTAATGTTTCAAAATTGTATAGTTTCCTGCCAGCATAGCACCATGCGTATTCGATTACAACCTGTTGAAATATGAATTCCCACATCGAGTGCCCAAGGAATATCCAAATAACTTATAATCTCATGGGTTAACACCACTCATTGCCAATTGGTTTTGAGAGGATATGTAGGCGCATGAGCTAATTTTCACATGGTATTAGAGCGGGCCCTTAGACGGGATGTGTGGGCTCATAATGCCCAAAGTGGACTCTAATTGTCCCCGTACGACTCAAGTAGGGCGACGAGCCTTGAATTTGACTCCCAAGTCCTACCTTGATCAGGACGAAGCCAAGAATTTGGCGTTGGGGGGTGAAAACTGAAACAGTATGTCGAACTACATATAAAAACTGCAAAAAGAAATGTTGGGGGGCGAATTTGATAAAATATTCCGAATTACATATAAAATTTACTATATCTAGTAATATTTTTATAAATCTCGGGGGCGATTGCTACCCCGCCCCCTCTGTCTTCGTCCATGACCTCGGTGTGAGGGGGAGTGTTAAAATATGAATTCCCGCATCGAGTGCCTAAGGAATATCCAAATAACTTATAAGTTTATGGTTACACCACTCATTACCAATTGATTTTGAGAGGATACGGAGGTTCATGAGCTAATTTTCGCAAACCTTATTAGTTGAGTGAAATACTGGATAACAAGTGAGATTAATGCTAAGTGAAATAATCAAGTGTTCCTATTTCAATTGGTTATACTCGCAACGTTTTGAGTTTATCAAGGTAAAGTTTCAGGTTTAAAACATTATGAGAGCGATTAATGATAGTGCATGATTACTGCCAACCGACAATCGTGCCAATTCAATCTCAATCGAAATGGTCGAGATAAATATCAGAGTAAAAAAGGAAAAAAAAGTGCAATACAAAATATTTTTCTAAATGTAGAATGTTCGCTGATTTTTATTTTGTCTAGTTCTCTCGAATAAAAATAAATGATAATCTTTTAATGCCACTACCCAAAAAACCTTTACCGTGTTTACACATTAACTTCCATAAAATTTCACCAGCAAAGGTTGGCACATGCAATTAATTCAATCGAAATTAATTAAATAATATTTTAGTTGCGTTGATCATACTTCAAAATTTATGTATATGATACTTCCCAGTTCGATTGGTGGCTTAATTAATGGTGAATTGTATGATGAGGTATTTTTACTGTTTGTCCTTTTAGAATGGTAAAACTATATATTTTTTAGTTATTTGGTGTTTTGGTCTCAACTCGATTGATCACGTTAGAATCTGAACAAAATAAATTTAACAAATACAAAATTAAATTATTTTTTAGATAATTTAAAATCTTTATTTTTTCATAGACAAACCCTGAAAAATCGAATGTGAAGCCAGTTAAACTTAATCATAACAGTTAAATTGCAAAACTACCTACTCCATCAAAATCATGTTAGCATCATTTTGGTAGTTTGATGAAGTTCCAATATTTAACAATTTAGGTGATTTGGTTAACTATTTTCAATGATGAGTTCAATGGTTTGACTTGTAAAATCCATATCATCACCAAAAGGAGAGGCAAAAATATCATTAGCAAAGAAATCTCAAAAAAAAAAAAAAAGTATAATTAGGACCATAAAGAATTAAGATCGTACAATTTAGAATATCTTTTTTGGTGTTATGTTATGTTATAAAGAATATCTTTTTGGTGTTATGTTATGACTTTAGTACCTTCAAAGAGAACAAGTGAATATTTCTTCATTTCTTTTGCAATTGAATGTATATTTTTCTGACTATTTAATTTTAGGGAGAAAAAGGGTAATGTTCATGGATTTGGAAATCAATTTTGTAATTTATGCAGAAGCTTATTGTGTATATGCAACAATTTTTGGTTAATCGATGTTCGAGTATTGATTCGACTAATACGGTGGGATCCGTCAGTTAAAAAGATATAAAACTGCATCCCATGTGATTCGAGTTTTGACTTTGTTATGTACATGCTCTAAGAGATGAATAGTGAGATAAATTGCAACAACTACGCAACTGGCTTTTGTCATAGTGAGATATTTAGCCGCTCACGTTCATGTTGTGTTTTTCTTAGAATATAGGAAGCTATTACTATTTGATATTGTATATGTAGAATATAGCTGTTGGGGAAAACCTGCGAAATGCGTGTGTTTTCAGATTTTTTTTTGCAATTGGCACATTTTTGAGGAATAATGATTTTCCAGCTAAAACTATATTTTCCCTTGTTTGTATTCTACCCAATTCTTGATTTAATTTCTCTTAAAAGAAAAAAATTAAAAAAAAAATTGATTTAATACATTGCCAACTTGCAATGGATGAAGCATTATTGGTATATACTTTCACTAAAAGAAAGCAAAGTTACCCGTGGTTTGTCTAGGAAGAATATGATAGGGTTTGTCAATCTAGTTTACGACCAAGAAGCCTTTACTTGCTAAACATGTACGCATTTTGATTTTAGTGGTGATTGCTATTATGTTAGTAGAGTGACGAATCAATTTGGGAACAAATCTATTATCATAATTGATTCAGCATGGTGCTAAAAGAATAGATATCAACACCAAAATCAGACTGATATTATTAAGTTTTGGTTTAAAATGACCATGAATTTGCACAAAGATTCTCACATGAGTAGTTTTTATTTGGGCCGGATGTTTTTTTGGGCATGTCTGTCCACGTCAGCTCAAGACGGATTCCGTCCCGAAGAAATTCTAAATTTACCCTACAAACCCTAATAAACTCTGGATTAAGGAGAAATTTCTGGAATACGTCCTGGGCTGGCAGAAAAAAAAATCAGAAGTTTTTAAACAAGTTTTACAATATCGAGAAAAAATTAGTTTTTTACAAGTTTTACAAATTTGGGAAAAAAATTGAATGAACTCCGATTTTTCCCCGTCTTTTTTATATTGTTGATTAATCTTGCTTTTTTTTTATTTCACAAAAACATTCTTACATTAGTGACGTAGGAAAGACGTTGAAAATAAAGATAAATTTTAATAAAATGATAAGTTGTTTGAATTTACATTGTTAAAGTTGAAAAAATATTGTTAAAGGCGAAATTACAACTAAGTAAATTTAATTATCAATACTATTATTAGGGTAAGTTTTCCGGTTGTAGTCAGTCTCCCGACAGTATCCACATTTTTTGGGTCAGCGTTGAGCATTGTTCTCCGTGTTCATAGGCATTTTGAAACAACAAAATAACAACAAATAAACTCAATTCCAAATTCCAAATCCGAAATTAAAATTTCCAAAAAAATAAAATTACAAATTACAAATAAAACTAAAATTCCCAAAGAAAATTAAGTCCAATAACTTTAAATGTAGAGGAGAGGAGGAGAGACGACGGGTGGTGACCAGCGGCGGGTGGTGAGAGGAATCGGTTTTTGGAGGAAATATAGTTTTTTTTACTTCTTGCCGAAAATGCAGCTGCTGTAATTTAGGTTATTCCAAAATGGATTTAGGGAATCCGTCATGGATTTATGGTTTTTTCCGAATCAGCCATGTCTAAAAACAATTTTGGCCAAAAAAAAACATGCCAGGTAGGGACCTTTGTGCAAATTCTAAGCCAATATTATTTGTCTCAATGATTCTTCCAATGCAAAATTTAGCCTAAAAGAGAAAGAAAAGAGAAGAACATATTGATCTTCCAATGCAAAAGGGTTCAAGAAATGAAGAAAACAGTACTAAACAGAGTCTGTCTATTTTTTTATTCTGTTTCGCCAAAATAAAAGTTAGACATGTAATGTGTTCTGATACTTGTGAACGAACACTGTGTGCATTGTTAAAATAACTTTCTTAAAAATTAATTCTAAAATTATACCGCACTATTTTGACTTCCAAACTAAATTTTACCAAACCGTAATTATTTCGATGCGGTGAAAAACGATGTAAAAATCTTCTAAGATTATTTAGATATCTCTCAACTTATGAAGTCCGAGATTAACCATGTAATAAAATCTCCCATTTTTAATGCGAATTCAAATAAATAAATAAATATCTAAGTTGAAAACGTTAACAAAATACATATATTTTCTTTGAAATTTCTAAACTAATTGTAATTCAAATAAATCAAAAGTTCTCATCAGAACATCAATTCCAACCAATAGCATCTTGAATCACATTCTAAACCTAACTTAAGTCGAATAAAATAATGAATATATTAATAGTAGTTAAAATAAGTTTAGTGATTGATTTTAGATATTAAACGTAATTATGTAAATATACTATATTCTTTTAAAAATAAAAAATCGATAGGTATATAATACGGTTTGTGGTGCGGATTAACTTAAAATTTTCAAGACCGTAAATCGCACTGAAAAACAATTTACGACTACTAAAATCATAATTAGCTGCACCGTACCGTGCACCAAAATTAAATTTGGTGTGGTGCGGTTTTCTCGATTAAAACCGATTAATGCACATCCCTACTTATGGTACTCTCAAGTCTCACTTGGTAATAGTCATATGTTTGTTTTTTTTACTCGTGTAGAGCATTCAATGTCCTCATTTGAAACTAATCTAAACTCAGTCTTTAATAGTGTCAACATAGTCCATTTTTTACTCGAAGGTAGGACCTAACATTTGAAACTCTTACACGACACTCACAACTGTGATGATATTAGCCAAAATTCTACTAAAAAAATTTGAATCCTGGTCAGTGATGCAACATTACTGTACATAACCAACTGCCCCAAAGCTCGAGTCCTCATCTATTTGTTTCTGTTGTAAAGTAAAGGGTATAGATTCAGGGAAAATTCTAAGATAGAGTTGTACTTGTGGGACTGACCTCATGACACTCTTATATAAGTTGGGTGGAGCCTAATATATAACTAATTTGGAGTAATTCATTTGGGATCTCAAGTACTAGAGATCATGTGCTTTGCTTTGGACATATTTTGATGAAATGTATACTGAATTAATGAATTGTAGGCTGCTTACTACAAAACTGCCACATGGTGTAATCATATGTTAGTACTATGTATATGTGTCATAAATTGAAGGAAAGCCCTAATTAAGACCCCCAAAAATAATTTTTCTGATATGGGTCAGGTTTACATGAACCTTCTGTTTCAAAATTAGCCGCATCATCACATACTCGTCTCTCTTCTTATTCTGTAGTGATGTGGGCAGTTCTATACCACATGATACAATGAACATGCTCCCTATCAGAACTATCCCCAAAAGCAGTGCATAATTAATAACTAAAATATCAGGAAAATAATCTTTTTGTACCCCTACTAAATCATCAAAGATTGATAATGTAGTTGGTTTAATAATTGGGCAGTGTTAAATGAATCTAATAATTAGGTATAATTTGGAGGTAAAAATATAAAATATTGTGATTTTTTTTCTAAAAACAGAAGATCAAGGGTATTATATAGAATATTATAGTGTAAATATGTAAAATACCGTAAGATAATTTTTAAAAATAAAGGGTCAATAATATTTTATAACCAATTATAATCAATTATTTTAATTTCAAAGTATTTCCCTTAATATTTTCGATTTGAAACAATGTATTAGGTGATATCTTCCTCCCGTATAATAATAATAAAAGACATCTTTTTTTTTAAAAAAAAAAAATCTATCAATCGAACAAACGTCACGATAACAAGTTTGGGTCCTTGAAATTTGAAATAAGGACATAAAGAAGACTCCATAGCATGATACCAACAAGTTCAACTTTATTTTTTGTCTTAGCATGAATGTCAATACTTGTTAAAGATATGTCCCCTTGATTAATTAACTTTAATGTAGTTACATTATTAGGATATATCTTAGGGTGTTTTTGGCCTTTGTAAAAGATTTTTTGCTCCTCTTTTGACCTTTAAATACAAGTTAGAGAGCGTGATCTTTTTTCATTGGAAAAAGCTCATACATGTCTAGTTCGAAAGGGACAATATCTTGGAGATATGTTCCAAAGGTCTTATTTTTCTTTTCTTTTTCACTTTTTTCTGGTGAATAACGAAAATAAATTAAAGTTAATGTTTTAGTCTTGAAAATGCCATGCTCATCTAGTAGTTCTTCACTACTCACAAACTCACGTCCACCTTTGCGGCTGCCGTTTCCTAATTCAAATCTCCGAAGTAAATCAAAGGAAGATAGTACTCCCTCAATAGCATTTTTTTTGACAGTCCGGATTTTATGCAGAATAATTTTTTTTTAAAACATACGGATTTAGGGGTGTCAACGGGTTCGGGCCATAACTCAAAAAAATGTGAGCGTGAGTTGAGGTGAGTTGAGCAGGAGCCGAACGTGAGCTCAATATTCAAGCTAAAATTTTATGTGAGTTGAGCGTGAGCTTTACCCCGCTCAACCCGAAAAAAGCTCGAAGCCTAATAAGAATAATATAATTAAAATATTATATATATATATATAATACTAATTAAAAAGAAGGAAGACCTATAAATTGGCATTCATTGAAGAATTCCGTAAATTTAGTGAAGAGGAATAAGTGATGCATTGTAAGAGTGAACTGGATGTTTATTTGGAGGAAAACTTTACCCAACAAAGAGTGGTAGTGTTGATGAAGACTTTATTATCTTGGATTATTGGAAAGCAAATGCTTTTAAAATTCTTATTTTGTCTATGATGACAAGAGATGTATTAGCAATTCCTGTAAGTTATGCACCATCTGAGAGTGATTTTAGCACCGGAGGTCGTGTCTTGAATCAATATCGCATCTCATTACTTCCCTATACAGTTGAATTATTAGTTTGTGGTGAAGATTGGATTAGGAGTTCACCAAAAGGGAGTGATTATGCGGAAGCGTTTGATTCTGTTTTTGTAGGTTATTCTTTACTTGGTTTTCTATTTTACTTGTCTATTTATTTTTTGTTATATTTTTATTAGTTTATTTCGCTTCAAGAATTAAGTATCATTGTATTATGTATATTTGCATTCTTGTCAGAATTTAGTTTCAATACTCATTGTATTATACTATTCTTGCTACAGGATTTTTGTTTTCTGCTAATATAAATTTAGCTCGTGAGCGCAGCTCGAACTCATATTAAAATGTGAGGTGAGCGTGAGCTCAATGTTTGTGAGCTTTTCCGGGCTGAGTGTGAGCTAAATCAATCTCGTCTCACATAGCTCGATTGACACCCCTATACAGAACGTCTCAGAATAGATGTCATGAGGCACAGAACAGGTGTTCCGCACGGTAAAAACAGTATATGTGACTCAGAAACAAGTGTTCGTTTTAAATCAATTTTAATCGTAAAAAATTTAATCCAACGAATAAGAAAATTTTCGCACGCTCCGCATTAGAGTCAGTGTCATTTTTTGAAGTAGCATCCCCATCTCCATCTGAATCCGCTAAAGGGAAGACCTTTTGTTATGGAGTTCATTTTTTTTTATTAAAAGATTGTCCCAATTTACAGTCAAAGAAAACTCAACTTTTTTTTTAGGATGAAACCTTGATATAGTAGACTAATAGACAAATTAAAGTTAAGGACCATTTTGAAAAAGGAAAAAGAAAAACATTAAGGGCCATGCTATCCATCCATTACATAGCATAGAGCAATAGCGAACGCATTATCAATAAATTTACTTAGCCAAAGTATTATCAATAAATTTAATATTTTTTGCACCAACAAAAATAAATTTAATACTTTTTTTTTAAAATAATGTAATTGTTACAATTGTAGTCTTGTACAATCCCAATTGAATATCAAACTTTTTTATTTCTTTGAAGAAATTTTCTTCAAAAAGAAAGAAAGAAAAAGAGTAGTAATAACCAGTCACATATGTTATTTAACAGCCTAATAATATACGTGCTTGCAGCAGATAATGGGCAGGCAGCACAATAATTATAAGATTGTCACAATTTACAGTCAAATAAAACTCAACTTTTTTTTTAGGATGAAACCTTGATATAGTAGACTAATAGAAAAATTAAAATTAAGGACCATTTTGAAAAAGGAAAAAGAAAAACATTACGGGCCATGCTATCTAGGGTTGTCAATTTTGTCCAAAGACCTGGACCCAGACCCAGACCCAACATATCTGATCTCGGTCCATACATATTTTTTATACCCATATTTATTGGGATTTGGATTCAATGGATTATTAGAGGAAGTAATAATGGGTCCAAAAGACCTACTAAGACTCACTGGGCCTACTAAGACCCAAGAATTCTCGCTATACCTACCACGCAGACCCCACTCTCTCACCCCTCCTTTTCCCCTCGCCGAAAAATACAGACCAAAATCGACTCTCAACTTCCCACAAACTCTCAATTTTAGGCATAAACCTCCTAATTTCAGTCGGTAAAGACTTGTATCTTCTTCAAATTCTTTTATTTTTTCTCTCAATCAATTTCATCCAGAAATCACCATTTTTTAATTAAATCTTGAGACATATTCTGATTTCTTCCCTTGGATTCTAAATTTCTTTGTATATGCGAACAATTTGAGGTGTAAATTACTGGGTATGAGGCGACTTAATGTAGCTTACCGTAGAAAAATTACCCCAATTTATTGAATTTTAATGGGGTTATGTGGCTTAAGGGGTGTATTCAACATATATTATATAGGATTTTTAAGGAGTTTTAAAGTCCATAGGTATTCAATTTGGATTTTAAAAAGTTAATTAAAATCTAAAGGTATTCAATTTAAATTTTAAAAAGTCCATTAAAATTTAGAGGTATTCAAAACTCTATAGATTCTCATAGATTTCATTAAAGGTAGGATTTTGATAGATTTCATAGGTTTAAATATGTATGGTGAAATCTCTTTTTTTTTCTCAAGATTTTGATTTTCTCTCATTAATATTAAAATTAAAATGTCTTTGATAATTTTATCTTAGATTACAATTTTTTTAGTAATCTCATTTCTGTAAAATTATAAGAAAAACAAAGAAATATTTCAAACTACAAAAAAAAATGAGATTTTTTTTAACATCGTTAGAAAACTCAATATGAAATGTTTATTTCCCAAAAAGAAGTCATAATATCCAAACAATTTTCTTCTTCATCATCTTCAAATAGAAATTAAAGAAAGCAAACAATTTCTTCTCTATTTAACCACAAATTTCTATTTTTCAAATATGAATTTCATTTTCTTGAAAGAGAAAATCAAAGAGAAAAAAAAGTTCAAACAAAACTTATCACAAAACATATCTTAATTAAACCAAAGAAAAAAATATCAGTAAGTAAATTATACAAACTTTGAACAAATAAATCAAAAAAGCCGCAGTTACGTGATCTAAAAAAAATAAAGACTATCGCCAAACTTTTTAAATTTTTAACAAAATGATTTAATTCCAAAAAAAAGATTGATAAACATATGTTGACTTTGGAAATTCAACACATTTGGATCTGTATAATACACCACTGAATCAGTATTTTATTTATTTTTTGGTGCTATTCAAATAATCTATAGAGTTTATAAATCAAAAGAAATCCTGATAAATCAATCTAATAAAATTTGATAGACTCACGCAGTACTCAGTATAGAGTTTAAAAACAATCCATAAAGTCGTAGTAATCCATGACTTTTGAAAAATCGGTTAAAATCTTTTTAAAATCCGGGATTGAATACACCCCCTTAGTCTTAATCTTCTTTTTCTACAATAGAGAGGACATTCTTAAGAACCCATTATTATGAAATTCGTCATTTTTATTAGATTACAAACCTCAATGGAGCTCTAGGAGTGGATTCAATGGATATAAGGTTGTAAATCGCCTACAAATGATTGATTTGAGTGTTAATGGTTATGTTTCTGATAGTTTGTCTGCAAAAAAAAAAAACTCGGAGTTTTTTCTGGATTGTATGATCATATTGGTTACAAAAGTAGTTGCGAGTTCTTGAAAACTAACCATAAGTGCACATCAAATGGATTCTTTGATTATGTAATTTGGTTCAACTTTGAGAGCTGCATATAAATCATCAAAGGCTTCTTCTGCATTATGCTATAATGGTTCGACTTGTTGATGATGTTTTTCCAGACTCATCCAGATCCAACTATTTTGGATCTGGACCTTAAGTGAAAAGGTTCGGATCTAATATAGGGTTTACTTGGATTGAGTTTGGTTTGGGTTTGGTTTGGGTTTTGGTCTCAAACTCAGTCCCAAACCAGCTTTGGATTGAGCCTGGGATTGAGTTTGGGTTTGAGTTTGAGCGGGAAAGGCTAAAAAACGGGCTGGAACAATTCAAATTCAAATTTTTTTTTTTCAAATAATCATCCAATTTCAAATTTTAGCTTTACAAATTTGGAATTTGAACATTTTTAACAATTATTTGAAGAAAAAAATTTGAATTTGAATAGTTCCCGCCCGTTTTTTAGCCTCTCCCACCCAAACTCAAACCCAGACTCAATCCAAAGCTGGTTTGGGACTGGGTTTGAGACCAAAACCCAAACCAAACCAATCCCAAACCAAACCCAATCCAAGTAAACCCATAATTAGATTTGGACTCAAATATTTTTTTGTTGAGTCTGAGTCTGAATCTAATATTATGGACTCAATATACTCAATTGACAGAACTAATGCTATCCATCCATTACATAGCATAGAGCAATAGCGAACGCATTATCAATAAATTTACTTAGCAAAAGTATTATCAATAAATTTAATATTTTTTGCACCAACCAAAATAAATTTAATACTTTTTTTTTTTTTAATAATGTAATTGTTACAATTGCAGTCTTGTACAATCCCAATTGAATATCAAACTTTTTTATTTCCTTGAAGGAATTTTCTTCAAAAAGAAAGAAAGAAAAAGAGTAGTAATAACCAGTCACATATGTTATTCAACAGTCTAATAATATACGTGCTTGCAGCAGATAATGGGCAGGCAGCACGGTAAATCGGAATTTTTTTTTTTTTTTTTGAATAAAAGCACTAAAAATATCATTAATCAGAAACGAGGGTTACATGTGGTAGGAGAAAACTTGGTGGCCCTCCAAACCATTGAGAGGAGGTTTTAAACCTCATTGCATGTTTAGCTAATCTATCAACAGCAATATTACAAGATCTGTGCACAAAAGATAAATTAGCTATGCTAGTCCCTAAACAAATACATATCTGACTAACCATATGTCCTAAAGAAGACAAATCCTCTTCTGCTTGGTGGACCTGATTAACTAGAGCTTGACAGTCACTTTCGATGAGCAGCGGTTGATATCCTTGATTCATAGTAAACCGAAGTCCCTCAAGCAGCGCCTTTGCTTCAACGTATTCAGGGTTGGGAGAGTGTGGAGCAAATTTTGCAGCTCCTGTAATAAATGATCCTTTATGATCCCTAATGACGAATCCCATTCCTCCATAGTGCTCATTCCAGGCTCCATCAACATTAAGTTTAAAGAAACCTTCGTTGGGAGCCTGCCAACTATAGTTAGGCTTGCCCTTAAGGCTTTCGGGGATTTTTTCATGAGCATCCGGCGAATACATTTTTGCCTTCCCCTTGAGTATATATCGTACTTGGTCAGCATTTGGCAGTGATCGGCCATTTCCATTCAATCCTAAAGATGAAGCGAAAATGCTACTATATTCAGCAGCATAGATGAGGGCAAGATTGGCAATTTCCTCTGGTAGTTTCTGTTTCCCTTCGAAAACAAAATTATTACGATTACACCATATTTGCCATGCAGCATATGCAAAAGGAGTAGAGACCTCTTCGCTAGCTTTGAGGATAGGCAGGAGACAAAAAGGAAAGACATCCTTCTTGAGTATTGCCTGAATGTCGAAAGTGGTATTGCTCCATACGTCTAAAGCTGATGGGCATAGAAAAAGAGCATGTGCTGCAGTTTCAATAGCCTCATGACAGACAGGACATTGTGATTTAATGGCTTTTACCCGCTTTGATAGATTTTGGCAAGTTACGAGAATTTGTTGGAAGATTTTCCAAATAAAGCTTTGTATTTTTGGGGGAATAGCCAGCTTCCAAATGTTTTTCCAGTGATCAACAGCATTGTTCGATGATGTCGAAGGCTTTTCATTATTTCCATTTTTGATATCTACTTGAATGTGGTATCCGGATTTGACAGAGTACAATCCATTTTTAGAAAAGCCCCAAACAAGGCGATCTGGTGGCCATGTATCGCAGAGTGGGGCCTTAAGTATTTCCCCAATCTCATATGAGGAGAAAAATTCTCTCAAAAGTTCAATGTTCCAAACACCCATTTGATGGTCAATAAGTCTTGAAACTGTCATATACTTTTGCCATAGTCCTAGGTCAGGAGGTTCTGACAGTTGAAAGAATTCGGGGTGTTTAACCATTTATTCCCCCAGATATTGACTCTTGAGCCATCACTTATTCTCCATTTCAGTCCGGCTTTGAGTAATTCTCGTCCTTTTAAGATTCCTTGCCAGACTATAGAGGTTCGTCCTTTAAGTTGGACAGATAGGAATCTTTCTTGGCGAAAATACTTTGCCTGTAGTATTCTGGAGCAAAGTGAGAGCGGTTGATGAACAACAAGCCAACTTTGTTTAGCGATAAGAGCTTTATTAAAAGCTGCTAAGTCACGAAAACCTAGGCCTCCTTGGCCTTTAGGTTTGCAAAGGGTAGCCCAAGCCCGCCAACATATTTTCCTTTTATTCTCCATTCATCCCCATAGGAATGTACGCATCATGCTTGTGAGTGAATTAATGATATATGGAGGGAGAATAAAACACGACATTACATATGTTGGAATGGCCTGGATTAACTACTCTGGCTGCAAAAGACAAAGTCTTCTCTTTCCAATTGCTTAGTTTTTTCCAGACATTGTCTACAACAAACTGAAAAACTTCCTTTTTTGATTGACCTGTCATATATGGTAGCCCGAGGTATTTCCCTTTCCCATCTCCCTCTGGAATTTACAAAATGGAGAAGGCAAGATCTTTAATATCCTCAGGGGTTCCTTTACTATAGAACAAGTTTGATTTGTCATAGTTTATTAATTGCCCAGAGCATGTTTCATATGTACTCAATATCTCCTTAAGCCTCCTCAAACAGGATTCCTCCGTTTTGGCAAAAAAGAGAGAGTCATCTGCAAATAGTAAGTGCGTGATAGAAGCACTTAAACTGAATTGGAACCCTTGCAAGAGCCCCTTTTCCTCGGCTGAACGTACCAAGGAGGATAGTTCGGCTGTGCAGATGAGAAAAAGAAAAGGTGATAAAGGATCTCCTTGCCTGATTCCCCTGGTTGGCGTGAAGGAGCTTGAGGGTACCCCATTAAGCAAAATGGAGTATTTCACAGTTCTAATGCAATTCATTACAAGAGAGAGAAATTTTGGGGGAAAATTCATACATGACATCACAATTTCTAGATAGTTCCATTCAACTCTGTCAAAAGCCTTGCTCATATCCAGTTTTAGGGCTAATTGATGAGAGTCGTTTGTCCGTTATGGGCATTTTCTTGAGAAAAGCACTTTGGGCCTCATCGATTAGGGAGTCCATAACAAGCTTTAGCCTATTCGTTAAGATTTTTGAAATGAGTTTATATATGACATTACATTTCAGGAAAACCTCTGTTTTTCTGAATCGCCTCAAGCTCTTTTTGCTTTTTTTTCCACGTTAAAATCTAAGTCACCTATAACCTTATTGCTCCACTTTAAAAGATCATCCCTAAAATTTGAGAGGGTTGTACTAAGGCTTTCTGCCGTTGCTGTCGCAGGGAAAGTCCATATTTTGTTTGCATATTCGAGAAACTCAGGCTCTTTGAACCAAAGGGGTTCAAAACGGGCCGGTCTAGATCTTTTACGACCTTGCTTTCGCTTTTTCTTTTTTAGGGGTATGCCAAGTAGAATAGGAAGATGATCGCTATCTTTTGTGGCTAAGTGTTGGATTTGTAGTTTTGGAAAAAGATTTTGCCAATCTTGATTGGCTAAACCTCTATCCAGTCTAACATAAACCTCTCCAACACTATCCCGAAAATTGCACCAAGTATAAGAACTACCAATATAGCCTAGATCATATAATCCGCATTCAGAAAGTACATCGCGAAAATTATTAATTTGCTTTTGACTTCTTTGGAAAAAACCAGTTTTTTCATTGTGATTTAAAATTTCGTTAAAATCCCCAATGCAAAGCCAAGGAAGTGAGTTAATTGAATGAAGCCTTTTAAGGAGTTGCCATGAATGGATTCTCGAGGAAGCTTCTGGATTTCCATAGAAACCAGTAAATCACCATTTAAAGTTACCATCACTAGATGTTACACAGGAATCAATATGTCCAGGAGAGTAAGATAAAATATCCAGCTTTATTGAGGAATTCCAAAATAAACATAAACCACCACTAAGGCCATTACGGCTTACAGGAAAATGAAAAGAAAAACCTAACTTACTACGAACAAAATCCATAGAACGTGCTAAATATTTTGTTTCAGATAAAAAAAACAATAGCTGGATTGTGCACTTTACATAAGCGCACTAATTCCTGAATTGTCTTGGAATTATTAATTCCTCGACAATTCCAAGCTAAGTAACTCATGGGTCTTGCTGATAATCGGCAGGAGCCCCCGAAAAAGTAAGTATTCTATGGTAAAAATATCATCAACCAAGTCTAGATCATCAAAACCAACAACTATCTGAGTAGACTTGTGTTTCTAATTTGGGGAAAATTCTGGTTCATCATCATTAATTTCTGTGATAGACACTCCAGAAAATAGTGCACAATTTTTTAGGTCCAAATTAGCTGCCTCGGTTTGGACTGGTTCAACATTTAAAGGCCAAATGGCTAGTGGGCCCGACTCAAATCCCTCCGCAATGTAACAGACCCCTGGATCATGCGTCTGAACCAGCCCACCATTTAGACTCCCCGCTGGGCTGGGCGATAAGGCCTTTTGCACACCAGGCCCAGTATCCGCCTCACCATCTAGCCCATTCCTTGGATGCGGCCCGGAAGGAGAATAGAAACCCTCATCCTGGAGCCCAAATCTAGACCCTTCTCCCATCTCAGCCCCCGGTCGCACCACAGCCGCAGATGTCCTCTCTCGTCGCCTCCACTGAGGCTCTCTCCGATCAACGACTTGTTTTTTGGAAGCCGGCAGCTCCACCCTCCGCCGGCCGCTTTCTTCGGAGCTCTTTGTGACCCGAGACACTTCCCTGCAAATTCCGAGCCCCTCTTCCCCTCCTACCACCATGTCTACCCCTTTCCGAATCAACCCCCTACCACCACATTGCCGCTCCATCTGGCTCCGCTCAGCTGCCATTGACGATCCTATGAGCTTTTCTCCATCTCTGAATCCTAGTCGTCTCTTAACAGAAGGTTTGAGCTCAGTTTCCACAAATTTTCCTTTTCCTTTTCCTTTTCGGATTCGGTCTCCTTCTGCCTCATCCGGTTCACAAATTTCACTTTCAGTCCAGACAGCCCCTTCTCTGGCTGCCCCTGCAAGAGGAATAAGTGGACCTCTGACAAGTAAGTTTGGATTGAAATACACAGTGCATATATTCCTTATATTTGGTTGCCAAACCGCATTTATCATTGGATCAAACTGGTAATTTCTGCGATCCGCAGGTTGAACTCCACCTGGCAAATCTGGGCATGTGATAGGGACATGGTCAAGCATCCCGCAATGGTTGCAGAAAGCGGGCAGTCGCTCATAGCGAAAACATCCCTGGAAAGTACCAATATCAGGAGCTGGACCATTGAGCACACGACGTAATGCCTCAGTCACATTGATTTCCGCCCTAAATCGGTAGAATCAAATCCCTTCCATAGTTTCATTCAACTGCATAGTCTCACAATTAGGTAGTGTACGTGCAATTTTAACACCCATATCATCTGTCAGCAGGATACCAGTTTTAAAGTACAAATGCATCCATATTGGACACATGATAAACATAGCATCGGTGACCATAGTAGTCCTGTCAAAACGCTTGGTGACAAGGAGAACATTATCAAAACACCAAGGTCCCCCTTTTATTATAAAATCAGCATCCTGCTCAATAGGAAGGTAAAAAATGTAAGTATTCTTTGCCAACTTTTGATATCTAGCATTGCATTTCCATGAGCGGCCTAACATGGTATTAAAATACCGTGGCAGGTGATCCGTAATGTGCACAAATCGGCCAACAAGTAAAGCTTTTTTCCCCGACAAACTGCCTTGGACATCAGTATTTTCAAAAGACATGGTCTGCTTTTCTGTCCCACGCAGCGTAAAGCTGGTGAGCCGAGAGACGAGATCTGAGACATTGGTCATTGACATAACAAGATGCTGGGAAAATAGTAAAGAGAAGAAAAATTTTGATTGCTTAATGATGTTGTGAATTTGAAGCAGCAAGGTATGACGTTTATAATACATTCTAAGCCTAGAAAAACCTAGATTTTTAAGGAGTCCTATTATAATAGAATTAGATGATTGTGTAGAGAGTTTCAATATTCTCATACTTTCTATAGGAATTAGGCGTCCTAATTGGTATGTATTACCACTCTTTGAATATGATAGGATTCTGGAATCCTAAGGTATACAACTCAAAGAAACTAAAAGAGGCAAGCCTCAAGAAGAGTCTTGAGAGATAGAAGAGAACTCCTAGCGGAGTAATCTTAGAAAAACTCTAAGTAGTTGAGAGAGAATTCGCCCTAATCTCTAAGTAGTTGAGAGAGAATTGCTAAATTTTTTTTTAAAAAATGGCTTAACGTTAATAAATTAATGATCTGAATTACTGTTTATTCGAACAAATGAGTGTCGATCCTATTAATAGTAAATTCATTTTTTATTTTTAAGCAACATTGTGAGTTATGGGGCATTGCATTAGACTGACCATGGTTTGACAGAAAGGGCCAAACATGGCAGTCATTTTTTTTTGGGAAAACATTTTTGTCCACGCAAGTGGGGAGACTGACCCTAATAAATTCCTGATACCCTACAAACCCTAGACACCCATGACTTGAGGACGGAATTGGCAATTTCGTCCTCAATTTGCAGCATTTTTGCAATGTCTATTCTTTTCTCACCCAGCTTTTGCTTTTGAATAATTGAAGACTGAAAATGAGAACGGATTTGGCAATTCCGTTCTCATTTCTGACCAATTTGTAGAGACTTGTCAATTACGTAATAATTTCAAATGCACACCAATTATATCTATAAATAACCTCACCACACTCTACAACATTCAAAACTCTCAAATAAAAAATCTCCATACCTTCTTCAAAATTCACCGTTTAAAATGGCAAACTTTCCAAAATTTATTAAAAAAGAAATGGTTAACAAATTTAGGGATGTTATTTTACTAAAGAATGGCCTTTAGAATACGAAGAGGCGTTATTAAAAATCTGTTTTGAATTTAATTTACAACGTAACAATGATGAAAAAAATTGGTCCGAATTGTAAATGAAATTATCTACGGCATGAACTCCGTCACCGGCGGATATTTCACAACGGAAATGATCGATGCATACTTAGCAAAACTGTGCATGAGGTTTTGAGATTTTGATGCACTTTTGCACCAACCGTGGTTCAAATACGACAGCAGTACAAACACAATAGATTTTAATGGTGCTGAAGCCAAGTTGGTGGAATATGTGAAGGTAAGTTACATGTAATTATGGCAAATTATTATAATATAAATTTTTCATAACTTATATTTTTTGTTATTTTAACTCTGCATTAGGCTAATCCAAGGGTTATGCGATACGCCGTGAAAGGGGGAACCCTGGTTATTCCTTCTAAGCATTATTTTTTGGTCAGAATGAGCAAGAGCTTTTGTGGACGAAGCCGGTTAGTGTTCAAAAACACCGGAAGAGCTCACTGTTGAGGGTCCCCACGACTACCGATGTCGGATGTTTCGTGTACCAACATTTCTGTGTGGGAACGGATTGCACCAAAATTTCGTAAGAATAAGGGTGTGAATGATCGGGAGTAGTAGTTATTTTATTTTTTCATGTAATTTTATTTGTAGCAATTAAATTTATTTGAGAGTTTTTTATTTTGTGTGAAATTCTTACTTTTATAATGTTAAAAAATACAGAAATGCATAATATTAAAAAATTACTTGTCAACACACTATAGTGAAAAATAAGGTGAACATCCAGTGGAAAGCCTTCTGCTATATGAGGACGGAAGTGGGAATTCCGTTGTCAATTTGAGGACGAAATTGTGAATTCCGTTCTACATTGAGAACGGAATTCCCACTTCCGTTCTCAAATGGCACAAGATTTTCCATGGGAGGAGCTTTTTTCCATTGATTTGTCACATCCATGAATCATTTATGTGCAGATTTTTAGGGATAAAAATCTTATCCCTTCACCACCAAAAACTCTATAAATCTTCTATCTTTCACCTCATTTTTTCACATAAAAAAAATCAACTATTTTCTTACAAAAAACCCTATATTCCCTCATATATTTTTGGTCTAAAAAAATGGCACTTGAATGTCCGATGAAATTGTATTTACATTTCGACCACAATTTAGTGTACGAAACCGGTGGTTTTCCGCATTTCGCAGAGCCAAGTGAAAGAAGTATGGAAGTAATAGAGAAAATTTCATTTTGACAACTTTGCCACCGAATATGTCGCCGCAAATGAGTCGATCTCTCTAGTGTCACTATTCGTCTAATAATGATTCATCCATTTTTCATGGTGATTTATGATGTCGTACATCTGAATGATGAAGAAGATCTTGACAATTTGTGGGGAATACAAATCAATTTCAAACTACAAGGGATTCATGTTGGTGCATTGTTAGAACCTATGCAATCACAATTTGTTCCGAAAGTTTATTTTCCGGAGTCAATTCCCAATTTGCCTTGGTTGAATCAGAGGCAACTTCGACTTGGTCTTGGTTCCTTAAAAACCTAAGGGATCATGTTGTGAAAGACTTACAAGTTTTCATGATCGCCATGCCAGAATTCTTAGTGTCGTGGCTACTGTCCCCGGATGGCAACCCCCAATGACAGTACATCGATATTGTCTTAGGCGTTACAGGTCAAATTTCAACACTCATGCCAAAAATAAAGAATTGAAAGATTATGTGTGGCTTGCTGCTACACAAAAGAAGAAAACTAATTGTGATCTTTATCTTGAACTTATAAAACACAAAGATAAATATGCATTTAACTAGTTAATGCAACATCCGAAAGAGTTGTGGACTTTGGAATACGATGGGGGAAGCGCTTCGGGTCAATGACGACTAACATGTCTGAAGCACTAAACAGTGTTTTGAAACAGTCTAGAGCGCTGCCTTTGAAAGCTTTGGTGGAGATGATTTTATATAAGCTTGTTCATTATTTTGACTCACACCGGGAAGACGCTAATAATTGTCAAACGCCATTCCCTAAGAGAATATGGGATCAATACTTCACTTAAGAACAGAAATCTACAAGTTTGACTGTGCAAAGACACCACAAAGAACAAGCAATCTATAGGGTCATGTCCCGACATAGAGGACCTGGTGAAGGTGGAAAAATATACACAGCCAACTTATCAGCTCTTGAATGTAACTGTGATAAATGGTCTACTTATACAACTCCATGCACACATGTCATTGCAGTGTCCAAATCGATCATGGAGGATGCTTCTAAGTATATCCACCATGTGTATTCTCTTGAGTACTACAGAAATACGTACAAGTCAATTTTATATCCTGTACTTGATCACATGCATTGGAATCCTGCTCCTTTTGATATGACACATTACTCTCATAACATGAAAGGTTTGCAGATGGGTTGACCTCGAAGGCGGATATTTCAAATGCCTATGGACACAGAGAATTGGGGAAATCCAAGACCAAAGAAGTGCGACCACTGTAAAGAGATCGGTCACAATCGGAAGACTTGCCCCAACCAAACAACTCCTAAGCAAGCACCTCCTCCAAATTAATTGTATTTTAATTTTTTAAATTGTAATATTTTAGAATGTATCAATTATCACTTTTGTTAGTTTGTTTACAATCGTATCAACTTATTTTAATTTTATTTCATTTAATAAGCAAAAAACATTGCAAATATTACAATGACGTATTATTAAAGTTGTTCGAATAAATTGCGAAAAACATCATTCTCGGCCTATAATCAAAGATATCGTAAGGGGCTGGATGGATTTGTACATGGTCACCGGGGTGCAATCTCGAAAACGCAACAAATTCAGGCCACCCCAAATAATAGTAATCGTCTCCACCTTCGTCCCTAGTCACTTGGAGTGTCAATTTATTCCCGCGACTATTATGCATGTGTAGTACTTCAGTGATTCCAAGCTGCATTGTAACGCGCCATTGCATGTAGTTTCTACCTATCCATTGTACACTGAAAAACAAATTACAATAAATAACTTGAACATGGACGAATATTTTTCCAAAAATTTAATATTTAAAAACGTACAGGTTTTGAAAATCCTGAGTACGTATTCTCAATGTCTATTCGAAAGCTCTGTCGAAAAAAAGCGCCGTCGGAGGGATACGATAATTCCCCCTTAAGGTAACCAATCCCGGGCCTTATAAAAAATCCCCCTTAAAATAAATATCTAGTAAGTTCATTGGAGAAGGATAAAATGAACTGTATCTGTCAGCCGAAGATTGTTGCCACGCAATTTTTTTTTGTTAAACCACCGTCTAGGTAGTACTTGTCATTTATTTTAGTTACATAAACGCACCATTGATTCCCAATGACGTCCTTCAGATAGACACATCTTGCTACGCCGAGACCAGTTCGCTCCAACCAATTTGTGTACATTGATGGAATGCGATACATAAAATCATATTAGTTAGATAGCTCAACACATTTGTTCAAAAAAAAATTACAAATTACAAAAGAATATATTACCATTTTTCTATTGGTTTGATTTCCGATTTTTTTTTTTAAATTGGTGTCTGAAATACTCTTTCGGGGCAGGATCCATTTTGCTATTCATTTTCACAATGCTAAGTTTGAGAGTAACTACCTAAGTTTGGAAGGAAATTTGGAGAAAAATATGAAAATTGATATGATTTTAGAAAGAAAAGTACATATGTATATATAGAGGATTAAAGCTAGGTTTAGAGGATATGTCCACTGCAATTTGAGGACGAAATTTCCAATTCCGTCCTCAAGTGACGGGTGTCTATGGTTTGTAGGGTATCGGGAATTTATTAGGGTTAGTTTGAGGATGAAACTTCCCTCTTGAATAAAAATGTTTCCCAAAAAAAAAATAACTGTCATGTTTGGTCATTTTTGTCAAACCAAGTCTAATGCAATGCACCTACCGATAACACAAACCGCAACTAGTCTCATCCACTGCCAACTCTTTTCTTTCTTTCTTCTTCTTCAACCTCTGGGGCCCGCCCCGAACCCGAAAAGAAAAGAAGGTTCATAAATCATACTCCATTTTTTCTTCCCTCAGAAGTTACTACTAACCATCATCACAACCTCCGTTCTTGTACATTCTAGAAACTTCCCATTTCCCCTTTGTCTCTCTAAAAATCTCAGTAAATCTTCTTATCTCTCTAAAAATCTCAGTTGCGAATTAGTCGATTCGCCGCCGCCGCCGAAGATGAATATATTCAGATTAGTCGGTGATATGACGCATTTACTAAGCATTTTAGTTCTTCTCCTCAAAATTTATGCCACCAAATCATGCTCAGGTTCCTCCATTTTTGTTTCTCAAAATTTTCAATGTTTTTATGTATATTTTTCTGAATTAATTATCTCTTAGTATTCGGTTTATTCCGATGAATTTCAATGCATTGTATTTTTGTTCAATTTTGTCGGTTAATTTTATTTTATTTGTTTTTTTTTATCAAACTCCGGATCTTCCAGTATATTATCACATGCAGAGCATCTTGATTAGCTCAAGGCTCTAAATTCACTCTAGTGCAATGGTGTTGCTACATGTGGAGCAATTTTATTGTTGAACTAGACAGTATACTAGAGGTTAAAGCTTTGGATTATGGAAGTGACAGAGTAGCCTAGGATTTTATTCCGGTTAACAGTACTGGACTAGAGTAAAATTCATCCTATAAGCAGAAAAGGAAATTTAGAAAAAATCACTTGTTATTATGGATATATATTTGAAGTTTTAAGTTTATTCGATCAGTAGAGCTAAGTTATGTAGTAGCTGAGACACTTAACTTTTAATTGCTATAGAGAAATTTATGCCACCAAATCATGCTCAGGTTCTGCCATTTTTCTCAAATTTTCAATATTTATGCACATTTTCCTGAATGAATTATCTTCATGCGTGAATTTAATGCCATGGATTTTTTTGTTTAATTCTGTCGGTGAATCTTTATTTATTTTTATATATACGATCAATGTTTTGGATTATGGAAGTGACAGAGTAGTGTAGGGTTTAATTCAGTTATCACTTAATAGTGGACCTGAGTAAAATACTTCTTATAACCAGAAAAGAAAAGAAAAATGCTTTGGTGAATTGAATGTTTATACGATCAATGTTTTGGATTATGGAAGTGACAGAGTAGTGTAGGGTTTAATTCAGTTATCACTTAATAGTGGACCTGAGTAAAATACTTCTTATAACCAGAAAAGGAAAGAAAAATGCTTTGGTGAATTGAATGTTTATGTGGTACTGTGTAAAATTTACTTTTGAAGTTTAAATTTATTCTATCAGGGAAGAACTAACTTAAGTAACTGAGACACTGAACTTCTGAGTTTGAGAAGAGTATCACGTGTGTATATTCGATTCGTATGTCTAATTTTTTCTCATTTCCACATAAAAAAATCTTTCTTCTGGACTGCTTGCTTTGCACTGGCCTATTGCTTATTCTTGTTCTTTGGAGTTTAACTTTTTAAGCATTGCAAAGTTTCGTAGCAATATGCATATCTCTAGAAATGATGCTTACATAATACTATGTTTTATCAGTACATTGGTTCATTCTCTGGGCATGCCTTTTTTTCTCTGTTCACATTCATGTCGGAAAATGCTCTAGGATAATGCGTTATTGAACTTTAATGCTCTGTATTTTTGCTAATTGTTTCTTGGTGGTACTTATATTCTTTGGCTATTGGCAATTTTTACAAAATAATGCTTAAACTGCTTGAAATGGCATTCTATGGTTCATTTTCATTAACAATGCCCAAGTGACTTCAATCTTCTAGGTAAAAAGTAAACAGGAAAAAGGCTTGGCATTATGGATATATATGAATTGCCTTTGTTAATTGTTAGGATACTAAATGTTTTAGTTTGAGAAAGAGTATCATGTATAGTTAATCAGTTATCTCATTGTACCTATGTTCATTCAGATGCACAAATGTATTTTCATTCACAAAGTAATTTGTGAGTTTATAGGTGATCAACTGATGTAGCTGATATCTGTTTGAGGTTCGTCATGTGGGGTCTGATATTTGTGTTTTGATTTTTTTTTTTTTTGGGTGGTGCACATGGTCCCAGTAGCAAAAAAGCTTTATGATTTTGTGGTGGTAAAAGTGAGATTTTGATATTCTATTCAGGTATTTCATTGAAGACTCAGGAGTTGTATGCAATTGTCTTCTTCGCTCGGTATGTGGATTTGTTTACTGATTTCATCTCGGTGTACAATACTGTGATGAAGCTGGTGTTCATTGGAAGCACACTGGCAATTGTGTGGAGCATGCGATTTCACCGAGTTGTGAAGCGCTCATATGACCGTGAGGTTGACACATTTCGTCATTACTTCCTTGTTGGGGGCTGTTTCATCTTGGCACTCTTGCTTCATGAGAAATTCACTTTTCAGGAGGTCAGTCTGCTGTGTTTATTTATTTGCGATTAAGCACCTTGTGGAAAGTGATGGAGTGTTTTAGTTTATTTTTTACTTTTTATTTTGGGAGGGAGTCCTATTGACCTTATTTGCTATAGTTTCTCAGTTCCAGGATACTTGATTTTCAGTGTTTTCTTATAAAGTTTGGTCATGCTATATGCGAGAGTTAACCGGTGCTTTTTCCTATTCGAACTCATTGATATTACTATTTTGTAATTTTCATTCATAACCGCTCTTTACCTAACATCTTGTTTGATATCTTTCGACTTTTTAAGGTGAAACACCACCAATGGTTTTTTAGCCAACATCATGCATTTTCTTCTGGTTTTCAACTTTTTCCTTTATGATTAGTTTGGTTGGAGAAAATGTTTCTTTGCTAATTTACTCGCTGATATTTCCAGATATTATGGGCGTTTTCAATATACTTGGAGGCAGTTGCAATTCTTCCTCAATTAGTTCTACTGCAAAGAAGTGGGAATGTGGATAATCTTACTGGACAATATATCTTCTTTCTCGGGTATATTGACTTCTTTTAATGACTACTTCCCTTGTAGGAATTTCCACTGGTGCTACATTTCTATATATGGGTTTAGGGTTTGAGGAAGGATTTCCGGAAAATTGATTCACTTAAACTTCAAATCCAGTAGATTTTGAGCTTTTGTTATCTGTAATTTATTTGATTTTTAGAAATTCATTTGGAGTCTGAAATTAACTGAAGGAGAATTATGATATTCATAAAAGTTAAAATCTAAATTGAACATTTAGTGACGAATCCTGTTTTATAGACATCAATGCTTGCTCTGCATCCTTAGTTCCAATAGGAACCTTAATGTCATTGAAATAGCTTAGATCATAAAACATCTAAGTAAATGAAGTGTTGAGATTTTTGGTAGTCAAAAAGTAGTCTGGTAATTTGAATTGTTCATATTAATGGGACATAAATTCCCTATTTGATGCTTGTGGTTGCTTTATACTATTTTTTTTATTACCCCTATGGGATGCCCAGTGTCTTCACAGTCACTGGTGCTGCGTCCACAGTGGTTACCTTATACTTTACCTGCCTGCAAAGTTGGGTAAGCTTACACTGTTTTTGGGTCATTTTCTTGCTTTCTTAATTGTAGGGCCTATCGTGGATTCTACATCTTAAATTGGATTTACCGCTACTTCACAGAGCAACGTTTCACTCGATGGATATGTAAGTTTTGTTGAGTTACGCTAATTGTGCTGCCATTCAAATTGGTGATTAAATGTTCCTCTCCTAATTTGTTGCCATTTTCCAGCTTGTTTCTCTGGTGTTATCCAGACAGTGTTCTATGTAGATTTCTTCTATTACTACTTCCTCAGGTAACTGAAACCTAGATAATCTTGTGGTTGGAGTGGCTTTATTGGACTTGTATTGATGTGCCAGACTAACAATAGTTTATTCTGCAGCTGGAAGAACAATGCCAAACTGAAGTTGCCTGCCTGAGTCCTAGAAAGCATGTAAATGGCTGACCGTTCTAAGTTTGCAGCACAGGAAACATTTGTAAGACAGTAGTCAAATTGAATGGGTATAGCACCTTTCAGATGTTAAATTGAAGTGGCACCCGGGGTGGAGAAAAGGAAGGGAAAAAACGAGAAAAATAATAACATAACCCATTAAGTCCCCAATAATTGGGGATATGGGTTGGGGAAGGTAAAAAAAAATCCACCGCTGTTTATATAACGGGAATGTTCTGATAGTTCATTTTCATTCCCTTGCACGATATAAAGGTGACATGAAAGTTGAGAAGTAATACACTGTAGCAGAATACGATATTCTTGGAGGAAGAGGTTTAAGAAATTATGGGTAATATTTTCTATTGTGCGCAAGTGCTTTTTCTTATTATGTTACTTCCTTCCAGAATGGCGAGACTGTTTCATTTGCAGTCCGGCTCCTATGCGAAACAGATTTTTTTCAATATGTAGGGAATATTTTTTTTTGCCTTGAACACAATTTTTTTTTTTTTTTTTTTGCTTAAAAACATGTATTCGCCGAACAAGTATTTTTAAAAAAACAAGTGTTTTTTTAAAATCATTTTCAACTGTCAAAATTTTAATCTAACAGATGAAAATCTGTTTTGCACATATAGAACATTTTTGGTTCTGCACTGGAGCCGTTGTGTTTCATTTGCTAGGATTCCAGTTTTTGTCAGGATAGGGACGGAAATGAGTTGAGTAGGCTAAGTAAACCGCATTGGAGCCGTTGTGTTTCATTTGTTAGGATAGGGACGGAAATAAGTTGAGTAAGCTAAGTAAACCACAGTGAGTTGATATTTGGCACGCCGTGCTTGATCTAGTTTTAGCTGAGCTAACTCGGCTCATTTTCATCCCTACATCAAGATTAGAGGTTGGGTTTATTTGGTTAAGTGAGTCGATCATCATCAAATGATCAATAGAGTAAGCAGTTTTTACATGGAATTTGCCGACAAAAATAACTGCACGAGTATGAACTATGGTTTATTCTTTATACATGAAAATACTTAAAGAAACAAGAACATTTGTTCCCTTTCGATATTTTTGTTGGGCAGAACACTCCAAACAATAAATTATAATAGAAACGAAAAGAAAGTAGAAAAATAAAACAAGATTTTTAACGTGGTTCGGTCTCAACTCAGACATACATATACGATCTGAAAGGTAAAAAATTTCACTATGTAATTTTTGAATAGCATACAATTTACAAACCCTCTTCTAAGAATTCTAAGTACACTCACAAGACTCAAAGAGTTGGTATAAATAAATTTAAAATTAGGTGGGTCTATTTATATGCCCTCTTGCATTGACCCATTTTTTTCTCTAACTAATATGGGACTTTGAGAAATAGTATCCAACATATCCTCCATTTTCTCAAATTCTGAAGTTATAACAAATTCAGAAAACCTAACTTTCTTCTCAAACTTCGCGGTATCCTCCTCTATTTTATCTTCAGCTTTACTTCCTTACTTCTTCAAGGAATGACTGTTAAGGTGATATAAATTCTTCACTTTCTTCCTTCCTCGCATAACTAGACTGGTTGCCTCTATACACTTTGCAGAAATTTTCAATTCCAACATACTTGTAACCCTTTGATGCCAATTCATCCAACGAAATTATGTTGGCACTCGAGTCGAGGGACAAATCTAACATCAGGGAGTACTTTTACCTCATTATTGTGGAGTTTCAGGCAAACTCGTCCAACACCATCAAGCTTCATCTTCGAGTTGTTGCCCACTCTGATGTAGCCAAAGTCTCCCACCTGCAAATATTACCTATTTCCTCCATTTTGAGAGAGAATTGATCCACCTTCATCTTCAATTGGTTAGTCAAAGTCTTCGAGGATTAATTATTTTCCATAGTCTCCCACAACTTCTTTGGTGACGTCTCTCTCAACACCGTCATCTTGATTTGTGGAGCCAAAGCCAATCGAATTGTACTAACTGCCCTTTTATTAATTGTAGCCCACTCAGAATCTTTCATCCCTTATGGTTTTTCATCATCCAAAGCAGAATCAAGACCTTGATGCACTAAATAGTTTTGAATCGTGCATTGCCATAAGGTAAAATCAATCTTTCCATCAAAGAGGGAGATTTACATCACTCTTCATCGGCACAATATTGTTTAAAGACTCCATACTTTAAACACTCTAATTTTAATTAAAATAACACCAAAATCTTAATTAAAGCAGTACCGAAAACTTACCCGCAAACTAGATATGCACCTTGTTTCGTCTCCTTTCCAAGCCTGAACCTCACGCTCCAATACCAGTTGTTGGGCAGCGGAACACTCCAAACAATAAATTATAATAGAAACGAAAAGAAAATAGAAAAACAATACAAGAATTTTAACGTGGTTTGGTCTCAACTCAGACCTACATCCACGATCCCGAAGGGTAAAATTTTTCACTATGTAATTTTTGAATGAAATAAAAATTACACCATCTTTTAAAAACTCCAAATCTATACTCACAAGACTCATAGAGTTAGTACAAATAAATTCAAAACTAAGTCAATTTATAAACCCTCTTGCCTTAACTATTTTTTTTTCTTTCTTTCTAACTAATATGTAAACTTTGAGAAATAGTATCCAACACTTTCTTAGTAAGTCGAGAATTTGTATCTAAGCTCTATTCTTGCCCTTGGGAGAAACTAAGCTCTGTTCACAGACAAATAGAGAGACAAATAATTGAAACTTAAAGGTGTAATGCTAAAATTCATTTTATCCCCCCATTTCTTTTTCTTTTTGAAAGATTGTCATTACCTTTATTAATTTATGTTAAAGTAGCTAAAAATACTTATATTACAAAACAGAACGAGTAAGAAATTCGACGTAGTCAACTTAATTATTCGCACTAAAATAATGGAAACCCTCTACCCGATATTAATAACAATTTTTAAAAAAAAGAGAAAAAAAAATCTTACTAATAGAATTTTGTGACTACCACTTGTCGCAGAGGTTGTCAGAAGGACCACAATGTCTGGATGAAAATTCAGTCCGGTTCCTGTGCGGAACGCCCAAAAATTCGCACGTGCGGGACACGCTGGGAGCCGTTGATTTCATTTTTTAAATGGATCAATGGCTATGATTTAAAAGAGGGTTAAAAGGGTACATATGTAATTTTATTAGAGGAGAGAGAAAAGTTGCGGCTGAAAAGTCAAAAAGGTGGGTTACTAAGGAGAGAGAAAAATTGCGGCTGCCTGCTCATATTCGGTCAACACATGTTCATGTTCGATGAACAGATGTTCTTGTTCTGTGAACACATGTTCTTGTTTATGTGAACGCATGTTCTTGATGAGTGAACACATGTTCTTTTCGTGAACACATGTTATTGATGAGAGAGAAAAGTTACATTTGGAAAAAAGAAAGTCTTAAATACCCTCTATTTGAAAACAACCGTTGGATGTAATCCAACTGGCCTCACTGCTGCGCATGTTCCGCACCAACGCCTTTCCGCATAGGAGCCGCGACCATGAAAATTGTGAAGTGGTCTACTACAGTTGACCACGCGTTTATAATTCAACAACCTTATCTTTCTAATTTCCTGTCCACCATTTACTACCTCCATTCCTTGTGTTGCGAAAATTATCATTAATATAAGATTTTGTTGTTGTAGGGGACTAAATTTCCTTACAAAGCGGAAGCCGAACTGAGCTTTGAGCTTACTAGTTATAAGGTTTGAAAATTATTGGCTATGCCTTAGCACGGGCTAGATAGGGCACCAATCAATAACAACACATTTAGGCGAGAAAGAATATTTTTTGTCTCATGGTAGCCTGCTCCAATTCTCTTACAAAACATTTGTTATTGGGTTTTAATGAATTTACCCGAGTTAATACATGATTTTCTTTTAGTCTTTCTAGGATCGGGTATGATCTTAGGAAGTTTAAGAGTGGTATTACTTTCTAATTCAAGATGTTTTTTTTCAAATTAATGTGAGGGGATCGACCCATCCGGACTTCCATGATCGTTTAATGGAGATTATTAGGACTCATAAGCCTCAGATGATTGCATTGCCTGTGATTCTGCAAAACGTTCACGCTGTTATTATGGCTACGGCCATTAGCTTTTCACACATTTTCAGCGAGGCCAACGCTTGTGTCAATGGTCTCGCTAAAGATGGAGGACTCACTTCATCCTCCGATCTTGTTATCTTTGACTCTTTACCCCGATTGTTAGCCACCTAGTGGCAGGGGATGCCCGTGGGGCCACTTTTGTTAGGTTTACTTCCGATACCTATATCCATATCAATCCTTTTGTTAGCCTTATAGTGGCAAGATATGGATATGAGGTCTTCTTAGATAGGTTTATTTGTATTATCTTTGTTCCTTAGCCTCAGGGCATATATATATATATATATATATATATATATATATATATATATATATATATATATATATATATATATGTGTATGCTTATTTACCAAGTAGGACTCAGTTGGCCCAGTGGAAAGCGGCCACTCGAAACGCATGGCATAGACTCCGCGTTTCAAATCCTCCATCCCCCTCCCTCCCGCCCCGTATATAAAATTAGTGATATATAAATTATATTTAAAAAAATAATATTTATATTTTAACTAACGAAACATCTTGTTTTTTTATTTCTTAATTCTCACAAAATGTATTGAGAGTCTTGTATTAATGATTAGAGGGAGTATTTCTATTGAGTTTCAGGGTATTGTAACGAATTCCAATGGGTGAAGGGCTCCTGGCTCCTATGCGGGACAGTTTTGGCGAGGGACATACGGGATACCATCTCAGTCGTCGGATGAGATTCTTTAACGGTCCAGATCTGGAGAGAATTTTTTTTAATTATTTTTTAAGTCAGCCGCAGCTTTTCTCTATCAAGATCTTGACCGTTCAAACTATCATCCGACTGCTGAGATTGTTCCGCACGTGCGGATTTTTCCCTGTTCCGCATAGGAACCGGACTGGGGTGAAGGAGACGTGATCAACTTCTTCAACACAAACTCGAAGATATCTTGGTATGTCGGTAGAAAATTCTATTTTTCGTAAAATTTCTAATAAATATTACATTGCTGCCTTAATTTTTTTTGAAGTTTAATACTTCATTTTTTCCAAATTAATTGTTCATATTTTTTTTTATTCTAAATTATTTATTCAATTTCTAGATAAACATGTATTAATGATAATTTTTCCAATTTTAAACTTCTTTCAGGTCCTCATTGAATATTCTTAGTTAATTAAAATGATCACTTTTCATCACATATATAAGAGGTGGTTGGATGTTGTACGAGATAAAGGAGAGAGAAAGACATCAATTTTAAATGATATTAATAAAATTAATGAGGGGTATCTTAGACTTTTATTTATATTTTATCATCAAAATCACAAAAATCTTATTACCCGTGCATTTATTAAAGTGAACAAATATTTTGGGACAGGGGAGTATTACTTCCGTTCCTAAATAACTTGATATATTTAACTTTTTTGTATATTCTAAATTATTTGATAATTTTCAAAATTTGATATTTGTCATGTTTCTTTCAATTTTATCCTTAGTAAACTTCATTTAATACTTTAATTTTTTCAACAATTCTACACTTACTTATTCATATCAAAGAATGCTTTAATGACTATAATTAGGAATAATTTGGACTTTTTTTTAATAGTTATTGTATTCTAATCATTTTTTGGTATGTGTGAAAAAGTAAAATATATCAATTATTTAGAAGTGGAAGTAATACATATTTAATTCACCTCAACTTATAAATCATGAATTAAACTTAGAGTTATTAGCCATTTATATTCCTTAGATATGTTTTCAAAAACAAGTGTTACCCCTAACCTATTTTGTGGCCTAAAAATGTCTTCAATTATTTACAAGGTGTTAAAAAGTTTTGGATGGTTTTAGCATGCCGTAAATAGCTGAGTGTATTTTTGGCATATAAAATAAATCATGAATAACATTTACTTTTGAAACATATCTGAAAGTATAAATAGATATTAACTCTTAAACTTATAGCACACTAAACTAAAAAGTCATCGAAGCAATAGTGTTCACATCTTTAAAACTTAAACGACAAATTTTTAGTTTTTGTCACAAAATAATTTACTACTTATATGTAAAATCTTAAATCATTATTTCTTAATATTATTTCTCCCTAAACAAATTAGAAAATTCTGATATTGACCAATTTCATGTGAACCTTTTAATTTAGAACTGATCAAATCATCACAAAGTTGTATATCTTTTTGTGGTGATGTTGCCACTCCCGTCCCCTCTCAGACGCACCCCACCTAAATTCGTAACTCCACCAAAATTGAATGTTTCACACTGCAATACCTCTCACCGTCCTCAGTCACCTCTCTCATCCGCCGTTCGCCACGCCGTCAATCCCATTGCCACCGTCTCTCTGTCGTGAATTACAAGTTAGGGATTTTATGATCTTCGTAAATCCTACCTTCACATAGCCCTGAGAAAGGTGAACTCAATTACAAATCAGCCGCCTCTAATACCTCTTTAACTAGTCAATTATTTGTAGCTGTGGTGGAGTTACAAAATTAGGGTTTTTATTATCAGGTATCTACTTACTTTATCACGATTCGAATTTTATTCTTTTTAGTAGAAAATCTTCTTTCCTTTTGATTTATTCCGTGCCCTTCTCAGATTTCCAGTGGATTCATCAAGTATTTATATTTTTTTTATTAATATGTTACAAGCAAACATAACACATTAACTCCCAGAGCGTATGAGCGGGGATGAATGAGAGACATAACTAACATTTGAGAATAAATGCACAAAGTGACTATTCACATAATACAAATGAAACAATAGTCACCTATACCTCACTTTTGCTACATAATCATGCCCTCAAGTCAAATCCAAAAGGCATCCGATAAAGGAGACTCAAGAACCATTTTGATTTATGTGCACATTACGATGATATGTAAGTAATGGATCACTTTTGCATCAGGCTAGAAATGTGAGAAATGTTTCCTAGAAGTTAATGTGTACTTAAGTAGTTATATGAAGATTGTGAAATAATTGATCTCAGTAGCTACACATCTAAATTTGACGTTAAGTTTGTGATGGATGCTGAGTGTTTGGAACGATTAAGTTCCCAATTTAGATTGAGGAAGCTTGATTAATGAAAGGAAATAAAAGAATTTAATGATTTTTTTCATCCTTGGTATATTAGGCTTCCAAGATTGCTGTTAGGAACTGGGTGGTTGGTGGCTGGACTCTGGAGGATGATTGAGAGAGATGGAGAAGGGAGTGGGGTGGGGGTGTGTCTGAGAGGGGGGTGGGGTGGGGTGGGGTTAATTTCAATGTACTATCTGTACCAAAAATACCCTTAAACTATTGCATTTGACTCTTTTTTTTTTTGTATTCACAGTTGACCCGTCACTTTTTTTTGACGGAAGGATTTTGTTTAACATACGGAATTTATTTAGGGACAGTAATGTCCAGAAATAATGATTTGGGACCAAGTAGTAAATTGTTTTTGGGACAAAAACGACCAATTTGTCTCTTTAAAATATTGTCAAGTTTAGTTGGAACGTCCATGTCAGTTTAAATTTAATAATACGAACTATTTTAGTAGAATAAAAAAATATTAACGATAAAAGTCAATTGCTCTGATGAATGCATCAATCAGAAGCTGTTTGGTAATAAAAGAAAGAAAAAAAGAAATAGCAATTTGGCCAGTTGGTTTATCCCTGAAGAAACCTTTCTTTCTTCTCCATTATTTCACACCCGGGATACAACAATTTCTCTCTTCGGAGTTCTTCCAATGAATTCCAAAGGGAAAATGATGAATTTTTTGGAGACTGAATTCTGTATAAAAGTTATGGTGAATTCTCTAGATCACCTATTGTCGAAATGGAGGTACTGGGCTTGTAGTTCTGAGCTAGTATTTGAGCTAATATCCCTGAGAACCTATTTCAATTGCTGGCTCCAGTGGAATAATGGTAAGTCATTTGGCAAAGTAAAGAATTTCGAACCCAACCATCTATTTGATATTCGGGATGCACTGCAACGAGACGGTGACAATGAAGGGTTGTTGCTGGAAACAATTCAGAAGCTTAAGCCAAAGATCAAAGCAGATTGTCTAAATTTCCTGTATTCTCCTTTCCTGGGCCAGTTTGACAATCATATGCTGTTATTGTTCGTGAGGGATATCTCTGCAACCCTGGGTGGTCTTCTTGACTGGAAAGCTGTTGTCATGATATATGATGTGAAGGCGCAAATTGAATCCCTTAAAGATAACTTGGATTTGTTTTGTGAAGTTTTTCAATGGTGCTGGTATGCCGAGGAATTTATTAAGAATTTCAAGATTCATTTTCAAGTTTTAGCTTGGAGAGCAGCACTCCTATCACTCCTTAACTGGAGCATGGATGTTAAGGAAGAAGAAAATATGGGACCAAGAATGGCCGTTATTCTTTCTGATCTCAACAAGGAAACCACTCCAAAGGTCGCATGGATATATCATTTCTTCAAGCCTAAATATGGTATTGTATCATCTCCCTCTACAGAGTTTCAGATCACAATTACGAGTTCTGCAACGATTAATTCCAACGACGAACAAGGAGACTTGAGGGATTTGTTCAATACTGAACTCAATATGGAAAATATTGTGGAGGCTCTGAATCGCCAACTATCCAAACAGAGCCCCTTTCCTAGTTATGAAAATGTGCTTGAGCTACTATCTCTGAGAACCTATTTTTATTGCTGGCTTGAATGGAATAACCGGTCATTTGGCAAAGTAAAGAATTTTGAACTCGACCATCTATTTGATATTTGGAAAGTACTGAAACGAGATACTCGCGGCTACGATGACCAGTTGCTGGAAACAATCCAACAGCTTAAGCCAAAGATCAAACAAGATTGTCTCAATCTCGATTTCTTAGATTGTCCTTCCCAGCGCAACTTTGACACTTATCGGTTCTCAAAATTCACGAGGGATATCACTGCCACCCTGGGTGGTCTTCTTGACTGGAAAGCTAATGCCATATCTGATGTGAAGGTACAAATTCAATCCCTTAAAGACAACCTGGATTTCTTTTGTGAAGTTTTTGAGTTCGCGAAGGACTATGGCTGCCATTCTGAGGAATTTGAGAAATTCAAGATTTATTTTCAAGATTTAGCTTGGAGAGCAGCGTGTCTATCACTCCTTTACTGGGTCCTAGATGTTAAGAAAGAAAACATGGCACCAAGAATGACTGTTATTCTTTCTTATCTGCACACTAAAAGCTCTCCGTTCGCTGATCCAGTGGTCACAAGGATGTATCTTGCTGTACTGACTGCCTCAAAACCACCACCACAGATCAGACTTACGGTGGGTAAAGTTGTTCACAAATTTATTGGATTTCTCAAGGACAATATGCAGGTTGATCCAGAGCAGCATGTCATTCAAATGCTTTTTATCGAGTTCATATTTCTCATTACGTTCCTCATGGACCGGAGGCAGGTAGAGAAGTTACCGGAGGGCGAATCAATTTTGACACAAGTTGGTGACCTTGTCAATGAGGTTCTGCCTCTCATTACCTCAATAAATTCGGGAGAAATCAAAGTGGGAATTGGCAAGGATGGAGACTTTATTTTTCATAATTTTTTGGAGAAGACTAATGCAACGACAGTAGAGGTCAGAAAAATCTACATTCACTTGTTTCCATATTCATCATCTTTTAATTTTCCTACTATCAATGTGAATGTGTTGAGACGTATTGATTCGCTCTTAGAAAATTTGAAAGGCTTCTCCTTCCATTTCCCAAGACTCCCAATCATGATGCTTCAGGAGGAATTGTTGTCACTTAAAGAATCAAATTTTGAATACTTCTCAATCATGTCATTGGAAAATAAACACACAGAAATAAATGGCCTCTCAGCACAAATTGTTAAGATGGTACACAATGCAGAAAGAGCTGCTAACTCCTTCATACATATGAAATTTCTTTGGCATGATATCCTGCATTTTTTTGATGTTGTAGAAGAAGTTAAGCTTATTAAGCGTGAGATGGAAAGAATCGGAGATCCGCCGATATATGATATTCAAGCTTCAAATTATGAGAAGAGCCCTGAGAAACTCCTCCCGTTGCAGGCTACTTATATTTCAACAGCGGATGAACTAGTAGGTTTCAATGCTGAGCTTAAAGAAATACTAGATCGACTCGTGAGAGGGCCACAAGAACTTAACATTGTGTCCATTGTTGGCATGCCTGGATCAGGTAAAACTACGTTGGCCACGGTAGTTTATGCTTCGGCCAAGTATCATTTCCACCAACATGCATGGTGCACTGTTTCTCAAACATTTGACAGCGAAAGGATGTTGTTGGATATTTTAAAGTGTCTAGGTGTTTGTGACAATGATCTCTCTCACGACAAGGAAGAAGACTTGGCTCATAGAGTCAGAAAAAGTTTAATCGGGCGAAGGTATCTAATTGTCATGGATGACATTTGGGATATTAGAGCGTGGAATGTCTTAAAATCGTCATTTCCAGATGATAACATGGGAAGCCGAATTATATTTACGAGTCGAATTCATTATTTAGTTTTGGCAGCTAAAGAGGATTGTGTTCCTTTCCCACTAAAACCTCTCACAGAGAAGGAAAGTTGGGAGCTACTAGAAAAGACGTTATTTGGCAAAGATAACAGTTGCCCGACCGACTTTGCTGAAATTGGAAAGCAAATAGTAATAAAATGCAAAGGTTTACCATTGTCTGTCATTCTTGTTGCAGGTCTTTTGAAGAAAAATATCGAGGATCCGGATTGGTGGAAGCAAGTTGGAGAACGTCTGAATTCTTTGAGTGCTAAAGTAGACTGCAAGGCTATACTAGAGTTAAGTTATAAGCATCTACCGAAATTTTTGAAATCATGTTTTGTTTATTTTGGATTATTTTCGCCAGATGAGGATATTAGAGTGGACACTTTGATTTTATTGTGGATCTCAGAAGGGTTTATAGAAAAGCAGGAGAGCAAAAGCTTAGAGGTTGTGGCTGAGGAGTACTTAATGGATCTTGTTGGCAGAAGCCTAGTTGTTGCTACCCAAATAAGTTCTACGGGAAGGATCAAGGCCTGTAGAGTTCATGATCTGTTACATGAGTTTTGCTTGAGAAAGGGTGAAGAAGAAAATATTTTCAAGATGTTTCACGAAAATGAAGTTTCTTATAATCCTCATTATCGGGTATGCATTAGAAATCAATTTTTATATTGGAGATCTTTTCTTGAAAATGGTTCCGATGCGCCGTTTGTCCACTCTTTGCTCCCATTTCCCAATGGCCATCAACTTAAACCGATGGAATATTTAGAACCCAATGATATGTGCTTCCTCGCATCTCGTTTTAGATTTCTTCAAGTACTGAAGTTAGGTCTTCGTCGGAAGTATACAATACAGTTTCCTAAAGTAATAACTGAATTGGTTCTCTTGAAATGCTTAATGATTACGTGCAACTTGAGCAGTGTACCGCCATCAATAAGGAATCTCCAGAACCTAGAAATACTCATATTGCAGTGCACGGACCGTGAGTCGGGGCAAGGTATTCCGTATTTTCCACTTGCCATATTGGAAATGCAAAGGTTGAAACATGTATCTCTTACGGAATCATGTATTCTTCTCCCAGACTCAAAAAATCTTCCTAACGGTTTCCATGATGGCATTCCCCCATTGGAGAATTTGAAAACATTTTCTTGTCCACGCATTTTGCTTAGGTTCGTGAAAACATCAGAAATGTTCTTGAGAAAGATGCCGAATGTTGAGAAACTAAATTGTGCATTTGGTTTTGATCCTCGTGATAATGTCATCCTGAAATTCGATTTTTTGAGTCATCTTGAATCATTGACAATGACGGGCTGGGCAACTCCTTTTTGGCCAAGCTATGATCTTCACTTTCCATCTACTTTGAAGAAACTGCATTTGGTAGAAGCTGATCTACCATGGAAGGAAATATCTGGAATTTCGAAGCTACCTAATCTTGAGGTTCTAAAATTGGATGGTAGAATTTGTGGAGATAGTTGGAATGTGGGAGATGAAGAATTTCAAAATCTCAAATTCTTAAGATTAAGAAATTTGAAGATTAAAGAATTGAATGCATCTGAGAATTGCTTCCCTCAGCTTGAGCACTTTGTAGTACGATCGTGTGAGCACCTTGAGGAGATACCTTGTACATTTCGAAATATTTTTACTCTGAAGATGATTCAGGTCGACTTTCATCTCGAGAAATCAGCAAGGCAAATTCAAGAAGATCAAAAGGACCTTGGAAATGAACTGGAAGTCCTCGTATGTTCACGCTCAGTACCATATTGGGAGCTTTTTGGATCTGATCTGTATCCACCAGAGTAAGTTAAAGGCATTGTCATATTTTTCTTTCATTTCATCTGATTCAAAACTTTGTTAGAATGATAAAAATCACCACAAATGATGCTTTATTTCACTTTGATCATGGTGTTTTCTCTTGTTTTCTGAAGGCCAATTCAGTAGATTTTGATGAGAATGAATGAACATACGAATGCTCCAACCAGTCCGCCATCCATCCGAGGAAGAAGGAAAATCTCCTTGGACCAAAAGGTGAACTTTGTAAACATTTTGTCAAAAGTTGAAACCATCTCTAGTAAAGGCTCTTTATAATGAAGCTCTTCAATGTCCTGGTGGCGCTTTTGTGTTTTCTTGTATTACTATGCTTTTGCATCGTGCGGAACACAAGACAGCGGTTAGATAATTTCATTTGACGGTTTAAATTTGTTTTAGGAAATATGTATTTTTTATTTAAAAACAAACAAAACACCCGTTTTATCTCAGCCTTGGATGACTTCATAGCTAAATAGGAAATGCCGGGGCATGAACAAAAGCCGGACTCAGACATTTGTCCCATCAGGCATGCCTAAAGCAAAGGAAGAGATTCCTTGTTTAGCTTTTTTTTTTTTTTAAAAAAAATTTATTATTATTATTTATTGGGGAAGGGGACCTATCTATTAAAAGAAATAGATGATTAAAGAAACGGGGAGGGGATTCAAACTTACAACCTCTACATCATGAGGCTTCTACTTTGGCCACTAAACCAATGCCTCGTTGGCGATTCCTTGTTTACCTTATAAAAGCAGGAGTATTAACACAGTACCTTCAAGATTATGCTTTTTTTTTTTTTTGTGGGATCATAAAGGGTAATAAATGATCAAATGGGAAACTACAAAGTAGTTTACTAAGTGTGTACGGAAAATCATCCACGCTTTCTGCCCTTGAGCTTCGACGATGTTGAATAGGAAATCAAATTAAACTTCTGCTATCATGTTATCTATATGACTAGCGCAGAAGTTCCCAAGGTTCGTGAAAATCAAGGTGGAGAGTTAGACTCTCTAACTTTCTCACTTTAGTTTATTACAAAGTAAACTCAAGAAAAGTTTGAAATCCTATTACAATCTAAGAAAGTATGAAATAAATTCCTAAAAGAGCAAATCACTCTTTTTAAACCTCAACAATTTATACTTTTCAGTTTTTAGACTTAAAGTTTTATTTTATTCAGTCATGGATTTTAACAATTTACGATTTGCTCATTATGAATTTTTTTTTTTAAAATTCTGACAAAAAAGTCACTTGAAAGCAAAACGTGGTCGTTTTGCACAAGGGAAAATTTGTCTTTACACCTCTCTCTCCACCTCCTCCATCAATCACCACCTCCCTCTCCACCATCACCACCACCTCCTCTTCCTCCTCCTTCCATTCTCCGCCATCACCACCAACTCCCTCTCCACCATCACTATATGCTCCACCTCTTCCTCCTTCCCCTCCTCCTCCATCACCATCTCCTTCTTTTTCTCAAAAATCTGTCAATCCACCACCACCCACTGCCAACCGAGAAAGCATCCCCAACTTTCCATCTCTCCATGACCATCTCCTCCACCTCCTCCTCATCATCACCATCACCATCTCCATCTCCATCTCCTCCACCACCGCCCTTTGTACACTCCCCACCTCCCCCAACTTATTCACCCCTCTACCACCACCTTGTATAGAATCCCCTCCTCCTCCACCATAATTTTCTTCTCTTTTTATTTTCGAATTTAATGTTTCAAGAAAAAATCTTAAAGATAGAATTAATAAAAAGAAGTGAGGGTTTGATAATTGATAAAAAAAACCATTTCCTTCAGTTTGGCATTTGCCAACAAAAATTGTTGAAGAAATGAGGGTTTGATAATTGATAATTGATAAAAAAAAACCATTTTCTTCAGTTTGGCATTTGCCAACAAAGATAGAATTTCAGTTTGGCATTTGCCAACAAAAATTGTTGAAGAAATGAGGGGTTTGATAATTGATAATTGAATTGTTTGATTCTTTGAAAAATTCTATAAAGTTTGAAATGGGTGTTGATAATTGATAAAGGAATTATTTGCAGGAGGTGGAGGAGATGATGGTGGTGATGGCGGAGGGGGGAAGAAGGAGGAGGTGGTGATGGTGGGGAAAGAGGTGGTGGTGATGGCGGAGGAGGGGGAGGGGAGGAAGTGGTGGTCCAATGTGTAAGGACAATTTTGCCCATGTGCAAAACGTCGCCGTTTTGATTTCAGGTGACTTTTTAGTCGGATTTTTAAAAAAAAATCCATAAACAGGTAATCGTAAATTGTTGAAATCCATGCCTGAATAAAATAAAACTTTAAGTTTAAAAATCGAAAAGTATAAATTGTTAAGGTCTAAAAAGAGTGATTTGCTCTTCCTAAAAATAGGTGTCAATCAAATTGGCCCCGATATCTAGGCATCAATAGCAGCGTTGTTAGATTCTCTGACTACATCATGACTCGGGACAAACTTATTATCATCTGAAGAAAAGTATACCTATAAACTTATTTGAGGGCTAAATTTTGTTTTGGAAGAATGAACGGTAACAACAAAAACTGCTTCATTTTATTAAAAAAAATCGGTCGTTAAATTAAAAATATTTGTGGCCACTCACTCTTTCATCTCACATATTTCATCTTTGAATTTTGTAACCCATTAGAACTCGTAAAAAGTCATTAATTGCACTAGGCACGTTTGATTTCATTCTCTGATGAAGAACATGGAGCTAAATTCAACGGAGTATAGAATTTCTTCACCATCATAATCTTTACATGCTAATTTTAAAGAAGTTTTTGCCAATATTAATTACGTAGCAAATTCTCATCAATTCAAGCTTTTACATCCACAAAAGCAAAGAAAATACACCTGGCTACCATTTGTTTTCTCTAATAAGGAAATTGTGGGATTAAGCTGAGATCTTTATTATTATTTAATAAAAATATGGGTAGTAATTATATAATAAAAAAAATTGAAGCCAACATGGCTTAGAGGGTACCATGTCAAATTTTAAAATTACCCTTCTGCAAACTTTCAGGGGGATTTCAACAAATTTCCCCAAGGAAATCTACAAGGGCATTAAGGTAATACTATAATAAACTTATCAATTGAACCAGGCTTGATCCAATATTTTTATCCAACAATTATTTTCAAAAAAGTATTTCTTTTGTATTTTAAATTTTCATGTCAACATTTATTATTTCGCGCGTCCGATATTCTCACCAGTAGTGACGCTAATTCGAACTTGGTTTCCAGAGCACTTGCAGACTGGCCTTACTTGGGGATAGAACTCTTTTACATGTCATCAATCACACAAGGAAATCTACAAGGGCATTAAGATAATACTATAAGAAAATTATCATTTGAACCAGGTTTGATACAATATTTTTATCCGACAATCATTTCCGAAAAATTATTTCTCCCAAAGAATTACAAAATAAGCAAAGCATTTCTCCTAAAACCAAACTTTTTATCGCGATTTTTAGGCACGAAGGAATCATTAGGTAATCGTAACGTTTCTTCGTATTTTTCTTTAAATAAATCAAGTGAAGCAATTGCATAAGATTCACTTAATGAATCTTCATGATAGGGATGAATTAGCCAATGAAATTTTCCACTACTACAAACATCAAGTCTATAAGGTGAATTATCTTGAATTAGTCTCCAAGAATTATTTTTTAGTGAATATAAACCATTACGAATATGGATCGAAATTTTAAAAGGGGGACTTGGAAGTTTTTTGATTTTTCTTGTTGATGGATTCCATAAGAAATTTCTGCATGATTCCAAATAAAAAACAAGCCATTACAAGAACCTAAAACGAAGATACGAGCTGATTTTTTCTCTAATGGATATAAATTTTCGGGTTCTAATTTAATGGAGTAATTAGAGGATAATAAACATGAAATATGAGAAGAAATAATATCAGATGATGAAGAAGGGAAAAGAAGAGTCCTTTTGAGGTTGAGGTTATTATGGTCTTTTGTGGCTTGAATGAGGTGTTTGTTGATGTAGTTTGGATGCATAATTATGGAATTCCATGATTTGGAAACTGATCTGAATTGAATGAGTGACTTAACAGGAAGTCTAGAGAGTATTTCTATGATGGTTTCTTGTGGAAGGTTGAATTCTATTTCCATATCTTTAGATATATAGTCTTCTTAGAATAGAAGAATTGTTTGCTTAATTAACAGCCTAAGCTATTGAAGATATGGGAACCATGAATTAATGCATTTATGTAGTTGATGTCTATACTATTTAAAAGGGGAAAGGGGGACGAGATGGACAGACAGTTCGCTAAGCATCAAATCTGAGACCTCCCGACTTAATAAGGAGCGTTATACTAACTTAGTTACTTTTTACTCGTTTACCTATTTTAATTGTTTGAATTTTCTGTCTCAATTTGTATTTCATGTTCCCTCACATTATTAACAAGCTGACATGTATCAAGATTTTATTTTTTCAAATAATTTATAACCTTAAAAAAAATGACGCAACACATGGCAGTTAACTATAAATGCGGTCCAAATCTGATGTCACATTATGTGTTACATTCCCTGTCATATCATCAACAAATTGCTAAATGACTATTTTTCTTTTAAAAAAAAAATCTATAATCTAAAAAAAAATAGTGAAACTCTAAGCAAAAATGTGTTAGTGACACATGACAACTTACTATAAATATGACGAGATAATGAGATCGATAGAAGATCCCAAATATCGGATAGAGAAGAGGACATGTGAGTCAAAACCCTAATCTAACCATTAACTGTGGACTTTTTGAATTGCCGGCCGAGAGAGGCTGCATTACAGGTTTCGATATTTAACCTAGGTTTTATACACTGAAAATATGTCCAGTGACAAGCCAACAACTCTTTTGTTGGGGGTTGCTTGTCCATTTTCTAATCAATGTTAATAAATTAATTTCTTACTACTATACATAATATTTTTAACGATGCACATAATGTGTATTTATAAAAAATAGTTTAAATCAATTTAAAACTTAGCTAGTCACAATTTCGAGTTATGAATTTTGGGAATTGCCTAGAGTAAAGTTGTAGGTTCGAAACATCTCGTGAACTACTAATGTTGCATATTTGTAGAATTGTCAGTCAGTAAGCAACCGTGTCTCTTATATATTAATCGGATTATTTGGGTCAAATACCTAAACACCGATTACTCAAAATAAAACTATTAATTTCATAACTGAGAGATCGATCAATGTTATAATTGGTCAATTTTGCAGGCCTAATGCAGTATTCATTGTTAAAATTGGGATCCAAGGATTAGCTTTTCCTAGGCTTCAAATTAACAATTGGGCAACTTTATAGCGTGAAATAGGTATGGTCTTAAGTTCTTACTTCAAAGCAATGGTGGGAATAAAGTTAGATTTCATTAAGCATGCCCTATGAGTACCCCTCCAAATAGATCATGATGAACAATTTTTTTCTTGAGTTCAGTGACATATAGATATTCAAGATCAAGTTCCCCAAAAAATAAAAAAATAAAAAAATCTACTTACATCGTCCTACCATATATAGTATACAAGCATCAAAAGAAAAGCTAACATATGACCCACTCCAAAAAGAAAAAAATAAGTAAAACATAAGTGAGTGTGAGTGTGTGTATATATATATATATATATATATCCCGAACTACGAGTCAAACATTCGATTATCAAGTTATTACATGAGTGATAGGTGAATATATTGACTTTCAAAAAACTTGCATTTATTACCACCTCCACGTAAGCAATCACCAATACAAAATTCTCACTTTGAGTTTCACATCTCCTCTCACAAACAATTCACTTTTTTTTTAATTTAAGATAGAAATTGTCAAACAACCAATCCATATACAATTATTTGGAGCTTGAGGGCTAATTTTAATTTAAATGTCATATACTCGGCCTATTCATATTTAGTACTTGAATTAGGGGTTGACCTTATCCCGTACTTAAAGCACGGGAGAGATCTCCTATACAATAGAAATGATATTTTGTCAACTCAGAGTCTAAATATTCATAGTACCATATATTATTTGTACACACGGGGATCCAAATACATTGAATTAGATAAAAATAAAAATACATGATATAATAGTGTATGTATTAATATTTGTATGAAGGTGGAGGTTGCTTCATAATTGATTTGACTTCTTGTTGGAGGCAAAACCTACTTCTCTACAAGCTGATGGGTATTGCCCATATGATTATCATCTACCAGACATAATTACGATGTATTGAAGCAAAATCATTATCCTTTTCATGCCTTGTGAAGCACTACTCCGAGATCACTTGTTAATGTTATATTCCAATGTATTTCCAACCTGTTCAAACTACAAATTAATCTAGCAGTATCGTTCAAGCTGAAAGAAATCATTGTCATTAATTGAATTTGTTGCATAACACCCCACCCCCACTAAAAAAAAGAAGAGAAAAACTTATGTTAAGAGAGAATTAATGATCATAAAATATATTAGATTTTATTTTTATTTTCCTTTTTGGAAAGACAAAATGTTATAGAATTAGCACAATCTTAATCGTTAAAAATGGTTAACATTCAAAAGTACTTCAAAAGAGAGAATTGTTCAAATCATATAAATTCAGATACACTCACAAACTATCGAATGTGGGATATTTTAACAGTACTGTTTATAAAGTTTTGAACTACATATGAAAATATGGGATAATTCAGGGGAAAATGAGACAAACCAAATATACTCCTTGCCTTGATGGAAGGATTTGGTTACCCATATTAGATCTGGATTATTTCTTAAGTTTACACCTCTTTTTTAAGCGATTTTGTATATCGTTGATACACCCATGGTCTTTTAAATCGTTGTCTATGAAAGATGTTGAAACTGAGTGTTTGCCTCTGTGGTTTGAAAATGACAATGGAGATGTTGCGGAGAAAATTATCTTTTGTTTGTTTGTTAGATTACTATTATTATTAGTTGTTTAGTTACTTTCCACCTATGATCTTTGGGCATGAATTACTATCCGTCACGTTGTGTAATTTTATTTTATGTCTTGTTTGATTTTCTTCCTTCACCAACTTCTTTCTTTTATGTATTAGATGAAGAGTTTGAGAACTATTGCGATTGTAATGGTCCGACCATTTTATTATCAATGTATAGTCTTTTATTCATTAAAAAAAAATTGGAGGGGCTCAGAAAAATACTCTTTTATGTGACAAGGATGTTGCTGTTCGATTCACATCATGTCATGGTACATTAAGAAAAGAAAATACTCTCTTTTATTTTGGGCCTCATGTAGGTGTAGCACTAGCAACTATAGAGTATAGACTATAGACAATCAACTAGTACCGTTGAAGCAGAATAAAATCATTACCATTTTCAATTAAAGCATATACTACTACGTACCATATAAACCCTATACCTATAGTCTATGCAGAATATATAATCTTTTTTTTTCTTCTTTTGAAATCCAAAACCACCCGCACAAAAAAATAATTCTAATATGAATCAGGTTTATTGGACAATATAGTTAAGAATTTGTTATATCATTACAGAATTAGAAGAGAGATAATTACGTGATTAAGTGACCAATTATGAACCACAATGTTCATATAAATCTGATGCATATCAGAATTTTAACCCACTAGATCACAATATTACTAACTAGATTATTTTTCCTAATTTCATCAAACTATTCAAACCTTCATCATGATCACAATGGTACTGGCCGATAATGTTTGTTTAGAATTAATTGTGAAAGGATCCCCAAATATAATATTGTGCTTTATCATAACGAGCTGGAACACTATGGATGTGTGATTGTATTGAGTTTGAGTTTGAAATATTTATCTCACTTTCAAACCTAAACCAAATTCTAACTGATTTAATACTCCAAGTTTCATTCTTATGCTTAATCTAAAGTTGGTTTAGATTTGAGTTTGATTCTCAAAATAAACCAAACATAAACCAAACCCAATCCAAACAGACTCGTAGTGTTCCAGCTCACCCTAACCCTCCACTTTTATATATGTTCCATACTTCTTTTTCGCGAGACATATAAGTATAGGCAAATTCAGAATGTGTATGCTGGAGGAGCAAAATTATTTTAGGCAGCCGAAGTATTTTTTTGCACTATATAATGTATGCATTTTTTTTAAAAAAAAATATTGGGACCGTCGTCTCCTCTCGCTCCTTGGATATGCAACTGCATATAAGAGGTGACTAGCTAACGTTCAAATTCTAACAGTAAGGAAAACATATATATCTCGGACCTTCTGTTCTTGAGTACCTTTATTTCCGGCACAAAAATGTACAAGAGTTTTCGAGTTTAATTTTTCTCAAGTTTGTACAAACAAAATGAACAGAAACCCTGTGTTATACTACTAGAAATGATTCCGCGCCTTTTAATATAATATATTATTTAGTACACTAATAAAATTGATTCACGTCTCAAAAGTAAATTTATGAATTTAAACTAATAACATTAGTACTCCACATGTTATGATATTATTTATGTGTTAGAAAATTTGGAGCCGCTAAAATGATATTTTTTTTTATCTTATCTCCTCAATCTTATGTCTTATCTATAGATTGCTTCTACATGTCTCATTTTTCTCTAGGCAGGGAGACTAAGAGAGTATTTGAGGAGTTCGACCGAATATGACCTCCAATTTAATGTTATATATATATATATATATATATATATATATATATATATATATATATATATATATATATATATATATATATATATGTGTGTGTGTGTGTGTGTGTGTGTGTGTGTGTGTGTGTTTATTTTAGTGAAGAATGATCAAAATTGTGTTTAAAATTTTTAGAATATTTTGGAGAATAAAAATTAGGATACAATTGTAATAATATTTTTATTATCTTTATATAAAAATCACTTTTCTCCGATTATATAGGATCTCGTTTTAAAATTTAGTATAGGGGATAAAAAATGTTTGAGACTACCATGCCTCTAGGTTCCACTATTTATTAACTAGGTCAACTCTCATTGACAACTAGATATAAATACATGATTTTCCTTCCGTCACAAATTATCTATCTACATTTTCATTTTAATATGTCCCAAATTATCTGTCAACTTTATAAATAAATAGTTCATTAATGATGATTTTTCAATCCTACCTCTTATATTAAATGTTGGAGAGAGAAGATGAAGTACAATTAAATTGAGAGTAATATTAAATATGGTCATGTTTGACATTTTTATCATATCTCACTAAAGAATTTGACGAAATATTAATCCCCTCACAAAATATAAAGTGGATAGATAATTTAGAATGGAGGGAGTACTATACATAGTGATTAATATTTTTTGGATAACGAGCGCCCACAACTTTAAAATGTGTCCAGATCCTTTGGACTTGAATTTCCAATGAATTCAAAAGCCAGTAGGAATAATACTGTAATTGGGAATTTTGCCGGCCATGATCGATTGTGAATTGATGTTGACGACAACATGTTTTATGTGTTAGTTTATTTCGACCCTAATGATTTCAAAAGCAACAAATCCTCTACATCGTCGAAACAAAATTGTTGACTAAACCAATGATAATTGAGAGTTTTAATTGTTGACTAACCTAGTTTTAACGTCTTTATTATAACCTTTATTTATTGACGATAACATCAAACCTAGCTTTTGATCAACCTCAAAAGTAAAGAACAACATTATATTGTTTGGCTAAATTTAAGGTTAAAATGTTAAGGGTGTTTTTGGATTTCGTTCCTGTCACGCTTTGTGTCAGGTCAAAATGCAACTCATGAATCTAGCACGCTCTACAAAACACATAAATTGATAATGAGACTTAGACCCATAATTAGTTGAGCTTATTCTGGCATTGGTTTTTGTAAATGATTGGGAGTTCAAATATGAATAAGTGTTTTTTTTTTTTGTTTATTATAATTTTGAACAAGTCTTGCTAGATGTAGATATTTTGTTCTATAAGAAAAAAATACGCTCATAATCGATTTTCTTTTCAGATATGCGTTGATAATTGATTAATGTGAATTTCCAAAAGTCAAGAATTCATACTTTTTGAAAATGAACAAAAAATTAGAGATTTGATTTTGAATTGTAAGTGTATACTCTTTCAGATTCAAAATATAAATTTTTTAGGAGTTATTTTCTGTTGCAAAAAATACAAGTCTTTTTACAGCAAATATGTATTTATTGACTAATTTACCCTTATATCATTTTCTCTCTATATTCATTTTGGTGAAAATGTGTAGTTCTCATGCAACTCTATTAATTGTTTTGTTTTTTGGAATATTAATTAGGGGTACTTTAGTAATTTTGATTAGTATATTAATTTGTTTGAAAACTTTTAAAATGACTTATATTTTAAATCGGAGTATATTTTAAGGCCAGTGGAACATAATGAAGAAACACTATTTTGACATGACAAATTTTATTGGAAATGATCTGCCAGAAAGTCTTTGTGGGGAAGCAGAAAGGCTTGAAAACCGAAAGCTGCCTTATCTCCCTTGTTGTGTAATATGCATGTTACCTTTTTTTTTTTTTTTTTTCCGGTATTCAATATATTTGATCCGACTAATTTTAAAAATTCATGCAAAAATCTCTACTAAGTAAAGTAACGTAAAGTTATATTTATAATAATTTGAATTCTCAATTTTATCATAAGTATACCTTAAAAAATAAAACTGCTAACCCTAACTGCACTACGTCCCCTGTTCATAATGCATGTTACTCGTTAGTCAGCTTCCATGAAAGATTTGGACCCCAGTCAATAGTTTCCCGTCTGATTTCTGATTTCTGATTTCTTCCTGCCAGGCCAAGTCTAGAAATGAGCTAATAAGAGTTTACAAAAAACATCAAATAGGACTATGGATTATTTTCTAGTTAGTATTTGGATTTATTATAGAATCTTTTGCACCAAAAACAAGTAGAAAAATCTCAAAACATAAAAACAAGTTCAAGTATGTATGATCAGGAACGAATCTAGTACCTATAGGTTTTGGAGCAATGAATTACATAAAAAAAACATTTACAGTACTCCTTCCATTCTCATTTAATTGTCGTTTAGGAGATTTATAGGTATCCAAATTAATTGTTGTTTAAGGCTCTTTTATTAGTCGTCAACAATTTATTCCAATTATACCCTTGACATTTTTTTTATTTGCCACCTCTGCCATCCCTATTTTTTCCTTTTTTTTCTTATGCTATAGAAGTGAGAGAGAGGGGTAATATTGAAATTTTTGATGATATAACAAGGTTTTTTAATTTTCTAAAATTGTCTAAAGAGTCTTATATTTAGGAATGGAGGGAGTAGTAAACTTCCAAACGTTTTGGACAAGAAATGCGATATTTACAAGTAAAATTTCATACTAAAAAAATAAAATAAAAATGTTGGGACAATTACTGTCTCTTCTACCCTATGCATGCTACTGAGTACATATGCACTTTGTTCAAAAATAATATTGAAGGGCGAAACCAAGAATTTTATATTAAATGGGGTGAATTGCTTAGAGATATATAAAAAAAAAACTTTTAATAATTTTTTGGAGTGAATGTTAAGATTTTAGGGTGCATTAGGTTTTTTGGTTTTGTTTCTGGTAAGTAACATGTTAAAGATTAAAATTATCCAAACTTTGATCATATGCGGATTATAAGAAGTGTCACCACTATCATTTAATATATTAGTCGGAGGGAATACAAACATAATTATATAACCGAATAAATTATTGGACCTTACTTATTTTGTGATGTTATGGTTGTGGGTCTGTTAAAAATGAACTTGGATATAATTCAATCCCTCAAAAGACATCTTGAAAGGGGAAAATTGTGCTAGTCGATGTTGGATTCTCAACGTGGCCTGGAAGTTTGTATTCCTATCAACTCAATTTTATACTCAAGCTAGGAAATGTAAAATTATAAAATTCAACACACTTCATCATTCATGTAAGGATACCTTTAGAGAGAGATTCTAAAGAGAGATCGAATCGAAACTTTTCATATTTTTGTCTCTTTAATTACTAGGACTGTTGGACATGAATGAGTAATCTGATGGTGTGGCGATCCTGATTCAGTGCAGAACATGAGTTTTTTATACATGCAAGACATTCCGTTAGGTCATTCATTTTGATCTAACAGTTGAGAATACATGTTCTTTTGTAAATTTACAACTAATACTGCATGTGCATAACATGTGTTCATCTTACAAAAAACTCAATCATCAGATCAATTCATCAAATCACTAAAGGTGTTCTGCTCACACACGTGAATAGAACATTTGTTCCGCATTGAATCCAAAATCATGGAGTAGAATAAAATTTAAAAGTGAAGTCCGGACCACTCACTTTTTTTTTTGGGTCCATGTTACATTCCCCTCACCTGAATTATTGAGTTTTGCAGGCAGAAAAGTTTTGAAATGTACATTTTTTGCTAATGGGGTTTTAGCAAAAGACGCAGTACTGTTACTCTGTGACAGAATTTTTATTTATTGAGAAGAGTGACTTATCTATTATAAAAAATAGGGAGATTCCAGAAGTGGGTACGTTATGAGGTCTCATCCTTAGTATGGACAGAATTGAATCCTATGGGTTCAGGGGACGAAATTCAAGAAGAAATTTGTTCTAGTAAATTTTAAGAGCAAATTGCCTATTTTAGACCTAAACAATTTTTACTTTTCGGTTTTTAGATTAAACTTTGTTTTCGACCTTTTGTAGACCTAAACAATTTACGAAAACCCCGATATAGATGTTTTTCAAATTTCCGACAAAAAACTCACCGACATGCAAAACTGTGTCGTTTTGACAGGGGTAAAAAAGTCTTTTCAGCTTTACAAAACGAATTGCTTATTTTAGACTCAAACAATTTATACTTTTCGCTTTTAGACTTAAACTTTGTTTTCGACCTTTTGTTGACTTAAACAATTTACGGGTACCCCGATATAGATTTTTTTTTCAAATTTTCGACAAAAAACTCACCGACATGCAAAACTGTGTCGTTTTGACAGGGGTGAAAATGGAGAAGATAGGTTTATAATTTTTTGTTAGTTTAAATTTGGTATTCATATTTATTTTATTTTAACTCACCGAGTACCCAAGTTTTTTTCGTGAGAATTGGGTTGAAATATCTGAAATACTCTTAAAAAGTGCCTCAAGTGCGAGGCACATGACTGACTTGACGATTTTTGACCATCCTACCTACATAACTATACCATTACCATTACAGAAAAAAATAACCATAACATGAAAATAAATAAATAATCACTCTAGAAATAAAATCGAGTCACCAAACTAAATGTTAGGAAATAAACAAAGAACAATGAGAGAGAAAACGAGATCGAAAAAGATAAAGAAATACCCAAGAAATTGTTAACCCAGTTATGCCAAATCGACTAGTCTAGGGCGCTGCCAAACCAGGATATTTACTATGTAGCGATTCTATATTTATGTTACATAAGTATTATATTTATAAGTAGAAACGAAATCCTAATTACAATCTTAAGTGGAAACTATGAACATAAAAGCCCAAAAATTTGGCTATCCCCAAATAACAAGGTAATATGGGGATTGAAGATTTGAAAACCTTATTGTTCTTAAAAAAGAAATGTGATGGTGGAGAAGATGGTGATGTTGGAGATGTTGATGGTGTTGATTGTGATTATGGTGGTTAGGGTGGAGAAGATGAAGATGGTGGTAGGATGAGAATGGGGAGAATATATGGAAAATGGGTCGGGTTGGATTTGATTGGGTCGGCTCAATTATTTATTTATTTATTTGTTTTGTTTTGTAAATCGTAAAAGACTTTTTTACCCCTGTCAAAATGACACAGTTTTGCATGTCAGTGAGTTTTTTGTCGGAAATTTGAAAAAAATCTATGTCGGGGTGCCCGTAAATTGTTTAAGTCTACAAAAGTCGAAAACAAAGTTTAAGTCTAAAAATCGAAAAGTATAAATTGTTTGAGTCTAAAGTAAGCAATTCGCTTTTGTAAAGTCGAAAAGACTTTTTTACCCTCGTCAAAGCGACACAGCTTTTGCATGTCGGTGAGTTTTTTTGTCGGAAATTTGAAAAAAAATCTATATCGGGGTTTTCGTAAATTGTTTAGGTCTACAAAAGGTCGAAAACAAAGTTTAGTCTAAAAACCGAAAAGTAAAAATTGTTTAGGTCTAAAATAGGCAATTCGCTCTAATTTTAAATAAAATTGGAAAGTTAAGATGTATTTATTTTTAAAAATGTTGGAATCAACTGTTACTCAGCCACTTAGATCTGCCATTCTGTGGGTCTATATGATCAAGTGAACATGGAATGTCTACTTCTTCATCATCTTCATTATCGGTCAAATATCCAGTAAAAGCAGCAACAAATGTGGACTTGTGGAGTGTGGACCATGTATCAAATTGGAAATAAAATTAATTAAATGAAAGTTGGACCATACTAATTTAAAAAAGGAAATTATCACTATTTTGTTTACTTTAAATTTCAAAATTAAATTGATCCACATTCCATTTTTATGAAAGAAAAGAAGCCGTTAATTAATTTTTCCCCTTATGTCATTTTCACCATTCGTATCTCTTATTTGCCATGCATATCATGCACCCTATGTTCTTTTCTTAGGCTCTTTTTTTTTTTCTTTTTTTCTTTTTTTGAGGAGTAATAATTGTGAATTTGAATAGAGATATAGCGTGACAAATTATATATTATTTGTCTTCAGTCTTCACCCTCAATCACATAATTTTTCTTCTTTTTAATGTTGAAGACGAGAATACCAATATGAGTTGGCCTAAGCGGAAGAAGTTTAATGTCCCTTAAGTAAGGTTTTGAGTTTGAACTTTGTGAATAAAAAATACTATGTTAAAAGCTCTTCAAGAAAGGGGTGCGACTGTAGGAGCGGATCAAATTAGTCGTAAACCGTTAAACAAACATGAATACCGATTGAATCCAAAACCTTTAAAAAAAAGTATAATTCGTGCCTTGAACGTAAAAGTTCTATATACATTCTAACAAGATCCTTACTGAAATGGATCAAGTTCCCCAATTTCCAGAATGTACTAGGAAATGAAATAGTAAAAGATTTTGGAGAATTTACGTGAATTTATTATACTTACATTGTGAATGAAAAATCCATTTAATTAGATGCAACGGAAGCATCAACTCTCAGGTAATATTCAACAGTTATATTTATTGAGGTTTACTTAATATCACTTTATTAATTGTTCGTGAATTCTCCACCCTCCTACGGCAAATTGGTGATTTTAGTCCCCAAATATAGCACATTTGATAATTTTAATCCCCGTTTTATATTTTTTATTTTTAGATCTCCAAATATATTGTGTTTGGTGGATATGATCCTTCCGTTCACAACAAAAGATTATCGCAAAAAGAATTCTACTAGTCACTCATTATCGCCGTTTTATGTCATATTGAGTATATTACGTATTAACGTCCCCCCCTCCCCCAACAAAAGATGCCTCTAGATAAGGTGCACAATGCTTAGCAAAAAAAAAAGGTGCACAACGTGCTACATCCTGACAAGATATAAAATTTACATTAGATGAATATCCTTCATTAAAACTAGCTCAGATTTTGCTTCTTTTGAGATCTTAAATTACAAAATGGACACCATAATTGACTTTTGAAATAATTTTTTCTTTACTTGATTGAATAATTTAATCGTAATCTTTGCATGAGACAAGCAGCAGTGTGAAACAAAAAGCTGAGTTTCGTTCTTCATGATATCTTCTACACACTTCTCCAGGCAGCACCAGACACATATATAGAAGCTTGTTCAATTTTAATATGAGTTTAATGAATGGAATATTGTTTTGTTTTCAAACAAAATACATAATCGTGTGATTGAAAACGAATTTAGGTGATCGAATTATAATTTCCAAAAGATACCTCATATGACGGAAATGTTATTTTTTATTGAAAACAAACTTGCATACTAATTAATAAATGTAAAAATAAACTTAGTTGAAGTCCTACATACTATAGCTGTTGTAGTAATTTTGACTCAATTCAATTATACATTTAATTAAAATGTGAAAATTCATAGGATTGTGATTCAATTATAAAAATGTGATATTCTAAACACAAGCCGGAGAGAAAGGGGAATGGCATGGGAGTTATCTCTGGCTAATTTGTTTCCTGGTTATCTTGGGAGGGTACAGTAACAGCATTCTATGAATATTATTGAATGAAGTTGTCAGAACACTGGGTGAAATAGAAGCTTGACACATTTATGGGGTTCTGCTCATTTCACCCTCTTCGAGATTTCATGTTTTTTCTTTGTTTATTGTTACAATAATTACTTGCTCCGTTAACAATTATATGTGACTTTAAAATATTGCACACGAATTAAGAAAATAATTAGAATATAATAATTTAAAAATATATATACACTTTTACCATTTAATTAATTCATTTATATTGTGAAAAAATAAAATTAGTTATTGAATGAATTAATAAAAAATAAGGATAAGTTTAGAAAAAATATATTTAACATTTTATTAATTTTTAAAGTGACAAATAATTAAAAACTGATAAAGTATGCTTACGTGACAGATAAATGTAAACGGTTAGAGCTGTATATATCCACCCCAAGAGTAACTGTCAACTATTCTCCACTACAAGTTTCATACTAGAAACCCCATTCAAGAGAAATATAATGAGACTTAAAATTGTATATTAAGAGTCTGATTAGATTGAGTTTTGATTTAGTTTAAGACTCAAATTCAGACTTAAACTGGTTTTGAATTTAGTCTGAAAATGAAACCTAAAGTATTAAATCAAGTGAAATTTGGTTCGAGTTTAAGACTAATTTTAGAGTGAAATCAAAATCTCAAACTCAAACTCAATTCAATCACAGTCTAAATGTTTATTAATATTGTAAATGTAGTCGATGGAACCTCATTCTAACATTAAAAGTTGAGGTCTCTCAACTAATAATTATAAGTTCCAATCATGTGTAGTAACATTTTTGTAGTCGATGCTTCCAAGAATTTTTGTTAAATTAATTCAAATGTCCTCTAAATTATAACTAAATTGCATATATAACATCAGTTTCAAAATAGAACTAATACTATAAGTTAAAAAAAAATAGTATAGCAAATGCAACACTTTATATTCAGAAAAATAGGTTTCCATTTTAAAATTCTTGCGTGGTTAATAATTTTTTTCCTAAAGAATAAATAAAAATAATAGTATAAAAACAATATTTTCTCTTATGAGAATGACAAAAAATTGCTCCTCGCCAACTCCTCATTAGCATTGCTGGGAGATATATAAGTATATATTATTTCCAAAATCTTCTTTTGGTCTCCCAAATTGAAGGCTCATAGAATATCACGACAATAAACTTTATAGTAATTTAACATTAAATTTTTTTTTGAATTAATAATTCCCATATGAAGTTGTTGCCAGTTTGCAGATTCAAAGTGTTTCATTTCTTTCCATTTCAGTAAGCTTCCATTTTCTGGAGCCCACTCCATTCAATAGTTGATACCAACTACTTTCCTATGTTTCCATAAATAAAAAAAAATAATAAATAAAAAACCACTTTCCTATACTTGGCCAAAAACTGTCCTACGTATCATCGTCACACTATATTTGCATTATTTTTTTTTTTTTTTTGTAAATTGATCGTAATATCATTTAGCAAAAATTCATAAAACTTAATTTTGGGTTTTAAGTGTTAAAAATAAGTTTCAATAGCAAAATCCCATTTCTCCTAAAATTCTCGTCTTTGATTCATAAATCAAATCTCCCTGGCCCAAATTGAGAAAAATATGAGGTGATTTTTGATGAATAATGCCTTAGTTACCATTAATATTTGAAGTGTTGACATCAAAACTTGACAAAATTTCAATGGAGCTTGTACCCTGGTCCAATCATTGTCTATTACAGTTGTGACTCGAGGGAAGGGAGATACAATTGGGAGGAATATAACATATATTTTGTTGCTAAGTACCCACTTGGCTAGGTTGTTGCTAAGTACCCACTTGGCTAGGTTATTCAAACTGTGAGAATATATTAAAAGAGAGATAAATAATGAAATACCATACTATTAATTTAAAATATATTACTCTATTCATCCCAAAATAATATTAACAATTAATTTTTTTTTTACATAGATTAAGAAATTTCTAAAAACAATAAGAGGCAACTCCAAAAGACTAATATATATACTCAATAACCCACTTGGCTAGGTTATGTGCAAAAGTATTACAAGTTCTTGGTACAAAAGACATCTTCCAATTCCTATGCTCTTTGAGATACTGTCTACCCTTTAAAGTAGTCGGCCTGCTCTGCCAATTTTCCAAGCCCTTATTACCCAAAAAAGCTTGGATCGTAAATAGAGCATCTCCCTCAATTATCAGGTTTTGGCAAATATCTTCCCCAATTGCAATGCAAAAAATTGCCGCTTTTGATTCAGTCGCAAAAGGTGACGATTCCTTAAAAACCTTTTGGTCCACACTCCTAGAGTTTTTCCCTCATCAATTGTCAATACACGCAAAAAAGATGGACTACTACACTTTGAAGTAGCATCAAAATTAAATTTACAAAATCCTGGAGGAGGGACATACCAATATTAGTCTTGACTGAATTTTTAAATTTATCTAATATAAGGTGCGATGGACTGCCAGTTTGATATGTCCTGATTCTGCAGCGCTTTGTTCCTCATCATCCAAGCTGTCTCCATTATGACTGCTGCAAAATTAAAAAATCATTCATTTTCTTCCAGTACTGATAGAAAATCATTATCAGTTTCAAGCAAGAAATTTGAGATTCATTTAAAGATAGAATAATTTTTCGATTCTATGGATTTGATCTCATATTCCACGCTTGTAAATTTAGTCCCTCTATTGGCAACATTGGCCCTGCTTCTACAAGTGGAGGCCAAAACTATTTTATTTGTATTAGAGGTGTGACCAAATTCATTAGACCAGTTTCAATTCTTAATTAACTGCAAAATGAATTTCCACATCTAACTTACAAGAATTAAATTTCTAGATATTAAAAGAGTACAAAATTCTAGTATATTAGAGATATATTTGTAGCATGTTTATCAAATTCCAAGGAAAATGCTAAAGTGCATTCGAGATTAAGTTCTGGAAAGGTTCCAATTGGTAATTTTAAAATTCCCACGCCTATATTTTATTAGTATATCTTTATGTCTTGGGTGCAAATCCATGGGTGATCTTTATCCTTTTCTTTCCGCGCTTTAAATCGTAGTTTTATTTATTTATTTATTTATTAGGAGAGAGTACTTATTTATTTCTATTACAAAAAATAAGAGATTCGAAAAGTGAGAGAGAATTCAAATTTATAACCCCGTACATCATGAGGCATCAGCCTTATCAGCTTTAAATCGTAGTTTAGCCACCCTTTTGTCTCTATTTTTTTCCACCTAATCTTAAGAGTAAAGGAAGTGTCCTTGCTTCAAGTCAAGTAATCTAGCTTGGCCGGTTACATTTGTAATTTTTTATATTTATTCAGAGTAAAGTCGTTATATTATTTTCTTTAATATTATAGAACTTAAGATTGTTAGAGTTTTTCTAGAATACTAAAACAATTATTTATACACTGTTTATATAACTGTTGAACAGAAAAAATAAAATCTGGAAAAAAAAATTGTTTATACACTAGTTTTTGTAATTTCTGAACAAAAAAATAAAAAATATGAACAGAAAACAGAGATTCTCACTTAGGGCATAATAGAGGTAATACAATTTGTGTGAACATACGATTTATCGATCTGTGTGTATATTCTCATTCTTTTACTTAATCACGCACAAGAAATGTGTGTGAACATACTATTTCTTTCTACCCAAAGAAGTGTCCTTGCTTTTCCACCTTAAATTATTCTCTTTTTTCTTCTAAAATACTTTCATTTCAATTAACAGCCTACCCTTTTTCTCCTTTCCTCTCTTTTCCTCTCTTTCCCTCTCCCAATATTCAAGAAAAAATCATCCCAACTCTACTCTCATTACACACCCAAAACTCTCATTTCAAAATTACATGTAAACTTTAGAAATTTCCTTGAATTATCATCTCAAATAATGGATTCAGTTAGGCCTAGTCCAGCTCCCAAAAAATCCAAATTTGCCAAGAAATTTCAGAAAGTTATGAACCCAACAAAATCAAGCTCAAAAAATCTATTAAACAATGCATTTTGCTTACTAATACCTCAAGAAAATCTCAAATGTTGTGAATCACAACAACAACTATTCAAAGAAGATCTTGAAGAAGCTGCTAAAGAATCTAAAAACAAAGCTGCTTTAGAAGCATTTGTTGCAAAACTTTTTGCAACAATTTCATCAGTTAAAGCAGCTTATGCTGAGCTTCAAATGGCTCAATTTCCTTATAACAATGAAGCTATTCAATCTGCAGATCAAACTGTTGTTTATGAACTCAAATCACTTTCTGAGCTCAAACATTGTTTCTTCAATAAAAAGATTGATTATTCTTCACCACCCCATGTCACTTTATTACTTTCTGAAATTCAAGAACAACAATCCCTTATGAAGACTTATGAGATTACTATGAAGAAAATGCAGAATGAAATTGAGGCCAAAGGGTCCCTAATTTCTTTATTGAAACAAGAATTGAATGGGATTTTTCAAAACAACAAATCCCTTGAGAAAAAGATGAATGCAAGTGGATCTTTCTCTGTTCTTGATAATGTTAAGTTTTCTGATAAGGTAATATTGAAATTTAAAATATATTTTGGAATTTTATCTTTCTTTTTTTTTTTTTCTTTTTTTGCAAATTAAGATTGTTTAGGAATTTGGTAGATAATTAGTCCGGCTCTAGTGCAAAACAAATTTTTGTACCGGGCTTCTTCTAAAACAAGCTCAGTGGTTATATTTTATATCCGACTGTCGAGATTGTTTTTCCACACTGCTTCCATGAACCATATATACCATATTTTTGTGGGAATCTATAGTTAATTAATATTTTGACCCTGATTAGAAATTGGTCCGCGTGTTAAATTTTGAAGAATAATTTGACTGATTATGCTCTTGTTTTTTTTTTTCGTAACAGGTAAATCATAAAGATTTCATCATGGTTTTGCATTATGGGTTGAGATCTATTAGGAATTTTGTCAAGTTCTTGATTAAAGAAATGGAAGTTGCTAATTGGGATATTGAAGCAGCAGCTGCAAGTTCAATAATCAATCATCAAGAAAAAGAAGTTGCTAATTGGGATATTGAAGCAGCAGCTGCAAGTTCAATAATCAATCATCAAGAAAAAGAAGTGATTTTTTTCAAGAAAGATCATAAAGGTTTCGCCTTTGAATCATTTATTTGCAGAGAAATTTTCAGTGGGTTTAATGATTTATTATTTGGGATTCAAATTGATAATAGTCAATCTTGGCCTGATGGGAATTATTATCAAAGAAGGATTTTCTATTTTGAGGAGTTTAAGAAGGTTAAATCAGTAAATGTACTTCATTTCTTGAAGCAAAATCCAAATTCTTTACTTGGGAAATTCTTGAAATCAAAGTATCTTCAATTGGTTCATCCCAAAATGGAATTCTCATTTTCTGGGAATTTGAATCAAAGGAAATTAGTGAATTCAGGGGATTTTCCAGAAACAGAGTTTTTTAAGGCATTTGCTGAAATGGGAAGAAGGGTTTGGCTTTTACATTGTTTGGCATTCTCCTTTGATCAAGAAATTAGTATTTTTCAAGTGAAAAAGAATTGTAGATTTTCAGAAATGTACATGGAAAGTGTGACAGATGAAGTGTTCTCGGCGGCAACCGGCAGTGATTTTAGGGTGGCGTTTACTGTGGTTCCGGGGCTTCAAGGTGGGGAATATGGTGGTGCAAAGCCAGGTATATCTATCTCCGGCCATATCCGCAGCGGCCAAGTGATTGTTTTCGGTTCCTATGATGATGTGAATTCGCAGGACGTCAAACCCACGCACTTAAAAAGAGATAGTCTGTTGATTCTGGTCTCACACTTTTTCGTGTGTTTTTAATTATCTTATTTGTTCAGATAGGGTAAACGAGTTAAAAATTTCTAAAATTGTGTGAGAAAGACATAAGTTCAGAATCAATAAGTCATGTATAAGATATTGTTATTGTTTTGTTAAATAGCCAAGACAATTAAAAGGTATATGTAGGCAAATTCACACTTTTGTACAAAGTTCAATTGGGATCCTCCCAATCCCTTTGGGTTAATTTATGAAAAGCTTAGGTTATGTAATATGTACATGTTTAGATCAAAATTTTATAGCACAAAGGTCAAAAACTTGGCTTATGTGTTGATCAAAGGATTTTATATCCTTGTATTGCATTCTACACTATAAAGTTCAAGGGAAGAAGGGTTAAATTATGATGCCTTTTTTAGGTGCTGTTATGCATTGGTAATGACCTTATTTGTGTCTAAGTAAATTGTCATGGATTTAGGTGTTTTAGTTAAATGTAAAATTTATTTAAAGATCTATTTAAAATGCAAATATAGATTGTAGTAATAGTGTTATATTTTGGCAAGTAAATTGATAATTATATAAAACTTGTAGTTAGAATAGTTGTAGAAATTAATATTGTTTTATATTTCATACCCAAGCTTTAATTTTATTGTCTTCAACTTCCTAAATGAAGATAAAAATATAAAAGAAAGAAAGATTACCAATGTAGATGTAATATACATAGTAGTTTCTTCAAAATACTAAAAACTTGGGGGTGTGAGGATTATTTGCCGAATATGATACCAGTTTCAATCGGAAAAGTTATTTGTACATGATCATGCATCTTAGATTCAATATTTAGGAATAATGATTATTACAAATTTTCAAAAAAAAATCTTCATTTAAGAAGTAACTTTATATGTTATTATCAAATTTATCATGTATATATATTCTTTCTTTTTTTTTAGGGTTCATGTATATATATTCTAATTAGACTAATTAGGAAAATCCGGATAAGAAATGATGGTGGCGCGTGGGGGACTAGAGAGAAAACTTTGTATTATATTGTCTCAGCTTAAGTGACAGAGCCCAAGAACAGAAGAAGCAGAGTAAATGGGCTTTGAGCCCACACATGAAAGTGGTTCAATTCAATGAAGATAAGAACTGAACTTTAATTTTGAGCAGAGAGAGACGGTGGTAAAGGGCTCAGGTTGTGGGGCCCAGAAAGCGTCTGTTTTTGTTTTTTTGGACGGCCAGATGTGGGCCCATTGCCTGAAAATTATATGGTATATTTTGGAAATTTCTTCAATTCTTTCTTTCTTTTTTTCTTTTTTCTTTTTTTTTAATTTGGGGAAAGGAGATTCGATCTCTCAATATACAGGTCGAATGTCACACCACATGTAATCAAAGGGTAAAGATGTTCTTTTGTGGGTTCGATACCCAATGATACGCAAAATCTATACTAGCAAGTATACTAGGTCGATGTTGTAGTAGTCAAGGTCGATCCCACAGAGAATAATGATTAATTAATTCCTATGTAAATAATTCTACAATGATCAAAAGCAAGTAAAATAAATCTGACGGTTGATGATGATTTAATTAAATTAAATTAATTAACTAACATAAACAAATAACTTAAACAAGAAGTTTGATAAGAGAAAGATATAAGGCACATGAATTCACTAAATTAACCAATATATTATCCTTACGAGATGTTATTCTAAAGTGAGTTTCATTAATCGATCGATTTCCAATTATATCTAATAACCTCTTTCAAGACTTATCAAACATATTCTCATGAATAAACCAATTATATGTCTATGTTGATTTTAACCCACAAAAACGCATTAAACATATGAAATCATAAAGATCGCACAAACCATACAAGTATATGTCTATCTTGCATGAAATTTATGTTCAGATTATTTAACCTAATTAACAAGGTCAGCTGTCGCAAATCTTCCATGTTAATGTAAAGACAATTTGAGTGGTAGCTAATCACACAAAAGCATTAAGAACAATAATAAGAAATTAATTCCACAACACTCATCGAATAACAAAATCACAAGAATAATATATAAAATTAATCTAGCTACATCATGGCCTTAGAATAAATGTTTAGCTCATACTAGAGAAAAATTCAATAACAAATCAAAACCTAGAATAATCTAATAATGACTTAATTTTCCTAAGACTATTAAAGAGTATTTATAGAACTAGAAACCTGCTAGCTTAAGGTAACTGACATATATTAAAACTCTCTACACTCCTTTAGAGTAGTTGATATAAAATACAACTCTTCAAGATTCTTTAAAGTAGTTGAAGTACACCAGAACTCTTCTAGTCCGTAAAGATCATATCTTCAATTCCAGCAGTTTTTTTTCTTATTCTGCAAGTCGGTTCACTTTTATCCTTCAAAAGATTATTTTGCCCCTACAAATGCAAACACAAATAAGTGAGGATTATATCATTCTAAGTTCAAAACTCGATATGTAAATACTTTTTGAAGCTCAAAATTACTATTAAATTAGAAGAAAATATAGATAAATTTACGAGTTATCACCCAACTCACACAAAATGAAGGATTTAATTTCCTATTCTTGGTTCCTCTTGTATGGGTTCTTATACTCCCCTTCTTGGGGCACCCGCTAGTCGGGCTTCTACTACTCCCTTCACAGGGCACCCGCTCAGCCGGGCTTCTACTTCTACCCTCACGGGGGCTTCTACTACTCCCCTCACGGGGCACCCGCTCAGCCGGGCTTCTATCCGCCCTACATGGGCTCCTCCTCTGGTGAGGTCCAATAAAAAAAAAGATGTTCTTTTGGACTTGTCATCATGGAAGCCTTCCCTCAAAAAACCTTTTGTTCAAAAGGAAAATCTCACAGTGCTCTCTATGCCCCATTTGCGGGTTAGAGGATGAAAACGAAGAACATGTGCTCAGGAGATGTTCTAAAGCCGACAAATTCTGGGAAGATTGGCATTTATATGCTAAGTTTCCATCCTTAAAACTTATGCCTTTTAAAGATTGGCTAAATCATGGAACTGAGCTTACTGGGAACTCATGTTCATATAATATTCCTTGGGCTACTGTCTTTGCTTTTGGTTGTTGGGTACTTTGGCTATCTAGGAATCATACAATTTTTAAGCCTAATGCAAAGCCTACTGACCCCCTTTTGGAAACTACTCAAAAGGCTTTGGAATTTGTTGCTTTGGGAGGGAAAGGTTCTTCTAAGCCTTCTAGATCTAGTGTTATGATTTCTTGGAAACGACCGGGTTGGGGATGGATGAAACTTAATGTTGATGGTTCATCCTTTGGGAATCCGGGGATGGGAGCTAGTGGTGGTATTATTAGGGATCATAATGCGGTTTGGATTGGCGGATTCTGTAGGAACTTAGGCTTTTGTTTCAATAATATGGCGGAGATGTGGGTTTTGAGAAACGGACTTAACTTGGCTAATAATTTGAACATCCGAAAAATTGATATTGAATTGGATGCACAAGTTATTATTCAAATGGTGCATCATGCTGATATTTCAACTCACCCATTGTCTAATCTAATTTATGATTGCAGGGTATTACTCTAGAGGTTCGAGGATTATAGACTATCTCATGTCTATAGGGAAGCGAATTCTTGTGCGGATTGTCTAGCCAAACAAGGAACGAAGCTGCTGTCTAATGAGCTCATTATATTTCAATCTTCACACACTTTTGTTAGCCAATTAGTGTCGATTTATATTTTAGCAAAAAAAAAGGCCTCTTTTGCCATTTTTTTCTTATCTTGATTATATTTTATTCCTTTTATAATAAAAGTCTTTTTATGGACTGTAAAAGTCTTTTTATGGACTGATTTAACTTATCTTGATTTATATTTTATTCGTTTGTAGATGTGCACATTTTCTGATCTTGATTATATTTTATTCGTTTTATAATAAAAGTCTTTTTATGGATTGATTTAACTTATCTTGATTTATATTTTATTCGTTTGTAGATGTGCACATTTTCTGATCTTGATTATATTTTATTCGTTTTTATAATAAAAGTCTTTTTATGGACTGATTTAACTTATCTTGATTTATATTTTATTCGTTTGTAGATGTGCACATTTTCTGATCTTGATTATATTTTATTCGTTTGTAGAAAAATTAAAGAGAGGTTGGGTCCTTACCTTATCAAAAGCAATTTAAATGATCAAAATTTGAAATCAGAATTTCAGAAATCTGCCCCGCTCTTAGTGCGATATTTTCCGAATCCGAACTTCGAATCGATTCCCGTCTGCACTCACTCGTAGCTATCGCGTCATTTTAATATCTTGTGCATCGAAAACGGTCCCTCGGTGACCTCTCCAAGTTACCAGAAAACTCACAAACGGCCTCTGTTCTTCACGGCTAAAAAGTCGTTTCCCTATTCTGTTTCCTTCTTTTTATTTCGCAACCCCCTGACCCCTCTGATACTTGTTTATTATATTCTTTTTAATTTATTTTAATCTTCTCATAATGCTCCCTATCCTCTAAACTTTAAAGTGATCCAAACGTTTTTGTTTCTTTTAAAGTTTCTAATTTATTTCATTATTTATATAATCCCCTGATTCCTCTACTTATTTCTTAATTATTTTTAATTCCCTTATTATACAATATCTTATATACTTAATTCCTTATTTATTTAAGGTGATTTTCTATATATTTTCTATATATTATGTTAACTTTCTTAATCCAATTAAATTCCTTATTTATTTAAGGTGATTTTCTATATATTATGTTAACTTTCTTAATCCAATTAAATTTCTAATTAATTCCAATTCCAATTTCACATCTAATTAAATAACTTGTCTGCGTGATTTACAACTACATCCTCCGATTACGATACGTAGCGAAACGCCCCTCAACAAAACTCGTCTGCGTGATTTACAACTACATCCTCTGATTACGATACGCATCGAAACGCCCTCAACAAAATGTATGAAAAGTATAACACGTAACATGGTTTAGAATTTAATAGACACGAAATCATATAATGTAGCAAAATAATTTCAAGCCAACGTAACAAGTCATGAAAACTTATTTACACGTCACTAACACGTACACAAAAAGTCCCAGGGTATCACAAGTATATGACATTTTTTTTTGGTACCATATATGTATATGTATAACCCCTTTTTTCTTTTATTTTCTAGGAGAATATGAGTAATTTATTTTTAAAAAATATTAATGTTCGATATTATTGTCCCGATTAATCTGATTAAAGATATGAAGGGCGACTTAACTTACTTGACATAAATTGTTCTAAACATTTGACAATCATTGTTGGTTATCAAACTTAATGCATATGATTTTAAACGGATGACTTTCTCTCACTATAGAAGACATCACTTGATAAAAATAATTCTTTTGAGTTATGCGTGCAAAATAATATTCTTGTCTACTAATGAAAACTTGCAATCGAGTATTTTAGTAGGATCACTTTAAAGATTTCATTGATATGAAGCTTCTCTTGGAATTTAGCTACTTAAATCCTTAATAAACACTTCCAACTTTTCTAATTTTGTAAAGACTCTTTAATGAAGAAAGAAATTGAAGATAAATAAATGATGATAAAATTACATCAAAATCGGGAATTATTAATTGATAAGGATAATTTCAACTGGCAGTTTATATATGAGAATTCATTTACAACACAGTCATCAAGTGATATTCGTTCTACCAAAAAGATTCATTTGGTCTGGAAGCATAATTATTGTATTTTTGCATAGATTCTTTCTAGATCGGTTAAAATGTTCAAACACCAGTATATATGAGACTAAAAGAAAAGGAAAAATAAAATGAATGGAGTCATAAATTTCTATATAACATTTACAGTTACGATGGTCCAACAAATTACTCAGCAAAGGTTCTAAATAAATAAAAGAGAAAATATCTCTGTATACAGTTTTTTACCTAACAAAGAAACCTGGAAAAAAAATCCGAACTGCCATTTACATGGCAAGAATTGAAGACATAAGACCACCTTAGGCAGATAGAAACTGGGCTGCGTAAAGCAACCCACAAATAGATTGTACAAGAGAATGAAGATATCGCGCAACTTGAACTTAAGAACATCACTCTGTACCTTAATCTTAACATCGTCCCACCAATGAATAATTCCACGCGATCCTGTTATCGCAATTTCTTGAATATCTATCACGATTGCCACTGCCATCAGTGCCGAATCACTGAGGTTCCTGAAGTCCCAGGTAATAACATGGAGAAATAGAAATTTGTACAACTCGACCCCCCCCACCCCCCGGTTTTATAAAACTGTTCCAACTTTGTTGTTTCACAATTTACGATCATGGAGAGCCGAATTCCACTCGCAAATGAAACTCGTCAAAGATAAACTTCAAATAGGGCTTTCTGAGTAGCCAGCTTTGGGTGGTCGATGATCAGTGGAATCAGAGAGAGCTTCAAGCATTGTTAAAACGTCAGTGGTATCATCCAAGTAATACTTGGCTTTACTTGGTTTCTGTCCAACAGTACAGGCAAATACCAATGTATTTGATGACAGAGCACCATTGCTTATAGCATCCGCAAAAATCTCAAACATATCCTCATCAGATCTATCGTCGCCAATGCATAACACAAAATCAGCCTGTTTTCCTCTATCGGACATTGATTTAAAGATTTTCTCTGCAAACCATACCTTTACCGACTCCCTGATAGTAAGCAAGGCAACAAATGAGTTAATGTATTAGATGATCGGAACAGCAATAGATTTATGAACATTATGCTTCAGGTTTAATTTTAAAAAAAAAAAAAAAAAAAAAACAATCCAACAAGCCAAGAGAATATAATACTAATAATAATAATAAAGGCGTCAATTGCTGCAGCACAAAGTTTGCATCATGTTTTCTCTCCACTTGGTACCCTCTCTAACAAGCTATTTTGACCACAAGAAAGAGGTCAAGTAAATTTCTGGACAGGAATCAAGTCCTTATAACATTTCATAAATGGAAACACCGGATCGATATAGACGACTTAATATGAAAGATAACATGCTAATTAGAATTCAGGCTGAAACTAGATTACGCCTAAACCATAGACAGGAAGAAGAAACAAAACTGTTCTAAGGAACATCAAGAATATAGATAATAGTACCAATGACTTATCAGCCTTGGTCTTGATAATACTTCTTGAATCAACACTAATGAAGAAATTACCAAAAGATGAAAAACTAAAGAGTAAATTAATACAAAACCACTTATTTAGATCCTCTATTCCTGCCGGATAATTGATCTTAAATCATCAGGAATGTTATCTCATCTTATTGAACTACAATTTCTGCAATAAACATCCCTCTATTATAGCAACATCAACAAGTCCCAAAAGGAATAGTGAATATCATATTTTGTTGGCTTTTCAGCACTTCCAAACTCATTTCTAAAGCAGTTGAACCACATAATTTTCAAATCGTCTCTATTATGATACAGCATCTAATGCAACTTTCAGAGGATATAAGAAAAAATATTTCTGCAAGACAGCAACTTTTTTCTCTAAAAAAACTACGATATACTTAACTAGAAGTGCAAGGCGCATGCAAGCATGAACATTACCAAATCATTTAGGAAAGAAACACCCCGTACAGCAAGACAAAAGCTAAAATAAAATAAAATAAAAGCACACAACACAAACTGAGAAACAGAGGAGCACTAGAAAAGGTTCAGGTCCTCTTATTTGCCAAATGCAATGTCTGACAAAATGCTATTCATTTATCAGCAAGTTTCTCTAAGGTGGAGGACATAAATGGATAGTCAAAACACAGTGAAGTAGGAAGATGCATTCGTGATGAATTGAAGCACTAACTTGATGGTCAATTTGTCACTAGAAATCCCTACTCTGACATCCGAAAGTCTAAGAATCTAGAAATTCAATAATCATATTTCTCTGTCTCAAAGGATCAAATTAATGCTCTCGCATTAGGTTCTAATATTCCAGGAGAAAACTTAAAGATACATTAACTAGAAATTGCATCCAATATTTTCAGAAAACCAAAAAAAATAACAATAATAATAATAACAATAATCAATCAAAAAGGTCACACATATTTCTAGGAAGAAGTAGTAGCCATACTTCATGAAAAAGAGCACAAAGACGATACTGAATAGAAGTATCCAAAGATATACCTGAGGTTTGACTTCAACAATGAACTGACCACCCTTCACTGCTACAGGTTCGTTTGCCAGCACACTTTCAAGGTGGTCTAACATTTCCTTTGCTTGACTAGATCCAAAACCTGCATCTGCATCCCTATGGTGCCAGACAAGTGCACTCTCTTTTGTTTCAATATAAGAACCATCCGTAGATTCAGTGTATAGTTTCATAACAGGTTCAGCCATCTGCATCCAGCCAAAGTCATTGCCCTGACCACAAGTTTCCCATTCTTCATCCGCAGGCCACCTAACATATCAAAGTCATTAGCCCAAACCAGAAGTCTATTGGCAAATAAAACGCAAGAATTACATCATAAGAAGATAACATACCTCAAATAATATCCATGTTCAGCAGCTATACCAAGATTCTTGCACGGAGAAAACCACTTGCTTAAACTATCCCTTGCACGTCCACTGACAAGAAACACCATATTTTTCGGATCATCACAAAGATTTTTTACGATTGCAATAACCGCCTGAGTAGGGGCCATATTAATAGAGGTATGTGGCATCAGTGTCCCATCATAATCCAAAAATATAGCCCTGTTTTTAGCCCTTGAATAAGCAGATGCAATGGCATCAATAGATAGCTTTCTGAAATTAGGATCAAGTGCAACCACCCTGAATCCAAAGCTCAAACCTATACCCCAACAACGCCGTCTGAAATGGTCCTTGCATGTTCTTTCCAAATCTTGAAAGAAGCTCCGCGCCCAGTATTCTACATCATGGCTGCTGACATACTTATAGTGCTTCTCATGACGCAAATGTTTCTCTGCATCGGCCATTGAAATTGCCTCGTTTAACGCTTGAGCTGTCGCTTCAACATTCCATGGGTTAACACGAATTGCTCCACTCAGTGAAGGAGAACATCCAATGAATTCAGATACTACAAGCATGCTTTTTTGGGGGGCATTTGAATCTGAAGAAGACTCAGTTCCAGAGTTCCCTTGTCTGCAGACTATATACTCATACGGAGTGAGGTTCATCCCGTCCCTTACGGCTGTGACGACAACGCATTCTGCAATGGTGAAATATGCAGCTCGTTCAGTAAGAGAAACTGGCGTATCAATGAAGACAATTGGTTCATAACCAGGTTGCCTGAAGTTATCATTGATTCTCTTGCAGCTTGCTCGTATTTCTTCTTGTATTTCCTCAAGATCCTTACCCTTCCCTCGAGCAGGATTTGCAATCTGTACCAGCACTGCCCTTCCACGCCATTTAGGATACTGAATTAGCATTTGCTCCATAGCCAGAATCTTCAAATCGACACCTTTGAAGATGTCCATATCGTCAACGCCGAGCAACACAGTTTTCCCTTCAAATTGTTGCTTCAGTTCTGTAACCCTCCACTCTTTATCTGCAAGCCGCAACACCGATTCGATCTGTCCCATGTGAATTCCAACAGGCATGATTTTTATCCCCACTGTCCTTCCGTAGTAATCTAGCCCAATGTAACCTCTTTTTGACTGGTACTCCAACCCAAGCATCCGACTACAACAAGAAAGGAAATGACGTGCGTAATCAAAGGTATGGAAACCGATTAGATCAGCATTCAGCAATGCCTTGAGTATCTCCTCTCTTACTGGCAGTGTCCTGTAAATCTCCGATGAAGGGAAGGGACTGTGAAGGAAAAACCCCATTCTTAACCTGTTGAAACGCCTCCTCAAGAAGGTTGGCAACACCATTAGGTGATAATCATGAATCCAAACATAGTCATCATCTGGATTAATCACCTCAATTACCTTTTGCGAGAAGATTTTATTAGCCGCCACATATGCCTCCCACCAGGAACGATCAAATCGACCCCCGTGACTAGCGGAAAAGGGAAGCATATAGTGAAATGATGGCCACAAATATTGTTTACAAAAGCCATGATAATACTTTGCCAAAATGTCAGAAGGTAAAAATGCCGGTACACATTTAAATCTATCCAAGAGTAACTGCGAAACGTCATCCTGTTCACTTTGATCCACCTCAACTCTCAAAGAACCTACATAAATAACCTCCATCTCATCTGGTAAACCATCTTTAATATGCCATAGTAAAGAATCATCATCCCAACTAAAACTCCACCCCGTATTATCCGGCCTTCGCTTCGCCTTTACAGGAAGCTGATTAGCCACAATAATAATCCGGTCCACGACAACAGAGGACTGAACATCTGATGCAACACTTAAGGCTGGATCATCATCAAGCTCAGAAATGACCCCTGCGACAGTCATTACCCGCGGAAGTCGCTTCCTTTCCCCCCTTTCCCGGCCCATTACCGGAAAATTCCCAGATGCTAGATCTAATAAATTAGTATATGATCTGGACATCATCTTTACACAACCTCTAATTCAACAAACAACAGAATGAACCTCCCAACGATACGAACAACTTAAATTCCCCTGAAATGTGCATAATCAAACAAAACAAATTAAAAAAAAATGGACAACGAGTTGAAAATAAGCTAACATAAAAAATAAAAAAAAAAAAAAAAACAAGATCCATGAAATCAAATAGAGCCCCGAGGCCCCGGGCCATATGGGGTGGTACCAAAGGGCGAGTCTATAGATGGCCATTCCTCGGGGACAGAGAAGGGGTTATGGGAGCGCTCGTGATCGCAAAACAATAAATGTGACATGAAAATCCAAACATTGAAGCTGTAAATTGATTAATGATTATCCCAAATTAAATAAAGCTCTAACATGCATGAAATTTAATAATCTTTGACAAAGAAATTAATTAAAATTTCCAATAATTAATTAAAATTTCTAAGAAATGGAAACTTGAAATCTATACCTTTTGCAGCTTTCTTCTTCCTTCTCTTTAGGATCTGAGGTTCAAAATCTCCAAAAACAACTCAGCTTTCATAAGTTAGAAATAAATCTAGGGTTTATAGTATCTATTTCTTCTTCCTCTTCTCTGTTTCTCTCTCTAAAAATGCAGTTGTCTCTCTCTCTCTCTGGGTCTCTCTGTGTATGTTTCACAGATTTTTCTTGAAAATAAAAAAGGAAAACAAATATAACAACTGGATAAGGTCGGCCAGCATGCACTTTGTGGTGCCAGCTGGGCACACTGGTACTACAATTTTTGTCACGCGTTGTTCCTAACCATCCGGTTCTGTGATGACATATAGGACATTGAATACAAAATTTTAACGGTTTAAACTTTTTTGTTGAATATAGGTTTGATTTTAAACACTTATCACGTTAAATATATGGTATATATTTAAAGATATGTGTTAATCAAAATAAAATATCTATTTCATCCTTAATACAAATAGTTAATAAGGAGAGAACAAAACATCTATTACAACTTTAGTACATGTAGTTCAAAATGAGAGAATACTGGTTACATTTAATTTAACACATATACAAAAATATGTAATATTTATCTAAAAAGTGTTCAATATATACTAATTTAATGCGTTCATCACTATAACACTACTGAATTTTTTCGAGTTGGATCATTAATCTTTCTCTTTATTATAAACAATTTATTTTTTTGAAATTTGTAGAAAAATTTTAAAATTAAAAAATAAATCTAAATATATAAAATTATTTTTTATTAAACTGTCAAATAATTTAATTAGAACATGAAAATTAATTGTTTTGATATACTATTTAACTACGAATATCTGTCTACACAATATTAACACAGATAACACTTTCGGTCATAAATGGGATGAATTTCAAACCAATACAAATCTAATCTAAGTTCACCCAGGAGGCAAATTTGGTTGTTAGCCGTACAGCTCGTGCCGAGCTTCCAGCTTGGCTACGCGTCAACCCACTGAGCCTTTGATCATGTGTAATGGCACACATAGTTTTAACCACAATATGAATAGTGTATATTCCAGTAAAATCTTGACACGCATGATCAGAACTTGTAATCTGCCACATTGACATAAATTGGTTGATAGAGATTGTGCAATGGTGCTATCTCTGATGTAGACGATGGTGACTCAAAGTGGGGACAAGGGTGTTGGGAGGCCACGTGGCGGCCCCGGGATAAAGATGGCGGGATAAGGTGCAGAGGGTCACAGTAGAACATGACCTGGCACTGACGTTACATCAGCCGTTACGCCATCTTATCTATTTTCTTTTTTATCGAGAATTCAGTATTTAACCCAAACTAATTTGATAAATTTCAAGAATAACAAATTTAATAAAATTACGGATCTTTTGTGTCACTTCCTATTTTTATTGTATACATTTTCATTTATACATCCTAAACTAAAAAAAAATAACGAAAATGATTAAGGGTTAAAATTAATTGACTAAATTTTTTTAAAAACCCAAATTAAACAATATTTACCTTTGTTGGCATAAGAAATTCAACGAATTATTTACGATGTCACGAGTTATTTACAATTTTGCCTTGATTTAATCAATTTAGCCAATTGATTTTAACCCCCTAGCAAACCCCAAAAGATAATATTCTCACTTGGGGCTTAGGTCCAAGTTCGATTCCGGTATCTCCCTTCTTAGGGCAATAATATTCTCCCTTCTTTGGGCAAGTCCTCCTCCTCTGGTGAGGCTAGGCAATACCCTCCCCAGGCATGGGGTGCGCTACAATCTTCCTTTCTAGGGTACTCTCGCTGCTCTACCCTTCGGGGTTCCGCCCTCGGGCGTTCAAAAAAAAAAAAAAAAAAAAAAAAAAAAAAAAAAAAAACCCCAAAAGATAAACTTTACGTGTGAACACAATATAATTTAGATGTGAATACGCTATCCAAAGCTTCTATGGCTTTATTTATGATATTTTAATTAAGGAAAATTTCATTCATATAATCTAAAATAAAATGTAAACTCTATGAGTAAATTAATAGATAATAACTATGAATGTAATCAGTGGCGGAGCCAGAAATTTATCACTGGGGGTAAATTTCTTACTGAAATTTTTTTTGGGAGCGAAATACCATATTTATAAGAAAATATCACAAAAAATAATTTTTTCCTATAGAAAATTCGTCGTTTTTAAAAATGTCTCCGCCACTGTTTATACATGTCACGAATCTTTACGTGGACAGAAAATAAAATTTTATTATTAAAAAGCAAGACAAATAGTGCAAGAATACTTTTATCAAACTCAAAGAGAAAAATGAAGGAAAATGACTAATAAACTACTACCCTAAATTAAATGATATATAAGAAGCAAGAATCCATCGAAATCATGACCAATATCTCTTTTTCAAAGTCCCTTGAGAATAATAATGAAGATGCCAATGGACGAATTTTTTCAACCCCGTTTTAAATTCGTTTTGGGTTGATACCCAAGTTCTTTATGAGCATAGCTAATATTAGCATGGGTAAAAATAATATCCCCATTTCTAGGTAAAAGTTGAACAATCCAGGATTTTCAATCCAGGATCCGGAAGCAATTGTTCAATATCAAATTCAACTATTTCATCTCTAACATTTTCCACATTAGTTTCAAGTAAATCCTCTCCAACATCTATTTTTTTTTTTTTTTTTATCAATTTCAATATCATTTTCATCTCCAATCTCAACCCTTTTATCCCTAACAACCCTTTCACTAGTTTGTTCCGAACAAAACGCAAATTTACGTTTAATTACGAATTTATTCATATATACATGAATAAGAATTGTACTAGTGAATTTACATTTAATAACCAATATACTAGTGAATTTTAATTATATTAGTTTATACAAGACTACTAGTGGAAGTTCAAATCAAAATTATTTCTATTTTAAAAAATGAGACATTTAATTTTGGACATAAAAAAATAAAAATTGTACATTCAAATCCAAATAAAGTGAGTAATAAATAGCATTTTTTTTTTATAAATGTGCCCCCATCAGGCCCCACTGTATCTCCGCCAGTGAATGTAATATAATTCGAAAATGTCACAGAAAATGTCATAAAATTTTTGTGTCGTGAATACAATAAAGTGTTGCGAAAGATTTACTCTTTTTTTTGCTAAATGCGAAAGATTACTCTTACATGATGGGAACTTGGGACCATTTAAACAACGACCTCTTGCGGTGACCACCTTATCTTATGTGGCAGCACGTGGTACGTATTTTTTCCCAGTCCGGCTCCTATGCGGAACAGTCAAAGTTCCGCACGTGCGGAACAATCTCAGACGTCGGATAAAATTTTGAACGGTCCAGATTTAGAGATAGAAAAGTTGCGACTGACTTTAAAAATAATAAAAAAAAACTTTTCTCTCTCCAGATCAAGACCGTTAAAAAATCTCATCCGACGGCTGGGAGCGTGTCCCGCACCGTTTGGAACAAAAGGTGTCCCGCATAGGAGCCGGGAGCATTTTTTCCTTAGTCCAGTTTGATATTTGGTGAAAGATGGTGGGTGGTCTTTCTAGTTCAACGAGAACGCCTAGTTAGACTAATGAGACAAGAAGAATTGCAATGTCTGTTTTGCCCCTTGGAAGTTCATAATTGGTTTGGAAGTTTGAGATGATTAAGGGTAGTTTGGGGAATTCATAGTGATGACAAAGGATATATAATTGGATATAGTAGCATTCAAAGTCCAAAGAAAATTCAGGTGGATGGATATGGATGGATGTCCCTTTGACTCATTTGGCCACATTTACCTAATTTATGATGGTTTGTGGAGACAAAACTATTTTTTGTTAAACATCCCTAACTATGACCAAAATAACTCTATCTACCTTCTAAAATTGTCATGGCAATTTGTTTAAAAAAGAAAATAAAAAAAAAGAAGAAAATGTTACTCCCTCCATTCTTTAATATAAATTTTTTTAGGAGAATAAGCGAAAATTAAGAAAGCAAAATTCAAGTTATTTTGTTAATTAGAATACTAATATTATTATTTTAAATAAAACGTGTATGCCACTAATTCTATTTAAGAGAGTAATATTGATATTTTGTCATACTTAATAGTTCTGCTATTCGGAATCAAATGTACTACTCTACTTGGATGTTAAAAATGGATATGTATCTAACTCGATACTCAAAATGTATTTTAAGTGGAGAATGGGTTTCTCATCCTTGTAAGAAACAAACTCACTAATTAGTCAATGTAAAATTTCAAAATAATTTGTTACGCTCAGAGTTGGAAATTTAGAGTATAAACATAAAAAATATCGATGGAACATATTAGATTAGATTTTGATACCATGTTAAAAATGAATTTGGGTTTAACTGTGGTGATCAAGTTTATTATATATATATATATATATATATAAGGGTTCTTGACCTCAACGTTTGTAACCAGGAATGCATGTTCACCTAATCAATTGAAAAAAAAATATAATATTAAGTAGGTCCCCTAATTAAGCATTTATGACATCATAGCATTCTCTTATATTTTTTCTTGTTGACAGGGACGAAGTCAGGAATTTAGCATTGGGACGAAAAATGTAACAGTTATATCGAATTACATATAAAAACTGCAAAATAATTGTTGAGGGGCGAATTTGATCAAATATTCCAAACTACATATAAAATTTACTATATTTAGTAATATTTTTAGAATTTTTTTGCGCGACTGCCACCCCGCCCCTTGTCTTCGTCCCTGCTTGTTGACAAGGATGGTATATTTTGTGGAATATGTTTGATATGTATAGATTTTTTGTTTTGGATGAATGGATTTGGTTCGATTTAGGGGAATATGCTTTGTTTACCTTAAGATGTACTTGTAACTTTTTGAATGTTATAATATCTTTGCAATATTAAATAGTAGTGGCTATATGAGGTTTTTCCCTTTGCACATTCCTATGGTATATTCCATGCAAGAGCACCACCAACTGATCCATTTGACTTGCTTTTTATGAGCTACTTTTGCCCCCAAAATTATGCAAACTCTCTATTTCACTTTTTAAAGCTTAGTATGGGAGGAAATGTATTGAGACCTCCAAACCAAAGATTTGGAGTTTGATTATGTTAAATTGGATGTTTGATTCATATTTATTGCAGGAGAGTGATGATTTGTCTGTTGTTTGCAAGAATTTCTTGTTAAGTACTCCCTCTATTCCCTATTAATTGTCGTTTAGGAGATATCTAGGTATCCAAATTAATTGTCGTTTGAGGTTCTTTTATTAGTTGTCAACAATTTATTTCAATTATACCCTCAACATTTTCCTTTCTTTTCTTTATGATGTATTAGTGAGAGAGAGGGAAGGTGGGGTAATATTGGAAGTTTAGGTGAAAATGACAACTTTCTTAATTTTCTCAAATTGTCTAAAGAGTCTTATATTTAGGAATGGAGGGAGTAGTAAAGTGTCTTTTTTAACATTTTAGTCCCATTAGTAGGGAAAAATTCCTTATGGGACGGTCTTTGTGGGTACCCGTAAGACATTAAGGCCTGCGGGACCTACCCTACTGGTGGGTCCTATCTCAAATTATGTGAGAGGAGTGTGGGGTCGTACCCACAAGGTCCGCCCCATGCCAGACCTTCCCCATTAGTAGAGCCAATAATACTTGGATAAAAAAAAAAGGAAAAAAGGATAGAAGGAAAGTGGGTGCTTTTGTTGTTGAACACTTCTGATATGTACCGGGTCCACTGAACCATGCGGTACAGATTTGGCCACATCACTGCATTTCCTTCTCTCTCCTCATTCTGCAGGGATGTGGCCAAATCTGGATCACATGATCCATATAGACCCGATCCATATCAGAATTTTCCTTTGTTGTTACCCGTTTGGAGCGCCCAATATCTGCTAGCGACTAATCCCAATTCGGTCTGCGAAGCAGCCACAGAGTCTGACTCTTCTAAGTAGTACCTGAATCCTGGAACTCTTACATGGCACTCATAGCCGGGACAAAATTGACAGCAGAAATCCAACCAAAGAAATTCGATTCCTGGTCTGCGGTGTAGCATTGATAACACGAGTAACTAGTCAAACTCGAGGGTTGGAAAGTAAGTACTTAGTATGGAGGGAAAGTCGTTTAAGTAACAATTTAATGTCGAGTACTTGATTAGTAATTAAGAAATTGTGACCATGACAACTAAAAAAGATAAAGATAAAAGATAAAAAGTACTTGAGATGAGAAACATTATCCACATGACACATAAAGTATCTATCCAAAAACTACAGGATCTTTTTGGGTGAACAAAAACTATAGGATCTGAATATGGCACAAGTAGCTAAACAACTAAAAACAGAACATACCTGTATAGGAATTTTCTTTTGAGACAAAATGGATCAAAAGGATTATGATTATCCAGAATAACCATGTTTAACTTATTGCAGATAAGAACTAAGACAAGAATTAAGAAAGCCTCAATCTTGTCTTAATAGGAAGCATTTCTAAACAATTGAATCCAAAATGTTTCTTAGTTATTCTCTCTTCAATCTATTTAAATTCAATAAAAAATGTCACTTTCATATCCAACAAAACAATAGAAATAAAGAAAAGTATACAAAAGAATCAACCAACAGGACAGCATTAATTAGCTCATTATGTTACCGATGCTTAATGTAACAATTTCATCATTTCTAACTAGTTTTACAATTTCTTGATACTACTAATCAAACTCCTGAAATCAAAATGCCAGCTAACCGGAATATGATTTCGATTGAATTGGCTAAGGAGGGAGGGGGGGGGGGGGTTGGAAAATGGAAGGAGACATATCAATGGATACCAATATTTGATGGTTTAGCAGCATTTGCCTTGAGCATTTTCAGCTGGTGCAAATAATCTTCCTACTTCTGTATGTAACACATTTTTGTACTCGATAATTAATCGATTTAAGTTTTAGCATATTATGTATAAGACCTTAACATCATTGAAATTGTTCGAATAACTTTGGGCAGTTTGCGTTGCCAGTGGCATCGAGCACAATAACATTTTTAAGGGCGGTTATAGCAGCTTTCGCGATATTTGTTCCCGGAACAGTTTTTGTGAGCAATGATACTGTTAATTCTTAGTTATCCTGGAATCGACTATTATAGCTTGTGTAGGTGCATTCTTATTGTTCAAGTGCCTAAAGATTGGGTTACTACGCGATGAAAATGTGAGAAGAGGATTCAGATCTTCCTTCCTATCTACTTTGGAGTAACCGGAGGGCTTCTTTGCTTTTATTATTATGTATCAGGTAGTAATCTGCTTAAATAAGCGATGTATGTATAATTGTCACATTTGATACGCAGATCTTACCACATAATTGTCACATTTTACATTTGACAATGGCCACCTTGATTAGTCTCTATCATATATTCATATGCAGATAATTCGCGATATATATTTATAATTTGTAACATTATTACCAAGTTTTATGAGTGTCAACTTGTGTGCTACCATAGTCGCGGTCACAGCAGCCACATTACTACTAATGCAATAGTCTGAATTCAATCTGCATATTAACTTGATCGCGTTAACTTCCAATGAATGTTTCAAGTTTGCTGGCAATGGTAGCTTTTTGTGGTTCCTTAAGATTGAAGAAATGTTTGAGAGATTTTATGGAAATGAGAGTTCTTGATATAGTTTACGAGGAAGACGAGAGAAGTTGGCCTTCCCCACAATATGTAGCAGATCCTTATGAACTTATTATTCAATCGAATCCTCGATTAGTTATGACAGGGCATTCAATTCCATTCAGACATCTTCTCATGTCTTCACCTAATCGATTAGTTCAGACAAGAAACATCGAAAAACATTGAAAAAGCAACAACAAAAGATAAAATCTTTGATCATATTAAATCAACCCCTTTTCCAGTTAAGTAAACTGATTTCTTCTAGCACTATTATAATTCGCAATGGATCGCTGTTTCTGATGCATTTTCATTCAATGTGTTGGATATCCAGGTAATGAACTACGATAAAAGTACTCCTATTCCCCTTGCTCTAGCTGAAAAGTTCGATGACACGAAATATTTCTTTGTTTTTCCCATTGCTCTTATCATCCTGCATCTTCGCGTACATTTTACTTCCTCAATTTTTCACAAAAAAAACAAGAAAATGAAAAGAAAAGTGCAAAAAATCAAGAAGAATGAAAAATGTTATTACAAATTTTTTTGTAGGCTCATCCAATCTGCAAATGAAATTGGTTCTTTAATGAGCCCATTTGGAGTCATTCTTGATGTTTTCAACCATAGAGAAAAGTACTCAAATGGAGAAAATGTGGTACTATATCTATATTAATATCTTATAAAACCAAAATAGAAAGTAACATGTTAACATTTCCAACGAGAAAATGATTATAAATTTGTTGGTTTATGATATTGACAGAGTTCATTAGTGATAATATGGTGGATTAGAGCAGTTGGAGGACTTGGTACATCAATATGAATTTTTCTTTATGGTTTGAGTCTAATTCAATGTCTCGGTAGCAGGGTAACGTACATTAGTAGCCAACCTGCTAGAAGTAGTTAGTAATGTGGTGTGACATTCGACTTACTTGTTGCGATATCGAATCCCCCTTCCCCAATTAAAAAACCAAAAAAAAACGTACATTAGTAACTCGAGGAATGGCTTCACAATTGTCTAGTGTAGCAACAATGGTTATTGTTTCTAGAATGAAATTTCCAGTTTCAAGTGTTCATACTTTTATTGGAGCTTTAGTAGGAGTTGGCATTGCTGTTGAACCCCAGGTAACTTTTCTTTTTCTTTAATTTTCACTCTTCATTTTGGTAACTAGTGAAAATCCTGCTAAAAAATGTTACAAGTATCCATATTTCCCATCATTTTGAGAAAATGACAAATTAAGTCCACAAATTTTGGGGTCAACTTGGTATGATTCACGAACTTTTATTTTGAATATTAAGGTCCACAAATTTTTTACGGGCAATCTTTATGATCCTGCTTCCATATTTCACCACTTTTTTCCGGAAATGAAGCACGTGTCGCTACATGGCGGTAAAATTATGCACTCACACACTTACACATTCTTGAATCTGTGCAACACACGTGAGGCAAAAATTGGTGGATTGTACAGATTTGAAAGTGTATGAATGGACAATTATCTATGTGACGGGCACATGCTTATTTTTGGTCGAGTATGACGGCAGGGATCATAAAGGTTGCCCATAAAATATTTGTACCTTAATGACCAAAATATACGTTTTCGGACCATACCATATTAACCTCAAAGTTTGTGGACCAAATAAGTCTCTCTCTCTCTCTCTAACATCCCCTGATTTTTCAATGTTAATTTATTTATTGTAGAATGTGAATTGGAAGCTCCTATTGAAATTCTTAGGTGGATGGATTGGTACAGTGATATTTTTCTTATGTATTTATTTGTTGTTTATGCTATGTAGTACCCTAATGTTTTTGATAAACTATAGTATGCTACACTAATTAGTTTGTTTATTTTTGTTAAATAACTAATTGCTTTGTTTAGCTCCATTGGATTTGATTACAATAATTGTACATGCCTCGAAGGTGTTTAATAGTTGGTCTTTGAAGTTTTTTATGGTAATGTTTCAAGAGAAAACTAGTTTCAGGAGTAGAATTTACATAGTTACGGATCAAAAGTTGTTATGTATTACCAAATAAATCAATTTGGTTTATAGAAGTCAACACCGTGCTGAATCAATTTTCACTATCGGGTACTTTATCCGATGATTAAAATAACTGTTTAGAAACAGCTTCACAGAGTCATCTGTCAACACCGGAGCCAAAATGCATTGAAATAGGCCAACAACTTCAAATTCTTACGTAATGGATACTATCTGCAGCAAGGCATTTATCATTTCACAGGATTATCAATATATCAAGATCTGCAATTTTATGTTAAATCAACAAAATTACAAAGAGATTTGGGAAAATGAATTTTCAAGGTGGAAAAGACAATCATTACCAAACATTTGCAGAATCAAATTTGAAACCTAGCTAGAATGAGAACTACCACCATAAACACACCAACCCTATCACCCTTGTCTTTTCTTAAGTTTTGTCAAACTTCTGAACTTTACTTCATTCTTAATCATTGTTCAAGATTGTTATGATATGATATTTTCCATCTAACCAACTCCCCCTACCTCCCACTATATTACAAAGGTTGTATACTTGTAGAAATTCCAACTAAATTGACCAAAATGCCCTCCAAATCTCAATCGAATTAGTCGAGATAATAATGCCTGTTTATCATATTTTAAAAAAACATCATTGAACTTAATTTAATAGGGTACAACCCATGCGTTTAATAAAGCCAGATAAGAAATCATGTGGTATTAAGCACTTGAAAGTATATGCAAAATTGATTTGATAATTAAAAGGCCCTTGTAATAATAAGAACCATATAATAAGATTGATGTGAGGAAAAAGAACCAAAGATCAGAGAGTTCTGACTTGTGATGCTTCAAGTTAAAGAATTAAAGAAGTCAACCATGAACCTCAAATATTTATCTCCCATGATGTGCCAAGGCACTATTACCAACACCACGGCTCCAGTGCGGAACGGAAAATGTTCCGTACGTACAGAACGGATTCTTATCTGTTGGATTAAAATTTTAACGGCTGAGATTGATTTAGAAAAAACATTTGTTCGCGTGAACAAGTGTTTTTAAGTTAACAACACCTCTTTTTAAGGCAAAAAGAAAATGTTCCGCACATGCTGAAAAATACCTGTTCTGCATAGGAGCCGGACTGTATTACGAAAGTCCTACTATTATTTTGATTTGATTGCATTAATCATGTGAGTAAGACTTTATTTAAAAAAAAATAAATATCGGTATTCAATTATTTAACAACTAATTTGACTGATCTGATAAGAATTTCTAAAAACATGTAACAATTGTCATTTATGTCGAATTAAAATTTATGGTCATGAGCGAATACTACAATTATCACTCCAGAGTATCGAACTATATGATATTGAACAAATGACTTCTTTCGCTGGAACATGCATCACTTGAGTAAAACCCTTTTTGCAATTCTATTATTTCTTGTATAAATTCATCTCAACATGCTACCTCTAAGATCCTCCCTCCAATATCCTATTCATTAAAAAACATCATAAAAAATGCTTGGAAAACTATCTTTCTTTCTCCTCCTTATCCTCATATTCATGGGATTTCCAAGTAATTCTTCTGCAAGAACCTTCACAAATCAACCATTACCAGCATCAGACATTCAGGGATTGAATTTTCAGGTATTGGCAAAAGGTCAAATTCCTCCTTCAGGTCCGAGCCATAAGGGACACAGAAGGGTACCAATTTCCAGGAGACAACTCTTGAACAAAAGTTCTGAAGAGTATTTAAAATGTCTTCACTAACAATATCATAGAAAAAGTATCGGTTAAAGAAGAGACAGTGGTGCAGTTGGCTTATGCCCACTTCACTTTCGACTCTCTCGGAGCAAGTCGCGAGTTCGAGTCACCTAAATACGGCAGTTGCCCTGGAGATTTTAAAAAATCCTACTACACATAGTCATATTTTATATGTATTTCAGAATATTTGTTCAAGTTCGCCCCAAACACCTTTTTGCAGTTTTTATATGTAGTTATGCTATATTATTGCAGGTTTTTGCCCCAAGATGAAAGTTCTGACTTCGTCCCTGTGTCATACACCATAAATGTGTCCTGCTGTCAGACTTGTCCCCCTCATATCCTAATTGGATTAGTCAAATTAAGAAGAAGTCTTTGTTTTTTCATATTTGTCTTTTTTTTTGGTTGGATATTTTGTTGTAATTGATTTTTACTTGTAATACATACATTATGAAGATCTTAATAGTTCTTTACATGGTGTTTCCTTTCTGGTTTAAATATTCGTTGTTCTTTTGGTCACATTGGAACTTTTCTTCCTCTACTGGTTTTATCAAGTACTGCTACCAAATCAAGGCAAATGTGCATTCTTTTTGTCACAAATGATACCATCCAATCCAGTAGCTAGTGGTAGCTGGTAAGCAAACTACTAATATCAAAGTGAGCTCTCATATCCGACTTTACTTGTAATTAATAATGTGTTGATAGGCTAATGAGTTACTGGTCTAGTAGCCAAGGTCGAGGCCTCATGATATAGTGAATCTTTTTTTAATATGTTAAGGGATTTTTTTTTAAAATTTGGGCCCCATAAAATGAGAGGCCCGGTTGTGTATGGCACCTTGGGCCTATACAAATCCGGGCCTGGAGAAAACTAAGCGGGCGGGACTGCCTTTTTTTTTGACATTAGAACACAAAAAAAAATGGAAATGGACTTGCACTACTTACTAAGATGATGATTATCTTGCACGGAAATTTGTTTGAGGAACCTGAATTTTTCTTTGCTACTTTCAGCAAGAAATTTGAATTTCAGTGCAATCTGTTCTCACTAGAAAGTATACATACAAAGAATGTAATGAATGAAAATTTGTTTGGCCCCATGGAAGCCAGAAAATGTATCATGAGCTTGATTTTCAAGCAAAAAGGAAATCGACTTAAGCGTAACGTGTTGTATGACGGTAACTTATCTCGTGATTTAATTATAAGTTTAGGAGTTTAATTTTATTCCTAGGAATGAAGCACATTTCAAGCTATTCGCTTACCTTCTTAAAGAGTTCTCGCGGTGAATGAATTAATCACTGCTTATAAACAATGTATGGTCTAATATATGAAAAAAAAGGAAATGGACTTGTACCTTTATGTCATTTTTTTATAATTAATTTTCACTTCTCTTACAAAATATGCACTTCGATAGATTTTTCTATGATTGATCGCAATAAAATGAGGGAGTCGATAATTTGGTAAATTTGTAAGTTTCTTGGTGTATGATCATTTGGTGACTTTTCACAAGAAAATTATTGAGATTATTAATCAAAAGTTGGCCATCATTTCAACGCAATTTCTTTCACATTGACAGATATCTAATACCGAAAGTAGTTAACTACCCACTAAAAACTCGATAAATAGCGTGATATTCGATTCCCCTCAAAAAAATTTAATTCGCATGTTGCAGAATTAAATTCCCTTCAAAGTAGTAGTTTTTTTTGTTTTTTTTGTTTTTACGCCCGTTGGGCGATTGCCCCCAAGGGGAGAGAGCGGGGTACTCTAGGTAAGGAGATTGTAGCATGCCCCATGCCTGTGGAGGGAATTTTAGCCTCACAAGGAAGAGAATTATTTGCCCCAATAAAGGGGAGGTATGGGAATCCCCGACCCGTGTTCGAGTAGCTTTACCACTTGAGGTACCTGATTCCCCCCTTCAAAGTAGTTAACTTCTCCATTTTAGTTTTTAAAAAAAAACTACACACTAATCTGAAAAATCATTTAATCACATATCCTCAATACCAGACAAGATGTCTGTTGTCAAGTATCACACATTCGCCTAAGAATTTCACCATTATATTTAATTTTTAAATTTCATAAAAAAAAAATGACACATGACAACTCATTATTAGACAACTCGTTATTAGCGAGGTAGAAGATTAAACATTAAAATGCGACACAAGATATATCTGAATTCAAATGATTCTATGGGCAAGTTTTAGCCAAATTAGAAACTGTCTAGGCTAACCAAAAAACTCATTCACATTTGCTTTGAAAGCAATTTAAACTATTCAACCTCTGCTAATTTACTAAACATGGGTTTGTTGTATGATACTTCCATACTCAACTTTCAAATAAAGTTGCATCAAAAGTAAAAAAATTCCATCTAAAGTTGTTGTAAAAACAGAAAGCAAATAGTAAAAGTAGTAAGAACGACACCTAAAAGAAAACTCTTTTATTAACATTAAATTTTTTTATATATCAAAGTTAATTTGTAAACACACAAAGTAGATGCTAAACCATTCTTTCTGCTTTTCTTGAAATTAATTTTTACTATACTATACGTCTTTATGTAATTTTTTTTTTTACCTCACCAAAGGAGGGAGCCCAAGTAGGGCGGATAGAAGACCGGCAAACCGGTTGCCCCAAGAGGGGAATATAAGTGCCTCACACAAAGAGAACCAAAGAATTGGAAATTAAATCATGCCCCTTTGTGTTAGGGGAATATAAGTGCCTCACAAAAGAGGTAAATTAGAAGACCGGTTGCCCCAAGAGGGTAATATAAGTGCCTCACGCAAAGAGAACCAAAGAATTGGAAATTAAATCATGCCCCTTTGTGTGGAGTAGTTTTGTCTTGGTAGACTACTAAGTTAAAAACTTACATCCTAACCAATCAATACAGTACACGTAGGAAAGAGAATTGAACTTATATCAATTCTCTCTCCTACGTATACTGCACTCATTGGTTTGTATGTAACTTATAAACTTAGTAGCCTATCAAGATAAAAAAAAATTTCCTTTGTGTGAGGAGGGTATTGAACCCACAACCTCTTGATAGCTCCACTGGGCTATGAACCTTGTGATACGTCTTTATGTAATTTATCATTTTAATAGATAGGTTTTAAATCCGGCCCAGACCCTGTCACATATAATTTGGATTTGAATGGTGGGTGGGATGTCAACTATATATAACAGTTCTTGCAAACTCTAAAGAGGAAAATGAAAAAAGAAAAGATGGAAAAGATGAGTATTTTGAAGGATGCAAATCATAACCGGCCCCTAGCTGCCTAACCTTTAGAGACAAAATGTTGAATTTTGGTACAATGATAATGCTAACAAAATAATTATGTTTTTTTCTTTGTATTTAGGGGGAAAAAATATGTTGCTATCATCAATATTGTCCTTTTCGTTTCATTTATTTGTCTTAGTTTATATTCTTTACATCATAAATATTCATTTTCATATAGTTCTTTATATTCCTATAAGTGGTCTTCACCATGTGCAATGGAAGATGGATTTTCAATAAAGTCAACATTGCCGCTATATATACATTTATTCAAGAAATGTGTTTGAGGTGTACTATGTTGAGAAGCAAACCATGACGAATTTTTTTCTTGTTCTCACTATTGGTAATTGTATAACAACCATGTGAAGTTAGATATACACATGCATGTATGATGGGCGGAGACAGAAATTTAATATTAAAGGAGACGAGTTAATAATTTTTGGAGAACGGAATTTATATAGTTTGGGAAATTTTGAGGACGCATGTGTCTTTTCGCCCCTTCTAAGTTAGCCACTACATGTATACAACAGTAGGTGGGTTTGTTTGAGGACATGGACCGGCCCAATAATTTTGCGTTGAAAAGGCGAATGAAAGAGATGTATATCAAAAATAATATAGAAAGGCGAAAGTTAGTATGTAAAAGATTTTTAAGTTGCAATTCTTCCAATGTTGGGGTAGATTATAGAAATTTGGAAAGATTTTTTTAAAAGATATTTCGAAATATATACTAACAAATTTTCCTTTTTTCTCAAGTGTACGTTAATAAATCGAAAAAGGAAGTTGCGAATAGAGATATGTGTCGAAGGATAAATAATTAACTGTCTGTGTATTTATTTTTGTGCCCAACCAAACACAATTCACCATGTGTATATATAATTAAAAGAAATTATCATATGGTGATTTCTTATTGGTTGGGTAAATGAATGGGTTCACAAACGGGTACAGTACAATTTTAGCATATTTTCTAACACAAAAATTTTATTTTAATTTCCACATCTCTTGATGGGATAAAAATAATGTTTAAAATTGTCAACAGAATGTAAAAAACATTGAGGTGTATACCAATTTACTTTTGATTTCTGGATGTTGGAACTTTGTGAAATTTGATATGATTTCGTCAACAGAAAGGCAAAATTTCTGTAAACAAAAGAAGTAGCAAACATTATTTACTGGAGCCCTAATGTTGGTCTTAATTAGGCAAGCCAACCTTAGGAGGAGTTGTGACGTCCCAATGTACGTAAAATTTCGTGTCTTAGCGTGTTCAATAAATTCATTAAATATATTAAGTGATAGGGAAGATGTTTGTTACAGTGAGGGAAGTCATTTGGCATGAAATTATACGTTTTGAAAGCGGCAATTATCATATGTTTGTAGATTTTTTTTTCTTCTTTCAAGTAAGTTTCTAGATTCCACTTAGATCGAATTAGTCAGGTTAAAAATATTTGAACACGATATAAAAAATTGGTTGATTAGTGTTTAAGTGTCAACCTAATTAATTCAATTGAGATCTGAACATGATAAATTTAATTAAGAAATGCAACACTCCGATTGGGATATGAACAAATAAACTTGACAAATGCATATTACGGTGCTCCTTATGTGACTCAAATCCATGATATATCCCTTAGCACATTCTGAGAGATCGAAAAAACGAGGTCAGCTAAGCTAAGTTTACTTGTCACACTTTTAAAATTTTCATTTTTTCTAACAATTTTTTTTCTCTTTCAAAGTAAGGGATCAATATAGAATAATATCCTTTTTCCGTTGCAAGAGGCTCTGATTATGCAGACAATGGATTGGGTATGAAGAATTGTTTATTCAAGTTTATGTGTGGTTCATTGATTTTTTCTTTCCCCAAATTGAGGGGATGTAGGCTGGGGAACATGGAAGCCATGTTGTTCCTTGCGGTATCAAAAGGATTGGTCTAGCATATTAAGCATTAAAGTAAATGTGGGGTTGGTAATTAAATTGCAACATTGAATCAATATTAATTGAAAAATCATTGCTGATTTCTCCTCCATGCAATGTGGGCAGCACATTTGGATATTCATCCTTGTAACAACTTGGGGTATGGACAATATATATATATATATATATATATATATATATATATATATATATATATATATATATATATATATATATATATATAAAAGTTGGAATCTTCTGTCTCATTTCTATTTAAGCTGTGAAGTGTTCTTTATAAAAAGGTGTACTAGAGTACATTTGATAAGATTTATAATCCTCAAATTACTAATACCTTTGAGTTGTAAACATATGGTTAGAAGTTCGATCTTCGTCTATAAGAATATAGTACATTACCTCTTGAGAGAGTACTTGTAGCAAATGTGATTAATCTTTGTTGTCAGTGAGAGACACTGCGGTTTCAAAAAAAAACTAACAAAACTTTTTAAGGATAATAATACCATTTTTTTTACACACCTATACATAATTATTATTTATGCCCCTTTCCTAGAACGCTAAACGTGCCATATGGAGAAACAAGAGTTTTCCAAGTTTATTGACTAATTGGAAATGGAATGAATTATTAATTTAGCCCACAGACTATTGTGGAAAAGTTGTTCTCATTTACTTTTTAAAGATGAATTCTCATCCCCAGGAAGCTTCATGGTTGAGCATATTGTTGCTCGTCTTCTTCCCCAATTCATATTACAATGCATATAGGAGACTAGTCACGTGGACTTACAATATTATTTATTATAAAACATACAATATTGTCAACGAATAGAATCACATGTAGATATTTAGAAGAATAGCGGAGCGAACTGTACATAAATATATATTGAAGTCTTATCAAAAATAAATTCTAAATTAATTTTGAAGTGAGACGAAAACTTAAGAAAAAAATATATTTTTTTAAGAAAAAATATTATTTTTGAGTAAATATGTATTTTTAAAAAGTTTAGACGGACACAACCCTATCCCCTTAAATTCGATATTGAAGAAGAATAAAGGATTCTTTTAAGTTAACCACCTACCATTTAAAGTTGAAAAGTGCCTAATCTTGAATTAGTATGACCTTTTTGATTCTTATTCTTTCAAAGATCTTTGCGTTTGTTGACTGCTAACCACTGTACTTTTAATATCACCAGCAACTTGTTCTCAAATCATGCCTAATCTTTATTATTTCGTAAACCACTAAATTAATGAATGTACTAATTTCTCTTTCAGAAAGAAACTATATATACTTAAAGCACTTTATTATTGAATTAAACTCAACTACGTGTTTAATTCTTTGTTTTACTCGTGTCTAATTCTCTGACTCATTTTTTATAGAGAGGATTGGTTTCTATCCCGCAATATGCGATGCCACACAATATTACCGACTGCTGGATAGTAATTATTATGCCATATTTAATATCTACTTATTGAAGTATTTATTTTTATAACATCAGTTACTCGGACAGGCATCTAAAACTCTGTTTCATATAAAGTTGTCATATTATTGTATTTTTTTTATTGATTAGTGTTGAGTGTCGAATGAACTAATCTAGTTGAGATCTCAACAAGATACATCTAACAATTCAACACTAAGTTGCTCCATTGGTGATTGAAGTCTGTGTTGGAGAATTGGGTTTCTTTAATCACAACTTTAAAATAAGATTTTGCACTCGAAAAGCTCTTCTTCCCTCTGCATTATGATGTTTTTTCCTTACTGCATTTCATAACATTTTCTGAGAGTTATGCTATTAAGATATTCAAAGGTTCTACTTCTTTTGTTTCAAAGAAACAGAAGGTTTGGGCGTTGTACCTTGGGAGTTCAGTGTTCTAGAGGCCTGAAGCGATAAAGGCAGAGCATATTAAACTTAAGGGGAAGCGGTTACATTGTTTTCTCGTCCAGTATTCAATCCAAAACCGATTAAGGTTCTGAGTTTGTTTTTACTGCTTTGTTTATTTTCTGTAATAAAAAACTAGTAACATTTCTGAAATTATTTTACTACAATTGTTTACTGTTTTGTGTATAATTTTGAAATACTATCATGTATATTATTTTTTCTAGTACTGTCTTTTATTTCGTTACTGTTTTATTTAAATTTATTCTGATAAAAGAATAAAACAGTAACAAAAATTTATTTTTTCAATAAACCAGAAAAATATTCAACCGTCTGAAAACCTTGACCTTTTTTCTTTGGGGCAAGTTCTGAAATATCAAAAGTGATATCAAATAAGCTAAATTTAACATAAAAAGAAAATGGAACGTACGTGACAATTATTTTTATGAATAAAAGACATGATTCTAAACCAATTATATTCACTTTAGATTACACGAACGGCCAGCTTTATTGGAGCCATCTTTTTTACAGCTTTCTTGAACTCGGGAATTTTATCTTCAAGTGTAGAATCAAAATAGGAAATTAGGAACCCTTGAATAGAATTTGCGTTTTAAAAACTTGATTCTTGAAAAGAAGATTCATTCCATTCAAGATTGGAACAGGTTCTTGAAGCATCCTCGGCTATAATTAATTGATTTGTCATGGTCATTTGGCCCCAATTGGCCATGCAACAATTAGCTAATAAAGCTTTATATTATAAATCTCTTTTAAAAAAATAAAAAATAAAAAATCTATTCGCTTATAATTATCTCAATAGATTCTGGTTCACATCTTACACTCATAAATTCAACCCGATCACACCTAGATATTTACATAAGCGGGATCAACATATGCAAGGTGGGATTGGACTAAATTTATGATTGTAGGAGGTGAGACAGATCCATTTGAATGATTCTTGAAAAAAGATTTCCCAATTCACTATGCAAAAAAGCACAACGATTTTTTTGTAACACTCCCATTAAGGCATTTATTGTGACATTTTCAGTTATATTCTTGTTCACACCTGATTTGATTCATTCACCCTTAGAGTTTATTCATTTTAATTTAAGTGTATATGAATAAAAAATTACCGTAATTAAAATGTCACCAAAAATATCATAGTCAGTGTAACATAAAATCTGAATTGTGAAACAATTAGCTAATAAATCTTTTACATCACGAACCTCTTTCAATTAAACAAAAATAAAAACTTTATATTATGAACCATACTTTATAGAAAAGCTACCGACAAATTAGAGATGGAGAAAAAGTCTTAAAACAACGCGTTTCATTTCTTGTTTTCTCTTCCTGCACTTTTCACTTAAACAAATAGAAATGGGTAAAAAGTGTCCCACGTCTCCTAAATTATTTCGAATTTTGGTTTTTGACCCTCAACTAAAAAACGTCAATTGCTTGACCATAAACTTTTTTAAAGTATCAATGGTTCCCCTTCCATCCAATTTCTCCGTTAAAAAATAACAGAATGTACCTATGTGATACTCGCATGATAAAAATGAGGCAAATTTGACAAAAGATAAATTAACCTTTAAAAAAAATAATTAGAAAATGGAAAACCCTCCCAAATCTTTTGAACCCTCTCTAATTTTTTTAACATCTTAAAATTAAAAAAATCCTAAATCCTTGAAAAGAAAATGTGATCTCCCATTGGAAATTGATTCAAGAAATCTTGATAAATGAGTAAATAGTATTTTCAATTTCTGGTAAATTTTTTTTTATTATAGAAGTCATTCTTAGGTTGTTATGGGATACGATGAAGACATTCAATATCTTTTTTTGCTCAAAACCAAGTTAAAAAACTCGGTATAATTAGTTACAACTTTCATGGAGTTTAATATAATTTCATGGAAGCATCCTTAAGTTATTTAGCAAAAAAAAAAAAAAAATTGCTTAATTTGTTACTGGGGAATTTGCAAGATTTTCATTTCAGAAAAAAGTGAGATTTCACTAGACATGAAATAAAGAAGAAATTAGGGAGAGATTTATGGCTAACCTCAATTTTCTAATTTTTTTTATGGTTAATTTATTTTTGCCCAATATGTCCCCTTTTTTATCATGTGAGTGTCAAATGGGCACCTTCCGTTATTAATTAACGGAGAAATTGGATGGAAGGGGAAGCCTTGATACTTGAAGAAAGTTCAGGGTCAAACACTTGACGTTTTTTAATTGAGGATCAAAAACTAAAATCCGAGATGATTTAGGGGACGTGAATACTTTTTACCCAATAGAAATTGAACAAAAATTACATTTCATGAAATATAGAAACAAATATATTTATTGAACATGTCAAAGTATGTATCAGCTGCCATGCCTGCTCTGTCCAAACTTGCGTGGTTGATCATTAAATTAGTACTCCATATGAATTGACACTTAAAATTAGCCGTATAATAATCATAATCATAATAATAATAAATCAAAATATTAATTTCAGTTTGTTAATTATATATCTGGTCATGAGGCTTTGTCCTTCGGAAGGAACAGAGTGCCGGGGGGTGGTCAATCAAGAATTGGAAAGCATCAACTCTATTTAATGCAACGGAGCGACATTAATGTGACATTTTTGTAAAATTCATGTCAAATTTTCCAATATTCTTAGTCGGGTTAATAATATTATGATACTGATATGAAATGATAATAATAATAATAATAAAATGCATATATATCTGAACTTCGTATCAAAATCTCAAGAAATTCTTGAATTTATCTTATGAGAAATTAAGTACAAGGTTAATATAAATGAAAGAATGCAAATTCAATTTAACATTAAGATATCAAAAATGAAAAACAAGACTTTTCCTATCAGGTACCACTAGGCCTATACAGTAACATGTAATTACAACTCTACCCCTAATATTAAATTCTACATATCTTCTAACAGAAAATTCCTAAAGGGGAGAGATGATCAAATTGTGATATTATAGAAGAAAGAACAAAAGTCTTTAATGGCCGATTCCGGGACTGGGAACGGACCGGAGAATTCGCTGGTTCATGATCTGTGGATGACCCTTCTTACTAGGTGTAGATGGTGGAACCTTTCCCTTAGGAAGGGCATTTAGATATAGCCTTTCATCTAAGCTTGGGGTATTGATCTTCTTCTCTATTTCTTTAACTTCATGTAAGAGCTTTCTTGATTCTAATGAAGATGCAAAGAAAGCCAAGGTCACCAAGAACACCAAGAATATAGAACTTGAGCTGGGCATTTTTCTTTTTATTTTTTCAGGGGTTTGTTGAAGAAGATTGAGAGATTTTTGGCTCTTTGAACTTGATGAATAAATGTAGAGAGGAGGTGTATATGGGAGGAGTGTTTGAGGGGGAGTAGGTTAATTAAGGGGGTATATATAGTAAGAAGAAGAAGGAGAAAAGAGGTTTGACGGCTAATATGAAGAGAGAGAGCTTGGGGATCAAGTTAGTTGGGGCCAAGTCAAAAATTGGAGTTTGTTTTTTAATTGAATATTGGAAAAAGAAGGGAAAGAGAGGGAGGAAGAAAAAGACTGTTGGGGGTGGGTGGGTGGGGGGGTAAGGAAGTCGTAGCGAAATTAAGTGTGACACGAATTCAATATTTGAGAGTAATAATTATGCATATTTACAAGAAGTTTAGTTCAATCGACTAAAGTTTTACTCATATCCGAACTATGTTAATTGCACAAAAAAAAATATTTAGACAATTGAAAAGCGAATTAAGGGCAGATAGATGGTGCTCCGCTCCAAAAAATTTTCGAAGTTATATGTTCTACCATATTATTTTTTTTGCAGTTTTTATAGGTAGGTAGGTATACTGTTGCAGTTTTTGTCTCCCCCCCTGCTTCGTCCCTGATTATCTTTACAAAAAAAATGAGATCCTTACCCATTAAACCAACTTGTGTTAATAAATAATCATTTGTATATTATGTTTGGTATTTTATATCTACATCGTCAGTCAATAAAATTGTTAGTTGCGCCCGTTACACCAATATATAAAGCGATTTCGTTTCGGTGTACATTCTAATTGTGTAAAATTTTATTTTTATATTATAAATTAAATAAGTTAAAACTTCAAATATAAATGATATTATAATAAAAAATATTATTGAGATATCATAGAATATTCGATGTGTATATAAGGAGAAGAAAATGAGAGAGAATTCATCAAAAAAGAAAAAGAAAATGAGAGAGCGGTAGAGACTAGAGATTGCGGTGTTACGTACTAAAAACTGGTAAAAGAAGGCAGCGTGGAATTAAATTACGTGGGAGTGGGGAAACTGAGCAAAGTCGCCGGTCAATGTTTCCCACAATGTATCCTAATTTTTTTGTCTAATTATGAAGTGAATGATATTGACACAGGAACGGAGTTGGGAATTTGAACTTGAAAAGTGAATTTTAAAATGAAAACTTTTTAAAAAAGAAAACTACAATATTTATAAAAATTCTCAAAAAAAAATTGTATATAAAAAATTTACTATTTTTAATAATGTTGAAGAGCAATCATCCTCACTTTTTTTTTTAAGCCCAGCTGTATGGGCAGGGTGTCGAACTCGGAACCTCGAGGTCACGAGTCGAGGATTGCCCCAATGGGCTGCGGCCTCTTTGACCAATCATCCCCACTTACTCCTCTTAAATTCGTCAATGCACAACCGAGATTAATATTTTTCCACACATCAGATGGAAGATCAAATTTTAATCCTCTTGTTGAGTGAAATTATGGCGAACTCAAAAATCCTAAATTAGAGAGTTAAAAAGTTTAAAAGAAAATGTATTTTTTTTTAAAAAAAAATCAAAATATATATATTTTTTAAAAATGGATTTGGTGCGACTGTCCTTAGATTTGCCACTGAATGCAAGTTATTGTTAGACAATGGATTCATATCGGCGATGTTCCGTTTTCGAATGTATTGGGACCTCAAAACCACCAACTTTACCAACATTTTCCTGGTAATTAGCTTTTTTCCTGGTCTAATATTTTTCCATACGAAAGTTGAGTATATAGTGATGTGAATATGAACAATATGGGTCGTCTCAAGTAAAACTACATTTTTTTTATCTATTACAAAAAAAATAGAGGATTTAAGAAGCGGGAAGGAGATTCAAACTCATGACCTCTACGCCATGAGACTTCAGCCTTTACCACTACACCAATACCTCATTGGTAAGAGAAAATGTATTTGTCGTCTCTTTAGTCAAATTTAAATACTCTTATTCTTACAAACTTTTCATATGCACTTGACTCTATTTACATAAATATGGTTATTGAGTAAAATATCTAAACAGTTACAAAAGAAACATGAGGCTAGAACCAGAGGTGAGTGCGGGATGAACCTTTAAGGTGTAAAAAAGTAATGTAATTTGGAAGGAGACAACTTATTTTATTTTGAGGTCAAAATATCAATACTCAATTTTTATAACCCCATAAAAAGTGCCTATCTTCAAACAACGGGGCCAAGGTCACTCGGCATCACGGTGCGTCTAAGACCCTCGAGAGACGACCCGTGACACTCCCCACCCCAACCCCTTACCTTCCAATGGACAATGTAGATCCCCAAATGTCTAATATTAGTAAGTCAAGTCTATGTTTCAAATTCTTTTTAAATAACTTCTCAAAATATTTAAAGCATTTTGTATATAGACGAATTTCTTGAGAGAGTTCTCTCTAAAATAAATTCAATTGATACGAGTATCTATTGGCGTCTCATAAAAATAGTGATGTGAGTATCATTAACTAACCTAGATTTGGTTGCAAAATGAGAGATTTGCACTCCACTAATTAATAGAAAAAAAAGCCAGCCTTCCAAATATTTTTATGTTACACATGATAATGATATATTCATTTGAATTAGACTTGCACCTTTCCAATCAATTTAAAAGAGGCATCTAAAACTAAAGTAAAAGATACACAGAGATTAGATGCAGACATAAATATATAAGTTATATAGCCGGCTTTCCGGCCGAAACTTGTGTAAAGAAAAATAATGTCAATCAAGCTGGTCCTACCATTCCTAATCAAGTTGGCCATCAGTATTAACATTCATAAACTGTCAATAGAGATGGATACTAAAGTGATTATTGATCTACTTGCTCATGTAGATATTTCTACTCACATTTTGTCACCTCTTATTTCTGATTGTAGGAGTTTGATGCTTCAGGTTCTGGATACTAATCTTTCACACATCTACAGAGAGGTCAATTCCTGAGCTGATGTTCTCGCTAAAGCTGGAGGATTTGCTACATCCTTTGACATCGTTATTTTCGATTCTCTACCCCCTTTTTGTTAGTCACTTGGTGGCCCGATACCTGTATCCATATCCATTATTTTGTTAGCCATATAGCGGCAGGATATGGACAAGAGGTTTTACTAGATAGGCTTAATTGTAACAACTTTATTCCTTATCCTAGAGGATAAGTTTATGTTTATATATATATATATTGCTAATTAACCCCAAAAAAACCAATATTAGCAACAAAGACGGTATTCAATTCCTTAAAGGAATTGAATACCGTCTTTGTTGCTAATATTGGTTTTTTTTTGTTGTTGGTAATTGTAGTGTCCAACATTTGTTGTAGTTAATAATTTTACGGTAGGAATTTTCTATCTCCGTTCGGTGTACCATTCTATGTGTCACTAATAAAAAATTGACATGTAAAATTTTTTAATTAAAAAAATTATAACCTAAAAAAAATAGTGAAACCTATAAAAAAAAACATGAACACGTGTCAATCATCTATTCGTAGGAATAGATAACGAAACATTGAATGAGTACAAAATATTTTTTGCCCTAATTTCCTCACAGTGAATATTCTCTAAAGAGGTAAATTATTAACCACGAAATATAAATTTTTTTTTTAAAAAAAATAATAATAATTAGACTCACAATTAAAAGATGATATGAGCAAACACAACTCGATGGCTCGTGGTTATCGCTTTTCCCTTTGATTGGTAGCTTTGAGGATTTAGATAAAATAAAAAATAAAAAAATAGTGGCAATAGGAAATATAAAAAGGTTTAAGAATTTCATTATCACATTTTTTTTTATGCCAAATAATTTCACTTTCACATGGCCTGTCTATATGTTGCTAGCAAAAAGAAATGCGTCTCATTGCGGGTTGTTCGTTCGCACAACTCCTATCGATCATTTTCTTTTGCATTGAATCGAAATTTTATAAAATATATAAGTTTAGGTTGTACTATCTATATAATATATTAACTTATAAATTTAAAGAAGATATAATATTCTAAATTCTATTGTTTAAAAATTAAAACTCGATCGAGGCCGAATAAAACTATTCTTTCTAATTTGAGATTGTATTTGGGTTATTTTTATTTGTATTTTTTGTGTGAAAAATGTAAAATTAAATTGATTGTGAAAAGAAATATATAAAGCTCAAAATATTTTATATTAGCGTTTAGAATGAAAGTAAACACAATAAATCCTAATGCAATCTTCAAATTTAAATGTTACTTGTCAAGAAGGCCGTAGTCCAGTGGGGCAAATCTCTATCCGTGACTAAGGGGTTCCGGGTTCGCCACCCTCTTCCTACGTGGGACAATAAAAAAATTTCTCCTCCGGTGTGGAAGAATTTAAGGTTGTTGACAAAAAAAAAAAAAAGTATATGTTACTTAGCTCAAGCTCCTGATTCACACAATTGTTTTCTAAAAAAATAAAAAGAAACTTTACACAGAATATCAAGTCAAATACGGCCTAAAGTTAATTTTCAAGCCTCAACATTTATTGAAAAAACCAAAATATCAAAATGACAAAAGAAATATTCTTCACCAATCCACACGTTGGCTTCTTTGACTAGATAGAGGGTGGAGAAAGAGCCATCCATTTATTATTTTATTTTTTTTGAGATCGTTAACGTTAACATATACTGACACAATTTTATTTGTAATTTTTTAAATTCAGCAATTGAAAATAATTATCTATTCAATTATTTACTAAATTAAAATAATTATTAATTTATCAAGTGTTTCATAGACGAATTTCATAAAATGTGTCGAAAAAAATATGCATAAGCGTTTTATTTATTTTTTAAGTGAAGAAGAGCACAATTATATGTAAACTGATGTAATGAACAAGACAACCAATAGTGGTCATCATGTCATTGTAATTGATCTCTTTGTCACTAAACTTAGATTTGCATGATAATGATGTTTGATATGTATATATTTATAAACTCCTAAACTTAAACGATTTGCCTCAAATAATGTAATAATAAAATAATTTCCAATCAAACGTGCAATTGAAGCTAAGTATTCCCTCTAACATCTTGATTTCTTCTCCTTAAACTTTTCGAACTCAAAGACAAATATTTTTCACCTTAATTTAAGACAAAAAAATTCACTCTTAATTAAATTAATCCCTTACCCTTAATTAATTAGTGCTGGCCTGTTGGCAAACACTTCTTCAAAATGCTTCCGTACAACAGCTTGTCGTCGGCAACTCTCAGCCAAGAAAACAAAACAAACACTACATGGAGAGGATTTCATAATGTAGGTTCTTGATTGCTGAAGTTTTCTTTTAAGCTACTACTAAAGAAAATGTCATTTTACAAAAAAAAAAAAAAAAAGTTTTTTCTTGTGTGTAAATAGACCTGTTATTTGTTGAAAAAATAGTTGAAAATGAATTATATTTGTGGAAAGAAAACCCGTTAAAAAAAATTTATTCTAGAATACATATAAGAGAAAAATAAGAACTAATAGAAGATTATTATAATTATTTTGTATTTATTATATGTCGTATACTAAGTATTTTCTAAGATTAGCTTCAACGTAAGTTGTTCCGAAAATATAGTTCTAATTAATAAGGTGCTGTCAAATTCCTTTTTAAAGTTATAAATTTATTAATAATGACCGAGAACAAATTAATAATAACATTCTAAGTGAAAAGATATAAGTAACTATTTAAGTGATTTGGATCGTCTGCATAATTTACTATGACTTTTTAATTAATAAAAATTCATTTATATAATATAAATTAAAATTGACAAACCTTAGAAGTAAATCGATACTTTAAGTATGAACGTGATATAATATAATAGTGTCAGAGTTCCTCATGTGCTGTTTATGAGCAATATAGAATAGTCATTATATGGAATTTCATACACGGTGTTTCTTTGATATCCTGTCTCACACACAAAACATAAAGTGTTTCTTTGATATAATCTGGTAATGATTAATCAGTAATCCTCTGTTTAATAAACAATGCTACCTCCATTCCTTGAACAGGCTACCTCCATTCCTTAATATAAGATTTTCATTATATATTACAAAAATTAAGTAAGTAAAAAATAATATATTTTGTTAATTAAAATACAGATATTATTATCAAAAATTTGATCTTTGTCATTTATGCGACCAGACACTTCTAATACCCAACTTAATCCCTACTTAATGAAAATTAGTCTTATCATATATATACAATAATGGATTCAGGGACGGAGTGGCGGTGGTCTCCCACCTTTTATAAAACGCTAATTGTTTTTATAGCAAAAAAAAATATGAGATTGAATTTCGCTCTCCCTCCTTTTATTTTACTTTTTTAATTTACGAGAACAAATATTTTCTTATAGTTCGTACCATAACGTGTGTAAGTCCTTGCCTTGCATATAAGACAATAATAATAAGAAAAATTTGAATATGAATAATCAAGGCATCAAAACAAACATCAAAATTGAAATTATTCCAAGGGATCATAGTTTAATTATAGTTATCTTATGTACTATAAATAAGTATTTGACTTATGATCAATAAGAATTATAACTTCTGAGTCATGTGACATGTCTAATTAATTTTAAAAAATAAAATAAAATTGGATCCTTTAATCACCTAATCTTTAAGATGTATATAGGTGCAATAGATTAAATGATCAATTGATATATATTATCTAGAAAATCAATCATTGTCTAAATACAATTAATCAAAGAAAATGGTAGTTATAGTTCTTGTTGGTCAACGATTTTATAATTAGTAAACCTATCTATTATGACCTGAAAGCTTTTTAATACTGAGACAAGAAAAAAAATCGTAAAAAAGAAAAATGTTTTATAATAAATATTGCGTTAAACCTTTACATTCTTTTAAACGCTAAACCTTTTATAACGAAAAAAACTTCTTTTGTTTTAATTTTATTTGCAAATTTTGCGTTTTGCCAACTTAAATATTTTTTATTACTTAGGCGTTCGAGCTTCACTTGATTTATTTACATTTATACACAATTTAACTGAATATTCAGAAAGCGCTTATCCTCTCTATAGATCTTCCTTTATAACATGTTGTTTGGACTCTCAAAGGGACGACATGGCACATCATAATCTTTCTTAAACAAAACATTTAAATTCTAGATATAAATATTTTAGAGAGCCGTTATAGATTTTCGTTCGAAAGTAAAAGATGTACCTTCATCTTTCTAATGTTTGATAAGAAAACATGGGAAAGAAAATTGATGATCAATTTGTCATGTTATGATGATGATGATTTCAGCCAAGGAAACCGTGGATTCAACAACTTAAGATTGGAGAGGTCGATATTATTGACTTATCCTTTCAACAAAGAAGAAAAAATAAAAACAAAGATATTATTGACTTATGAATATGCATGTTTTATTTGAGACGTTGGCCATGTGGGGTTTTCGTTTTTTTTAATGGGAAAATTCTTGTAAGGATGATATTTATGTAAATTTTGTGGCGTAAAATTAACAATATCACTATATAATTATATTTTTTTTATGCTATGCTGATGTGTATAATTTTGTAATACGAAGCCTACAGAATCTTATCTATATTAAAAATAACCTTTTAATTAAGACAAATTACAATATTTAACGGATGGCTTTCACCAGCGAGATGGGGTCACTAGCTTTGACAAGGATCCCGGCTTTGTGAGACTGGCCTCACGGCCCTTTCACATGAGTTGGTATAGAACATGCCTACAAAATAGGTCCCGCCACAACTCATATGAGAGGGCTGTGGGGCCAGTCCCACAAAGTCGGCCCTATATTTGAATTTTCCAGTGAAATGAGGACCTTTGGACGATCAACCACATTTTAACTATGATTCGCCAAACTTTGACGAATTTTTACACCAGTATTAACTTTTGTTTATAGGTTTTGTAACGTTTCGAATCATGAATTAACTAGGTATATTCTGTATGAGGCTTAATTTCTCATTTGAATAGATATAGGATTCTTCGATATTCCTTTTTCTCCATTTATTTTTCGATATTCAGTTGATGATCTTGCAATTTTAATTAAAAGGAAAATGTTTATTGAAGAACGAAAATTGCCAATGTGGATTCTTGTTGGATGAGGAAAAGTCAAATGTTAAGGTTTCTTATTATTATTATTTTCATATATATATATATATATATATATATATATATATATATATATATATATATATATATATATATATATATATATATATATATGTGTGTGTGTGTGTGTGTGTGTGTGGAAATGGCTGAATTGTCGGCATGAATCAGTATTTGTTGCCGGGGAGAGTTTGTACATTCGGCCGTGCCCACAACGTATCCTTGCCCAAATGTATTTATGTTTGGTGCCGAAAAAACGATCCTTTTCAGTCCAGGATTTTTTTTTTTTTTTTACCATTGAGTGTTCAAACCCGATAAATCTGACTAATCTGAATAAGGTATTGTAGAGGCCTAAGAATGGGACGACCCCCAACATCGATTTATTTTTACATGAGAGGGGTCCAGGATCCATTCTTGATGCATGCTAAGTTGCTAACAACCAGAACGGTTAAGACTTGAGAGCATTTTTAAAATTTTATCCCCTAGCACTCACACAAGGGGCTTGGGGTTGGAGCATTCTTTGAGGCTACTAGAATGTGAATTAAATCTTAAAGTGAAGCACATTGCGAAGCATTCTTTCTTCCATTACTAAAATGTACTCTTGTCTGATGTGGTGCAAGTAAAAAAGAAAAAAGAAAAGAGGGGTAGAAGCACTGGCGGACCTACAGTGGGTTCTGGTGGGGCACTTTTCCAAAAAAAATAGTTTTAGCTATATTTTTGTAATATCATGTCCCGTGAGCTTTTTTTAGTTACCCATTTTCAATTAGTTTTCGATTTGAAATTAGATTTTGTAGTTCGTGAAATATAGAAATAACACCACTTATATCTTAACGATTTTGGTTAAAATTTTAACAAGCTAAGTGTGTAAAGGGACTATGAATTTATTTTGTCAATCTTAATTGTGCCTCTCCTGTTTTTAAAGTCTGCGTCCGCCAATGGGTAGAAGGGAGGGGCCACGGGAGAGTAGAGCTTGAGTCTACTTTTGGAGGAAGGAGACGAGGCTAAGACTTTTTTTTTTTACGCCACGATGGGCGATTACTTCACATTCGGAAAAGAAAATAACCCCACATTGGAGAGAGAACACCCTAAATAAGGGAGAATAAAGCTTACCATTGCAAGTGGAGCAACTTGCTTCAATGAGAGGAGTTTGAGAGCAGAGTGGTTGACTTAGCCAAGCACTCTCCCAAGAAATCCCCTCCCCAAATATAGATGCTCTAATATCAATTGTTAGATTAACTGCAAGATATATCCAACCTTCAACATGATTAATCAGAAGTCTCGCTAAGTTATTAAAGCTTAATATGATATGGAGAATTCTGTAAATTTTTTTTGTGCTCTAAAATTTTATCCATTACGTAATTAACTAAACTTAAGCTAAAAACTAGCCCTAAAAGCAAATTATTTTCTTGCATTTCATGAACAATAAAATATTCTAGCTAGTACTCATAAAAAATTATTATTATTATTATTTTTTTTGTTAATATGAGATACAAAGTCGTAAAAAATAATAATATAGCCTTGTTATAGTAGGCAAAAAAAACCATTTAGAGTGTCAAGTGCATTAGACATGAGCACGAGAGCTGCCGGTTGCTGCCACTTCTTAGACATATAGTTTCATTTTTATTTATAATCTTTATATAAATAATTTTTTAATTTAAATATTTAAGACTTTTGCAGTGAAATTTTCGTTATCTTGAGGTGATTGTGTGGGATTGTCGAAAGAGCGACTCCAACAGTAAAGTATTTTGATCAAGAGAAAAACCTCTTTATATACATAAACTGTCACGCCAACATAACTCGCTATGTCAAAAGGAATATTCTGAGATAATAGTAGGTACTTAGGCCCACCTTATATATCAGTCAGAACTTTCAGAGTTATCTCATGTGGGATGGGGTTTCACATTCACCCTCCTTAACGCTAGGCGACCCCAAACATACTTAGTTCATGACCCACCAGATGTGCAGGATTCTAGAGGTGGGCCCCACCTCTTACGGTGTGGCACTTAGTTCCCACACGTCCGCCACGCCCCGTGCCCGCGGGCCCACAACGCGACACATGGGCCTGGCAGCACCCACGATCATCTACTTGACAACCAAACTCGCTATGCCTAAAGGAATATACCGAGATGATATTGGGTACTTAGGCCCACCTTATATACCAGTCAGAACTTTCAGAATTATGCCATGTAGGATAGGGTTTCGTATAAACAATTTTTATTTTCTCTTTTTGTTAGTAATCTTTTATTTTAACTCTTTTTGTACATAAATATTTTTTGAACTAATGCTTGTCAAATTAGTGAAAATCAGCCACCTTTTAATAACTGTTATGTACATGTTTGCTAGTCTTAATGGTATTTTTGTCAATTTAAATCCTTAACACTAGTGATATGCGCAGAACAGTTGATTAAAAGTGACAGGAAACCACAAAATTTACACTAATTTGACAAAAATAGTAGTTCAAAAAAGTTTATATAGAGAAAAAACTAAAATAAAAATTTACTGAAAAAAAAAGTAAAAATGGTTTATGTATATATAGAGAGATTTTCTCTTTTGATCAATAGTGGATAGCTTTAGTGGGCTTTGGATTGAGTTTTTTTTTTTTTAAGCCCGGCTGGGCGGTTGCCCCATGAAGGAGATATAGAAGTGCCTCACAAGAGGAGGAGAGAACCCTAGAAATGGAAATTTAAAACATGCTCCATGTATGGGTTTTAGATTGAGTTTGGCAAACTCAAACTTTATATTAAAATAGTTCTGATATAGATTAAATTTATTGGACTTTATGATCAGGAACGAATGTAGAATTTTAGGTTTGAAGTAGGGATGGCAATGGGGCCGGGTGGGGGCGGATACCATGATCTCCAGCCCCAGCCCCGCCTCTTCTATCGCATCCCCATCCCCAGCCCAGCCCCATCACTGGGGATGGATGGGCATCCCATCCCCAACTCAGGTGGAGGCCCACCCCCAGCTGGGGAAAAGCGGGGATTTTTTTTCTCCCAATCTCGACTAGAACAAATTATAGAATTTCAACAAAAAACTCCCAATACAACCTTGAAAAAATAATGTAAAATAAAAAAATTTAACATCCGTAAAAATAAATAACACTATCTAAAATGATACTAGTTTGCTCCCTAAACATTACTAGTTTATAGATACAACTCATATGTCACCCAACAACATAATATAAATCAATTAATGTCTAACGAAACAAAAATAAAAAATAAAATAAAGAAACTATATTAGGAGATGGAGGAGTTTATGGAGAGAATTTGAGATCTCCCATGATCTTCTCTAATCTTTTAGGTATATTTCTTTTTGTATAGATATTTTATTCTCAATCTATTTATTATTTTTAGACAAGTCATGTGGTCGAGCCGAACCGACTCGGGACCGGGAGGTTACTTATCTCGCCTCCGCCCCCCACCCCCGTTAGCGGGGCCAAATTCATCCCCATCCCCACCCCCACCCCCCAACTTAAACCGGGAAATCCCCGACCCAACTGGGTCGGGCCGGGACGGATCCCCAATTTAACTGGGTCTATTGACATCCCTAGTTTGAAGGCAAATATTTACTAAAAAAAAATTTAGTGGCGGAATACAAAATTTATAAAGAAACTTTTATTATCTTAAGGTGGTTCCGTGGGAGTGTCGAAAGAGAGACTCCAACAGTAAAGTATTTTGATCAATGGTGGATAGCGTTTTAGGTGAAAATCGTCTGCCCTGTGCATATCTATCTCTATTCTGTACCTAATCAATAAGAACTTGTTATATATACATTTTTTTCAATTATATATACATGGAGAATTGTGATAATTGAGAAAAATAACGGAGACAGATAATTTTTTGCCGTTTTAGGGAGCTTTTGGATTGCGTTGGGCAAACTCAAACTTTATATTGAAATAGTTAGGATATAGATTATGTTCTTTGGACTTTATGATTAGAAGCATATGCAAAATTTTAGGTTTGAGGGTGAATACTTGCTGAAAAAGTTTTAGTGGCAGAATACAATATTTATAAAAAAACTTCAGAAAAAATAAATTTTTTTATAGAAATTTCACTATTTCAAAAAATGTTAGGGTAGGGGGCCGCCACGGCTTGTGATCCAAAATTTTCCACATAAAAAATAATGTTTCTTCATTCTTTATTCTCAGTGGAAAAGCCTGGACTAAATACCATATAGATTCGATTCATATCAGAAAATTCTTTTATATACTAAAATTTATATTTTATTTTATAATTTATTTATTTATTTTAGTTTTACGCAATTTGAAGATCTTATTTAAGCTAAACCTTAATCCATCCAAAGTAATGTTGAAGCAAGCAATGATAACCCTTTTTGGTTTAATGACAAAGATAAGATAATCAGAATGGATAATGATAAATAAGTGATAATTTACTAGCTAAACCTCTACTCCCTATTTTATATAAACATATTTATTTTGTTTTTTTTTCTTTCATGTTTTTGTTATCTACAAGGAGTATTTGGGCTAATGGGTATGGGCCTGAAACTGGAGTTCTTCTAGAAGCAAATCGCTCTAATTATAAGCCCAATGTTAATAGGCGGGCTTAGCATTTTTTCCTTTAATATAATTTACCTTTTCTTTTTTGTACGAGAGATATTCTGAAATCCCAGTTTTCAAATTGGCCTTCCACAACTAAAATTTAGCAATCGAGGGGGAACAGATGAAGAGGATGGGCAAGCATTTTATTGGCAAAACATCGTCTTTCCTCATACATGTCCTCAGTCATTCACAATTCACAACGTATATATGGAATTGAAAAAGTATCGTATGACGAATTCTGAATGATGGGTATGTACGAGAACATGTATGAGTACAAATAATTTAATCCTATTTTATTGATAAACCTATATCCGACTTATTTGGTAAGTACCATGTTGAACCAGACGGTGCGGATAGTTGTTCAGAAATGCATGTCATCAATTATATGTACCATCCGATTAACTCTGGTATTGATATATTTTTTGTCAGTACCATGCCGACGACCCAAAATGATCCAGTACTGTGATGACAAAACAAAAAGGCTATCAGCAACAGAGTCAATATGTGGTCAACAATAGAATTGCTAGCTGTCTCTAGAGATTTCGATTGGAGTAAAGGGACTGAATTTTTTTTCTCAGCATTATAAATTCAGAGTAGCATAGTACATCACAAAGTAGCTCTGTGAGCACTGGTGGGGAATTCATTCTTAGTCAATATGGGACCTTTCTCCCATATGGAATGGGGTTTCACATTAACCCCTCCTTAAGGCCCTAGCGTCCTCGCTAGGTGCCCCACACATACTTAGCCCAGGACCAACCAGGTGTGCAGGATTCTAGAGGTGGCCTCTACCGCTTACGCTGTGTCACTTAGTTCCCTCGGGATTCTAGAGGTGGCCCTCAGCGCTTACGGCGTGGCATTTAGTTCTCACACGTCCGCCTGGTCACATGCTCTGATACCACTATGTCACGCCCTGTGTCCCGCGGCCCGCAATGCGACACATGAGCTTGGCAGCACCCACGATCATCTACTTGGCAACCGAACTCGCTATGCCAAAAGGGATATCCCAAGATGATAGTGGGTACATAGGTCCACCTTATATACCAGTCACAACTTTCATTCTTAGTCAATATGGGACCTTTCTCCCATATGGACTGGGGTTTCACACCCCACGTAGAAAGCGGGTATCGAACCCTCGACCTCACGGTCGTAGGGCAGTGCCAAGCTCCACTAGGCTATGAACACTTTGATCTGTTATGTCCTCTTTACCTTCTCATGTGATGTGAGGGCTAGTGCCCAAGATGTGACTTAGTAAGTAACTTTGGGTTGCGACCCCAAGTTCTATTGTAAAAAAGGGAAAAAAAATCTCAATGAAATTCTCTAGATGGCAAAAACTAACTGATAACAATTACCAAATGAGGCAAGAAGTAAGTTCCTTGATGGTTTGCCAATATTAAGGTAGATGTTGATCAGCATTTCTTGCCTCTATGGCTTAAAGATTGCGACAAAAATACTGTAAAGAATTTTTTTTTATATTTGTTTATTTTACTAGTATTAGTATTTACTTTCCTGGGATGTGGGATTATATTTGTTGCTTTGTGCAACTCTATTTTCTATTTATAGGTTATCCACCAATTGTAATGACCTTAGTCTTTTTTATGATTAATGAATTATTTTTTATCTAGCAAATAAATAAATAAATAAATAAGTTCCTTGGCCTCAGTCCATATAAAGACAAATTAAGATACAGTAAAATTTTTTTTTATCCGCAAGGGTAGCCCAATTGGTTCGGGGGTGGCAGATTGTGTACAAGGGCGCAGGTTCGAATCTTGGCAGCCGCAATGTGGAAGTTTCAACCCTCCAATTAATGTGGCGGTGGCTTCTTCTGGTGGGTTAAGACAAAGCCTCCCACCAGTCGAGTAGTTGGGTCACCTTGATTAACATCCTCCACAATTTCTGTCAGATCGGGAGGTGGGCCCCTGGGGCTTGGGTATCGCTTTTTATGTGTACAAGATACAGTAAAATTTTGTTGTATCTATGTGCACAAGATATAGTAAAATTTACAGAAATGAGCAGTGTTTCTCATTAAATCAGGAAAGGTACTTATTGGAGAAAAACAATGGAAAAGTACTCCCACCTGGTCGGGCTGCTGGGTCGCCTTGATTTACATTCTCTAACTACTCTGTCGGATCGGAGTGTAGGCCCTTCGGCCGTGGGTATTGGGAGATGGGGGCCCTTGGGTCACCTTGATTAACATCGTCCACAATTCATGTCGGATCGGGAGGTGGGGGCCCTGGGGGCTTGGGTATCGCCTTTTATGTGTACAAGATACAGTAAAATTTTGTGTAGAAGATACAGTAAAATTTTGTTGTATCTGTGTGCACAAGATACAGTAAAATTTACAGAAATGAGCAGTGTTTCTCATTAAATCAGGAAAGGTACTTATTGGAGACAAACAATGAAAAAGTACTTCCACCTAGTTGAGTTGTTGGGTCGCATTAATTTACATTCTCTAACTACTCTGTCGGATCAGAGTGTGGCCCTTGGGGCGTGAGTATCGCATTTTTTGTGTAGAGAGAGAAAAATAACGGAAACAGTGAACTATACTTCATCAGTGATGTAGTATTAAATTCTGAAGCAAAAAGTATTAACTTGGACTTTTTGCTCTCTTCCCCTTGTTTTTCTTAGTCTTAACTTACCCCATTGGTAGCCTGTTTTTCTCAAATTTGCAGATAAAGCTGGGTGAACATTTTCTTGATATGATATTTTTATCAGAGTCTATGGTCTAGTTTGGACAGGCCAAAATAACTCCATTTGGATCCATGCCAGTCCGGCACCTGTGCTGAACACTCTTCTGATTAGCACGTGTTAACATAATGTCAATTTTGATTCGTAATACAACAAAGAAGGAAAAAATTAATGGAAAATTCTGATATGGATCACTGTTGTGACATGTTCACGTCAGCCTCCCTTTGCAAAAAAATAAAAAAAAATTTCATCGATCACGGTTAAAATACAAAAAAAAATAGTCACGATATGAATACGATTAAAAGTTAAAAAAAATATCTTTCCTCATTTTATAGTGATGTGACAAGTTTGTATAATTTTTTAACTTTTAACCGTATCCATATCGGACTATCTTTTTTTGTATTTTAACTCGTGACTGAGAAATTTTTGCAGTGAGAGCGACGTGACAGCTATTCAAGTAGTTTGACTGCGCTCTACCCTCCCTACGCCCTAGTCCCATATCGAATTATCCAAAATTAATAGGTATTCTTGAATAACCTTTATTTAGTTTAAATAGTTATTCACTTATTTAAAACTTAGCCTTCAGTAAAAATAAATGTTGACTAACATTTTCTTTAACACAAAATAAAAAATAAAAAATAAAAAATATGTATTCTGTTCAAATTTTTCCGATAGCTGATAATAAAGGTTTGACACTCACCAAAAAAGTGTTCAATGTTGAATCTTACCATTATAGCTGACATTCATTTTTGTCAGTATGTGTTAAGGCATTATCTACAATTAAGTTTTAAATAGATGAATATTTCGATTAAAACTAAACAAAAAGTTAATTTTTTTTAACTGTTTGATAGAAAATTAATGGTATAAGATTATATTATTAGCAAAGTTGACGTACGAGAGTGGATTTCAGCACTGAAACCGGTCCAAAAATAAGTCGGTGTTTTGGGTGTAGATAGGGATGTTCAAGAAAAAACCGAAATCGACCAATCCAAACCGAATTTTCGGTTTGAGCGGTGCATTGGATTGGTTTCGGTTTGAGCTAAATTAAAACCGAATTTTTGGTTTGGTTTAAAAAAAATATAAACCAAACCGAATATATATAATATATATTAAAGGACTTTTTTACAATAAAATTTATTTTTCCTTAAAATGATTTCTAGTACAATTGCTAACTTTTGTATCTCATTCTATAATTTTCAAGTACAAGTTCTTCAAGTGTTAAACCAAGATATTAAAAAGTCATCATTTGGTATGCGATTTTAGATTTACCAAAAGATTTTATTGTATTTCACTATTTTGAACTAATAATTATGTAATTTTTGTTTTTTTTGTTTTTTTGTTTTTTCTTGTAGGATGATTTTGAAGTAATTTGTTTGAAGTGTAAGGATCAAAACCAAGAATTTATATTTTATTATTTTGTTTTCTTTATTGTGTTTACCTTGAGAAAACAATAGGCATATTTTTTTAAAAATATTTTTAGCAACTAACTAATTAAATAATTTTTTTTTTTTTTTTTACTTTATAATCAATATTTTTATGTCTCGCAAAACCGAGCAACCAAACCAATCCATCCCAAACCAAGCCAAACCGAATGCATCGGTTTGAGAATTTAAATGGTTTGGATTAGTTTCAAAATTTCCAAACCGAATATTTCAGTTTGGTTTGAAAAATATGTAAAATCGAACCATGAACACCCCTAGTGTAGGTTTCGGAGTAGTACTAGAAAGATAGGCTAGATCTTAGCTAAATATTCTCTCTTTTGTCTTGGTTGCTTCATTTTTTTTGGGGGGGTAAGACAAGGCCTCCCACCAGTCGAGTAGCTGGGTCATCTTGATTAACATCCTCCACAATTTCTGTCGGATTGGGAGGTGAGCCCCTAGGGCTTGGATATCGCGTTTTATGTGTACAAGATACAATAAAATTTTGTTGTATCTATGTGCACAAGATACAGTAAAATTTACAGAAATGAGCAGTGTTTCTCATTAAATCAGAAAAGGTACTTATTGGAGAAAAACAATGGAAAAGTACTCCCACCTGATCGGGCTGCTGGGTCGCATTGATTTACATCCTCTAACTACTCTGTCGGATCGGAGTGTGGGCCCTTCGGCTGTGGGTATCGGGAGATGGGGGTCCTTGGGTCACCTTGATTAACATCGTCCACAATTCATGTCGGATCGGGAGGTGAGGGCCCTGGGGGCTTGGGTATCGCATTTTATGTGTACAAGATACAAGAAAATTTTGTGTAGAAGATACAGGAAAATTTTGTTGTATCTGTGTGCACAAGATACGAGAAATTTACTGTAAATGAGCAAAGTGTTTCTCATTAAATCAGGAAAGGTACTTATTGGAGACAAACAATGGAAAAGTACTTCCACCTGGTCGGGTTGTTGGGTCGCATTAATTTACATTCTCTAACTATTCTGTCGGATCGAAATGTGGCCCTTAGGCGTGGGTATCACATTTTTTTGTGTAGAGAGAGAAAAACAATGGAAACAGTGAACTATAGAATGGTACTTCATCAGTGATGTAGTATTAAATTCTGAAGCAAAAAGTATTAACTTGGACTTTTTGCTCTCTTCCCCTTGTTTTCTTAGTCTTATCTTACCCCATTGGTAGCCTGTTTTTCATAGACATCTAGCTTTTGTTTAATGTAAATCGTACTAATGGTGATGATCCATGCTTGTTGGGTTAGCTTGACTTGAGCATGATCAGACATGTTATTTATTTATTTATTTGAAAAGAGAGTTAATAGCTATTTTTGTTATTAATCTATTTACGCTTTGAATTTTTGTTACTCAATTATTTTTTGGTGAAATATATCATCATAATATTTATATTTGGTTAAAAATAAATCTCCATAACTTTTCGCGGTGATTTCCGATCAAGTTAGACATGTGCCGAAAATGCTACTGAAAATACAGGGGTCAAAATTTGATCCTAACCAAGATTAAGTGTTTTGGGGTGATTTTATTTTTCAACCCCTATAATTTCAGTAGTATGCTTGACACATGTCTAACTAGATTTGAAACCACCGTGAATAAATAGTGGCAGTTTCATTTTCATGAGCAGTATAAGCCAGATTCTCCCCCGTTGAGTAGTAATGCTGTGAGCCAACCGTAAAACTAAATACAGATGTAACCACTTACGTTGTCGGGTGGATATGAATAACCCAAACTAAACCCAAAAAAAAGAAAGGTTCTGTTGTGGACCAGGCCTACCAAGTGGTCATGGACCACTTGGTCCATATTCAGCCACATCACAGTTTTGATTAAAATAATAAAAACATGTGGGCCCTATGAATTTTTTTTTAATGAAAAGAGGTGATGTGGTTGATCGTGACTAAAGTTTGTGCTCATAACCCCACATATGTACTCAGTGCCTATATCGAATTTTCCCAAAAAAAAAAAATGCTCTTGACTCAGCACTTTACAGCTCTACATTGCCTACTGTAGATTTGAACAACATCAAAATGCTAAACCAAAAATGGTCATGGATAATGGATTCGGGCTGCAACACTGCATATACTAATACTATACTGTTTATATTGTATGATTTACTTTTATATTATTAAATGTACTTTTTAATTTTTTTTTATTATTAGCGAAAAAGGAGGTTGAACTTACTATTTATAGAAGTATTAAGCTAACTATACTGGTTTTCTTTTAACGCTATTAAATTCACTTAATGCGTCTATCGTGTATTAATCGATGGCAACAGTCCCCAACTATTTTTTTTGTTAGACCGAGGGTGTCCACCGCCGATAGCAGTGATAAGTTCCCTTCGCCACGGGGCTCTCCGAATAAGTAAATGACCTGGCCATGAAATGCGCTCCATTCCCTATGCAAGCATGAATCGAACTCCCGACTTTATGGTTAAAGGACGAGGCGCGATACCACCACGGCACACCTCATGGTTAACAGTCCCAACTATTGTGCCCATGAATAACATAAAAATGAAGTGGTACCAGATTCCTTTTGGCCTGTTAGGCAATAGAAGGTGATAAACAGTTGTTTTCACTCATTTGGCTGTCCATTTAACATGTGGCTTTGTTGATAAGTTGGAAATTCATGAGCTCTTTTAATTTTCTAGATTGAGTGATACAAACAACTTTCTTTCTTGTATCTTTGTCTATTCCTTTCGATGTAGTTGATCAATCATAGTACCCTCTATGCTCATATTATTTTTTACACAAGGTTAAAAGATTTCGAATTCGATATTTATAATTGAGAATGCAAGCTAATCTTGTTTCTTAATAGTAGTGTCAACTCTTTTTAAAAAAAATAAATATAATAACTAAATTGAATATACGAGAAGAGTATTACAAATAAGGTATTCTCGATCCAGGTAATGAGAGAGAACAAAGCCTTCAAAGTTGGTAATACTTTCAACTCGGAGTCATAGATATGGATTCTACATCGCCTGATAATAACAATTAAAAAAAAAAAAAAGAGGAGAAAATTTTCTTGGAGAAATTGAATGATATTGCCATTAAATTGTCAACATTGCCAGATTGATATGGCCTTAAAATATGAATATGAAATCTAGGACAGAATTTTCGATCCAACCATACATGAAGCAAAGACAACTGTTCCATGAGCTGGAGGATCTGGAAAAAGGCTGCATTTTCTCAGAGTCATATAAGACAAATATATTTAATGGAGTTTTTGTTTTAAAAAAATAAAGATATTTATTTTAAAAACAAATTAGATATTTATCTTGCTTTTCCAACCATGAACCACCTCTACACAAAAAGGCATACCACACCTCCTGGGCCCCACACTCCGATCCGACTAGATATGAATACTTTTTAACTTGGTGCCCATAAGAAGCCACCTCACATTGTAGGGTTGAAACTTTCACACTGCGGCTACCAAGAATCAATCATGCGTCTCTCTATACAATCTGCCACCCCATAACCAAGTGGGCTATTGGATTTGTTTTTCCAACCAAATCCTTATGAATGGCTGCAGCAAAGAAAAATAGAAGCAAATATGAAACAACATATTATTTTCCTAAAACTTGATATCAAATAATGAAAAAATAATGAAAAAATATTTATACATTTACAATTTCTAGAAGCTAGAAAAAGAAGGATAAAGAAGGAAAAAAAGCTATTCTTCATGGAAGCATTTCAATTTTCAACCCCAATTCCAGCAGCACTTCTTCAATGGCAATTTCCCTTCAGCTTCTCTTTGGAGAACATAAACATGCCTACAAATTTACGAAGAAGAGAAAAAAAGAAATTTACTTTATAGTCACAAAAAAACTCAAATTGCTTTATATTTGTTTCAGGAAATGGGAAATTCAGTTGTGATATATTTGTAGGAATTTCTATTAAATTAACTAATGTATCCTCTAACTTTTAATCGGATTAATCAGTCTAATACTTTTGACTCCAGACTATATCAAAATTTGGGGCTAACAATTTTTTATTCTCGTTCGTTGTCTCATTTCCTATTCCCACTAATAAAAAATTGACATTTTTGAATTTTTAATTAAAAAAATTATAATCTATAAAAATAGTGAAACCGGAAAAAAGTAAATACGTGACAAACATCTATTTGTATGGATAGAAAACAAGATACAGAATGAAGACAAATAATTTTTTGTCTAAAACTTGTACCCAAGGAAAACAAAAAAATATCATCAAGTGCTTTGCCCAAGTGGGTAAGTAGCTTTGCTGGATCGAGAGGTCCCTGGCTTGATACTCTCCGCCAGCCATGCGGTGAAACTTTTATTCTCCCCTGATCTAGCAGTGCTTTTCTCCCGCTCATGGTACTGCTTTCTATCTCCCCTGCTCATGGGCTCCGCCTTTCAGGGCGTTCAAAAAGGAAAACAAAAAAATAAAGAAACTCAAATTGCTCTATATGTTTTCAAGAAATAGAGAGAGCAGTGCGCTAATGTGACATCGTCAAGTTGAAGCATCCCAACATTTAGTTGTGAGTTCGACTTGTTTAATACAAAAAAAGAAAAATAATAATAATAATTTGTCATATTGTTTATACAAAGTTTTGCTAAATCGGCCAGGATAAAAAATTCTTTGTCCCGTTTTTGTCTTCATTCCTATCTCCAGCCAATCACAATTTACCTTGTATATATATAATTGGAAAAAATATTTATATAGTAAATTCTGATTGGTTGGGGATATAAATATTGTGAAAAAAATGGGAATAGAGAATTTTCACCCGTCGGTCAGAATAACGCCTAAACACCGCAAGGGAAAAAAAAGAGTAGGCTCTTGTCTAGTAGCACAGGGAAGATATAATTTATCGCATATTTACAAGAATTTTTATCAGGTGACCCAAAATAACGCCTGGGCGGCGATGGAAAGAAAAAAGGAAAAGGAAAAAATGAGGAGTGGGTTCATATATACATACATTGAAAGAAAGTCTGTATCGTTTTCTTCTTCTTCGGGCTTCTAAGATATCTTTGAGCTTTGCAAGAAATTCATGGTGAGTGAGTATTTTTCCAGGTGAGTTGATGAACACATTTCTTTGAATAGGAGGAGACCAAATTCCACTTTGTGTATAATCAAATCCAAATTCTGATACATCTAAGAACTTTGATAGCAATCTTTCTGATACTGATTTACACACCAACTGAATCCTCAGTGGAGAAGAAGAAGAAGGAGGCTCAACAAATGAAGAAGAAATTGGAGATGGAGTTTGGGATATGGACATTATTATTGTGTTGAAAGGATATTATAACATGAGAGAAAATAAAATCTTAAAAGTTATGTATATATAGTAGGCCAAGATTGTTGAGGAAGTGTGGCATGTGGACTCAGTACTTCCGATTTAAAATAATTACTCTCTCCATTCCCTATTAATTGTCGTTTAAGAGATATCTAGGTATCCAAATTAATTGTCGTTTAAGGTTGTTTTATTAGTTGTCAACAATTTATTCCAATTATACCCTCAACATTTTCCTTTCTTTATGAAGTAGAAGTAAGAGAGAGAGGAGAGTGGGGGTAATATCGAAGTTTTGAGTTGAAAACGACAACTTCCTTAATTTTCTCAAATTGTCTAAAGAGTCTTATATTTAGGAATGGAGGGAGTAATAGATTAGGGGTAATATGTAATTTTGCGCATTTTTTGTCAAAAATTAGGTATATTTTCTATCAATATCCCGGAAAATTCTAAGGTAGAGTCGTTTTTGTGGGACGACAAAAAATCCTCTATCCCCATGTGTGTTCCCGTGTAAGTCCCCAACCAATCACAATTCACCCTGTGTATATATAATTGGAAAAAATATTTATATAGTAATTCTGATTGGTTGGGGACAGGATTAGGGACAGGAATGGGGACAGAGGATTTTCACCCTTGTGGGACTAGTTTTACAGCCCTCCCACATGAGTGACCTCGATATCCCGCTCATGTGAGAAGGTTGTAGGGCCGTCCCACCAAGGCGGCTTTATAAACGAGTGACCCCGATATCCCGCTCATACTCTTAATTATTGAGAATTTAATTAGTTATATTATTATTGTTATTGTGTTAGGGTTAAATACTTCTTTATTGATAATACAAATATTTAAAAGAAGTTCTTCCAAAGACAATTTAGTGATGAATTAATTTAAGATTAATGGACGGCATTGTAAAATTATCGAATTGTTTCAATTGGTGTTTGATTCTGAAGAAAAAGAAAAGATCATGAGAAAGTAACACTAATTATAAACATTTTTGCTATTACTATATATTTGTAGAGTTAATAACTATTTAAAACACTAAACTATTTACGTACTAAACTATTTTTTTATCTAAATATGTCACTCAACTATTTACGTTTATCAAAAAATATACAACCACCCATTTTTTGGGTTTTTCCGGCCAGCGATGTCACGTGAGTTGCTTCGGAACATGAACACCGACGAAAAGGAAAAGGAAAAGAAATCTTGGAAAGTTCGGGGGATAACTGCTTAATTTGTTGTTGCAAGGGCAAACGGGTCTGTCAAATTAAGCAGTTATGACCCGACATTTCCAATATTTCTTTTCCTATTCGCCTTTGTTCATGTTCTAAAGCAACTCACGTGACATCGCTGGCCGGAAAACACCTAAAAAATGGGTGGTTGTATATTTTTTGATAAACGTAAATAGTTGAGTGACATATTTAGATAAAAAAAAATAGTTTAGTACTATAAAGAGAAATTCGTAAATAGTTTAGTGCTATAAATAGCTATTAACTCTATATTTGTATTATACAGAAGAACTCTATAGTACAATTTAGGATATAAATTTTGCCAACTTAGAGTTTAGTGAGAGTTTGTCACTAAATAACAATTTTTTCACCATATAACTTGTAATGAAAGAATAATTAGATTGAAAAAGATTCAATTCTATTATAGCCGGACATTCTAATATGATAAGAAGGACTTAATTATCAAATTAGCTATTGCTTTAATTCAAAGTTTTATTTACCTATTCTTACCTAACATGAACATCCGAACACTATGTCAATCATATACATCTCATTGCTATTTTTTCAAGGGACGTTGACATACCTTCTCTCTCAGACATATTTGTTTCACAAAAATGGAAAAACAAAACAAATACATCTCCAGCAATTTAATAATAAAGAATGCAAAGCTATAATAATTTAGGGCGGTGCTAAATGTGCGTGTGTTGCATCTAATTCATTATATTGATGACTATGCCACGAGAGTAGATCTGTCAATTGAGAATAAAATATTGGGTTCAAATTCAGGTCTATAAAATTGAGATCTAAGTTGAATTTTTAATTGAATTGAGTCTACATCTTTTTAACTAGAGTTCGAACTCAATTACATTGGGTCTTGGATATAATTTTGGCCTCGCTTACTAATTTTATTTATAATTTTATTGATACTCAATTTTATCGATCGAAATGTGAATAATTTTTTAAATAAAATAAATAATGATTATTAGTGAAATATTTTGGGAATAATATGTACCGTCCATTAACATTATGATCATATCATTGGGTTCAATATAAAACAAAATAAAAGAATAATCTTAATTGGGTCTTTGGATCTTTTGGGTTTATACAATTATAATTTAGACCCACAACTCTTGGGTCCCATACTTGGCTTGGATCCTACCTATATGAGTCCGACTGGGCGGTTGCTTCATGAAAGGGAGATAGAAGTGCCTCACAAGAGGAGGGGAGAACCTTAAAAAGTGAAATTTAAAGCATGCCCCTTGAATAGGGAGGGTATCGAACCCACGACCTCACGGTCGTGGGCAGGCTATAGCCTTATTGAGTTATGGACCTTATGATTATTTCTAGCAACTTAATGATGGCACATGGACTGATTCATAAAACAAATAAAAATAAGTAAAACATTAAAGGAAAAATGGAGCAGATTTATAATTGTGAATTTTGTATCCTTCATTTACATGTATAATGGGTGTGAATTTTCCTGAAATGTTAGAAGGGAAAAAAAAAAAGGTGAAAAGAAACTACTTTATTACATTTAGTAATTATGTTTTTTTTATCTCACGAAAATCGCCTGTTTGAATATCATTTGGTGTGGTAGAAGTATTTGAAGGAAGAGTTGGGATCTGTAACTTAAACAATTGAATTTCAAATTAATATGCTGATTTATGATAAGAATTATATGTCATTGCATTAAGTCATCAGCAATAAATTTTACCACTAAAATATTTCAAATACACAATCACCACAAACATATTTTCGAATTCTCCTATATTAACGGTAACTTAAGGATTGATCATGGAACATTAATTCCCACAAATTCAAAAGATTAATGAGTACACTAATTTTACCAATTTTTTTTTATCATTGACTTCATTAGACCGTTGCCTCTCAGGTACGAGTTCAGAATGATTGACTTGTAATTTATTAAACTAGAATCAAACTCTAACAACTTTATCATGGAGTATAAGATTTTATAGTAAAATTTGCACATATTATTGAAGAATTAAAATTTATTTAATTCAAATATTTCCTTCCTTATACATAAATTTATCTAATCTTACCATCAATCTAGCACTAATTTAAGGACTCGGAATTTGATATTACATCATTTAATACACTATTTAGTGTATCAATAATATTATTTTACATGTATTAATACCATTAATTTACAGTGAATTTAGAGAGTTAAATCAATCACATTATTTCATATGTAATAATAGTATTGATATACTCTAAAATCCAAAGTTCTAATCTACCGCTTTAAAATTTTTAATTAATTGATGATTAGCTCAATTTTTTTTTCTTCTTGGAGTTCAGTTATAGTTTACTTTTCATATATAAATGATTTGATCTTTTTTTTTTTTGAAATAAATAAATGATTTGATCTATATTAACCTATTCCTTATTTTAAAAAAAAAAAAAAAAAAAAAACCTATTCCTTGGGTGCACATGTTAGAAATAAAATAACCCCTTTTTATTTGTTAGAACTTCCAAGGTTTTATTAGTTACTGAATCGGAGTCAATACAGTAACTTAATGGAAGATAGAGTACTCAGTACCCGATCGAGAGGTGTCGGGTTCTGTGTTCAGCGGACACATGTCCTTCACTTTCCCATATACCCTACAAAACAATTTTCAGGGACTAGACTGAGACACATACCATTTATCAGGGACTACTTCGCTAATATATTACAGACAGACAGCACAAAGCAGCAGTCTCTTCCTTTTCACACTATAGTGGAAAAAAGGTAAGAAAATTTAAAAAAGAAAGGAAAAAAAGAGAGAAAAGAAACATTATTTTTCTCCATTCATTACACCTCCAAACCCCACTAATATTTGTAGCTGTTAAAGTTTTTTTTTTCTTTTTCCAAAAGTTGTAAATACTTAAATTGGGAATTTGATTTGCAAACTTTTGAAGTATAAGAGAGTAAGAGGAGTGATGGCTGGGTATAGAGCAGAAGATGACTATGATTACCTTTTCAAGGTAGTCTTGATTGGGGATTCTGGTGTTGGAAAATCCAATTTGCTTTCAAGATTCACAAGAAATGAATTTAGTCTTGAATCTAAGTCTACAATTGGTGTTGAATTTGCTACTAGAAGCTTGAATGTTGATGGTAAAGTCATCAAGGCTCAGATTTGGGATACTGCTGGTCAAGAAAGGTAGCATTTTTATAATTCAACTCTGATCTGAGTTTTTTTCTTTAGTTTTGCTTCTCTTGCTTTTTTTGGGTTCTTTTTGTTTCACTCAAGTGAGATTTGGGGGCAATGCTGATCAATAAAGTTGATTAATTGTTTAAAAGATCGTATTTTTTTAAAAGGGTTTTGCTTATTACTTTTGATTTCATTGTTTTTGCTCGAGGGTTTTGGATTCGTGGTGATTTCAGAGGCTTTTTTTGTTTTGTTTTAAGTTTGATCTCCTCTCTTGCTTTAATTTTGGGGTTCTTTTTGGTGGTTTTGAGTGAGGTTTGGGGCAATGCTGATCAAGAAAGGTGATTCATTGTTAAAAAGATTCCTTTAAAAAAAAAAAAAAAAAAGGTTTCTCTTTTTACTTGGGATTTTAGTGTTTTTTTTTTTTAAGAATTTAGTGTTAGATGTCATCTGGGTTTCTAGTAGCTGTGTGCATTGTATATGGAAATCTAGAGATCTGGTTGAACTTACCGAATAAAGATCTGCTAGTGAGGGTTTTAGATTCTTACATTGTCTGTCTATGGATTTGATCAGAAAGTGGATTACATGGTCGTTTCGCATAATATTCACAAAAGTTGGTTTGCTGTGTACTGTCAGTTTGCAGTTCTTAGATTTCAACTTCTCGTGGACGTTCTGTTTGTATCGAATTGTTTGAGTCAATTTCATTGCATGTTGACTGGAATTATGCAATAAACCTGCATCTGTTCTCAAACTGATCCTTTTCTGAATTAGAAGTTCTATAGAAATGATAGTTTGTTTCTAGTTTAGTTGGTGAATTTGAAGTTTAAGGGTTGGCATTATTTTCTGTTTGCTAAAGGTTGAAACTTCTGTTATAGGAGGAAATTGAGTTTCCAGCTACATGATTTCTGGATATTCACACCTTGGTAACGATTATAGTAAATGCTGCAATCTAGAACTTGTGAACTTCTTAATATAAGACGAGGAACCAAGACCTAAAGTTGTTTGAAGTAGCTAAGTCTGCAAATGAGTTGGTAGTAGATAGTCAGAAGCACTTAATGCTAGAGGAAATTTATGGTAAATATCTCATTTCGTCTAGTTGGTTACTGAATATCTTACATACTCTTCTAGCGTGTATATATCAAGTGAAATTTACCTCATATATGATAAAATTGTTGACATTTATCGAATGTCATATGTACGCAGTGAATATTTTTGTGTAAAGAATTCTACCAGAAGTCAGAAGTCTTAATAGACGGTATTGCATCAGAAACCACCAATCTTTCAAACTTCTATTTAAAGTTCCAATTCCATACTGCCGTGAAGATGAAAAATTATTTCTCTAACCTCTAAATCCACTTCGTAGTTGTTCCTACAGCCCACTGAAATTCTGTTAAATGGATTTGTTTTCTCTTAAAAGCTGTTTTCTTTTCCTAAGGAACCATCTTTTAACTTGAAATTGCACATTACCGCCACCTTATTCTCCCACCGTCCAACTCAGCTGCCTAACTTTCATATTAGTCAAGTTGTTGATTAAGAAGTTTGAGAAATGGAAAAGAAAATTGTAAGCCGAATAATGAAATGATTGGTGCAGGCAACTCCAATCAGAAAAAGAAAAAGGCTAGTTGAATTGACTGGGTATGTGTCTGTTTCAGTTGTTGGTTATAGCTGGTCTAAGGAATGGGCATGGGTGCAAGAGCTTAAGTTGGGGATGGTCGAATATATTTTTCTTGTTGAAGTTCGAGGAGTTGTTCACTTAACGTGCTTTTATGCCTAGGCTTTTGTGTTGATATATTGATTTCAGTAATTTATACTTTGAGATGAAACAAAATTCCTTGCATTTGATCTTGGTAACTTGCATTCAACATGGTATTAAAGTTAGCATTTTTTTTGTATCTTGCTTATTCATGTGCTAGATGAATTTGATATTGTCTTCTCACTAGAAAAATCAGCATAGTTTAGAGAAGTGGTGTTCACTATTAGGTTAAACCGAAATACCGAACCGAATCAAACGAATTTCGCTGCACGGTTCGGTTTTGAAAAAAAAAACAAAATAATTTTGTTCGGTATTCGGTTTTAAATTTTCAGAAACCGAAATACCGAATAAACCAATTTATTATTATTATTCAAAATAATTTGTATTATACTTATTAATATTACATTATTATTTAGTGTTGTATTTGATTCTTAATTTTTATCTTATTTTTTTATTTTAATTGTGTATTATAATTTTATCTTTTATTAAGTTGAGCTCCACAAGTAAAAAAAAAAAAAAGAAATTTCGGTACAACCGAACCGAATATTGAAATTTTGTTTCGAAAACAGAACCGAATACCGAATGCACAATCCTAGTTTAGAGATATGGAATTCAATACCAGTCAAATTCCAATTGAGGCTGCTTGGTGCAGCGTGTTGGGTTGGGAGCGGGAAGAGGATATTTGGGGCTATTTGATTTAAAATTTTAAGCATCTTGGAAAAATCTCTTTCTATAGTGCCTTGTTCTCTTTGACCTGCTTTATTAGGATCTAAATCTAAGTGCCATAATCCAGGTCGAGTAAGGAGGGATTGGGATTTTACTATGTAAATGGTCTTCATTTATATTGTAAGCCTTTTTTTACTACCTGTTCTTGTCTGACTAGACCTGGGGATTCATAACTTAGCCCCCACCCCACCCCCTTCACAAAAAAGGAAAAAAATTCGAGGTGTTTGTGGTAATTCACGAAATTTTACATTGCGGGCTGGCTTTGACATTAAGACTTGAGAGGTGGAGTTTGCTATTTTACTCATTGGTTGGAATCTTGAGCTTTAGAAGAATGTTTTTTTTGGTGTGGAAAACAATCTTCTTTCCCCTGTTTGGCTAATGTATCCCATATGAAAAACTGTCCTATTGTCAGCTATTTATATGGAGTATGAAACAATTGTTTTCATAGCGGCTGAGTAGAACACCTCCCAGTGAGTATTCTTATCATTGATGTGGGGACAGTGTAAATTGTTAAAACTTAAAAGCTTATGACATCAGGCGGACACCTTAGGGATACACAGAAGTTTGTCATTGCGGTACTGAATTAGGACAACATTTGACGGAATTCCATCACTTGATCATTACTATAAGCATGTTATATGCTCTCTGACAATGTGCAAATGTCCCTGGGCGAGATGGCAGATTTATAGTCTTACTGGTGGACTTATCACAATATTTGAAAGATGGAAGCTTTTAGTGGGCTTAACTTAAACAGGGATAAGTTAGGAAGGGAGACGTGTGAAACAAACGCGGATAACTTGAGGTAAAAAGGAAGCCCGTATAGACTGAGATTGAGGACTAGCAAATATTTTGACACCTAAGTTTTTTTGTTCAGCGCATGTTTCTGAGAGTGACCTACTTTTCTTGTGTAGTGAGGTCTGCCACATAATACGCTGATATAGATGCTTATTGGGTCATGGTTATCTTTAGCCGAGTTTTCAGTATGGAACATCATTAGTTAAATCATGGTTTCTCCTTTGCTATTTTATATGTAACCATGGAAAGGGCTGGACCGAATGCCAAAAGGAAGATCTTGCGTTTGGAAATCTTATCTTGGATTGAGAATGTAGTGTCTTTTAAGAATGTCTATATTGGTTAGTTTCTTTATATTGTGTAAATATTTTGAAATTGAATTCTATTGAAAAATGATAAGCTTGTCTAGCTTACATTGTATCTTTACGGAAATCTTGTTTACCACAAAATTAACAGCATAGTATTACTTTGAATCTGCAGGTACCGGGCTATCACCAGTGCTTACTATAGAGGTGCTGTAGGGGCGTTGCTTGTGTACGATGTGACTCGACATTCTACTTTTGAGAATGTTGAAAGGTGGTTAAGGGAGTTAAGGGATCACACAGATCCCAATATCGTTGTCATGCTTGTTGGCAACAAATCAGACCTTCGACACCTTGTTGCAGTCTCAACAGAGGACTCAAAGTCTTTTGCCGAGAGGGAGTCACTCTACTTCATGGAAACCTCGGCCCTTGAAGCTACTAACGTTGATAATGCATTTGCCGAGGTTCTTACTCAAATTCATCGCATAGTAAGCAAGAAGGCGATGGAAGCTGGCGAGAATGGAAATAGTTCGACTGTTCCATCAAAGGGAGAGAAAATCGACGTTGGGAAAGATGTATCTGCTATCAAGAAAGCTGGGTGCTGCTCAACATAGGCTTAAACAAAATGCAGGAATTTGGGTATTATGGTAGTTTAAATAGATTCATCCATTTGTGTAAACCATGATTTATGTAAAATTTTCTTTAAAGGGATTTTGCTCAAAAAAAGAAGGGAAAGTTGGGGTTTTATTTCAACACCTTTTGGCCAAAACCAAAAAAAAAAAAAAATTAAAGAAAATTCTTGAGGGAATCTTAATCTTTATGTCTCTATTTACGCTCCGGCTCCTATGTTCCAGGAAAAGTTCCGCACCGTACGGAACAATCTGGTACGTTGAATGATAGTTTTGAATGGTTTAGATTTGGAGAGAGAAAAGTTTTTATTTTTTATTTTTTAAGCCCAGTCACAAATTTTCTCTCTTCAAATCTGGGTCGTTAAAACTATCATCTGACGGCCCAGATTGTTCCGCACGATGCGGAATTTTCCCCATTCCGCATAGGAGCCGGACTGCTCTATTTATAGTTCAAGATTCCAAGTATTTAAAGGACCAAGCTTCCACTGTCATTTCTTCTATATTTTTTTTTAAAAGGGTAAGACCGAGAGTCAGACTCCATCCGAACTAGAAGCCTTTTAAATTGTAAGATATGCATGAATTGGTAAAGGCACAAGGGAGAGATCCAATAGAATACCAACCTCAGACGAGATTCGAACTTGCGTCGCCGGCGTCGTTAAACCTACATCACCCCAAGTTTGTCAGCTCGCATGTGCGCGGAAGCTGTCATTTCTTCTAATAGAAGGAGGCTAAGTTGGGCTAAACCTCGCTGAATTATTTATTCTAAAGAACTAACTGTTGCATAATGTTTCTTTTACTATAGTTTTATGAGATTAAGTTTAACTCGGTCACTATATCTCTTTTTATGCACTATAATCCATAGTCATCTATATAAACAACGTATTTTTTGTTATTCGAGGTAAAATTTAAACTCGTGATGTTGAGGTGGAGGGTTAGTGACCCCTAGATCACAATGGGGGTGGTCAAGTTATCTACCATTGTACCATCAATACCTAAGAAAGATAATCTTTTTTGTTTGATACTAACTACCAATGCTTGCATCACCTTCAATGTTGACTTTATCCTATATCCTTAACTATACATATCCCATAAGTAGCTAAGAGAGCAGCCTCCATCTCAACTTGCTCTGCAAGAACCTATTATTTACTTGTCTTAGCAATTACTAGATATAATGACACATTAAAATATCATACTTGCACATAATAAACAATATGTTTTCTGTAACTCGCTAAAAAGAAATGTACAATTTTGTGATATTAATTACATCTGAGATGCATTGAACCTTTATTTTTGTCTTAGACAAGTCTTGAGAAATCGCAAGTCTGATTTATATTGTTAGTTTACAAATAAGTCTCACCAAACAAGTGCCATTCTTTTAAAAAAAAAATGCTTTTAAGATCTAAATCAATTAATGTTGTTAGATAGAAGCTGGTTTAATTGGTAAGATGAGTGTATTGTCATATTTTCAATCAGAGTTTAAATTTCTTCGGAGGCATATATATAATGCCTCCCCGTGGACATGTAGGCAAAAAATCCTCTGTCCCCGTCAGTGCATGTCCCCGTGTCCCCAGCCAATCACAATTCACCATGTGTATATATAATTAAAGAAAATATTTATATAGTAAATTCTGATTGGTTAGGGACACGGGAACATACACAAACGGGGACAGAGGATTTTCACCCGGACATGTATATGATCATGTATACACATTTGAGTAGATCGTGGCAAAACTTATTTTATTCAAAAAAGTATGCATTATTATTATTATTATTTTTTTAAAAAATTTCTTTTTGAAGTTCTATCATTTGGAATCAACAGATAAGTCCTATAAGCAAAAGTTTTTAACTCATCATATCATATTTAAAGGGATCAATCTGAGATACTGATAAATTTTTAAAGAAGTGATTTTACAATTGCCTCATAACTTATACCTTTTTGCTTTGATTGCTTCAAGCTTCAAGAAAAAATCAGAATGCAAACAACTTTAGATCTACTTAATTATTTCTTTAATCAATTATTAAATTCAAAGAATTGCTTTTTCTTCAAATTGTTTTATTTTCCCAATGTCATAAAGGATAAGGTAGAACAAGATTTAAGTATAATTCAAGATTAGTTAGTAACCAATGACCTTATTGTAGATTCGAATGTGACGCTATGATATGCGTGTGTAACATGTGGGGACATAAGGTTTTGGATTAGATGTGGAATATGTATATGTCCGCTGTTGAACGAGTTGCTCAGAACAATTATATATTATTTGAAATAAATAAATTAATGTTCATTGAAAATAAGTGTTCCACACGTATGTACACAATACTTATTTTGCACCAGATCAAAACTGGGATACACAAGAAAAAACCATCATAAAATTCCAAAAAAAAATTCATAATCATGATTAAAGATATGATAATGACTTCCCTAATTAATATTTCAGAAATAAAAAATACTATAATAAAATAATGTAAGAGCCGGAGGCCCCACATTTCGCTACTCTACACCTACTACAAATAATATAATATTTTGTACAGCTCTAGAAATAATATAATATTTTGTACCAGCAGAAAAATAGTGTACTCTTGGTTGTTATTTTTTGTTTAAATGGTGATAATAAATAATTTTTTTTTTTAAATTTATTTATTAGGGGTGAGATATATCTATTATAAAAAATGAAGATTTAAAAACGGAGAATATATTTAAATTTATTATCTCTACGTCATGAGACCTCACTCTTAGCCACCATACCAATGCCTCATGGACATTATGAGGACTTAATCAGTCTGGCTTAGCCAGATAATATTAGCAAATTGATAGGCATCATGTGCAAGTACCTTGTTCTAAGGCTGTTATTTAGGTAAATTATGAACAAAATAATTGGTCCACCCTTCATCAATTGAATCAACCCAATTATTGCTTAAAAGTCAAAATTGCTGTTTTATTTTGACTTTGGGTTTCAGTCAGCCAATGAGTTTGTTGTCACATCTCACCCAGAGATCCCAAGTTGTTAACACCAAATTGCAAGTTTTATTTATTTTATACTAAAGTCCAGATATTTTACTTAACAAATTCAGTCGGGATCTAAAAAATAATTTTGTTACTTTGATAACAATTTGTAAAGTATGTAATAAGTATAGTTCTAATACGCTAAATAGGAGGCGAATTCTCAACATTTGCCTGAGAAACCAACTCTTATCACCGCAAGAAGGAATGCCTGAAGAGCTTGCAAGTTTTATACAGTTAAACTATTGGGTAGGGATCAATAAGAGGTTTGGCCCAGTGGGGCAGCCTTTGGCTTGGGACCTCAAGGTCCCAAGTTCGATAACTTCTCCCCGCAATGGGGCAAATAAATATTCTCCTCTTTATGAGGCTTATCTTCCCTCCCCAGGCATGGGGCATGCTTCAATCTTTCCTATCTAGGGTATTCTCAGCTCTTCCCCTTCAGGGGACAATCGCCTTCGGGAGCTCAAAAACTATTGGGTAGGGGGGGGGGGGGAGGGGGAGAAGGGGGATTGGATGGTTTGAAACCATTATGGATTTTCGCATATTGTTAAATCATATGAAATGATTTATATGTTAATTATTGTTATTTATATATAAAATATATATTTTATTTTTTTGGTACGATTTTACGATTCTACGTAAAATCGGGATTTTACGATTTTCTACCCATCCACCGATTCTACGTAGAATCCCGATTTTAACAACCTTGTAACTAATATTAAATAAAGTTATGTTTGACATTTTACCATATTTCACTATAGAATTTGATGAAACCTTAATTCCGTGCAAAACACAAAGTGGACAGATAATTTGGGACGGAGGGAGTATAATCCAAGTGTTTATGAATCCATTTAAAAGAAAGAAAAAAGTTTTGGATCTGGTTGTTTCTAGGTTCTTTTCCAATTAAGTTGGCTGTGGATCCTTTTTCTAATTTGCCTTTTGCCTTTTCATTGTCTTTTCCAAGAATGAGAAAGGTCGGATCGAGTTGTGGGAGACAAACAAAGCCAAGTATGAAGAGACCAATTAACTTCATTAATAAAGATATTGATTCTATTATTTATTTATTCGGAAGCTTGTGATAGAAATCAGGTATCTATTGTTGACAAAAGTAGTTCGAAAAACAATTTTTTTTGCTGGGGCTCCATTTTTTCTTTTTTAAACTATTTCATTGGCATCAAATTGTGCTCTATTCTCATAAACGATGATTAAACCCGAACTTCATAACCCTAAATTCATAATTAGGGAATAAAATAAGCATCTAACACACCACATGATGTGGTTGAAGGCAGTGGCAGAGCCAAGAGACATTTTTAGAAGTGACGAATTTTATATAGAAAAAAATTATTTTTTGTGATATTTGCCCCTCTAAAAAATTTCAGTAAAAAATTCACCCCATTGACATATCCTAGCTCCGCCACTGGTTGAAGGGGGGAGAAAGGGGGTGGGGTGGGTTGGGTGGGTCTGGGGGGGGTTAGGGGCATCTTATATGAAAGGTTTTGTAAGCAGATATGTAATGTGTAAGACCAAGTCCATAACACGAGAGATGACTACCAAATTAGTGCAGGCTAAACACTTGATTAGTTAATTAGATTTAGAGTACTCCTCAAAAGTCGAATTTTTACATCTATTTTAATATTTAATGTTTGTTGCAGTCATTAGAAGCAACATACAATAAGACAAAATTACCATTCCATTGAATCTATCTATCAAACAATAAATTAATTAATTTCATTGAACTGCTAGCTACATTTACCATTTTTTATTGCAAGCAAGCCAATAAAAATAAATCAACTTTCAATCTCGATTTTTTTTATTCTTGGAATTAAATATTATTTTTTAAAAAATATTTGTAATTGATGTTATGTTATCTCTTGACATTTTTTTTCCTACGATATACATAATAATCATTGCACATATGTGGAATTTCTTCAATACCAATAATTGTTAGAATAATAACTTAATAATCTAGAGTAATAGATAATAACAAAAAAACTTATTTTTTGTTTTTTATTTTTTATGTTCAAAAGAGAAAGGATAATGAAAAGATAGCCGTTGGGAGATGGAAAACCATTTTGCTAATTACAATGAGATTAAAAACAGAATCCCCCAACTGGGAATTTTTATTCACTAACCACTACACTGAAACCTAGAAAAATAAAATAAGAAAAACGGATAGCAAAATAAAATCCTCCACGGGGCATCTTATGGAGCACAATACGCAATTTTCCACACAGAAATGTGGATAAAAATAAATATTTGCTGCTGATGGCAGTAAAAGACAAGTATTAATGATGATATAGGATTACCGGTCCCATTTTCTGTTCCATCAATCGTCACATTTGTAGATAATTATCATACGCGACACATTATACAGTGACAACATACTGTTAACATTTGTAGATAATTATCATACGCGACACATTATACAGTGACAACATACTGTTATAATATGAGCCGACAAGAGATGTAACAGAAAATGGGACAGAACATCCGAACATTCATATGTTACCACGCCATGGTGCCAATAAAGTTAAAGACAAGCATAGATGACGATAATAAGATTATCCACCCTATTTCCTATGTTTTCATCTGTTCCATGATAGTGGGTCGGAGAAGAGATGTGACAGAAGATTCAAACTGCACTCATGTGGTACCACACCAGGGTGCCAAGTTATGTCGGCGGTGATGCTCCTCCTCCCTCTCCATTATTTCACGGCGGAATACGGTTGAACATTCCGGCAACTCGCCAAGATCGGCGAAAAACGACTCATCATCATCACGCATTGTGAAAACCATAGCCATATCAGCATCAGTAACTCTGGCCTCACTCATCAAAGGACTCTCAAACATAGTTGTTGAAGTTGTACATTCAAAATCAGAGAGCCAATAATTATTAGTATATCCATAATCACTTATCAAAGTAGTTGCTTCACCACCAAGATTTCCAATTTTTTGATCATCATGGGAAATATTGTTTATTATAAGCTCTGTTGATTTTTGTGTAATATTAATTGTGGGCTTTTGCTCTTGTTCTTCGTATTCTTCACCGGAATTTGTGGGCTCTGTTTGGATGATTATAGGAGTTTTTCTTGTAGCAACATTGTGATTATGATTTCTTGGTGCCGGCCATGGATGATTGTGCTCACAAGAATAGGTCACCATTAGCTTGGTAGGGTCAAGCATGCTCCTTTCCACTTGTTTTCTTGCTGGACAACCCTTTGAACTGCTACATCTATAATAACCTCTGAAATTCCAATAAAAAAAGGAATTAGTATTTTTTTTGGGGAGGGAAAATAATTGTGAGGATTTATTGAAATTAATTAGGGGCTTTTCAACAACTTAATGGAAGTATTTATAACAAAAACAAACCTTGGCAATGTAAAAAAAAAAAAAAAATCAAAGACGTGGATATAACTTGGTAAGAATATCTGCAAATTGATCATAAAAAATAATGTACTACGAACAAAGTGTAATAGGAGTAATTAGATCATGAAGTGATAATCTAATTACAATTTAGTCCTTACACATGTACCTAGGATAGTGAGAACTTAGTAAAGATATCTGCAAATTTATTATCGAAAAAATCATGTTCAAAACAAGTGTAACAAGAGTAATTAAATCACGAAGGAAGTAAAATTCAATTACGATATTGTCCTTTAGTGTATACCTAGGATAGGGTGAGCCTTTGATGGGCTTCTGGCCGTACTTTCTCCAAGACCAGGAATCGGACGGTGGAGCACCACCCATCTCACCCTTGAGTCGAGACCCTTCAAGGTCCTTGATTGGCACAGATATCACTCGTTTCTGAATCGATCTTCTACTACACAAAAAAATCCCAAAAAATGTAAATTCTTGATTTATTATATGCATGCACATGAACAAAAAAAAGAACAAATCCCTCAAAGATTTCAATTTATTTAAACATAATTAGAATTTTACCCTGAACGAGAATCTAAAAAAGAATTTAGATAAAAAAAATAATTAAGCGGGACAAATTTTAAAAAATAAGTAATTAGAAGCTTAAAAAAAAAATACTTCAGAAGTAATTTTGAAAAATGTTAGAGGAGGAACGCCATTACCTTCAAGAAATCAAAAAATCGCACCCCACCAAAAAATCAAAGGAAAAATAAGGCTGGGAGGAAAACAAATACCTTTCAAGAAAATTTCTAAAATCGAATTACCTTTTCTTGGGAGAGGAAGTACAAGCCAATTTGCTATCATTAAGCATGGCGAAACGAGGCGAATCGGCACTGTTTTCCGGCGAATTTTCCGAGTCGTCTTGCTCACTAACAAATGTGCTCATGTTCATAAATCTAGGTCCCATATCCTTAGCTCAATCGGAGACGAAAATTCGAAAACCCTTTTCTCTACAACTTCTGATGATCAAGACTAACTTTGTACACACACTGTGTGTGTGAGAGAGAGAGAGAGAGAGAGAGAGAGAGAGAGAGAGAGAGAGATTGATGAGAACAAGAAATGAGGAAAAATGGTGAAGGAATAGTTGGAGTTTAATATGGGTTGGGGGGGGTAGGAATTGTAATGGTGACAGATGAGCAATTAGATTAGTTTATAGAGGACGTGCAAGCAAATGTGTGAAAATAATCCAACCCCCCTTCAATTATTTATTTGTCAATGGGAAAGGGATATTTTTTGTATTTACTTTATTATTCCATTTTGATTAATTGGGGGGTGTCTCATTTTGGATTATGTATATGGGGACCTCCTATCTAATTTTCCTTTCTTTGTCCTTACAAAATCCTATGATACATTGTTTTCCAAAAATTTCTTAAAGAAATTTGGTTAGGAGTAGAAATACTTATATTATTTGTTCACTATGGTACATTGAACTAGTTTTATCTCTATGTAACATATGGCAAAAAAACACTTTATCCACATTATGCGTCCGTTTTCTATCCCCACGAATAGAGGATTGTCACATATTCACTTTTTTCTTACGGGTTTCACTATTTTTTTTATATTATAAATTTTTTAATTAAAAAAAATAACATATGTTAATTTCTTATTAGTGGTACAGGGTATGAAACATAGAACGGGAATAGAAGATTTTTACCGGTAACATATAGCCTATACGATGTGAAATAAATATAGCAGTTTGATTCTTTGTCCTTATGTTTTTTATTCCTTACCTCATTATCAGCAAGTTGATACGTGCTTGTTTTTCATTTAAAAAATTTATTACCAAACGAAGATGGTAAACCTATGAGGGAATATGAGATACATTACATTTATTTATAAATGAGACAAATGAATATGTATATTGGAACCTCATATTGCTAATTTTCCTTTGTTTGTTAAAAATGCTATAATACTTTGTTTTCAAAAATTTCTTAAAGAAATTTTGTTTGGAGTAGAAATATTTAGATTTGTTCAATATGGTTCATTGAACTAGTTTTATCTCTATGTAAAACATGGTGTGAAATATTATTGTTAAGATGTTCTATTTCATTATGTATCTCATTTTTTATTAAATTATTAATAAGTTGCAACGTGTTTACAATTTTTTAACAGATATATTACCTAAAGAAAATGATGAAGGCCTAAAGGAAAAGTGAACGTATGATAGTTATCACAAATGAATTGAGGATGAGACATGAAATTGGATGGAAATCCCAAACTAAAATCTTTCTGATCCAATGTATATATTACATCCATTCGTTGTGGAGAATATTTATTTCTACTTATAGCAATCAATTATAAGTTTATTTTGTCCAAATGAGTGTGACAATGAGTTTTTATGGTAAGTGACTATGTTTGCTATGACATGCCTTAATTGATAAAAGTTTTCTAGTAAGATTTGCTCTTGATTTTCTACCTTATTTGGCTATTATTACCTTTAATATCTGACCTTTTAATATATATTTTTCCAAGAAAGGAGGTCCTATTTAAAGACACATTCATCCGAAAGAAGTAATGTAAGGTTATGAATTAAAAGATTGGTACAATGTATGCTTCTATAATTTATAAGATAAGAACAAAATCATGTATGGTTTGTAGATAACTATCTTTCCTCTTTTACTCGTACTTATATCGGTACATGACTAAGAATACTTATCTTTAACTTGTGTTCTAGAATGTCTAGATTCTTTTATTTTTTTAAGGGTAGAATATGTAGACTTTAAATAGTATCCATTGTGTAAATAATTAAATGTAATCAATGGACTTACTAGTATGATAAACATTTGATAAAATAATGAATTGATCAATCTTATATTTACATTAATTCAACCTAGCTATTTTTATATATGGTTTCACCTATGCACATTTTTTACTCTAAAGAGTAAGTTCGAATTCACACCTCCATAATAAATACTCCCTCCGTCCCAAATTATCTGTCCACTTTATATTTTGCACGGGAATTAAGGTTTAATATTACTCCCATTTAATTCTACCTCCTATTCTCTCTATAGCCTTCTCTCTCCAAAATTTAATGTAAGGGTTAGAATTGGAAAAACTGTAATTAATGAGCCATTTATTTAGAAAGTAGACACATAATTTGCGACAGATTAAAAAAGAAACGTGGACAGTTATTTTGGGACGGAGGGAGTAATTAAAAAAAGGTTTTCCATTATGTATCGTTCTCTTCAAAATGCATTTACAAAACTTTTCTAAGGAAATTATGGTTTGTATAAGATGATAAATAGAATAATGGCTTGGTAAAATTAATGCAATTGATCAACAATAGTACCCAATTCCGTTTTTAAAAAAATGAAAAAGAAGGATTTATACGGGATTCAAAACTCTTTTTTTCTTCATAATGCATAATATACCTAACTCATTCCCTCAAAAGGTACCTCAAGAGGGGGAGGATTGCCCAATTCTTATAAAGAACAAATTTGCTCACTAGCTAGTCGATCACGGGCAGGGCTGGACATCTGGACCGTGAACAATAATGGGGCCCAACATCGAACTGGGTGGCTCTGATACCATGTTGAAAATGGACTTGGGCCAAACTTATTCCCTCAAAAGGTACCTCTTGAGGGGGAGGATTGTCCAATCCTTATAAAGAACAAATTTGCTCACTAGCTAGTCGATGTGGGATTTCAACAATATATTTTAGCTCTCATAATGCATAATACATTTCAACTCTCATAATGCATTATGAATATTGATTAATCATCCGACCCCCAATTATTTTTCTAAGCTTGAGTTTTGCTTTAAAGAGTATTACTTAAGTAGTTAGGTTATTCACATGGAATTTCTCAGCAATGATGAAGGGGGAAATAATATGTGCATATAGTTGACTTAATCCACAAAAAAAATAAAAAATTCAAGATATTATCTGGCCTTTGTTGATCATCTTATTACCTCCTGCCGTGTCCAAACTTTTTGTTCTTTTTTTATTTATTTATCTACCAATTAATCGACATTTGTTTAATGAGAAATGTCAAACAAATATTATTTGTTTTTCCTTTTTGTTTATTAAAGTTTTTTTTTTTTGCTAAATAAAAAATTATTCATTAATTATAAAATAGTCAAAGTCATTACAATCAAAAGATAAAATGAAAATACAAGAAAATAAAAGTTATACAATGGTGTAGACCATCATAATAACAGATAAAAGCCCACACCCCGGACTGGGTAAACAACACTAAAAATAGCAGAAAAAATAAATACATAATAAAATTCTTCGCAACATCTTCTCCGAAATCCTTGAAAAGTATTAGGAAGCTCAGTTCCAACAGCTTTCTTAGAAATCAACAACCTACAGTTGAATCTAGCCATGAAAGATAAAAATTAAAAAAAAAAATTCAAGAAGAAGAAAGGAAAAGAGTCGAAGCTTTTAATTGGATTTATCCTGAAAGACAAAAATTAAAAAAAAATTCAAGAAGAAGAAGAAGAAAGGAAAAGAGAGAGAGAGAGAAAAAAAAGTTTCATCGTAAGTTGAATTGCTATGTTTATTAAAGTTAACAAAACAAGGTTTTGTTATAAAATGGATGAAATTCTAGAATGAATTTCACCACAAAACTAAAACATAATATAAAGATGAAGTAGACAAGACACAAGAGATAGGAGAAGTATTTCTATATTATTTCATAGTCACTCTTACATCAAAATAAGCCCTCTATTTATAGGGTTAGAAAATGTAGGTTATGAAACCTTTCATAAAGGGTAGATAATGGAGCTTGAATGTGTAGGTTATGGATTTCTTGTAACTCTTCTTTCAATGGAGAGTTAAGGTATCCATAATGTTAAAAGGGGTTATGGAATAAGGACTCCAACCTTAATATATTTTCATAACACTCCCCCTTTGGAGTCCTTAATATAAAGAATATGCCTCGTTAAAACCTTACTAGAGTAAAAACCCAGATGGGAAAAAAAAACTTCTCTAGTGAAGGAAAAAAGAGTACATCCTTCTTTATATTTTACTTCCCTCGTTGACTAGATCTTTTAAGAATTAAGATCATTGTACCGACACATGCCAATCTTATAAATCAACTTCTTAAAAGTTGAAGTCGGTAATGTCTTAGTGAATAAATCTTTTGGATTATCACATTATAGCAAATCGATTTCACCTCCTTATAAATGAATACTTAGTGAAATTCGATCTTGTCATATATCCCTTCATATATCCTCTTTTCAATTAAGTTATACAAGTTGCATTCTTCTCATATAATATCATAGAGATTTCTCCCTCTGATGAATCATCGAATCTCAACCATAAGCGTCATCCACTTGCTTCATAGAAAACTGTTTTGCTTTGGAGATATCGAATGATCCTTTTAATGTCCAAATATGTCGTCGAGTAGAATAAGAACATTATCTTTCAAAGAATTTCATTACAAATGAAACATTAGGACAAATAGTATTTTCAAGATACATTAGTGCTCCAATAGCACTAAATATGGCACTTCATGATCAAGCAACTCTTCATTCTTCCTTTCGCGATAGCGAGTGATATTTAGTAATATCTAACGATTAGACAAATACTAGGATACTTAAAGGATGTTCTTTGTCCATATATATCATCTTCTGGATGTCTAATTATAAAATCAACAAAAAATTATGAATTTCTAAAACCCGAGATCATAATTTTTCCTTCAGCAATCACGTGCTGCTATTACATATTTAGGAGGAACATCTTGATAATCTATAGTCATTTCTTTCAAGGATCTTATATGCTAAGACTTAAGATATCAATCACGCTTCAGGCATGCTCCTTAGCTACATAACTTATACGTTATCCTACTTTCCACATATGGATACATCTACTTATAGAGTCTATAAATGCATTAGGCTATGTATTTGCAATCCTTTGCAAATGAATAAGTTATGAACTTCGGGTTCATTAATGCCTAATGCGTAGATTAAGATAATGATGTTAGTAAATAAAGTCCTTTACGTTGCCGATTTTCTCCCCCTCATATGGAGATCACTAACTAATAATGTCCATTAGCAAATTAGACATTTAGGCATCTTTCGTCAATAGACAAATAATTGTATGTGGCAAGTAACTAAATCCGATCCAAATTTCCTTATACATGGACATTGACACTATCATATAATTTTTGATAGATTTTCACTAAGGAAATAATGTTACGTCCCTTCGAGAACAATTTACTGGATATGCTTGAGCACATCAAATCATTCAAATACTTCATATATGTGCTAAGTATTCTTTATACTATTAAAACACAAACATACTTGCATCCACCACCTGAAAATTTCTTTCTTTCTAACCATTGCAAGACTTTTAAGAAGAACATTTTTTCCACTAGTAGTGACGTTTACTTTTTTATGGTTCACATTGTTATCCCACTATCCATACACTTCAAGTGTATCATCCATATTGAGAATATCATACACTTATGGTGTACTTGTTAATTGTCCGGACTTTTCATATTTCTCATGCGAACTCATTTATAATCTATTTTGGCTAATTTTCTCGAATCTCAAAATTTTGTTTCTGTAGACTTTGAATCTAGATCCTCATTTTAGATTCACATTTTATGCGCATTAATACTTATCATATCTTACACTTTCGCAGTTCCATAGTTCCCAATCATCAGGTACCTGAATCTCTCATGGAGATATTACATTTATCATGTCTAGGGAATCCTCGACTTTAACATATATATGTCTACCATATACAACCATCTAAACCTTTACTCCTTTTTATATGCGAGGATTTTTTTTTTTTAATATTTGGAACCGTCTAGTCTACCACACTTCAATTGTGTCTCATACTTATTAGCAGTGATAGATCGCCCTTCAAGGACGTCAAATAGGAGCCTTCTTAGCCGGGATTTTTGGTCGAGTAAATATGTTCAGCTTATCCTTTGAACTTCCGGTTCAAAGTATGTGAGATCAAGATGAGACACAAACTCATATTTTTATCCGGTTATACATTAAATCTCTCCTCTTGAAATTTCTATACCCAAGATATATTCTTAACATCTTTAAGGTCTCATATTACTATTTTATTTGTGGTGACTACTACTTTGTAGCGCACATTTAACTCTTAGATGGGAGAGGAAAAACTTTAGTTCCTGACCAGAAACTAATTTAATAGAGGAGAATTCACAGTATTCTTGTTGGAAAAATACGAGCTAATGCTACAAAATAATCCGTATCAACAAGTTCAAGGCACTTATGGTTCTACCAGACCATTTAGTGTATAAAAATATTCTACCAAATTTTCATATGATGACACCAGTATAGTCGAGACAAATTATGTCATTTGTTGAATATAAAATTTGAGCTCATTATCAATATATCACAAACTTCTGGTTGCGAGTCGATCGACTATTTATTCAATTCTATGAACATATTCAACCTCGAGTTGCACTGGTTATATCCTTATATCAATTTTCCTTGAAAAAAGTAGCATAAAAGAATTCATCGGATAAGGAAACTTTTGGTTCCTTCATATTCCATGACTTTTTAATTATATTTCGTATTTTTGTGACCCGGGATGGTCTAACCGGTCATGCCAACAACTGAATCGGTAAACTTCAGGTTTACTTAATAAAATATCTTAACTAAATAAATTTTGTGGCAATATAAGCCAATAAAGAGAAATGATAATTTCTCTAACTTAATTTATTCTCTTAAATAATATTAGTAATACACAAAGATTTAAAACTCTACTCAATCCAATGTCCCTAAATAATCTTCACTATGAAAAATATCAAAATAATTTTCTAAGAGACTTTATGGAGAGTCGTGTATTTACATGTTTATATGTAACCCTTTAGTTCAATTAGCTCTTCTGGAGCCTTTAAAGACATATTATATATTTATTATTCTTGAATGTAAACAAACTAAAATAACATGATAATATATGCAATTGACAAGTTCTAATACAAAAATAAAATATCAAGTTATATTTGACTGAATACTCAAAGAGATTGACTACATTTACATATGCCAAAATTAAAGTAGCACAATTACTTTTAGAGAGAAGCAAAATGACATTTTTTTTTCTTTCTTTCTCAAAGTGATGCTTAGTAGAGGGATTCAAAAGATGTCCAACATACAACAGGTATGTGACAAAACTTTTGTATATCGCTTAAATAATATTTTTCTCATAAAATTTTGGAATCATACCTTCTATTTCCACCTTATTATTTTCTCACTTCGGGTGAGAATCCTTTCTTTGAGAATTCGGTGAGTCATGATTATCGACATGGTTAACTACAACCACATTCACGACCAATACTATTATCGACATGAATGTATATTTCCTCTACAAATTTGTAGTGATCTAGTGGATCTGATGATATTCAATGGTGCCTTCAGGACACATTATATCCACATGAATTTCATTATATTGTATCCATGATAGGTAATTTCTCTGATCTCAAGAATTGTAAATTCAAGTTTAACAAGATTAGTCATTAAATTAACCTTTAGAATATAAACAACTTACCTTAATCTCTTCCCTTAAGTCTTCAACCTCAATAATAAGTCCGTTATATTCAAGATGCAGAAAATCATATACAAAACTCAAATACATATATGAACATAACGATTCGGACTGAATATCTACCAAGGAGATAAAAAGTCTCACAAATCTAATCAGCTAATGGTAGAGACTCGTGCTGATAACGTGTTATAAAATGGATGAAATTCTAGAATGAATTTCACCACAAAACTAAAACATAATATAAAGATGAAGTAGACAAGACACAAGAGATAGGAGAAGTATTTCTATATTATTTCATAGTCACTCTTACATCAAAATAAGCCCTCTATTTATAGGGTTAGAAAATGTAGGTTATGAAACCTTTCATAAAGGGTAGATAATGGAGCTTGAATGTGTAGGTTATGGATTTCTTGTAACTCTTCTTTCAATGGAGAGTTAAGGTATCCATAATGTTAAAAGGGGTTATGGAATAAGGACTCCAACCTTAATATATTTTCATAACAGGTTTATGGTTTTGTTGTCCTTATTCAAGATGACGTCATCACATTTTAAATATAATAAGGTTCAGTCAAGAAAATAACGTGTTTGGAAGCAAAAAGAAATGGTCATTACAAAGTTTTTTCTCATTAATTATATATTATTATTTTTTTTTCTAAGTTCATTATATATTATCTTTGCTTGTGTAGAAGGAAGGGTAGCCCAGTTGGTTCGAGGGTGGTAGATTGTGTATAAGGGCGCAGGTTCGAATCTTGGCAGTCGCAGTGTGGAAGTTTCAACCCTCCAATGTGGGGGTGGCTTCTTGTGGTGAGCTAAGACAAGGCCTCTCACCAATCGAACCGCTGGGTCACCTTGATTTACATCCTTCACAATGCCTGTCGGATCGGGTGGTGGAGGCCCTGGGAACGTGGGTATCGCCTTTGTGTACAAGGAAGGGCATTAACTTGGGTAGCTAGCTCCTACCCCTTTTCAGATATCACCTAGATGTAAGTGTACTTTTTAAATTTTATGCACAATGTATAAGAGTGTGTACAATTAGAAATATAATAATTTGATTTTTAATTATCAGTAGGTGAGTTGAACTCTCAATTTATTGTTTTAAGTCAGACGTGCAAATTAACTACGCCAGTCTTGATGATAAATAGAAAAAAAAATAGTATGGCAAAAGAAATTACTAATGTGATTAGGGACTATGAGTTCGTGTTGGGTAAATAGTTAGGTTGATGGAATAGTCAATTGATCAATTAAGAAGTTTGTGATTATCTAATACTCCCTCCATTCCTAAATATAAGACTCTTTAGACAATTTGAAAAAATTAAGGAAGTTGTCATTTTCATCTAAATTAAGGAGTATATTTTATATTCACTCCTCATTTGGTTTTCATATGCCAAAATTTGTATTTAGGTTTGGTGTATGGGTTCTTGATTGGGTTATCTAGGTGTGCAATTGATACGACCGTAGGCCTTGAAACATATACCACTTGGTTTTGTCTGACATTTTCATATATGATGACTTGTCATTTAGACGAGTACATTATTTTCTTAAAATACTTTATATATTTGTTGCTTTTTATAAAATTAATTCAGACTTAACTAAGTTTACGTTAGGAAAGATCGAATTTAAAATTCTTTTAACATGACACCACAAGTAAAAATCGAACATGTGATCTTAATTTGACATTAACAGTTCATTTATCAACCACTCAAAGTAGTGTATTTAGGGTAGTATAAATTTAGAATGCTTCTTATTCACACTTTGACATTATCGAATAAGATAATGCTATGCGGCTAAAATAAATTGGCTAAATTAGGGCAATATTATAAATAATCAGTAACAATTCTGTACATAATCCGTTGAGAAATTAAGAAATTCAAGGAGAATATTGTTTAATTTAATTTTAGTCATTTTTATCCAATTAAGTTTAGTCACTAATCATTTTCCTTTCGGATATTTGGGACAAGGTGAACTTTTGACACCAACCAAATAAAAAGTGAGTGTTTATTTTTATTTTTAAATTTATTTATTGATTTGGTATATAGTTAAACTCATATTTTTCAATCTCTCCATAAAATATAATAAACCGGCTCATAGGCTGACACATCATGCTACGAGGAATAATTCCGCAAACAAATAACAAGGATTTTCATATATGAAATTTCACTTTCCCTTTAAAAAAATATTTTTTTGAATCTCCCATATGTGGTAGAATTATTGAGGTTTCTTGTTTGGAGTTCATGGAGCAATTAATCCTCCACAATCAGTGGCAGAGCATTGAAGGGGCAGGCCCCAAGAATTTTCATTATATATATATATATATATATATATATATATATATATATATATATATATATATATATATATATATATATATATATATATATAATGGTTCGAATAAAAGAGATTTTTTTTTTAAAATGTCTCCCCCAAAAATTTTCAATTTTTTTATATACTAGGTATATATATCAAACGATTCAGAATAAGAGAGAATTTTTTTAAAAAAAAAGATCGGAGGGTTTATAAATCACATGAAAATATATGTTACACGCAAAAATCTACCTACCATTTAGAAGTTTCTATTGGGCTCTAGCTTCCAAAAATCGTGGTCTTTCTTCAACTCTTCATACGCAGAGCACGCAGGTCACAGGATATTGGAGCAGTGAGAACTGAGCAGCCATTCCATTGATAATTGATTCAAGTTGTCTGTGAATGCCCAATTTCTGCAACGAATTCTCCAAGGTAAATTCCCCAATTTTTTATGATGATAAACCCTATATTTTGAATTATATATTGTTTATTGTTTATTGATTCTCGATGATGATTAATCCTAGAAGTTCAATGGGTGATTGTTTATTGTTTATTGTTTTAGTTCAATGGGTGTCAAGATATTGTTTATTGTTTACTGTTTTAGTGTCAAGATTTTTTATTATTATTAATGAATCATTCGTTTTATAGTTATATTCAGTTTGTTTAGTTAATTTTCAGGTTATTTGTGAAAGATGAGTAAAATGAAGTCTATTGATGCTTTTTTTTAAAAGAAAAAATAGCGATACTTGTGGTGGTAGTTGTCCTTCGGAAAATGTAACTTTAGTGTTTGCTGCTACTTGTTCAGTTCTAGAAAATGTCATTGAAAATGGCTCTAATTATAATGTCTGTGGGGATGCATCGGCTGCATATACAAAACTTACCTCTTTTGTGTTTGTTTTCATTTTACATACAACGAAAGAGATTATGGGAATAATCAGATAGACTTTGTAAGTGCATACAACAAAAGTCTCAAGATATAGTAAATGCATTGTATTTATTGTCAAGTACAAAAATGTTGATCCAAAACTTGAGAGAAGACGGTTGGGATAATTTGATAAATGTTGTCAAAGCATTTTGTGAGAAGCACAATATTAATGTTCCTTGATATGAATTCTCCATATATATGGTGAAACGTGGTCGTAGAAAATTTGACATCAATGTGGAACATAATTATCGAGTTGATATATTTAATGCTGCTATGGATTCTCAACTCTCTAAGCTAAATAGTCGATTTAATGAGCAAACAGTGGGTCTTCTTGCTCTTAGCTCGGCATTGGATCCGAAGGATGGTTATAAATCTTTTAATATTGATAACATTTGTTGTCTTGTGGAAAACTATTATCCTCTTGATTTTAGTGAGCAGGAGAAGATAAACTTGAAGTACTAATTGCAACACTATACGATTAATGTTTTGAATCATCCGAAATTAAAGAATTTGTCAACAGTTTCTGATTTATGCCAAGGATTAGCAGAGACAGAGATGAATAAAGTGTATTTTCTTGTTGATAGATTGATCCGACTTATATTGACTCTTCCAGTTTCTATTGCAACTACTGAAAGAGCATTTTCATCAATGAAGATTATTAAGATAAGGCTTCGGAACAAGATGGATGACGAGTATCTTCTTGTGGCTTACATTGAAAGAGAAACCGCCGAAACTTTTGATTCAAACTCTATATTAGATGATTTTGCTTCCATTAAAGATAGACGGGGTACCACTTTAGGTAACGTATATATGATCATGTCAAGTAGTTTTTTTTTGTTCAAACTCTATAATATATGATTTTGTCTTCTTGAAACACCGGTTGGGACTGCTTTAGATAATATGTTAATTTTTTGTATTTCAAGTATCTTTATATAATATACATTTGATTTTACAACGGCCCCCCTAAACTTAATTTCTGACTCTACCACTGTCCACAATGCAACAGCACATGGCTATAGAGGCAGAGAGAATGGATATTGAATGCATAATCATACAATTGAATCAAGAATCTTTCTTGGGTTTATTAACTTTTGAATTTCATTATTAATACTAATAATATATAGTATTTTACTTCTCATACTCCAGAAAAAAATAACCAAGGAAAAGTTACTATTACTCGTTTACATTTTCCTTTTCTATTTTTTTTTTTTTTTTTTGATGCGATTGCCCCCGAGGGGATGAGCGGAGAGTACCCTAGATCAGGGAGATTGTAGCATGCCCCATGACTGGGGAGGGAGCTTTTATTGCCCCATTTGCAGGGAGAAGGTGTCGAACTTGGGACCTTCCGGTCCCAAGCCAAAGGCTTACCCACTGGGCCAAACCTTTTGTTGATGTCTCATTTCTAGAGTTAATCCAAACACACAAAACAAATTATTTTATATGCGTTTACAAAATAAATTCATTTTCTTTTGAGATATGCAAAAAGGATTAGTTATTCTTAAGCATATTTAGTTAGTAAGATTATTTTATACTCTTTACTTAATTTTATTATGTAAGGAGAATAATTTGATTAATTTATATATAGATGTAAAGAAATGAGAGATTCCCCCTCCTTCCCCACCAGTACCCCAAATGAAAAAAAGGAAAAAAATATATTTGTTGAATCATACCATCTTGCTAAGGTTTGTCTTTAGTATAACAATCATTAATTCAGTTTGAATCATCCTCGTTCACTTCTTAGATAAAAAAATGATTTAATCAAATTATCAAAGTATATACTAAGATATAAACCCTTCAAACGAACTATTTGCTTTTGTGATTTGTTCACACATAATGGAGTAAACTAAGAGCATTCACAATGGTAGCAACGTTCAAAATGCTGTTTAGAGAACTTTTGGATGAATCCGAACTTTTTAACGTTCAATATATATATATTTCCTAAATAAGAAATTATTCATTAACTATAAAATAGTCAAGGGCATTACAATCAAAAGATAATATGAAAATACAAGAAAAATAAAAGTTATACAATGGTTTAGACAACCATGATAATAGATAAAAGCCCACACCCCGGGACTGGGTAATAACACTAATAAAAGTAGAAAAAATAAATACATAATAAAATTATTCGCATCATCTTCTCCGTAATCCTTTAACAACAGTAGCAAGAGAAGGTCAGTTTCAACATCTTTCTTACAAAAAACAACAATCTACAAGACCATGGGCGTATCAACCGTCTTGTAGATTGTCTCGGAAAGATATAGAAAACTGAGAAAGGGCACAGAACAACTCCGGGATTGAGAGAGAAACTCCAGATCTGGAAGGATCTGAAGTAGATCTTGCATCCGCGTCTTGAATCTTGAAAAAGAATGCCTTGAGAAAACTTCATCATGATTTACAGCATAAAAATGGGGTGAAGACACAAAAAGTGAAGGAAGAATTGCTAGATCCAACTGAAAGTCGGAGCTTTTAATTAGATCTAGCCATGAAAGTATAAAAATGAAGAGAACCAGGAAGACACTAGTGCTTCTATACTCTTAAAATGAACCAAACTAACACAAGTTGACTTAGTTGGTAAGGATTTGATACGTCATTACAAAGGTCAAGTGTTCAATTTCTGCTGCCAATGTGAGAGATGTGTTGGTAGTTGATCTGTAAATACCCTTATAAGCAACATATGATCCATTGGGTCTACTCTGACCTGTGGTAGTGATTGGAGTCGAACCCACCTAAAATCTTTCTGACAAAAAAAAAAGAATAAAAAAATAAAGCAAAAAAAAAAAAGAATAATTTACTAGTGACTTAAAAAAAGGAAAATAACTAGTGTGACGTGACGTGACTCCATTTGAGCGTCCCGGCTCCTATGCAGGACAGTTTTAGTGCGGAATATGCGGGACACCAATTCAGCCGTCGGATGAGATTTTTTAACGGTTCAGATCTGGAGAGAGAAATTTTTTTTTTTATTATTTTTTAAGTCAGCCGCAACTTTTCTCCCTCCAGATCTAGACCGTTCAAAATCCCATCCGACGGCTGAGATTGTTCCGCACGTGCAGATTTTTCCCTGTTCCGCATAGGAACCGGACTGCCATTTGAGCTACACTTAGGGCATAGCCCACAATGGCGGGCTCTTGGCTTCTCAGCCAATTTTTATTTTTTGATATACACAGTAAAATTCCCTTATGATTTAGAAGGCACGTTGGTGAAATCCCTCCCCAAATATATTGTGATTGGTGACTTGAATCCTTAAACATTTTATTTTTACTTTTAGATACTCAAACGATTTGAGTATTGGTGCAATTGGTTCTTCCGTTCACAATTTCGCTAGCCAACTGTTAGTCAGCAAAAAATTTAAAATTCCTCATCAATAATAATAGGTATTTTTGGTACTTTACACACAACCCATATCTATACCCGCCCCATTTCCATAACCCATATACCTAAACCAAATCTTCAAGCTCTGTTCTCCATATCTAAAGAAAAAAGAAAATTCTGAAAATAATCATCCATTCTCCAAATCTTCGAGCTCTGTTCTTTCCCTATTTTCTTCCTCTATCATCAACAAAAATCTTTGCTCTACCTCCAATACCGAATGGGGCGGGTATAGATATGGGTTGTGTATAGAATACCGAAAATATCTATTACTATTGAAGGAGAATTTTAAATTTTTGGTTGACTAACAATTGACTAGCAAAATTGTTAACAGAAGGACCAATTGCACCAATACGCAAATTTTTGAGTATCTTAAAGTAAAAAAATTAATAATTTAGTGACCCAAGTCACCAATCATAATATATTTGGGGAGGGCATTTCACCAATTTGCCGATTTAGAATTATTAGATAAAATAACATGAATTAAGCTGACGCAAAATTCCCGCCCTTGATTGGGATACTACGACGCGGTAATACATAAAATAAGAAAGAGGGGCCTTTCATTTTGAGTAAGATAAAATGTCACTCCTAATTAAGTGATAATATTTTTAATTTAGAGTATGGAAAGGCATTCCAAATATCGTAATCAATTTCGTACTTACTCTACCGATGAGACATTATCAAAGTGATAAAAATGGAGGTTTTCTAATCAAAGATTGAAAGTTCGAATCTTATAAAATGCAAGAGAACGCAAATATATTGCATATTTGAAAGAATTTTTGTTGTCGGGTTAATGTGCCACTAAGATTCTAAATAAATTAGTCTATCATAGGTCTAAAAACAAATAGTATCCAATATTGTGTAAAAATTAAAAATGACTTCATTGAATATTACGGGTCAAGAGGTTTAGGACATGATCATGTCCTTTTGCATTCATTAAAAAAAAAGATCATGTCCTTTTGCATATGTTTTACTCGCTGAATCTTCGATATTTACTAAGTAAAATGTTTGCATTTCTAAGAAATTGCCCATTAGTCCTGCAATGAGGGCTCGTCATGAATTCTTTCTTTGTTCTTTTTGCTCCTTCAGCTAGTTTGTGAATGACTCGGTTTCTTTTAGTTGATAAAATTCTTTGATAAGATACTTATTAACACTTTCAATTCGGAAAATAAGTCTTGATTTAATACTCATATCTTGTTAATAATATTATTATTTTTTTCCTTAAAGTATCTCATGTTCATGGGAATCGGATAGCCCAAGTGGTAAAGCTACCCGAACACGGGTCGGAGATCCCGTGTTCGATTCCCGTATCTCCCCTTTATTGGGGCAATAATCTCCTCCTTTTGTGAGGCCTCCTCCTCCTCCTCTGGTGAGGCAATACCTCCCCAGGCATGGGGTGTGCTTTAATCGGCCTTTTTAGGGTACTCTCCGCACTCTCCCCCTCGGAGGCAACGCCCTTTCGGGATTCAAAAAAAAGAAGTATCTCATGTTCTTATTTTTTTTTCTTTTCTCGTCATCTGCTTTATTTGTAAATAATTGCTATGAGTTTAATTTTTTTTTAAGTTTCATAATTTTTTTTCAGTTATATTAAAAAAAAAAAACAAATTAGATAGTTAGTAACTTATTGATAATAAAATAGAAGATGTGATACAAATGAAACAAAAGATCTGAACGAGAGATGCATAAAAGTGGGTCCGAACCACAACTATAGAGACATCAAGAAACCAAAAGCTTCCGTATTCTGTTTTCTTAATGTATATGAGAAAATAACTATTGTATTTGTATGTTTAAAAAAAAATCTAGTGTATTTAGACATCTTCTCGGGACAATCACTGCAAGAAGATTTACATTAGACTTTACATAATTTTTCACAAATAATATACTTTTAAATAATTTATTTTTATGAATTCCATGACAAAAGATTTCAAATAACAAATTTATTCAAATACACCATTTAAGATAAAAAAATTTCAACATATGGAAGATGATTTGATTTGTTTATTTTTCAAATGAAAAGAAGCTTTTGGATATTTTTTTGTCTAGTCACGAAGTGTCCTGTCAAACTTCAATCTTTGTTAGAGATAATACCAGACTAATCCCTCAGCGTAAAGGATCAACCCACTAAGAGGTAAAGTGCTGACAATGGCGGAGTGTTCTAACAACTTGCACTTGTCAAATTATATATGGGCCCTCTCAACTGCACTGGCTGTCTTTGTTATTGGTAGTTAGTTAAAAGGGGCCTCGTACAGGTTAGATTCTGACCCAGCACACAAAATTCACAATGTTAACTTTGAGGGAGGTAGCCCACTGTTAGAAAGGCCCAGCAAAGACATTTTAGATTGAAATTGAATTTGTGTTAAACTCTAAACTTTTTGTTTTTAAAAATAAATTTTAATTGAATTCTATAATAAAAGAAGCCGATTCCACAAAAAAAAAAAAAAAAAAGAGTTTTAAAAAGAGAACCTTATATATACTAAAACAAAAATTGAGTTTTTTTATCAGTAAACTTTTATTTTAACACTTTATTATATAAACTATTTTCGAACTAATTCTTTTGTCAAATTAGTGTGAAATTTGTGGTTTTTTTGCCACTTTTAATCACTTGTTTTGCACATATTCCCAATATTAAGGATTTAAATTGACAAAAATACCATTAACACTAACAAACATATACAGAACATGTGTTTAAATGTTACTAGAAACCACTAGTGTTACACTATTTTGACAAAAAAAATAGTTAAAAAAATAAATAAAATAAAAATTAACTGATAAAAAGAGAATCGAAATATATATATGTGTGTGTGTGGAGGTTTTCTCTTTTAAAAAAGTATAGTCTTATTTGATTTAAGTTTCTCTCTAAATACCTAACTAGGTTACAAATTCGACAACCCATCCCGTATGATCTAAAGTGTCCCACATCTACCAAAAAAAATCAAAAAAATAATAACAATAATATATAGAACAACTTTAACAAATTAAAATTGCCGAGGAAAAAAGTTCGTCTCTTAGTTGCTCTTTACACAAAATGCCAAAGAATGGAAAATCACATAGCATGGAGCACTTGAATTTTATAATGCCTTCATAAGGAAGCATTAATTTGAAGCTAATTAATTAATTAATTCTTAATGGCACTAAGAATAGTTTCATTTAAATCTTTCACATCCAGAACTTGGTTTCCATTAGCTTCAACAATGGCTTCCATACCAAAGAAGTATTTGCATGCAACCCTAACTTGAAAAACATTGAGATTCAACATTTCAAATGCATCCAAAATTGACACTAGCAAATCTTGACTCTTCTTGCATGTTACTCTCACCAAAAACTTTTCTCCAACAAGCTTCTCCACCTTCACCTCCTGTTCCAAGTATTGCAAATTTGATATAAGAAGAAAAAATAATTTAAATTAAGGGGAATGTCCACATATATGGATGGAACGGGTGAAAATGGTCTGTATCCGTGTATGTTCCCATTCCTCTGTGTCAAACCACTCAGATTTCGCAACGTGAATATTTCTTTTAATTATGAGTGATTGGGCACAAAAATAAGAATATACACAGGTCAAACGATTATTTTCCAGAAGGAACATAGAACTTCGTATTGATGGAGGAGAGGGGAAACAGAATTTTTGACGGGCGAAAATGGGAACACACATTTTCTAATGACATATTCTTAAAATTAAGATAATTATAAGAGAAAAATATAGCATTTTTAAAATTTTGGTGTAGCTATCACCCTTTACCTCCCTTAGTTTTGTCTATGGAGCCCATATATATAATACTCCGACTGTACTGAATTGAATGTTCAAATTTTTATTAAAACAGAATAAAATAGTGGGATTTAGCACACAAAAAATAAAAATCATAAAAATATTGAACATTCAATTTGGGTCGGGCAAAGTAAAAGAGAGGAATTTTAGAACAAGTACTTGGCTAATGTTTAAGAGGTAGTGATATTCTCTTCTGATAGCCTCTAGTTGTAGTTTCAGCTTGCAAATGTAAAGAAGTGCATCTTTGATGATACAACTCTTTTTCACCTTCACAGACAGCAAAGAAAAGTTGCATTAATTAATCATCATATTAACTAAAGCCACTAAAACCTATGATTTGACCATGACAAAAATTAGAAATGGTAAAAGAAAAGAAAGGGTTTTAGTATTATTTACTGATTTGGAGTGGGTGAGAGTTCTTAGGATATGAAGCTTTCTGTGCAATGCTATTCTTCTTTGGAACTTTGGGACCTTTGAAGCCATATTTCTCTCTTTCTCTCTTAAGTTTTATTTTGTGTATTTTTTTTAATATGAATGAAGTCAAAAGAGGCATGTTATTTATAAGGGAAAGGAAAGACTAATGATTTATCATGATGTCAACATTGGACTGAAAAAGGCATGATTAACCACTAATTAACATAAAGGCACTTTTGTTATTTCTATAGCATAGGTTTTAAATGTAATTTTTCCTTCCTTATACTTTCTTATACATGCTAGGGACTTTTAGGGTCACTCAATACTACGATTGCCCTTTTGGGACTGGCTCTACCGCTCTCTCACATTAATTGAGGGGATCCAAGATTTGTAGGTAGGCCTCGCCTAATTTATGTGAGAAGACTGTGAGGTCAGTCCCACAAAGACGCTAATAGGATTGATTTTTTCGGACTTTTAACTTTTAATTTTCTTCATGCTTTCAGTCCCTTGTAGAAATGGATTTGTTTCCAGGTTTTGGTTTAGTTCCCTTTCTTATACTTTTACTTGCTATTTGGTCTTTATTTAATAAATGGTAGGAGCCCAAGCCAAATCCCACTACAACAAGTGACTTTCTCAAAAAATTAAAAAGAAAACCTGGTCTGTAATCGAAATTTTCTTTAAACGATGTTGAACTATGATTAAAATAGAGTGAATAATGAATCAAAATTGCGAATATCCCAAGTGGGCCCGATTCCATTATTGCTTATTGGCAAGGTTTTTTCACAAGAGTAGACAGTTTGTAACACACAATTGGCAATAGGTATTATAGGATGAGGTGAAAAGGACCAATAAAGATGAACAAATTCAGACAAACACAGACACAACCAATTTGAAGCAGTCCCTTTTGCTTTTGTAAGGTTGCAAATTTGGAGGTTTGCTCTTTGCATGCATGACATGGGATTCTAAATTGGATACTGGCAAAGGGAATGGAGCTAGTCAGTGATAATATGGATGTCTGTCCCGACTCAGTCACTGAGTCAGATTCAGTCAGCATGGTACTTCCCAGTCTTCACGAGACCCCTCCTGCTTCAATTATACACTTTGTCGATTTTGGATTCAATGCGAAACAGATTTTATGTCTGCACGGTAAAACATTTTTCAGACCCTTCATAACTATACAGAAGAACAGACAATTTTTTTTCTTTTTTTTCTTTTTTTTATAATTTTTTTATTGGACCTCACCAGAGCGGGTGCCCGTGAGGGGAGTAGTAGAAGCCCGGCTGAGCGGAGGCACCCGTGAAGGGAGTCGTAGAAGCCCGGCTGAGCGAGTGCCCAAGAAGGGGAGTATAAGAACCCACACAAGAGGAACCAAGAATAGGAAATTAAATCTTTCTTTTTGTGTGAGTTGGGTATCGAACCCACACCTCTTGGTTTTGGGCAGACCATCTTCCCACTGGGCTATGAACCTTGTGATGAAGAACAGACATTCTAATCAAGCATTAAATAAAAAACTAACGATTGAACATGTATTTTGATGGGTCACTCGGGTATGGAGTCTCCCTTGTGAAATTGACTCTACAACCTTCTCACATGAGTTGGAGCAGGACCTACCTACAAAGTAAACCCCATGTCATAAGAGAGATGTGCGATCAGTCACACAAAGGCGATTCTACCATAAAAGTTTCGTGTGTTTTGCATGTGTTAAAATATACATGTACACTTTCTCTACCTAATAAAAAAACTCTCTTCTCGTCCTGGCCGAATCACATGTTCTGACAATAATACAATACTGTTTCGTTTGTTTCTTGTTATATATGTTGTCTACATTTGGATTCCAAATTTAAACACAAGTACTCTCCTCCTTTAAAAATCTGCATTTCTCGGTTTGGAAATTTGTTGGCAAAGTTACTTTGCTACATCGACAATTTATACCCCGTTAGGGAAATATATATGAAACAATAAAAGGTACTCCTTCGGTCCCATTGTGGTTGTTCCAAATAGTGACGGATGTAGCCTTCTAGCACCAGAGTTAAATGATTCCGATGAAAAATAAATAAATTTAGTATTATGATATATTTTATTCCATTTAGATGTTAAATGTATAAATGATTTATACACAAATTTTTTTTAGTGACTCCACTAATAAAATAAAAACTCTCCAAAATCTTTACCAATGTCGTGTGCCCCCAGTGTTCTACAGTCCTGAATCCGTCACTGGTTCCAAATGCCACTTTTCATTATTGTTTTAGTAGTTCATATATATATATATATATATATATATCAAATAAACCCTTTCATATATTAATGAAAATGACCATACTCTTTCATGATGTTAAAGAACATACACAAATTTTTTAATACTACAACATATTTTTCAATACTAAGTACAATATATTAATCAAGACACTATAGTTGAACTCATATACATTCACCAAAAATATAGTCTATACATTTAAAATAACAACATACCTTATCTTTGGTTGTCACTAATGTTGATCCTCCGAATGATTTTCATCAATAAAACAAAATTAAGGAAGTACCTAATTAATTGGCATATACAGATAATTCTCGAGCCCCAAAACCGAATATGAAGACAAATTTCTCTTGCAATTCAAGGCTAATGAATATGAAGAAGAATGTAAAACCGTTGGATATTAGAAAAAAAGGGCGGTAACCCTATGTACACAAGGGGTGAAAATCGTCTGTCTCTCAATCCTCTCCCCAACCAATCAGAATTTACTATATAATTATTTTTTCAATTATATATATACAGGGTGAATTGTGATTAATTGGGAGACACACACGGGGACAAATGATTTTTTGCCGTACACAAGAAGCCAAATATATACAGAAAATAGACTTATTGAAGCTCATGACAAGACTTTTCTATGTTTCCATTCTTCACAAGCGTGCACTATAAAAGCATATCACCAACCCCAAAAATGCATGTAGGAATATTGGAGTTTAGTAGTAGACTCGTATATATGCAGATAGACCAATCACTATTTTCTTAGAATTAACTATTTTTAAAGGAGTCACTTAGGTACTCGCCAACTCTGGATCTTCTAGAATATTTTCTAGTAAATTCTCTAATATATTAATAATATTATTTTACATGTAATAACACCATTGGTTCATAATTAATTAATGAGCTTGAACTTAATCACACAGTTCAATGGATGACAATATCGCTGGTGTACTAGAGATTGCACTAGAAGATGTACTAGAAGATAAAAAAATGTAATAGTTTGGTGGGTGAATGCATGTCTAACTAATATAACATTAGCATAATATCCTTGCATTCATATAAAACAAAATAAAAAATAATCTTAATCGAGTCTGTGAGTCCTTGAGTCTCTTGGGATCTATACAATTATAATTTAAACCCACAATTCTTTGGGTCCCATACTTGACTTGGATCCTACCCATATCAGTCCAGACTCAATCTAAATCTAAATATAGAAAAGTTTATCTATATCCAAATTGGGTCTTATGAGTTTGGATCTGAATCTGTGCTCTTGAATCCAATTGACAGGCTGGGGGTGGTAGAGCTCATTTTTCTGTCTACTCATATTTTTTTATCTTTCAATGTTATAACATAGTTCACACATCATCTGCTCTCTCTCTCTCTCTCTCTCTCTCTCTCTCTCTCTCATGTGTCTGTTATATATGTATAGAGAGGTACCAGATTAGATAGAGATAGCTCTATTGTCTATAGATGCAGAGTGTTGGAATCTTGGGTCACATGATTATGAAAGAATACCATTAAAATTAGCAAAATACTAAAGTGTTATTGTCGGTAGAATGATATATGCAAGGGATAAGAACTTGAGGTATTAAAAAAATTAATTTGTAATTTAAATTGCATAAGGAGAGATTAGAATAACAATTGCTTTGGATTAAGAGGTTAGAATAATCGGACATGCTTCTCGTGTCAAACTTGTGTTCAAATCCTACGTTACAATAATTATTTATTTAGATTCTATATCGAATTTCTTCTCTTGTATTATCAATAATTTTATCCTATGATAATCGAACACTTATTCCATAAAAAAAAATTCTAAAGAGAGTTTTTGTCGAATAGAAGTTTTTTTATAATACAATTTTAGGTACTTGTAGCCCAAATATATTAAGCTAACGTTTTAAAATAGTTAGATGAGATTAAATAATTTTCTTCGATATTAATATGTAATACTCCATATATTTTGAAAACTTTAATTTGAAAAAAAACCTTCATATATTTTGAGAACCATAAGTGATTTAATATCAACTGTCTATTCTAATAAAAAAAAATTGGGCAGGTAACACCGTACCTGCATATTATATCATTATCCGGCATTTTCATAGGTCTCTCTCTTATTTATTTATTCTACAAGAGGCCTCTCTTTACGGTACTTTTAAAAATAAATAAATAATACTTTATTGAGATTGAAACAAACACCGGAAATGGAGGGGATATACTCGTACCTCGAATATAAGATGGAAATAATGGTTTATATCCAATCTCCATATAATGTTCAGTAGGAGCATTTATGATTTTATTTTTGCCATTGCGTGAGCGGACTGGTATAAAATCAGCGTAATCATCTTCCAGTTGAGAATCTGCCAATGCATCAAAGGATCCCGTGTCTAAGACCTCAATATTTTCTGGTTCATTTTTTTTTGCGTAATTGTAGCAATCTACGTGCTAACAGTTTGCACATTAATTCGTTTATTGAATTCCCAAAAACTAGCAAACAAATTATGACGTTCTGAAAAAAGAGGAATCGTTGGATTATTGCAAGATGAAAAAGCAAGAGATTGCACATCCCGTTTTGTAGGTCGGACCGGTTCCGATTTTTGATATTCGCCCTTATTATCCATACAAGGCTGTTGTGGTGTTGTTTCCCCCAAATTAACAAAATAATGCTCCGCCAGATGGACCGGGTTGGTCACATCAGTTGGGCTGTCCCCAGACTGGCCCATCGGATTTGCCTCTCCATCCACCTGATCTTCTGGTTTGATATTCGCCCTTATTAGCCATACAAGGCTGTTGTGGTGTTGTTTCCCCCAAATTAACAAAATAATGCTCCGCCTGATGGACCGGGTTGGTCACATCAGTTGGGATGTCCCCAGACTGGCCCATCGGATTTGCCTCTCCATCCACCTGATATTCTGGCCCATCTTCAAGCGTAGCCTCTTCCGGAACAGCCGCCTCAGCTGGCCATTGTTCCGCCATCTCCGCCGAATGAAGCTCTTGTAAATCAAGATGTTGCAGGATTGTGTCTATCCTCTCAATCATGTCTTCACCAGCATCAATTAGCACGGCAAATCCGAAAAATCTGGCATCACCCGTCGAATCCGGGGACTGCCAATTCAAGAAGATATCGATCATGATCTTGAGGATCTTGGGGATTGACTCCGCGATCCGCGACAACCAACCTCGGTAACTCTGGTGGGTCATACGCCCCATGGATGTCTACTCCTGACTGCTCGAGCGGCTCCCTTCCCGACCCCGGTGCAGTCTCAGTCACCGCCTCGGCCTCCAACAGAGCGGGCTCCGCCACTGTCAAGTCTGCTGTGTGGAAGGCAAGTTTTGAAGTTCAAAAGAGAGGGAAAAGTAGTTAAACCAACCAACTGCTCGATTGGCAATTAGGGCAAGTCGAATTGGGGGCTGATTTTCCTTACGAAACGACGTAGTTCTATTTATTACGTTTTGAGTCAATACGACGTAGTTTTAATTAACCTAAAATAGCTAAAGATAGTTTCCAAAAAGAGCATCTTCTTGGCAGAAATGTTGCTGCTCCTCCATGGCTGAAGGTACGAGAGAATATGCACTGTTGATTCCTTAATCTGTCAGAAGGGGTCGACGTGGAGGGGTGAGATTCATCTTGGGAATCAAACCCTAAGTATTTAAGGAAATCGAAGCCAGTGGAAGAGGTATTCAGATATTATCCAAAAGTTGGCATTGCCATTTCCTTTCTCTCGTGAGTTGCTTTCCTTCATTCTTATCATTAATCTCCTCTCGCCATTAGACTCGCTTTCTTTCTCTAATTCAAGTTCGGTGTGCATTTCCAGGATTGGAGACTTGTGCTTGCAGCTTGGATGTTCTGGTTTGAGTTTCTGAACTTAATTTCCTGAGAAGATGATAACTCTCTAGCTAGTTGATTATTGTAATAGTAGTATTGAGACTCTTGATTATTACCTTGATTTTACAGTTAATTCAGTATTAAAGATATATCCATCTTTTGCTGATTTGTTATGTGTTGTGGACCTGAGGTCACCTAGCTGCTTATTGTCTTAGAACTTATTAGTTTAAGTGTGTGGTAATCAGTGGGATATCACCAATTGGTATCAGAGCATAGATCCTCTTGCCTGTGAGGTTATGGCTAACACTAGGAATCAAACTAAGGAAGGGGGGAGTAAAGACACCATGGATTCTGAGATTGTCAAAAAGTTGGAGGATGATAACAAGGAAATCCATGGACACTTAGAGACTCAGATGAGAGCCACTGACCAACTATCCCTAGGACAGAAAGAACAAAGGCTGATGATAGAATCTATTGGGAAGGGTCAGGAGACTTTACAAAAGCAAGTTGAGGATCTGATGGGTCAGATCTCAGCTCTAGCTACAGGCTTGACTACCATGAACACATTTATTAATGACCTCAAAAGGGTAGAGATAAGGGGTGGAAGAGTGGAGGTAGGACAAGCAAGTGGGGTCACTGGGGAGAGACAGATCCTACACACACCTGTAAACCTTGATCAAGGTCCAGCTAGGTATCCCTTGGGGTTTAGAAGGGAGGGTAGAATTGACTACAAAGCCCCTAAGTTGGAATTTCCCATATTTGATGGAGTTGGTGCTAGAGAGTGGAGGGGTAGATGTAGAGATTACTTCTTGCTCCACAATGTGGAAGAAAGGGAAAAGATAACTCTGTCCAAGCTAAACTTCCGAAATAGAGCTTATACTTGGAGCAGAGGTAGAGTAGCTACTCATCCCCATGAGACCTGGGAACAGTTTGCCTCAGCTGTGTGTAAAAGATTTGGAGAGTCAGATGATAGGCAGTTGATGGAAGATTTCAGTAGGATAAAACAGAAGGGAGCTGTGGAGGATTACATAGATCAATTTGAGGAGTTAAGGTCTGTGGTAATGACTCAGATGCCACAGGCTACTGAGGAATACTATGTATCAGTATTCATAGGGGGACTGAAGGATGAGTTGAGACATATGATTAAGGTGTTTGAGCTACCTAACCTTGATGCTGTGTGTGATAAGGCCATAAACCTCTAAACAAAACCCTAGAAGCCTTGTCCAAGCCCTCTAAAAAGACTACTGGTATCTTGCCTAGTCCAAAACCTCATATAAACCCTGCTAGAACTTTGACTGGTGGTACTTTCCAAAGAACAAACCATAACTACAACAAGCCCTATCACAAGGAACCTGTATCCTTCAAGAAACTGTCTGAATGTGAGTACCAATTAAGAAAAGAGAAGGGTTTATGTTTCAGATGTGGGGATAAGTTCACACCAGGGCATGTGTGTGCTAGGAAAAAACTGAACATAATAGTGGTTGACAATGAAGAGGAGATAGAGACTGAGAAATTCCTACTCTACAATAAGGAAGAAGAGAATGAGGAGGATGAGAAGAATCTGAAATATCCATAAATGCCATGACAGGTAAAATAACCAGTAGAACCTTTAGAATACCAGGATTGGTTATGAAAAGAGAGGTATCTATTCTGATTGATACTGGAAGTAGTTGCAGCTTCATAGACCATAAGCTAGTACAAGAACAAAAACTCAAGGAGACTGGTAGCAGATCTATGAAAATTACTGTAGCCAATGGAGCTGTCATGAGGAGTAACAGCATGTGCAGGAAACTAGTTTGGAAGATGGGAGAAAAACTGTACATGTATGACTTAAGAGTACTGGAGTTAGGAAGTAGTGATATAATCTTGGGGCTAGATTGGCTGGGCAAGTACAGATCCATTTTGTTTGATTTCACTGAGGTGAGGCTCACATTTAAGAAAGAAGAAGAGGAGGTAGTATTGCAGGGTGAGAAGAGGAAGATTAAGAAGGAGTACACCACAGCTGAGTCCATTTTAAAGTCAGTAGAGGAGGGGGACCAAGTCTACTATGGTCAGCTTCTATCAATGGATGCCACAGAGGATGTAGGTGAGTATCCTATAGAAGTGGGGCAGGTTCTCAAAGAGTTTGGAGATGTCTTTGAGAAACCACAGGGCCTGCCACCCTCCAGGAACCATGAGCATAGGATTACCCTCACAAAAGGGGGTCAACCATTCAAATTGAGACCCTATAGGTATCCTCATGCTCAGAAGAATGAGATTGAAAGGTTAGTAAGGGAAATGTTGGATGAGGGAATAATCCAGCCAAGTAATAGCCAGTTTGCCTCCCCAGTTCTTTTAGTTAAAAAGAAAGATGGTACATGGAGGTTCTGTGTTGATTACAGACAACTCAACTCCATTACCATCAAAGACAAGTTTCCCATTCCCATTATTGATGAGCTTTTGGATGAATTGCAAGGAGCTAAGTACTTCACCAAAATTGACCTCAGATCTGGTTACTTCCAGACCAGAGTTAATGAAGAGGATGTGAATAAGACTGTCAGGTCTGCTGTGTGGAAGGCAAGTTTTGAAGTTCAAAAGAAAGGGAAAAGTAGTTAAACCAACCAACTGCTCGATTGGCAATTAGGGCAAGTCGAATTGGGGGCTGATTTTCCTTACGAAACGACGTAGTTCTATTTATTACGTTTTGAGTCAATACGACGTAGTTTTAATTAACCTAAAATAGCTAAAGATAGTTTCCAAAAAGAGCATATTCTTGGCAGAAATGTTGCTGCTCCTCCATGGCTGAAGGTACGAGAGAATATGCACTGTTGATTCCTTAATCTGTCAGAAGGGGTCGACGTAGAGGGGTGAGATTCATCTTGGGAATCAAACCCTAAGTATTTAAGGAAATCGAAGCCAGTGGAAGAGGTATTCAGATATTATCCAAAAGTTGGCATTGCCATTTCCTTTCTCTCTGTGAGTTGCTTTCCTTCATTCTTATCATTAATCCCCTCTGCCATTAGACTCTGTTCTTTCTCTAATTCAAGTTCGGTGTGCATTTCCAGGATTGGAGACTTGTGCTTGCAGCTTGGATGTTCTGGTTTGAGTTTCTGAACTTAATTTCCTGAGAAGATGATAACTCTCTAGCTAGTTGATTATTGTAACAGGTAGTATTGAGACTCTTGATTATTGCCTTGATTTTACAGTTAATTCAGTATTAAAGATATATCCATCTTTTGCTGATTTGTTATGTGTTGTGGACCTGAGGTCACCTAGCTGCTTATTGTCTTAGAACTTATTAGTTTAAGTGTGTGGTAATCAGTGGGATATCACCAATTGGTATCAGAGCATAGATCCTCTTGCCTGTGAGGTTATGGCTAACACTAGGAATCAAACTAAGGAAGGGGGGAGTAAAGACACCATGGATTCTGAGATTGTCAAAAAGTTGGAGGATGATAACAAGGAAATCCATGGACACTTAGAGACTCAGATGAGAGCCACTGACCAACTATCCCTAGGACAGAAAGAACAAAGGCTGATGATAGAATCTATTGGGAAGGGTCAGGAGACTTTACAAAAGCAAGTTGAGGATCTGATGGGTCAGATCTCAGCTCTAGCTACAGGCTTGACTACCATGAACACATTTATTAATGACCTCAAAAGGGTAGAGATAAGGGGTGGAAGAGTGGAGGTAGGACAAGCAAGTGGGGTCACTGGGGAGAGACAGATCCTACACACACCTGTAAACCTTGATCAAGGTCCAGCTAGGTATCCCTTGGGGTTTAGAAGGGAGGGTAGAATTGACTACAAAGCCCCTAAGTTGGAATTTCCCATATTTGATGGAGTTGGTGCTAGAGAGTGGAGGGGTAGATGTAGAGATTACTTCTTGCTCCACAATGTGGAAGAAAGGGAAAAGATAACTCTGTCCAAGCTAAACTTCCGAAATAGAGCTTATACTTGGAGCAGAGGTAGAGTAGCTACTCATCCCCATGAGACCTGGGAACAGTTTGCCTCAGCTGTGTGTAAAAGATTTGGAGAGTCAGATGATAGGCAGTTGATGGAAGATTTCAGTAGGATAAAACAGAAGGGAGCTGTGGAGGATTACATAGATCAATTTGAGGAGTTAAGGTCTGTGGTAATGACTCAGATGCCACAGGCTACTGAGGAATACTATGTATCAGTATTCATAGGGGGACTGAAGGATGAGTTGAGACATATGATTAAGGTGTTTGAGCTACCTAACCTTGATGCTGTGTGTGATAAGGCCATAAACCTCTAAACAAAACCCTAGAAGCCTTGTCCAAGCCCTCTAAAAAGACTACTGGTATCTTGCCTAGTCCAAAACCTCATATAAACCCTGCTAGAACTTTGACTGGTGGTACTTTCCAAAGAACAAACCATAACTACAACAAGCCCTATCACAAGGAACCTGTATCCTTCAAGAAACTGTCTGAATGTGAGTACCAATTAAGAAAAGAGAAGGGTTTATGTTTCAGATGTGGGGATAAGTTCACACCAGGGCATGTGTGTGCTAGGAAAAAACTGAACATAATAGTGGTTGACAATGAAGAGGAGATAGAGACTGAGAAATTCCTACTCTACAATAAGGAAGAAGAGAATGAGGAGGATGAGGAAGAATCTGAAATATCCATAAATGCCATGACAGGTAAAATAACCAGTAGAACCTTTAGAATACCAGGATTGGTTATGAAAAGAGAGGTATCTATTCTGATTGATACTGGAAGTAGTTGCAGCTTCATAGACCATAAGCTAGTACAAGAACAAAAACTCAAGGAGACTGGTAGCAGATCTATGAAAATTACTGTAGCCAATGGAGCTGTCATGAGGAGTAACAGCATGTGCAGGAAACTAGTTTGGAAGATGGGAGAAAAACTGTACATGTATGACTTAAGAGTACTGGAGTTAGGAAGTAGTGATATAATCTTGGGGCTAGATTGGCTGGGCAAGTACAGATCCATTTTGTTTGATTTCACTGAGGTGAGGCTCACATTTAAGAAAGAAGAAGAGGAGGTAGTATTGCAGGGTGAGAAGAGGAAGATTAAGAAGGAGTACACCACAGCTGAGTCCATTTTAAAGTCAGTAGAGGAGGGGGACCAAGTCTACTATGGTCAGCTTCTATCAATGGATGCCACAGAGGATGTAGGTGAGTATCCTATAGAAGTGGGGCAGGTTCTCAAAGAGTTTGGAGATGTCTTTGAGAAACCACAGGGCCTGCCACCCTCCAGGAACCATGAGCATAGGATTACCCTCACAAAAGGGGGTCAACCATTCAAATTGAGACCCTATAGGTATCCTCATGCTCAGAAGAATGAGATTGAAAGGTTAGTAAGGGAAATGTTGGATGAGGGAATAATCCAGCCAAGTAATAGCCAGTTTGCCTCCCCAGTTCTTTTAGTTAAAAAGAAAGATGGTACATGGAGGTTCTGTGTTGATTACAGACAACTCAACTCCATTACCATCAAAGACAAGTTTCCCATTCCCATTATTGATGAGCTTTTGGATGAATTGCAAGGAGCTAAGTACTTCACCAAAATTGACCTCAGATCTGGTTACTTCCAGACCAGAGTTAATGAAGAGGATGTGAATAAGACTGTCAGGTCTGCTGTGTGGAAGGCAAGTTTTGAAGTTCAAAAGAAAGGGAAAAGTAGTTAAACCAACCAACTGCTCGATTGGCAATTAGGGCAAGTCGAATTGGGGGCTGATTTTCCTTACGAAACGACGTAGTTCTATTTATTACGTTTTGAGTCAATACGACGTAGTTTTAATTAACCTAAAATAGCTAAAGATAGTTTCCAAAAAGAGCATCTTCTTGGCAGAAATGTTGCTGCTCCTCCATGGCTGAAGGTACGAGAGAATATGCACTGTTGATTCCTTAATCTGTCAGAAGGGGTCGACGTGGAGGGGTGAGATTCATCTTGGGAATCAAACCCTAAGTATTTAAGGAAATCGAAGCCAGTGGAAGAGGTATTCAGATATTATCCAAAAGTTGGCATTGCCATTTCCTTTCTCTCTGTGAGTTGCTTTCCTTCATTCTTATCATTAATCCCCTCTGCCATTAGACTCTGTTCTTTCTCTAATTCAAGTTCAGTGTGCATTTCCAGGATTGGAGACTTGTGCTTGCAGCTTGGATGTTCAGGTTTGAGTTTCTGAACTTAATTTCCTGAGAAGATGATAACTCTCTAGCTAGTTGATTATTGTAACAGGTAGTATTGAGACTCTTGATTATTGCCTTGATTTTACAGTTAATTCAGTATTAAAGATATATCCATCTTTTGCTGATTTGTTATGTGTTTTGGACCTGAGGTCACCTAGCTGCTTATTGTCTTAGAACTTATTAGTTTGAGTGTGTGGTAATCTAGTGGGATATCACAAATCAATGACGCTGATTAAGATTCCTCAAACAGGTTAGTTACCTGCTCAATTTTTGGTGTAATTTCTTGATCTTGATGATCCATTACTGGAACCGGCGTGAGTGCACCTCCATTCCCGTGATCGCATCATGTGACCCGATTCGAATTCAGGTCTGTGGGCAGGCCCGTGACTGCTGCAACCAGGACTATTGTCTCTGTTTCCTTCCTCGTAATGGCCAGCGTGTCCGTTTTCCCTACTGTTATACCCGATCACGAGCCCCGCTCAAAACTGATCAGTATCCGGTCCGTCAGAGTTACTGCTGGGTTGAGCCTTGCAAACACGGTGGTCTGCTTACCCTTTTCCAAACCCATCACCTTTACCGCCTGCGCCATTTGCTTGTCCACCGGCCGACGAGCCTGTTTACGTGCCCCTCTCTGCACTTACCCTTTATTACAATTAGCATTCGAGTGACCCAAAGTCATACACCCCAGATAGTACTCCGGGAGATCATCATAAGTGATTTCCTACCAAAATCCTTTGCCCGTTTTCACATTTATGATCCAAATACGATTAGGTAATTCCTTCAATACATCCAATTCGACACAAACTATAGCAAAGCTAGGCCTGGTAAGGTTTGTCGTCGGCTCATCTAGTGCGAGTGGAGTCCCCACCGCCTTTGCCAAAGAAAAAAGCTTAGCCTTATGAAATAAATGTAAAGGCAATCCCCAAGAGCTAATCCATGCCTGAACTATTGATGGCTCTTCATGGACATTGAAATCGAATGTCCATTTGAAAACTCTCATCCAATGGTTACATAATTTCCATTCAACACGCCGCCAAAATCGGCAATAATCTTATTCCTGATGAAATCGAATGATGATATGGTTGCTATTTAGCCACCCTACCCAAAATCCGCCCTTGAATCCAACCCGACCAAGATCTTTCTTGAATAATTTCATCGGGGGGCATTTATGCCGGAATTTTCCAACACACGCAAGCCGCCAAGGGGCTTCGAGCGTCGGATGCTCTTCCTCGAAAATCGTTATGCAGGGCTCGCCCTTTGAAGGAGTCATGCGGCTTGACCTGCAGTGATGGTGTGATGTGAGTTTGAGAATGTTGTAGAATGTCAGCAAAGGATTTGTGGTTCCACACACCACCCCCTCGGCCGGAAAGGGAGGATCGAACATGGCGGCGCAGATCCCTAGCTCTGCATCGGTCCGAAGATCTTGGAGATAAAAGTTATTATAATGGGTTCTTTACGGTATTATTTGAGATCGTCTCATGCATAGATTTTACTTTTTTTTACCCTATAATATTAGTTTATTGAATTGGAGGAAAATTATATACAAGAAGAGGACGAAACCGCCTTCAATATGAGGTGGAAAAAGATCCACTATTACATCGGACAAGCGATTTCTATTAGTTTATTTGAAAACACCAAAGGAAAATTATTTATCATTATAAAACTAACGTTTCTTAAAATGCATAAATGTTTCTTTGAAGAAACGCTCATAATATATCATCACATCTCATATATAGAAGAATCGCGTGGCAAATCTGGGTTTCCAGTGGGCACACACTATAACTTGTATGTAAGGGAAAAATTATAAAAGGACATTATTTTAAAAAAAATGGAAGAGGGAGGGGATGTTATTTCTCCGTCCCAAATTAACTATCCACATTTCTTTTTTTTGTTTATCCTAAATTAACTGTTCACTTTCTAAATGAAGTATGTATTAATGACAATTTTTTCAAGTTTACTCTTCTTCCAACTCCTCATTGAATACTCTTAGTTAATTTAAATTATCACTTTCCAACACATATTTAAGAGGTAGTTGGATGTTATATGAGAGGAAGGAGAGAGAAAGACATAAATTTTAAATGAGATTAATAAAATTAATGAGGGATATTTTAGACTTTTATCTATGTTTTACCATTAAAATTATCAAATCCTTAATACCCGTGCATTTGTCAAAAGTTAACAAATAATTTGGGACGAATGAAGTATTTACAATAACATTATGTCTATAAGGAAATGCATTATTTTTTATAAAAAATTTAAAAATTTAAAAATATTGGACGCGGCCACCGCCACTAAATTCCATCCTTATACATGTACAACCCAAATGCATTTTTGGACTTGGAATAACTTGAAAATCCTAAATTCGAAACTTTATCTGGATATTTATGCCTACTTTTGGACTTAAAAAGTCTTGATAATGAATGGGACCGGAGAAGCCAATAGAAGCAAATATTCCTAGACAGCTTTGCTTCCTCGAAGGAAAATGTAATATATAGGTTTGTGACAATTTGAGTATGTTAGCTATGGAATATCCCTATGGCACATTGGATATATGTTGGCAGACTTGTTTTTTCTTTCTAAAACTAAATTACTTTATTGAAGTAGCTGAAAATTATACACGGAGGGGACGAAATTCTATAAGGTGAAAACAAATTTACTACTACATCAGACAATTAAATTCTTGTAGACCATAAGAAAACCCCAAGGGGAACAATTTAACGTCTTAAAATGTTTATATCGAGTCTCCATATGATGTTTGAAAGGAGTCGTTTTAGCTTTCTTTTTACTCTTGCTTGAGCGCAGTGGCGGCTATGAGGGTGTGCGAGGTGAGCGACAGGGCCTCCAAAAATTCGGGGCCCCAATTTTTTTTTTTTCTATGTATATACTTAGAAAAAAATCTGGGCCCCAATTTTTTTTTTTTTTTTTTGTTTATATATATACTTAGTAAAAAATCCGGGGCCTCAATTTTTTTTTTTTTTGTATATATATACTTAGAAAAAAATCCGGGGCCCCAATTATTTATTTGTTTATATATATACTTAGCAAAAAATCCGAGGCTCCCAATTTTTGTTTTGTTTATATATATATATATATATATATATATATATATATATATATATATATATATATATATATACTTAGCCTAAAAGTTGGGGGCCCCTAATTTTTTTTCGCATGAGCCTCGGATATGTTTGGGTCAGCCCTGCTTGAGCGGATAGGAGTAAAGTCTTCATATGTTGGATGACTTGGTGCTTCTTCTCACACACACACAAAATATTCATGATCAAGTGGGATAGAAACATGGACGGAAATAGAATGTTTTGGTAGGGGGGTGAATGGTAAACTTCTACATAATTTTGAAAGATGAAAGATAATTTTGTTAGTAATATTTTTTAAATTTTAAAAATTTTTAGGAGTAAAAAATGTAAATTTAAACTTTTTGGAAGCCACGCACTGTCCTCGTCATTAGGTAGAAAAGCACTCCGACTCCTATGCGGAACAGGAGAAATTTCGTACCGTACGGAACAATCTGGGTCGTCGGAGTCCAAATTTGGAGAGCGAATTTTTTTTATTTTTTAAGTCCAATCGTAATTTTTTTCTCTCCAAATATAAACCGTTAAAACTATCATCCGACGTCTTAGATTATTCCGCATGATGTGAAATTTTTCCGATTCCGTATAGGAGTCGGACTGATAGAAAATTTAGTTTCGCCCTGTCCTCGTTATTATATTGAAAAGTTGGTTTCTCCTATGTAGACTTTCGTGGCTGTAAATGCAGTCCGGTTCCTATGCAGAACAGATTTTTTTTCGCATGTGCGGAACAACTGGACCCGTCGGATGAGATTTTGAACGGCCCAGATCAGGAGAGAGACTTAAAATTTTTTTATTATTTTTTTAATCAGCCGCAACTTTTCTCTCTCCTGATCTGGACCGTTAAAAATATCATCTGACGGTCAGGATTTTGTCCCGTACATGCGGAACAAAATCCTGTTCCGCATAGGAGCCGTGAGCCTGTAAATGTCACTTCTTATATTTAGTTTGAAAGACAATGTACGGCAAATCATTTATTCGCGTAAGTGCTCTCGAGTTCTAACAAACGATTATATTCTGCTAAAAAGGTGTTTATTATAAGGAAATGTATCTTATTCGTTCATCTGTAATTATAACAAAGATGATTTGATGCGCAATAAAGTGATTACTTGATAAGAAAATAAGTTTTTTTTTATGCTATTATTTTCTTTGATCCTACACTATATGAGTAGGAAAATTCTGATATAAACCAGGTTCATATAGATTTCGTGGTATAGAATTAGTTACCTCATTACATAATTGTCTCTCCCCTTATTCAGTAGTGACCAATTTTGAACTATAAAATCTAATGGACATGGTTCATATCAGAACTATTCATATAAGTAAGGCAATACTAGAAGATTAAAAAAAAAAACAATGCCTTGATAGTCTGAATTTGTAAATCCAATCCCGGCCAAGTAGGGACGATGTCAGGAATTGTCTTTTTAGTTGCAAAAAACTGCAACAGTATGTCGAGCTACCTATAAAAGCTGCAAAAAAGATTTGGGGGCGAATTTGATAAAAAATTATGAATTACATATAAAAATTACTGTACATAATAGTATTTTTAAAAATTTCGGGAGCGACTGGCCAAGCCATCAAAACAGAAAAATTGCATGAGAATTTGCAATTATTTATAAGTTGTATGAAATGATTACTAAAACCGAAGAACTCCACAAATATTTCACAGCTTGCCAAACATCAAATTGTAAAATATCCCAATAAGATTTGAAAAAAAAGCCGCTGAAAAGTCATCAATGCTTGAAGCCCTATTAGAATAAAGATAAAATACAGAACCCTTCGCTTCTTCCAAAGTGGGCATAATATCAAGAGAAAAATTATATTCTTTAGTAAGAATTTTAGGACTGAAATTAGAAAGCCTAGAAAGATCAGGAGTTGTCTCGGATTTAAATTTCTTTTGAAAGAAGTTAATAGCCTCACCCCAAGTAGTAGGGGTGAGCTTATTCTGTTTTTACCGAATTCGAATTTAATTCGGTAATTCAGTATGAATTCAATAATTCTATTACTACCGAATTTAACTAATTTTTCACTCAAGTGCCAGTACCATTTTTTAACTTAGAAATAAGAAACTTTTGCCTCTTCTCTTGACAAAAGCGATGAAAAAAAGCTAGCAAGTATTGACATCCCCTTCTTCAATACATTTACAATTGGTAATTATAACCAATATAAGAATGTAGTTTGTGCAAGTCCCCTTCTATGGATTGTTTTCTTTTCCTCATTGGACCAGAGTTGTCGAATTCGAGACTTACTGTTTAAGTCTAAAGTACTGTATCAAGTGAGTAAATATTCATTGACAAGTAACTTTTTGTTGGTAGTAATATATGCCAAAATTTTGGACTAGTGTCAAATGTAATCTTGAAGTTTCTATGAAAGGTAATCTTGAATATTGAGATACCACACAATTGTGAAGAATAAATCGATCAAATCCATTGTATTATACGATGTTAGAGTAGAGATGTAATTTTCTCATTGGATATCCTACTTTGTGTGATGGGCATATCCATGGATGCTTGACTTAGCGCTCTCTCTCTCTCTATATATATATACAGTCATTGATGGTCAGCAATGGTGACTTAAAACATGAAGACTTTTAATATGGATCTCATAAATAATATAATTAAGGAGATAAAATTGAACAAGAATTTAAACACTAAAAATCATCAATATATGGGAGGAAGAAATCTGCAAAAGCAGAAAACAAAAAACAAGCCGAATGGCTGCCCCAGAAAGCTTTTAAACAACGAATAAAAACGATTTCTGTCAAGCATCTCATTTTTTCACCCACAAACTGCCCTCCACCAAAGAAGTACTGTAATGATAATATAATATCAAAGATATTATGTCCCATATATAAGGCTAATAGCCGACACACAAAACAAACCTAATTGACATATTGAACTTTGGGCTTAAGCCCACAAATATTACATAGGCTATAATTATTAAATAATTAAAATAGCTTAATTTAATCCTACAAAACAAAATAATCTTCAGCTCCAACTCCTGCTTTATTATTCGGCAAAATCTCCATTGGCAGGTAGCCACACTTGTCATAATGTGCATTAATCTTCAAGTGTGCCCTCTGCCAAAGGAGATTTGCCCAGCAATTTTTCAAGGAGTAATTTTTCAATTCAACAAAATCTTTGTTGGTTCTCTCTGAAATTTGTTTTACTTTAAAAATTTACTCCACCATTTTATAATACAAGGTCCTTTTACCTTTTTAAGGATATGTATCGGGATAAAAATATATATGTTAAGATCCCATTAGTTATATTTATTTATTATGATTATAATAGAAAAATTGACAATAATGTTAAAGTACATAAAATGCATTAATTGGTTATAAAACTGAGGGAATAAAAATCTTTTATCCATGTGAAATGATGCGATATAATTATCTGAATTGGATAATATAATAACTAATTTGAATAACTGGATATTAGTTAAATAGAGCCGAGCTGAATCAGTGGTTCAAATTCAAACTCGAGCTCATTTTAAAAGTAAAAGAAAAATTCTAAAGCTGGGATTGGTTTAAGGACCCCGAAAGGTCATATTCAAATTCTATCTTTTAGTTTTGAACTCGGCTAAAAAACTCAAAAAATATGAAATTTTGTAAATTTTTTAACAATAAAATATTATTTCTCCTTTTTATAATAGAAGTTCTTATAGGTAGTTTAGCATAAATTAAGGAAGGGAGAGACAAGAAACATTATTACTATTATACCCATAAATAATTTAGTTTATACGTGAACACTAAATATTTCCCATCTCTCTATAGTAAAAGTAGTTTTAGAAAACATACTTAAAAATTAAAAAAACGATATATATTTTAGGAAAGAGATTCAAAGGCTAAAAACACATTTATATATTAAAAAGGAGTGAGTATTAAATAGAAAATAATATAATGTAAAATTTAAATAATAATTTCATTTATTTAAATATATAACATTTCAACATGATCTCAATTTTTAAATCCATGCATTTGTGTTCGTTTCATTCAAAACTCCACAATTTTTACTAAGCGCCACATCTCCTCTTAAAGATAATACAGTTTTACTTTTCACAAGAAATAAAGTATCAAACAAAAACTAATTCAAATACATCGTATCCGAGTTTAAGATCATACTCCCATTTGAGTTTGAAGGCAAATTGACGCTCGGGGTTAAAAAATTATTTACGTTTTAGAAGAATGATCCAAAATTCATGTTTTTCAAAAGTTCAATCCTAACACAATTTATATTTGGTGAACTCAATTCTTCTGTCAAAAAATCTTTCAATCAACTATTAATTTGAAAGTTGGACTTGGTCAACACTAAAACTATAAGGGGCATTTTAGGTATTTTCTGTTAAAAATCACTCCCTTACCCCCCCCCTCCCAATCAACCGAAAAATTCTAATATATGACCGGCCTTGTGGGATTAGCCCCATGACCCTCTCACATGAGTTGTGGCGGGACCTACCTTGCAGGTAGTCTCCACTCCAACTCATGTGAGAGGGTTGTAGGGCCAGTCCCCAAGGTTGGATCCATGCCAAATTGACACACCAACCCCACCCCTTTTGAACCACTGCCGCCCACCACCACCATTTTCATAATTGTTCATAAATGGACTTTTCGAGCAGAGCCGAGACATTTTCATAATTGTTCGATTTGAGACTACACCTACTTGAGCATGACACTAAATTAAAAAAACCTACGATATGGTTCCAAATCTTAAACATTACTATTATGTTACTCCCCATTCTAAAATAATTGTCTTTATTTTCTTTTATGTTCTATTTCTGACGTGGTCAAACTTTGAATCTTTGACCTTGCACTAAACAGTGAAGTGGTAGTTTATAAGGGGTAAAAAATACAAAAGTAAAGGATTTGGATCACTTGTGCGTAAACTTACTAAGAAATAGTGTAAATAGAAAGAAAGTAGGAAATGGAATTCTATTTCATTTTTCTAGTCTTATATCATTCAAGAACGATAATCATATATTCACATAACTATAAACAAAATTGTACTTCTGCAAGAAAATTTCGTCCTCAAATCCATCCTGTCAAATTACATACTGCAAAATTAAGCAAGATGGTGAATATTAATCAAGTGTATATATATACTCTATCAGATGTATGAGGTTGCCTTTAACTCATCTATATTATTTAAAACAGTGAAGGGGTATTTAGTACGATTTAGGAGTAGAGAGTTTGTCAACTCAGATTCCAAGTTAAAAGTTGGTGAAATAGTAAAACATTATTACCAATTAGCAATATCTCCATCTGATTTTCACCATAAATGATCCAAATCTAGGTCTCAATGCTTTGGTTGTCTTAATTTAAATAATCTTCTCATAATTGAAGAAAGAATACCCAATATGTCCTTTGAAGAAGCTCATTGGTTAGACAAGAGGGCTTAGCTCAGTTGGCCATATACATTTGATCTAAAGTGATTTTTTTTTGTTTTTTTTTGTAAAAAAAAAAATTTGGGTGGGTTCGGCCACGGTTACCACCACGGGTCAGGGCAGGCCCTAGGGATCATAGGTCGCTTACAAAGGTACTTACAGATCACCCACCAACACAGCTTTCACGTCGGTAGCGTAAATTGAACACTTAATATTTGTAAAGTCGTGTCAAATCCTTACCAATTGAGGAACTTGTGTTGGTGATCTAAAGTAATTGCTTATATTAAGAAGCGAAATTCATATTTTGCAGAAAGGAACTTCACGTTGCATTTTTAAATAACTTGTTTTTTAACAGATTCTTGTCAAACTAGTTTGGTTATTATCCAAATACTAGTAAACGAAAGAAGCTCACCAACGGAGGTTGTAGTATATTTAACTTGTCTCTGAACAGATTCTTGTCAAACTAGTCTGGTTGGTACCCAAATATCAGTCAACGAAAGAAGTTCACCCGTGGCAGAAAGAAAAAGCTTAACCCAAGAAAAATTAATTAAGAAGAATAATGTGGAGACAAATTTAAATGAAAATAATAAAGGAATATTGAAGAAAAGAAGTCAAATAATTGCCAAAACATCTACTAGCAATTAATAGTAGAGGGTATAGAAAAGCAGGGCAATTCTCCTTTGGCAGAAACAATTCACATTCAATGAATTTTTAAGAGAAATTAATTTTATCTGCCAAAGGAGAACAACCCTATTTTTCTTCTCTACATTTCCAATAATCTGGAAACATGTTTTGCGATTTTTTTCACTGCAGATTGTTTAACTCTCAATATATATTGAAAGATTTATCCTCAACTATTCGTATTTTATTTGGATATTCAGATATTCTTCGAAAATGAATTGGTATATGCTATGAACAATGCCAATTTCTTTCTATAGTTACTTTTGATGTTGCATTTATGGTCCCCGTTTTAGAACCCTACATAATGCGTATTCTGGTTGTGTCCATCACATTTTACGTACCTCTCTAGAGTCAAATGACCCCTGGAGTTCATTGGAAAATGACTAGTAGATCCAGTTCGATGGGGTGGATATGTGTTGTTATTACATGGGCAATAATGTAAATTGTTATTGGCTAATTGGCAAGGTTTCAAACCCTGATTTCGTAGAATTCATGCAGTTGATGATGGCCGCGTATAAAACTTTTATGCATGACTTTGCATGCATGCAAATTAACACTACGGAGGTAGTGGGAACGGCAAAAAATCCTTTGTCCCTAGCTATTATATGTCCCATCCTCTATTCACACGAATAGATAATCGATACGTGTTCATTTTCTCTACGAGTTTCATTATTTCTTTTAGGTTATAATTTTTTTAATTAAAAAATTAACACATGTCAATTTTTTATTAGTGACACATAAAATGTGACACCGAACGGAAACAAAAAATTCCTACCGAATAGGAACACTATCCTTTACAATCGACAACTGAAACCTTCTCTCTTGTTATTTTTTATATGAATAAGCTACATTTTCTTAGGAAAGCCAGGGACGAAGACGGGGCAGTCGCTCCACGAGATTTTTAAAAATTTAATTAGATAGTTCGACATATTATTGTAGTTTTCTCTTCCAACGTCAAATTCCTAGCTTCGTCCCTGAAAAAAGCCACCTATTATGGTGAGGGGTTTGACATCATGAACATCTACCCGTTTATTAATATTGGCCAAATAGCTGAAAAAATACACGGAGGAAGAATAAGCTACCTGTTATAGTACACATAGGATATTGTCTCCTCCGCATCCCACCCTCTACCCACCGTAACTAAGCCAAACGTCCATTTCCCCCTCAAGCTTTACCATTTTTTTTAAATTTCTTTTTCATTTATTGGGAGAGGGGACATATCTATTAGAAGAAAATATGGAGATTCAAGAAGCGGGAAGTGAATCGACATTTACGTTATGAGGCCTCACCGTTGACCACTGTACCAATTCCTTATTCACAGTTTTACCATTTCTTTATGTTATATATTCATTTTAAAATGACACATAGCAGATTGTGAATAATAGGACGTTAGAAACATCACAATCCAGAAGATCCAAATTAGTTATAGTCAACTACAAAGGCGGACACAAGATTAAAAGGTTAGAAGGACATATTATAATATATGTTATTGTAATTTTGTTTTTTGTCAACAACTTTAGGGGTCCAAAGTGATAATATATTTAAAATATCCGGAGAAATACTAAAAACAACTTGGTTTAAAAAAAAGGGCGCACGTGATTATAGTGAGAAGTTTATTTCCTAGATAATGATAGTGATTATGAGGGACGTTTAAAATGGAACGTTGTTTAAAAATGAGTTACTTTCGCATGGATCCGACTTTGTAAGACTGTCTCTACGGCAATTTCACATAAGTTAGAGTGAAATCTACCTGTAAAAGTAGCCCCGCCACAATTAATGTGAGAGAGTTGTAAGGACAGTTCCTCAAATTAGAATTTTCCTTTAAAAAGAGAAGCTTCTCTAGCACTGACTTATTTGACATGATTTAACACTTTAGTTACATATCTTTACCGAGGCCGAACCATTGAATAAAATTAGTACTCTTTGAATTGTCACAAAAACATAGAACGAGCATCAATGAGTTATTTCCGTACCATAATTTTCCGTTATAATGGGAGGTACGGCAATAGATGCCAACCCGTTTGTTAATAAAATACACCACCTTGGCTCAGGTGCTGAACAAGAAAATTCAGTATATACGGGACATGCTTGTCAGCCATTGGATTTTGTACTTTTGTACTGTTTGATCCAACGGTTGTATAAAAAACAGGGGTATTTTAGAGATAAACTTTGAGTTCTCTTTTTCTCTTTTTTACTTGTAACTGGGTGTTCAATAATGAAGAACATGCGTTCAATAATAAAAAACGTGCGTTCTATAATAGAGAACATGTGTTTACTGACCGAGAACGCATGTTCAATAATCTAGAACATGCGTTCACTAATAAAAAATGTGCGTTCTCTAATAAAAAATGTGTTTATTGACCAGAGAACGTGCGTTCTCGAGAGAAAACGTGAGTTCTCCGAGAGAGAACGTGCGTTCTCTAATAAAAAACATACAAGAACGTGTGTTCTCTAACAGAGAACATGCGTTCTTTTTTCAGCCGCAACTTTTCTCTCTCCTCTAATAAAATTACATATGTACCCTTTTAGCTTTTCTCTCTCCTCTAATAAATCTCAACCATTGATCCTTTTAAAAAATGAAATCAACGGCCGATATTGTGTCCCGCACGTACTGAATTAAAGGCGTTCAGCACAGGAGCCGGACTGAAAATACACTCCATTCATTTTTATTTAATTATCGTTTACAGGATATATGTATCTAAATTAATTATTATTTATATTTTTTTATTAGTTGTCAATAATTTATTCCAATTATACCTTTAACATATCTTTTATTGAAAAAATGAAAGAGAGGGAGGAAGGAAGGGGTATTATTGAAATTGTGGTGGAAAATTACTATTTATTTGATTTTCTTAATTTTTTTTTTAAAGTGTCCTAAATGTCCTATATATTGAGATGAGTTTTCTATTTTTTGAGGGAGTAACATTATACACAGAGGGTCATCAATTTCGACTGCACAATGCTGAAGTCTTTACTTATTCTTATCCGATATCTGATTTTGCTAACGAATGTAGAGATGAGTTTTCTATTTTTTGCGGTAGGAATTTTATATTCTCGTTCGGTATTTCATTGCCTATTCCACTAATAAGAAATTGACATATACTAAATTTTAAATAAAAAAAATCTTTATTACATAAAAAACATAGTAAAACCCCATAAAAGAATGTGAACTAGTTGCAATCATTTATTCTCGGGAAAGGAAACAGTACACAAAATGGAGATAGACAATTTTTTGCCTATTTTTTTGGGGGAATGATCTAGGTTTTTGTGGTTAGTTTCATACAACGTGGAATTAAAACCTGTCTATTGGAAGGCGAATTATGGATACTTATTGTAGTAAAATTTAGAAAATCTTAGGAACGAGATAGAATTTTCACTGAAAAAGAAAACGTCAGTCTAGGAATAAAACGCGCAACTCCGGAGAATATTGGCTTTCAGCACCTTATTTTGTCTATGAGTGAATTTTCTCCAATATTATATAATCCTTAAAACTTTTGTACGAGATTGCATTTAGTGTAATAAGGGAATAAAATATCAGAATGTTTTCAGGATTGTTCGATATACATTATGCCCTTTCTGTTTCACCATAGTCATTTGAAAAACATATAAATACTGGTTAAATCTTAAAACATATTTACCATCAAAATCTAAGTGAAGATGGATTGTTCAGCGATCTCCTTTGACAGACACCCTCTTTGACATCTCCTGGGCAGGGGCGAAGACAGGGGGCGGTGTTCCCCGACATTTTTAAAAATACTACTATTTATCGAAATTTTATGTGTATTTTGAAATTTTTTATCAGTTTGGCCCCCAGCATCAAATTTCTGGTTTCGTCCCTGCGACTGGAGGTAGTAACTAAGAGGTGGGACGGTTCATTAGTCTTGGTTCGATTTATCTCACATAATACTATGAAGCTAACTACAATAATTCTATATCTGCATGTAAAGGTACGCTTATAAGATTTTATCTGAAAAAGAGATAGGGATTAACAGAAGTATTGGTGTCTGTCCACCTTTCAATTTTCTTGATTATCGGTGGCTGCCAAAGGAGATTTGCTCAACATTTCTCTTCACTGCAAGCACACCGCGTTCCCATTTTGCACTTCTGATTTAATTTTAGGGGATTTAAGAAGCGATGAGAAGTATTTGAATATAATATGATAACTATTAACTATGCCCAGAGTTACAAGCCCACATGCAATAGTAAAATTATTATCTTATAAATTTTAAAATAGAAATAAACTCTCAACCTTAGCTACTTCCCCCGTGGTGCGTAGGTGTGAGCTTTTCAATTTCCCCCCCAGAATTTACCTTTTGGTACGAGACCAGATAGTCATAATTCAAGGAAAAAAGTAATCCGTTGAGTATTTGTTTTGCTCATTAATTTAAAAGATTTAGAATTCGATCTTAATATCATTTCACAATAATATGCACATTATAATAACTTATAAATTGTTTTGTTGGTCCTGGTCCCACCTCTACTTATATTATATTTTGGGAGTTTTGCAGGTATATTAAGGGTTCAAAAAATAGCGTGATTGGAGTATAGAACCAGGACCAATATGTCAGGTCCACACCACCTTCCCGCATTTTAGGCTACTTACAGCCATTATCCCTAAAACAAAATATAAACCTTTGCAGATCATGAACATGTTTTGCCATAAACAATATTATTTTTTAAACTTTCGAAATGGTTTGGGATTTGAAATCAAACCTTAACCACTGCAAGATTATATGTTCATAATCTAAGGAATTGCAGCATATATACAGTGAGATTGAAATGGAAGGGTAATTCTGCCTTCCTGCTAATGGATAATTGCACTGTTGTTCTTTAAACTCACATTCATTAATTTTGCCGAATTTCAAAAAATTTAGCTAAGCTTATATACTTAAGAGGTTTCGCACTCTTGATCTGGAATTCGGGATAATGGATATGCTGAAGAAGTTAGTATGGCATATGCCGAGACTATTCCTCTTCAATTTTCTCTTTTGCTTTCCAGAAATTCGTGGTCCCTTTTATTACTTTGATCATTACAAAAAAAAAAAGTTCCTCTTTTGTGATCGTTATAGATGCTTTCTTTCTGTCAAGGTGTTTGGAATATTGGTTGATTTTGTGGGACTTGGATATTGATCTTCATATAATCCCATTGAAGATGACATTGTAAAATGATATTTTCTGCCGTTATTAACAACTTTAAGTACATTTGTGGACTTAATTATTTTACCATAGAGAATGCATAAGAATTGTATATTGTTCGTGAGTTTTTAAATGTCCAAAGTTTATTGGGAAAAAAAAACATAACTGGTAATATATAGACCTTTTAGCCAAGACAGTAGCTTAGTTTAATAAAGCATTCACTATCAAACCGAGAGGTTTGGGTTCACTGTCAACTCGATCCCCTACCACCCAAAAAAAGGGAAAAAAAAGAATAAGGTTAAAATTACACTATAACTTCTGCCTGATGAGCTCTGGCGTGTGACATTGGCAGTTACACTATAACTTCTGCCTGGCGCACTCCACAACGTTAAAATTAAGTTTATTAACTAATTTCATACCTATGGGCAGTGGCGGAGCTTACAAGGGGCAGGGGGGGCCATTTTCAATTTTTTTATATACTAGGTATATATATTTAACGGTTCAGAATAATAGAAGCTATTTTTTTTAAATGACTCCCAAGAATTTTTAATTTTTTTATATACTTGAGTGAAGGCCCAATTTTTGAGTGATTTACGCGTTTTCAGATTGATTTTTGATGATGATATTGATGATAAATTCTCTAATTTAATTAAACCCTAAGACCTAAATCTTTTGCGGGTCATTAAATTCATCCAATTTTTGCACCAAACAGTTTGTAACTGTGATGATATTAATCACTTCAAAAACTTCAATCAAATCTTCAAAAATCGGGGTATAAAACTCATTTGATGAGCTGATGAAGAATCAAAAAAAAATTCCGGGGGCAGCGACCCCCCTCTTCCACTAACCTAAGACTTTATATATGTCGTTTAAATTCAATTTTTCTAGTAAAATATATAATTCCACCTCAAATATATCATTTTACGCCGTAAGCAAATTTTTAGTTCGGCCCCCCCTAAATACAAATCCTGGCTCCGCCACTGCCTACGAGGTGTGGGTGTGGGCAGTGACGGATTCAGAAAAAAAAAATTCATTGAGGTCATTTGATATACACAACAATCGACTGCGGTTATTTATACATTTATTATCTAAATGGAATAAAATATATCATATATAATTAAAAAAATCACTGGGGTCATTTGATATACACAATAATTCACTGGGGTCATTTATACATTTATTATCTAAATGGAGTAAAATACATCATATATAATTAAAGATTTTTTTTTTTTTTTTTTTTTGGAGTGGGGTCAAATTCTTTGGATCCGTCACTGTGTGGGTGGGGGTGGGGGTGCTGGAAAACGTGTTACACCGTCTATTATTTTCGACAAAGTACTACTATTACCTCCATTCCTAAATATAAGACTTCTATTAAATGTTGTGAAAATTAATGAAGCAAAAATTAAAATATTTTTGTAATCAAAATAGTAATATTAATATGTTAAATATAATTAGTGGTAAAGAAGCAAAAAGTAAGATGTTTTTGTAATCAAAATAGCAATATTAATCTCTTAAATAGAATTAGTGGTATACAAGTCATATTTTATAGAGTAATATTAATATTTTAATTACAAAAATATCTTAATTTTTTTAACATTTAATAAAAGTCTTATATTAAGGAATGGAAGGAATATAACCAACAAAAGAAAAAAAATAATCTTCTCCTGACTTCCATATAACCTTTATCTCGTGGAATTTTCCGTTACAACTAATTCGCACACACAAGTTCCACGCAAGATAAATTTACACAAAACAAACCAACAAATCAACTAATTATACTCTATATTTTTATTTCAAGTGTTGTCATTTTTTTGTCTATTAATCTCGACTATATATTCCTCACATTATCCTTCGACATAATATTTAAAATGATGGTTACATTTTTTCTTCAGAAAAAAAACCTTCATGTACTTATGTATTGAAGCAGCTACATGAAGAATTGGGCTTTTTTTTTTTAATTTTTTTTTAATTTTTTTTTAAAAGAATTGGGCATATGCGTCAAACATTCTTTGTACCAAAGAATGTACCAGATTTCTGTTATCCTATATATACAATTGGGAGAAGGAAAAGTTTTCAGCAAGAATCGAGATCAAGTGTATGGATGCATTACTGGCCAAATCTCCTTTTGGCAGATGCTTTATATGGCAATGCAAAATGAGTTCACTGCCAAAGGAGATTTGCCCGGCAATTCCTCCATACCAAATTTTTTGCCGGAGACAGATTAATCTAAATGTTCCTTTTGTTTTCTTACATATATGGTGATAAATCATTTTCTCTTTACATAATCAGTGTCCTAAATTTTTAGATTCTTAGAACCTAATTCATCTTTTTTTCGGTTTTAGGAGGGTCTTTCTTCACGTGAAGCTTTCAGAGAAAAAACGTTTTGTGAATACATTTTATTTATTTATTTATTTTTGATTATCTTCACTATGGGGTTTGGGGAGTTCATTTTGTGGCCGTCTGTATGTTAGAAGGGCGGATTAGTAAAGAATCTAATGCATAAATGTAAATATATAAAAAGTAATTGGAAAAAATTAGTTTGTTTGTCTTTAGTTCGTCCTAAATCCGTTTTCTCAACATTTTGAATTGATGATGACATATAACATGCATATTTTCTTAAAGGTAAAAAAACATTGAGTGGTTAAAAAAGAAAATGCTACCCCCTCAATTCCATTATTTAAATCTTTCTAGTTAGGTATTTTGAGGTTTTCATTATGTAAGTCGTTCTAAATGTTTTTCATTCTTCTATGTGCAGTCAAAATTTCTTTCTAATAATACAATATTTGACTCAAAATATTTTCATCGTAGTTATTTTATAAAGAGAAATAATAAAAGAGTTTCACAGAAGAGATCCGTATTCAGACACCAATTATGCACGAAGCTGGATCTCGCTAATTCATTACATCAAACCTCCGATCGGTGATTCACTTAGTTTTCGTTTCCGCAATTCGATTTCTTCATTAATTTATTGCTGCCAGTTATAGATACCGCTTGAGCATTTATCAAGTTTCTCTGCTATTCCAGTATTTTAGAGTTTGGATTGGAGAACAAGGTTGTTAAAATCACGATTCTACACATAAGTCTTTCAAAAGATTAAAATAAAATAAAAATATAAAATGTGGCTGTTCAAAAATAATTTAATGACCAAAATGGCTGCTCGTAAAATCTTTGGGGATGAAAAAAGTTTAAAAAAAAGTTAAAAAGGATGAAGGTGGCTGTTCAAAAATAATTTGATGACCAAAATGGTTGCTCGTAAAATCTTTGGAATGAAAAAAGTTAAAAAAAAGTTAAAAAGGATGAAAGTGGCAGTTCAAAAAAAATTTGATGACCAAAATGGTTACTCGTAAAATCTTTGGAATGAAAAAAGTTAAAAAAAAAGTTAAAAAGGATTAAAGTGGCAGTTCAAAAATAATTTGACAACCAAAATGGCTAATAATTTGAAAATTTGTAGAATCGGTAGAAACGTACGTTTTTACGATACGTTTCTACGATTCTACTCCGTTTCTACCAGATTGCAATTCTACTACCGATTCAACACGTTTTTCTTCCGTAGAATCGTACAATTCTACGAGTTAACTCGCGATTTTAACAACAATGTTGGAGAAAATTAAGGGATTTTGGAAAAGATTCAAAGATAGAATTGGTGTAAAAAATCCTATAGTCGCGAATCAAATCGATTTGATTTTCAAACGCCATTTGATTTAATGAGGTTTTGGCTAATGAAAACCTTTTTCGCGCCGGAGATAGAAATGAGATCTGCAGCACTGGTGGAGAACGGATTTCTTCAGGATATTATTTTGGGGTTTGGTGGGTAAAAATAATAATAATAAGAGAGAATTTTAAAAATATTGTATTTTAACATTTAAATTAAGGGTGAGATTCGGCAAGGGAGAAGGGGGTTTTTTTTCCAAAGAAAAAAGGAAACTTTGTTTAGTACTCCCTCCATTCCTAAATATAAGACTCTTTAGACAATTTGAGAAAATTAAGAAAATTGTTATTTTCACTTAAACTTCCAATATTACCCCATCTTCCCTCTCTCTCACTAATACATCATAAAGAAAAGAAAGGAAAATGTTGAGGGTATAATTGAAATAAATTGTTGACAACTAATAAAAGAACCTTAAACGACAATTAATTTGGATACCTAGATAGGGAATGGAGGGAGTAGTAATATGTCTTTTTTTTGCGGTTTTAGTCTTTCGCTTATTGTTTCTCCCCAAAAAAAAAATCTTTAGCTTATTATTATCATCTTTTTTCTTTATTATTTTAAATAATGAATAAATTAGTTTTAACTTTATGATGTTGAATGAGAGATGTAATAGCGGTTTTAAATGGTCTGTGTTGAAACTAAACAGACGAAAGTTCTCAATAAATAGTTATAATACATTATATTTATTGGATCGAAATCAATTGTCAATGTACATTATAAGGGGACTCTGCAGATTTTATCAATTTGGGATGCCTTCATTTCGCTAGATTAGATAGCCTATCAATTTGTAACCATTCTTGATCTATTCAAGAAATGGACGGTTATGCTTGTACTTTTTATGGCTTAAGGCCTTTTTTGAATAATATCTCGCAATTAAAAAAAAAGTACTGGACATGTTCGAGTCTTTATCCAACCCATTAACATCGCTAACTTGAATCATGTGTACTTCTTTAATAAACTATATGGTTTTATTAAATCTATTATGAATTTAGTTTTATTTTCCTTTTTATGTGGGGAAAGGGACAACAAGGGTTCGAACTCGAACGCTTTGTATCTCGAGTCAAATGCCTTATGAATTGCTTTGCACAGTGGAGTCACGTATTTATTCATTTAACCTGGAGAAAGTGGTGAGTGAATTTAATAAAAGTTATACTATTGTAGGAACTATGTGAACTCTTACACTACATAAATTTTAAAATTTGTTGTTTAAAAGCTTTATTATTTCTAATAGAAAATAAAAATTTCATATCTGCCAATAGTATTTATTTTTTAAAACGTTATTTTTTTTTGGAAATATTTATCTTCCTTGTGCATAGCAGGGGTATTTTTTCTATGGATCTTTATATGGATACCTCCCTTATAAGGAGATTTAAAGGTTGCTCTCTAATTAATATATATTAGAACATTAAATTTTTTCGTGCAAAATAAAGTTTATTTCTTATTTTTGTGACGAATAAATTTCTATGACATGATATATAAGCTAAAAAAAATCCCAATCTCTCTATTCCAGAGGATACTTGTCAACGAACTAGAAGATGGTCTACCAAAATTTTGAATTTTGAATTTATTGCAGTCCTAATTTTTTTTTATTATATATATTTAGAACCCTACTTCATTCTTTTCTCGATATTAGGAGGGTCATTCTTCACGTGCAACACACGTGTGGACTTTTGGACGAAATGTAAATTGTGGAAAATATTTTAATTTCAAAATCATTGATTAACTTCACTATTTGGTTTGGAGAGTTTATTTATGGCAAGTTATATATTAGAAGGGCAAACTAGCAAAGAATCTAATGCATAATATAAATATATACAGAGTAATTGAAAAACTAGGTTCCACAATTTAGTTTTTATCTAAAAGGATACTTGTTACAGGAAACTAGAGTGAAGTTTCTCCTAGAAAAATGTATAAAAATTGAGTTCTGTCAGAATTGCCACTCTCTCTCTCTCAAAATGTTATCTAGGGGTGCTACACTAAAATTTGTTTCAGTTTTCTGGTTTTTAATAGTTTCCATGCCCATAAATTATTTATTTTTGTTAGAAAAATTATAAATTTATTTAGCTTTGGACAAAATTATTATTTTGCATAGAAAACAAGAGTAATTTTGTAAAACCGATAAAATAGTAGCAATGGCATTTGGTTGTGGACGCCAAAGAGAAAGTTTTGTGGGAAATTTTAGTGGTAACGGATCCTTCAAGAAATCTAGGGATGAAATGGAGTCCTTTACAACTGGTGTAGGAAGCAAATCAAAGCAATTCATGAAGTTTTACGGCGTACGGTGAGATGGAGCTTTTTTTCTTCTTTTTTTAAACATAATATTTTATTCATAGAATAAAATCATCATAGTCGTCTTTCTGTTGTAATTATGCCAATTCATCCGAAATTTTCGAGTCTAGAACCTCGTTATTCTCTAATAAAAGAAGCCTTTGGGAAGCCGGAGTTGACTACGATATCAACACTGACCAGAGATCTTGAAGCAATGGTTCAAATGGTGCACGAGTTTGCACATGGGGTGTCACCCCAAAGACGGACACGTGGAAGTATGCAAGCTCCTAAAGAAAGACATCATCGTGCTCCTCGGTTAAATCTTAATTTGCTTCATGTTTCTGATTCTGATAGTAATGAGAGTTAGGAAAGGCATGAGGTTAAATTTTGTCGCTTCTATATTTGAAATGAAAGCTATGTTTTTCTTTCTGGAAAAGTTACCTAGCTAAAATAATTATGACATTTAAATTAACTATGTTATGTTAAATAATGGGAAAATTAGCATTTCATTAGAGGACATTTCCTTCTTTAATTACGACCAGTAAAAGGAGGTTCAAGAATTATATTAATTTAAATCTATTTTTCATACATTTAAAAAAAGTTATTGGGAAACTTTTGAGTTTCTTAGTTTATAAAGATTACCTTTAAAGAGTCTTCTTTGGCCATTTCAACATATCAGGATAAATCAATTTTAGTTGATCTTGGAGAAGAAAATGAAGTCCCTCTCTGTTCCTGTCTAGGTAGGTTAGGGCCTTATATATAGTGTTAGAAATACATGAGGCTTAACAGTATACATGAGCCTAATATTTAAAGGATGAATTAAAAGATTAAGTATATTTCAAAAGACGAAGGCACCGTTCTAACCACGAGAAGATTGTAAAAAATTGGTAACTTATTGAACAATTACTTATTTATTATAAGATTTGGGATGTTTGTAATGTAATGAATACCTTCATCATATCAAAACCTTTTACCATTTTATTGCAACTGTTAAATCAAATTCCTAACTAATTTTTGGTTTAATTACTCTCCATAAAATATTGAAAGTGCCATTGACGAAGGCTATCTCACCAACATGACGTGCATTTATGTGCAAGGAACTCTTGTATCTAATCAAAATCAAAGATTACTCTCTAATTAACATATACAAGAACATTACTCTTTTTCGTTCAAAATAAAGTTTATTTCTTATTTTTTGTGATAAATAAATTTCTATAAAATGTTATAAGCTAAAAAAATCTCAATCTCTCTATTCCATAGCATACTTGTCACCGAACTAGAAGATGGTCTACAAAAATTTTGAATTTCTAATTTCTCGCAATAATAATTTTTTTACTTTCAGAACCCTACGAGCCTTATTTTTTTAGTTTAGTAAAGTCAGCTCCCTAAAGACTAAAGAAATGGATAAAAAAAAGGGGGGACTTCTGCAACTTCATTCTTTTCTCGATATTAGAAGGGCCATTTTTCGCGTGCAACACACGAGGATTTTTGGACAAAATGCATAGTGGAAAATATTTTAATTCAAAATCATTGATTAACTTCACTATTTGGTTTACGGAGTTTATTTATGGCCATTTATATATTAAAAGGGCATACTAGTTAAGAATCTAATGCATAAATGTAAATATATAAAGAGTAACTAGAAAGGAACAAAAAATCAGTTCCACGTTTTAGTTTTTCTGTCTAAAATGATACTTGTTATAGGGAATTAAAGTGGAGTTTCTCATACAAAAATGAATAAAAGTTGAATTTAAAAGTTGAGTTCTGACAGAATCGCCTCGCTCTCAAAATCCTATCTAGAGTTTTTGCTACACCGAAATTTGTTAAAGTTTTCTGGTTTTTAATAGTTTCCATGCCCATAAATTTTTTATTTTTGTTAGAAAAAATTATTAATTTATTTAGCTTTGTACAAAATTATTATTGATGCATAGGGAAAATGAGTACTTTTGTGAAACCGATAAAGTAGTAGTAATGGAATTTGGTTGTGGACGCTAATGAGAAAGTTTTGAGGGAAATATTAGTGGCGACGGATCCTTCAACAAATCTAGGGATGAAATGGAGTCCTTTACAACTGGTGTAGGAAGCAAATCAAAGCAATGCATGAAGGTTTACGGCACCTTATGGTGAGATGGAGCTTTTTTTTTTTAAACACAATATTTTATTCATAACAAAACAAAGCAAAAAACATGGCACCTTATGTTGAGATGGAGCTTTTTTTTTAAACATAATATTTTATTCATAACAAAACAAAGCAAAAACATGGCCAAATGTCCTACAAGGGCTTTTAATTTTAAAAACTAACGTCCTTTAAAAAGTTTATATCTAGTCTTCGTCTTGTGTTCACTAGGAGACTTTATAGATTTTTTCTTACCCTTACGCGAGTGAATATGAAGAAAAAACATCATAGTCATATTTCTGTAATTATGCCAATTCATCTGAAGTTTCCGAGTCTGGATCCTCATTATACTCTAGTGCAAGAAGCTCTTTGTTTTCTGGCGCAAAACGTATTATGTATAATATTGTTTGCAGTGAGATGGATCTTGCTAAGCCGACAACTCCAGGTTATGAAGACCCTCGGGGAATGGGGCCAACGAGTATGTTCTCTTCACAACTTTAACAAATCGACTCTAGCCTTGGTGCCCCAGCAAGTTTTGGTACGACCGCAGAGATTAATACTGATGCTGCCATGGTCGTAGCTATTATTAGAAAGAAGAGTGTGAGCTTTAAACATGTATGTCGACTAACTGATGTTGAACTTGTCATAAAAGACCATGAGCTGAATCCTCGTCAAAGTTTTATTGAACTGGATGAAACTTATGACTAAATTAGATATGCTAGTGTCATGTTAGAGTAGCTGATTCTAAACATTGGAAGTGGGTCAAGTCGTCTTGGCGAGCTAACTGGTTCATCTGGTTGAGGAAGCTCCAGCTAGGTAACAATTTAAAAGTAAAATGTGAAAATTTTCCAAAGAGCTTTTGCACTCTTGAGAAAGGTGCCATTTTTTTCATAGTGAAAGTGAGCTACGCAAATAATGATAACTTTGTATCTGCTAAAACATTGTAATTTATCTCTTATATAACATTGATTGTTTAAATTTTGTTTATATATATTGAAAGGTTACTCTATAATTAACACATATGAACATTACATTGTTTAGTGCAAGATAAAGTTTATTTCTTATTTTTTGTGATGAATAAATTTCTATAAAATATATATTAGCTAAAAAATCTCAATCTCTCTATTGCAGAGGATATTTGTCATAGAACTAGAAGAAGGTCTACAACAATTTTGAATTTCCAATTTATCGCAATCCTAGGGTTTTTTTTTAGAATCATAATTCATTATTTTCTCGATTTTAGGAGGATCATTCTCCACGTGCAACACACGTGTGGACTTTTTGACAAAATGCATTTTGTGGAAAATATTTTAATTTCGAGATTATTGATTAGCTTCACTGGGGTTTGAAGATTTTATTTTTGGCCATTTATATATTAGAAGGGCAGACTAGTAAGGAATCTAATGCGTAAATATATAAAGAGTAACAGGAAACAAAATCAGTTCCAAATTTAGGTTTTTTTTTGTCTAAAAGGATACTTGTCACAGGGTACTAGAGTGAAGTTTCCGTAGCACTTCGATTCTCTCTCAACCCTAAATTTGTGATTTTTGCAACCCTAATTCAAATTCTTCCTCAATCTTAAGAGATTCTTTCTTCACGTTCAAGGAATGTGTGGACTTTTGGAGGAAAAGTATTTTGATTCATAGACGGTTATTTGAATTTGCGAAGTGAAAACTATATAGATGGTTATACATGCGTAGATGTTCTGTTTGAAACACATGTGAGCCAAATAACTTAAGAGAAGGCGTAGCAATAACATAACGTGCATTTACGTACAAGAAATTCTTATATCTAATCAAAATGAAATAAATGAACGAATACTCACGGAGTTTTACCAGGAGGATAAAGAAAAAAAGTATTGCCAAATTCATTTTCTTCCACTGTGAATAAAAAAAAATATTTGCAGCTTAAGATGTTTTACAAGAGAAAAAAACTCTTTTTTTAATCTAGATATCCATATACCTGAGCCGACTAATCCGGTTAGGGAAGGCGTGCGAAGGACCCTGCCAGTTTACGGGGGTATGAAACCACTAGCATATCTCGAATTTGTGACCTTGCCCTGCGCATGGGGTTACAAATCGAGGTGAAGACAACCAACTGTGTCACTGCCTCTTTTGAAAAATGGAAGAGTACACATGAACTAAAACAGAAGATGAAAATGATAATGTTTTATATTGGGATTTCAGCATTGTGAGATAGAATTGCAGGGCAATTCTCCTTTGGCAAAAAAAGAAGTCTGCATTTGCATGGCCTTCCTGCCAAAGGATGATTGCACTGTTATTCTTTAACTCACATAATTCATTATCTCGGATCAGATTATCTTCACTCCCAAATCCGAGTTTTGGCAGATTTTCGAAAAATTCAACTAAGTTTATATGTAGGGTGAGAGGTTCGCACCTTGATCTGGATATGCTGAAGAGGGAAATAGCATATGCTGAGACTATTCCATTTAAATTTTCTCTTTTGCTTTCCAAAAATTCTTGTTCACTTTTTGGTTTGACAAATACCAGACTTCTTTCTCTTTTGTGATTACTCTAGATGCTTTCTTTGAGCTCGAATTGATTGATGCATATCTTTCAGCCAAGATGTTCGGAATATTGGTTGATTTTGTGGGACTTGGATTCTTCATATAATCTAGTTGAAAATGATTTGTCAAATTACTGTAATTGCAATTGTTAACATAAACAACTTAAAGCACATTTTTGGACCTCATCATACTTAAATAATGCTTATATTAACTGCAAGTAGAATTAGGTTTATTTTATTGTTTGGTCAGTATGAGATGGCAGTGGCGGATCCAAGTGGACAGGGTGTTGGCCGCCTCCAAAATTTTCAAAACGACATTTTTTTTACTTTTAGGGGAAAAAATCAGAATAATTCTTTAAAATATCAAGTGTTGACCCCCCCTCCCCCCCAACATCCAAATGTACAAACTTGGCTCCTAATGATAAATTGTTGGATCTGCCCCTACGTGATGCCTGAAGAAAATTGGAAGAAACGTTTAGGATGTTGAATCTCTACCTTCAACCTCCACACAGAAAAAAGAATGAGGTTTCATTGAAGAAGATTTCATTTTCAAAATCTTAGCTTCACTATGGTGTTTGAGAAGTTCATTTTTGTTCATTTATTTTACACACTAGTAAATCAGCTAAAAGATTTTAAGTAACTATACTTTTGACAAAGAACTAGAAGTTCTAATTTCTCGGAACCCTAAGTTTGTGATTTTTGGTTCAAGTCGAGTATTTTGGTCTGGTTTCTCACGACTTCCCAATAACCTCTACTTCGTTGTCTTTCCAATTGCACACAAGTACAGCAGAAATTTTATGCAAAAAAAAAAAAATTCAGAATTATCAACACGATACTTACAATTTAAAATCAACTTAAGTTGGAGCACACACATAACGTTCTAAGTAACAATTCTGAATTGTACGTATTTGCAGAGAAAAAGAGAGGAGGGGGTGGGGGTCAGTGTAGCCATTTTTCTGTCTGTTAATGTCTTGGTAATATTCCTCTCATCATCCTTGACATAAATGAAAGTCATATTATGTACTCGAAGCAAAAACCTAGTACAAGCACAAGGAAGCGGCTACGCTACACGGAATAGAGCATATGCCTCAAATATCCTTTCGACAAAGAATGTAACTGTGATACCTGAAACTTTTAGAAAAATAATTTTGCATCTTTTGCTTTAATTTTTACATGTATGTATTTATTATTTGTTATGGCATGGATTATATGACATGTAATGTGATTATGTGCTCAATGATGCATTGCAACATGTTATATGTGTTATATATTTGTGGTACGTTCGTGTGAGGTGCGTTGTGGTCATATTTGTGAGTTGACATAGCCGGACGCAGTCGAAATCTAGTGGTGCAAATCTGGGGGAGAAACTGATAAAATTCTTGGAGGGGCAATAAAAAAGGGCAAAAAAAAAAAAATTCTGCCGGTCATAGATCCGCCTATGTGAGTTGAGGAACTTAAGTGTAACTTTGAAAATTTTAGGGGTTGTTTTGTATGGAAGTTGAAGGATCTCTAGGATGGAAGTTTTGGCTGGAGTTTTTGAAAAGGAAAGAAGAAAAGTAACGGTTAGTGTAAGAGAGAGAGATGAAGAGAAGTACAAAATTCTGGAGTGCTGAGAGGTTTTCTAAACAATTACCATAACTACAGATATCGGAATTGAGTGACTCCAATTGGGTTTCGAAGCCAACTGATGAGGCTACCTTTAGAATTTGACGGATTGAAGTTTCAAGTTCTGGAGTGAGAGTAATTGTAGAATCAGTGGGCGGTTTTCTGCCAACTTTTGGGATTACTGGTATTTGGGGATTTTGGGAATTTTGCCTAAGTTGAACATGTAAGAATCCTTCACCCTTGTATTTTCAGTCCCTAAACTTCATGAATTGTCGTTTTTACTAAAGTTACTGTTTCGCTAATCTATGGATTTTGGCATTCATGTTTTATTACATTAAAACCGGATGAAGTGTTGATGTAAATTGTTCAGTTGTGACTATGATTGAAATTGATGAATTGCTGCGTTTGTTAAATGCTACTTTGTTTTCTGGTTGTTGGAGTCTTGTATTTGATTCCCAATTAGAGTTCTGGTCTGTTGATAATCTTAGTCCAAGACATTGTCGAACTTAGTTCGTTAAAGCTCCCGGGTGCACTATCAGTTAGTATAGTTTCAAACTCGATTCCTAACGAAAATAATAAGTAGGATTGTTAACATCCGTTGTGGACTTCACAAGGGTGAGCGATGACATAACAGACGTGTCCTTAAACTTCAGGTCCTGTCGTTCGGAGGGTACTAATATCCGAATCAATGCTAAGTTCAGTCATGCCAATTTTAACTAGTAAATCAATAGTTAAGGGTTGTTAACAGGGATTTAGAATTGTTGCCAGGCTTTGGGTTCAATTGTGTGAATGTTATGTGTTTTGATTGCTTAGATTATATTCGTTAAGTTTGACACAAAAATTCGTTTGAAGTGTATGAGTAGTCGTGGTGCTCGTAGCACACAAATTTCCGATCCGTTTGTATCAGATTGTTGGATATAGTTGAAGCATGATAGTTGTTTTTATTGCATTTGTTTTTATAGATGTTTGTGAGTCAAAATGATGATTTTATGGGGTTGTGAAGTGTGTTGCAGAAGTGGCTGTACATGAATTTCGAAGTTCTGCGCAACTATTGGAGCAACTTTTTGGCGGACGATACATAGGACTATTACTGTGTTTGGACTGTTTGTTGTTTGTTCCGTTAACTTTCTGATTTCATTCCAGTTCAGTTTAGTATTGTTTTAAATTGTTTTTCAAGCTAACTCAGTTATGTATATATTTTTAAATGTTTTGGGATTCAGGAAAACGTTTTCAAGTCTATTTGATACTTCATCCAATGGTGATCGATGCTTTTTGGGCTTTTTAGTTCATCCTTCTTTGTTGACTGTTTTTGCAGATGTGTTTGTAGATGGAGCTATAGATGAGAACTACGAGGAGGAGTACTTTGAGGATGATGCCTAGTTTAGTAATCCTTGTTATGTTGAACTTGTGAACACTTACTGTTTTAGTATTTCCTTTCGAACTTATTAATTCCTTATGATGTAATAACTTATGGATGATGTAAATTTTTCCTTTCTAAATTATGATACTGTTGAAGTTTCCTTTCACTCATTTAGGTCCGGTGATCCTTTGACTTGGAATACTGCCATGTCATCACTTGAAGATGGGGTGTGACACTAACCGACTTTTGGGCTCTTATTCCACATATTATCTTCAAGAAGTGTTTTCAGCAAGAAATAAGATATATAGTGTATGGATGCATTACTAGACAGATCTCTTTATGGCAGTAATTATTGAGCTCACTGCTGAAGGAGATTTTCCCGGTAATCCCAATTTTCTGACTGAACACGTTGATGGAAGTATAAAACATGAATAAATTTTTAGAGGTCGAATAAAAAGGAACAAACATCGAGTGGTTGTAAGAGAAAATGGAATATGCTCCTCTTATAATTTTGTTTCTAGTTTCTTTGATGTCTGTTGTCACGGACTAGCTATATTCCCTTAATACTGGTTATCTATTTAGAATAAAGTGCCAAATAGTTTAACGAAGGATGAAATAATAACATATATATAACATGCATTACGGGCAAAAAACTATTGTGACTGTTCAAAATGGGACATGAAAATGAACTAAAGATTCTAATTTTATCTAAATATTTTGTAATTTAATTGTAATTGTTGATTCACGACAAAATCTTTCTAATTTCATTTTCTTTACTTTCCATATATATATATATATGGACCTCACCAGAGGAGGTAGCCCAAGTAGGGCGGATAGAAGACCGGCAAGGCGGTTGCCCCAAAAGGAGAATATAAGTGCCTCACACAAAGAGAACCAAAGAATTAGAAATTAAAGCATGCCCCTTTGTGTGAGGGGAATATAAGTGCCTCACAGAGGAGGTAAATTCGAAGACCGGTTGCCCCAAGAGGGAAATATAAGTGTCTCACACAAAGAGAACCAATTAATTGAAAATTAAATCATGCCCCTTTGTGTGAGGAGGGTATCGAACCCACAACCTCGACCTTGTGATTACTTTCCATATATCATATCAATTACGAGATAACAAACTATATGTAGATGCAATTTCATTGTACTCTTTAGATACAAAATCAAATTAGTAGAAGAATGACGTACTGTAATCTTTTTTACTGATAAACAAAAAGAAAAATAACTGCAATAATGTAAAAATAATGCACATTTAAGCATGAGTTCCACACAAAATTTACGCTAAAAACATCTAAAGAGTATGTATGAAATTTATGCTTCAATCAACATGCTAAACCACAAACTTTGCTAGCATTGGATAGTCTTTTTAGTTTTTCGATTTAATCTTAATTATGCAAAAAGTTGAATTGTTTATTAATAAAAATGTTGGACCAATTATAAAATTTGATATTTGAGATGCTGTCCAAACGTTTATATATTAATTTTATATACCCTAAAAAGAAAAAGGAGACTATTCAAATATTCTACATTGTCCTTGTAATATTCCTCATGTTGCGAAACCTGTAGTCTTTTGTACTCGGTAAAGAAAATCCTAGTACAAACGTGTCGAACGGGCTAACATTTTGGAGATCAAAATTGAACATAATAAACATGGTATATGCCTTAAATATCCTTTCTACAAAGAATGTACCAGATTTTCCCTTCCCTATATAAGACTTGAAGATGGGAAAGTGCCTTAATCAAATACTACATCCATTTCATAATATAAGTTGTTTGTGACATGTAGCAAAAAAATAATGAAGCAAAAAATAATATATTTTATTAGTTAAAATATCAATATTACTCTATTATATATAATTTGTATACCACTAATTATATTTAAGAGAGTAATATTTATATTTTGACTAACAATATATACCTTGTTTTTTTCCTTCTTTAATTTTCGCTACATGTATAAACGACTTATATCATGTAATGGAGGGAGTAAGAAATAAGGCCAAGTGTATGAATGCATTACTAGGCAAAACTCCTTTGGCAGTTGCTTTAACAGCAAGCAACTAATTTATCTCAATAAGGTAATCCTAATGTGTTCATTGCCAAAGGAGATTTGCCTGGCAATTCGGTCATGCATAATTTTTTGTCAAAATTAATTAAGATCCTGTTCTTGTTTATTATAATTATTTTCCCCAATTCTTTTATCTTTCTAAAGTGAACTAATAATTTTCATGGTTAACATTTCCAGCATTCTGTGGTAAACTTTTTAGTTGCTTCTTATATTGGGTGTAAGTAGTTTATTACCCTTAGGTCATGGGCTGTTGCACTTTAGTCTTTTATGTCCAAAAAAAATACCCTTGGGATTCCAGGACCGTATAATCAAAAAATAAGTAGTAAACTTCCGTTAAATATGCTTGCAAAATGGTCATTATTTCTCTTACTTATGACGGGCAATAATGTTATTATCTGTGTGTTGTAGTGTAAATGTTTAATTAATTTTTAACCTCCTTTCAGTTAAATGATTACTAAATATATAATAAATATGCATGTGATTGAAATAAAGTGTCAAAATTGATTATAGACTTACACCGATGCGAAAAATAATGTCATTATCAGTTATAGGTGGGGGACATGATATTTATTTTGCATGTGATTAATGGAAGTTGACTAATGGTTTTGAGACCCCTAAAGGTATTTGTATATATATAAAGGACTAAAGTGCAACTACTCTATAATAAACTGCAATAAACCCTATATCATGTGCATTCTAGTTTTTTTTGTTTTTTGTTTTTTTTTTTAAATAAAACTATTTTACTTTATTGGATATGAAGGAAAAAAATATACGAGGAGGGGGAAGCTTCCAATAGAAGGTGGAAACAAATCCACTACTATATCGGACAATTTCTTGTAATCTATTAAAAATCACAAAGGGGAACCAAACATCATTATAAAATTAACATCTCTTAAACGGCTTATATCTAGTCTCCATATGGTGTTTAAGATGAGTATTTTTTACTTTCTTTTTACTCTTACGTGAACGGACAGGAGTAAAAACTTCAAAATCATCTTCTTGTTGAAATTCCGCAGCTTCAATTGACCCCGTGTCTGGGGCCTCAACATTTTCTGGTTCAATACAATGGTCGTGCGCAATTGGCATACTAGGTGCGATTTCTGCGGGGTCCGAATAAAATGTTCCAATATTACGATATAGTGAAAGACTTCTTATCCTACCTCTTAATAAGTGGCTATTAGAGAGAGTACACGCGTAAATTTGATGGGACAGTGGAAAGATTCCATCTCCCTGAAAATGTTCGCCCTGTAATATTAGTTCCGAGTTGATCAAACCATGTGCAATATCTAGGCCCGTTAATGGGCCGCCTGAATTTGGTCCAGTTGGGTCTTGAACAAAATCCGGAATTGGTGAGGGACTAACTTCCTCGTCAAATTGGGTTGTCTGACCCGGTTCATCCCCTACCGGGTTGCCATCCAAGTCCGTTTCCCCATGATCCAGTCCATCCATATCCTTAGCCCGAATGGAACCTAGGGATTTTTCGCGGGTCGGGGCGGGCTGGTTAGATGGGTCCTCACCCGCACAGTCCTCCTGCAGCTGCAGCGCTTCCAAGACGCGAGAGTCCGAATCCTGCATGTCTATCTCCGGAACAACCGCAACAGCATGTTCCTCCACCACATCTTGCTCCACAATCTCCGGTGGCGTGATAATCGGCTCAACCAGCGGTTGATGATCTTGCAAATCCATATGAGGATTTTGCGTGATTTCCGTCGCATTCTCCTCCTCCATTCCCAACGGAGGTTCCTCCAATTGACGATTTAGCGGCTTAGCCACAATCTCTAGCGTAAACAAACCCACCATCCCAATCATCTGATCTTCCCCACCGGAAAAGGACTCTTCCGAGTGTCCTTCAACCAGGGATGAAGCCAGGAATTTGGTGTTGGGACGAAACTGTAACAATATGTAAAATTACAGAACTCAAGTGATAAAAAAGGGCAAAAAAAATCTTGGGGGCAATAAAAACGGAAAAAAAAATTTCTTGGGGGCGAAACTGATAAAATTTTCCAATTTTTTTCAAAATACACATAAAATTTCGATAAATAGTAGTATTTTTAAAAATTTTGAGCCCCGCCCCCCCCCCCCCACCTGTCTTCGCCCATGCCTTCAACAACTCTACCATGGCATTCTTTGTCGTCGTCTCTCCCTTCTCAGTCATCGGAATATGTGCAGCAGCAATCAGTTGAGAAACAACTATCCCGGATTTCAGGATTGTTGTGACTGGCGCTACCACCACTTGCGGCTTCCCATTTATAATTTTTTTTGGCATATCCGACCCGAAAACTGGATCTTTCGGGCCTTTTGTAACATTCAAAGAGCAACGATCCATCCCATGTCCAATTTTCCAACACGTCATGCAATAGGATGGAAAATCCTCGTAAACAATTCCTTGCCAAAACCTTTTACCCGAGTGTGTATGGGAGATCCATACCCGATGTCTATCTCCTTCTTCAAATCTACCTCCATACAAACCCGAGCGACACTTTTCCTTGATGCTTGGGCAGTTGGATTAGGAATGCCGCCTTTGCCAAAGAGAACAAAATCGACTTGTTATATAGGTTAATTGGTAGTGCTTCAAATCTAATCCAAACGGGTACGATTGACGGCTCCACCATCGGATCAAAATCATACGTCCATATGAAAACCCTCATTCTCATACCACCAAACGTCCACACCCCCTCTTCTCCATAGGCGGCAATAGTCCTCCTCATGGTCAAGTCGGATGAGAACATGGCGGTGATCAAGGCATCCGATCCAAAAAGGACCAGTGAACTGAAGTTTTGAAAATTCTTTGTGGAGGGCTTCTGCTAGTGGTGCTCGGCGGGAAAAACTTCCCTACAAGGGCAAGCTTCCATGGTGCCTGTAGAATCGACAGTTCCTCCTCCTCGATCGTGAGAGAAGGCTCCCCCTTGAATGTGCCCAAGGCTTTCGTGGGAACCGTAGCAGTTGGTGACGCTTGCTTTACAAGATTAACAAAGGAATTCATTGGCCACGCCTCCACAATGGGGGGCGGCGTTTCCGCGGCAGATGTCATGGCCGATCAGAATGTATTTAAGTTTGCATAGGACTCTTTCTCTAGAGACTCGAGAATTAATACTTAAAACTCATACTAATATACTAGTTTTATTTGCTTCCTTCCATTGCAGATTCTCAGTGGAGGGAGTACCAATTAGGGTGTTCAAGAACTTGGAAACAATGGGTGTAGCGTTCCCAAAAAACAAGGCAATGCAGTTATACTCGAGCATTTGGAATGCAGATCAGTGGACCACAAGAGGAGGACTTGTGAAGACTGATTGGACCCAATCACCCTTTATTTCTTCATACAGAAACTTCAATGTTACAAATGCCGGTCACAGTTTCTCCAACCATAAGAGGAGGCCGTGGCCATTGGTGGTTTCCGAAGAAAAACTTGATCCCATAAGATTAGAGAAGCTGAAATATGTGCATTCTAGTTAGTTTGATCAAAAGATACTAGACATGCCCTTAGAATCTGACTTTTCCTTCTAGTTAAAGTTTAACCTTTTGAATTTAAGAGTATACTTACTTCCACATGGCATCAACTATTAAAGGTGAAATGAGAGACTAAACACATCAAAGGTTCTGATCACCTAGTCTTGTATGATAAGTATTACCCGTATAATACTACTATATTCCTCTTTCTCAGATTGCATGTTCTCATTTCATTGGGCCATGCTTGTAAAAATATGGTAAGTCAACTCCACCATTAAGCATGTGGTAGGAAAAATGGGACGGACCAGTGCATTGGTCTCGATCTCATGTCTCACTCACATAATCAGACTCTTTTACATGTAATCGATTGTCCACTAATCATAAATTGAAAGTGAAGAGAGGGGTCAGTACCATTAGAGATGCCCTCGTATCTCACCTTGTTGTCCATGATGAAAGTTACAAACTTTTTTTTTTTTTTAAAGTTAGATTTTATTAAAGTCGTAGTAAAAACCAGTAATGGAGGGGGATGTATCCGTACCTCGGATATAAGGTGGAAATAAATCCACTACTACATCGGACTAGATTCTTTGTAGTCTATAAATACAAAAGGAACAACATTAATTTTAATGCTAACGTCTTTTAAAAGGTTTATAACGAGCCTCCATATGATGTTCAGTAGGAGTAGTTTTCTTTTTACCCTTAGCGCGAACTTGAATAAGAAAAGAACACTGTCATCTCTACTGAAGTACTATAATTATTCGATATAAATTCATTGCCATGGAGCAAAAAGCTCCAAGAGAATTACCAAGTATACAAGGAGAGATTCCTGAGTGCAGTAAACATTAAGTGTATTGATAATGACTGAGGCCAGAATTTAACTAATCGGTGTTGGAACTTTTCATCCTCAAGTAAATAAAAACGTAAATTCAACTTGGAAAGAAGCAACACAATGGTGGGAGTTCAATCCTGCCTAGTTCTATCTTTATCTGCCAAGGAAAGTTGGCGCATGCAATTGGTGCAATACATCTGACTCGGAATAATAAGTTCCAACTCCGATAAGTCTCTACCCGAAGTATAATAAACTTCTAGTGTAGTGTTTATCCTCAAAGGAATGATAGTTTTCTCTGAAAAGAATTATTTTTATGGGTCAAGGTAACTTTAAAAAAACAAAACTTAAAATTTGTAAAAATCAGACATTTTGAAAAGGAGAAAATAGTTAAAAGGTTTCATACTGCAAAATGAATGGAGTTTTATTCATCAAGAAGTTACACTTATATCGTCATGTTTACATTTGCAATAGAAAAAGCTTTTTCATTGATGACTTCTTGGAGTACAAGAACATGAGATATTGAAACTCAAAACTTGAAAACCAAACAAAAATTTAATTAAGTAGAAATGCCCCCAAAACATCATTTCATCATGTTGCAAAACGGGTCAAAACCAAGGGAGCAATGCTTCTCAAGTTTGGCCGTTTAATTGATTGCTCCAACCTAGAAAAGCATATCATGATACATTTCAAGTAAGAAAAATGAAGAAAAATCATGGTCAATAATGATACATAGCAAGTAAGAAAAATGTTTATACAGTCTTTTGACATTTTTTCTCAATGTAAAGGAAGAAGAAAATTAGTGATATAACAATAACATACCTGGAATGGTGTTCAGTGGCGGATCCATAAATATAGAACATTGGGGGCACACGACACTAGTAAAGGTTTTGGAGGGTTTTTATTTTATTGATGGGGTCACTAACAAATTTGTGTATACATATATCATCTAAATAAAATAAAATATATCATATATTCTAAAATTATTATTTTTTCATGACCCCGGTGCCAGCATGGTACGTCCGTCCCTGATGGTGTTCAAGATGATTTGCAAGAGTAATTTGGGTAGCTAGTTTAAGATTATTTCTACGATCGTTGTGAAAGTGAATGGCAGGGCAATTCTCCTTTGGCAGAAACAATTGTATATGCAATTACATTAATGTCTCTCTGCCGAAAGAGAATCATACTCTCATTCTCAACTCCACATCTGCTTCCGCCCAAGTAGCTAGAATCAAAAGAAGATGAAGAAGAAAAAAAAGATGGCACGTGATAGAGAAAGTGAAAATTTATGGGTTTTGATTGCTCTAGGATACTTGAAACGCTGGAAAGTGATTGTAGGAGTGAATAGTAAGGCAATTTTCCTTGGACACTGAGAACATAAATAATATATATAATTAAGTCGCAATATATTATAATCTCCGTGCCGAAGAAGAATTGCACTGTTATTCAAAACTCCACATCTCTCTGCCTTCAATCTCTAGCTCGATTTGCCACATAATCGAAGACTGATTTCTATATATAGTAAGAATGTCCGAACCTTATTTTTGGATATACCGAAAAAAGTCACGGACATGTAAGTGGCATATGCTGGGACTATTCTTCTTAGGGGTACCCCTTTAGGCCTTCATCAAACATGTTGCACTTATATGTTGTCATGGTCCCGATTCGCTTTGGCCATTTACTTTATCTTAGCACTAGACTTTTGTTTTCATATCTGACACTTTTTCTTATTTTTGCGATTTTCTGTTTTTTTACACCGATATTCAGATATTTAGCTAGGCTAATCCGGCTAAAATTTAAATAATACTTTAATTGACCTAGCAGGAATTCTTGCAAATATATATAATTTTTTTTTGTAAAATAAAAGTTTGGGTGGGTTTGGCTCTGGTCACTACCACGGGTCAGGGCAGGCCCTAGGGACCATAGGTCGCTTATAAGGGTTCTTACAGATCACCCACCAATATAGCCCTTACGTCGGCAGTGGAAATTGAACACTTGACCTTTGTAAGGACGTGCCAAATCCTTACCAATTGAGCCAACTTGTTTTGGTATTCTTGCAAATATGTGATGTATTATTACTCCCTTCACTTGAGAGAATCTGAACTCTTAACCTTTTCGGACCTTTTCGGTGGTTTAGCTTCTTTTTTACGGACGTAAAAAAAAAGAATTGAAACATATTGTTCCGTTCTTTCCTTTGAAGAAGGGTTTCTTCTGATCTGGTTGTAATATATTAATAGTTCTGGAGTAATGTAATTGCCTAATGACCTCAGTGATGCAAAGTAAACCAGCCTTAATTTGACTTTAATTTTTACTACTCCTTACTGCTGATATATGCCTCCAAATTGAAAGAATGGGTTTTTCTTACCATTGCTAAATGCAAGCTTTCTATTAAATTTTAAAACTCCTGACTTTATTTACTACTTACTCCATTCCTAAATATAAGACTTTCATTAAATTGTTCGAAAATTAAAGAAGCAAAAAATTAAAATATTTTTGTAATTAAAATGTCAATATTACTCTCTTAAATATTACTTGTATACCACTAATTCTATTTTAAAGAGTAATATTCATATTTTGATTACAGAAACATCTTAATTTTTGCTTCCTTAATTTTCGCAACATGTAATGAAAGTCTTATATTAAGGAATGGAGGTAGTATTAGACATGGCCCTTTACTCTTCAAAGAGACACACAGATACATGTAGTCTGGGAAGGCATCTGGGGCCAGTGATTCACTTTATACCTTGTTGATCAATGTCAACAGCTAGCTTGGAAAGAAAAAGATTACAAGAGCACATTCCCTATATTCATCAGCATTTTCTCTTTCGTCCATTCATTCACTAGTTTCATATTTCTTTTTTTTTTTTTTTTATCACAAGGTTCATAGTCTATTGGGGCATGATTTAATTTCCAATTCTTTGGTTCTCTTTGTGTGAGGCACTTATATTCCCCTCTTAGGGCAACCGGTTTTCTAATTTACTTCCTCTATGAGGCACTTATATTCCCCTCTTGGGGCAACCGGTCTACCGATCTTCTAATTTACCTCCTCTGTGAGGCACTTATATATTCTCCTCTTGGGGCAACCTGTTTGCCAATCTTCTATCCGCCCTACTTGGGCTCCCTCCTCTAGTGGGGTCCCAAAAAAAAATAGTTCAGTAACTTTTTGGTTATCCAGACCTAAAATTTTTTGCCAATGACAGAAGAAAATTACTATAATAAAAAAGTACGATTGTTTGAAATATAATTAATCAGATGGATAGTGTGACAATGTAACATATCTGCATTTGATTAAACGACATGAGGGGATGATGACTTTTTGTATTTTTGACAAATTCTCAACCTTTCTTTCATCGCAATTATAATATGTGACTGTATGAGAAAATAATAAAGTCAATTCAACGAGAAAAGTAGATAATAATGTGCGAGTTCTTCCAAAATATTTATTAAATAATAATATAAAAATATTTTATAACAATAACTAATTTAGGGGCGAAACTTAATATTTTAAAATAGTATTTTCAGAAAATGTGTATTTTTTTAAAGTAAAATATACAATTTTCAAAATCTTAAAGCGGGTGTGGTGGATAGCTTTCCCTTTACAACTTCCAGAATAGAGAATGTTTGCAGCATATACTGTATGCATGAGAAAAAACTCACTTTTTTCATGGAGCTGTGATTGCATTTCCATGACCTATAAATACATTCTAAGCCTCAAACTTCAACCATGGCAGCAGCAGTAGCAGAAGATCCAAGTGTGAAGCTGCATTACTGGGCAACTACTTCTCTGGCAGAAGCTTATAGTTTCTCCTTAATCATAAATATTAATGGAGATTAACAAATTTAGCTCACTGCCAAAGGAGATTTGCCCGGCAATTCAGCTATATACAACAACTAGAGCATCTCCAATGCTCCACCGAAGCATGTTGCCTTATTGATGTGGGTTTAGCTTCACAGGCAGACTTGCATTGGATCCTTTTGATCCGTCAGCATAGGCGGATCTATGTATGCTAGACCTGAGCAATTGCATCACTGCAAATTTTTTTTTGCACTTTTTATCGCTCTCCAAGAATTTTATCAGTTTCGCCCTCAGATTTGCACCACCAGATTTCGATTTGCACCACTAAATTTCGACTCCTGCGTCCGGCTATGTCCGTCAGTCATTATGCCCTGCTGAATTATTATGATTGGAGTATCAATTCAGCATTTTTCCCTTTATTTATTTATTTATTTTCAAGTGGGTCCTCTTTATTCCTTTTTAATGACGTAGAGGAGTGTGTTATATAGTACTAGCAAAAAAATCGTGCTATGCACGACAAAAAAAATAAAACATGAGTTATTTAACTTTTATATGATATTTGTTTTCAGTTTAATTCTAATTATCAATTGGAAGTTATTTTAAAATTATTGAGGAACTGGTTTAATATTTTAAGTTTATTAAGATAAAAATTAGTTTCTAATTTATTTAATTGATTTAAACTCTTCTAAACCAATCAAGTTTTTGTAAAACCACTAAACCACAAAAAAAACTATAAAATTCCACGTTGGATTTCTATGTATTTGATTAATTGAAACTGAAAAGGGCTTCGGTATATATATATATATATATATACACGTGGAATTTTATAGTTTTTGTAAAACCATTAAACCACAAAAAAAACTATAAAATTCCACGTTGGATTTCTATGTATTTGATTAGTTGAAACTGAAAAGGGCTTCGGTAATATATATATATATATACACACACTAGATTAATGACATGTGCTATGCATGAGAGTAAATATTTTTATTAAAATGAAAGTCAAATTTTTTTAATTGAAGTTAGGGGATACATGTTACCTTCACAAATTTAAAATATAAAATTATGTTACTGTAAAAACTGGGCAAAAAATCGTCTGTTTCCATTTTGTATTCCCACGAATAGATATTTTTCACGTGTATATTTTTTTCCCTGTGGATTTCACTATTTCTTTTAGGTTGTAATTTTTTAATTAAAAATTTAATACATGTCATTTTCTTATTGGTGGACAGGGTAGGGGACACCGAATGGGGACAGAGGATTCCTAGCCTAAAAACCGACATGTGCTACATCATGAAAATAAGAAATCTAAATAAGACTAAAAAAAAATAAGAAATGCACATCGCTTAGGTCTTCAAGCTAGAACAAACTTGATTGCGAGTTCGATCGAAAACAGATGACCTGATCATCCGAATTATTTGGTATTTGTTAAAAGTTCTAAATATTTATAAAAAATAATAAAAATAAGCAAATAAACTCGTCTCCCTAATTTGAGAGACTAAAATGTCAACTCAATCAAGCACTCAAATCTCCATGTGCAAACTCTATCTTTTATAGTTTTTTTTTTTTTCTTGCTAAATAAAAAATTATTCATTAATCATAAAATAGCCAAGCCATTACAATCAAAAGATAAAAAGAAAATACAAGAAAATAAAAGCTATACAATGATGGAGACCACCATGATAACAGATAAAAGTCCACACCCCGGACTAGGTAAACACTACAAACAGTAGAAAAAATAAATACATAATAAAATTCTTTGCAGTATCTTCTCCAAAATCCTTGAACAGCAGTAGCAAGCTCAGTTCCAACACCTTTCTTAGAAATCAAACCATGGGCATATCAACCGTCGCATAGATTGTTTCGGAAAGATGAAGAAAACTGAGGAAGGGCCCAGAACAACTCCGGGTTTAGAGAGAAACTCCAGATCTGGAAGGATCTAAAGCAGATCTTGCATCTGAGTCTTGAATCTTGAATCATAATACCTTGAAAAAAATTACATCACAATTTACGGCAAAATGAGGGGTTGAAGACACCAAAAGTGGAAGAAAGATGGCTAGATCCAACCATTCTTGGTTGGATCTGTCCATGGAAGTTAAGAAATGAAAAACCTTCAAGAGGAAGAAATAGAGAGAAAAGAGAGAGAGAGAGAGAGAGAGAGAGAGAGAGAAGATAGTGTTGTCTAGCTCAACAAATAGCCTAATTTTTAGTGTCAGGTTTACTCGTGTGATGGATCTCGATAGGAGTTCTTACACTTCTGTTTTTTTTTTTTATATAAAAAAATACAAAATCCTATAAAATTGTTTCGCTAATTTGATAGGTCGCAATTCCAATTCAGTTACTCACGCTATAATTCATACCCATACATATGTTTAATATACTTGTTAATCTCCACAAATAATATATGTTTTGAATGTGTGATGTCTTTAATATTATCATTTCCCTCTTATGGTGGGTTTAGATTAAGATTTTTTGACTTATTTTTATTTTATTAAAAATTAAAACCTTAACAAATTAGTATTCAAATTTTGTGGAGTTTAGAACGAGCTTTTTTTGTTTGGGTGTATATAAGCAAATCATAGTAGTACATTTTTTTCCTTTACAAATAAACATATTTGTTCACAAAAAGAAAAAGCAAAAAATACACATTGTGAGGTCCTTGAGACTGGCCGAACTTCATTGCAAGCTCGATCGAAACCAGAGGACTCGATCATCCAAATTACCTGTGAGTTGTTGACTATTTTGACAGTTTATAAAATAAAATAAAAAATTATAAAAAAATAAAAAATAAAAATGAAGAAGAATCAAATAAGTTTGACTACCTATATTAATGGGTTGAGATGTTTGCCATATTATTTACTCAAACCTCAATGAGCATACTCTGCAGAAGAAAGAGAAAAACTGACTATTATTCCCTTAATGACGATGTCATGTGCAATGCATGTGTCTTTTTTGGCCTGCAAAATGGCTAGATTCACTAATTTGATATGGAAAGTAGCCCCGTAAAAATGTAATGCTATTAATAATTTAAATTAAAGTTATTTCTAGTTAGAGAAAAGTCAAAATAGTTAAGGTATATAATTTGGGTGAAAATCCTTTGTCCTCATTCCTGCCCCTAATCCTGTACCCCAACCAATCAGAATTTACTATATAAACATTTTTTCCAATTATATACACACATGGTGAATTGTGATTGGTTGAGAACACACACGGGGGCATAGGATTTTTTGCCATATAATTTGCGGATTTATCTATCATAAAAAACATCACTTGATTTTTTTCTTCCTTAATCTATAAAGAAAATATCGAAAAATCTCATATTGTGAAGTCCAGAAAACATAAGACTTTCTACTAATTTTTCTCTCCATCCCAAAAGCAAAAGGAATATCTTTTGATTAACTTATTAATTCACATTTTCCCTACTCTTATCAACTGAGAAATATTTGCAAACAAAATATTATTCATTACTATGCTTCTTCCATATGAAACTTTCTTGCCAAAACTGTAAATAGACATTACCAATTTTTGTTTAAGGGAAGTTAGATATGCATTTCGATTTTGTAATTAGAGAAAAATAGAGAAGTGCCTCCATGTGATTGTGTGTAACATTCTTTTAAGCACTCGTCTTTAGAATTATCATTTCTAAATCTTAAAATAAAAATAAATAATAAACGTCAAACTCTAGATTAATTTTTTCAAGAGCTTGAAAATTATGAGGGATTTCACATGGCTTGTGAGTGATATTTTCCCTTAAAGAAAAGATATATTCTCTTGAAATCAATTTTAGTTAACTAAAATATTATAGATCAAAATAGAGTAAAAGTGTTTAAATAAAAAAAATTATCATATGTAAAGTATTGTCTGGAGTGAATAATAATTTGAACTCCATGTTGAGCCGCAAATCTAAGCAGTTTTCATCTTTCCTTTTTCTTTTTTTCTAACTATAAATCTTAGTAATTTGAATTAAATAACATTACCTTACTCAAGTATTGTGGAATTTTCATTTCGTAACAATATTATATTTCAAGCAAACAACAAAACTGATATGTGATGTAACAAAATATTTACTTAGATAATATAATTAAAACGATTTATCTCATAAATTTCAAATAAAAAACAACAAAAGTTGTTCTAGTGATATGAATCGATAGTACCAATGTTATACTTCCTTACTAAAAATATTTCAAAGTCGAACATAATAAGAATGGGGCAAAATTGAGCACTATATCACAAATTCTATATTCCTACTCAGGCGAAGATCAAAGAAATCACTCAATTTATATTTCTAATTGTCACAAATAAATAAAATCAAAATTTCCGCTCTAAAGCATATAAGCATTCTACAGCTGCATACTGGTGCATAGGCCCAATCATCACCAAAAATCGAAGTTAGACATTTTAAGTACCAAAACTTAATCAGACTCAATTTTAAATCGTTATGGACAATTCTTTCTTCAGATTCTTCCTTAGACATCATTCATTGAATATTAAAATGTCAGAAAGCCAAAATTGTTCGCCTATGAAGCAATCATAATGGATGCATCATAATCCTGAGCTAAACAATTTTGATAGTTGAAGAACCATTGTTAGAATGAATTCAATGATGAAATGACTATTGCTTAACTGAAATCATACATGCATCAAATCACAGTAGATGAATTGAAACCCTGAGTTAAACCATATAAAAGGAAATCTGATGATTATAGTTAAACAAAAATTTAGAATGACGCTGGATGGAAGATGAATGAAGAATGATACATTTAGCATCCATATTCTGGTAGTATTTATGACTGTACTATATGTTGTCATGTTGAGTCTATTTTATAGGTAAATATGGATAGAGGTAGAATGTTGAGATAAACATAATTTGATTTGATAACACCATTTAAGTTTTTTATTCAAATTCCAAAATGAAAAAAAATCAAAGAAAAAAACTTCAAAATAAAAAGATTAGCAATATTAAATAAATTTGGGAGTTGAAAATATTTTCAGCAAATGAATTCTTTTGACCCAATTAAAAGAAAAAAAAACTGAAAGTCTAAAAAGTTGGATTAGGGGTTGTAAATGAAAGAAAATGAAAAAAAAAAAATTTAAAGTATCAAGGATATATCCAAGTTTAACCGCAGGGATATGTCCAAGCTTAACCGCAGGGTTATATTCAATCAAACTGATGGAAGTGTAATTAAAGGATATATTGTGAAACCCGTAACTTTTACTTACGTGTTATTTTACATTTAAGTTATTTTGTGTGACTCAGTGTGTAGACGTAATTTATTTTGTACGATTATGTAATTATGTGTATATTTAATTTTATACTCCCTCAATTCCTAAATATAAGACTCTTTAGACAATTTGAAAAATTAAGGAAGTTGTCATTTTCACCTAAATTTTCAATATTACCCCACCTTTCCTCTCTCACACTAATACATCATAAAGAAAAGAAAGGAAAATGTTGAGGGTATAATTGAAATAAATTATTGACAACTAATAAAATAACCTTAAACGACAATTAATTTGGATACCTAAATATCTCCTAAACGACAATTAAAAGGGAATGGAGGCAGTAACATGTTACATTGTGGTACGTTTCGTCGAAGGCGTTTTGTACTTGTAATGTATTTGAGGGACGTAATAGTAATTCACTTAGACAAATAATTTAATTGGAATTGGAATTAAATGGATTATTAATAAGGAATAAAAATCAAATAGGAAAATTAAGAGAAACAGGGGATCATGGGTCACTTTTTGGGGGAGTTTAGTGGGATTAGTGGGAACGTGAGTAAAAAGGAAATAAGAAAGTATAATACAGGTATATAGGGTTACGGGGAGGGAGCTTGATCATCGCATTCACCAAATAAAACGGAAACCAGCAGCAACGTGGGGTTTGGGGACGTTTGGGGATCGTGCAGATAGAAAAGGGAAACGGAAACGGATTATATATTATATATATACGAGTGATCAGGGGAGATTGAGGATATATATATACTAGCAAATGACCCGTGCTATGCACGGAGAGTAATTTCCCAAAAAAAACAAAAGAAATTGTCTATTTGTTTTTGTAATGGTAATGGTAATTTTAAAAAAAAATAATTAAATCGAATTAATATGCGTGAAAATCGTCTATTTAGACAACAAACTTTGTGGGTTAACATGGTATGATCCACAAACTTTTTTTACCTTTAAGGTCCAGAAAACATTTTAAGTGTCACTTTTATGATCACGCCACCAAACTCTGCTACCAAATTCTGAAAAAGGTGCACATGCAACTTAAGTGTGCTTTATTGGGCTCTAATTTTTTATTTTAATTGCTATCTCATAAAAAGAAGAATACACAACACCTCTTCAAACTCTCCCTCTCCGACCAACCACCCTCCCAATCCCCCTTGATAAACACCTCTCTTACCCCACCCCATCCTCTATCCCTCGCACAACCACCTCTATCACCCATCATGCAGATATTTCTCCCGCCATACATTTATAATTCAACCATTATATCATAGACATGGTTGGCGACAGTAGCGGTGAAATTGAAGCGGGGTGTAGCCATGAATATGGTCTTCGCATAGGAGAATTAAGAGAGGTATTTGGGGTGACTTGAAAGGTTATGGAAGAAGAGTTGAGATTGTGGGAGAAATTGTGGTGATAATGCTTTGGTGCGTGGACAAACTTACTCTAAAAATGTCCTCTACGTTATTCAATTTGCATAGAATTCATGGCGGAGTTTGGTGGCAAGATAAAACAGTAACTTGTAAAATGTATGTGGACCTTACTTGCCTAAATAAATGTCTCCATGTTGATCATAAAATATTAGGACTAAATAAGTCATTTTCGTTTAACATGTTTGTTTCTTTAATTTCATTCAAGTTGTTAGACCACATGGTGCTAATTATCACTTTGTTACATATGAAACGGTGAGATTTATGGCAAAGTAAAAGAATCATCTACTTTACTTTTAGTAAAATGAAATACGAAAAAATCAACAAAATTGATTAGTAGGTGGAATGGGAAGAGAGGAATGAGACTATCCTAATCCGATCATGGCTTTGTCATCTTGACCTTTCAAATCGTCAAGAAGCCTTTTGGTATTACTTCATAAATTCAAAATAATTAATATGTATGACAAATGATAAACAATCAAGATAATGAGTTTACAATTTCTTTTGACTAATGATATTTCCAAGGCAGATTTCCTCCTGCCAAGGCAATTTATCTTCAAATGACCAAGATACCCTTTTGGTCATTATTAATCACTTACAATTAATTTCTCTATCTAATATTTTCTTCCATAATTTATATATAATCAATCTCTAACTTTCTCTCTCATATCCCAAATATCAGCCACGATCTCTTCAATATTTTCTTTCATTATCTATCCACACTAATTTTCTCTCTTTTATAGTGCTAGAATTTCACACAAAAAAAACCCAAATGATATAAACCAAAAGAAATTAATGGTCTAAGGTTTTCATTAATTACAACTGATAAGTAAGAATTTTTTTTGTAAAATAATAGTGTTTTAGCAATACAGTTTTGATTATCTTCTCTACTTCATCTGTAAAACAATTTGATCAATGTATAAGTATGACAAAGACAATAGAGTAAAAAATGAATTTATATTGTTTGTTTGATTGATTTTTTCCCCCTTGAACTACTACTATTATAAGAGATAAAATTAGAGATTGAGTGAAATAGATTAGGGAAGAATATAATTGAGAGATCGTGGGTTGATTTTTTGATAAGATAGAAAAGTAAATATTGAGTGTTAATTGATTAGGAAAGAAAACATTGAAGAAATAAATTAATTGAAAGATATTAATGTTGACCACAAGGGCAAATTTGTCATTTAAAGGCAAATTGCCTTGGCAGGAGGAAACCTGCCTTGATAATATCGCTAGCCATTTCTTTTTCTCCCCATGTTCCCTTAGGAGAAGGATAAGGAAAGTGCTAATGTGACAACTAAAATATATTTCATTTTTTTGTAAAAAAAAAAAAACTAATTTAATATTCAAAGTATATAAAAAAGTTAAGACTATCGGCAAAAGTAAATTAATTACTCAAAGTAGTTTTTAGTTCTACTTATTTAAACTTGATTTAAGTCTCGAGATTAGATAAATTACTTTTGACCAACTAATTTGTCAATTGCCAACTCATCAAGATTCATTAAATTTTCAATCCTTCAACAAATTACTATAAGAAAATTTTAAAGACTCATATTATTCATGTGATGTATGTTTTACATATTAAAAGAATAAAACATAGAAGGTAAATAATTTTAGACTTTTTTTATTCTGATTAAATCGAATGTTTCCTCCCTCCTCCCAGTACCCATTCTATCCAATACAAATTTAAAAACTTTAAAAGGAAATCTATACGGGAAAAAAATTATAAATATCAGAGGTAAAATGTCACATGATTTTGTGGTAGTTTAGCATAGATTAAAAGGAGGGCATTAAACATTTTTACTATTATACCCTTAAATAATTTAGTTTATTCCAAATACAACTCTTCCATCTATAACAGGTAAAATTAGAAAAAAAAACCTTAAAAGTTGAAAAGGAACATATATTTGTGAAGGTGATGAAGATTCTAAAAGTACTTTATGTTAAAAAACAGAGGGAGTAGCTTTTGCTTGACATTATCTCTTCTCGAAAGAATTCAATTCATGACAAAAGTTGTTTTAGATATATTATCTTTTTTCCTTTTTTAGACCAAACACAATTTAGATTTCTTTGTCAGTAGCTTTTTTTCTCTTTGTTTTATTTACTTTATTTTCTTAAAGAATATCTTTAATAGCTTTGGGAAAGGAAAAAAAAAGCTAGCAATCTAATAGCAAAAGTTGAGATGCATATTTTCTTTCTGCGATTTTATAAAGATTTATGAACACAAAAGAAAAAAGAATCAAAAAATGGATGAATATTAATTTTCATTTGGCAGGAATCTTGCACTTGATTACCTTGTGATCAATCCTAAAAAAAGAATAAATTGAATGTGAGCGAAAATTCTAAACTGACCCACAGTCCTTTCAAATTAGTTGTGGGGGACCTACGTTGCTGGTAGGTTCTACTTTAATTCATGTGAGAGGGTCGTAGGGCCAGTCCCACAAAGCCGGATCCATGCCAAAGTGGCCCAAATATGAGAGAAACATAGTTGAAGTCTGTAAAAGAAAAAAAAAAAGGAAAAGAAAAAGAAAAAAAAATGAGAGATAAATATGCAGATTAGCTTTTATTAACTTTGAGAAATTGAGAAATCTTGGTTTAATTGATAACATGTTGAGTATGAAAAAAAAAATATAGATTTTATATGAACTAATCAAAAGTAAAGTTGAAGATTGTCTTTTATTACTACATGAACTAAAAAAAAATAGAAACACTGAGATGGAGATTACCTTTGATTAGTTTTCTTTGTGGTATACTTGATAACAATTGAATATGAAAAAAATACAGATGGAGATCATATAAACTCAACACCTATAGAGTTAAAAATATATTAAACTAATATCAACACAACGAAACACATAAAATTGGAATTACAAAAAACTAATATCAGTAAGTAGTGTAAATAAAGTATTAAAAAAATGAATATATCACCAAAAAACAAAAGCATAGATATGAAATTTGTAGAATGCTTGTGAAATAAAGCTACTGATTCCAAAAAAAAATAAAAAAATTAAAAATTAAAAAATTAAAAAATCTAAATGTTGTATAGAGATCTAAAAAGAAATGAGTGTAAAAAGAATATAAAAAGGGGAAAAATGTACCTTGCTATCCGATGATATTTCAATGTCTCCCCAATCCCATAGAAAGAACAAAAGAAGAAAATGTTAAAAGAAATCATGTATTAAGACGTCTTTTTTCTTCTAGTAAAGAAGGAGAAAGAAAAAGAAATCATGTATTAAGGAGCCTTCTTTCTGGAAAAAAAAAGAAAAAGAAGAAAGCAAATAAAAATAAAGCACAAACGAATAACTCAGCCTGAGAATTCATCAATTGTGTGATATACTTCAAAACACGACTGATCCAAAGAAAAATTATATTACATTTTGCAAACAATAAAAAAATACACAGGAAAAAAATAATGGTTGGAGAGTTTAAAGAGAAGTTGAGATCGGTTAAAATTGGAGAAAGAGGGAGAAGTGGAATTGGAATAGGAGTTGAGGAATTATGGGAGTAGTGGACTTTAATAAGGGAAGTTATTAGAATAAAAAATTAAAAAATGAAGAAAAGTTAAGAGCTTGCCACGTGGCACAATGTAAAGATAAAAATGAAAAGGTCTTCTGTAATATATATATACTAGCAAAAATACCTGTGCTATGCACGGAAACGTAATGTTTAATAAAAGAAAAAATGTCAAAGTAATTTTGTAACTCAAAACATGTCAAAGTACACTCTTTTATAGTATTGTCAAACTCAAAAAATAATGTAACTTTTCAGTGTGGGATACTCTTATAATCATATTAAGAATTTACAATCAAAGTAAAATTTAACCAACCAATCAAAATTTTATAAAATAATTAATCGAACAAAAATTCATGGAAATTACACGTAGGATTCAGAAGGATGTGATTGGCTGAAACTGAAAACAGACTCGTTAATATAAATATAGATAGATACTCCTTTTGGCTCAAAATATAAGTTTTTTTAGGAGTTTTCACACAAATTAAGATGCTAATCAAAATTACTAAAGTACCCCTAATTAATACTCCAAAAGAACAAATAAATTAATGAAGAGTTGCATGAGAACTATACATTTTGACAAATATGAATATATGGAGAAAATAATGTAAGGGTAAATTAGCCAATAAATGCATCATTCTTGTAAAAAGACCTATATTTTGCAACAAAAAATAACTCGGTCATCTGAATTACCCGTTATTTTAAAACTTTAACTATTTATATTTATATAAATAAAAAATATAAGAAGCAAATAAGCGGGCTTCCTTAATTTTATGGGCTTAAATGTCAGACCAATTCTGTAACTCAAAACATGTCAAAGTACCATCTTTTATAGTATTGTCAAACTCAAAAAACAATGTAACTTTTCAATGTGGGATACTCTTATAAGCCAATTAAGAGTTTACAACCAAAATAAAATTTAAATTAACATTCCATTAAAAGAATTAAAGAAAATAGTTGTTAAATACCTGCCAGAGTAGTTGGCAATGTGGCGTAGCATCCGGCTTGCAGGTCGGGGGATCGAATCCACCCTCTCCCAATTTAAACAAAATAGTTTAACATTTTTGCACCAATAAAAGTTGATATTTAATTTTTATTAAGATAAGTTAATTTTCAATTAATTTAATTAACCTAAATATTATCAACCAATAAAAATTAGTAAATTAATTAAAAAATGTGAAAATCTAAGAAAATAGTATTGAAGAAATATATAGATACAAATATACATATCTGTAACATGCTCTGTAATATATATATATACTAGCAAATGACCCGTGCTATGCACGAAAATACTGAATTTCAAATTATTAATTTAATACTTGTACAATTGTATTTAAAACAACAACTCGTTAACTTTAAATTTTCAGAAAACAAATAAGAAAATTCAACATGATTAGGTAATATGACTTTTATTGAGTAACTCACAAATGTATGGGTCAACACCAGAATGATTATTGGATCGAATAATATATAATTAAAAGAATTAAAAATAGTCTTATACTATTTCAATTAATGTCCATCCAATGTTTTGATACAATAATCATTACACTATTACTATTAAATGTTAATCACCCAATCTTTTTAGAAAATATGAAGAAACTACGTATTGTGACTTCATTTTTCTTATGGAGCCATCTAATTAATGTAGTTTTCTGCTCAAGTTTTTCCCTTTAAACTTGCATTACTGTAAGATCCATTTTAGTAAATGTTTTTATTCCCTGAAAGATAAAATTAGTCTAATAGTATATTAATAAATTATTTAAAGGAAATTTATTAATAGTAATGTTTATTAGATAAAAATAAATCAAACATAGGTATAAATAATAAATAGACATCAAAAGTCATGAACATAAAAAAGATGAAGAGGTGAGTAAATGTTGGAATAAAATATTCTCATAAATTCACGTAAATACACAGAAACTTCCCAATAAATTCTCTCAAATAAGTTCCTCCTAAACTTCATAAATTTTTGGAAAAACAATGTTGGGAATGGCTAAAAAAACTTAATTCTTAAAACCAAAATAACAAATCAAGTCTAAATTAAGTTTTTTCATAAGACTTCTAGGACATAAGTAAATCAATACATATAACAGAAAAGGTTACCAAGAATTAGGATTCTTTGTATCATGCAATCAAATAAATTGAAACATTTAAAATAAATCCAAAAATCAATATTAAAAGTGGCTAGTAAAGATCAATAGATTTAGCTATTATAAATCAATGCGAAAAAAGAAAAAATTCTACTAATAATATAAAAGAAATTTAGAAAAATAACACAAAGGCAATAAGCAATATGATGATACATAGTTATCAGAAACTCAAATATTATTTAGGCTATATACTAAAACAAATACAATATTGCTTCTATCCGGCATTCAATGTTTCACTTTTACTTAAGATAAAAATTAATAAAAGTATTTTACTTTTAATAAAGTTTCTTTCTTGCATTATTAACTAAGGAAGGTTAATGTCTTTAAATTACGCAAAAACTAAGGAAGGTTAGTAGTGAAAGTTTATACAAAAAAAGTATTATTATTTTAGGAAATGTGTAATTTAATTCTAGTCATTCTCAAAAGAAAAAAACTCATAATGGACATACTTTACTCGACAAAAACTCATAATGAGATTTCTTATATCATAAAATGCTATCTTTAGACATATAAGAAATGATAAGGAATAATGGGTAATCTGATATACCTTGGGGGACTTGTCCGCAGGTTTAATAGAAACTAAATGGTTCATTACACTAATTTAAATTTTTATCGTATTTGAATTTGAATAATATATGAGAAGTAGAATTTAACTGAAATTACGAATCAATAAACCAATGTGAGATTAATTTTAAAAAAAAATTAAAAGTGAGGGGTTGATTATGAAATAGCAAAACACGTGATAAAATGGCTAGAAATACAGGAGTCTGTGCTAGTGAAATAATTAATATTTTCTTAATTTATTTCAAACATTTAAAATCTTTTTAACCAATCACAACATTTGAAATTAAATCGAAAAATCTTTAATCTAGAAATTTTATATTAGATTGGGAGTTTAAAACTGAAAAGTGTGTTCAAGATTATGAGAAAAAAATTTAGGATTGTAAAGATATTTGGTTAAGTAATTTGATATTTAAATTTGTTTTAAGATAATAATTAGTTTTGAATTAACTTAATTAATCAAAATTCATCTTAACCAATCAAGTTTTTGTATTATAATTAAGAGTTAGAAAATTCGAGAAATTTGTGTTAGAGTTTTGAAGATTTCTGAGGGGTTAAAACTTGAAAACATGTTTTGTAATATAAATATAGATTGATTTTGGAAAAATATTTTAATCCAATGAATTTTTTTATAAAAGAATTTAAAGTGTTAAAAAATTTATAAACTTCTAAAATATAATCATAAAATAAGAGGTTAAGAGTATGAGATGAGTTTTGTATCTTGAAATTAAGGAAGATAATATATTTGATGTAGAATATTAATATCATACCAAGAATACTGTTAGTTTAGATTTGTTAGATATCGTGGAAAAGTTTACTTAAATTAGCATTCCAGTAAAAGAGTTAAATAAAATAGTCATCAAATACCTGATAGAGTATCTGGCATTATGGTGTAGCATTTATTCTGAATGTTCTGGGTTCGAATCCTTCCCCCTCCCCAATTTAATTGAAGTAGTTCAATTTTTTTTGCACCAATCAAAAGTTTATAATTAATTAAATAACAAAAAATCTACAAAAATGACACGTGGCATGAGGGAGTTACAAATCGAAAAGAACTTTCAGTAAATATATATATATATATATATATATATATATATATATATATATATATATATATATATATATATATATATATATATATATATATGATGGGGCTGAGGATTTGATCATCATCATCACATAACATAAAAAGAACTAGAAAGAAAAGTTAGGCGGCAGTGGCTTTTAGCCGCGAGAGTCACAGAGGAAGATTTTGTGAGTTTTACATTCTGTTCAGAACTTTGAGAGACCGCCGAGAGAGCGTTTTTCTTTCGTTTTTGACGCACAATATATCAAAACGAAGACATTCGCGATAGCTACGAGTGAGCGCAGATGGGAGTCGATTCGAAGTTCGGAGAGGAAAGATATCGCACCGGAAACGAATCAGATTTTTGGAAAATATTCTGAATTCGGGTTTGAGTATTTTAATTGCTTTTGATAAGGTAGGGACCCCTACATTATTTATTTATCACATTAATTACTGCACAGTAAAAGCAAATAAATTATCCTATTTGCAAAATATTTGCATGAATTGTGTTTATTGCTTTCGATATTGTATAAACTATTTTGGAATTGAATATCTGTCTTGGAATTGTTATGTTACCTAATGAGATATAATCTGAAATATTTTCACCGTTTATGTAAATTTGTTATATATCTAATTGTATACAATTATAGTTATTCGTGAATTGTTAATTGATCAATTGATAAACTTGCCTAATTGTTTATCGTTTTGGTCGTCTTAATTGATTAAATACTTTGAGTCGTCCTATTTGGTCATGTCGTCTTTAGTCCTATGTGGTTTGGTCGACCGAGTCGTCGCCCTATTTTGAGCTCGTGTCTAGGATCTACTCAATGACAGGACTCGTTCGATTGGAGGATATGATACGATATGAAATTGGAGAGATTCCGAGGGGTATGCGATGTGTCCTTGATCCCGAGGGTCTTTCTGCGTGAGCCTTAACCTGATGTGGACTATCATTGGGATTGCAACGGTTTTGTGGAGTCCAAGGTGTTGGATGATGAAACAATGTAGAATGAGTCCTTAAAGTTTGCATCCGTCGTTCAGGGAGTGAAACTGAACCCATGTGATGAACTATTTGAGCCCTCCTAGTTTGGACTATAACTAGGACCGTTGCAAATATTGTCGTAGAGTCGTGATTAGATACCTGAGCTCGAATGGTGGGAAGTCATGTCATAGCGGTAGTGATGTTCTTAGTGTTTAAACGGTGTTGTAATCGAGTGTAGTATATGAGCAATGTGTGGTGCTTGTGGTGCACTCGGTTATGTAAGCGTTTAGATGCGACGAATATGGCTACTTAGCTTATTTGTTGTTTCATACTTGTTCGTTCTTTTTATTGGTCCCTACTGAGCACCGTAGCTCAGTCCATCCACTTTTACTGTGCAGATGATTTAGGGGACGAGGAACATTACGAAGATGATGGCATCTGGGATAGGGGATTATGAAGAGTGATTCATAACCGGTTTCAATTAAAGAATTTAGTTTACTTCATTATTAGTTTCGTTAAACAATTTCATTTGTAATAATTAGTTTCCGCTGTTAAACTCTTATTTCAGATTATTTCATAATTGAATTTCTTTTTAGTAACTCTGTTTGTCGGCTTTGGTGTTTCATTAACCAATGAGACACTGCCATGTCATCGACCCTGGTTACGGGGTGTGACATATATGTATTCTTGTTAGACTTTCAGTAGATAATCATATTTTGTTTCATTGATATAATAGATGATAAATAGTTTTAACCAATCAAAACTTGTTCAATAAATTAAAGAAACTCTAAATCTCAGAAAATTAGATAATCTATATTATAAGATTAGTACATACAATTTGAGATTATAAATATAATTGAGGAAGTAGTTTGTTATTTGAATTTTATTAAGATAAGAGTTTTCAATTAATTTAACAAACAAAAATATCTCAGTCATTCATACTTTTTAAATTAATTAAAGAACGAAAAATTTCAGAAAATTGCACGTATGATTTAAAGGGCTTGTGATTGGTTGAAAATGAAAACAGATTCTTTAATATAAATATAGATAGATATTTGTCTTCACTTTAAAATCTGATATGGAATTTTGAGTCTCACAAAAATGCCATAAACTTTATACTTTCATTGGAAATGTTGATCATCCACTACCATGAAGTGCTTAATTTGACGTGCTAAGAGTTCCCGTTGATTAAGTAATCCATATAAAAGTCATATATTTTGGATTTTGGAGAAAGTTTCGTAACTAAGAATCACGACTTTTTTTACATTGTCATATTTGACTTTAGTTTCCTAAACTATGATTGAAACATTCAACTTTCGAGGAAGTACAGTGAGTATTGAATTTGAGATTTATGCATCATCAACTATGCCTCTCTGGAACAACTATTGTTTTTTTTTCTCTTTCTCCTAAACCCTATCGTTCTAGGGTTTGAGATCTAAGGCCTCTTTACATGGTCGCCAGCCTGGCGGCTCCTCCAAGTGGTGGTGGGTAGGTGTTTGGCCGATCGAAGAAATCCTTCACCGAACTTTTATTTGATCCTCCAACACCAACTGCTTCTTACCGTTCTTAAAGCACCATGAAAATTCGCCATTGTTGGAAAATTCACTCGCCATAGTCGACTCATGGATTCATTGCGAAAAGCTTTCCACAAAGTTATATTCAAGGGATCTTTTTGAATTCGTTGGCTTGATCCTCACCATGTTCTAATCTAGTTTGAACTTGGAGAGGATTACTGTCGACTATGGCAGCAGGGATTTTGGACATTCTGTAGACTACAATACGCATTTTTAAGTGGTCATATGATTTTTCTCTTGATGGTGAGCCTTCAATTGTTTTGATTTGGATTAGTAATTTTAAAGGGTTACCAATTCACCTCTTTAACAAATCAAACTATTCTCATTGGCGCCGGCAAGGATTAAGCCATTGACGCTAGATCTTCCAACCGCTAATGCTACTCGTCCTAGTGTAGCACGAGTTTGTGTTGAAGTCAATTTGCTAAAGGATTTAACTTCTTGAGTTTGGGTTACCCATGTGAGATCGATAAAATTATGTTGATAGTATATCACCCATGCACAGACAGGGAATTTTATTTTTGAGTAAAGTTACATAATATACTATTTTAAAAATATGAATAACCTTATAACACTTTTTTTATTTTTACCTTTTCCTAATTGTCTTTTATCATGTGTCCGACAGTGATCTAAAATGACTTATAAAAAGTTAATTTCACGTGCAAAACACTTGTCACTTTTTAGTTTTATACTTAACGTGCAAAACACGTGTCACTTTTTAGTTTTAAATAAAAGGAAAATAGATAATTCTTTTTTGTACGTTGTTTCTTTCTTTTTTCTAATTGTCTTCTAAATCATTGAATATTATTGGGGTGATAAAAAATGTCTTTTAAAATATCGAGCATTATTAGGGTGATCTAAAATGTCTTATAAAAAAGTCAAGTTTAGATACACAACACGTCTCAATTTCTAGTTTTAAATAGAATAATAAATAAATAGACAATTTTTAGTATACGAGTATATAAATTAATTTTCTTTTTTCTTATCGATCTATATATGTGACAACACCAACACAATAAGAATATATAAGATAGAAAAGCCATAAACGTTTGTCAGTTTTTCTATTAAAAAATAAATATTTATTTCTTTTAGTGCAATAAATATTTATTTACTACAATCAATTAATACTAGAGTTAACGCTTCAATATAGCATTTCCAAGCAATATTTTATCTCTTTGCCACAAAGAGAAAATTAATAATTAATAATTAAAAAAATAGATAGAAAGTAAGAAAGAAGCAGAAGAAGCACCGCGAAAGAGATCAAGCGCCCAAAAGCAAAGGCATATTTCAATTTTTAGATCTAATTCAAAATCATCCATTGGCTTTTTTTATTTCTGTAAGTTCTCCAATTATAATGAATTTCCAAACAATTTTTATGATCTGAATTTATATATCATGCTTGATTTCTTATTTCATTAATTCACGTAGCCAACCACAATTACTCGGTAGATGTGGTACTTGATTCCTTCTTTTTATTATACAAATAAAAGCATACTACTTAAACAGATCTTATAATCATTTTTCTAATTGGCAACAATCAATATTATGGTTCATGTTAAGCAAAAATTCTTGGATGATGCACAATATTGTAGATTGTGCTATAGAATTAATTTGAAAAGTTAGGTTTTTCAATTTGCTTTATTTTTATCATATGGAATCTTTATTTGATTATAAGAGTTGTGGAAAAATAAAAATAAATTCTATAACGCTTATTTCCATATAAAAATAAATGTTTTCGTTGTTTCTGGAATTTGCTGGTTATATAAATTTTATGTTATATGGTAACGTCAAATACTTGAATTTTCATTTTTCTCAAAGCATGGAATTGTGTACAGGGTTGGCATTATAGATATATGTGGTTACTACTTATTAGAAGAAGCACTGTTTCATTATTAACAAATTTATAGGTTTCAATTAATTCTTAATAAGCAGTTCCCGGTATACGTTTAGAGGTAGTTTGATTAGGACGTAAATATCACATTTGAAGTGAACTAGTCTCGAACACCTATTATGCACGGATAAATTTGAATTAATTCGATCTTTTGGGATCATCGTTTTGATATTAATCTCCTTTAAGTTGTTGCATAAGATAGTTGTATTTTGTATGTTATTTTATACTGTCCTCCGAAATTGAACTTACACTTTTATATAGAAAATAAACATTTAATTTTGGCAGAGAGAACATCTGAACTGACATCTTCCTACTAAGGAATTGGTGCTAGAATTTGTATTTGCATAATTTTGCTGATACCAGTTCATCAAGCATTTCTGTCAGTACCGTGCTGAAAAAATTTGGATCGTCAGTGTGTTTGGTCTAGCGACTGAGATAGTTGTTCAAATGATATGATGGTCCTGATTAGTTCAGCACGACGCTTCTCGGCATTGGAAGCAAAATGCCAGTTGTTGGTACTAACACACAGAGCAATAATGTTTCTTTTCAGAAATTGAGTTTGGAAACTTTTGCATCAAATTCTTGAAAATGAATGAGCAGAATGAGGTATCAAACACATCAACTCCTGTGTTTCTTCCAGCAAAACGAAAGCGCGGTCGCCCAAGAAAAGACGGAAATCTCCCTAAGAAGGACGAAGGGAGTTCGAAATTTGCAACCTCAGTTAATGATAATAATAACGAAGGAATGATCAGAAAAATGCAACAATATGGTGATCAATCAAAGACAAATGATGGAAATATGATTGGACGAATGGTTTCTGGTATAATTGATGGTTCTTTTGATGCTGGATATTTTCTATCTGTTAGAATAGGCAATTCGGGCCCGTTTCTTCGTGGTGTTATATTTGAACCGGGTCGATTCACTCCCGTTACATCATCAAATGATATTGCACCACAAGCCTTAATGTTTCAAAGTCAAGTCCATGAACCAGTTATGAAGCAGCCTGTTCAATTAGGTATGCAAGTTTTGCCTCATGTAACGTTGTCAGGTCCATCAGTCGCGCTCAGGAATCAATCTCCATCCCAAGCCATGGTGCCTATCGCGAATACAGAGAAAATGGTTATGCAGCAAACTCCGAGAACTACATATGGGGACCAATTTCATCCCTCCCCGCCAGTGGATAATATTAGAATGGTGGAACAGGATGATGCAATGCAGGTTTATGAAGTTTCGGTTCAATCAGAAGGGCTTATGGTAGATGGTACTACTGAACCAGCAATAGATATGATCTCTGAATCGTCACCTGAAACCGCGAGGGCTAATGATGTTTTGCATCAGAATGAAATCAGTAATCAAGTACAGCAATCTCAGAATCAGGATATGGGATCCGGACTTGAGCCAAATGCGCGAATTCATAATGATCATCATTTCAATTGCTTGGCCGCAGAAAATCATGTGGGAATAGAAACTCAGAATGCGCAGTCTGAAATCAAACAAAATCAAGAACCGTCTTATTATGATCTTCAGCAGCCTTCGCCTCAGAAGTTTCCGGTACTTGAAATTGGATTTCGGACAACAACAAAAAGATCAGATATCAATCTTCAGCTAAATGAAACTCCGGTAATACCTCATTCGCAATATGTTCCGTTACAAAATCAGCAAATGGAGAATGATAACAATGTTACAAGGCCAGATCACGAGGCCATGAACCAAACCTCGGTAACTATGGAACAACATCGATTTCATCAAAATGAGCTAGGGAGCGAAAATCAGGGAATCGAGGAAGCTTTTGTTCTTTCTAATCCTCATTTGCTGCCTCCACATCACGAACTACTTTCTCAGTCAGTTGAATTCATAACCGAAAAGCCAAATACTCCGAAAAATGATACTGGATAATGCAAATCAAGAAGCCAAGGTTTCAGAAAACTGTCAAAGTAGTACTGGAAATGGCGAATTTGATTCCCAGATTATTACAGCAGAAACGGCTAGAGAAGCAATGCCTTTTGATTTGGAGATCGCGGCTGAAGAAACTAGTTGGTCCGGAAGGCCTGATAATCAAGTTTCTGGATTCGCCGCTTGCCCCACTGAATTAAATCTTGTTCCTGGAAATACAATTCTGAGAACAGAATCCAAAAACAATCCAGAAGGGATTCCTGAATCTGATTAGAAAGTTGAGGAATTTCAAGGAAGTATTTTTCTAGCTAATAAATCTTAGCTACATATCAATATAATATACTTCACATGGATCAAAGATCTTTTTTTACTTTTCACTTCTCATATATCTTAGTTTAAACTTTTCTGATTAATTACTCTATCATGGAAATAGTTTATACAATATTTTAATTCATGTAATTCAAGTTTTGTTGCAGAGGTAAATATTTATAAAGTGAGAGAAAGAACAAGTATACAAACAACTAAAGATGGTTTCATCTTTTACAACCGAAATAAAGACGATTATCAATGAAGGCTAGTATTATTTTTTGAATCTGTAACTAATACTTCGTAACCACAAAACTTGAATTAAAATAGAGTGAAATACTTCATAACAACAAAACTTGAAATAAAATAGCTAATTTAATTGAACGGTTAAAATTAAATAATCATTTCAAATAAACAAAGTAACTAATTTTTTATTAATGTAACTAAAAATGATAGAATGAGAAATGAGAATATTCGAGAGAAAATATGAGTTACACCTACTGAAGAAAAGATGAGGAAAAATCGCTTACGCTGGTTTGGACACATAAAAAGAAGATAGAGTGACGCTCCGGTTAGAAAACTCGAAGGATGGATACAGAAGGTTGTAAGAGGTTGACGGAGGCCGAAGAAAGTTTGAATTGAAGTAATCAAGAATGATATGGATTTGTTAGACTTGGATGAGGGTATGGTGTTTGACATAAGAAAGTCAAAGGAATGTATTCAATTAAACAACCACACTAAAATTTTATATTGATTCGTGTAACCGACCCTAATTACTTGGGATTAAGGCTTTGTTGTTGTTGTATAACTATTTGGTCTCATTCGTTAAATTATTAATCCAACGGCTATTTAGTGTGTCAGATTACTTCACCTACATGCTACACTCAAAGTGTGTGGTTTGATTATACAGATACTCATTGTGACGGTAAGAACCGTCTGTCTACATTATGTGTTTCGTTTCTTTTCCTATCAATAAAAAATTTATTTTTTAAATTAAAAATAGTATAACCTAACAAACAAGGCAGTCAAACTCGCGAGTTGACTCGTAAGATCGTACGATTCTACATGTTTTAAGGGACCTTACATGTTAGATCTTACGTATGATCGGTGATCAAGTAGGATAGGGGTAAACTCGTGGGATCAGACTCGGGAACATAGAATCGTACGATCCTCCGAGTTAGCTATTTTATCTTTAACCCGACCCAAATGTTTAAAAAACTTCATTTTAGATTTAAAAATTGCTCTGTTCAACTCCGTGGCTTATTCAATCTTCTCAAGCCTCTGCAATCTTCAACTTCCGACCAATTTCTTTTCTTTCTCGATCAATACCAATTTCCCTTTTTACCTCTATTTTTTTTTGTCTCCGAACTCTTCATGTGTCATCGCCTAGAACAATGATAAGTAGGGGTGTTCATGAAAAATCGTAACCGACCAAACCAAACCAATCCAAACTGATTTTTCGGTTTGAGCGGCGTATTGGACTGGTTTCGGTTTGGACTAAATTAAAACCGAACTTTTGGTTTGGTTTAAATTTTTTATAATCTAAACTGAACCAAATCGAATATATATATATATAAAGAACTCTTTTGTAATAAAAACATATTGAACTTTTTGTTTATATAATGACAATCAAATTCTTCAAGTGCAAAAGTAAGAGATTAAAGAGTCATCTATTGTATGTGGTTTTAGATTCACCTGAAGTTTTTGTTTTACTTTGAAACTAATAATGGTGTAAGTTTTTGTAATTTTCGTTTTCTTCCTCGTAGAATAATTTTTCAGTCATTTGTTTGAAGTTCAAGAATTTTGGTTTTATTAATTTATTTTTTTGTTGTGTTTAACTTGTGAAAAACAATATACATATTTCTTTATATTTTTAGTAGCTAGATAATTATACAAAAAATTATTTTATTTTTACTTTATATTGAAGTTCAAGAATCAAGAATTTATGTTTCATTATTTTGTTTTTTATTGTGTTTAACTTGTGAAAATAATAGTCTTATTTCTTTATATTTTAGCAGCTAAGTAATTATATAAAGAATTTGTTTTATTTTTAATTTATAATCAATATATTTTGCATCTCCCGAAAACCGAACAACCAAACCAAACCAAACCAAACCAATCCAATCCGATGCAAACCAAATGTATCGGTTTGAGATTTAGTACGGTTTGGATTGGTTTCAAAATTTTCAAACCGAAAATTTCGGTTTGGTTTAAAACAATGTGTAAAACCGAACCAACCCGAACCATGAACACTCCTAATGATAAGGTAATTCGAAACCCTAAACTCTAATTTGATAGATTAAGTTATCTAGTCAAATAATCAATGTTAGTATAAATGTTATTGAATTTAGATTGCTCTAATTGGCCGAGACCAGAGTAGATTTGTTTTTCTATTTTTTCCGGTAAAAATTTTTATAGTAGAAATTAAGTTTCAGAGTTCTGAGCCATGAAACATAATATTATTTTCCTATGTCTCTCATGTGATGAATATTTGTTTAATACTAGCAAATATCATAAGATTCTAGAAAAATTCAAATTTCATCTAGAAGAATTATGAGAATACTAAATTAATTAATATTTTTTAAATTAAGTAGGATCCGACGAGTATAGAAGGATCGTAGAATCGTAGGATCGTAACTCGAATCTTAGATCCTACTTAATTAAAAAAAATATTAATTAATTCAATACTCTCATAATTCCTCTAGATGAAATCTGAAATTTCTATAATCTTATTATATTTTCTAGTATTAAACAACTATTCCTCATATGAAAGAGCCATAAGAATATGTTATTATGTTTTGTGTCAGAATTCTGTAACTCAATTACTCCTATCAAAGATCCTACCAGGAAAAAAAATAGAAAAAAAATATATTATCAGACATCGACCAATTGAAACAATCTAAATTCAATAAAATTGAGTATTCAATAAGTTAATCTATCAAAACAGAGTTTAGGGTTTCGAATTACGTTTTCATTGTTTTAGGCGATGGCGAATGAAATGCTCGGAGACCAAAAAAAATAGAGTCAAAAATGAAATTGTAATCAATTAAGGAAGAGACGAAAATTGTCGGCAGTTGAAGATTGAAGAGGTTTGAAAAGATTGAAGAAGTCAAGTAGTTGAACATAAAAGATTGAATTGTAAAGTTTGAGTTGATAGATAATTTTTTGTTTTTTATCTAAAATGAAAAATCAATTTTTTAATTTTTTTTGGGTAAAGTAGAAAATAGCTAACCCATAGTTGACACGTATGATGGTACGATCCTACATCCCTAAGTTCGATACCACGAGTTTGCATACATCATACTTGATCACCGATCATACATATGATCTTACACATAAGGTCACTTAGAACTCGTAAAATCGTATGATTCTACGTGTCAAAGCGCAAGTTTAACTATCTTACTTATAATAAATCATATCTTGCAATTTAAAACATTCACTTAATTTTGGCTACCGAGCGATGGGACCTGACTGGGTTCATTATTTTTTTATTAAAAATTTCCTTAGAAGTCTGTAGCAAACCGTGTAAACTGCTCTAATAGAAGCTTTCTTGTAAATTTTGTGCAAATTGAGAGGCAATTTCCTCATCCAATTCAAAATATATATATATAACACCCCAAAGGCATATACTTCCTCTCAAGTCCAATCTTTCTACAAACAAAGAAACAGGGTCTGATACTTCTTGGCGGCTGTTTATGGAAGCAGATGAAGTTCTGACCCTCTTTGATTCATGCTGGTTTAATCAAGAAATCTTCAAGAAAGCCTCAAAGATTCCAAGTTCATCAATTTCTAAAGAAAACCCATATCATAAAATAAAAAATTATTCATCAAAACCAGATATTTCAACCCAATTATTAGCAATACATACAAGGTCAAAAAGTGAGCAGCTGATGATGAGCTCCAAAACCAGCTTGAATTCTCAACCTTTCTCCCCAGATTCAGTACTTTATACACCCCATTTGGAAGTTCCAAACCAATTTGAAAAGGGTTTGATGAGCAAGAGTTTGTCAGAGCTTGAATTTGAAGAAATTAAGGGATTTATGGATTTGGGATTTGTTTTTTCAGAAGAAGATATGGATTCAAGTTTGGTGGAGATAATTCCTGGTTTGCAGAGGCTAGGCAAGAAAAAATATGAGAAAATTAGTGGAGAAGATTTAGAGAAATGTTCAATTTCAAGGCCTTATCTTTCTGAGGCATGGGAAGCTTTAGAAAGGAGAAAGAAGATGAAGAATAAGAAGAAGAATCCATTGATGAATTGGAAAGTTCCAATTCCAAGTAATGAGACAGACATCAAAGACAGCCTCAAATGGTGGGCCCATATTGTTGCCTCTACTATCGAGATAAATATCGAACTCGAGATCTCTTAATTTTATAAAGGAAACAAATAAGAAGATGGACGTTATTTCCTGATCACAATAAATATCAAATTTGAAACTTTGCAATAATATAAAGGAGACATGGAAGAAGAAAGGTTGTATGTCCAAATAGTGATAAGTATCCAACACGAGACTTTATGTAGTACTGCTTAATTTATTAAATGAATTGTTTTCTTGTTATTGTGAATATGTTTTGCAAGTTCTTTCAAATAAACTAAAGAGAGGGGGAAAAAAAGTTTTGTTGATATAATAAATTTGTTTAGTAGTTTTTTTTTACTCCCTTGGGGATTCAACTTGTATATTCTCTAAATTGGAATAAAAAGCATGGAGAAATCTTTTATTGGACAACTTCTATCAAATTTTGTTAGATTATCTCACAGCAAATTGCTTTTCTTGATTATGGAAAATAAATAAAAATTTCAAGGAGCTTTTCTTGGTTTGTAGTGGGGGACTTGACGAGCAAGGTCCTTGAGCCTTCTGCAGTATGTTTGATTGTTCAAGGAGGAGGATCCTTCTTAAGTCTGGGGTAAGAACTGATCTGTATTTGACAATCTGTTGGATGAAATTGCAAATATAATTAACAATTCTAAGGAATTGCTGCAATTGTTGTGTAGAAAGAGGGGTATGATTGGATTGGGTCTAAGTGTGAGATTTCTGGTCTCGATTTCAGACTAGTCTCAAACTTAAACAAAATTCTCAAGGGATGAATGCTCGAGGCTTAATTCTCAGACTCAATACAAAGAGAGTTTAGTTATCAGTTTGAATTTCAAATTAAACCCATACCCAATTCAATCACAACCTAGGAATATCTCAAGGAGAATGGAGAATTTTGGGAGAAGGCATTAGAAGTTGTGACTAAATCAAATCTGGTTTGCCTTCCAATAGTGACCTAATGAATCTTCTCCATAAATTCTGAGATTAAGAATGTTGACATGACCTATGACAACCTTTATATAATAATTCTACTAAAATATGAGATTGTGATGTGGCGTTGGACATGTTTTGTGAATCTATTTTTGGGTCTGAATTACTACGGAGCAAACGGCCCATACTCTCGTCGGTGAGTTGGACAGGGGTTCAGGGGCTCCCCCTGATATGGTAAATGATGCTAATGCTAGGCACGCACCAAGGAAGAAACTACCCCAGATAGCCTGAATTCACATATTTTCAACAAATATTGGAGTTGAAAGTTTATCGAAATAAACATCTCACCTTATTCATGTGTGGATCAGTGAAGAATATAATAGAATACAGTAATGATCGGATCAAATGAGAGACAAACGAGGAAGAACTGAGGCAGAATTTACCAAATTTTGGAGACAAGAAAACGATACTAATAGATAAAACAAAGTCTAGGAGATATAAAGAGCCTTACAGAGTTGTAATCATTCAACAAAATCTTTAAATTTCATTTTCACCAACAAGAAGAGCAGAATGGATTCATTCTTCTAGCTCGATGTGTACTAGTTGAAGCCATTTGGTTCATCTGGTCTTGTTTTCTCTTCAAAATCCACTAAAACGTTCTCTAAAAAACACAAGACACGGCACTACTATGATCAGCGAAAAAATGGAAACAGGAAAAAAGTGACGCAGAAAACAAAAAAACGCTAAGAAATGTCCGATCATGGGTTAACAGAATAGTAATCACTCAACAAAAACTTCCAATTTCATTTCCACCAATAGGGAGAGCAGAAGGCAGCCATAGCACAGACAAACTAAGTTCAAATTAACCTCTAAACCTTAGAATAATATAAACTACGTAATAAAATGAATGAAGTTTTTTACCTGTGAAGAATCTGGATCAGATTTTCAGAAGATATGAGGACTTCGACTTCATTCCCGAGGTCATTTTGCTCTTCTTGGATTTGTCTTGCTGAATCCACGAGATGGTCAGGGGGGACCTCAATCACTTTCAGTGTTGGAATGCTTGCAAATCTATAAGGGATCTCCTTAAGGTTGCACATAACCACTACAAAGTGCTCGAGGCAAGGGAAGGAATCATCAGACGCCTTCAATTCTCCAATTGTCAAAAAATCTAGTCTTAAGAACTTGAGATTTTGGAATTCGTCATCTTCCACAATCCAAATATCTCCTGAAATGCCATTATACAATGTTAGATCCTTAAGATTGGGTAGCTTCGAAATTGCAGACATCGCACTCCATGGTAGATTACATTCACTCAACTTCAGTTTTGCCAAAGTCGAGGGAAACTGAAGTTCATAGCTACACCCAAAACCAGCTTTCCAGCGCTTCACATCCAATGATTCAAGGTGAGTTAAAAAGTCCAATTTCAGAATCAGATTAGCATTACGACGAGAGCTTTCAAAACTACAACATAGTTTCCGAATGTTTGGTATCTTTCTCAAGAATGTTTCTATTTCTCCATACTCAAGGAGAAGCCATGGAAACGAAAACGTTTGCAAATTCTCCAATGGAGGCATGATGGAACCATATAAACCACGATGAAGCGACACCCATCCGTTTACAAATACATGCTTCAACTTTTTCATTTTCAGTATTTCACGTGGAAACCTGGATGGCTCAAAATATTCCCTTGCAACCCAATATCTTTGTATGTGTTCTAATATAAGCATTTCTAGGTTCTCGAGTTTCTTTAGCGATGCTGGTACAGTATCCAAGTTACATTCCATCATTAAGCATTTCAAGAGAACCAGTTCTGTTATTGTTTCAGGAAAATCCAGAGAGTTAAAACAAAAATGCAGTACTTGAAGAAATCTAAAATGAGATATCAAGTCGGGGATGTTTTTGGATCCTATATATTGGGAGTATGTACCATTGGGAAACGGGAGTAAAGAGTGGACAAACGGAGCATAGGAACCATACTCGAGAAAAGAACTGCAGGGTTCTTTCACGCATACCCGATAATTGTAAGAAACTTCATTCCCTTGAAACACCTTGAAAATATTTTCTTCTTCACCCTTTCTCAAGCAAAACTCGTGTAATAGATCGTGAACTCTACAGGTTTTGATCATTCCTCTAGAACTTATCTTGGTGGCAACGACTAGGCTCCTGCGAACAAGATCTTTTAAGTACTTCTCCGCCACAACCTCTAAACTTTTGCTCTCTTGTTTTTCTACAAAGCCATCTAAGATCCACATTCGGACCAAAGATTTCCCTCTAATTTCTTCATCTTCTGAAAATGACCCAAAATACAAAAAGCATGGTTTCAAAACTTCTGGCAGATGCTTATAACTCAACTCCAGTATAGCCTTGCAATCTTCATTAGCACTCAACGAAGAGTCCAGACGTTCTCCAACTTGCTTCCACCAATCGAGATTATCGATGTTTTTCTTCAAAAGACCTGCAACGAGGATGACAGACAATGGTAGCCCTTTGCATTTTCTTGCCATCTGCTTTCCAATCTTAGCAAAGTCGGTTGGGCAACTATCTTTGACAAATAACTTCCTTACTAGTAGCTCCCAACTTTCCTCCTCAGTAAGATGTTTTAGTGGGAAAGGAACACATCCTGGTTTGGCGCTCGAAACCAAATCATGAATTCGACTAGTGAACATAATTCTACTTCCCACGTTATCATCTGGGAATGACATCCTTAATGCATTCCATGCTGTAACATCCCAAATATCATCCATGACAATTAGATACCGTTGCCCTTTTAAACTTTTGTAGACTCTGTGAGCTAAGTCTTCTTCCTTCTCTTTAGATAGATCATTGTCACGAAAACCTAGACCCCTTAAAATATCCAACAACGTTTTTTTGATGTCAAATGTTTGAGAAACGGTACAGCATGAGTGTCGGTGGAAATGATACTTAACAGAAGCATAAACTTTCATGGCCAAAGTAGTCTTACCCAAACCAGGCATACCTACAATGGACACAATGTCAAGTTCTTTTGACCCTTCTACTAGTCGATCTACTAATAATTTTACCTCATCCTTGAAACCCACAACTTCTTCTGCTGTTGGAATATTAGCTTGTAAATGAATGAGTGTCTCGGGACTCTTTTCAGAATTGAAGGGTTGAATAGCATGCATGTGCTTATCTCTGATTCTTTTCATCTCACCCTTAATAAGCTTAAATTCCTCTATAACATCAAGAAAATGCAAGATATCATGCCAAAGAAATTTCATATATATGAAGGAATTAGCGGATCTCTCTGCATTGTATGTCACGTTAACAATTCGTGTCCAAAGTTGTTTTATCTCGTTGTGCTTATTTTGCAACTCCAGGGACAGAAAAGTTTTTGATAATTGATTCTTTAAGTGAGAACAACTCTTCTTGGACAATCACGATTGGAACCTTTGAAAAACGGAAAGAGAAGCCTTTCAAGTTTTCCAAGAGCAATTCAATACGTCTCAACACATTGAAGCTGGAAAAATTAAAAAGTGGCTTTGGAAATAAAGGAGCACATATTCTTCTTACCTCTGCTTTCATTGCCTTGGCCTTTTCCGAGAAATTATGACGAAGAAAGAAAAGGAACTTAGCAAAGTGCTCTTTGGTTTCTCCAGAACTGAGTGAGCTAATGAGAGTCACAACCTCATTGACAAGGTCATTAACTTGTGTCAAAATTGATTCGCCCTCCGGTAACCCCTCGACCTTTTGCCATTCCATGAGAAACGTAATGAAGAATATTAAGTCCAGGTAAAACATTTGACTCTCATCACTTTCTGGATCAACTTGCAATTTGTCTAAGAGAGATCCAACAAATTTGTGAACAATATTACCAGCCGTAAAACTGATATGTGCTAGTGGTATTGAGAGCCTGGTCAGTGCAGCAAGATACATAAGTGTGACCTCTGGATCAGTGAACGGACTGGTCTTCTTCTGCAGATCAGAAAGAGTAACAACCATTCTTGGTGCCATGTCGACATCCAAGAACCAGTAAGGGAGTGATAGGCATGCTGCTCTCCAAGCCAGAGCTTGAAAATGAATCTTGAATTTCTCCTCAAAATGACAACATTTCAGCGCGAACTCGAAGACTTCATTGAAGAAATTCAGGTTTTCCTGAAGGGATTTGAGTTGTACCTTCACATCATCAGACAACGCATCAGCTCTCCGCTCAAGAAGACTACACAGGGTGGAAATGACAGACCTGACAAATGGTGAGAACTTATCATTGTCAAAGTTGGGCTGGAAAGTACAATCTCGAAAATTGAGACAATCGTCTTTGATCGATAGCTTAAACTGCTGAATTTTTTGCAGCAACTCGGCATTCTTATCATCGACAAGTTCACAAAAAATATCATATATTTGGTCTCTTTCAAAATTCCTTTTGTTGGCAAATGACTGGTCACTCATCTTGAGCCAGCAATAAAAATAGGTTCTAAGGTAATGCAGCTCAAATGCGAGCTCAGAAGAGTAGCTCCAATCTTCCTCACATCTGTCCATTTCCTCCACGATAATAAGTTCCATATAGGATATAATCGAGTAGATAACCGTCACGTCTCCTTCAGAATTCAACGGGGTACTCACTAATGTGCTCTGAAATTCTGAAGAGAGAATTGTTGTATCAGGTAATGATAGACAAGAAAGAAAGATCAGTAAGTTGAATCTTAACACAATATTCGGTGCATTACTGTGAAAATTAGTTCATGGGTCTCCATATCCTCTCAAAACCAATTGGCAATGAGAGGTGTTAACCCATGAGCTTATATGTTATTTGGATCTTCCTTAGACACTCGATGTGGGACTTCATATTTCAACACTCCCCCTCAACATCGAGGTGGGAGTCAATTTAAGGCCCGCCGCCCTTCTTGGGTCGTACGGTGACCATTCGAGCCCACTTTGGGCATTATGAGCCCATCATCCCGCCTAAGGGCCCGCTCTGATACCATGTGAAAATTAGCTCATGGGCCTCCATATCCTCTCAAAACCAATTGACAAGGAGAGGTGTTAACCCATGAGCTTATAAGTTATTTGGATCTTCCTTAGGCACTCGATGTGGGACTTCATATTTCAACACTTCCCCTCACATCGAGGCGGGAGTCAATTTAAGGCCCGCCGCCCTTCTTGGGTCGTACGGTGACCATTAGAGCCCACTTTGGGCATTATGAGCCCATCATCCCTGCCTAAGGGCCCGCTCTGATACCATGTGAAAATTAGCTCATGGGCCTCCATATCCTCTCAAAACCAATTGGCAATGAGAGGTGTTAACCCATGAGCTTATATGTTATTTGGATCTTTCTTAGACACTCGATGTGGGACTTCATATTTCAACAATTACAAAATTGAGATCTTAGTTTTAAAAGGCGCGAGGCGTTACGAGGCAATGAGGCGTGAGGCGAGCGCCTCATGGACGCGAGGCGCAATTCTTTATAAAAATTCTTATATATTGGAGATGGTAATGAATTTTGATTCAGAACAAGGTATGGGTGAAGAGATTAGAAAGAAAAAAATAGAGAAGAGAAGAGAGATGACAACTTTTTGTATGGTGAGATTTTGTTTTTATTTTGAAATAGTTGTTTTTAAGATGGGTTTGGTCAACATACTTTTTTTAAAGAAAAATAAAAAAGAACTATTACATGGGTCAAAAAAAAATTAAAAAGAAAACATCAGAAGGCTGCAGATCAATGGTCCCATCATAAGGAGTTCAAAATAAAAATAAATAATTTTTTTATCTAAAGAAATCATTAGTAGGTCCCTTCATTTAAAGGAAAAAGAAAAAACAAATTAATGGTCCAGATCTTACTCTCAAAAAAAACCTAACCCCTCATCTTCTAACCCTAGTAGCCGCAACCAATCAATGGTCCAGATTTGCTCCTCTAAAAAAATGAAAAATGAATGGTTCAGATTCTCTACTTCTCTAAAAAACCCTAGCCACAACAAAAACCCATCTCTCCTCTCATAACCCTAGCCGCACACCAGAAACCATAAGAGAACCAGGGAAAACCGAAGGAAGAGAAAGCGTGCACGGAGCTCGCTGCGAATCACCTCGGTCGCCTCAGGCTCGCCTCGTGGACACGCCTCGCCTCAGACCCCCGGAGGCGTTTTCAACGTCGCCTCGCGCCTAGGCGCGCTTTTTTAAACCCAGATTGAGATACGTGTAATTTCTTATACTTTTGGTTAAAAGTTTAGTGGACACATTTCTAGACAAGGACCCGCAGGTGTAGGCTTGTTTGGCCGATATGCGTTAACAATCTCTGATATTATTTATTTTATGCTTTGCGATTGTTGATCTATTATATCTGCTTGTTGATTAAGTTAGTCACCCCCTTAATAACTTACAATTAGTATCATAGCAAGGTTGTTCTTGTTATCATGCTATTAATATAAGCATGGGCCTAACTCTCATGGTCACCTCAGAATATCCATTTTGGCAAAGCGATAACGGTTTCCAAGTGGGTGTCTGTCTCAACTCTCAAGCCTATGATGTTTTATAGTATAACCAAAAAATTACCCTGCCTCAAAATTATGTAGAATTTAGGTCTTACCCCCAACTACAATGTTTTAGCTTCGTCCTTGAAGATATCCAATTCAGAGTTGATTTCCTTAGCATATTTTGATTAACATGATACCGAGATTATTCTTAAAATAAAGCATCATACCAACCGGCCATTATTGAGAACTTCCAATTTAAACTTAAGATGTCAACAGAAAATTGATAAATTAGCAGATGAATCTACAGAACAATACGATTCAGGGGTTTGGTGTAGAAAAGTGTATTCTTCGATAGACTGAACAACTATTCAGTTATTTAAAAAACAATTATTTATTTTATTATGTAAAGCCTCAACTGTCGGATCAATGATCCGACAACTAAAATATATTGACACATGCAAAACTAAGAAAGAAAAAACATGTTCCGAACTGGATTCCTTACTGCAACAATACATATGACAAATTGGATTGAGAAAGCAGACACAAAGTTCTCAACTGAAGATCACACCACCAGATAATAAACCAGAGAAATGTCCGAACTAAATTGAAAAAGAAATTACGTACCAGATTATGAAAATCGACAGAAGCAGCAACGTACGAACACCGAACTAAATTGTTTCACTTTGTGGTGTTTTGTTGGTCTTTTCTATTGATAATACTATTTCTTCTCTTCTCTCCTCTCCTCTCACTGTATATTGCTCATCTTCAAATTAATAAGAATAAGTTCACTTTCATCAACAGCTAACATTGGTACTCGTGAATAAAATATAAATGCAAGTTATTTAATTATTTAATACTACTTTCATCCCATAATGTATCTCAAGTTATTTAATTATTTAATACTATCTTCATTCCATAATGTATCTCGTTTACGATATATCACAAAAAAATAAAAAATAAAAAATAATGTATTTTGTTAGTTACAAAATATTAATATTACTTTTTAAATAAAATTTTCATAACGTTAATTATATTTAAAAGAGTCATATTATATTTTAATTATAAAATACTTATTTTTTTCTTTCTTAATTTTTGCCACAGAAAAACTTATATTATAGAATAGATATCATAGCAATTTTTTTTTTTTTTTGTTGTTGATGAATAATGTAGTAGCAAATTCTCACAAGTTGACTACTTTTTGCATTTGCTGAGTTAACGTGGAGACAGCTATACATATTAATATTATTTTGTATAATTAAATTTAAGCTGACAGGGATCCAGTGCAACTAAGCAATATTTTAAAGAAGGACCTTGCTAAACTACTAGAATTATTGACTAAAATATTTTTTCGGACTATTTTTTCCTTTTCAACAGTAATTATCCTTCCCAATTTTAAAAAAAAAAAATTCAAAAATCAAACTTAAAATTTAATGCTGCATAATACTTTCACCCTATTTTACCTCTCTGCTAAACTCTCACCTCTCTGTAATGCATTATTTTCCAATTTTTCAGTTCATGGGAGCAATGTTTTTCAGTTTTTCAAACAGTTCCAGTGAAGAGTAACTCCTGTAAACAGCTCCGGTGAACAGTACTTTTTTTTTTTTTACGAAAAACTTTTGCTTTTATAAAATTTTGTTACAAATATATGTTTTTTTGTTGTTTAGCCTTGGAAACTTTTTTTTGCTGTCAAGATTCAGTCCTTTTTTTTTTTATCAAAAATCAAGAACCCAACAGAGCCCAAAAACCAAGAACCCAAACGAGAAGTTAAAATTAAAAATTGGGTTTTTTTTTTTTTTTTAAAACGTGAAAAAGAAAGGAAGGGAAAAAACTATACTTTTACTCCAGTCAAACTCGATTATGCTTGGTTTGTTGGAGAAGACGATGAATAGTAACTTCATTTGTCTTGAATTTGTGTTGCAGGGATGTTGAGAATTTGGAATTGTTAGATCCAGTGCGTAATATTAATTGTTCCGCACCATGCAAAACCATCTGTCTACAAATACATGCTTTAACTTTTTCATTTTCAGTATTTCACGTGGAAACCTGGATGGCTCAGAATATTCCCTTGCAACCCAATATCTTTGTATGTGTTCTAATATAAGCATTTCTAGGTTCTCGAGTTTCTTTAGTGATGCTGGTACAGTATCCAAGTCACATTTCACCATTAAGCATTTCAGGAGAACCAGTTCTGTTATTGCTTCAGGAAAATCCAGAGAGTTAAAGAGAAAATGCAGTACTTGAAGAAATCTAAAATGAGATATCAAGTCGGGGATGCTTTTGGATCCTATATATTGGGAGTATGTACCATTGGGAAACGGGAGTAAAGAGTGGACAAACGGAGCATAGGAACCATACTCGAGAAAAGAACTGCAGGGTTCTTTCACGCATACCCGATAATTGTAAGAAACTTCATTCCCTTGAAACACCTTGAAAATATTTTCTTCTTCACCCTTTCTCAAGCAAAACTCGTGTAATAGATCGTGAACTCTACAGGTTTTGATCATTCCTCTAGAACTTATCTTGGTGGCAACGACTAGGCTCCTGCGAACAAGATCTTTTAAGTACTTCTCCGCCACAACCTCTAAACTTTTGCTCTCTTGTTTTTCTACAAAGCCTTCTAAGATCCACAATCGGACCAAAGATTTCCCTCTAATTTCTTCATCTTCTGAAAATGACCCAAAATACAAAAAGCATGGTTTCAAAACTTCTGGCAGATGCTTATAACTTAACTCTAGTATAGCCTTGCAATCTTCATTAGCACTCAACGAAGAATCCAGACGTTCTCCAACTTGCTTCCACCAATCGAGATTATCGATGTTTTTCTTCAAAAGACCTGCAACGAGGATGACAGACAATGGTAGCCCTTTGCATTTTCTAGCCATCTGCTTTCCAATCTTAGCAAAGTCGGTTGGGCAACTATCTTTGACAAATAACTTCCTTACTAGTACCTCCCAACTTTCCTCCTCAGTAAGATGTTTTAGTGGGAAAGGAATTTTAACACAATTGCTGCAAACAAAGCCAAGTCAGTATTAACGGGAAAGAAGGGAGAGAAAAAGAAAACCGAGGATTGCGTTCAACGCAATTTCCTTAAAACAGATTCGCCAACTCCCAATAATGTGCTGGAGTTCGAATGGCGTCCGTCTCCCAGGATACAACGGCTTAAAATGAAGTTTGTTCTGCACAAGAACAACCTCAACACAACGAACAGAACAAGAAAACAAAAATGATGAAACAGAAAAGAGAAGAATAAAAATTACAGAAGCTCTGCAATTCTGGGGGAGAAACAAAGGAGGATGCAATCACCCTTTTATAGATAGAGCTGGAAAGATGAATTAATTTTGTAATGAAAGGGCTGTTACACAGAATAAATTCTGGGTAATAAATCCCTAGCTGTTACAGAATTAATTCTCTGGGCAGTTACAAAAAAAAAAAATTGAAAGTGGAAATAAAACCAGTAGAAAAAACGCGGGTTGATCAGGCCCGTGATTTTTGTTCCGGTGTGCGCAGGTCGCGCCCGCACACCAGTCAAGCCATTTTTGGTCTGGACAGGCCTTGGATTTGCACCCCCCCCTGCGCGGGTGTGCGCGAGGTTATGACATGGAGCATAACCTTGCAAAGTTCTTTGAACCTTCATGGAGCACTTTCTAATATAAAGTGCTTCCAACTTCCCTCCAAAACCAATGTGGGACTCTTCCACTCAAATTTCTCATTCAACTTAGCCACTCTTTCCAACAATCCCCCACATGAATGAAAATTGTTTTGACTCGATAGGTTTTGATGTTCATCATCCAACCCCTGCATAAGAAAAGTAGGTATTATCCTTTGAACTTTCCCCTTGTAAAATATGTTTGCTTTACTAGTTGTCCAGTAGACTTGATGTCCTTGAACTGTCCTGCTTTCTTGTGTAAAGAGTCCACATAATTTACACAGGAACTGTTTCTTTATGTTCTGTTCTTATGATTTTGTTCATTTTGGCCATGAACACTACCTGGTTCTGCAAGAGTTTCTAAAGAATTAGCCCGGTCAATTCTCCTTTGAAGCGGCCCCACTTCTCTCTCACATAGGTAAAACCTTAAGTAAAGTATTTTTTAACTTATCTCCTTAAGGATTATTAAAGCAACAAATTGCTAACCTTATCCATTCTATCACTGTTTCATGACAGGAATGAGTTGAGGTTACCCCACAGTGACTAAATTAAATCTTACAAGTAGGTTGTCCCTTTGAACTTAGATCTTGGGATCTCCACTCAACTAAGTTGGGTTTTCCTTCATAAGATTTTTATCCTCCACAGGATTCACACCCATTCCTTTTGTTAATCTTTCATTTCGCTCTCTATTTAACCCTTTGGTTAATGGATCCGCTATGTTATCTTTTGACTTCACATAGTCAATCGAGATAATTCAGGTTGATAGCGGTTGTCTAATGGTATTATGTCTACGACGAATATGTCTAGACTTACCATTATACATAGAATTTTGTGCCCTACCAATTGCAGATTGAGTCATCACAATATATACGAGATAGACTGGCACGAGTCTTTCCCGTTTAGGAATATCTTCTAGAAAATTCCTTATCCATTCGACCTCTTCTCCACATTTATCCAAAGCTATAAACTCGGATTCCATAGTGGATCTAGCTATTACAGATTTGTTTTGTGGATTTCCAACTCATCTGCAGACTCGACCAGTGTAAACACATAGCCACTTGTAGCTTTTGAATCTTTTATATCGATATCCGGTTTGCATCCGTGTAACCTTCTACTACAGATTTGGGTATCTAGTATAATGCGATCCATAGTTACGAGTATAACGTAAGTACCTTAGTACTCTTATTATTGCATTCCAGTGCACAACACTTGGATTACTCGTATATCCACTCAATTTGCTTACCACATAAGCAATATATGGTCTAGTACAGCTCATTAGATACATTAGACTCCCTATTATTCCTGAGTATTCCACTTGGGCAACACCCTCTCCACGGTTTTTGGATAGATGAAGACTATTATCCAAAGGCGTTCTAGCCATTCCAGAGTCATCCTTGTTAAACTTGTCAAGGATTTTGTCTACATAGTGAGCCTGGCTCAAAGTTAGACCATCTGCTGTTCTTATGATCTTGACCCCTAAAATCACATCAGCAAGACCCATGTCCTTTATGTCAAATTTAGAATTTAACATATTTTTGGTAGATTGAACCAATTTATCATTGCTACCAATAATGAGTATGTCATCCACATAAAGACATAAAATGACATAGCCATCTTCTGTCTCTTTAACATAGATACATTTATCACACTCATTAATTTTGAATCCACTGATTATCATTGCTTGATCAAATTTTTCATGCCACTTTTTAGGTGCTTGTTTTAATCCATACAATGATTTCACCAATTTACACACTTTCCCTTTAGCATTTGGAGCCACAAAACCCTCGGGTTGCTCCATATAGATTTCTTCATCTAAATCCCCATTTAGGAAAGCTGTTTTAACATCCATTTGATGTATTTCCAAGTTTCTTAAGGTAGCAATTGCAATAATCAACCTTATAGAACTTATTCTTGTCACAGGAGAATATGTATCAAAGTAATCTAAGCCTTCTTTTAGCCTAAATCCTTTAATCACAAGTCTGGCTTTATACTTATCAATAGAGCCATCTAGCTTCATTTTTCTTTTAAAAATCCATTTGTATCCTAAAAGACTACAACCATGTGGGAGGTCCACTAACTCCCATGTGTGATTCTGCAAAATAGAATCTATCTCAATTTTTATGGCCTCTCTCCAAAAAGGTCCTTCGGGAGAATTCACAGCCTCTTCATATGTTTGAGGTTCTCTCTCCAATAAGTAGGTTTCAAAATCATCTCCAAATGATTTTTCTACTCTAGCTCGTTTGCTTCGCCAAGGTTCAATTTCTTGAACCACTTGTGGATCACTCGGCCGTTTCGGTGGCCTAGATCCTTCAACGTTCTTGCAAGGAAATACATTTTCAAAGAATGATGCATTCCGTGATTCCATAACAGTATTCTTATGAATATCCGTTATCTTTGAATCATGCACTAAAAACCGGTATGCGATACTATTACGTGCGTAACCTATAAAGATACAATCCACCGTTTTAGGACCTATCTTAACCATTTTTGGTAATGGTACTGCTACCTTTGCGAGACACCCCCACACTCTCAAGTGTTTGTAGGATGGACTCTTTCCTTTCCATAATTCATATGGAGTTTTATCTTTTTTCTTTCGGGGTACCATATTCAAAAGGTAATTGCTAGACAAAATAGCATCGCCCCACATATTAGAAGGTAACCCTGAACTTATCAACATTGCATTCATCATTTCTTTCAATGTTCGATTTTTACGTTCGGCTACTCCATTGGATTGAGGAGAATATGGTGCGGTTCTTTCATGAACAATTCCATGTTTTTCACAGAAGTCACCAATTGGTGCCTCATACTCGCCACCTCTATCACTCTTTAATCTCTTAATCTTCTTCCCAAGTTGTGTTTCAACTTCTATTTTATAGAGACTAAATTTCTCTAACGCTTCATTTTTGCTCTTCAACAAATAGACATAGCAATATTTCGTGCTATCATCTATAAAAGTAATAAAATACTTATTACCTCCTTGTGTTTGAACCGATTTCAAATCACAAACATCACTATGAATTAATTCAAGTGGTTCGGTGCTCCTTTCAATTGAGTGAAATGATGTTCTTGTTAATTTTGCTTCAATGCAAATTTCACACTTATCTTTCAAATCAATTTGGAATGTAGGAATATGGTCCATTTTAATTAATCGTCGCAACGAATCAAAATTTACGTGACCAAGTCTGTTATGCCATAAATCAGAAGACTCAAACAAATAAACAGAAGAGGTTTCACCTTTATTGATAATAGTCATTACATTCAATTTAAACAACCCCTCGGTTGCATACCCCTTTCCTAAAAACATTCCTGATTTGCTCAGAGTGAGCTTATCTGATTCTATTACAATACGAAAACCATGTTTGTTCAATAGAGAACCAGATACAAGATTTCTACGAATTTCTGGCACATACAATACATCAGTCAATGTCAAGATCTTGCCAGAAGTCATCTTCAAGACGACCTTCCCTTTGCCTTCAACGAGCAGCGGTGGCGTAAGTTCCCATGTAAATCTTCTCACCTTCAAGAGGCTCAAATGTAGAAAAAATGGTCCTTATTGGTGCAAATGTGTCTTGTAGCACCCGTATCAACCCACCACTCCTTTGTGTTTTAACTCAATCGAGTTCACTCGGACACCACGACTGCCAAGTTCATGTCCTCCACTTCCTTTGAAATGTTTTTTTATCATATTCGCCTCATGATCCTTCTTTGGTAGACGACAATCAGTCGACCTATGACCCAATTTGCCACAGTTGAAGCACTTGCCTTTGAATTTGTACTTCTGCTTGGAAACACCACCAGTTGTCCCAAGCTTGCCTTTATTGGAGTTATTATTCTTGGCCTTATTTTTAGAGCCTTGGCCATCTCTAACGTGCTCCACCATGTTTATCTTAGCACCGATCGGATTTAGAGCATTTCGCTCAGAAAGTCGATTATCTTCTTCAATGCGGAGCCTCACAATGAGCTCCTCCAAGGACATTTCCTTGCGTTTGTGCTTAAGATAACTCTTGAAATCCTTCCATCCCGAAGGCAATTTTTCAATGACCGCAGCCACTTGGAAGGTCTCACTCAACACTATCCCCTCGACAGAGGATGTCGATGCGGGAATTACTTGCAATTCTTGCACTTGACTTATTAAAGTTTTCGAATCGACCATTTTAAAATCTAGGAAACGCCCTGAGCTACAAATTTCTTTGTGCCAGCATCTTTCGTTTTATATTTTCGTTCTAGTGATTCCCACAGTTCTTTTGCAGGTTTTATATGTATTAAATACACTATACACTGAATCATGTAGACTATTGTAAATGTAATTTTTACATAAGTATTCACTATGCTTCCAAGCTTCAAATGCCATAAAATTTTGAGGATCTGTTTCCCCTGCTTGGAGCATTGGAGGATCTTCACTCAAGTACTTAGCCAACCCCAAAGTTGTCAAGTAAAATAGCATCTTCTGCTCGCCACCTCTTGAAGTTGACACCATTGAATTTTTTCCGGTTTGTCAACACCTGGTTGCTTTCGGAATATTACGCACCAAGGCAAGAACGGGGAAGAAGCAGTAGCAACATGAGGGATCGTAGAACCCGACAAACGCAGCGACACGATGCACTGCAGCGGAATTTGCAGCAACTCCTGCAGTAGTCCCAAAACCAGCAGCATTATCTGCAGTAACATTCATGTTCTGATCTTCGCTTGCCATTATGATTACAGTAAAAGGAAAAACAAAAAAAAAAAATTGTGTTTTAAGATTGTTAACACAATTGCTGCAAACAAAGCCAAGTCAGTATTAACAGGAAAGAAGGGAGAGAAAAAGAAAACCGAGGATTGCGTTCAACGCAATTTCCTTAAAAGCAGTTCGCCAACTCCTAGTAATGTGCTGGAGTTCGAATGGCGTCCGTCTCCCAGGATACAACGGCTTAAAATGAAGTTTGTTCTGCACAAGAACAACCTCAACACAACGAACAGAACAAGAAAACAAAAATGATGAAACAGAAAAGAGAAAAATAAAAATTACAGAAGCTCTGCAATTCTGGGGGAGAAACAAAGGAGGATGCAATCACCCTTTTATAGATAGAGCTGGAAAAATGAATTAATTTTGTAATGAAAGGGCTGTTACACAGAATAAATTCTGGGTAATAAATCCCTAGCTGTTACAAAATTAATTATCTGGGCAGTTACAAAAAAACGCGGGTTGATCAGGTTTTGTTCCGGCATTCGTGTGCGCAGGTCGCGCCCGCACGCCATTTTTGGTCCGGACAGGTCTTGGATTTGCACCCCCCTGCGCGGGTGTGCGCGAGGTTATGACATGGAGCATAACCTTGCAAAGTTCTTTGAACCTTCATGGAGCACTTTCTAATATAAAGTGCTTCCAACTTCCCTCCAAAACCAATGTGGGACTCTTCCACTCAAATTTCTCATTCAACTTAGCCACTTTTTCCAACAAGGAACACATCCTGGTTTGGCGCTCGAAACCAAATCATGAATTCGACTAGTGAACATAATTCTACTTCCCACATTATCATCTGGGAATGACATCCTTAATGCATTCCATGCTGTAACATCCCAAATATCATCCATGACAATTAGATACCGTTGCCCTTTTAAACTTTTGTAGACTCTGTGAGCTAAGTCTTCTTCCTTCTCTTTAGATAGATCATTGTCACGAAAACCTAGACCCCTTAAAATATCCAACAACGTTTTTTTGATGTCAAATGTTTGAGAAACGGTACAGCATGAGTGTCGGTGGAAATGATATTTAACAGAAGCATAAACTTTCATGGCCAAAGTAGTCTTACCCAAACCAGGCATACCTACAATGGACACAATGTCAAGTTCTTTTGACCCTTCTACTAGTCGATCTACTAATAATTTTACCTCATCCTTGAAACTCACAACTTCTTCTGCTGTTGGAATATTAGCTTGTAAATGAATGAGTGTCTCGGGACTCTTTTCAGAACTGAAGGGTTGAATTCAAAAAGTGGGAAGGGAATTCGAACTCATAACTCTATGTCATTATTAATAATAGTCAAATTATTATTATTTAATTATTATGCAAGTCAAATATAAACATTTAATTTGGTACAAAGAATTTCTTAATTTTTTCGTAAATGAATTTGGAATTTGATTGAATTATTATTGTGAGTATTTTTGTTTATGGGAACTGGAAAACTAGTAGGAACTAGGATGGGTATATATGCTGGGTTTGATATGCGGTGCAAATATGTGTTATCTGTAATGGATGTAGCTTTTTTTTGTCCTTTTGGTTTACATGGGTAATTATATTTTTTGGTCCTCCATAGGCTCAATTGCAAAAAATTATGTGTAATTATATGTTTAAAATTTCCTTATAAATATCACTACAAAAAATGCCTTTTAGGACAAAAAATTTCGTGACGAAGCTAATTTCGTTACGAAAGATCCACATGACGAAAATGGTTTCGTCACGAAAAAAATAATATTTCGTAACAAAAATTGCACTTCGTCACGAAAAATAGTTGTTTAGTCATTAATGGTTGACCAATCGTGACGAAGATAAATTTTCTATTATAATAAATATAGTAGGAAAAATAATAAGTAACAAAGGATCAACTAAATTAAAAAATAGCGGCCATTTCCTGAACTAAAATTTCCAAATATGTAGCGGTGTTCTGTTCCTTCCATGGACGACGGTTTGGGGAGCTTTATATGATCAAATGGACGACGGTTTTTTATCCCTCCAACAAGTATTCTTATTGTGAACTTAGTTGCTGGATTTTCGGATGCTTTGAATGGTGGATATGAAGCTTGCATTGGGGACCATTATTTGGTAAAGTTTTCTTTGCATTTTGGGCGATTTTCATCTCTATCCATTTCTTAAATATAGTAATTTCACAGAATTCTCATTTTATAGATAGAATCTGACGCAAGTTTTGACCTTCTTTGTATCCCTTTAAACAAGAAGCTGCAAGGTCCAAGCAAACTAGTCAGGGACTAAGGAAAGAATTTGGCGTTGGGACGAAACTGCAACAGTATGTCGAATTACATATAAAAACGACAACAACAACAAAAATCTTGAGGGACGAAACTGATAAAATATTCCGAACTACACATAAAATTTACTATACATAGTAATATTTTTAAAAATCTTAGGGCGATCGCCCTCACCAAACTGTGACGAGCCAGAATTTGGTGTTGAAAGTGAAACTGCAATGATATGTCGAACTACATATAAAAATGACAACAAAAAAATCTTGGGGGCCGAAATTGAAAAAAAATTCCAAACTATATATAAAATTTACTATACCTAATAGTATTTTTTAAAATTTGGAGGTGGCGACAATTTCTTTCATACCTGAAACTAGTAGTATATTCTTTCATACCAATTTCTTAGAGAGGGAAGAATCGTGATTAATTCAAGAAGTAGAAAGTAGACAACAATTATCTGCAAAAATGTTCCCAACTTGACAATAATCAGAAATCATTATTATCTATAGGATTTCTCTAACGTGTATTTTGGGCACATGTTAGTTAATATATTTAAGTTTCATATTTTCTAGGTTCCAGTGGCGGAGCTAGGAAATTTTCTTTGGGGGCACAATTAACATTGACAAAATATATTTATAAAAGCATATAAATATTGGCGGAGCCAAAAAATTTGTTTTGATGAAATCTTATAGACTAGAGTTATTCACATTTTGCTCACCCTTTCACTCTATTGGTTAGTGCTTCATAAACCTCCAAGCCCTCTGGCATCATATTGTGGACTTTTTATTGTGAAATTTTTATAGTTTACAAGAGAGCCCATTGTGGATTTTTTAGTAGTAATTTTATTTTTTAGTCTCTTACACACTTAAGTTTGTTACCATTTTAACCAAAATTGTTAAAATATAAGTGGTGTCATTCCTATAAAATTCCTATGAAATCGTAAAGTGATTCAAAATGGGTACAATAAACAATGTTCACGAAACGAGGTGTTACAAAAATAAAATTAAAACTAAAACTAAAACTAAATTAATTAATTAATTAATTAATTTTAAATCGTAAAATTATTCAAAATGGATATAATAAACAATGTTCACAAGATGAGGTGTTACAAAAACAAAACTACAACTAAATTTTTTTTTTTGAAACCATGCCCCACTGTGGCTCCGCCACTGCTAGGTTCCTCGATTTCTAGTAAAATTTTAATATACTTAAATTATTATAAATAGTTTACTTTATTTAAATTAGAGTGTACTCAAATATATACGTTAGAAAAAATCCTTATCTATATAATGCTTAAACTACAACTCGTGCTTTGTTAAGGAAAATGCTAAAAATGAGGAACCCATAAGAAGTGCGGAGCGAAATAAGAGAAGTTGAGTTGGGACACCATGAAGCATGACCGTACTTAACTTTGAAGTGTATTTTTTTTTTATCCACAACCCCTATTAGAGAGAACGCACGAGTATATCATAAAAGATATTAATAACTGATTAATAATATGAAAGTAAACTCATCTTAACGAATGTCAACTCCAAGTTGACTAACTTTGAATTCTAACCAGCTAATAGAAATATTGTTTAATATCTGGAACAAATAAGCAAATATGTTGTGGTGGTCTACACTAGAACTTGAACGAATGAATAATCACGAAATGTGCAAGAAATACCAATGCCCAGTTTTATATATTTATTGAGAAGGGAACATATCTCTTACTCTATCCCTTTTATAATATTAGAAATCTTTCTAAATAGTTTAGGGCAAAAAATCATCTATTTTTATTTTGTATCTCGTTTTTTCTCCTATCAATAAGAAATTGTCATGTGTTAATTTTTTTCTTGAGGGTTCCACTATTTCTTTTAGGTTATAGAGTTTTAATTAAAAAATTAACACATGACAATTTTTATTGATTTGATAAGGAACAGAACACAAAATAGGGACATAATGCTTACCGATAGACAGTCTAGGATAGATTAAGAAAGGAGGAGACAATTGACATTTTTACTATTATACTCTTACATAATTTAGTTTATTCGAAACACTAATTGCTCTCATTTATTTCAAAATTAAAGAGTAATGTTAGAAAAATAATTTAAAATTTTAAAAAAAGACATATATTTGAATAAAAGACGAATAATCTAAAAAGATCTCAATTAAAAAATAAAAGAACTATAACAAATCTTTGTCTCAACCACTGACAATACCTCATTGGCTTTAAAAGATTAATTTAATAATTAACTAGTCGCTAGATTCATTTTCGAACTAAACAGCCCCCTGTATATGTTTTTTTTATATAAAAAATATATTTTCAAGAACCGAGTATTGTAAATCCCGCTCCACATGGGATAAAAATAGTATATAAGTATGGTTAAGTATTCATTTCATCTCGTGATATACTCCTTCCATTCCTAAATATAAGATGTTCAGGAAATTTTGAAAAAATTTAAAAATTTAAAAATTTAAAAAAAAGAGTAATTTTTCCACCACAATTTTAATAATATTCTTTCCTCCTTCTCTTTCACTTTTCCAATAAAAGATATGTTAAGGGTATAATTTGAATAGATTATTGACACCTAATAAAAGACATATAAATGACAATTAATTTGGATACATATATCTCTTAAACGACAACTAAATGGGAATGGAGAGAGTATATTTTAACATAATAAATTCAATTGTTAAATAAATAATCGTAAATACTTTCTGCTATATTAACCACGTTTTGAACTTGTGAACACAACACGTTGACAAGTGTTATGTTCCAAATCAGTGTTGCGACAACTACAATCATTTTGTTTTGACAACAAAATATTATGCTAGTTGAATTTTAAGTTAGAATTTATTGGGTTCATATTGTAATAGTGGTCTTGCCCATTATTCAATTCAAAGACAATATTTAATTAAATGGCAGTGTAGAACTTTGTTTAACGTGAGGGGACTTGAATTTGACCCTCTTCTCTAGTCCACTTAGCAGGTAGATTTTCTGATTAATTATACATGATCTAACGGATTACTGACTGACAAAATAAGAAACGTTATCATTATAATAGTATTCTGAAAATACTAAGATTATCAATACTAAAATTTTATTTATTTCATGCTTTAGATAGGAAAAAAAATGATACCCCAGATCTCTGCTGAAATTACACTCAAATAGATGTATATTACTTTTAGACTTGTGAGTTGTGACCACCAATGTGTCACATGAATAACAAGATTGTGTGTTATACGACCCTAAACATTTATTATTATCTCAAAATATCATTTTAGTATAGCGTATTCGGTTTTTAAATAGGTGATTATATGTGTTATTAGATCATTAGTTTCACTTCAAGCCTGCATGTATGGGGCGTGACAATAGCGTGTTTGATGTAGATCATTATGGGTACTGTAAGACAATAAGTTGCGCTTCGGACCCGTAGGCACGGAGCACAACAATACACACCTATCAAGCAAAATTGTGAAAATTAAGTGCTACAAAGCGAACTTCCATGACATTATAATATCATAGTGTAGTCAGACTATGACGTCATCGTGCAGTCTGATTATAGTGTGGAATATGTGTTATGAGGTCGCCTGTTCTTAGCCGTCAAATATTTAATTTAACGTTCGAGATTTGTTCTCAAGTACGGGACAAGTCTTGTTCCGTATTTGAACTACGAGCTACTATAGTCCACTTATCAAGTGAAAATGTAGAATCAAAGGTGTCCCTAACTCAGGTGGGAGAGGCGCTACGCCCACGACTTTGGCGTCGTGGGTTCGATCTACCTCCGCCTGCGTGCGACGATGCTTTAATCTCCCTTTCTGCGCTAACTCCTCCATCGTCCCGAGGGACGGTTCTCTCCCTTATATAGAAAGAACTGCCCTATTCTAGACTTAAAAAAAAAGTGAAAGTGTAGAAACTAAATGTTATAAAGTACGATTGAGGCGCTACTAGTTAGTTGTGTCATGAGTCGCTCTTCTAATTCATGACTCAGTGGGCTTCTCCAGCTACCCTTAGTCCACTGCAAGTTTTGTAAATACCTTCAAATCCAAGGCTATAAATTATAAGACTATCCTTTCCTTCCAACTGTCACTCTGCCCCCACCACCACCAAACCCCCATTTGATGTCTATCTAATCCTCACTCCCTACTTCGTTCACTTCCTCCTCCCCTCCGTCTTTGTACTCACTTTTCTCCATTCTTCTTCAAGACCAAAATGTCCCCACCTATATTCTTCTTCCTCCTCCTCCTCTTCCTCTCCTCCACCAATGCAACCACCTCTCTCCACCCTATCTCCACCACCAATTGCCACCATTCCCCCACCCAAAACCCCCACTGCACCCACTCCATCCACCTCTCCTGCCCCAAAATCCTCCCCCTCAACTCCCATTTCAGCTTCTTCTACCCTTGATCCAAAACAAATTAGAGCCCTCCAATCTCTCAACATTCCCTCTAAAGACCCTTGTTCCCCAACCCACAACTCCACCACCATTTGTGACTCTTCCAAGCCCTTTAGACACTTAGTTTCCTTAACTCTTGCAAATTGCTCTGATGATGATGTTGCACTTTCCTTAACTGCCCTCAAATCCCTCTCAACTTTAACTTCCTTAAACTTCATAAATTGCCCCATTTCACCCATTAAATTCCCTTCTGAACTTGCCTTAAATCTCCATTCTTTTACTTGCATTAACAGCCTCAAGAAACTCACTGGGGTTTGGCTTAGTAGACTTGAAAATGTCACATATTTGAATGTTTCCCAAGTCCTTGTTAATGCTAGCAGACCTTCTATTGTCCTTAACAGCATGAAAAAGTTGCAATCTTTAACACTTTCCCACACAAATATCACTGGTTTTTTACCAAAACATTGGCACCCAAATCTCACCCATGTTGATTTATCATCAAATCAGCTGAAAGGAAAGATTCCCTCTTCAATTAATGTCATGGAAAATCTTTTGGTTCTTGATTTATCATCCAATTCACTTGATGGTGAAATCCCATCTACAATTGGGGATCTAGCTTCTTTACAAAACTTGTCACTATCTTCAAATTCTTTATCAGGATCAGTCCCAGATTCAATTATTGCAATGCCAGATTTAGTTCATCTTGATCTGGGGTCTAATAAACTAAATGGGACAGTTCCACATTTCATTTCAGATTTCAAGAAGCTCAAGTTCTTGAATCTTGAAAAAAATAGCTTCCATGGAGTTTTGCCATTTAATGCTACATTCTTGAAGAGATTGGAAGTGTTCAAAGTAGGTGGGAATGATAATCTTTGTTATAATCATTCAACCATTGCTGCTGTTAAAGGAGGAGTAAAGCTGGTGGGAATTGCTCAATGTGACAAACATGGTAGGCCAATTCCACCTCCTTCATCTAAGGATTCTTCATCTGCTGATGATGAAAGAAGTAGCTCTGATGATGATTATAGTAATGATGATGATACCAAAAAACAAAGTGGTGGTCATCATGGACCAAGTAAGGTTGTTCTTGGTTTTGCAATTGGCCTTTCATCAATTGTGTTTTTGATAATTTTCTTGGTTTTGTTATCAAAATGTTGTAAAAGATGAAGGAAAAAAAAAGCAAGAAATTATTTATTTGATTCCTTTATATTAGCTTAGGAAAAGAATTTGATAGTAGTAGTAGTAATTAGAGATGGGATATTTGTTTAATTTTATTATTATATATAAATTTTGTGTAAGCCATTATTATTATTATTATTATTTTTACAACTTTTTTGTTCTTTTGGATGGAGGAAAAAAAAAGTTGTCGAATTGTTCTTCTTGTGGGATGTATGATTATGATTGTTATTAAAGATTTAGAAAGGGGAAAAGTTGGGGGTGGGGGGGGGGGGTTTGTTTTATTTTTAGGTTACATATTTTGTAATATTCTTGAGATGTAAACTTTTGCTTTATGGAGATTTTCATAAAATCAGCCTTATGGTCATGACTTTTTACCAGCTTTACAAAATGAGGTTTGGTATTAATTTGAATTATTACCCACTTTGATCATCAACGTTTTTTCGCCTAAATCACTTTGGCCAAAAAGTTAAGTTTTTTAACTTATTTCATCATTAAATATTTTTTTCTACTCGCTAATTTTGTTAAAAATGATCTTTTAACTTTTTTCATCACTAAAATTTTTTTGATCTGTCATTTTGGTCACTGAAATTTTTTTTCATTCTGTCATTTTGGTCACTAAAGTATTTTCATTCTACCATTTAGGTCACAAAAAATTTTGACCAAAATTAGCAGAACAAAAAAAAACTTTCGTGACCAAAAATGCAGAATGAAAAAACTTTAGTGATTAAAAAGTTAATAAAATTATTTTTGACCAAAATCGTGAGATAAAACGCTTTAATGATGTAATAAGTTAAAAAACTCAATTTCACCAAAGTCGTCAGTAAAAAACGTTGATGATCAAAGTGGCTAATTATTCGTATTAATTTGCATAGCCACTATAGAGCCACCCCTATTTTTTGTTGTTCACACCCCCCCTCCCCTCATTTAATTTTTGTTTTTTCTCTCTCCTCCCAAAAAATCTCCCAACTTACTTTGCCTTCCCACCGGAAAACTTCTGCCACCGCCGGAAAATAGTCACCGCCGCCGGAAGCAATTTTCCGGCAAATTTTTTTAGGCATGGGTCAATCAAATATAAATTTTTTTTTTGCAAAATACAAATAAAATACTTGAAAAATTTTTTTGCACTTAATTTTTTTTGCAATATTCCTAAAATATTATTTAGAATTTTCTGAAAAAAAAAAAATTATTTTCTGGGCCACGTGCTGACGTCAGCAGGCGGTCTGCCACGTCACCACCTGCAGGCGGTGATGTGGCAGCCCGCCTGCTGACGTCAGCACGCGGCCCAGAAAATAAATTTTTTTTTTTCAGAAAATTTTAAATAATGTTTTAGGAATATTGCAACAAAAATTAAGTGCAAAAAAAATTTTCAAATATTTTATTTGTATTTTGATATTATTACTTACGGTATGTAATAACCCATCAAATTTTTTTTAAAAAAAACACAAGTTTAAAAAATTTACAATTCATAAAAAGTTAATTTTTTTACTACAGAGTATCATATAAAATATTTCAAAATAAATGTTAAAAAAAATAACAATCAACATCCATACATGTTACAAAAAATAACTCTTAAAAAATTATTTAGAATTTTCTGGAAAAAAGAAAAAAAAATTTGGGCCGCGTGCTGACATCAGCAGGCGGGCTGCTACATCACCGCCTGCAAAAAGATTTGGGCGCATGCTGACGTCGGCGAGCGGTCTGCACACGCCACCACCTGCAGGGCGGTGATGTGGCAGCCGCTCGGCTGACGTCAAGACGCTGCCCAAAAATTTCTTAGAAAAATTCTAAATAATGTTTTAGGAATATTGCAACAAAAAATTAAGTGTAAAAATTTTTTTTAAGTATTTTATTTGTATTTTGGTATTATCACTTACAGTATGTAATAACCCATCAAATTTTTTTTAAAAAAAAACACACAAGTTTAAAAAATTTACAATTCTTAAAAAGTTAAATTTTTTTTTACAGAGTATCATATAAACTATTTCAAAATAAATGTTACAAAAAATAACAATCAACATCCATACATGTTACAAAAAAATAACTCTTAAAAAAATTATTTAGAATTTTTCTGGAAAAAAAAATTTGGGGTCGCAGTGCTGACGTCAGCAAAGCGGGCTGCTATATCACCGCTCGCAAAAAAAAATATATATATAGTTTGGAGCGTCATGACGTCGATGGACGGTCCCGCCACGTCACCACCAGTAGGGCGGTGATGTGGCGACTCGCCTCTGACGTCAAGACGCTACATAAAATTCTAAATAATGTTTTAGGAATATTACAACAAAAATTAAGTGCAAAAAAAATTTCCAAGTATTTTATTTGTATTTTGATATTATCACTTACGGTAGGTATTACCCATCAAAATTTTTTAAAAAAAATCACAAGTTAAAATTTTTTTTCCAGAAAATTCTAAATATTTTTTTAGGAATATAGCAACAAAAAATAAGTGTAAATAAAATACCAAGTATTTTCTTTGTATTTAGGTTTTAGCACTTAGGGTTTGTAATGACTCATCAAAATTTCAAAAAAATTACAAGTTTAAAATTTTACAATTTTCTGAAAAATTAAAATTTTTACTACAAAGTGTCATATAAACTATTACAAAATAAATGTTAGGAAAAAAATAACAGTCAACATCTATATACTTGGTCTAATTTTTACTAAATCAAGTGACGAAAATTAAAACAATATACTGAAACAAATTGACGTCAATGTCATTTAAACACTATACTTTATATTAATTGAATTACGCATATTCATTATATATTGAATATTAATGAAAACTAATAAATAATGTTCATTGTTCATTAATACAAAATATATAGTTTAAATGACTTCGACGTCAATTTGTATCATTATACTGTTTTAATTTTCGTCACTTGATTTACTAAAAATTAGACCAAGTATATAGATGTTGACTGTTATTTTTTTGTAACATTTATTTTGTAATAGTTTATATGACACTTTGTAGTAAAAATTTTAATTTTTTAAAAATTGTAAAATTTTAAACTTGTAATTTTTTTGAAATTTTGATGAGTCATTACATACCCTAAGTGTTAAAACCTATTTACAAAGAAAATACTTGGTATTTTATTTGCACATAATTTTTGTTGAAACACCCCTAAAAAAATATTTAGGATTTTCTAAAAAAAAAAAAATAAAAAAAATTGAGAAGTGGGGGTGGGGTAGGGCGCCCGCACTGTAGGCGGGGAGGAGTAGAGCGCCCGCACTCGACGAGCAGTGGGTTAGGGGGTGTGTTGGGCTGGGATAAAAAAATTCGGGGTAGGCGGGTAGGACGTAGGCCGCGTGCCCCCTCACACGCGGTGGGGGTAGGATGGGTGGGTTGGGGTCAAAAAATTCAAATTTTTTTTTTTCTAGAAAATTCTAAATATTATTTTAGGAATATTAAAATTTTTTTTTTTTGCTCCAAAATTTTTAAAATTGATATTTTTTGGTGGATATACTCCAATAAGTTCAAAAATGAAAAATTGGCCGGATTCCGGTGACCGGAGTTGCGGTTGGTGTTCCGGTGGCTGCAGGGGGCGGCGGCAACAATTTTATATGGAGAGAAGTTGAGAGCATTTAATGGGAGAGAGAGAAAAAAAAAATTAAATGAGGAGAAATGCTGATATCTGGCACTAACCTATATTGGATTTTATTTACATAGCCACTATAGGGCCACCCCTATTTTTTGTTGTTCATACCCCCCTCCCCTCATTTAATTTTTCATTAATAATAAAATGGACGGGGTCATTACAATCTGAAAAATTCTCAAACTCTTTCTCTAATACAACAAAAGAGAGGAGTTGAGGAAGGAAGAAAATCAAATAAACCAAAAAATAAATATTACACAAGGTACTAGATAATAACTCACACCCCAAAAAACTTAGAAAAAATCTAATATAGACTTGGGTTATATGTGGGGTTGTGGACCACTTGGTCCACAATCAACCACATCACTTGTTTTAATTAAAAATAAAAAATAAAAACGCCTCAAAAAGCCCACCAAAAGGGGGAGTATTTTTATTATTTTAATCAAAACTGTGATGTGGCTGAATGTGTGACCACTTGGTAGTCCAGGTCTATATCAGAATTGTTCAAAAACCTAGGTGTGAAGCAACTAAAATTACTACTAATAATTTAACAAACAAACAAAAGATCTTCGTCGCCATTTTCGAACTCCAGAGATAAGCACTTGGTTTCAACCTCTTTCGTAGACAGCGATTCAGAAGAACATAGGCGTATCAACGATCTAAAGAATCGCCTAGAAAAGATGTGGAAACTCAAGAAAGTGCCCAGATCCAAACTGGGTATCCATATCTTACCACCAACTAGTCAATCTAAGAAGATTGACAAAAGAGTTCGCCCAAAGTCTTGAGTCTTGATAAAAAACGCATTAGAAAAAGTCCATCGATGCTTGTGGCCAAAAGGAGGGGTGAGGACACCATAAAAGGGTAGAGAATGGCTAGATCCAATCAAGATCCGACCGTAGGTCGGAGTTTTTGGCCGGATCTAGCCATTATAGAATGGAAGATGAAGAAGAGAAAAAGGAGAACATATTTTTAGAGAGAGAATTTTGGGGAAAGGAGGAAGCTCAATTTTTAATGGGTGGAAGACATCAGAGCATTGAATTGTTTTTGTTGGGATTGTTATTTATTAGTCGTTGCGTGCAAGTAATTATGTACTTTTTTTTTTTTTCAGCAACCTTAAATTCTTTTTTACTAGAGGAGGAAATTTTTTATTGCCCCACGTAAGGGGAGGGTGTCGAACCCGGGACCTCTTGGTCACGGCTTATGTACTTGGACACCACAAAAGCCCTCAAGTCGATTTTAAGGAACTCTTTTCATAAATTTTATTTTTTGTTATAAATTGAGAAATAAAAGAGGTACATAATCTAGTTATTTTTAGATAGGTTTTGAAACGAAAATAAAAATTTCGTGTTTTTAACTCGTTTTATTTTTTATTTTTATGGTGGCTCTGTAATCTAGTAATTAACACTAATACACCTAAAAAAGGACTCATATTGTTTTACCATAAAAGTACCTTTTTCCCTGTATCATAATCCATCATCTTGTCTTCTTTAAAAGCTGCCATTGAACTCTTTAAATTGCCAATAATAAACCTTACATAAATGATGAGAGAGATATGGAAGATGATTGTTGTTCGAACATGAGACATATTATTCCGAGTTAGAAGCTGCTACGCCAACTGTACTAGCCTTCCTAGACTATTCACCAGTAACCTCTGCAAGAGCAAGAACCATCTTTAAAATGGTGGAACCTATTTGAATCTCTCAAAAGAATCTCCCTCACAAGTGTTTTGGACATGAACATGGCCATCTCATGACAATCCCCACAAACTCTCAAATTCTTAGTCACTCTAACAACACTGCCTTTTGGTAAGTTTAAGATTCCAAAAGCCATTGCCAATTTCTCAGTATGTCCACAAAATAATATCCCTTCCTCCCTATCATCTTCATTGATCAATGCATACCTCATCGAATTTGACGGCTGCTGCTGCCCGTCTTCTTTCATTCTTTTTCTCATTCTTTTCAAGAAGCCCCGAATCTTTCTGGCCTCCTCCGGGATACCATCATCTCCAGGTACAAAGATATTAACTTTGCCACTGATCTCAATCCAACTACAACCCGGGGTCTTTTCCAAACAGCGTTTGCCAATCTTTTCCTGCATCTTTTTAACTTCCTCCCATTTCTCAGCTTCCGCATAGATATTTGCAAGAAGTACGTAATATCCTGTATTCTCTGGCTCTAGCTCGAAGATATGATCCGCCACCTTCTCAGCTAGTTTCACTTCATGATGCATTCTACAGCCACCAAGAAGAGCACCCCAGATTGTGGTGTTTGGCTGGACTGGCATTCGTTTGACGAATTCGTATGCCTCGGTCAATTTCCCACCACGAGCAAGAAGATCGACCATACAAGCGTAGTGTTCAAGATTGGGTTCTATATTGTATTCTTTTCTCATAATGTCATAGAATCTCCGGCCTTCATCGAGTAATCCTGAATGACTGCAAGCATACAGAATGCAGGTGAAAGAAACTTGATCAGGCACGATACCTGCTCGCTTCATATCATTGAATGTAGCAATAGCTTCAATCCCAAATCCATACATGCCGTATCCAGCAATCATTGTTGTCCAAGAAACAAGATCTTTTGATGCAATTTTATCAAAAATTAACTGTGCCATACGCATTGCACCACATTTGACATACATGTCCGTCAGGGCATTAGCTACAATACGATCTGAAGACAATCCGTTCCTCAGTATGTGACCATGAATTTCTCGGCCTCTATCTAAAGCTGCTAGGCTGGCACAAGCAGGAAGGATGGAAGTCACGGTAACATCATCTGGCCTAATGTGACTTTGCATCTCAACAAATAAATCAAGTGCTTCATTTGGAAGACAGTTCTTTGAATAACCACCTATCATCGTGTTCCATGAGACAATGTCCTTTACGGCCATCTGGAAAAAAGACGTTTTTAGCATCTTCCATACTCCCACATTTTGCATACATGTCCATAAGGGCATTTGAGATGAACAAGCTCGAACCAATATTCATTTCCCTAACATATTTATGTACTTCCTTGCCATTTTCCAATGAACCCCTACAAGCGCAAGCATGAAGAATAGTTGTGACGGTGAAAGCATCTGATACGATCCCTTTTTTTCTCATATCATGAAACATTTCAATTGCTTCATCGGATAATCCTTGCCGAGCATATCCTGCTATCATGGAAGTCCATGAAACAATACTTCTTTCTTCCATGTTTTCGAAAACACAAACTGCTCCATCCATATCACCACACTTGGAATATGCATCCAGCAAACTATTGTTAAACATGGTTTTCTTGTCAAAGCCTCCTTTTATAGCATAAACATGAATATTTCTACACAACAATATGTTCCCAATTTTGGCACAGGCTGCAAGAACAATCACCATTGTCGCCAAATCCACGCGAATTCCCCGATAAACCATCTTAACAAAAATTCTCACCCCCTTCCGAGCAAGCCCATTTGCAATATACCCACTTATCATGGAATTCCAAGATATAATATCTCTGTCACGCAATTCATCAAACACTTTCTCTGCACTTTCAATTCTTCCACATTTGAAGTACAAACCAATCAAGGAATTCATAACAACAACAGCATTAACATTACCAAATCCTGATTTCAACAAGTACCCATGAATCTTTTCACCCTCCATTACACATCCTAAGGCAGCAAAACACTTCAAAATACAAGAAAATGTATAAGAATTTGCCTCAACTCCCAACTCAATCATTCTATAATACAAATATAAACTTTCCTTAAAATCACCAATTTTTGCATACTCATTCATCAACAAGTTCCAAAGAAAGACCTTTCTATTTTCAATTTTATCAAAAATAATTCTTCCTTCCTTCAAATCCCCACAACTCACATACATAAACACAAGTTTTGACCCCACAACCCCATCAATTGCAATATTTCTAGAATTAATAATAGAATAAACTTTTTTTCCACAATCAAGTGACTTCAACTCAGCACATAATTGCAATATTGAACAATAAGTTCCTATATCAAGATCAAATCTTTCAAATTTCAAAAGCATCTCCATGGCCTTTTCAAGATTACCCACATCACAAAATCTGAGAATTTCAGCATTTCCATCAATCTTTGGATTGTTTATGGTACTGTTAATACACAAAGAGGTGGATTTAGCTGTAAAGCATCTGCAAGAACTAGAAATTCTTGAAGAAAAAAGAGAGGTTCTTGAAAATGGGATTTTGAAGAAATCTTGAAAAGTTCTCTTTCTTATTATTGGTTTATCTCTAGAATTATAACAGAACTGAGAGACCCATAATCTTGCTCCTGTGGATGTTTCTGTTACTGACAACATCAGTTACAAATTCAAGATTTCGCCAGTGACAAAGAAGAAATATTGGCGGGAAGATTAAACTGTTGAGAGAAGTGAGAATAAAAACTGACCTCTCGAGAGAAACAAAAAGTGATGAGCACATATAAGCCACAGGCTACTGGGCTGGTAGAGGGGAACTAGGGTGTAACCGGTTTATTTGTAGTGGTATCATCTTTTACACATAAAAATATATTATTTTTTCACCAAAAAAAATAAAAAAATATTTGTTCGTAGTTATAGCTTCATTTCTCTACACATAAAGGCGATACTCACGCTCCCAGGGCCTCCACACCGATCTGACAGAGTAGTTGGATGATGTACATCAATGCTACCTAGCAGCACGATTACGTGAGAGGACTTTTTAATTTGGTGTCCGCAAATTATAGTAGGCTTCACTTCTGTTAGTAGGGTTGAAGGTGTATATTTATATGTGGGAGGTGAGACCAATTCTAATGGACCCGTTCCACCTCTTATTTTTCTCTAGTAAAGAGGCACGTCGTTTGAGTGATCTTAATTTAACTGGTTAAATTGACAACTTCTAATGATTTGTAAAGGGTAAAGACTTAGGTTTGAGACATATTAGTGACTGATTTGCAGGATTTCAAGAAGATTGCAATCTCTATTAAATTTTAATCGGATTAGTTCATGCTAGTAGAATAGTAAAAATGGCTCACGGTGTGAAATAATACTAACTGAACTGGTTACACTAACGACCCCTCAGAACTTATCCAGAATAATGTTCTTGATTGAGATATATTAGAAGTTAGTACTAATGTCACAAATTTATACTTTACGTCTCAAATTATTTGTCAAGTTTTTAAAAAGCACTGGAATTAAGATTTTGAGAAATTACATGGTAAAATATAGGCAAAAGACTATCATGTCCTTCATAAATTATTTGATGAACATTTTAGATTGTACTTTTTTTTTCTCTCTCTCCCACTTCTTTTGAATTGTGACTTGGGAGAAACAATTAGAATTCAACCACATATTAATTATTTATTGAAAAGTGAATGTTTTAATTGATTAAGAGTATTGGATGGAAAGTTTAGCTAATGATAAAATTGAAAAAAATAATAAAAATTTATACCTCAATTAAAAAATGAACATTTAATTAAAGACAGAATAAAATACGAATGTCACATGTAATTTGGTACAAGTTGAGTGAGATATTCTATCAAGAGATGATAGTGCAAGTAAATAAAAGGATAAATAACCACATTACAAAAAAGGCGCGTGGTCCCAACGGCCTTTTAGATGGCGTGGATTAACAATGACCATTAGACATTTCACATTAAAAGAAAAAAGAAAAATGTTTTGATGTTTTCAAGTGATGATCAAAGCTTCGAAGAACTTGAAAGAGATTTTCTGAAAATTTTCAAGAGAAAATAAATTATGGGTGTTACAGTTTTCCATTGTCAGTCTCTACTATACTTCTCAAATTTTCCTTCTTTGAGCAAAACCAAGTTGGGGAGATCATATTTCCCTCCTAAAGGTATAATCTTATTTCTGTTTCTTGAAATATTTTTTTAATTCATATGGAATTCTATGTAGTGATTTTATTGTTGTATCTGAAAAAAAAAAAATAGATCAATTAAGTTTGGGTTCTATAGCCCCTTTCTGTTAGTGATTTCAGTCTGATTGAGATTTGAGATTCTTCTGGTTCTGAATCTTGCTCTTCTTATATTTATGATTAATCCCATGTTTTAGTAAATACTAAATACTACTCTCTCCGTGCCAAATTGAATGTCTACTTTTTTTCTTACTCATTTAACAAAGGAAAGTGAACGTTCACAATTTGGGGTCGGAGGGAGTATCATTCTTGGTAATTTTGTTTTTCCTGCTGCAATTGAAGCTTTTGTAGTGATTGATTTCCCTGCTTATAAAGTTATTATTGGCTATGATTCAAAATGATATCCATGTAAATCACATGTTAAAATTCAAAGCATTTGTGAACATATGTTTGCTAATAATGAATTTGTTTGTGTGAACCCCCATCCCACATGGGATACTGAAATTCTAACTGATATATAAGCATGGGCCAAAATATTCACTATCACCCCTGGATATCCATTTTTAACATAGTTAGTTCGGTTGCCAAGTAGGTGATGTTAAGACTCACTCATGAGTTGCGCTCGCGAGCCCACAGGCACGTGGCGCGACAGTGTGTGAATTGGAAACAATTGCTGGAGGGTTGCCTTAAGCATTACTGAATCTGAGAAACCTCCCCCTCCCCCACCCCACCCCCACCCCCACCCCACATTTACGTAGTATGAACTCTTTAAGAAAATAGAAATATGTTACCTTGGTGATTGAGAGCAAAGCCAAAAGCATGCTTCCTCTGAAGTCTGAGGTAACTGTTATAGTTGTATCCTGAGATGCAGCATTTTCATTCCATCTTAAGAGTTTACGTGCGATACGTTTATCTGGTCAATGTAGAATATCAAGCTCTCTAAAGCTTAAAGATATTCGAATAGCACCATGCTTGTGAGTCCGTGAATCTTGATCTGACATACTTATACTTCTTAGCCGTATGAAAACTAATCTACATTTCATGGTTAAGTTGTTTGCTATATAGTTCCTATGCTAGCATTTACATATATGTACTTCTAATGTGGACCGAACTTTTCTGAACGCCAAACTGAGGTATCATCTCTTGATGCAGCTTGTTAAATTTGGCAGATGGTTCTTTGCTCTTTGCCTCCCGAGAAGACCTCGTGCATCCGTTAGTTTTAAGCACAGAAGCTTATGGCAATAATAGAGGCATATCTTCTCAAAGAACTTCTGCCGTAGGAAGAATATCAAAAGATGATGGAAGTAAAGAACGGCAGTTATCTGGTGCTAAATCGTCCGAAAACCAAGAAGAGATCATTTCCCTTCTTAAACGAATTCGGTCCTCTATTACAAGCGAATCTGCAATTGCCAAGAAAAGCAATTCCAAGTCATCTGATGAAAAGGCCTCTGTAGAGTCTGTATTGGAGGTTCTTCGCCAATCTGGGAGACGAGGTAATAAAAATGGTTGCTTTAGTAGCTAAATTACTTGGGAGCAAAAGTAACTGCGGTGTTATGTTTCTCTAAGCAGTCACTGGTAAAAAAAATCAGCCATGCATGCATAGTGTTCTTGTGTTCATGTTCTTTTATCCGTTACTTTGTCGATGCTCAAAAGGGGATCACATTTTCAGGGGAGGGGGAAAAAGTGTTTTCCTTTCTTCCTGCATATCTCTAGCTTGCTTCACCAGGAAATCCGCCTAGTTGGTTTCCCTCCCCGTCCTGCCTAATGATCCCTCTTGACTATGAATTTATCAGCTTTTCCGGTTTTAAATTAGTGCTTATGGTCCTACCCACGAAATTTAGAAACAGGGCGACACTTGAAGGATAAAACACTAGAGACAATGTCTGGAAACTTTGCAGCAGCTTGAGGTTATTGACCTTAATTTCTATGCTCTGATAGTTGAACAAGAAAACTTTAAGCACTCTTAGGAGATAATAATCTACTAATTAGTCACAGCTTATCCACTAATGCTGTTTTTAGTTTTACGCAGATTCTTTCTTAGAGCTGCTTAATAATGTTTCTTCTCTTTTGATAGGTAAAACCGCCATGAAAGAAGGGAACAAGACATTGATTCCGCGAAGAGGTTCATCAAGGAAGGAGCTGAAGGCTGAGTTCTCTTCGCCATTAACTCGTCGTCGTCCTCCCTCTAACTTTATAAGGAGGTCTCCAATCCCTTCTCTTACAGAACCAGAAGAATCGGTTAAGCTTAGAAGCCTTTCCTTGCCCGATGAGAACAAAATCGAACTTGGGAAACCGAAAGAGGTAGCTCTTCAGGAAGTAGAGAAAATGAAACTTGGTGAACTAAAAGAATTAGCAAAATCTAAAGGAATTAAAGGTTACTCGAGATTGAAGAAGGCAGAGCTAATAGAGCTATTGTGCTCATCTTATAATTGTTAATAGAAATGAACTCTTTTTCTGTACCAATATTTGCTTTTTTTTCTTTGACGTGAGGAAGGGAAAAAACTCTGTTTACATTCATTAATTTCTTCGATTTCAGTTGCATTTCCTATACTTATCTACTGATCCATAACAACAAGTAATGTGCCAAATGCGCTACTATTCTGTGACACTTAAAAATGCAGAAATTATTTAATTTAAACAAAAACGTTCAAGTGCCATTGAGAAAGCTAACAAAGTGCAGAGTAAGGAGAAGTGTTTGCTAAACAGAAGATGGCAAAGCCAATCAACAAAAATTTCCCAGGGAAAACAATAGCAAAATAGGGTCTGGAAAACCATAGGAACAGAAGTAGAAGTAATATTTTAAAGCTACAATTTCATTATCCAGGTAGCTAGACACATCAGACTTCTAATTTGTAATGTTTTGAGATTTGTTGAGGATCACGCCCTCATATTTGACCTGGAACCACTTCATTGCATCATCCTTTGTAACCCTCTGGTGGATTCCAACACGAGACTTGCACCTTCTGCGACGACCTACACGGTAACCTGGGCGCTCTAGAACAACATAGAAGTCCATTCCATAAATACCAGTAGAAGGATCATACCTGCAAGCAACAATAGTAGAGCATCATCAAATAGTTTCAGTATATCATTAACGAAGAGCGGGAAAAAGATCATTACAAATTCCAGGATCAGGCCCCAATAATACAAGTACTCGAGATTAATTATTAGAACAAAATGTTGGACTCACTTTATTCCAAGATCGATGTGCTCTTGAATACCAAAACCAAAGCATCCAGTATCGCTGAAGTTTCTCCTTAGCAATTCGTACTCCTTCACTTTTAGACCACTCTCCAAAAGTTGCATTGCCTTGTCACCTCTAACAGTAACATAGCAGGCAATCTTTTCATTACGCCTAATTCCAAATGATCGGACAGTGTATCTTGCTGTTTAATAAATAATAAAGAAAATTATTTGAAAACATATTAAGAAGTAAAGCTGAATGTACGGAAAACGGGGAATACAATACCCTTAGAGAAGACAGGAGATTGGCCACTGAGTTGTTCCAACACCTACAATTTGAATTCAAACAGAACAACAACAATTTAGGAAACCATAGAAGAAATGGTAACTGTATGTACTGACATAGACCTTCGATGATGAAGGAAGACACTACTAAAATAACAGAAAAAGATGACTATTCCTGACAAAGCTCAGCCCTACTATAACAGCTCCGATGAAAATTAAACAAATGTTTGAACCACTCTTACAATTCGGAAACACTGAAGTATATATGAAAATGGTGTATTATGTATAGACTGTCCGAGTGAGTAACTCTCTAAAACTTAGGGATTATAACTTGAAGATACCAAGTTCTTTTATGCCAATTTTACCAACTTTAATAGTTTCATCTACAGCTAGGCTGTTCATATGCCTTTCAGAACAAACAAAAAAAAAGAGAATTGTGGAACAAATTTTGACACATTCTATGGACAAACTTGTGCTACAAAAACAAGTCTAGTCTGAATTCTCTTCACATTTACAACAGAAAATTATACACGTCTCACGTAAGACCTTGTATTTATTTTTAATTTAGCTAGTATTTGCAATCAATTACAAAACGGATCACATTATTAGTCGATGCCCGAATCCCAATTCTTATTCAGGGATACCTAATCAACTTTTAAACGGAGGAGATACTGGAAGTCATTGACAAAGAAATTTTCAAAATAAAAGTTTGCAACACTAAGTCATCAAAGAGCAAAGTCAAATGCAATCTCAAACCAAGGAAATCAGATATACTAAAGCGGCAAAAAATCCTCTGTCCCCATTTGTGTGTGTCCCCGTGTCCCCAACCAATCACAATTCACCATGTGTATATATAATTGAAACAAATATTTATATAGTAAATTCTGATTGGTTGGGGACACGGGGACACACACAAATGGGGACAGAGGATTTTCACCCTACTAAAGCAGAGAACTTTTTTCTTTTTGTAATGTGAGCTTGTTTGATCAATCTCATTACCATAAATTAAAAAGAAGTATATCTTGAGCAAGAGGCAAACAAACCAGTCTTCTTACATTATCTATTTACTCTCCATTAGCTGAATAAAGAGATCTAGCTCATTTACTTAATAGTTTTTTTTTTCTTTTTTCTTTTCTTGTTGCATATGCATAATAGAAAATTATCATATGAACCCGAATCCTGCAACACCGGGAAGCAGTAAATGTACTTTCCTAAACTCTGTTAAAAAATAAAAGCAAACAACAATATTGAACCCAATAAACATCTAGACCATCAATAAGCATTAAATTCCAACTTTTAATCATAAAAATTCCCCACAAATTCAGTATCAAATCCAATCACACAAATAAGCTTCCTTTATTCAATGTATCTTATGCTTAAGTTGGCAAATACTTCCGACTTGGAACAATAAAAATAAATTAAAAATAAAATATCCAATCAGGCAAAGATGCTTTCTTTATTCAATTTCTTTCTACAAATTATCCCTAAATTACATATTCTCAGACTCCTTAACAATGAATAGTTAGGAAAAAACAGCCAAAATCACAAAACTAATGAATCTCTAGCTGAAACAGGTTTGAAAAAATCAAACCTTAGCAGCACGAGTGAGACGATCTCCACTTTCACCAACAGAAATGTTAAGAACAAGCTTTTGAACTTTGATTTCTCTCATTGGATTGTTCAACTTCTTTTCTGAAGCCTGTTTCAATTCAAATTTTCCCCCAAATTAGTTCAAAATTATTACTCTACATAACATCAAAACATGAAAATTTCTTCATACACATTAATTCAAAACAAAATTAACAACAATCAGTAAACGCATAACGAGAATGCGATTATGGTTGTTAAGATCTAGAGAGAGAAAGAGAGATAGTACCATGGCTGCGATTGTGGAGAGCTAGGAGTGCCGCCGCAATTGTGTGAGAGTGAAGCGATATTTGGGAGTTAATATGGGGTGTTTTTAGGGTTGGCGCGAGGGATATATTGATACACATTGACATATATGACCTTGCGTTATTTCGGATTTATTATTATTATTTGTTTCTAAATAGTAGTCTTTGCTGGTTAGTTATTCTCTCAACTTTGTTTAAGATAGAGATTGCGAATTCGAAAAATCTTATAAATTATTAATGTGGTAGGTTTGTAGGAAATTAATGCTTTTCTTGTGCAAGGTCGCGATTTTGAAATATTTTTTGAGACTACAGATCACATATCCTAACTGGATTAGTCATATCAGATATCAACTTATGTCACAATTTTGTAGAATTTTATATTGGATTCGAAACATCTTGTGAGAAATTGCAAGTTACAATACTTATTAGTTATTAGATTATAACATGATTAGTCGAATAAAAATACCTAATATTGCCACAATTTTATAGAATTTTCTGTCAACATAACGATGTATCTATTAGATTCTAATTGGATCGATTGATAAGTATAGTCACATTTGCTCCACCTTATTAAATACATGAGACCGGGTGAAAATCCTCTGTCTCCCATCCCTGTCCCCATCCCTGTCCCAGCCAATCAAAATTTACTATATAATAGTTTTTCCAATTATATATACACAGGGTGGATTGTGATTGGCTGGGACAGGGATGGGGACAGGAATTGGGGACAGAGGATTATTTGCCCATGAGACCAATCACCCAAAAAATCAATAAGGTGGAGCAAAAAGAAAATTTGCAAGATGGAGCAAATGTGACTATTCTTATTAAATCCTAATTAAATTTGTCAAATCAAATACCCGATTACTTAAAAAAACAATAAGGTGGAGTAAAAATAAAATTCTGTTGCCGGGACTTGAACCCGGGTCTCTCGGGTGAGAGCCGAGTATCCTAACCAACTAGACTACAACGGATTTGATGTACTTAAAACCAGAACTCAGATAACTATACTAATATATTCTATCTTGCTCCAACACCAATTCATTGTCATAATTTCATGTGTTTTTTTTTTTTTTGGTATGAATATAATTTCATGTGATAAGGATCCCACTTAATTACTCCATAGAACCCATAGTGCAGTGGGATAGTGATTGGTAAATAAGTTTGTTTTTGACAAAGCCAACACAAAACCATCCACCAACTCTAGATGGTAGAATAGGAAAAATTCGCTATGAGACGGTACTTGTGGATACCTGTGAGACATGAATGTCTGCGGACCTACTCTGCAAGTGGGTCCTGGCGTCGAACCCGAGACCTAATATTCCAAGTAAAAAATACTTACGACTACACAAGCATTTCTTAACATATCACGCACCAAGAAAATGATATTCAAAGCAGAGATATGGGCTGACTGGTTAACCAACAAAAGTATAGCAGGACTAAGTACGGAATTCACAGCCATGATTCCAGGAATCTGTGAAAATTTACTGAAGCTTCATTGAATTTATAGCCACTCGAAGAGCTTGAAGACGCACGCAGTTTATCACAACACGAGAGCATATTTGTTTATCTGTTTGCTGCCGAATAGTAAAGTGGACATCGAATTTGGGTGGAGGGAGTAGCATATATAAAAGCATGAACCTCATACTATGGATGCTTCTTATATATAAAGAAAATACAATATCAGATCTATGAAAAATGATATCGTTGGAAAAAAAGAAAAGAAAATAATCTATTAAAAATGACCAGAGAAACAACTCTTGCTTTATATATACTCCTTGAGGTACAACATTTCTGAATTTTTCCCAAAAAAAAAGAAAAGGGAGGAAATGTGTCTAGATAGCCACCTATGGCAGCTAAAAATATCTGTTAGTGTTAACAAAATCCTCACTCTTGAACCTCCAGATGATTTCAGGCGTAAAGATTTCGTCACTGCATCAGCCATTTTACTTGCTTCATAATGCAAGAACTCCAGAATCTTTTCGCGCTTTTGCCATAATACAATAATCTGCCTCTGATGCCAAACAGACTGCGATAAATTATTAAGAGAACTGTAGTTTTACTATGTGCAAATCAAAACATATTTACGTGGAAAAACCATGGCAAAACGAATGCTAAAACTAAGCATCCCATCAAGAAATTACACAAGGGTTGTCCCTGCCAACATCTTCTTGTTTCTGAAACATTAGCATTGGTACCAACTAATCTGTTTTCGTTCCACACCTCCATAAATCTGTTATCACTAACTCCTGTAATATTATTTGCAGGCAACCCACAAATTTCGCATGATCTGCGTGGTAGAAAATGAAACTGATTAATTCGTATGTCAACGACAATCAATACAAAAAGACAATAAACCTATAAACTTTTGCTCATCTAGTTAGGGAAGGGGGATAGACGGGAACTGAAGATCTTGAATCGCATACCAGAAAGGATAATAAAAGATTAAGGCATGTTTACGTCATGAATGGAAGTCGTGATCATAATAAGGTTCAATCAGTCAATAGAAATCGAAGCTATTCAAAATGGTTCAACAAGAAGGAGCTTTGAAATAACTAGGTGTTATACTATGACTCCTCTTTCAAAGCAAGTAAAAGAAACTTCTGATCTGATTTTAGTTGTATAGAAGATAAGAGGTCGCAGGTGAATAAAATTGTGACGCAAAAATCTTTAAAAAAAAAATGAAAAAGAAGAAAATTGAAAGAGGAAGGAAATACTTGATTGAAATCTATAATTCAATTATCCCCACATGCCATAAGTCTATTATAATGGCCTCGTCTAGCAGAGAGTAGCGCCCTGCCATAGTCACGAGTCTGTTTATGGTCGCAACTGTTGTCATAGTTAACAAGGTTGCAACTTCCACCACAAGAATGGAGAATCAACTAAACCACATAACTAGTTCTAAGATGTAACACAAACAAATGAATGTTCAGTATCAGCAGTGGCCACAGCTATAGTAACTTTCTTGTAAACGATGATTTAGGAAACCGGTGGATATATACTCGTGAATAAGGATGACTTAATGTGTGGCAACCGATTAGATGTTCTGTCGCCTGATGTACAACAAAGCCAGCTATTCATGTGCATCAACTAGATTCCATAACAAAAGTATGGTGAACAGATTAGATGTTCTGTCGCCTGATGTACAACAAAGCCAGCTATTCATGTGCATCAACTAGATTCCATAACAAAAGTATGGTGAACAGCATAAAATGTAAATATCCAATAATAAGTACTAGTAACTGAAGAAAAATACCAAGGAAATATAGAATTGGTCCCAAAGAAAATGATAATTTCGCATAATTTTTAAGCCACTGGTCATGATAACAATGAATTTTTTTAGGAAATTTGCAATCTGAGTACATGCTAATGAACTTGGTTTACAGGTTCTTCCATCTAGAGACAAAAGTTGCAGCATATTAGGGAGCCCTTATAAGAAATACAATGCTTATACTCTTTTGAGTATATCTCCTGCTAATGAAGTTGATGCAAGTAGAATCTAATACACAAAGGGCAATGTTCCCCTTTCAGCTGGGGAAACTACATTCCCCTCCGTCCTAAATTGAATGTCCACTTTCCTATGCAAAATGAACAGAAAAGCAGACATTCAATTTTGGACGGAGTGAGTATTTCCTATATATGAAATATGGAACATCCATTGGAATACATTTCTGCAAGACAATCAAGTACACCTAGAGGCAAATAGTCTAGCCAAGAACTCCAAAAGATCAACTGATAAAACAAGTAATAACATCCCAGAAGAATCACAATAATCAACACAAGTACAGGCTAGTGCAATTAACACAAGACTTCTGACTCAGAATCATAGGTTTCAGCGCGTAAAAAAAAACATATGCTTCAATATCAAAAGTAAATAAATTCTCATGATTTACCTAATTATTTATGCCCAGAAAAGAAAATTCCCTAAAGGGATATATGATTGACAAAAAAAGTAAAAAAAATTACCTATTTCCTCTTAGCTTAAACCAAGCTTCAGCACAGAGAGTATGAGCAAAACCCAATTCACCTTTACAAGCACAACCAAGTTCTATCAGAAAATCCACCATTTCTTTCCCTTTTTCTTCCAATGGACTACTCAAATGGCATATTCTGCATACCCTTTGATCAAAAGATTCTTCAGTTGACTTTTCATGATCAATATTTCCATTCTCTGCTGCCCTTTTAAATTGATCTGAATTTTGATGATCATCCTCTTCCCTTATTGTAATTCTAGTTTCTTGATCATTAATTGAAATTGTTGTTGGATTTTCATTACTCTGATGATCACTCAATCTTTCCTCCATAAGAAACAGAATTTTTTAGTCGAAACCAGGATGTCCACTGCCCGCAGCCGTGAATAGATTAACAAACTAGGAACAAGCCCAAGAAACGAAATTGTAAAGTTTCTATCTTAGATTAGGTAAGGTAAAACTGTGCAATTATTAGATTAGCTGCACATAGAAGAGTTCCTTCAGATTCAAGGCAAGTCTTGGCTACTCAGGACTTGACACGTGGAGTGATGAATTGAAGCATTTAATAAGAGGGTGGCACAACTGTGGGTTTGGTTTGGGTTGTTTTCTTTGACTCGCTCTTTCAATTCACTTATTCCTATGTGAATGGTGATGAGTACCACGGCTCCTATGCTGAATAAGAAAATTCAGTATATACGGGAAAAGTTGTCAGTCATTGAATTTTGTATTTTTTGATCCAACGGATGTATCAAAATAGGGGTATTTAGGAATAAACTTTGAGCTATTTTTTCTTTTTTTTACTTTTAATTGGGAGAAGATTTTTTTGGCGGAAAAATGAAATTTTGAAAAATATGTGTTCACTAATAAAAAATATGTGTTCATAATCAAGAACATGTGTTCACTGCACAAAAACACATGTTCATTAATCGCAAATATATAAGAACATTTGTTTAATGAACATGTGTTCTCTGACAGAAAACATGTGTTCACAATATACAAGAACATGTGTTCATTGCACAAAAACACGTGTTCTTGTAGAAATGTACATTTTTTACTTTTCTGCCGTTTTCTCTCACCTCGGTAACCCAACCGATGTGACGGTTGCGTGTTACTTTTTGCTGTTATTATTATTATTTATTTGTGAAATTAGAATTATTAGCCATTTTTGTCACCAATGTTGTTTGAAACAGCCACTTTTATCCTTTTTTCAAATAAAATTCTAAAAAAACATCAAAATTGATAATGTGGCAAAAAACTATCATAATACCTCTCTCCTGCAGGGGTAAAACTGGAAACTTATTGTATGAATGGCAGTGACGGATCCAGAACTCGACATCGGTGGGGTCGTGACGATTCTAGAAGGGCCCGAAATTTTTAAAAATACTACATATGGTAAATTTTAGTAAATTTTATATGTAGTTTGGAGTATTTTATCAAGTTCGCCCCCCTCTCCAAATTTTTTTTTTTGTATTTTGTCAAACAATATACAGCATAAAAAAATGACTGAGAATGAGATGTCTCGCGGGAAGGAATTGAGACTTGAGAGTTGAGAGACAAGACTATTTTTTTATTGAGAGCAACTTGTAAAATATCCCGCGAAGCGGGAAAAAAAAATTCACTGGGGTCAAATGACCCCAGTGACCCTTACCTGCATCCGTCACTGATGAATGGCTATAAGTTTCCAGTTTTACCCCTGCAAGAGAGAGGTATTATGATAGCTTTTTTCCACATTATCAATTTTGATGTTTTTTTAGAATTTTATTTGAAAAAAGGATAAAAGTGGCTGTTTCAAACAACATTGGTGACAAAAATGGTTGTTTCAAACAACATTGGTGACAAAAATGGCTGAAAAAAGTTAAAAAGGATAAAAGTGGCTGTTTCAAACAACATTGGTGACAAAAATGGCTAATAATTCTGTGAAATTACATATGTATCCTTTTAACCCTCTTTTAAATCTCAACTGTCGATCCTCTTTTAAAATGAAATCAACGGCCCTGGTTGTGTCCCGCACGTGCGAAACTTAGACTGTTCCGCACATGAGCCGGACTGGGTGATGAGTTATATCTGTTCAGGTGTGCGGAACTGATCTTAATTGTCAAATTAAAATAATTTCTGTGACCAAATTTCTTTTGATGAAAAAACAGACTTATTTTATTTTTAAATGTTAAATTAAAAAATTAACTGTTACAATTTATTTCGTATGTATAAAACAAATTTGCACCAGAGCTGGCAAAAGGCAATACACCCTGTGATTATTTATTATAATCTCTAATTCCGTGGTCAATTCCCGTATCTCCCCTTGTGGGGTAAATAAATTCTCCTCCTTGTGAGGCTAAATTCCCTCCTCAGGCATGGGGCATACTACAATCTCCCTATTTAGGGTACTCTTCGCTCTTCCCCTTCGGGGGCAATCGCCTTCGGGCGTCAAAAAAAAAAAAAAAAACTCTCTATTTTTCCTAATTAAAGAAAAAAAGAAGCCTTATACTGTCCTTGGGATAACGTGTAAACAAATCCTATCAAATTTGAAATATAATTGAAAATGAACCCTATAAGTTTCAAAATCTTCTTAAATTTAATTTTTATTCTCTTCCTAATTCGCTTTTTTTTTAATTTTTTTTTGTCCAATGCTGAATATTCACCGCGAATAACAGAATTGAAATAGGAAGTTAATGGAATAGTAAATTTTTATAACCAATGAGAAAAATCTTTACCATCTACTTTGGGAATATAAATTTACAAAAAAATGAGGATAATAATAATTGGGAGTATAAGTTTGCAATTGGGATGTGCCCGACAACTGAGATTGGTTCAGCACTTTAAGTGATTACCACCAACTACAAAAAAATTACAAACCCATAACGCTCATAGGTTATGGTAGTGCCACAAGACTGACTAATTCAAGACGATGAAAAGGGAAAACGAAACTTTGGTCACTGGTCTGTTTAGCATAATTGAATGTGAAGAATGGTCAGATTAAAGTACAAGTAGTAACTGGAAACCGACTAACCAAGATCTATATACAGGAAAGACGAATCCAATCAGCGGCTGACAATTAGCTAGAGGAGCGCGTGCTGGAGAGGAACTGATTGCGGAAGGCTTGCTGTTATATATAAGACGGAAAGGAGCTTAATACTGAAGGATACTAACTTAACGTTGTCACCTTAAAGGGGTAAGTACTGAGGAATTTTGTATTATTGCAATTCAATATCTTCAGAGTTCAGATGAACACCAATAAATAGAAGTTGATTGCACAAAAATGTGCATGCATAGTCAGTCAGCCAGAACCATCTTCCATTTCTGCAATGTGAATAAAAAATATAATTATGATCCTATTTAAAAAAAAATTATAATAAAGAACGTTTATGGGAAGGTAACATAAATTACATGCATTCACAAACAAGATAGGGTAAGGCAAACTTCAAAAGCATAAATTTATTTTCTGAATATTCAAGATAGTCCGATCAGTTCTGATATCTTCCAAAAGCTTAACAGAAGAAACATGTACCATTTATAGCTTCCATGTTATCTTCCTTGTAAACACCAAGGGGTGACCCATGAACGGATAAAAGCATTTCCCCGGGCTTAGGGATCCTTAAAGTTTTGGGCGTCATACCAATAGACAGCCTTTGATCAGCTACCTGCAGTTGGTACAAGTAACTTCAGCTCTCTCAAAATCTTAAGCCGCAAACTGGCAACATTGAGTTACAAAAAAGGAGGTGCAAAGAATGGACAGATAGAATTTTGGTAACAAGTCACCATCGCAAGGCTCTTGAACATGCATGTGATACCAAAGCAGAGATAATAGTGTCATTGATTTACCCTTTTCCCCTCACAATCTGACCCCCCTCCCCCCACCCACCGCGGGGGGCATCCCACCTTCCCTGAATTTATTAGATGAAAAAGTTGAGATGCAAGAGCATCAGTATATTTTCAAATAAGGAACATACAGGTACATCATATGCACTGCTACAGAATTAAAACCAAGTTTTTTCCCACTTCAACTTTTCTCTTTTAGAAGTTCATTTGCTAGAGATCTGCAGTTCTCCAAACCCTCAAGGATGTGTTGAGATGCAGGGTTAAATTGGAAGGTGTTAAACATTCAAACATTCTCCTAATAATTTCCCAGTCAAACGAGAACATTCATTTTGTCATGGAGGGAGTATTCCAGAAAAGCGGAAGTCTGCATACTTATCCTAATGAAACGGAAATATATATATATATATATATATATATATATATATATATATATATATATATATATATATATATATATATATATGCACAAAAGAGAGCAGAGCACAACTACATGGCTAAAGGAAGCACATCCAAAGTATTTTAGAGATACATACACCAGGAGTTTGAAACTTGTCCTGCCGCTCAAACATATGTGTATTAGATGGCTCACCCAAGTCCTAAGAGGAAAACAAAGGAAACAAGCAGGTCAGACCAAGTATTCTTTCATCTAAGCATTAACAATGTTCAACCATACGATCAGAGAGAGGGGGGAGGGGGGATGGGGGGATGATAGCATTCAAAAAAAAAGAGAAGTTAATGTTACAAGCTGCATAAGAACTTACAAACCCCCTGATCAGCAGAGTATCAACACCAAACATACTTGTTTTCACTGGCCATGAAATCAAAAGTATAATCAGATCAAGTCAAAGAAGAAAGACTCAGTATTTAGACTTAAAAGAAGTTCAAGAGAGAAACTCATAACTATCACTTCTATTTGAAAACTCAAAGCCACAAAGAGAAGGCATTGCATTAGGGAAATCCTGGTAGAACATAGACAATCGGTGCAGCAGAGAAGTATGTATGTTTTCGTCATCAGCCTGTTCCATGTATAAGCTACCATCAACATCCTTCCAATGTACTTCATACTTGCTGTCATGTTCATCTTTCTTGACAGAAAGGTTTGGAAGGTTTTCCTTGAAGAATTGCGTTACAGGAACCTGAAGTTGTTCCTTCTGGAAAGATGAGCGGAGCAAATGCAACATGGTCACCAGTTGTTCAGTCTCAACATCCCGTAGGGCCCTGATTGCAGTGACTTGACGTTCAACTAGAAGGACAATGTTATTAATAAGAAATAGGTTTACAAAAATGTACTAAATCTCTCAATTTCAGTTATAAAGAAAGTAAAATTCCACAAGGATGAAACTCCAAAGACTGAAAGGGAAAACCATACAGAAAGGACATGGCATCACTACAGAGCCTGAAAAGGGCCAGGTACATGCAGCCTTAGGAGACTGCAGTAAAGGCGCTGCTTTGGGTTATTTAAATGTGACCTACCTCTCCAATGGAGATACTTCAGTGTCGTGCTAGGCGAAAAGAAATGTATAAAGTCTATAGGTAACTTATTATGAGTTACTAGGAATGTGAAAATGCCCCCATTGATAAACCATCAGTTCCAGAGCAATTTTACCACAAGCTCTCAGATTAGTAAAATCCAAGCACTCTTAGTTTGCTGGTAACTTAACACAAACAAGACTATACAGATTTCCATATCAGTTGGAGCAAAAAGGAAACGTTTGTCCTGACTATCATGCTACAATTTAACTTTGTTTTCAGTGCAAAGGAAAATTCAACTAGCAAAAAGGAATTGCTCGCAAAAAGTAAGTTCCTTGACTAGAAGCAACCAGCCTGATGTACAAAATGATATACAATAAACACTCAATCCTTCAATTAGGGTTCTTGGTTTCTAGGAACTTCAATTCCGTTTCTTACTAGTCAAAAAGATAAAAACTTTATTATTTCTTCTCATACTGTTTCAAGAATACACATAAAATACTCAGCAAGGGAAAGACTACGACACAAATAAAGTACCTACAGGATTAACAAAGTACCTTCTTGGTCATTGGATGCATCTTCATTCTTATCTAGCACATCCTCATCTTGAACTGCATCGTCCACAATGCTTGCATTTTTCTTAACAGGATTCCTACCTCTTCGCTTTGCCATAATCAAATCATCAATCAGCCTATCACGAACCAATAACAAAGGAGAAGTTTCAAAAAATGGAAGCAGGTATTAGTACTACAGATTTGAAAAGTAAAAGCGGCAAAACATTTTTCTCTTCAATATCTCAAGATTTTACAAATATACACTGAAATTATCCAAAAGCAGGTAAATAATCTTACTTATCCCAGCAACCACCAGGGAAATTACTTCGAAAGGTTCGTGTTTTTTTTTTTCAAAATTCTAACCACTGCAAAATATCAACTTCAAAACACTTAAACAATAAGCTCCAAAAGTTTTAAAAAAGACAAAGAAATCAGAACTTTCTTCTCTTCAATATCTCCGAATCTTATGAAGATACACTGAAATTATAACCGAAAATAAGTTAAATAATCTCAGCTCTCCGGCAACCATTAGGGAAATTACTTTACAAAATCAAAACTTTTATCCTATTAAAAAATTTTAACAGCTGGAATAGCAGCAAAGAATATTACTTGGAAAGACGAATTAGATCACCCAACTCAAAAAGTAAAACAATAAGCTACAAACTTGTAAAATAAAAATCAGAACTTTTTTCTCTTCAATATCTCCATATCATATGAAGATATACTGAAATTATAACAAAAATCAGTTATCCAGCCAAAAGTAGGGCAATTACTGCAAAATGTCTTCATAAATCATAATAAGAGCGGTTCGGATACTCTGTAACAGTTCAATTATTTTATTCATATATTCTAAACCAAACAAGTTAAAATCTAAGCATTAAAAATGCGAAAAAAATAATGACATTTTTTTTGCCGCCGCTGGTGGTGCTCTGCCGGTGTCCGCCGCGTCGGCGATGGACGTTGGAGAAAGAAGAACCGCACCGCTGCTGTCGCCTGTTGTCGCCGCCGTCGATGGTGGGAGTGGAGAAGGGTAGTGAAGAAAGGGAACACAGAGTCCGGGAGAGAGATTGCAGGTGGTTCAATTTCATTTAAGAAATAACAATAAAAGAACATGAGAAACAAAGAAAAAAGTGTGTTTGAATTTTTATTTTTCTAAGAAATTTAAATTAACAAGAAAATGGAAGAAATTTAGTTCTCATCATTTAAATTAACAATTTCTTAGGAGACGGCAAATTAGTTTTTTTTTTGTCGATTTTTCAGTTTTTTTCTTTTTGCAAGGATTTTCATCTTTAATGGAGGAGATTTTTTAACAAGTTTTTCTGCAACAAAATTGAAATATAAATGCAAAATTGCTTTGATTTAAGGTTTTTTCAAGGAGTTTTAGAATCTTAAAAACAATACTTTCATCTTTTACTCGTAAGGTTTTGTATAGTTAGCTACTTTAATTTTTTTTTTTTTTTTTGCTTGGTAAAAAAGAAGAGTGAATATATCAGACTTAATTGAACAAGTAGCGCAAGCACTGGCCCCATCATAGAAGTCGGCAGCACCAGCCAAGATTCAAACTCATAACCTCAATTTTACCAAACCAACTGGGAGTAAGATTGGAACCATGTGGCCATCACCCTTATTGGAAGTAAATGTGTATTTTTTCTTATTTAATTGAATTGATGCTTTGTTCAAATAACTATTATACTCTTCCAGTTACTGCTCAAAATTAAATAGTTGCTAAAGAGTTTTTTTTTCCTTCTTTAAGGAATACAAAAATACTTTGTGCTATGGTACTACAAACGCAAGGTTTTGAAACCCGGATCGGGCATCCATCAGAAAAAAGTTAATGGGTCACGGGTCACTGGTTGGACCGCCATCTACCCATTCATCAACCCGGTGACATCATAAATATTAAAAAATATATAATATATACTTATTAATAAAAAATAAAATTAATGTAAAATTTTCCAAATAAACATCTTATTGATATAAATATTTTGTAAGTTGGACCGGAGCAGAATGTTCAAGGCCCAAATCTTCTACAAATATATATATATATATATATATATATATATATATATATATATATATATATATATATATATATATATATATATATATATATGGATCAATTCTACAAATATATTACATAGACGCAGGTGGGCTTGAGCTCACCAAGGTTGGTGGGCTTGCTAGCCGTGACCCACCCAAGACAAAAGTAACAGGCTGTGGCCCACCCAATAAGTTGTGTCCCAACCGAGACCTCCATTCCTTTTTTTTATACAGAAAAATTAAAAAAAAATGCATTTTGTGACCCGGCCAGTTTTTCCAAAACCGTTTCGGTTTTCGGGTCGACCGACCTGATCAAACGGATCAGTGAAATTAGAGCGATTTTTAGCGTGTCCGGGTTTTGCCACATAACCGGACCGCCCGGAGGTCCGGTCGACGGTCTGACCGGCCGGTCCGGGTTTCAAAACCTCGTGCAAGCGAAATATTTCTCACTTGTTAATTTTTTCACAGTATCGTTTAAAGGTCGGGCTTCTTTAATTTGGCAAGCTAGACTTAGATGAATGATTGGTGATAATTTGTGAGTTAGTATCTGGAGACAAGTGACTAATCACCCCCACATACTTTTAAACTTCTATCTCCGCCATATACTAATTTATTGAGTATCAAAAAGGCACCTGGAATGTAGATCTATTAAAATGTTATTTCTCCTCCCATGAGATTGATGAAATACTAAAGGTTCCGCTCTATGATATTTGGTCGCCAAATTAATTTTTTTTAGAGGATATACAAAAAATTAACTTTATTTTGATTATCATCTTCAAGTCGATATTAAGAGTCATAAGAAGAAGAATCCTTCATAAGTGATTATTAAGAATTCTAATTATAAGTGATTAGGATCTTTCTTAGACACTCGACGTGGAACTTCATATTTCAACAATATTGATATCTCTAAATGAATGCCTAATAACCATTACAAAAAAGTACTGAAAATTTCTTACACAAACCTCAACATATCCACACTTGAATCAGCCCTTCTCCAATTTTCATTTGGACCCTCCAACCGAAAAACAAAAAAAACCCAAGTCCTCAAGTATCAGTTTTCTAGGATGTAATAACACCAGATATGTCTAGAGATGAAGAACAAATCGACTATCGATCTTCAAATACATCTTCTACTATATTCTTTAGTAGATCAATGATATTATTACACATAGAACGACCCGGGTGATTATTCCAAGCTCATAAATCACTATTGGCCTATAATGTTGCTACACATGGAGAAATATCATTAGAATACTATAGAGTGTACCAAAACATACAGAGTCGAACAAATCTTCAACCTGAATTGAGAAGAAAACTGTGTGTTACCGCGGTCCAGAAAGTTCTATAGCTTCAATAACAAAAGAAGATTCATCATGAACACCACTCATGAAATTCCTAGAGAAACTGAAAGATCTTCTCCCTTCATATTGTTGATCATTACTTGCACTTTGTTGTGATTCATCTTGTTGATGAACAGAAGATTGTCCAGCAATGGCTTCCAAGATTTTCATGACCTCAGACATTTTGGGTCTTAGGTTGGGATTGGATTGTGTGCATTGCAAGGAAACTTCCACTACTTTTTCTAGTTCTTCACCTTCAAAATTTCCCCTTAGATCCCTATCTACTAGCTCTTCAAGTCTCTTTACCTCGTATAAGTTTTTTACCTGCATAATTATCATCAAAAAGCTAGTTAAGTATCTTTTGGATTCTTGTTTTTAGCTTAGTTAGCGCAGCTAATCCGACTCGAAACAATAGACCATGGGTAGGGTAGGGGCAGACGCAAAATCAAACATTTGGTGCTAAAATACAATACTACCATTCTTAGCTCAAATTTCATGGTGTATCATATGCATGAAAACTATTTTTAAATTACAACATATAGGTGAGGTACCAGCACAATTGATAACACTCCCGACTCGAAACAATAGATCCAAACGCCAACATACAAAAGTTTGGGGCCAAAAGTGTATTGCTACCATTCTTAGCTCAAATTTCACTATGTATCATATACATCATACTTTTTTTTTTCTTTCTAAATGAGGGGCCCACTACACATATACGCCAGCCACTGGTCCCATGTTCGACATGCCAATTGTGAATCTAAGAGGGGCAAGGGTGGCGGTTGCCACCAACCATTATTAAAACTCTAGATATTCTATATTTTGAATTTTTTTATCTTTTTTTAGAAATCCTTCAAAAATATGCATTCTCGCCCCCCAATTTTTATTTTTTTTAAAAAAAAAGTCTACTAGAGAACTTTCCCCATTGGATAAGTTTTGGATCCGCCCCGACACGCCCTTCCCCTATAGTAAATGAATAAATAAAAATGATGAACTTCAGAAAGACAAACACTTAGGTAATGCTCAGAAGAAGGGCAACATAGAACTCCTACTTACCCAATCAAGGATCATTCCTTTCTGAACTTGACCATTTCCACCATCTTTCAATCCTGTAATAATTTCCAAAAGCAATATCCCGAATCCAAAAACGTCGGTTTTCTCGGAAGATTGCCCAGTTGAGAGATATTCAGGAGCAATATGTCCAATGGTACCCCGGACTGCGGTTGTGACATGTGACTCCCGTCTATCTAACAGCTTAGCAAGCCCAAAATCTCCTACTACTGCTTCAAAACTTTCATCAAGCAAAATGTTTGCTGCTTTAACGTCTCTATGTATGATTTTTGGATTGCATTGTTCGTGTAAATAAACAAGGCCTCGTGCAGCTCCAAGGGCAATACGCATACGCTTGCTCCAATCTAAAGATGGCTTCTCCTGGCCAGTGTCTATAAAATCAAAATGACAACTTACTTAGTCTGAAGGAATTATGACAATTAGAAGTTGAATTCAGAAATTACCTCGTAGTCTATCTGCAACACTTCCATTCGGCATATAAGGATAAACGAGCAACCTCTCCTCAGGTGTCATACAGAAACCATATACACGAAGAAGGTTTCTATGCAAAGCCAAGCCTATCATCTCAACTTCTGTTTGGAACTGCATTTCCCCAGTGAAATTAGGATCTCGCAATCGTTTAACTGCCACTAATGTTCTATTTGTTGAAAGATACCCTTTATAGACAACTCCAAATCCACCTCGACCAAGTATGTTTTTCGAGCTGAAGTTGTTCGTTGCACTTTGCAGTTCGCGAATTGTAAATCTCTTTAGATGACCAAGGTCAAATTCGCAATCTTGCTGCACTGCATAATCCAGACAATTAGTCTCGTGCAATCTGCTGAAAGTGTACTAATAGCAATAACATTAATTCATGTGAAGGTACCGTATGATGTAAGCAGAAGCCTAGATCGGTACCACTGCAACCAACAAACCAATAGCATCACAGACACTGCAAAAGTGCAACTGACGCCTATGATAACAGACACAATCGATCTACGATGATTGCCAACCTTCCGATATGAACTGCTGTCTGCAAGAAACACATATATGGTAACTTTATCTGAAGAAAAAGAGACTTTTACCGCATGAAAGCCCTTAAAAAGTTGCAAGTCTTTACCGTTTAGTGGTTTTGGAACATCCATACAAATTTCCGTAGAAAATGTAGAGCAGAGGAAGTTGTTACCAGCAACACTGCAACCAAAAGTATCGCATCAAAGGACTAAAAATAAGCAGTATACATTTAGAATGAAGTTGCCACACTGACCATAAACTCATAGGAAATGTTAATCAAGATTCTGAGATATCTACGAAGGAATTGGACACAGCCTAGTAGGCTAAATCATTGAAACTGCTGAGTGGACGAGATTTCTTATTTGATTTTTACTGTTTTATGGGGTGTACTACGGAATATTTCTCAATGTTCTATCATCAAAACTTCTTCTATTACATCTAAATTGGTGCTAATCCAGAGAAAATTCACAATTAAGAAGCAATCATTTGGCACCAGCACACTCACCTGTAATCTTTAGCTAGAATTTTTGGCGTAGGACCACTGAGGTTATTGAACGATAAATCCCTGAAACATGAAATTTTCACATCATGAATGCTGACTGTGGGAAAAGAACTAAGAAATATGTGATAGAAAAAACGTACAAGAAAGAAACCCCGGCAAGGTTTGCCACAGGTGCAGGAATTTGACCGGACAACTTGTTTTTGCTAAGTCTCCTGCAAGCTTGTCATGCCAGAAGATTAGACATACTCGCAATGGAAGCAAATTTAATTTGCAATTAATATGTAAATTTACACACAAGTAGCTTAGATGTTTCAGCTGACCCAAGGAACCGGGAATTTCACCAGCAAACTGATTTCCAGATAAATCGAGTGTTTGAAGTTCTGAAAGCTTTCCAGTCTCAGCAGGTATATATCCAGATAACTGGTTATTCTGCAACAGCCTACAAGAATATCAATCCAAGATTATAACTCGAATGCAAATATTCGTTGCTGTGGTTATGCTTTTATTCGATATATATGTCCAACAAAACATAAAGATTTCTATGACATTGAAACAGAAAACGCAAGGTTACAGATATTTATGGCCTAAGACAACTATTGACTGTAATCCACTTGTAGAATGTTTTGGAGCAAGAACCGATTTCTTCATATTACATTTGAGAGCCCCAAAACCAGTTAATTTACTTTTCTTGGAGAATATCACATTGAGGTGAACAAAAGATTAATTTTATCTAAATATGATTTCTTGGTTTAGGCAAAAACAAACTATTGACTAAATTGAGATAAGGATCAACTAATTGAAGCATAAAATTCAATCAAGGAAACCTAAACATCATGAATTTCTTAAAGCACCACAGGGATGTATTAATAAAGAAAATTCAATCCTTCAAACTTCCAAAGACTATGATAAACTTACATTAATCGTAAGCGAGTTAAGTTCCCAATGCTTGGCGAAAGAATACCAGATAGTCCCATACTTGCCATTTCACTGCAAAGTATAACCAGAACAGGATTAAGCTGGAAAACTAAAATGTCCGAAACTGTCAAAGAAGGTTAGCGCAGTTAGGGAAATTGATATAACTTACAGAGAAACAACAAAGCTCTCATGAGAGCAACCAACCATGTTCCAAGTACAAGGGTCTACAGAATTAATATCCCATCCATCTAATACATGATATTCATCTCTCATCTTACTCTTCATAGACATCAATGCAGCTACTGCTCGTGTATTCCAGGAAATAACAATTAGTACTATAAGATACTAGTAATACAATATAAAAGAACAAAAGGGATCATCATGCATATTAAAAAAAAGATTGAAACTTTTTCTTTTTTTTAGTTCAGTACTTCCGACTCAGAACCATTATAAGTCTCAAGTTCGACAACCCCTCCCGGGGTTAATCAAGAAAAGAAAAAGAAAGCAAAAACACAAAAAGCAGCATTATCAAGTTGAATCTTGTCAATGACAGCTCGGACAGTTGGCGTAGTACTTCCAATTTAGAACCATAAGTCTCATTTTCGACAACCCCTCCTCGGATAATAAAAGGAATTAAAAAAAAAAAGGAAAAAGAAAAAGAAAAATTGAAGCTGACCTTCAAAGTTAACACCTTTAGGGGAAAGAAGGCTGTCTGATGCACTAATTCTAGCTATCCAAAAGAAACAGAGTGAAAGAATCAACATTGCATTTCCCATTGGACCCCTTATAAGATTTCTGCAAAGAAATGCTGCTCTTTCCCCCCTTTATTGTTCTGACACTAAAAATCCTTCTTTTTTAGTTTACACTCCATAGTCAAAGTATATCAAAAAGCAGTTGTCAATAACCAAGAGAGAATGGTTAAAGTAGTGGGAGAATCAAGAATGCAGAATCCCATTTGAGAATTAGTCCTATTTTTGAAGTGAAGTCACAAGAGAGAGAGAGAGAGGAGGAATGGGATTTCAGCAGCTGAAACTACTCCATATTGAATGAAAATCTATTTAGAGGAGTCTAGACTCTAGTTTTTTTTTTTTTTTTACGGCCTCACGAGAGGAGGAGATAGTAACTCTAGAAAGGAAGTCAAATTAAAGCACGCTCTATGCATGGAAAGAGTATCGAACCCACGACCTTACGGTCGTGGGCAGACCCTCCACTGGGCTAACGAAACTTTGACGTCTAGACTCTAGTTATTTTATGTTTTTTACTAAAGGAGTTCCCTAAGGAGTAAGGACCACATCCCTAGGCTGCGTGAATGTGATAAATCGCGAGATATGTTCCAGTGGAAAATTTACTATTACTCCATCCGTCTCAAGTTATCTGTATATATTTCTTTTTTAATATATCTCAAATTATTTGTCAACTTTTTAAATTAATAACTCATTAATGATGATTTTTACAATCATATCTCTTACATTAAATATTCGAGAGAAAATAAAGAGAGAAAAGAAGATACTATAATTAAATTGGAAGTAACATTAAATATGGGTATGTTTGACATTTTATCATATCCCACAAAATTTGATGAAATCTTAATTCTCGTACAGTATATAAAGTGAACAGATAATTTTAAATGGAGGGAGTATAATAGTTCAAAAATAATTAATTTCTACGCTTAACAAAAATTAAAAATCCCACACTCTCAATTTAGATAAGGAAGACCTTGTTTGTCATGATGGTCAATTATTTATTTGTTATCCGCTAATAGCAAATTGCAATTTTAGTGTATTATCTTGAGCTAGAGTTTTGTTTTTTTTTTTTTTCCCTGTTGAAGTTGTGATATTTTATTTTTTTGGAAGCGGGGGCCACAACGGTTGACATTTTATTTGCAGGTTTGACATTTTCTTTGCTATACTATTTCATGGGAGAAAATCGTCAATTTTAGAACTCTGTTCCTTCTATATTTTACCATTAGAAATGTACTACATGTCTTACTTTTTTTTTGACGCCTGAAGGCGATTGCCCAGAAGGGAAAGAGCGGAGAGTACCATTAATAGGGAGATTGTAGCATGCCCCATGTCTGGGGAGGGAATTTAGCCTCACAAGGAGGAGAATTTATTTGCCCCACAAAGGGAGATACGGGAATCGACCACAGGACCTCCATCCCGTGGCCGGGTAGCCTTACCACTTGGGCTACTACATGTCCTACTTAAAGAATAAGAAGTATGAGAAAAGAGAAATTATGAGCATATTACAATACATGAGGTAGTTGTGTTAATTTCGAAATAGACGATTTTATGCCCTATTTCATTGTTAAGAATTAAGATATTATTGAATCAATTAATTTAATTGAAGTCGATTTTAAATAACATTTTAATTCGTCAGATAATAATTATTGCAACAATATCACTTTTATATGAAACAAGATTCAGAATTCAAAATTCTTACTACCAAGACAAAAACCGCCACAGCTATACTATTTCCATTGCTGTTGAAATTGTGGTATCCTATCGTTTTAGAATCTAGCTGGCCATTATAAAATCAAAAGTCCCTTAACTCAGTGGGGCAAGGGTCTGCCCACGACCTAAGTCGTGGATTCGATACCTTCTTCATACATGGGGTAAACTTTAATTGTTTCTCTTTCTAGAGCTTTTTTTTCCTCTTGTGAGGTGTTCTCTTCTCCCCTTATAGGGCTAACCGCCCATCCGGATTTAAAAAAAAAAAAGAATCTAGCTGGCCATTATAAAAAATTGTACAAGGCCAGTAAATTACTACTCACTTCATCCCAAATTATTTATCCACAATTTATTTGTAATATCTCTCAAATTATTTGTCCACTTTTAAAATAAAGTGTCTATTAATAATAATTTTTTCAATCATACCTCTTAGATTAAATGTCGGAAAGAGAAAGAGATAGAATTAAATTGGGAGTAAAATTAAATATGATCATATATGACATTTTACCATAGTCCACTATAAAATTTAGTGAAATCTTAATTCTCGTAAAAAAAATATAAAGTTGACAAATAATATTTTTTCTTTTTTTAAATTTTTTTTGGGAAGGAGACCTACCTATCTATCATAAGAAAATATGGGGATTCAAAAAGAGGAGAAAGAATTTAAACTCATTACCTCTATGTTATGAGATATCCGTCTTAACTAGGGGTGTCAATCGAGTTATGTGAGCTGAGCTTGGCATAGCTCACGCTCAACTCACATAAAAATTGAAAAGCTCACGCTCACGCTCAGCCCGGAAAAGCTCATAAACCTTGAGCTCACGCTCAACTCACATTTTAACACGAGCTCGAGCTTAGCTCACGAGCTTCCCAAGCTCATTTATATCAGCGAAAAAAACGAAAATCCTGCCTCAAGAATAGTATAATACAATGAGCCTTAAAATTAAATTTGGACAAGAATACAAAAAAAGAAGCAAAAGAGACAAAACGACATAAATATATAATAGGATTTGGATTAATTATCCATTGATACAGAATAAGGATGACTGATGATGGTGATGGAAGATGATGAGTCGGTCTCGGTGAATACTGAATAGGATTTTGTGAAGGAGAGAATAATTAAATTGTGGTATTGAGTATTGAGTTTATCAATATATTATAATAATAATATTATTATTATTATTATATATATATAATATTTTAATTATATTATTAATCTTATTCGGGTTCGAGCTTTTATCGGGTTGAGTGGGGTCAAGCTCACGCTCAACTCACATAAGAAGCGAGCTTGAATATTAAGGTCACGCTCACATTTTTTCGAATTATGTGAGCCGGATTCGGGCCACTAAATCAATGCATATCTGGCACCGAAGGAGAAATACATAAAAAAGAAACTCGTAAGTGATGGAGTTTTGAAAGGCACCAAAAGTGGTATCTCGAGATTTGAAGAAAGCAGAGCTGGTCCCCTTTGTCTTTAGTTTAAAGAACGGCTCAATATCATTAATTAAACAATGTGGGGCCTATATTTGTAATGCCGGATATCACAAGGCAAATCACTGCCCATTTGAAACTAGTCTAAATTTTGTACGGAATATGTATTTTTTGTACGTGTAATAGTGCGGATATATTTATATTTTGATTTTTTAATTTAACGATTGAAAACAAGGTAAATGTTTATTCTTCAATAGGCTAAACAACTTCATTTTTTGTGAACTCTCATTCTAAATGGGATAAGTTGGAAGGTTTAACTAGTATATAAACATGAATCTAAGTATTCATTATCTCTTTGAGATATTTATTTTAGAATAGCGATAACGATCACCAAGTAAGTGATCATAAGTAACAGACTTATAAAATTTGTTCCGAGCATCGAATCGATAATTTTACTTAAAATTTTAATCATCAAATCAAGTGATTTAAAGTTGAGATTGTATTCTAAATATACGTAATGAATACCTCTTTCTCGTCAGTCATGCCTCTCACGTGACTCGAAAATTCCGTGACGGTCTTTAGCTACGATCCCAGCTAGTTGGATTTTATACTTTTTTATCCAACGATCGTATCAAAATAGGGGTATTTTAGGAATAAACTTTGCGTGTTACTTTTTTGTTCGAGAGAGAGAAAAGTTGCGTGAACAAAAACACATGTTCTTCGTTAGAGAACATTTTCTCTAACGAAGAACATGTGTTTTTGTTCATCGCAACTTTTCTCTCTCAACGAAGAACATGTGTTTTTGTTCAGCCGCAACTTTTCTCTCTCCTCCTCGGTAACCCAATCGATGTGACGGTTGCGTGTTTCTCTAACCAAAAACATGTGTTCTCTAAAGAAGAACATGTATTTTTGTTCAGCCGCAACTTTTCTCTCTCCTCCTCGGTAACCCAATCATTTATTTGTAAAATTACATATGTACCCTTTCATTATATAACATTTTTTTTTTTATTTTTTATTGTCAGCCGCAACTTTTCTCTCTCCAGATTTGGACCGTTCAAAATTGCATCCGACGGCTAGGATGGTTCTGCAGGTGCGAAACTTTGGGCGTTCCGCACAGGAGCCGGACTGCTTTCTCGCTAGTAGTTCACTCGGTTTGAGGCTATGCTGGCCTTCAGCCACCTTCAAGTGGATCAATGGACCAGCCAATATTATTATTGCATAGTAATGGTTGGATCAAATGTGCTAAGATCAGAATTCAGGAGATCGAAAATCTCCTTCAGATTAAACATACAACAAATTTGGGTAAGTACCTTGATTTTCCTATCTTTCAAAATAGACCCAAAAATTCAGACTTTTAATTCATTCTAGATAAGGTTAGACAAAAACTTGCAGGGGTAATGGTAGCACTATAAGAAACTGGCATGATGACTGGACTGGCATGGGGCCTCTTAAAAAGCATGTTTCGGGGCCTTTCCACAAGGAGGAAGACAATAGGAAAATAAGGGATATCTTTGGTAATTCCAACAATTGAAATCTCAATAACCTGTCCTTTGAACTACCAATGCATATAAATGATTGCATTAGAGAGATACCTAGACCAAACCGTAGTGACTTGCCTGATCGTAGAAAACGGAAAGATTCGGCGTATGGGGATTTCAATTCTAGAGAAGCTCACTACCTAATTCACGGTGAAGTTCAGGATGAAAATTTGACAAGTAAGGTTTGGGACTGGATTTGTCCTGCTAATTGTAACCAGGGAATCAAAATGTTCATTTGGCTACGTTTTCATAATCGTTTGGCTACTAGGGGCACCTTTATATGAAGCACATAATATCCCTCCCGACGTGTCCACAATGTGTAGCCTCCCGGAAACTATTCAACACCTGCTTTGTGACTGCGGGAAAGCACAAGAAATCTGGCAAAGACTTAAATTGTACCAACATATCCCTGGCATCCAAGGAATCGACTTTGAGTTGTGGCTACAAAGATGTGGGAAGTCCAACATTATATCCCCTTTAACAATGTTCCGTGGGGATGTGTTTTATCTTATGGATGCTGGACTTTATGGAATTACAGGAATCATCAACTCTTCTCCCCGGGAAAACCTTATAATAATCCCATCCAGGACACTATCACCAAATCCACTGAGTTTTATGCATTAGGTGCGGGAGTGTGTGTGTGTGTGTGTGTGGTGGGGGGGGAGGGTTCTAAGCAAACTAAACAAATCTCAGTGTCATAGATTAGACCTCCAGATGGATTATGGAAGTTTAATGTTAATGGTCCATCCATTGGTAACCCAAAATGTGGATGTAGCAGTGGTCTAATTAGGAACAACGTGGGATAATGGATGGCGGGATTTCTCAGGAATCTTGGTAACTATAGAAACAATGTGGTAGAACTATGGACCCTTGAAGATGGTCTCAAGTTAGCTATCAGCATCAAGACCCAAAAGTTAGCTATATAAATGGACGCTAAAGTGGCTATACAGCTTATTCTTCATGCGGATGTTTTTACTCACCCATTATCTGCCCTTATTTCTGATTGTAGGGAGCTACTCAACCTCATACCAGAGACTAGTATCTCTCACATCTACCGAGAGACCAATTCCTGCGCAGACAGCCTTGCCAAAGTTGGAGGACAACATACATCCTCCGATCTTGTTATATTTCACTCTTTACTTCCTTTTGTCACCATCTAATGGTGGGGATATCCGTGGGGATTTTTTTGCTAGGACTATTTGTGATACCTCTATCCATACCCAATATTTTGTTAGTCATATAGTGGCAAGGCATGGACACGAGGTATTTTTAGATATGACTAACTGTAACAACTTTGTTCCCTATCCGACGGGTTAGTTTTATTTTTATATATAATATATTTTATTTCACCTAAAAAAAAAAGTGCTAAGATCTCAAGGGCCTACCAGAAAGAAGGAACAAAAGAAAGTTCTAATAAAAACTCATGAAGAAGCTGTATCCAGACTGTATAGTTTGGAAGAAAGTCATTGAATTAGTTCTGATATATATAGACGACTTTGTGGACTACGGTCTACCGTCCATTATTATTATTATTATTATTATTATGAATAACAACGTCCAGTATACTTATTTGATAATGTTAAATTGTGAACTACAAAATATAAACCGAGTCACCTTTATAATGATTTTTTTAAATAAATTATTCTTTCAAGAAGAGATTCAAGATTTCTCATTTATTTAATCTGTACGAGCGTGAGATTTTTAAAAATACTAATAGATATAGTAAATTTTATATGTAGTTCGAAATATTTTATCAGTTTCGCTCCCAAGATTTTTTTTGCCTTTTTTATATGTAGTTCGACATACTGTTGCAGTTTCGCCCCCCAACGCCAAATTCTTGGCTTCGTCCCTGCATGAAGATATCTCACGGAGGGGTCATTCTGGTATGAAGCCACTTTTGTGAGATTGGCCCCAAATCTCTCTCACATGAGTTCAGGCAAGGTCTACTTACAAGATAGGTCGGGACGATTCTAGTGCCCCGAGATTTTTAAAAATACTACTAGATATAGTAATATATAGTAATTTTTATATGTAGTTCGGAAATTTTTATCAAGTTCGCCCCCAATTTTTGCAGTTTTAATAGGTAGGTCGGCATATTGTTACAGTTTTTGCCCCCCTCCCTCCCTCCCCAAAAGTACAATTCCTGACTTCGTCCCTAAAGATAAGCTCCATCCGAAGTCATGTGAAAAAAATATGGAGCTAATCCAATAAAAGCGGCTCTACCATCGAATTTTTCCTCACGGAGCATCAAAGATTGAACTTGCAGCAGTTGATAGTTAAAGTTCCATATTGGATAGATGTGTCGTAGAGACAAGACTATGGCGAGTTTGTCAATTCCTTGAGGGTCTTAGCCGCATATAGTAAAGGTGATTTACAATAGGAAACTTACTTTCCACACGATGGATTTGAGTGTGAATAAACTATAACGGCATTCAAATTTATTTAAAGGTAAGAAAGAAAAAAAATACTCCTTCCGTTTAAAAATATAAGTCTTTATAAAAGTTATTTTTTATTGCAAAATACATATTTTTTTATAAGAATTATGTGTTTATTTGCTAATTTACCCTACAACATTTTCTCCCTATATTTATTTTGATCAAAATGTGTAGTTCTCATACAACTCTTTATTAATTTCTTTGTTATTTGGAGTATTAATTAAGGGTACTTTAATCATCATAATTAGTATCTTAATTTGTGTTAAAACTTTTAAAATGACTTATATTTTAAACCAGAGGGAGTATAATTTATATTTCTAAGCTTCTAAACAACACCTTAAAACTTCTTAGTGGGGATTTGAAAGTTTTTGGAGTTGCTTAGAAGTGCTCGCTATTGGCTCAAGAAACTGAGTTGTCGGTGCATTTGACTATCCCAAAGATACAACCAAACAACAATGTCTCCCCTTCCCTCCTTTTCTTACAACGAGTTGTTAATCCCGCGTTGCTCGGTTTTTTTTTACTTCATTTCAAAAGATATTATATAAATAATTTAAAGTAAAGTAAAGTTTCATATAAGGTCAACAAATATCTTTTAGCTCCATTATTTTTTATGTGCAGTTACCTTTAATAGATCTAATCATAATTAGGCCACAAATATATGTTAGCTACTTGATCAATGAAACAATCCTTGAAAATAATGCAAAATGTCAAGTTAATTATAACTTTTTTCTCGATGATAGGTGAAATAAAAAAAAACAAAGAGAGCAAAAAATATTAAATATGAACTTTACCTATAAATGATTCAAGCTTTTCTTTCACTTGCAACTTTGACTCACTTGTTCGATGGACTATTTTTCGGAAATACTATTTTCCAACACAATATTTTCCTAAAAATTTCATAAAAGATATATTAAAAACAATTGAAAAGAAATAGATTTCAACCATACCAATTATTATAACGTGTTCTTATTATAACGTGTTCTCATTAATTATTATAACGTGTTCTTATTCCCACAATTTCATTGATACTCTAACTCCATTTAGCATAAATTCTTGATTTTTGGAGTCTTTTTTGGTAAGTTATCTGTCATGCACAAATATCATATTTCATGGAAATATATAGATAAAGAAGAATAAAACTCAAATTACCAAAACAACTCACAGAAATCGGATATTTAAATTCCTCTACATTTTTCATAAATTTGTGAAGAAAATATGTCAATTCTTTTATGGTTAAACTTAATGGTTTCACTGCAGTAAAGAGGGAAGCAGAGAGGCGGAGGGAAGCAGAGAGGCGGCAATGCCAATGGTGGCATCGACAATAGCAAAGTCTAATAGACTGAAGGAATTTAAACTCAAAGACGTCAGGATGGTTGAGGAAGAGAATACGGTTAAATTAAACCTCTTGACATTTAAAAAGAATAAAGAAAGAAAGAAAACTAGAAAATAATGTCATTTAGTGAAGCAAAGTAAGTCTTCAAATTAGTATTAGAAGAATTTAAAAGAGCAATCACTGCTAAAAGCATCCGTCAACGATAAAATGATAAATTTTTGACGAAGTTGCAATTCTTAGGAATAATATTGACATTTCTTCAATTTCAAGAACTACTTTAAACTTTCGAATCATTTTCACGAACCAAATTGAAATTTATCTTGATAATCCAAAATCAATTCTACTTCCCTACTATCCTAAATTTTTAAATACATAATAATTAATAATATTAGGGCTAATAATTTTGTTAAGAGCAAATAGCTTTTTCTACCACAAAACTAGTTACGAGTGCTATATCTGCTACAAATCATGTTTTCGTGTTTTTTCTGCCACAAAACTAGTTACAAAGTGCTATATTTGCCACAAATCGTTTTTCCATGCCTTTTCTGCCAATTCTCTTGTCACTTGTACTGATCGAAGCAAGTTGTATCAGCGGTAAATATTCTTAATTTTGGTGAGATTATAGATTCATATGCATATTGGTGAGAGGAATTAGTTCACATTTGGATTTTTTTAGTGAAAGTGGAAGACCTTTGAAGTTTCCGAATTGAATAAGATTTGGAAGAGTTTTGTTAAATTGAGAGTTTTGAATTGGAGGAATGGTAAAAGTTTTCTTAAATTAAGAATGGGAAGAGTCCCCTAAAAGTTAAGAAGACATTTTGTTTTCCTTCCATTTAACACAAATTAAATTTATTGTGTATAGAATTTATTATAACATCATAGGATCTTAAAAGGTGATAAAAATTAACGAGTTAAAAAAGTTATGAAGTCTAAGAGTTTAGAATAGTATTAAATAGTTAAAGATATTTATAACATAATATGATCTTAAAATGTGATAAAAATTAATGAGTTAAAAAAGTTATGAAGTCTAAGAGTTTCATAATGAGATTCATTAAATATATACTATATAATCATAGTCTATTCCAATTCTCTAAAATTAATAGCATTAACTAAAGTTATTTACTTGATCTCTTAGAATATCTATATTTCTTAGTTATATATAGCTCATGAGTAATAGCCAAACTACTATGACTAAATATTGAGTGACATAGCTATCTAAAGCTTCAATTTATATTATTAGCTATTGAGGCATTGCATTTTAGAGAGTAATCAATGCTTACATTGTCACATTTAAGTTTTTCATTGTACCATGAATCTATAGAATATCTATCACGCTCCCGTCTCCGGAATAGTGACATGGCAGTGTCTTATTGGTCGATGAGACACCAAAGCCCACGATACAAAGATTACTAAAGGAAAGTTCAATATAATAGCAATCCAAATTATGAAATAGCAGCGGAATAAATGTATTACAAATGAAAACGTTCAACGATACTACAAACTAAATTGTTCTAAGTATGAATGAATAAATGAATAGTCTGAATTCTCTAAGAGAAGCTGGTTATGAGTCACTCTTCATAATCCCTTTCCCAAATGCCATCATCATAGTATTTCTCCTCACCTAAATCATCTGCAAAGTAAGATAAAAGCGGATGGAATGAGCTCCGGTGCTCAACAGGGACCAATATTCACAAGTATTAAACACGTAAACACATTCTCGGTTTCCACAATACCCCTTATGAAATAACACAAATCACGACACACTAATCACTAACACAGACATTGTAATACACTGAGAATACACACCACGGTATTCACAATACACTAGACACGAACATGGAAGGAAGCAAAATAGAAAACTGAACACTGTAGGCCGCGAACGAATGCCTCATCCGCAACTTCATTAGCACGAAGACAGTAGGTTATGTTTCTCTCCGAAGTAGGACAATACCTAGGACGAATGGGTCGTCCGAACCCTGCGTAAAACAGAATTTTAAGTGCAAAACATGTACAAAAGTGTACCATCTTGCACCAATTCATTCCCAACACAAAATTCAAGTTATATGACTCAAAACAAGTATCAAATATGACCAAAACATGAAATAACAAGTTGAACAACAATTAAGCCGAATAGTCATGTTCTTCGCATCTAACCGCCTACACAATCGAGTGTATGACAAACATCACGCTTTACCAACACAATACATTCCATCACAACAACGTTTAGACACTTGGAACACCACTACTGTTGTGACACTACATCCCGCCACTCGAGCTCAATCATCTATTCGATACTAATCAACAATGACTGTAACGGTCCTAGTTATAGTCCAAACTAGGACGGTCCGAGAAATTCAACACGTGGGTTCAGTATAACCCCCCGAACTAAGGGTCCAAGGTTTAAGGATCTATTATTTACATTGTATCATCATCCCCCACCAGGGACTCCACAAAACCGTTACAGTCCCAATTATCTCTTCATCGGGTTAAGGCCCATGAAGTTCATTGTTCACTTAGATCACACGGGGTCTTTCACAACACTCTATAATCGAATGAATCCTATTAATCAATCGATCCTAGATAAGAGCTCAAATAGAAGGCGACTACTCGGTCGACCAAAACCAAAAAGGAATGAACGACGACAACCAAATAGGACGGCCAAAGCGATAAACAATTAGGCAAGTTCGTCAAATAGCCAATTACGATCCACGATTCACGTATAACACTTAACAATAAAGAATCACATAATTTCAAGTATAATAAAGCGGTAAATCAATTAACGAATCAGATTATTAAACATTTAATTCAAGACAAAGCAATTTATGCAACAACGAAAGCAATTAAACCCAATTCATGCGATTACTTCGTAATTGAACAATTTATGCGATAATTAATCACCAAACAGTCCCAAAATATAAACCCAACATTACCCACAGTTTATACATGATTAAAGGAAAGAATTATACGATGTAGGGGATCCCTACCTCACGCTTGATAACAGAAATCCCAAAATCTGCACTACCAGTTTTACTCGTGGATCTATAACTTTATGCTGGGAACTCGGAATGACGTGTTGTCTGCGCTCACTCGAAGCTCTTTCGATTACCTTCGAATCGGTATCCTGTGTGTCGAACACGGATAAATGTATCCCCTCAACGGACTGCTCGAAGTTCGGACATATTTCTCTCTTCTCCCTTTCCTTTCTCTATTGTGTATTTTAAGTTTTTTTTGTGAGTGAAGACTCTAAAAATTATAAATGCACACATATAACACGTGAAAAGTCATCTAGCACATAACAATTAATTAATGTCACTTATTATTAATTATTTTAGTTACGAATTAAACACATAAACAAATAATTCATTTAATTCATTTAGGCGAAAGGTCCCGGTTATCACAATCAAATGTCATCACTACAACTTTCTACCCCAACTTAGACCAACTTTATATATTATAGATTTCTTTTGAAGCAATTTACCCCCTTTGTTTTAAATTAGTGCTCTCAAAATCACTTAAAAAAAAATTTAGTTCTTCTGTTCTAATATTAGTGATATTTTTATTTTACATTTTCATATTTTTCCGTATTTAATTTTGATAATTATAAATTGTACTTAAGAGCAGGGACGATTCTAGAGGGGCGACTGCCGTCCGAAATTTTGTAATTTTTATATGTAGTTCGGAAATTTTTATTAAGTTCGGCCTCAATTTTTTTTGTAGTTTTTATAAGTAGGTCGGTATACTGTTGCAGTTTTTCGTCCCCCAACAGACAAATCCTGACTTCGTCCCTGCTTAAGAGACGTGTAGTTCCAGTGTCATACTCCCAATAAATATTAAGGCATTTAAGTCTTTTATAGCTATAATTGTATACAATTTCACAATTTCTTAATTCATATGTTTTTTTTTAATTTGGACAACTAAATTGACAAGGAAAGAGTATTATTAAAGAAAATACTAACTTAAAAGACCCACCAATGTTGTGAAAATCACGAGTTGGATCGTAAAATCGTACGATTCTACGATCCCAAGGGTATAAATCGAGTTAAATCGTACTAAAAATCGCTGGAGGATTGAATCGTAGAGGACCGTCGATCTAGATCGTAGAATCCGGTGCGATTCAATCTTGCCTTATTTATTTATTTTTTTTAAAGGAGGATTAAGAGTGGTTCCCCACTTCCCCTCTAGCATGACTCGAACTCCCGACCTACCGGTTGGAAGTGAAGCGTCTAACCGCATGAGCTGCGCTTCGTTGTCGATTCAATCTTGCCTCTTTTCAACTGGGTCGGTAACGGGTTATCTCAAATAAAAAAATATCCACTTGTATTCAAGCCAACATCTAAACTCCCTCAAGTCTCAGACTCCCAGATTCATCCCTCATCATCGATGTGAGTGGAAGTGGAGATTACATGGAGGATAATAATAACGCCTTGAATGATTTGCTAGATTAGAACATTAGACAGATAGACTTGTTATGAAATTTGTTGGAGTAAAAGACCTTATGAATTGTTCGTTTACTTCCGAAGTTTATCACTTGTTAGTATGCGATTTAATTTCAGTTTGTTAGTTCTATTGGTATTCTTATTTTTTTCCCGTTGAAGTATTGTTATACTTTTTTTTCCCTCAATTGCATATAAAATCATGTCTTATTGACATAAATTTATCATGAAATATTATTTTAATAATTTTATCGGATCTTCCGATCCGTGCTACGATTCTCATGTTTACGATTTTTTAGATCTCTTCCGTTCCGAGTTAAATTTGCGATCTTGACAACCTTGAGACCCACCCACGTGCAGAAAATTTCTTGCATGCAAATATTGACTTTGACTTGTGCACAAAGATATAAATTTCTCTGCTCAACTAGTCTTGTCAGAGAAAGTTCATCAAGTCTTGTCAGAGAAAAATGCTATAAATTTTACATTAATTTTCATTTTTCTATTTATCAAATAATTTTTATTTTAAATATTAATATTCCTAAATTATTTTTGAGATATTACTTTTGTCAAATTAAAATTAATTTAGTGGATTTTGGGCTCTGAGTAGACAAAAATACCTTTAAAACTATGAGCAGAGCACGTAATCAAAAGTAACCGTAAACCACCAAATTTGACAAAAATGACAACTCAAAAGTAGTTTTAAGGATAAATAATTTATATATAATTATAGCATGATTCTCACTTTCATTTACAAAATATATACCCAACAAAACTAAAATGAAGGTTGTGGATGAGGTATAGAAACAATGAAGATGAACAACTTGAAGGAAAACACAATAGATATTGAAGGAGAATAATGATGGATAGCATTCTTTTGCTATATATATTTAGTTTGATCTATAATAATATAATAACAAACCCTACATACAATAATAGACAAGAACCTCAAAAATCAACAATTTTACCACCACTTCCCTCTTGTTCTTTCAGGGCTACTACTTCCACATATCCTTAAACCTAAATTATTGTCGAAAAGCGATCTACCAAATTACACCCAAACATATACATTAAGGAATAAGGATCGCTTAAAAACAAGTGACAAGATAAGACGACGATACATACGAGAGAACATACAGTAAGTAAAGAGAAATAATTCTAAGCAGCCCTCTAGCTGCCTCGGTCTTGATCACCACCGGTCTTAATGATCAAATGGATAGCCTTTTGGTCAGGCAGGCAGGCCTGATTGAGAGATAAATAAAACCCGTCAACATTTCACTCATTGACTAGGAGAGCTCGAGTATGTTGTCTAGTTTATATCATGTTCCCGCAGGATGCATAAATTGGAGACCCATTTGTCTTTTGATGTAGTCTGGAATCAGCCTGTTTATGAGATCCGGAGACGCTCCAGACAACTATATCCGCATTATGAAACATGGTTAGAGAAAGATGTAATAATCTGAAGGAAAAAAATCCGCGGAAAAAGTCACAGTGTGGTCACAGTAAATACCTCTTGTTTGAAGTTGAAGAGGGGCGGCAATGGTCGCCCATTTGGTAATCTGGCATTGGGTTCTCGAAGTTCATTGAAGAAGGGATGCGCACATGCCTCGAGCTGCAATAAGTAACATGGTTAAAATTCATAGCAAAGTACATGGTAAAATTTATGTAGTCCAGCTTTAGTGTGCTTTCTCCCTGAAATGAGCTTCACTCAATGCGCTCACTTCAGGATATAAGCTTCACCAATTCACTACAATTTTAGTAGCATTTGATCGACTAATAAGTAACGAACAATATATGGCTCGAAAAGATATCCAATAAATGCCGTAGCAAATGAAAGAAAGAAAACTCACTGCAGTGCACCGAAGACTTGGAGAATACTGCAATAGTCGAGAGGCGAGATCTATTGCTTCAGGAGGCATCCTTTTGTGGAAAACCTGAGACAAAATGCCAATACTGTAGAAAAGTTGTAGGCATATAGAATGTAGTTTGTTATTGTTCTTATTAGTATTATTTATGTTTTTTCCTTCAAGCGAATCCCCAAGCCCAGAAAAGCTTCGGACCTTTTTAATTCACTTGCAAACCATGCAGGAAGCTCATATTTACCTTCTAAAATCTTTATTTATTTATTTTTAACAGGTCTACCAATCAACCCAGCTCCATAATAATAAACATAAGGCGAAACGTTTACCTTGTGCCAAGGGTGTGCTTTAACTTGAGGAAACCTAAAATCGGTATAGTTTGGATTCATACAACGAATTTCCTCCCGAGTAGGTGTACCAAGAACCTGGGAACAGGATCATATGAACTTTGTAACTCTAAAGCATACTTTCACCATCTTCTAGTACTATCTTATACACGGAGTTCTTACCTTAATAATCTCCACCAATTGGTCAACAGCATTTTCTCCAGGAAAAAGTGGCTATAAAGAATTTGAATCAGGAATGTCAAAGACATGATACAATACGAATTACACAAGACAATAACAACGAAATCTCGGCAAGAGGGAAAAATATTGGGAAAAAATTAATAACCTGGCCTAGCAGAAGCTCAGCAAGTACACAGCCAGCTGACCAGATATCAATTGAGGTTGTATATTCTGTAGCTCCAAATATAAGCTCTGGAGCTCGATAAAACCGTGAGCAAATGTAGGAGATGTTTGCCTCACCCTTCACCTAGAATACATAGTTGCAGGGAACATCAGCATCCCTATAGTTAAGAGATATTACCTCATAAAACTAGCAGAGGGCCTCCAATCATAACATTGAACTGAGCCTCTTTTATGAATTAAAACATAAATTCCGAATACACAATTAAATAAATCATGAGTTGGAAAATAAACTACAAAGCCTCTCTACAATAAGAAAGCATACCATATTGGAACACAATTGGCATTCCATATATATATTTATAAATAAACGAGGACTGACGAAGCTCAATCACATTGCAAAAAAAGAGGGGGGGCAACAAATGCATCACAAGAAGCCGGGACTGACAAAAATTCTCTAACATATCACAGATGTTGAAACTAAGACAAAAGTAAAAGGATTTAGCCAAAAAAAAAAAAAAAAAAGTAAAAGGGAAAGGACTCTGATACTTGGTTCGGGAGCAAATGGCTGATACATGAGTGAGTGATTGCTCAATTAAAGGTATACCAAATAAACTTATATCTTGGTAATATTAATCTTTTGTATGATCTTTAAAGCAAAAGTAGAACTCAAGAACTACACAATTCGACTTTTTCATGAAAGAGCTGCATAGCAAACCAAACTAAATCCTCCCTCTTTTTCTCTTTCTCAATTCTAAACGCATGTGGTCATCCATCCCTTTTCTTCTCTAGCTTTTCTACTTCTTTTTATTTTAAGTTTCCTAGTTGCCAGGTCATTCGTTGTCTTAGAAATCAAAGTAGCAGAGTTGTTTGACCATCTCATACATACTCCATATTCACACGTGATTTTGAACAAAGGATAAGAGTAGATAGAAAGCACTTTATACAAGGAGTTGCACTTACTAGTACTTTTGCACTTCCAAAATCGCAAATTTTAACCTGGTGAGTAAGAGGATCAACCTGTGCAAGAATGACATGATATTAGGAGAAAAAACAGTCACTCCTGATCTACCGTAAGTTAACAAAATAAGGCATACCAGGACATTCTGAGGTTTTAAGTCTCTGTGGCATACATCAGGAACAGTGTGCATATATGCTAGACCTCTGAAAATCTGAAAACTATTTACCGTCAAATTCAAGAAAAAGCATATATACATGTATATAAAAAGGAAGCACAACAGAATCCACGTACTTGATATGTATAAAGTTTGACGTAGATGAGAGGCATTCTCTGGTTGATATTGCTGTAATGCTTCAGAACTCTATACATATTCTCGGGGACATATTCCATAACCAAATTCAGAAAGAGCTCATCTTTAGTCGTAGTTGAATAGAAACAATGCTTCAAAGACACCACATTCGGATGATCCATTGTTCGCATCAACTGCAATTCACGATTCTTATATCTTCTGTCTTGTAAAACTTTCTTTATAGCCACAGTTTCCCCGGTTTCAATGCATTTTGCCTGGTCAACGCAAAAAGTTAGTCCAAAATTTTGAGAATTAACAAGATAACAACATAAATAGCAACAAAACAGCGATACACATACCTGGAACACAATTCCAAATGATCCAGTCCCTACAACCCGCTCTGCCATGTAACTGACAGTCTGCATGAAGCAAAAGTAGACGTTATGCATTTAACTCTTGAGGAAATGAAATCAGCATCAATTAACTTTTCTACAATTATTGTTACACCATTCTCCATGATCCAAAATAAAGAATAGCAGGCGTGAAACAATAGTTAGATATGTAAAAGAATATCATCGATTAAACCCTGAGCGGTTTAACTCTTCCCATGAAAGAAAATTACATAAAGCGTGTCAAGATAAAGTTTATACCTGTTTGGGCTCTCCATTCTTTCCCCCAATGGTAGTGGAAATTATATGACCTGTAACTGCACCATTTCCATCCATGACAGGAGCAGACATCTCCTGTAAAAAGATACAACATCAATACAGTAAAGGCAATAATACTTTGCATTATTTGCATTTCATGAAATATTCCTTTGATTTGGAAAAAGAAAAAGACTAATTTTGACTGGAAAGAAGCTGCAGTAACTAAGTGACAAGATTTGAAGAAATAAATAAGGAGCCACAGTAAGTGAAATATTCAAGAAACATCATAGAGAGGCAAATTATGCAAATGGAATCGCGAAAATGCAACCACCAAACATAAGTAAGAAATTCAGGCCATAAAGAATGTCATATTAAGGCGTAAATTTGGGAAATAATCACAAGAAGATCGAATAAGAACTAAAGAACATAGGAATAAGATCAAGACTCAACTTACTTCCTAACAAAAAGAGCTATGGCAAAACAAATTCAAGTCTCCAAGTTTCACCGGGAGAAAATGTAAAAATCAGCTAGGATCAGTTCAAGTATAAAACATATCCTCAAAGCAAGTCCTTTTGCCCAACCTCATAATTCAAAGAAGAAGAAAATCTAGCTAGATCAAAATCGACCAAAAACCTCAAAAAATATTCTTTTTCCAGTTTACTTGAGTCAATAAAGTTTCTGGTTCTTCCTAGCAAAGCCCCAGAAATCTAAACAAAAAAGGAATTGAGAAAAAGCTACTGAGGAACAAGAGAACTAGGTATTTAGCTCAGATTTCATTCTTCTATACAATATCTTTTATCAAAATTCTATAAAAAAAAACTAACAAATCTAAGTACTTTTTTTTGTGGTTCTTCCTAACAAAAACACAGAAATCTAAACAAAAGGGAATTGAAAAACAGCAAGTAAAGATCAAGATAACTAGGTATTAGCTCAGATTTCATTTTCCACCAAAATTCATCAAGAAACTAACAAATCCAAGTAAAAAAAAAAAAAAATCCCAGAAATCTAAACAAAAGGGAATTGAAAAATAGCTAGTAAAGATTAATAGAACTAGATTTTAGTTCAGATTTCATTTTCAAGACCATATCTTTTTTAACAAAATTTATCAAGAAACTAACAAATCTAAGTCAAGAAAAAAAAACCCTAGAAATTATACAAAGGGGAATTGAAAAAAATAGCTAGTAAAGAACAAAGATTACTAATTTTTAGCTCAGATTTCATTTCCCACCATATCTTTTGACCAAAATTTATCAAGAATCTAACAAATCTAAGTAAAAATATGCATACCTTATCATCAGCCATGTGAATTGGATTGGATTTACAAAATAAAGGGGAATAATTTGGGGATTTTTCTTGAGTTTTTCTTTTTATTCAAAGCTCATAATTGTGGGTTGGGAAGAAAGGTAAAGGAGGAAGAGGACCCATTAGCCAAGCAGCACCCATGTGAATCCAACTCTATTCCTTTTGGTTATATCTCTTGTCTACCTGTATCAATTGGTATTGAAGAGTGATATTCCAACAATAGCATATCAACCCCAATATTATCATGTAATTAGAATTTGGTATGGGAGTCCGGTATATATGGTGTAATGACAAAGAGCGAGTGGCTGTATATGTTGGTACCCATACGATCACGGGTCCCATGGATGGATTTTGGGAGCGAGAAGTGGCGCACACCCAAGATTTTTAAAAGTGTACTTTTTATCTTTAGAAAATTTTAAATTTTTAGAAATATTAGTAACAAAATTATTAGCCCTAATATTATTAATTATTATGTATTTAAAAATTTAGGATAGGAGGGAAGTAGAATTGATTTTGGATTATCAAGATAAATTTCAATTTGGTTCGTGAAAATGATTCGAAAGTTTAAAGTAGTTCTTGAAATTCAAGAAATGTCAATATTATTCCTAAGAATTGCAACTTCGTCAAAAATTTATCATTTTATCGTTGACGGATGCTTTTAGCAGTGATTGCTCTTTTAAATTCTTCTAATACTAATTTGAAGACTTACTTTGCTTCACTAAATGACATTATTTTCTAGTTTTCTTTCTTTCTTTATTCTTTTTAAATGTCAAGAGGTTTAATTTAACCGTATTCTCTTCCTCAACCATCCTGACGTCTTTGAGTTTAAATTCCTCCAGTCTCTTAGACTTTGCTATCGTCGATGCCACCATTGGCATTGCCGCCTCTCTGCTTCCCTCTTTACTGTAGTGAAACCATTAAGTTTAACCATAAAAGAATTGACATATTTTCTTCACAAATTTATGAAAAATGAAAAATGTGGAGGAATTTACACATCCGATTTCTGTGAGTTGTTTTGGTAATTTGAGTTTTATTCTTCTTTATCTATATATTTCCATGAAATATGATATTTGTGCATGACAGGTAACTTACCAAAAAAGACTCCAAAAATCAAGAATTTATGCTAAATGGAGTTAGAGTATCAATGAAATTGTGGAAATAAGAACACGTTAAATAATTAATGAGAATGGGACTAAAGTCGTCAAGGTGGTTTGGGGAAGAAAATATTGTTTGATTAGGTTCTTTGACATTAAAAAGAAAAAGAAGAAACGGAAAACTAATTACATTTTGATTAATGATTTTAAACATATATTTTAGTCCAAATAATATTATGAGACCAATTAGAGATAAAGTGGCCATTTTCAAGGAAGGTCTTGACATTTCTAAAAATCTAGAAACTACTTTAATTTTCGGGGACCAAATTGAAATTTACCCTAAATTATCATGATCTTTTTTGGGGAAAAGAATTCAACTTTTCCAAAAGTAATAGTAATCCTTTTTTGGGTGCCGACATTAATGGCTTGAGTAATTCGTAATTCGGTTATGATCTAAGCCCGATTCACTACACTAGTTTGGAATTTTTTTTTTTAATTTTTTAAATAAAATTTTGTTATCAGGGTAAAACTGTTGAACACATTACTTGTTATTTCGAATCGGGCTTGCCAACTATACTTATCTTCCTTGTCACTAATTAGGAGTTAGAATTCCAAAAGTATTAATTCAAATCAAGCATGTTATCTCATTAACTATCAATGCTGAACCTCACAAAAGTAAAAGATGTTAAAAACAAGAAACTTATTTAAGTTCTATGGAAACTTTATTTTTTGAAGAAAGCGTTTGTTAATTCTAAAAATTAAAACGACAAATACTCATTTTGATTCAAAATAAAAGTCTTTCTAGCTTTAAAAATTAAAAAGATAAATACTCATTTTAATTAAAAATAAAAGTGTTTTTAGGAGTTTTGTAAAGGGAGTATGCCAATTCATTTTTCTTTTGCAAAAATTGAAGTGCTAACTGCCAATTCTTCATTTGAGGACCAACGTATCTTGTAATTACCATTCTTCCAGCAGGTGAAATGAATTGTCATCTCATTATATGATCCAAATATGTTCCTTTCACAAATGTTTATTGGAGATAATAGTACTTAAGTCCTGGAAGAGACTATGCATGTCATTAGTTCGATTGCAGTACTAACAACTATTTATGAATGTGTGTTAAATTAATTCAAATTATAATTACTTTTGTCGTCAGATTAAACGATACCATAATGTGAAAAGTGGTTTAGTAGGGTGCTGACCAGAACCAAATTGGCATGGCGGGATGAGTTGATAATTAGCTTATGGAATTTTAGTTGTGCTCATTATCTGCATTCTCTTTGGGTACCCTTTTAAGGTTTTTGCTTCAATGCAAAATGTCAAAAATTTTGTACTTGTAACTTATTTTTTTTAATTAATTTTTTTTCATACTTTAAATTTTGAAGACTTAATGAATTATGTTATGTATATATACTTTTTCCTAAATTTTTTAAGGAAGATAAACAAAGTAAAATTATAGGCAAAAGAGATATTAGCCTTTTTTGCCCTCTCACTATTTACGAATTTCTGATTTTGCCCACATTCTTTTGTTTGATCGCATTTTGCCCACGCTCTATTTACGAGTGCCAAATATGCCCAAAATTGGCGGAATCCGGCAACTATAGGGCGGCGATGAGGGGTAAAATGGTCCGAAAAAAAAAAACATTATAGTTGCTTCAAATATAACCCCAAAACTATCTTATTGTATCGATTGAGTGCATGAATTGTTTTCTTTTTTTTTCAATTGACCCCTCACTCTTTTTTTTTATCCATTTAGCCCCTTTCCCACCCCACCCCCTCTTCTTCTTCTGCCTTCAAGCTCATTTTTCCCTCCTTCAAGCTCCTATTCTACTACCCCTATCCCTCTTTCTTCTTCCCCGACCACCCCACCCCCAATTACCCCCACCCACCCCATCTACCCACTCCGTCTCCATCTCCCCATCATTTTTCAGTGAAATAGCCACCATATCATCCTCTCCATCTTTTCAAACTGAAATAGCCACCAACTCCAAATCCATTCCATTTTCTCCAAATCTAAACAAAGCCAAAATCTTAACTATACTAAGGCGAATTAGACAAAGAACATGCAAAGAAAAAAGCTTGAACAACAACAAAGTCCCAAAAAGTAATGAAATTTTGCAGTTTCAGCTTCATGAAGAAAGGGAAAAAAAAGCTCATATCTGTTCGGACCATTTTACCCCCCGGATTCCGCCGATTTTGGGCACATTCGGCACTCGTAAATAGTCTATGGGAAAAATGTGATAAAAAAAAGAATGTGGGCAAACTTAGAAATTCGTAAATAGTGCATGGGCAAAAAAAGCTAATCCTTTTCAAAAAACAAAAGAGTTATTCACTGAAACGGATCAAAAGGCCACAATTTCATCTTCTACATGAAGAACACTATCAAGAACACCAAGAATCTTCAAAAATCAACCATAACGGATCATCAATATTAAGAGCAAGAAAAAGATCCCAAATCACTCACCAACCCACTATGAATTTAATACAAGGCTGTTTCCATGACAATGCCCCTCTTTTGCCGCCACCTTCACCATCTTTTCACTATTCCTCTCTCCTTTCCGGCCAAAACTCAAATAATAGAAACCTTAATTCCAATTCACCTTCTTTTAATAATAGTGTTTAGAAATTTTAGGTGGGTTTTTATTCTTAAATCTTGTTTAGAAATTTTTGGTGGGTTTTGATGGGTTATGATTTTTAAATCTTGTTTAGAAAATCTTGGTGGGTAAGGTAGAGTGGTGAATTGCAAAGAGTGGTGGTGTTAAGATAGAGTGGCGGTAGCGCGGTGGTTTCAACTGGCTGTGGGTGAAAAAGAAGAAGAGGGGGGAGGGGCTAAATGGATAATAAAAAAAAAAAGAGTGAGGGGTAATTTGGAAAGAGAAAAAGAATTTAGGCACTCAATTGATACAATAAGATAGTTTTAGGGTTATATTTGAAGCAACTATAATGTTTTTTTTGTTCGGACCATTTTTTACCCCTCGTCGCCGCCCTATAGTTGCCGGATTCCGCCAATTTTGGGCAGATTTGGCACTCGTAAATAGAGAGTGGGCAAAATGCGATCAAACAAAAGAATGTGGGCAAAATCGGAAATTCGTAAATAGTGAGAGGGCAAAAAAGGCTAATATCTCTAGGCAAAATACTAAAAGAAACTATTTTGAAAATCTTAAAAAAACCAGAAGTTTTAAGAAAAAGGCACCCCACCTCTAACTAGGTCCGCCTCTGCTGGTATATATGGAGAAGAGAATAGATTAATATTTAAAAAGGATTGCGTCTTTTTTTTTTTTTTTTGTTGTTGAACCGGTGTCCGAGCGAATCCCACTAATCCGATTGAGGGATTCGTATGGAGATATCCATCATCACCAGGACACTGTGACCACTTCAGAATAAACCCGCCTCAAGCATGAATTAAACTTCTGACATTTGCATACCGAAGAGTTTGTGGGTTAGAAGCGGAGCCAGTTGAACTAAGCTCCTTCTTCTAAGGATTGCGTCTTCTAAAACCTGCGGAAACATCATAGTAAAAGGCATTATTAATGCATCCTGAGTACAAGGGTACCTGTCATGTCTAGGCCAATTGCTATTAATATTTTAATTAAAAATAATTAATTTTTATTTTTTTAATTTTCATAACATGTTTTTTGAAATTTTTATATGAAAAAATGGAAGGGTAGAAGTTAAAAGATGTGAGACTATTCCGAACTAAACCGAAGCGTATGCCAGTCAAATAAATAAAAAAAATAATAATGCAAGCAATGTATTAAAAAAGCAATAAATGTGAATTAAATGAAAATAAAACCGTATTTATAGTAAGAATCCCGACAGATATTCCAGCAAGGATTAGGGCTACGTCTATTGGCGAGTTTACCCTTTTACCCTTGGTCTGTCGGCCTACTCAAAATGGGCTCCTGATTTGGATTTCAACTTAATTTTCTCCAGCTGGGCCCGTTCTACCAAGGTCCAATATTTTTGTACGAGCTGGGCTTTTATGTACAAAACCATTATCTTGAACTATTTGCTTAATTATTCATTTCCTCCTGCGATTCCATAGTGGAGAAAGTGATCTCTCCATCAATTTCTATAACGTTAACGACTTTTTCTTTTTGTAGAATTTTGCTTGTCCTCGTTGAAGGTAAGATGAGAGAAAATTGTTTAAGTAACTTTCGGCGCATAAGAAGACGACCTAGGAATGTTTCGGCACGAACAATTAAAGCATTGAGACATCATGTGGTTGTAAGATGTAAAGAGAAATCGAGGAAGGTTTGAGTCGAAGTAATATTGAATGATATAAATTTGTTAGATTTGGATAAGAATATAGTATTAGATAAGAAGAGATGGAGAGAAAGTATTTATTTTAACGATTATATAGAAGTCTTACGTTAATTTATATAGCCAACACGATTATTTAAAATTAAGACTTTGTTGTTACGTAGAACGACTTTGGTTATTATAAATAGTTTTTGGTCTTTCTCTTAGAAAATGTACAATTTATAATCACATCTTCATTTATGTTATATCTATAGAGCAGTTTTATTCAAAAGGACTAGGATACACAACTCAAAATTTAGTAGGATTGAACAAGCTGATAGGTATGCCTGGAACAAATCCGAATTTAATAGCCTCGACTTATGCTTATGGATTACTTAATATAGTATATACATTTAACGGATACTACAATTATTATTTTGGTTTTTTTTTACGCCACGATGGGCGATTGCCCAACATTGAGGAGAGAGAACAGCTTAGATAAGGTAGAATAAAATTTACCGCACGCAGGTAGAGAGTATCGAACCCGTGACCGTTGAGACAATCTAGGGGTTATTATTTTGGTTATTATCTTCCTTTTCATTTATGTTAATATCTAGGGGTGGTGGGGACGGGGTTGTTCCTTGTATGAATGCTTCTTTAATGTTTTAGTGTCCTACCTTATCTTAATTTGCCATTGGAAACAAGAATGGTTGTCTATTTGACATTAAAATGTCAGCCGTATTTAAGTGCCAATTCATATCTCTCTATCAATAAAAAAAAGTACATTGATAAGCTACTATAATTATTGGCTAAAAGATTGACTAAATTAGTAGTTTTTGGACCGTTTTGCCCTTATAATTGGTTGAATCCCAGGTGAAATAGTCATTTAACACTCTCAATTTGGGAGTTTAGAATTTCTATCCGAAAAATTCTAACAGCAAATCATTTTCCTAAAAAAAATTCATCTCTCTCTCTCTCTCAACTTTTCTTTTTTCTTCTTCTAGAATTGAAGTGCTACTTGTCTAGGCAGGTGTCCCAGTCGGGACAACACTCTCGGAGCTCATAATGAATACCTGAGTTCGACGGCATAAAATTCTCTTGTTTCAATTCTCCTTCTCATTAACAAAAAATTGTAATGTATTATTTTTTTTTTTGTTGAAGATTTCACTATTTTTTTTTAAGTTATAACATTTTAATTAAAATATCAATATATATGACAATTTTCTTATTGATGAGACATGAAACATGACACAAAATAAGACAGACAATTCTTACCGGAGTTCGACACTGGCCATTAGGCTAAAAGTTCTACATCCCTCTTTGAAAAAAATAAAACTGAAATGAAGTGCTACTTAGACAAAAAGAAAGGCAAAACCAAGAATTAAAATAAATATGCATTTTTTTTTAAATTTTTTTATTAAACGTGGAAAAGAATCTATCTATTACAAACTGTGAAAATTAGCTCATGGGCCTCCATATCCAGGTTTTGAGAGGATATGGAGGCCTATGAGCTAATTTTCACAAGGTATCAGAGTCAGTTTTCGGTCAATAATTCCGTTACAAATATCTGACCTGGGTTGTCTGAGGGATGAATATAGTAAGCGGATGTCGGATCAATGATTTCTTGTCCGTACTTAGTTGTGTCTGACATTTTTATTTGAATGATGGACAAAAGGAATGCACCACAAAGGAATTCTTTGTTTTATCACTTTGCTGGTGGTTTTCTGCCTAGAAAAAAAATATTGACTGCTAGGTTGTAGAGCCTAGCTCTGATACCAATTATGGAGAATGGAGAATGGATCATGGATATGAAGTCCCACATCGAGGGCCTAAGGAAGATCCAAATAACATACATTCTTATGGGTTAGGCGGGATGTGTGAGCTCTTTGTCCCCGTTTGGCCCAAGCAGGGCGCCGGGCCTTGAATTTGACTCCCACTTCGATGTGAGGGGGAGTGTTGAAATATAAAGTCCCACATCGAGTGCCTAAGGAAGACCCGAATAACTTATAAACTCATGGGTTAACACCTCTCCTTACCAATTGGTTTTGAGAGGATATGGAGGCCCATGAGCTAATTTTTCACATGGTATCAGAGCGGGCCCTTAGGCGGAATGATGGGCTCATAATGCCCAAGTGGGCTCTAATAGTCACTGTACGACCCAAAAAGGGCGGCGGGCCTTAAATTGACTCCCACCTCGATGTGAGAGGGAGTGTTGAAATATGAAGTCCCACATCGAGGGCCTAAAGAAGATCCAAATAACATATAAGCTCATGGGTTAACACCTCTCCTTACCAATTGGTTTTGAGAGGATATGGAGGCCCATGAGCTAATTTTCACACAAACAAATGGAGATTTAAGAAGAGGGAAGAGAATTAAAACTCACAACCATTACGTTGTGAGACCAAAACCTTAGTTATTAGGCCAATGTCTTATCAGCCTCAGCCTTATTCAATAGACAAAATCAAAGAATTGAAGTGTGGCAACTAGGGGTGAGCACCGATTTCGAATTTTCCAATTCAGTCATTTGAATTCAATTTTTTCATACCTTAACAAACCGACCGAATTTGAGACCGAATTCGAATTGACCGAAATGGCGAATTCGGAATTCGATTGATTTTGCCGAATTGGAAATTCGATTTCCTTTTTTCTCTCATGAATATTAAAATTCCTTATACTGAATTGAAAAAAAAAATCTCATTCATAAATTAAGAATCTCATTTTTTACTGAACAAATTAGAAACAGATTTACGTTTATATTTTCTCAAGGCCAAAAGGGATTATACTGAATATGGTTTGGGTTTTTTTTTTTTTATGATTACTATATATTTATTATCAAATAATATTATTAAATTATTTTAAAAAAAATCAATTCGAATTCGGTCCGACCGAATTCAAAATTAGTCGGACCGAAATCGTCCCAAATTTGATCAATTCGAATTCGGTAGTAACCGAATTACCGAATTTAAACAGATTTACCTAAATCAAATTACTAAATTCAATGTAAATTCGGTCGAAATCCGTTAAAAACCGAATTTGCTCACCCCTAGTGGCAACTGGCAAGTCTTCATTTGACTAGTTGAGGAATCACGTAGTACTATCTTTTAACACCATTCTTCCAGTAGGTGAGAGGAATCAGTGATTATCATCTCATTATATTGATACAAATGTTCGTTTCGCAAAAGCTAATAGGAAATAATAGCAGAAAAAGGCGGATATATACAGTGGCGGAGCATAATAGAGGCAGCAGATCCCCCAAAATTTTAAAAAACAACCAATTTTTTGTAGGAATTTTTTTTTGTGATATTTTCTTATAAATGTTGTATTTGGCCCACCTAAAAAATTTCGATAAGAAATTCGCCTCTCCCTATAACAAATTCTTGGCTCCGCCACTGAATATATAGGGGTAACGTTTGCCTAATTTTTTTTGAAAAATGCATATTCTATCTTTTAAAAATACTTTATTTTTGTCAAAATAAATTTTGCCTTTGCGAAAATTGTTCGAATTTATTTACATAGTCGTTTTAATATATAATTTTGTACAACTCGTCATAAAATATTTAGTTGGGATATCTGCATGACAAGTCTGAGGATTCAATATTAAATCATTTTTTTAGTAACTGGAACTCTTAATTTTTTTTTATTTTTTTTTGAGCGCCCGAAGGGGAAGAGCGGAGAGTAACTTAGATAGAGAAGATTGAAGACGTCCCTACGCCCATGGGAGGAAGATAAGCCTCATAAAGAGGAGAAATTATTTGCCCCATTATAGGGAAATATAGGAATTGAACATGGGACCTCCGCCCCGTGTTCGGATAGCCTTACCACTTGGGCTACCCGATTCCCATGGAACTCTTAACTTTAGAATGAGTAATGTCCTTTAGTATTAAAAGCGAGACCAACCGAGATAGACCTTCTTATCTTCTCCTCTCCTGCTGTTTCATTGTGTAGAAAGTTATTTATCTCTAGACAATTCTATAACATAAGGACTTTTCTTCTGTAGATTTTGTTTGTCCTTACGGGTCGACGACTTTGGTTATACGTAAAGTCTTAGGTTTTTCTCTTTGCAAAGGTACAATAATTTATTCCACACATCTTAGATTTATATTATTGGGGGTCCCTCCTACAATGTCTCTTCAATATTTAGTGTCCAGCTACCCTGTCTTCTTTGCCATTGCAAACAAGAATGGTCGTCTTCCAGGTTGATGTCAAGTCCCACTCCATTGTCATTTATGTATAGTAAGGGCTAGGGATGGAAATGAGATGAGCTGAGCTGAGCTAAACTAAGGCTAGTTCAAATTTAGTTCACACTAAGTTTGCTCAGCTTATGGCTCAACTTATATTTGATGTGAGTTGATTTTCTCAATTCAAACTTAACTCATCAGTAGCTCACGAGCAGCTCAACTCAACTCATTTGTCTAGAAATATTTTAGAAAAAGCATAGTGATTATAATATTAGTTTAATATCCAACTGATACAAAATAAATCAAGATATTTTTTTTTTATCACATTGACGTATAATAGAAATTTAATATTTCTCTATTAATTATAATATATAAAGACTATGAAAAAAGAAAACAAAAAATCTTAACAAAATATAAAACTATACCAATGTAAACCAACCAATGCTACCAAAAACTGCAATCCTTATTAATTAAAAGTAAAAGTCTTTGAAGCCTTCTTATATAAGCAATTTAATTATTTGGAATGTTTTTTTGCCTGAAAAGATGAAAATATAATATTGTAAAAAAAAGAGAGTATTTTGTACACTAATAAATTATCATAATTAGTAACGAAAGATAAATAGTAATATCTCATGGATTTCTTCTTTACGACACAAGTGTCTCCAAGTCAATCTCCTCCACAAGCAGTGGCAGAGGATAGTGAGGGCAGGAAGGGGCCCCGGCCCCCCCAAAATTTTAAGAAACGACGAATTTTCTGTAGGAAAAAATTATTTTTGTGATATTTTCTTATAAATGTTGTATTTCGCCCCCCTAAAAAAATTTAGTAAGAAATTCGCCCCCATGACAAATTTATGGCTCCACCACTGTCCACAAGTCGTTGATTGAACTATGGGAAATCAGCCTGTTTAGTCCCCCAGGAATTTTCGATTAGCCTGTAAAGTCCCCAATGTTTAATTTCAGCCTGTAAAGTCCCTTATCTATTTACAGGTTGCATATAGAGGTTCCACCGCCTCTTCTGCGGCGGAATCAGGGCAACCCCAAATTCATGTCATCCCCGTGCTTAATGAGCGGGGGAATAATGATCAGTTTCAATCTATAAAATTTACAAAATACAAAAAATCTGGGACTAGGTAAGGGACTTTACAAGCTGAACGAAAATTCCTGGGGGACTTTACAGGCTGAAATTAAACATTGGGGACTTTACAGGCTGAACGAAAATTCCTGGGGGACTAACTAGGCTGAAATTAAACATTGGGGACTATACAGGTTAACCAAAAATTCCTGGGGGACTAAACAGGCTGATTTTCCTTGAACTATTTTATAGGGGTTTCTTGTTTTTGTTGTGTTGGGGGATATATATTAAGCCTGAGTTAAATGAATCGAATTTTATCTAACTCAAGCTTAATTCATATTCTAGATGAGACAAAAATCTTAACTCATATATAACTCGTTAACCAACCAATGTCTTATCAGCCTTAACCTTATCCAATAGACAAAATCAAGAATTGAAGAGTGGCAACTGGCAAGTCTTCATTAGAGTAGTCGAGGACTCACGTAGTAATATCTTTTAGCACCATTCTTCAGTAGGTGAGAGGAATCGATAATTGAAAAAAATGACTACATGACGAATTTTTATTAGTTGGACGCAAAAATAAATACATAAACGGATATAGACGATTTTCACCAGAGGAATCAGTGAGTATCATCTCATTATATTGATACAAATGTTCGTTTCGCCAAAGTTGTTTGGAAATAATAGGAGAAAAGGGCGGATATATAGGGGTAACGTTTGTGTAAAAGATTTTGAAAAATGCATATTCTATTTTTTTTTTTAAAACAGTTTATTTTTTGTCAAAAAACTTTTTAAATCATTAAATTTCTGTCTTTACGAAAATTAATCGAATTCATTTATATAGTCGTTTTAATTGTATATTTTGTACAAGTCGGCGTAAAAAAATTATGAATCCGGCCATGATGGCAGTAATACCAGGGACGAAGCCAGGAAGTTAGTGTAGGGGGGGCGAAATTGCTAAAATTCTTGGGGAGGCAATAAAAAGGGCCAAAGTTCATAAAAAAAAATATAAAATAAAAAGTGCCAAAAAAAAAAAAATTCTTGGGGGGCGAAATTGATAAAATTTTCCAAAATACACATAAAATTTTGATAAATAGTAATATTTTAAAAAATCTTCGGGTCCCCCCTGTCATTGAGTAATACCCAGGAGTCCATGCATGTGCCATGTATGGTGGAATGCATGGAGGAAGTTAAGAATTTGGCGTTGGGGGCGAAAACTGCAAAAGTATACCGAATTACATATAAAAACTATAAAAAAGAATTGTTGGGGGCGGCGAAGTTGATAAAATATTCTGAACTATATATAAAATTTACTATATTTAGTAGTATTTTTAGAAATCTCGGGGGTTACTGCCACTCTGCCCCTCTTCGTCCCTGGTGGAATAAGTTTATAAGCTTATGGAATTTGATCTATTCTGCTCACAATCTGCATTCTCTTAATATGTTACTGCCATTTTCTTCAACTATTTTACTTAATAATTACATTATCTTGAACTATTTAGCAAAGTTTCTTGGACTATTTACTTATAATTATACATTTTGTTTGGGTTGGTGAATCAATATTCGGGGTTCCTCAAATAATTTAGTTGGATATCTGCAGGACAAGTCTAAAAATGCGACAATAATCACTTCTCCAGTGACTCAAACTTTTAACTTTGAAATGAACAACGCCCTTTAGTATTAAAGGCGAGACCAACTGAGATAGGCCTACTTAGCTTCTCGTATCTTGCCACTATAACAAAAATATCATATCACGATATTTTTGTACCAACGTTTTTTTTTCAAACGTCGTTTAAAATCGATTAGAGTAAGTTAAAACAACACTTTTTGCAAACGTCGCTATGTCTGGATTTTATACGACGTTTCCTAACGACGGTTATAACAAATGTTGTTCATACCGACATTTTGAGGTTATTTAGCGACATTTACATTAAATGTTGTTATAAAATTGTTACTTTCGCGACTCATATAACGACATTTATATGCTATGTCATTAGATATTGTGACATTTTCAGACAAACATCACTATAATTGAATTGTGTATTACGTTTCATAGTGACGGTTATAATAATTGTTGTTCAAATCAACATTTTGATTTTCATTAACGACATTTACATTAAATATTATTATAAATTTCACTTTTTGCGACTCATGTAGCGACATTTATATACTATATAGTTAAATCATGTGAGATTTCATACAAATGTCGCTATTTTTTAACGAATGTTTTAATATAGATGTTCATACGACATTTTAATGTTAGTTAGTGATATTTACATTAAACGTTGTTATAAATGGTTGCTTTTGCAACTCTTAAAGATACATTTATATCATGTAGAATAAAGAAATTTAAGTATTCAAAATTTAATGAGAGTGTATTAATTTTAATTTAATTCATGAAAAAAATCAAAAATCAAAAACAGAAAGAAATTAAATTAAGTAAAGGTAAAAAATCCAAAAAATCATTATAATAAATATAATATGAGGAACAAAAAATAACAAATGATATGTTAGAACAACGGCCCACCGCGGGACATGAATGCAGGAAGTCGCGGGTTCAGTCCTCATCCATTGAGTAGGGATAAACTTTATTCTAATTTATTCAAAGGTGGCTAGACTCACCGGCTTCCGTTTGTCTAGGTTTTAGCTATGGATCCGGCTCGGCTCGGCTTGGCTCAACTTGTATAGGCTTTGGCTTTGGCTCCAACTCGGCCAGCTTGATTTCATAATTTACGAATATCGTAACAAATGTCGCAATAACTACTTATTCACGCTATTACAAACGTCGTAATAGGCGAGTTGTTGCGATCATTTACAAATGATGGCAAAAAGACCTTTTGATACACTTGAAAATGGCACAACAAACGTCGTATACGTAATAGATAGATAGGTACCGGCGCTTGTAAGAAATGTCATAAGAAATCATAACGACACACGCAAATGCGACATTTATTCGACATTTGCAATAAATGTTGGTATAAATCTATATCGACATTTTTTTACCTTATTACGACATATGTCAAACGTCGTAATAGATATTTTTTGTTAAGACCAACTGAGATAGGCCTCCTTAGGTTCTCCTCTCCTGCTGTTTCATTTGTAGAAAGTTATCTCCAGACAAATCTATACCATGAAGACTTTTCTTCTGTAGATTTTGTTTGTCCTTACAGGTCGACGACTTTGGTTGTACATAAAGTCTTTGGTTTTTCTCTTTGCAAAGGTAGAATTTATTCCTCACATATTGGATTTATATTACTGGGGGTCCCTCCTACAATGTCCCTTCAATATTTAGTGTCTAGCTACCCTGCCTTCTTTGCCATTGCAAACAAGAAATGTCGTCTTCCAGGTTGATGTCAAGCCCCACTCCATTGTCATTTATTGTAGTAAGGGCCGGGTAGGAGAAACTTAAAAGGTGTCAAGGGCTCTTTCGTCTCTCGTGCTGATTTATTATCACTCGTCATATCAGTTCGACCCGACAACTAAGTTTGTTAAAAGAAATAGCTATTTTATTTAGAATGTAATACTCCATATGTTTTCATTTATCTGTTACTTTAGAACAGTGCACTCGAATTAAGAAAATGATTGAGATACATTAATTTAAAGAGAGATAGACACTTTTACCCTTCAATTAATACATTTATGTTGAACAATTAAAATTACTCATCCTACCCCAAATTATCTGTCAACTTAATATTTTGCACGGGAATTTGATCAAATTCTATAGTATAATATAGTAAAATGTAAAAAATAACCCTATTTAACGTTGCTTCCTATTTAATTCTACATTTTTTTCCTATCTTTTTTTTTTTTTGACGCCCGAAGGCGATTGACCCCGAGGGGAAGAGCGGAGAGTACCCTAGATAGGGAGATTGTAGCATGCCGCATGCCTGGGGAGGGAATTTTGCCTCACAAGGAGGAGAATTTATTTGCTTCCACGAGGGAGATACGAGAATCGACCACGGGACCTCCATCCCTTGGCTGGGTAGCCTTACCACTTGGGCTACCCGATTCCCATACCTATCTATTCTTCTCTCTCCAATATTTAATGTAAGGGGTAAAATTGAAAAATCATCATTAATGAACCCTTTATTTAGAACGTGAACAGTTAATTTGAGACAGATTAAAATGAAATGTGGACAAATAATTTGGGACTGAGGGAGTAGTTGTTAACATAATTAATTAAAGACAAGGGTAAGTTTGAAAAAATAAATCTAATACACTATTGATTTCTTGAAGTGACACGTAATTAAAAACTGATAAAGTATGTTTAGACAACAAATAATTGAGAACCGAAGGAGTAATTTTCTTTTTTAGAATAGCTACTTTTAAGGAGATAATAGCTAATTTTCAAATATTAGATCGCAATTCAACAACTAAAAGACCATAAATCAACCGTGTAATTACGTATTATTTTAAAAAGAATTTTCAACTATCCGATAAGAAATTAACCAAAAGGAAATGATGTTTGGCTAAGTAAAATTGATTAAAATTGGCTAAAATTCCAAATTAAATACTATTCACCCCTATTGGTATAAGAAATTCATCCAATTATTTACAATTTAGCCACTAATTTAATTAATTAATTGGCTAAAATTTAGTCATATAGCATCACCGTCAAATCCTTCAATGAGCAAGAGTGTGATAGTGATAATATCATAAATGACACGTGGCCACCCATCCAGGATAATGGAACAAGGTTTGGTCTATTTATACAAGTTAGTACAAGATAGAATGTGGTAATTGAGGAAACGTCATGGAATAACAAGTTAAATAAAATATCAGGTAAATTTCAATTTAGTCCAAAAAATGGATAAAATTTTAAATTGCGTCCTTAGAAGTAACATCAGGTCTATTTAATCCATGAAATCGGCTGAAACGTGCCAATTTGTTCCCGACGCTAATAGACATTGAACAAGCTAACCAAGGGTTAATTTTAATTTAATTCCTAGGTATTATTATTTTTTTTCCAATTAGGTCCATGCAATTGACAAAAATATGTCAATTTATTCCCATAAATAATGACAATCAAATATTTAAACTCCAAATTATAGACACTGGCAGAGGACATTATGTCTCAATTCCTATACCAGCCCCGCCTCTGCTTACATCTTACCATTTTTTTTTAAACTAGTAATAAAACAAATTCTTGTTTTTAGTACTCATAAATAAAATTTACAAAATCAATGTTCAAAATGAGAGGGAAGCGGTGGCGGTGGCGGGCCGGGCCGGGCCGCTTAAACAATTCAATTGTCATCCCTATACTCTAAACCTTATACCTAAACCATAGACTCTAGATCCTAAACCTCTATGAAATTTTGAAAAGATTACTAACAAAACTACCCATTGACCCTAAGAATTATGTATTATATTCTTTTTTAGGGTTAGAGTTTCTGAAGGTTATAATGTTTTATCACTTATTTAGGCTCTAGAAGGTTTAGTCGTTTTGGATTTAGGGTTTTAGATTTCGTTTCTATGATTTAAGGTCTTTAGTGTTAAATATTTGACGGTTAATATCTCAAGGACTAAATTGATATAATTTTGCCAATTACAAAGACCTAATTTAGTAACATAAAAATCTAGGGGCTAAATTGAGATTAACCCTCCGCAACTTGTTGTATGTCCGTTAGCTTAGAGACCAAATTGACAAGTTTGAACCGAATTTTGGAGACTGAATTGACCAGATGCAATTCTGTACATTTTCAGGGACGAAATGGAAATTCACCATTAAAAAATATCTAACCATTGCAAATTATAAGCCATATAAAAGGCAACCAAATCCCATATTCCGGATATTTGTATACATCATGGAGAAAAGTCATATTCATATTCATATTCATATTCATCTTCTTCTTCTTCTTCATATTCTCTTTCTGCATTGTCTTCTGGTTTGCTTAGCCAAGACAAGTCCAAGCATAACCACTGACCTAAATGCCCTTTTAGCATTGAAAAACGCTGTGACTCTAGACCCGACCCAAACTCTGGCCGCAAACTGGACCGGGGCATCTTCGGTTTGCGACTGGATTGGAGTCACTTGTAGTCCTCTTCACCATAGAGTGACTTCTTTAAACATTTCAAATATGGGTCTTACCGGAACCATACCACCACAACTCGGAAATCTCTCATTTCTTGGTTCTTTAAACTTGAGTCTAAACAATTTCTATGGAGAATTGCCACATGAACTGGGCCGGTTGAACCGGTTACACTTCCTTAACATCCGGGCCAACAATTTCAGTGGGGAGGTACCTATATCAATCTGTAAAATGTCAAATTTGGAGACACTAGTATTGGCCAATAATTCTCTGGAAGGAACAATACCATCATGCTTGTCTCAGTGCAGACAACTTCAAAACCTGAAATTGCTCTACAACAATCTAATAGGTATGGTTCTATATACATACACATATACATGTAAGGTCGTCTAGTGGCCAGTGGCGGAGCCATTAAATAAAATTAGGGGGCCGAACTAAAATTCGCTCATGCATTAAAAATTTATATAAAAGTGCATATGAAAATACACCTTAGTACTAATTTTTTACGAAAATTTTGGAGGGACTGTGGATGATATATACCTAGTATATAAAAAAAAATCTCTCATATTTTGAACCGTTGTACGATATATACCTAGTATATAAAAAAATTGAAAATTTTTGGGGGGTTCTGCCCTCATAATGCTACGCCACTGCTAGTGGCCAAGGCTAATGCCTCATGACGTAAAGTTCATGAGTTCAAATTTCTTTTTCAATCCTTTATTTCTTGTAATAGATATGTCATCTCACAATAAATATTTTTAAAATATATATATATATATATATATACATGTGTGGTCCCAACTCTTAACATTAGAACAAGTCTGACTGGCTAATAAATATCATGCTTGGTATTTACATTTTTTCATAGTTAGTTAAAGATATGAAAGTTGTTATCTCTATACCCCACCATATAATCGTGAGCGCACCTTCTATATAGCATAATTTTGTGGTTTTTTTTTAATATCTGGGTGTTGCGGATTTCGATCCCGCAACGTGCATGTCAGATCACGGCAGTGATGGATCCTGGAAAAAATTTCACTGGGGTCATTTAATATACACAATAATTGACTGCGATTATTTATTATCTAAATGGAGTAAAATATATCATATATAATTAAAAAAATCACTGGGGTCATTTGATATATACAATAATTCACTGGGGTCATTTATACATTTATTATCTAAATGGAGTAAAATACATCATATATAATTAAATTTTTTTTTTTTTTTGAGTGGTTTCATTTGACCCCACTCAGCCTGCCTTGCATCCGTCACTGGATCACGGGCGAACTCAGAGGATGAGAAGTTTCGGGGGCCAAACTATAAGCAAAATATATAGAGGAACTACTTTAAAAACCCTATACAATTTTGAATTTAAAGAAAAAAAATAGTCTCCCCACCATTGTATAGGTCCACTAGATGACATATCACGTTACCAACTATTTAAGGATATGTCAGTAATTGTTAAATTCCATATCAATAAGCTGACTTTAACATAACATTGTTGCTCACTCATGTTTTTCCAGGATTCATCCCAAAGGAGATTGGTAATTTAACAATGCTTCAGACACTAAGTTTTAGGATTAATCACTTAACAGGTACTCTCTTAATAAATTTCCTCGATGGTATAATTATTATACTCCCTCCATTCCTAAATATAAGACGTTTAACACACTTCGAAAAAATTAAGGAATTTAAACAAACAGTAATTTTTCCACCACAATTTCAATAATACCTTTCCTTCCTCCCTCCCTTTAACTTTTCCAATAAAAGATATGTTGAGGGTATAATTAGAATAAATTGTTAACACCTAATAAAAGACATGTAAATGATAATTAATTGGATACATATATATATCTCCTAAACGACAAATAAATAGGAATGAAGGGAGTACATGAGTGTCGGGGATTTCGACCCCGCAATGTGTAGGGAAGATCAGGGGCGGACCCAAGATGAGAAGTTAATTTTTTTTTCCTATTACAATTATTTATTGAACCTCACCAGAGTAGGAGTAGTAGAAGCCCGGCTGAGCGGGTGCCCCGTGAAGGGAGTAGTAGAAGCCCGTTGAGCGGGTGCTCCGTGAGGAGTAGTAGAAGTCCCGTTGAGCGGGTGCCCCATGAGGGGGAGTATAAGACCCACACAAGAGAACCCAAAGAAATGACAATTAAATCATTCCCCTTGTGTGAAGTGGGTATCGAACCCACAACCTCAAAGTTGTGGGCATGCCCTTGCTCCACTAGGCTAAGGAACCTTAGATGACCCAAGATGAGAAGTTTCGGGGGCCAAACTACAATAAATGTCACTATATAATTTTTTGTCAAAATATTTAGATGCCAAAATGAAATTATAGCAAAATATAAAGATCCGAACTACTTTAAAAACCATAAACAATTTTGAATATAAAAAATAAATGGAGGGCGGACAAGGCCCCCACCCCTCCCCTATGTAGGCCCGCCATTGTATAAAATGACACATCACATTACCGGCTACTTTAACAGATAGGTCAGTAATTGTTAAATTCCATATCAATAAGCTGACTTTAACATAACATTGTTGCTCACTCATGTTTTTCCAGGATTCATCCCAAAGGAGATTGGTAATTTAACAATGCTTCAGACACTAAGTTTTAGGATTAATCACTTAACAGGTACTCTCTTAATAAATTTCCTCGATGGTATAATTATTATTCCCTCTACTCGAATTTGAATGTCTCATTTTGATTTAACTTAATATTTAAGAATTGTTTTTGACTTGCATTGAAAATTTTAACTAAATTTAGAAATGAAACTTTCAATTCTGGACATCCCAACAGTACATATGAGACATTCAAATTCAGACGGGGTTAGTGTATTACATAAACATACTTTTGATGCTGAAAAACTTTTGTAGGTGTAATACCAAAAGAGCTGGGCAACCTAAAAAATCTGGATATGATTTATTTAGACGACAATAACTTACATGGTTCTATCCCAGTTGGAATCTTCAATCTTTCCAGAATTAGAATTATTTCCATTGAGAGAAACAATCTTTCAGGCACTTTTCCATCCGATATGGCTTTTCACCTTCCTCAATTGGAAGGTATTTACCTTAGTTATAATAGCCTTAGTGGCCCTATACCCCATTCAATCTCTAATTCCTCAGTGCTCAAAGTTATACAAATGTATCAAAATAAGTTTTCAGGTTCATTACCTCACTCTCTAGGGCTCCTTGAATTTCTCGATTGCATAAATTTATATTCTAATAATTTAACGTCCTCGGATCACCTGACCAGCTTCATTGATTCCGTAGTAATGTCGAGTTCCTTGACACATTTAGGCTTGAGTGATAATCCATTGAATAGTATTCTTCCGGGGTCTTTTGGTAATCTATCCACTTCAATTAAAAGGATTCACCTAAGAAATTGCAAAATCAAGGGAAATATTCCAAATTCAATTGGGACTTTGACTAGTCTTTATTTACTTGATATGGGTGGAAACCATTTGGCTGGCTTTATTCCACCTTCAATAAAAAATATGCAAACTCTTCAAACTCTGAATCTCGCAGACAATAACCTTAACGATAGAGTCAGCCTAGTTAATCTTTGCAGAGTAGGAACCTTGTTCGAGATTGACATGACCCAAAATCAAATATCGGGGTCCATTCCTGAATGCCTGGCAAGTTTAACATCTTTAAGGAATCTCTACTTAGGTTCCAATAGGTTAGATTCTAGTATTCCCCCGAGTTTTGGAACCTTAAAGATTTGTTGATCCTTAATCTCTCATCCAATTCTTTGACTGGTTCCCTACCTACTGAAGTTGGAGATAGTTTGAAGCATGCAACAGTTCTTGACTTGTCAATGAATCAAATATCTGGTCAAATTCCTACCTCCATTGGTGGTCTCCAGAGCGTGCAATACCTTAATTTGCATGGGAATAGACTCGAAGGATCAATTCCTGAATCAATTGGTTCGATTTTAAGCTTAGAATACTTGGATCTGTCTCATAATAATCTTTCGGGTTTGATTCCAAAGTCATTAGAAAGTGTCCAAAGTCTCAAGTATTTCAACGTTTCTTTTAATCATTTGAGCGGTGAAATTCCATCTGAAGGTCCATTTGGAAATTTGACCAGCGCGTCTTTTGATGCTAACGGAGAATTATGTGGAGGAACTAGTAGTAAGTTTCATGCCCCACCATGTCGTATCAAATCGGGCAGGCAAAAAGTCCTTTTGATCTTGTTGATTATTTTTCTGGTGGTTGGAGCAATTATGGGTGCATTGGCACTTTGTTTTGTTTACCTAAGATACAAAAGGAAAGACAAGGTTCCCGGCAAAAAAGATTTGTTAGATATGGAAACACAAGATAGAATTTCGTACTACGAACTTCTAAAAGCAACCGATGGATATAGTGAGAGCAATTTACTTGGCACGGGAAGTTTCGGATCTGTTTATAAAGCTACTTTTAGCGATGGGAGGATTTTAGCCATTAAAGTATTTCATGTGCATCAAGAAAATGCTTTTAAGAGTTTTGAAGCCGAATGTTTAGTATTACGTGATCTTCATCATCGAAATCTTATAAAAGTCATCAGTAGTTGCTCTAATCTTGATTTTAAGGCACTAGTGCTCGAATTCATGCCTAACGGGAACCTTGACACATGGTTGCATTGCCCCGAGTATTTCTTGGATATCTTGCAAAGATTGAACATAATGATTGACGTGGCTTGTGCACTCGACTATCTTCACTTTGGCTACTCAACACCAGTGGTTCATTGCGATTTGAAACCCAGCTAATGTCTTGCTTGATAAAGACATGGTTGCTCATATAAGTGATTTTGGAATCGCTAGATTACTTAGCCAAGAGGAGAGCATGACGTATACCCAAACACTTGCGACAATGGGCTACGTGGCACCAGGTGAAATTAATTAACGTCTTTTTATATTCATGAACTATTTTTTTCCGAATCACATTTATTTTTTAAGGGTTTGTACTTTTTGATTTACTCTTTCTACATTTTAAAATACGCAGAGTATGGATTGGAAGGATCAATTTCAACAAAGTCCGATGTCTATAGCTATGGAATTATGTTAATGGAAGTATTTACTGGGGTTAAACCTAGTAATGACATGTTTGGAGGAGAGTTGAGCTTGAGGAGCTGGGTGAAAAATTCTTATCCCAACTCATTGGTTGAAGTTATAGATGCTAAGATGGTAAAGGAAAGTGAAGAAAATTTCAAAGAGAAAATTGAGTGTTTATCATCTATTATGGAGGTGGCTATGAATTGCACAATGGAATCACTCAAGGAGAGAAGCAATATTAGTGATGCCCTTGCAGCATTGGAGAAGATAAAACTTCAACTTTTGACATATGTTTGATTCCCCTTTGTTGATTTATAGTGTAAAAATTTACTTGTATTGTATGGAAGGCGTGCCTTTTATATTGTTACATTGACCATGGATGTACTGAATCTCTTATAACACTTTCTGGAACACTCTCGGTAACATTTTAATTTATATAGACTACTGTATAATTAATATATTAGGGTTTATTGCAGTTTTCTAGCCCTAGCTCATGTGATAGGACACTTTAGTGTCATATGTCCAAAAGAGACTATTTATGAGTTTCAAGATCGCTAAATAATAGTTAAAATGACATACTTCCGTTACATAGATATGAAAATGTCCAATATGTCCCTTCTTATAATTGAGGATGAGATTATTACACACGTTTGTATACGTGTATATTCAGTTTAAACCATTAATTAGTTCATAGATGGATATTTATTATATACTTGAAGAAGTTTAAAATTGATTACAGGCCTACACCAATGTGTGGATATATAATAATCTCAATTGCCAGTTATAAGTGGTGGACATAAGGGTAGTAAACTGCAATAAAACCCTACAGTATTGATAATTGATGCAACATGAAATTCAAAGATGTAATCTATTACAGTATTAGAAGAAATAAGATTTATTAGAGGTTCAATTAAAAGAAAAGAAAATTAAGGATTTGTCTACTATTAAACATACCCACTTATTGTGTAATTGTGATCACCATAAATAATATTTTTTCAAGTTTTCGAATGATTAATATATATTTTTTCTATTACAATTATTTATTGGACCTTCACCAGAGGAGGAGTAGTAGAATCCCGGCTGAGCGGGTGCCCTGTGAGGGGAGTAGTAGAAGTCCTGTTTGAGCGGGTGCCCCATGAGGGGAAGTATAAGACCCACATGAGAGCCAAAAAAATGACAATTAAATCATTCACTTGTGTGAGGTGGAGTGCAAAACCTCACTTGCACTTTAAGCTAAGGACCTTAGATTCGAATGATTAATATTATTATTACTGGAGATGCGAGAATCAATATCACTCCATTCCAATTTTTTTTTTTTTTTTTTTCATATTTATTATTATAGATAAAGCCAAAATAGGCATAAAATACATGAAGGGGGACTAAACCAATACCTCCAAGTAGGTGGAAACAAATCCACTCCATGCCAAAACAAAAGCGAGCAAAAGAGCCTTACCAAAAGGATAGGCGGGTACAAGACTTAGTCATTTTAGTCATGAAAGGCGACTCACCGAACGAGCTATAAGTGATTGATTTTCGCCAAACGACTATATATAAAAATTCTAAGGCCTTTTAAAATGCTTATATCTAGTAGTCATGTGATGGTCGATAAACGTTTTTTTAGCATTTTTCTTGCTTTTACGCGAGCGGACAGGAATAAAATCATCATCATCATTGACTAATTCAGTCTCCGAAAAATAGTCGCTCAAAGCATCCTGTGTCGGCGCTGGTTCAACCTCTGGAAGATCTTCCTTAAAAATATCATAAGATGATAAGTCAATTTCTGCAGCTGCCACTTCTTTGCGCGCAATTATTTTAGCTTCATCTGCCAGTTCCTTTGCCCGTGTGGCGATTTCAAATTCATCCATGTCGCTTGTGGGTTCCATTTGCGCTCTCTTGAGTCTTTTATTGAGGTTCCGAAAACTGTCAAAAAGTTTGTGTCTATCTTCAAAAGAAGCGTCTAAAATATTCATATCTCTCTGAATTGATGCAGATTGAAATAGCCATTGCACCTTCGGGCTGTGTGAACATGAATTTGATGGCTGACTAAAACACCTTACCGATGGCAACTGCATCGTATTAAATTCTAAATTGCAGTAGCTGGGCCTATTTTCTGATGGTGCCGTCTTTTCCATAGCCCTGTTAATTGATGGTGTAGTCTTTTCCATAGCTGGGCCTATTATCTGATCTACCCCCCAATTCGCGTCACCGCCTGTGGCTGTTCAATCGTCTCCGCCTCAACCACTGGCAGAGACGGTTCCGCCGTCTGAACCGGCAAAGGAATGGTGTCGGATCGCAACTCAGCATTTACTGGTGCTGTGACCGGAGCTCTAACATCCGGCTGTTCAATCGTCTCCGCCTCCACCCCTGAAGACAGAGATGGTTCCGCCATGGCCACCGCTGTGGTCGTCTACGCCTCCATGGCCACCGCTGTGGATTCCGCCAAAGCTGTCGGTGGCTCGAGCCCAAGCAAAGAAACGTGTCATTTACTGGGGTCTCGTGACCGGGAGCTCTAAAAGCCGATTGCTCAATTGTCTCGCCTCACCACCGAAAAGCGAGAGATGGTTCCGCCATGGCCACCGCTGTGGATTCCGCCAAAATGGGATCTAAAGTAAGTGCAATAGGTTGAGGCGGCTGAACCGCCTGTGGTGCCGTACTGACCGTCTGGGTAATCTTGCCGGATCGCGGTTCAGCATCTACCGGTGCTGTGGCCGGAGCACTAACATCCGGGTCCTGTCGGGTTCCACCAGCCACAACCCACACATTTCTTGAAGGATTCTTGGGCGCCGCAGAGGGCTTCAAAGATTGGACCTTTCTGTTTGCCCTTTCCGGTGGCTTCACTACCGGATTATTCTTACCACATTTGCTTTCATGGTGGCCAATCCTCATACATCCAAGACAATATTCCGGTAGATCATCGTATGTAATCGGTTGCCAAAAACCTTTCCCTGTTTTAGCATGAGTGATACGAATCCTTTGCGGCAGTTCTGAAAGTAGATTAACTTCAACACACACTTTTGCAATACTCGGCCTAGAAGCGGCGGCGGTAGGGGCGTCCAATGCCAGTGGTTGTCCCCCGCTCGTGCGAGAGAAAACAGTTTGGCTTTGTTGTACAAGTGTATTGGTAATCCCTCAAAGCCAATCCATATGGGCAAAATAGAGGGCTCTTCATGGACATTGAAATCATAAGTCCATTTGAAGACCCTCATAGATAATCCATAAAAGTTCCATAAACCTTGTCTCCATAGGCGGTAATAATCCTCTTCGAGGTCAAAACGAATCAAGACATGGCGATGATCCATTCTTCCAATCCAAAAGCTTCCTTTAAATCCAATCTTATGAAATGATTTCCGCAAAGACTCCAAATTTGGAGCGTGTTTGTGAAATTTTCCAACGAGGGCAAAACGCCAAGGGCTGATCAGAGCATCATGTTCTTCCTCCGGAATAACAAGATTGGGCTCGCCTAGACTTCCAGTGGCGTAATGGGCATTTGCGTGACTTCCGATGGAGGCCGTGATAAAAGCTCTGCGAAGCTTTTGTGCTTCCATGGAGTTGGAACGGCGGCAGGCGCCACCGTGGCCGGTAGGCCGGCGGCCATAGTAGCCTGAAGAGCAGGCAGTGACAATAAAAGGGCTCTTTCAAATTGTACCACCTTTAATTTGAGAGAGTCATTTCTGAAAATAACTGAATATCATTACCATAGTTCACTCCATTCCAATTTAATTGTCGTTTAGGAGATATATAGGTATCCAAATTAATTGTCATTTAAGCTTCTTTTATTATTTGTCAACAATTTATTCCAATTATATCCTCGACATTTCTTTTATTTGCCGCCTCTGCCATCCTTATTTTTTTCTTTCTTTTCTTATGCTATAGAAGTGAGAGAGGAGAATAATATTGAAACTTTCGGTGAAAATGACAAGTTTATTAATTTTTTAAAATTGTCTAAAGAGTCTTATATTTAGGAATGGAGAGAGTATTAATTAGGCACAATAATATACTAATACTAAGAGGTACTTTTATTGGGATCTACATTTAATGTTTGATACAGTTATTTAAACCCTTGGCTGCTAATTGTGAAATATAACGTGAGGAATAATGTTCCCAGGCACATTTGTTTAAGCCCTTGGCTGCTCATCGTGAAATAATACGACATGCATGGAGAAATAATTTTCTCTCAAAATCTTTACATTGTGCACGGCGGAATAATTTCTCTCAAAATCTTATTAGCCATGGCTTCAACAAACATCACCATCGATCCTAGGCAAATCGGGAATCTTGGTAATTTAAGGATATTGTCGCTAGGGTTTAATCAGCTTTCGGGTTCCTTCCCAATTGAGATATTTAATAATAATGCTTTATTTGGCAGTCTTCCTTATAATGCTTGCGACAATCTTCGGGGACTTAAGAGTGTTTTACCTATCGGGCGAAATTATATGGTCTAGTTTTATCAATATTGTCTAATTGTTCACAACTGCAAATTTTGGATTTAAGTCGCACCAATTTCGGTGGAGTCATACCAGAACCAAATTGGCATGTTGAAGTCCCTCAAAGTGATAAGTCTTGCCTACACAAATCTAACAGGTAATTTTAATTTTAACTAATAGATTCATTATGGCTAAAGATCCTCTCGAGTCCCTTATTTAAGGTATTAGTTCTCGAGTTTATGACCAATAAAAGTATTGAACAGTTGTTACACTCGAGAGTATTATTCCTTAAATTTCATGCGAAGATTATTATATGTGATGATTGATGTAGCATCATGTGCTCTAAATTATTTACACTCGGGCTATTCAACATCTATTGTCCATTGTGATTTGAAGCCAAGCAACATCTTATTGAATGAAGATATAGTTGCTCATGTAAGTGGTTCCAATATCGCCATGAAAATAGTAGGGCATACACGCAAATATTGGCTACATTAGGCTATTTGGCACCAGGTAAGATGATTCAATTACCTAAACTCTTCCATTTTCCGAAGAACAGTACACTAACTTGAGTCTTTGATGTGGGTTTAGATATAAAGTGAGGTGAATGGAATTTGGGGGTGATTCTCATTGTTTCTCTTGCTCGAAAATTTGAGGCAAAAAAAATCCTCAGTCCTATTTTGTGTTTTGTTCTCTATCCCCACGAGATGATTGACACGCGTTCACATTTTCCCTACGAGTTCCACTGTTTCTTTTAAGTTATAATTTTTTTAATTAAAAAATTAACACATATCAATTTCTTATTAATGGCACAGATAATGGGGATAGAAGATTTCTACCGGAAATTTTGAGTCTAAATTCCAGAATTTCAGGTGTTCTTGTCAAATTGTGCTGCCGGATTTGCAAAGGTGGTTAGTGATGGGTTGTGGATAGTACTGTCAAAATGGGCCAGAGTGGTCCGTCAATGAATGGAGCAGGTATGGACTAAAGATATAGCAACCAGTTAAAATGCGGACTTTTTTAACTCGCGACCCGTGCGGGCGGATCAAATGGATCACTCGCGGGTTTTTAATATATATATATATATATATAGATCTTTTAACTTTTAAGACTTTTATTATGAAACCCTAAAAACTAAAACATAATTTACTTTTACTACCCGCCCCTGCTTAGCCGCTGGCCCTGCTCCAAGTATGAGAATAGTGAAGATGGCGTCATAAAGGACATGGTTAAGAGAATGAAGATAAAATTTAATAAGTATTGGAAGGAGTATAGTTTAATTCTTGAACTAGGTGATGTTCTTTATCCTCGCATAAAATTTGCAATTTTGGAGTCATGTTATGAGAAGTTTGATCTTGAAAAAACTATTGAGAGCAAAGAGCAAATTGTTAAAGAAGGTAGAGAATGTGAAGAAAAAATTTGATTATGTTGTTTGAACAATATTCTAAAAGCTCGGCAAAATCCTCACGTGAACATGGCTCTTATGTTCCAAGTCAAGGTGGATCTGAAAACGATTTGGATGCTTTATCTCCTACTCAGGTAATAATATTTTTCTTCAATTGAAATATTTGAATACTTTTCAAATGCATAATAGATTTTTTATGTAACTCATATATTTGTTTTTGTTTTATTTGTTTGTCTAATTAGGACTTTATAACGTTTGCTAGCCAAGTTGCTACCAAAACTGGGAAATCTCAATTGGATATATATTTAGATGAGTCGATACTTCAATGTGATCACTTTGCGAATTTGGATGTCCTACAATTTTGGAGAAAGAACACGTATAGGTTTCCCGAATTAGCTTTGACGACTTCTGACATATTGAGCATTCCCGTTACTAAGGCTTCAAAATCTTCATTTAGTATTGGTGGTCGAATTTTTACCAAGTATAAATAGGAGCTATCTTCTCCCAAAAAAATATTCAAGCTACAATATGTTTTACGTAATTTGAACCATGACTTTATCTATAAAGGTAATTCATAAGTCATAACATTTATATAGCATTTTGTTTAAATTTAATGTTTCAAAATCATTTTCTTCACTTTTTAACTTATCATTTGTTTCATAAATGAAGATGAGGATAGCAGGATTCAAATTCATATGAGGATGATCCACAAGAAAATGATGAACATTAAAGTGGATTTGAATATTTGATGTGTTGTCTTATTATTTATTTGCTTGAATTGGGATGTCTTTTTATTTAAATTTGGATCTAGGTTGTTTTAATTTGAATTTTAGTTATTTTGGATGCTAGAAGTCGAGAACTTTGAATCTTCGATGTAATATTTGACGGATGGATATTTTAGAAAATTATTTCAAATCTGGAGGAAAAAAAAAGTGATCTTGGGCCCGCTGGCGCCCGTAGGCCCATGGATTAGCAATGGTGCAAGTATGGACTGGGGGTTTGTTGATCCGCAAAAAAATGGGCGGTCCACCCCAGTTTCGTTTTGATTTGAACCCGCGTGGTGGACCAGACTGGACCAGCCCGTCTGACAATACTAGTTGTGGAGGGGAAAAAATGAAAAAGATGTATGGGAGAATTGGAGAGAGAGATTACCTGAGGCGCTAGAAATAGCATATCGGGGTTGAATATCAAAGTGGTTGAGTTGTTCTTCTTTTCGCCAAAAGTTGCTGACAACTCATCGGACTGTTCTTCTTCTCTTGGTCGGTCGGTTCCATAAGATGAGAAGAAAAATAAAATTTAAAAAAAATAAAGAATAAAAAATCATAACCCTACTTTTTTCACATTTTGCCCTTTGTTAGGAGAGCACAAGTGAAATCTGTCAAGCCACATCACCACTTGGACGGGAAACATTGGATTACTTGATGGAAGGACTAAAATAGCAGCACAAAAATACATTAGGAACAAAAAAGTCAAAAAAGACATAAGAGATCCATGTGGCTAGGCGAAAATACTTTGGGGGACCAAAATAGCTATTTATTCGAAGAAGTTAGCAGTTAGAATTTTCTACAGCAAAGGAGAACTTGGGATAAATCACAATAAACTGGATATTGGTTACAATCAAATTCGAAGGAATATCCAATCAATCCCCTGCTCTCGTAAGATGAAAGTAATATGTAGAAACCTATTAGTAATGCCACACACAAAAAACAGCAATAAGGAAGAAAATATTTGCAGGCAGAAATCCAAGTTGATTGCGTACATATTAATAACAAAGTTTGCAGTTACTTATGGAGCTAAAAGTCGGGTGATCAACCCCTGTCAGGAGAGTCGGACCTCTGAACTTGTGCATAGCCTGGTGCCGCTGCAATTTTTCCATCTTCTTCCTCCGCAACTTTCTCTTTTGTTTTCTGCCCTACATCGCCGGCAGCCTTGGTGACCCTACTGAAAGCACCAGTAACCCAAGAAGTACCAGTCAAGATATATCTGTTCTTCATAATGGCAGAACCAGCAGTACTAACTGTATTCTCGGCAGCAGAAAAAGCAGACTTGGCCTTTTCAGAAACATGAAACTTCTCGTCCATTACTTTCACTTTGTCATTCACCATGGTCGCACCTATGTTTATCTTTTCAGTGAAGCCAATCTTCTGATCAAGAGATGCAACCTTGGCCGATGCAGTGGAAGTCAGCTGATGCTTCTCGTCCAAGGCCTTCGCTCTGTTAACTGCATCCTTTCCCAGGATAAAGCCCTTGGCCAACATGCTGGTGACAACATCTTCTGCCTTTTGGACGGCAGACCCAGCACCAAATGAAGATTCTGGTGCCTGGTTACAAAAGTTGGGAGGAAGAAAGGGGGAGAAAAAGGACATTTAGTTTCTTAAGAGATATTCATATATTCTATGTAATCAGAAATTCTGAAAGGGACATACAGAAGATGGCAATGATGCTGTTGGTGGCAGCTTGTATTCTGGTTCCAGCATTATATTAACCGATTGATCGACTATGGTAGCTCCCTGAAAATAATTGACAAATATTCAAATAACATAATGCTTCTTTCTAATACTATCCAATTAAAAAAATTACACTGTGATCCTGAACAAATCCTTTAGTTAACCTAAAAAGGTTTCACGAAAGACATTAAACAAACTGTAGCCATTGTAACAGCAAGAATGTTTCATAATTTAATACTTGTTAGGATCAAATGTATAATTGGCAGAATTACTATAAGAATATAAGCCTCATGGAGTAAATGTACCGAAAGGAGGACTGCAGTTTCTGCGCCTTGAGAATCCTTGAAGGTGACATGTGCAATTTGGGAACGTTCACTATCACTACGAGATAAAATAGAAGTTATTTGCATAGATACTCTAATGGTTGTTGGATGCCGGAATAGTAATAAAATTGCAAGGGAAAAAGACACAAAAAGTATCTTCAGAACAACCTCTGCATTTCAACATATTCAATATCGCCTGAAAACGAAAAGAACTCCTTAATGTCTTGCTCAGATGCACCTAAAGAGACATTACTGACTTTAACCGTTCTAACCTGTCAGAATAAACAACAATAGATATAAGTAATGTAGAACGGATTATACATGATTATAACAGGGGAAAGTACAGGAAAATATTCAATCTTGCTTTACTATATCAGATGAGATACCTGTAAAGCAGAATAATCATCAAATGCCACATTAATTGGAAACACAAGGAATAGAATGGAACAATATTTCATTCACGGTGCAGGAAATTATTCATCCAGTATTCAATCAAACTTTTGGTCTCTTAACCTTCGCAAATGATCCAAGTAAAAAATAAGGGATATAAAAGTTTCCGACATCATCTAGTCTAATAATCTGACAATAGTTTACTAGAAGAAGAAAAAATGAAGAGAAATTAAAAAAAACAAGTAACACATCCGCATCCATAAAACTGAAGAGAGAGAAAGGGGGAAGGGGGAAGGGGGAAGAGGGGGGCGGAGATGTTAAACACACTGAGAACCCAGAATAATGAAAGGATTTTGACACAAGTAGAACAAACAAAAGTGGGGAACCAGGACTAACAAATCTGGAGGCGTAAAGGGAAAAAATTTACAGCATGGACAAGAGTTGAGCAAAGTCAATTAAGTTGAAATATAGATTCTACAAATCAGTATGAGCATCTGTTTACGTAATTAGCCATCATCGCCAAGCAACTACCAATTACTTTGATTAATTTAGTTCCTAATTATATTATTAAACCCTAAGAAATCAGATCATGAACTAGTTCCAACACTCATATTAGATCATAAGCATCAAATTACACATCAAATATTTAGAAATCTTAATTTAAACTACATCAAATCATAGTAGCAGATAAACCAAAATTTACTAAGATTAAACTTGAACGGTCAAATAAAACTCAAAATACCGTAGCAATCAGATCAGGAAGAAAGGTGCTTTCAACACTAAGTGAATAAGTATCAATTATGCATCAAATGTATTTAAAAAAAAAAATCACTACAAATTATAGCAGATAAACCAAAATTCACTTAAATTAAACTTCTAACTGCTGAATAAAACTCAAATACCGTAGCAATCAGATCACTCAGATAAGTGAATAACCATCATTTATACATCAAAAGTTAAAAATAAATAAATAAATTCACTGCAAATTATAGCAGATAAACCGAATATTGTTACGATCAAACTTGACCTATCAAATAAAGCTCAAATCAAATAACTTAAAAAAATGCAAAAAAAAAAACTGAATCGAAAAACAGTAAGAATTAAGATGAAGTAATTGAGAAAATGAACAGTGCGATCGGAGTAGTTAACTTACCGTCGTCATATTCTAACGGAAAGATGAATTTCCGATGAGTCAACTGATTGGAAGGACTAAAGTTGACGGAGTCGACGAAGCTGTTTTTGAATCGGAAATCGGTGCCGGCGAAAGGGTGGGTGGATGGTGTGGGAACTACTATTAACGTGTGTAATCGTGAGAGAGGAGGTCACGCCACGCGGTGCTTTCTCAAGTGACTATTAATAGTAATTCTGATGTATATTTTTTACGAAATCATTGGGCTTCATATTGTATGCCCAACCAACCCAATGATCTTGGGCTAATGGCCCAATTTATATAATTATTTTGGGCCGATTATGAAGCATAGTAATACTCCCTCTGTCCCAAATTAATTGTCTACATTTCCATTTTTGTTTGTTCTAAATTAACTGTCAACTTTATAAATAAATTATATATTAATAATTCAATTTTACCCTTCTTCCAACTCTTAATTTAATACTCTTAGTTAATTCAACACATATTTAAAATGTAGTTGGATGTTGTGTGAGAGGAAGGAGAGAGAAAGACATAAATTTTAAATAAAATTAATTAGGGGTATCTTAGATTTTTATTTATATTTTACCGTAAAAATTATCAATACCTTAATACTCGTACATTTGTCAAAGTAAACCGATAATTTGGGACAAAGACGGTAATAATTTATTTGACAATTCAACTAGTAAGGGATGCTCTTATGTTCACTTTTCGTTTTTTTCTCTTCTTCTTTTTTATCATATTTGAAGACCAAACTAATAGAGCTCATAACAATTTGACAATATTTGAACTCTCAACCATTACTTTAGAGCCTTGACCATTTATCACTAGAGTAATACCTTATTGGCCTCGTATCACCTTGCCGAACTTTCATCTTTTTTTGCAAGTGTACCCAACATTTCTTTTTCTAACTCATTGGAATTAGTTCAGTTGTCACGCCCTTGAGTTTAAATGTTTATCTATAATAAAGTTATTAGTTTTGAATCAACGCAACTTCATGTTATGTTATAAAATTTATAAGTTGATATTTATCATCGTTGTTCGCAATGGTTTTATACCCATATAAATATATGACGAAAATATAATTGAAAATACAGAAATAGAAAAATAAAATTATTCTATGACACTAATAAATTTAAAAATGATAAATTTGGATTTGAAGTATCGAAATGGGCCATATAAATTTAAAAATGTTAAAACTGTTGTAAATAAATGAATGACCATGCCCAACTCATATAGTGGGAGGCCCAGACCCATGAATCAAAGGATTTTACCTCTATAAATAGAGGCATTTGGTTCATATGAATATACATCTAATTCATAATCTCTCCCAAACTTTTCCTCTCCTTCTCTATATTATAACACGTTATCAGCACGAAGCTCTGCCAATTTGTTTTGAAAGAAAATTACTAGGTTTGTTATTATAATTTTTCTATAGATCGCTTTGATATTGTGGCTTCAAATCAATTGAAGTACACAATAGATCTAGCATCTCTATTATATTATTGTTTTGAATTTTTTATATTGATATTGTAGATCTGTAGACTGCTGAAGTCGTTCTTATCATATCTTATTATTATATATGAATTGAAAAATATATATATATATATATATATATATAATTTATGTTTTATTCTGCTGCATGCTTTGAATTTGTATATAGTGAAATCAATTCATATTTAATTGTATTTTATTTATTATTATTGAATATTATAATACCTATATTCTTGAAAATTATGGAATTTTTACCCCTGAAGTGGTAAAAATGTAAATTAGTTTTGGAGAAAATCATTTGATATTCTTGAAGAATATTATTATTGAATATTATTTATTTATTCCTGAAGAATAATATTATTAAAAATAAGTATTTACTCATGTAGAGTATCATACTTCACTATTATTATAATATTATAATAATACCACGCTTCACTGATTTTTATTGTTTGATGTGATATTATACCATGCCTTTTCCATTATATGAGATACATCATTTCTTTTATTATTAAAAAAAAAAAATCTACTTGAGTAATCAATCATATTTATTATAATTATATTGCATATTGATTACATATTTATCATATTTATTACATACTGATTACATATTTATTGTTTTTAATTTGATTGTCATCACATTTAATTACTAGCCGACCTTCCATATATATATATATATATATATATATATATATATATATATATATATATATATATATATATATATATATATATTATCTATAATTTAAAAAAAATTAATTATAGGAATATTATTCTTGGAGTATATTCGACCACAAGTTTTGGTTATGTAATTAAATTGCATATATATTTATATAAATGATAGCAAATTGTCATATATTAATTGTCATATATTTATGGTTTTTGTTATGGCAGCAATCAACATTCCATGATTCACTATTCAATATTTTTCTTTTCATTTATTATTGTTATCTAGAATCTTTAAAAAAAAAATCAATATTCCTGAAGAATATTGCACGATTACTCCTGAAGTAGTAATTATATAAATTAATAATATTAAATGTTCTTGAAGAACATCCTCTAATATTCTTGAAGAATATTATTTATTCCCGAAAAATATTATCACTATAAATTAAATATCAATATTCCTGAAGAATATTGAATGATTACTCCTAAAGTAGTAATTCCTTAAGAGTATTGAGTGATTACTCATGAAGCAGTAATAAAATAAATTAAATGTTCTTAAAAAACATTAAATGGTATAAATGGTATTCACCGTTTTCAATTACAATTAATTACTATCATATAAAACGGTTAGTAATATTCCTGAAGAATATTGATGTGATTGAATCATCTATTCACCACCAGGAGATGGTTGTAAAATAAATACAAATTGTTTAAAATTAATATAAATACGATTTACCACCAGAAGATGGTTAAAGAAATAATATTATCGTATTTTATTATCATATATGTTATTGTAAATTATTATGTAATGAATCTGGAGAGACATTGTTAATAATAAACCTGAAGATTTTTGTTGTGCTAAACGCTGAAATGAAGTAGAACACTAGAAGATGTTTTACCGAAAGTCCGTCTTGTGTCTTAAACATCACAAAACAATGATGCTCAAAATAAAAGAGAAACCCAACAAATTATTGGTACATCATTCCCTGAAGCGAATGTGACTGAACTTTCATTATCTATAAGAAAGCCGATTTGACTATACAATTAATGTAGAAGTATTACTCATTATGTTGAAATTAGTATGATTGATTATCACTTGAAGTGGTAAAAATGTAAATGAGTAATATCTTATTTTATGTTTTGATTAACTTTTATTTAATAGTTTTGGAGATGTATTAGAAATTTTGCACTATAATTTTATTTAAGTGGTTTTGTATTTTATTTCAGATTACATTTAGTTCTTTAAAATTCATATACTATTAAAAAAAAAAAGAAGCTCCAGAAGAGTTTGCATAATGAAGAGTTCCAGTAGAACTAATTTATTAATAACTCTAGACGAGTTAGTTCATCAAGAAATTTGAAACAACGCTTCATTTATAATAGTTCCTGAAGAACTATAACTATTCATACTAGTAGATGAAATGCTCCAGAAGAGCTAAAGGATTAAAATCATTTTCAATACTTGTCCACAATATAAATAATATTGTACAATTCAAGCAGAAATAGTCGATTAAAAGCTCCTGAAGAGCTGGTTGATTAAAGACTCTTGAAGAGATCTATGAAATCGATTATTATTTATAATTTCCTTATAAAGATTCATTTAGATAGTGGACAAATGCATTTTTCAATCATTGCTATTGTTATTAGCAAATAATGCATTGAAGAAATTGCTATTTATCTCTTATAAATTATATTATATCTGTAAATAATTGCATTGAAATGCATTATTGATTAAGCCTGAAGCTTACTTGGTTAAAGAAATATATTAGTTGGCATTACTGATTAGACCATCTCAGATCATTGAAAATACGAAATCATGAGAAATTCGTGAAAAAATATTTTTATGGATCCAGAAGTTTCTTAAAAAATTATTTGAATTTAGCTACATATTTCAAAGTAATTATATTTTGTCTTGGTACTATGAATATTGAGATTGAATATATTTTTGGGATGAATAATTTATTCGATGCATCGAAATACGTATATTGTTAATCCGCAACTTGAAGTTTGCGTTTTTCTTGATAAATTAATGAGCTCATTCTCCCATAAATATAATTTGCTTCAAAATGTACTAGTGATATTATATGTCATATAGATTAAAAGTTGGATATCCTGAAGAATATGTTCATATAATAAATGGTCTTGTAGAATCATATATTGCTTTGAATTTATTAGATGTTTCATTGTATTTTTCCAACTATTAATTTCTTATTTCTCCTCTTTTTAATTGGTTTTTATTGTTGCAAACAATAAGATTTCCACCTCAAAATAAAATGTGCGCTTATTCTCCACCACAAGGTGTTGAGATTGGTCCTCAAAAGAGGATAAATTATATGTTGGTTATCAATCCTGCAGATTGGTATATATTGTTGCAACATAAAGAAGAGGAAATATATATAGCTGAACAAACTATTTCTATTCGTGTCTCTACTTGATCCTCAAATAAATGAGTTCTGAACCAGAAGTTCAAAAGACGAATATTTAGAAATATTTTATAACCAAAATTCGGCTAGAAAAAAAAACTCCATGATATTTAATGTCCCTGAAGGACAAGCTATCCATAATATTTGAGACATTGAAATATGGTAGCATTATGAGTTCCAATAATACAATTTCTCGCAAATGGAGTAAATATTTATATATGGTCAAGTTGAGAAGATTAAAATTCTAGAAGAAATTTTCCAAACATGAATATTATATCATTTCCAGAAGAAATTCAGGTACCTGACAATTTGTGAGAATTATGAGATCTCAAATGTTTGGAATTGATGGAACCATATACATAAAATTGTGCAAAAGTCGACATTATTTATGCGCGCAATAGAATGAGGATCTTTAATATAAAGTCTGCAGACTGAAAAATTGAAAAATTGAAAGTGTAGAGATTATTGGTCAAAATAGACCATTGAGTTCACCTCAAATTGTGAAAAGCCTGCACGAAATTTTTAATACAATTGAAGTGCAAATGTATTCGTTACATGTATTATACACCAGAAGTGTAATCTTAGAAAGATATTCGTTTAGAATAACGAATAAATAAATTACTTTGAGGGTGGATGCAAGTGTATTTGAATAGCGCACAAACACTTGGTATATACACAATGTTGCAATTTTGTAACATCATTTATAGGAAATCTTTGAAGGACTTGATATGCCAGAAGCATATAAGTAATTCTTCCCGAAAAATATATAAACATCAAGACCTAGTGATTAATACTTTTTGAAATCATTATGGAAAGATAACATGTTTCCATGTATTTACAAATTAAAACATCTGGAAGATGTAATTTGTTGAAACTATGAACACTTATTCACTAAGATCCAATTGAAAATTAAATTATATGCATTGGTCAAATGATGTTAAAAAGGGAAGCAATTTGACATATGATTAATGTACTCTTTTTCCTTAACTAGGCGTATTTTTTTTCCCACAGGGTTTTTCTTTTTCCTAGTAAGGTTTTAACGAGGCATATATTCTTCATGTTAAGTATATCCAAGGGAAAGTAACGACATCGATGTTCAACATATTGACTCAAGTGATAATGTAGAAGATTTATTCACCAAGGCTTTACCAACATCAACATTCAGAAAGTTGATACATCAGATTGGAATGCGTCGTCTGAAAGACATTCAATGATCAGGGGGAGTAGTCGTACTCTTTTTCCTTCGTTCAGGTTTTGTCCCACTGGGTTTTCCTGACAAGGTTTTAACGAGGCGACAATTAAATACTCCAATATCAATTGTATTCATTTTCTTATTTTGGTTTAATTTTTTCCAAATAAGTCTTTATGAGGCAATTGTTGTATATGATTAGTCATTCAAGGGGGAGTGTTGTAAATAAATGAATGACCAGGCCCAACCCATATAGTGGGAGGCCCATGCCCATGAATCAAAGGATTTTACCTCTATAAATAGGGGCATTTGGTTTATATGAATATACATCTAATTCATAATCTCTCCCAAACTTTTCCTCTCCTTCTCTATATTATAACAAAAACATAGTTTTTGAGACAAGAATATTGTATTTTCACCAATTAAAAAAAAAAACATAGCATATTCTACTTCCCCCGTTACCGTACCTTCCCTTCAAAGCAACCCCAAAACCTCACCAAATCAAACAACTCCATCTTCCTCATTTCTCTCGCCGTTCGGAATTCCCAATTTTAATTCTTTGTAAAAAAATAATAAGAATATGAGCTTTGAAGATCTTGAATCGGGTCGGTATTTACCCCTTCATCATCAAACTAATCGTCAACAAGACCCTTCTCGAGCCCTTGCCGCCTCTCTTTTCCAAGTCAACACTGCCGTCTCCGCCTTCCAACGCCTTGTTAATTCTCTTGCTACTTCTAAAGATACCCCTCAGTTCCGCACCAAATTGTATGTTCTGGGTTTTCTTTCTTTAAATTTGTTTTCTGCTTTTATTTTTATGTTCTGGGTTTTGCTTAATTTCTTGTTCTTTTGGATTTCTGCAATTTGTATTTGAAGGGTCTTTGATTCTTGAAAAAATAAACATAAATAACTAATAATTGTGGATAGCTAGCTAGTTCAGGCCCTTTTCTTTCTTGATATAACCATTCAGGTATTCTGAATTTAGCTTTCAGGGCTCATCTGATCCTCTGGAACACTCCTTGTAACACCGTCAGTAATATTCCTAATTATTATAGTCAGTCTTCTTTTGTTTAATTAAAGATTCCATAATTAGAGTGTCTTGGGGAATGTTATTGGGAGTCTCACAGAGGATCCGAATAGCTTTCAAGGCTATGCATAAGGCTTTACAAGTCTGGAGATGATTAACAATCCAACCCCCCGCCCCCACCAAAAAGAAAAAAACTGGAAATTGCTTAATTTATTCAGCTTTTATTTTCTGGGTTTGCTTAATTTTATGTTTTAGCATTCCATATTTAGCTTGTTAAACTTCCCTCCACCTTATTATATAAATGAAAAGATCTTAATACCCTTAGTTAGCCTTTTTTTTTTTTTTGAAGATTAGGTTTGAATTGCATTCATTGGGTTTGGGGTATTTAAGTCTTTTCAATTCTAAAACAATGGAGAACTGAGTGCAAGAAGCTAGATATGGAGTGCAAATATGACTGCCCTTCTGGAATTAGCTTCTAGGGCTATGCATAAAGGTTTTACTAGTTTGGAGATGATCAAGTTTAGATGCGTTTGGAGATGATCAAGTTTAGATGCTTAGCCTTTTTGTTTCTATACTGATTTCAGCTTGGCAAAATAAGGAAAAACAAGAAGAAGAAATTGTTCAGATACCTTTTCTCCTTCACATTGACAAAATCTGACATGGTATTTCCCGCAGGAATAACACAAGGCGACAAATTACACAATTGGTAAAGGAGACTTCTGCCAAGCTTAAGCAAGCTAGTGAATCTGATCATTATACTGATGTTGATGTAAGTTCTTCAACTGCTTCTCCATCTAAAAAAATAATCAACTTTTTGAAGACTCCTTTTCTTTTTTTATGAATGGAGGTAGTGGTTAGGAAATTAGGAGGATGTTGTACAACATTAATGTATGTTGCTCGGGGAAGCACCCAAAAATTTAGGGAAGCTGGCTCTTTTGGGGGTATATAATGACCAAAATGTTATTTCAATATAGCAAAAGATTGCAATAATTTTGCCCCTCGTAACATAATATTTCCATAACCTAACTTGAATAACTCACAATGTTGCATTGTGAAAAGTGAAAAGTTGTTGGAAGTTATTCTTGGCACTTTTCTCTTTGAAGAGATAAATAGACTGAAGATAGCTATTTCAGAAAAGCTCTCCTCAAGATTATGTAAGCTGTCAAGATAAGAGCTTCCAGTTGTATATACGGACTTCTGACCATTTTTACACTTTTGTGGGGGGGTGTACAGATGCCATCAATTCTCCCTGTATGCATACTTTTTCGTTGTATGATCAGAAATCCTTTCTTTTTCTCTTCAACCTCAGGCCAGCAAGAAGATTACTGATGCTAAGATTGCCAAAGATTTCCAACATGTTCTTAAAGAGTTTCAGAAGGCTCAGAGGCTTGCAGCAGAGAGGGAAACAACGTATGCTCCTTTGACTCCTACATCCAGGTAGTTTTTCTAGATTTTTGTACCTTTTGGTGTGGTCCTTGTGCCGAAGATATTAGATGGTTGAATGATTTCCTCAAATTTTTGTACATTTTGGGGCAAAGGCATGTTTATATGTTTTCAGCTACTTGAGGTTTCACAGTACAAATTTCTTCCACTTACCTTCCTATTTATCTATAATCATCTATGAGCAATTACTTGGTTCATGGCCTATCCCCATGCACATGAAACAAGTTATGTTGTCTAACATTGGTTCAAATTCTTTGCAGTGATCATGCTGATGAAATGGAGACAAGTTTGTCAAAGAATAAAGAGCAGATATCCCTTCTAGCGGAGTCCAAAAGGTACATAGAATAGTTGATAGAGTTGGACCAGAATTACATTGCATTTGCTGCTTGATAACTGATAACTGATAACTGATGCTGTGATTTTATCCATGGCTTACTTTTGCCATTTGGACCATATCAAGAAATGATCTTTTACTTATTTGCTTAATTGCATGATATATACTTAAAAGATTAATAACCTCTAGTTTAACTTGCGTATTCTGGACAATTGATATGTCTACAGTGTGTATTATTTCCATCAAACTGCTAGAGTGTTGGCCACAGTGAGTCATATTGTTTTTTGTCTTTGTGCAGTCAGGAGATCGTATTAATGGAAAATGAGATTATCTTTAATGAAGCCCTTATTGAAGAGAGGGAGCAAGGTATTAAGGAAATTCAGCAGCAGATCGGCGAGGTGAATGAGATTTTCAAGGACTTGGCTATGCTTGTCCATGAACAAGGAGCTATGATTGGTTGGCCTACGCCCTTTTTCTCTTGTTTATTTGGTGGTCCTCTTTTGAACCCAGCATGCAACTTATTCTATTCTAATTAACGAAATGTCCGTCCATGTTTCAGATGATATCGGCTCCCATATTGAGAGCGCCCAAGCTTCTACCACGCAAGGAACTTCACAACTCGTGAGAGCATCCAAGATCCAAAAATCTACTTCCTCTATGGTAAGTGTTAGTTCTATCGCTGTCCGAGGTTTCTGGTACAAGATTAGATAATAATTTGAGGTTTTTCTATCGCTATCTGTTACTTTCTTTTGCTAATCCTGTTCTCCGACCAGATTGGTATGTTTTATATTTGACATGTACCTTCATATTTCTGCAGAACTGTTTGCTTTTGGTGATTGTTGGAGTTGCGCTGCTTATCGTAGTGGTTGTTGTTGCTGCATGAATGAATGAAGTTCATACAGAATTGGAGTTCAATTACCAAGGATTCTTTTACCATTGGTGATGATCATTCTTGTTCGCCATTTTAAGGCAGTTTGTTTCTTCCTTCATGTATAATATATACATAGTAATTGATCCATGTACAGTCCAGAATCCAATCGAATGGAGAAGCAGACTTTTGGCCTCATGGCTGTTTCGTAGATCTTCCCATTATCCATTTATTTTCCGTTGATGATAAATACTAAAAAGGTAAAATGTGTTCATGCCCCCTAAACTTTTCTCGATTTTAGTTTTTAATTTTTAACTAAAAAATACAAAGTCCTTAACCTTGAACTTTTATGGAGTGTTAATGTTTCCCTTTTTATTCAATTCCACACGTGTTAACTCTCACATGACTTTTAACTTGTGGACATTTTGAGAAATACAAATCCTGACCTAAAAAAATCAAAATAGGATGAGAAAAATGCCCTAAAATGTTCCTCCTATTATTTTGGTCAACCTATTTTTGTTAAGAATTTCTCAAAAAAATTCAAATAACATGATAATGGACCAAATATGTATATTACTATTAGATTAACTTTTGGCCCTTTTAAGGTTAAGAACTTTGCGTTTTTTAATTCATGGTAAAATATCAAAATCGAGAAAATTTTAAGGGGTTTGAACACTTTTTACCCAATACTGAATGCCATAGCACGAAAGCAGGGGGAGGGGGAAGGGGGAGAGGATATGTTGCTCGGCTAGAGTTTACTACCACAAGATTTGACAAGAGAACAAAATGTCAGAAATTTTTCGGACTACATGCTAAAGCAATGGAAATTTAGCACCAAAATGATATTGTGAGCCCCTAGAAGAAAAGAAAAAATGGTATTGCAAACAAACGAGAAAAGAGTGAATGGTGGTAGGAGAACCATTACATCAAAAGTTTCTCAACCTAAAATGTTAGTTAGCAATCTTATCCTTCTAGATCAACTAGTTGATGAAGATATTTTGGTACCTAAAAGAGCTTAAAGAACATGCAATTGAGAACGAAAGGAACATAACCAGATGTTCGACTAAACCTGATTACATAGCATTTAGTGTGTGTGAGATGCTTTTGAAGCCTATGATTTTATTTGCAAATCAATGGAAGATGGCAACCAGGGAAGGAGGGCCCATATCAAGTCCCTATTTTCCCTTTCTCTGCATCAATGGAATAATCGATGATATCCTCTACCCAGAGAAACGGAACAGTTTGTAACATCAAACTACTATATTTCTGCCTCGAAATCCAGTGTTGCATTACACATCCAAGAGTATGTACGTGAAAGGAAAAAAAAAAGGCAAGTAGCAACAAAAAGGGTGTGATAGTATCACAAGTACATAGCTCCTCCAACTTGGTGTATAATCCAGCTTTAAGCAAAAGCTTCTGTGTGCTCCCAAGTGAAATACATCCACCTGATATATAAAAGGAAAGACTGCATAGCTTCAAATTCCTATTAATCAAAACTCAATAACGGATTCAGGTGATATCAAACATATACAGGTGTAAAAAGTATGCCCAAAACAAAATATGATTCAGTTTCAACAAACAAGATAGCAACGCGTCCAGACTACTAGGAGGATTGTTAGTAGGAAAAATATGGATGAAATTCAGAATATGAAATAATCGTACCGGGAAAAGGATTGGCAATCCGTTGGAAACATATACTAGTATGTACTAGAAAGTAATATGCAGGCTAGAAATTTTACCTCCAGATTATTCATCATTATACAGTTATAACACAAAATTAGCCCCTCTTGGATCCTGACACAAGAAGTCCCATCTGCTCAGCCAGATGGTTCATATGCTTCAATCTATCCCATTCACTAGTCTCCCCTGTCTGCAGATTCTGTTCATTGTCAACCGTCTCTTCGAATGAGCTTGAACTCTCATCAGCAACCTCCCCAGAAAAAGAGCCTTGAGATAGAAATTGTTCCCAGAAACTATCATTAATGCTTGGAAGCTTAGGAATCTCATCTAGTAAGATATCAGCATCAGGATCAGAAGAAAACCCATCAAGCAAGACTGGCAATTCACTATCAACAAATCCTGGTATTGTATACCCTGTCTCCCCTACCTCAGACCCCACAAGTCCCAAGTCAGGGAGGTCACCATTGGTTTCCAGGATTAACCCATTTCCTTGATGCAAACCCAGTGAGTTTAAATTTTCTTGATGACTAAGAACGTTCATTTCCTTGGGAGTTTGAGTATTTTTAACTTCCCCAGATATTGCACTAGGAGAAGGTTGGCACTTGGATACTAAAGAAGGTTGATTAACTTTCAAGGCTGGTTCGGATGCCATGTGAGCCAGTGCAGACGGTAAGACTTCTGAAAGTGTCACTCCAGATGTCTGACTGGAGGAGCTACAAGATTCCAATGCATTAGACGAAGAATGTGCACCATCAATCAAGTAGCCATTTGCAACATTCATTTTTGGTTCCAGCCTAGAAGATTCATTTATCTTAAGGAGTTGTCTAAAAGCTGTTTTTGCTGCCTCATTCATTAGGGGCTGGTACTTAACAATCTGTCCGTCTGGCAAAGCCGTGCCACGATTTCCACCTAAATTCTCTTCATCTTGGTTAGGGAGCCTCCTTTTCTTATTCACCCCAGAAATGCGTCTGTTACCATCATTCTGTTGATGTACCAACTGAGTCATAAATCCAGGACTCTGCATCGCTTTTGCAAGGAATGACATCATTTGTTGCTGTCGTTGCTCCATTAAGTGAACACGCTGTCCAACGGTTTGCAGCTGGTGATCAGTGGCTTGCTGCTGCTGCCTTAATCTGACAAGCTCCTGCATAAGAACATTCTTATCCATCTTAAGCCTTTCGACCTCTTCATCTAACCCTGAACTTCTCAACTTCAACACAAGATGCAGTATACGTGTTCTGAACTTGGGTGGGTACTTCTTGTTGACCTTGAACATGGGGAGATTTTCTTCTCCTAATATTTTTTAAAAGATGCTTGTGACCTCTAAGAAAATACTCATTAGCAAATTCCCAACGATCTGGGTCAACCTTTCTGAAACCCTGTTCGAGAAGAGAAAATGAAACTATAAAAAGGAATAAAGTCGCTCAACCTGCAGAATACATTATCACAATAAAACATAAGAGGTTATTCCTGATTCAAGTTTCTTGATCTCAATAAGTAGTTAAACATCACAATATATGTTTTTCCACAATCAAGGAGCTATTTAATAGTACTCCCTCCATTTCATAACATGTCCTTCAGCATAAATTAAGAAACGGGAAACCAAAGGAACTTTCACTGTTATACCCTTGAGTCTCAACTACTAACCTATCTCTCTGTCTCTCTATACCATATTTATGCGTAAGGGTAATTTTAGAGGATATGACATATTTTGGAAGAGATGGAGAATCTAAAAAAGACTTCTATTATGAAACAGAATGAGTATATAGAAAAGGTTCAGACTATATAGTTCAAGCAGACTAAGGTCTATACATGCTTTGACTGTCAAAGTACCAATCCAAACATGAGCTAAGTAGCAGATAATCTTCCCTAAGGACAGTCTATGTACAGGAAGCATCAATAATCTCCTTGATTGATGCATAAGTTTCAGCTATAGATAGAACTGTTGGGGATACCACTGTGCATAAATAATCACATGGAAATCAACTAATTCAACCAAAAAAATATTAAAAACTATTTTCGAGTTTCTATATCTAGCCAAAACTTTTATTCAGAACATTCTACCCATGAACTATTCTCGTGATAACACTTCTGGCAAAATTAACAAAAACACTGTGATTTGAGACTAAAAGTGCATCCAAACAACCAATTTTTCTAATATAACAGGGTACGGGATGGATTCAAGGGACAAAAATATCCCTAGCTCCAGTCAAAAATGAGTTGTTGACTGCAAATTTGGTCTGAAATCACAATGTTTTGATTAATTTTTCAAAATTGTATCTCGAAAATAGTTCACAGGTAGAATTGGTCTACATAACAGTTTTGTCTAGAAACAGAAATTCGAAAACAGTTTTTAGGTCGAAATAACAAATCGTATTAACTACAACGACAATCTATTTGTTCACAAGATCCTCACATCCTCCGACACAAAATTCTTAATTTGGCCCCATCCTCACATAAAAATCACTTTCACAATTCCCGAGACAAAAATTCTCAAATAAACAACCAATCCAAATACACCTACCAAGTAAAATAATCATATTCAAAAAATAAATAAATAACAACTAATATAAGGCTAAACTGGAATTATAGAATTGAAGGATAAATAATACTTGAGGTAAAGAAGTATACTAACATAAGTATTTAACTGTCTGACAAAGCTTGAGAAATTGTTGTGCTTAAAATACTGAGGCAAAAGATCTCTAGAAAACTCCGGTACGTTCCAGACAACGAAACTATTATTCGTCTTGCTCCAGGACACCACGGAGTCAGTTGCCGGATCATCCACCATGTCATAGGTTTTACTAAGAAATGGCGGCGGCGGAGACGCCACGAGAGATGACGACGACGATGAAGTATTGCCGCCGCCTAAGGAGATTCTAGGAGCAGCAGGAGCACGATTTCCATCTCCTACTAGAGATTCCATATCCAAATTATTCATTCTCTGTCAGAGATTAAAAAAGTAAATTGTTTGTCAGAGTAGCCATAAACCCTAGATCAGACCAGTGAAAGGAGAAGCTAGAGAGAGAGAGAGAGAGATTATTGGAAGATTATGGAGGTGGGTTTGAATTTTGAGGAGTTCTAAGTGAGGAGAGAGAGAGAGATAGTGAGAGAGGGGAAACTGGCAGGTGTCTGGAGTAAAATTGGCTATCCAGAATAGAGAAGGAAGAAAACAACCGGTGGAAGAGTGATTGTTACTGGCACCAAGCGGTGGACTGTAGAAGCTCTGTAATGGGGGATGGGGGGGAGTGGGGGCTGCAGCTTTTGCTTTCGAGCCAAGTCCAATCAGTATTCCAAATCTCCCCTAATTCCATTTTTTTCTCTTTTTCTTTATTGAAGGGAAATTCTTTCATTTCGTTTTTGTCTTCTAATTTCTAATTGTTGACCAAATAAATTAATTATTGACTAATCAATTATTAGACGGTTACAATATTAATCTTAATTTTAATAGTTCATAACTAGTTAAATTATAAATTAAAAGTTAAAAAATTTTTTACACGTGCAAACAAAACTTTAATTTTAAATAAGATTCAAATCATGAATAAAAATAAAAAGTTTGAAAACTGTTCTATCTATTCAGGTTATACAATGAAAGCAAGTGACACGATATCGAGTACAAATTTAAAAGGCAAAAAATATACTAGAAATAAAAAATAAACTCTTTAGGAAATATTAAGTATTAATAGTTGTACAAATGAACATGAGATCATTAATGTAACCACTATTACAAAGTATGGTAATATTATAGCTGGACTTTAATATTTTCCATTGCAATAATAAGGTCACTCATTGTGCACCGTTCTTTTGAAGACTCTTTTGTGCAATTTAAAGCCACTTCAATTATTGACGATACGCATTCTAATTTGTTCCCGAAGTCAATCTCATAAGAATTGGGGAAAGCATTACATCCAAGATCTAAGGTTTGAATTCCCCTCAAACATGTCATCATCTGGCATTTGTTTTGTGAAGACTTCCATCAAAAAGAACTATGTAACTATACACATCACATTTTATTGAGACTGATCATTCTAATCCACACTCTGAAATATTTAATGAAGCTAAATATTAAACATTAACAAGAGAATTAAAAACTTGACATTTCAAATAATTAAGTTTATTGTGTGTGTGTGTAGAGAGAGAGAGAGAGAGAGAGAGTAGTTTATTAGAAGTTAATTAGATGTCTCACCTGTTGCCAAATAGCCTAATGTAGACACATGTGTGTGTGTATGTCATATTAACTTCATGCCTCCGTAATTTGGCGATACTAAAATTACTTAAATGAGCAACCATATATTCATTCAGTAAGATGTTGTTAGGCTTTAGATCACAATGAACAACTAGTGTTGGATAACATAATTGAAGATAATCCAAAGCGCACGCCACATCAATTATGAAATAATAATCTAAATATAACTATTGTTCAAGACTTCCATTGGTCATAAACTCAAGAACTAATGCTTTGAAATCGGGATTGGAGCAGTTGCTGATGACTTTGACCAGATTTCGATGACAAAGCTCACGTAGTATCGTGCATTCAACATCAAAACTCTTTGAAGTTCTTTCACATTGTAGGTTAAACACTTTGATTGCTACAATCCCCCATAACGAATTATACCTTTATAAACATAACCATAATTCCATGTAGCTAATAGATTTTTTCTCATGATATCTTTCAGTTGCATGTACAAGTTCATAATATGGAATTCTTTTATATCCCCTGGAAGTGGAAACAATACCATTTGATTTTTTGCATTATTTTTCTTTCGGTGTCTTAGGTACACAAAAACTAATGTTAGGGCACCCACAAGTGATATGATCCCTATCAAAATTATCACAATTTGAGGAATCCTCCTTCCATTTGACTTAGATGGACATATTGGAACATGGAATTTTTTCTCTCCACATAATGCTTCATTAAAAGCAAAAAGATTCGCTTCTGAAATTTAAGAAATGGCCTCCTGATGGAATTTCTCCACTTAAAACATTAAAAGAGACATCAAAATATTTTAGATATTGAAGTTTTTCCAATGACATAAGAAGAAATTTTCATCCCTTTTTTTTCTCTCTCTCTCTCTCTCTCTCTCTCCTTCCTCCATTGGCGTTCCTGCTGCACTTTTTTTCTCCACGGCCTCCGGCCAATGGCCAAATATTGGTCAATTATCTTATCTACTTTTGTTTAGTTTTATATATCTATTTTGTACCACAAATTATATGATAGTTATTTCAAAGTGTTTTTTTTCAAGATTCAAGACATGGAGGTTATATTTGTCTCAGATCTTCACAGATCTAGACTTGTTGGCTCATTCCCTAGTAGAAATCTTTCAACCCGAACTTGATCTGGGCCCTTTATCAACTTTCTACATCTTTCCGAGGCAATTTGTAGGACGGTTGATACGCCCATGGTCCTATAAATTGTCGATCTCTAAGGAAGATGTTGAAATTGATTTTCTCATGCCTCTGTGGTTCAAGGATTGCGATGGAGATGCTGCGAAGAAGAAGATTATGTATTTGTTTATCTTACTAATTTTTAATTTAGTATCTCCTAACCACCCAAGTTTTCTTGGTTGTGGCTTTTGTCTGTTATCATGGTTTTTTAAATCATTGTATAATTTTTATTTTCTTGTAATTTCAGTTTTTTCTTTGATTGTAATGGTCTCGGCTACATTGTGATTAATGAAAAAATTCTTATTCATCAAAAAAAAAAAAAGAAGAAATTTTCATTTCTTTTTTTTTTTCATTTCTTTGCATATCAACTTGAGACAAACTTTGTAAACAGCAAACACGATCAATCATGACCCCGTTTAACTTGTTCCTCCTAATATTTAGACTTTGAAGTTTTTGCAAGAATTTTATACTTGATGGCAGGGACGAAATCAGGAATTTGGTGTTAGGGAGGTGAAACTGATAAATTTCTTGGACTCAAAAAAAAAAGGCAAAAAAAATTCTTGGGGGCGAAACTGATAAAATTTTCCAAAATACACATAAAATTTCGATAAATAATAGTATTTTTAAAAATCTTGAGGGGTACCCCGCGCTCCCCTGTCTTCGCCCATGATTGATGGAATGGGTCTAGAAAAATCATTCCAACTTAAGTCCAAAACAACTAAATCTTTTAAATTTCCAATCTAGTGGGTACTGCAAATGATTCCCAAATGAGTCTGGAAGAGCACCATTTAGTAGATTATTATTCAATACTATGGATATCAAATTTTTGAAGTTTGCTAATGCATCCACGGGTAACGGACCTGTTAAGTTGGTATTGGACAACCTGAGATCTTGAAGCTTATTTAGGTTGTCAAGTTCTCGGGGATTGGTACCTGCCAAAGTTTGAGTCCTAATTAAGTACTTTTTCCATCGAAACCTAATTCATGTATACAAACATAATGGAAAATTTAACATTCAATTTTGAACAATATAGTTTCCCTACAGACGTTTCAATTTTATGAATATCTCAGTACGTGATCATGAAATTCTAATGACCCCTCTTCTTCACAATATAAGGCCTTTTGGCCATTTATTTACATAGATTAAGAAAATACCAAAATAAGGAGTATTTTTCCTATGATGCCTTTAACTAATTTCAATAATATATTAAAAAATAAAAATATATATTTATGAGTAAGGATAAGTTAAAAATTAATAATTCTTAAAACTTGCAAAAAGTCAAACATTTTTGAAAATAAATAAGGGCCAAACGACCTTGTATTATAATGTGGAATGAGTATTATTTTTTCTTCGACATTCAAAAACCTTACATTTTTTTCACATTAATATTTTGAAATGATAGTGTCCTACTGCAACAAATATAAAAGAGGCCAATGCAATAATATTAATGAAGACAAATAAATGGATAATCATTTGCAGTGCCTATTAGATTGTTATAACTCAAGCTAAGCAGTCTTAATCGAAGAGGCCAATAGCCCTAGTGAGGGCATTGGGTCTCGGGTTCGATACCCTCCGTTTGCGTGCGGTAAGCTTTATTCTACCTTATTTAGGGTGTTCTCTCTCTCCAATGTGGGGCAATCGCCCATCGTGGCGTCAAAAAAAAAAAAGAATTATAATAGACAGACAATTCCATTTCCCAATGCGGTAAGCTAATTCAATGTGGGGCAATCGCCCATCATAGACAGATAATTCCATTTCCCAAGAATGCTTCTAACTTATTTCATTAGAATTCACGGATAAATGACACGCGAATTATTTACCAAGTTAAATTAGAAAATAAACAGCGGATTTAAAGAATTATAATAGAACTTTGTTGTACTATCATAAACTTTTACAGTCTTGCACATCTCCGACAGACAAAATGTTGGGATTACAATGCAAATATTCAACTACGTAAAGTAAAACCTAACTGGGGTACTGATTGAAGTGAATAAGACAAAAAAAAAATCTGATCTCTTATTTTAGTTTCAACCTTATTTTGGTGAGAATATTTATAAGCCTTCTAGTGCGTATAGAAAATGACAGTGTAACCTCATTTACATAGTGGAAGTTTTCGATCAGTGTCTGACCGTAATTTTTACTCATTTTGGAGTTTTTACATAAAAATCTCAGTGTCATTCATCTATTAATGACAACAAATCATTCCAGGCTATGTAATCATCATTGGGACAAGCCTTATTCAGATCTTTGTAGTCTACACACATCCTTCCCATTCCCCTTTGTCTTCGGCACAATGTAGGCAAGCCATTCAGGATATTCAACCACGATTAGAACCCTCACTTTATAGCTATAATCTCCTATTTTATCTTTCACTTTTTTCCATTAAAAAAAACCTCAGCTTCCACAGGATTAGCGTATTCTGGTCGGAATTCCGTGCTATCTCTAGATCTATCCCATGCATATCATCGTAAGACCATACAAATACATCACATCTGAATTTCTTATGCATTTTTTCTATTGTCAGAACTTCTTCTAGTGAAATCTCATTTTTGTCAATGGTGAAGTTTTGGGGAAAGCCATTTGCATTGGTAGTGTTAATCACTCATTTTTTATAATGTTGCGTCATCTATTTGTGCCAATCTCCCAACAAAGTGATATCAAAATAAATATTAGTGTCGGTCTATTTTTTAGACTGAGAAGTATCCTAAAAGCATGCATTAGACAACTCCATTTTATTAATATAATAAAGAATAATAGAATCTAATAAACTAAGAGGTGTCATATTCAGAAAATGCATGTAGCGGAGATGCGTATGTTAAGATGGATGTGTGGGCATACGAGAATGGATAGAGTGAGGAATGAGACTATTCAGAAGAAGGTTGGTGTAGCACCTATTGAAGATAAGATGAGAGAGAACCGTTTGCGTTGGTTTGGGCACATTAGACGTAGGCCAAGTGATGCTCCGGTTAGGAGAATTGAAGGATTATGTAATGTAGATGGCGTAAGAGGTAGAGGGAGACCGAGGAAGACTTGGATGGAGGTGATAAAAGGGGATATGAATCTGTTAGAACTAGATGAGAGTTGTGTTTGGGATCGAAAGAAATGGAGAGATTGCATCCATGTGGATGACCTTACGTGATTCTTACTTTGGTTCATGTAGCCGACCCCAATCTGTTGGGATTAAGGCTTGGTTGTTGTTGTTGTTGTAATAAAGAATAATAGAATCGTATATATAAGAAGATTAACTTTTAAAAAAAAAACCATAATATTTTGAAAAGAGATCAAATCATTAAAGGTTTTAGGGAAATCAGCTTGTAAAGTCCCCCAGGAATTTTCGGTTAGCCTGTATAGTCCCCAATGTTTAATTTCAGCATGTAAAGTCCCCCAGGAATTTTTGGTCAGCCTATAAAGTCCCTTACCTATTTAATTTCAACTGTAAAGTCCCTTATCTATTTACATGTTGCATATAGAGGTTCCACCGCCTCTTCGCGACTGGACTAGGTAAGGGGACTTTACAAGTCGAACGAAAATTCCCGGGGACTTTACAGTGAAATTAAACATTAGGGGACTTTACGAGCTGAAATTAAATTCCCCGGGGGACTTTACAGCTGACCAAAACTTCCTGGGGGACTTTACAGTTGAAATTAAACATTGGGGACTATACAGGCTAACCTAAAATTCCTGGGGGACTAAACAGGCCAATTTCCCAAGATTTTATATTGTGAAATAAAGGAAGTACTTATTTTAAAGAAAATGAATATCCGGTCCAATTCACATTAGAAAGAAATGAGGACAAGAATGGTGAAAGAGATCAAATCATTAAAGATTTTATATTGTGAAAATAAAGGAAGTAATTATTTTAAAGAAAATGAATATCCGGTCCAATTCACATTGGAAAGAAATGAGGACAAGAATGGTGAAGTTGTCCTAACTTAATTGATCATAAATTTCTTAAGGTTTGTCCATGATAACGTTACGGGTCTCAAACATGTTGAGAGCGGCAACTACTCGTCTTCACTCTTACCCTAATTTCCCTACGTATTGGTGATACCTATTTATATGATTAATTCTGATATGGATAATGTTTCATTGCACCATATGGTATAAATTTATTTAAATAAGGAGAAATATAGTTTTTGTGTGCTAATGTATATAAATTTGAACTACATAGTCCATTAAACTATGATACATATTAAAGTTTTCTATTTACATATTTGGCCATCTAATCCGATTAAAATCTAATATGAACCAAAAAATTCAATTATTTAACAATTCGCGTGGTACTGACCTCACATTAATTGGACGGTACCTACTGCACGTGTGAGCTCCATTCAATTCAGGTGAGGGAGGTGTGGGGTTGGCCCAAAAGGATTGAGTGAACCAATATGCACCCTTGTATACTTGTGTAATCAATTCTGTAAATTTGCTGCGAATGGTATTGAAGTTAAGTGATCCTGTTGTGCAGGGAAGTGAGCAGCAGGCTCTGAAGAAGAAACAGGAGCACAGTCATTACAAGCAGGATCAGTAGTCTCAGTAGTCTCACAGGACTGAATTGTAAATAGTCAATAGTTTAGTCCTTAATTATAAGTACAAGTTTACTTCTAGATATTTTAGTTAGCTGAAGTGGCAGTTAGTTGACTGACTGCTTTTAGACTTGTATATATAGGAATGTAACCGCCTTCATCTTCTTCAATGAAAACAACTGAAAATTTCCACAACTCTTCTCTCTTATTTCTATATTCCAAATCTCAACATGGTATCAGAGCAAGAAATCGTTTCTTGCTGCGTTCATCTTTTCTAAAAGCTTGTTAGTTTGATCCGCAATTTTATCTTGCAGGAATTTTTTTTCTGTTTGCTTCGATTGTTGCAGAAAATCAAGAAATTGAAAATCAGGAGTTGATTTTTCAATTCATCTTTGTAATTCTGTTTCTTGTTAGCCGTGATTTGTTTGTGAAGATTCAGGAGTTGAATTCTTCTTTCAATTTCATAAAAATCTAGTTTCTACCAATTTTTGAAGTTTCAAAACCCTAATTTTCCGAATCTTGATTTTTCTTATCAAATTCTATCAAGATGAGTAATAGGAACCTTGATTCGACTTCGATTCATACCACTCATCCGTTTTACCTTCATCCAAGTGAAATTTCTTCACTGATTCTTGCTCAGCCTAACCTCACTGGACCTAATTACCATAATTGGAAGCGAAAAATGAGAAGAGCATTAGTTATCAAGAACAAACTCTGTTTTATTGAAGATGTTGCAGGAGTTACTGTACCTCGAACTGATGATCCTCTCTTCCAACTCTGGGAACAATCAGACCAAATGGTACTGACCTGGATCACAAATACTTTATCCAAAACCATTGCTCAAAGTGTAGAAGTCTTAAACACTGCTGCTGATGTCTGGAAGAATTTGGCAAAAAGATACACAAAGAGTAATGCCTACAGACTTTCTGATGCACTTGAGGAATTCTATGCACTGAAACAAGGTAACTTGAGTATAGATGAGTTCTATACTCAATTAAAAATTCTTTGGGATGAGTTGTTGATACTGAGACCTCTTCCTAATTGTAATTGTGGAGGTTTAGATATTGTTCAGGCCAACTACAACAATGAATATGTAGTTAGGTTTCTCAAAGGCCTAAATGAGAATTTTAGTAATGTTAGGTCTAATGTTCTCATGATGAAGCCTATTCCAGACATAGATGAAGTTTTTAACATGGCAGAGGAACATGAAAATCAGCACAAATATGCTACTCAACATGGAGATGCTCAAGTTTTATGTACTGAGACATCCATTTCTGTTTTAACTGAAGATCAGAATACCTTGGGTAGTAGAGTTAATGCAGTTGGAAGTAATTTTAGGAGGTCTTACTCTACTGGTCAAAAGAAAGTGTTTACTTGTACATATTGTGGTAGGATGGGACATTCTGTTGAAAGGTGCTACAAGAAGCATGGCTTCCCTAACAACAATAATGTTTTTAAAGGAAACAATTCAGCATCTAATGCTGGTCACAAAAGTTTTGGCCACAACAGTTCTGGTCAAGACTATAGTGGTTCAGGAAGCAAAGTTCCTGCTCATAATAGCAATCAATCTACTGGAAATGGCATGGGCTACAGATCTGTTAATTGCATGACAGGAGTCTCAGATCATGGAATGGCTAGTTCTTCTACTGATGATCTTAGTACAGATAAGAGAGAAATTGTGAATATAGGTTTTACACCTATCCAGCAGCAACAAATTATGCAGATGATTAAAAATGTTTGTGTTACTGACAACAGTTCTGGTAATGGTCAACAAAGCATGGTCAATCAAGCAACTCTTGTGCACAATCATGGAGATTTCAATGCTCCTTCAGGTACAATGGCTAAACCTTTAGTTAATATATGGATAGTTGATTCTGGTGCTACTGATCATGTAGTGTGCAATGATAAATTGTTTAGCTCTAGCTATTTTGTTTCCAACTTGTTTGTGTGTTTGCCTAATAAATCCATAATTCCTGTCACTAAGAAAGGCATTGTTCATTTGACTTCCACTCTTGTCCTTCATGATGTGTTGTATGTGCCATCTTTCAAGCTCAATATCATGTCTGTCTCTAAGGTCACTTTTCAAAACAATTGTTCTGTCACTAGTACTTATAACAAGTGTGTCATACAGGACCTTTCCACCTTGAAGAACATTGGGATAGCTGAAGTACACAATGGTCTTTATATACTTCAGTGTAACTCTTCTATTCCTAAGCTGAATTCTGTCAGACAGCCTATCTTTCTTGCTAATATTTCTACTGAAGAAATAAATGGCCTTCTTTGGCACTATAGATTAGGGCACTTATCTCATCCTAGATTGCAGCAAATAAGTCAACATGACAAGAAAGTTTCCTGTAGTTTAAATTCATCTTGTGATTGCAGCATTTGTCCTTTGGCTAAGCAACACAAATTACCATTTCCTTTGAGAACTTCTGTTGTTAAATTTGCTTTTGAATTAGTCCATGTTGATATATGGGGGCCATATAATGTTGCCACTGTTCAAAGTCATAGATATTTTCTTACTATAGTTGATGATTTTACAAGATTTACTTGGACTTTCTTTCTTAAAATGAAATCTGAGGCTAGTTCTGTCTTAAAAGATTTTCATGTTTTTGTTCTCACTCAATTCAATACCAGAATCAAGATTATCAGAACAGATAATGGTAGTGAATTTTTCATGCCTTCATTTTATTCTCAGAATGGCATAATACATCAAACCTCTTGTGTTCAAACACCTCAACAAAATGGGTTGGTAGAAAGAAAACACCAACATATTCTAAATGTGGCTAGGGCACTTAGGTTTCAATCACAAATTCCTCTTGAGTATTGGAGCTTTTGCATCAAACATTCCACATACTTGATAAATCTTACACCTTCTCCTATCATTTCTAATCAATCTCCTTATGAAAGACTGTATAAAACTGTTCCTAGTTATGCTAATCTTAGAGTTTTTGGTTGTTTGAGCTATGCTTGTACTCTTGCTCATGGTAGAGGCAAATTTGATTCTAGAGGGAAAAAGGCTGTTTATTTGGGTCAATCTTCCACTTCTAAAGGCTATGTTCTTTTAGATATAGACACACATCAGCTTTTTGTTTCTAGAAATGTGTTGTTTATTGAACATGTTTTTCCATATGCTATTCTTAATAATGCTGAAAATAATGAAGAAACAGCAGTTATACCATCTTCTGTTGCTTCTCATGCTTTTATTGATATAATGCCTAATTCTATCTCATTGCCTGTTTCTCATTCTTCTTCTACTGCTTCTGGTTCTTATACTACTGATACAAACTCATCTAGTTCTGTCCCTATATATACTGATCAACCTAGAAGATCTGGTAGGCAAAGGAACATTCCATTACATCTTAAAGAGTTTGTACATTCTGTTCCTATTCCTTCTCCTTCCTCTTGTGCTAATGTTGTCTATGTCACTAATAATCTGTCTCACCAGAATCATAAGTCTTTTATATATACTCTGGATTTAACCAAAGAACCTACATCCTACAAAGAAGCTCAATATTCACAGGTTTGGAGGGATTCTATGGCAGCTGAGTTGAAGGCCTTAGAGGATAATAATACATGGATTTTAACTGACTTACCTGATGGAAAAATTCCCATAGGTTGTAAATGGATTTACAAGGTCAAGTTTAAGGCTGATGGAAGCATTGATAGACACAAATCCAGATTGGTTGCTAAGGGTTTTACTCAGCAACCTGGGATAGATTTCATCAACACATTTTCCCCTGTGGCCAAAATGACTTCTGTAAGGGTGCTACTTGCATTATCTGCTGCAAGAGGATGGCATGTTCATCAATTGGATGTGAACAATGCCTTCTTGCATGGAGACCTTCATGAGGAGATTTACATGGTTCCTCCTCCTGGATATAAGTGTGACAAACCAAACCAGGTATGCAAGCTCATCAAATCTCTTTATGGCTTGAAACAAGCTAGCAGGGAGTGGAATTATACTCTTACACAGTCTTTGATTGCTATTGGTTTCACTCAGTCTTACCATGATTACAGCTTATTCATTAGACATATTGGTGATGTTTTTATTGTGCTTCTAGTATATGTTGATGATGTTATACTAGCAAGTAACACTTTGTCTGCCATAGAAGAAGTTAAATCCTATTTGCATGATAAATTTCAAATAAAGGATTTAGGTGCTCTCAAGTATTTCTTGGGGATAGAAGTCAAAAGAAATTCTGATGGAATTACTTTGTCACAAAAGAAGTATGTCATGGATCTATTGGAAGAAGAGGCTTTTCTGGATTGCAAAGCTATGCCTAGTCCTATTGATCCAACAGCTAAGTATTGTCATGATGATGCAGATTACTTAGATGATAATACCAGTTATAGGAGAGTCATTGGAAAATTGCTCTATGTCACAGTCACAAGACCTGATTTGGCTTTTACAGTTCAACAATTGAGTCAATTTCTTGACAAACCTACCATTTTACACAAGAAAGCAGTTCACAGGATCTTGAGATACTTAAAAGGAACACCATCACAGGGTCTGTTCTATTCCTCAAAGTCAAATTTGCAATTAAAGGCATACTCAGACAGTGATTGGGCTGGCTGTCTTGACACTAGAAGGTCTGTGACAGGTTTCTGTATCTTTCTTGGTTCATCACTGGTTTCCTGGAAATCTAAAAAGCAAACTACAGTTTCTAGAAGTTCAGCTGAGGCAGAATATAGAGCCATGGCCATGGCTACTTGTGAGGTGCAATGGCTCATATATTTACTTGAAGATTTGGGAGTTAAGCAAGCTCAAGCTGTACCACTGTTTTGTGACAGTGCTAGTGCCATTCATATTGCAGAAAACCCTGTGTTTCATGAAAGGACTAAGCACTTGGACATTGATTGTCATGTTGTTAGAGAAAGATTGCAAGCCAATGTTCTGAAACCTCTACCCATAACCTCTCACAAACAACTAGCTGATCTTTTTACTAAGCCTTTACCCATTGCCAGATTTCAGAATTTAGTCAAGAATTTGGAGTTGTTTGTTGATTGTAGTGGTACAGCTTGTGGGGGGATATTGAAGTTAAGTGATCCTGTTGTGCAGGGAAGTGAGCAGCAGGCTCTGAAGAAGAAACAGGAGCACAGTCATTACAAGCAGGATCAGTAGTCTCAGTAGTCTCACAGGACTGAATTGTAAATAGTCAATAGTTTAGTCCTTAATTATAAGTACAAGTTTACTTCTAGATATTTTAGTTAGCTGAAGTGGCAGTTAGTTGACTGACTGCTTTTAGACTTGTATATATAGGAATGTAACCGCCTTCATCTTCTTCAATGAAAACAACTGAAAATTTCCACAACTCTTCTCTCTTATTTCTATATTCCAAATCTCAACAAATGGTAAAAACGGTTACTATTGTTAATATTAGGGAGCCCAGAAAATTCCAATTGGAAAGCCAAAGAAAAGAATACCTTTCTCTTCGATTATTCTTCTCTTCTTCTTCTTTAGCACTAATAAACCTTTACCCATTTCGGTCAATCAAACGATTCTTCGATTTCCTTCTAACATTTGATTTGCTGCCCCTAATTCATTCAATTCAAGTTTAGTTTCTGCTATCTCCGATGACCTGCTTCCAAGGTAAGAATTTTGCTGAATTTGTATGTAAAGATCTATTTTTTAGTCCTTAATTGGCCCAAAATTGTCAATCTTTTTGCTGATTCTTTTCATATTCTTGGACCCATTTTTTCTTTTATTTGAATTTTTATTCTGGAATGTAAAGATATGATTTTTATTTGTATTTTCTCATTGAGGGTTATTTGCAGATGTTAATTACTCTTTGGATATATGGATATTTTGTTGGATTCTCTTTAATCTTTTTTTTTTTCTTTAGAACTTTGTGAATAAGGTAATTCAATTGGCAGCACATATTTTTAGTTTTTTTGAACTTGTGTTGAATGCTTTAGTTACACTTTTTTATTTTAAAAACACTTCTAAGGTCCATTGGGATAAAGCTGGGAACTTTGATGGATATGATAATGATATATTAGTATTGGCAGTGCTTACTTTTAGTTTTATTTAACTTTGGTTACTTTATCTTTTACATTTCGACTGTCCATGATGATCCTTAATATTCTAATTATACAATTGCAAAGATGATAGTCAAAGCTTCTTGTATACGTTTACGAACTAACTGAGAGGGGAAGTGTTGGCAAGCTTTTTTCTGCACTAATGCCCTTTTGGATAATGGTATGGGAAAGTGAAAAGGAAAGGGAACTGCAGAGGAAAACAATTTACATTGTATATTTTACTCGCGCTAAAGCAGAATTTTAAGGTTTTTTTATAGTAGCTAAAATTTTAAGCTAGAAAGAGTCCATATAGATGCAATTCAAATGTTCTGTCAATTTTCACTGAGCAAATGATTGTTGTCTTTGATAATTACGCATGCAAAAAAAAAAGGATTTTGGAATTTCATTTCCTTTTTTTTTCCGTTCAAACAGGGCCTATAAAATCTATTTTTCTTGGTGTGGAAATCTCCTATAGCTTAGTGAAGTGGCACTGATCAGAAGACTTGAATGAGGTGACTCGTGAAAAAAAAAGGCATAACTTTTCAGGTCGTTGGCGTAATATGGCTATCTTAGCTGACGTTGCTTAAATGAAAGTAACTCAAATATTTTCCGGAGATTGATCCTTTATTCTTCAATGATAAATCTAAAAGCTTCCCGCCATCCAGTGATATCTTACAGGTCAATTAGACCCTATGACTTAGAGGTCATTGAGAAACTCCATTGTGATCTTTTTCCTATCAGGTTGGCATCCTATCTTATTCTTGCTTATGAGAAGCATTTGGTGATTCTTAGTTGTGGCTTTCATTTTCTGAGAAGCATTTGGTGATTCTTAGGTATGAGAATGAGTTCTTCCACAATGTCGTTAATGGCCGTGATATTGTGTCTTGGGGAGCTGTTGATCGAAACCGGCCCAATGGTCAGAGTGATGAACTTATAGGTTTTATTACTGCAAGAATTGTGCCAGCGAAAGAAAGTGAGGTGAGGCGTTATGCATTGGTTGCTGTTAACTTTCAGACTGCAAACTATGCTTGTCCTGATTTTTTCTCAGACTAGGCTACTTAAGTGAACCAAGGCCTCATTCATGAAACTACACTCTAAATATATTCTCAAACTGTTCTGCAGGTCGAAGATTTGCTTAGGTTCGAGGCATCAAGTTCAAATCAAACCCTAGTTTATATCTTGACGCTGGGTGTTGTAGAATCTTATAGAAATCTGGGGATAGGTGAGCACTTGCTTATTTTATGGCATGCCTTAAGTTGTTTTTTTTTCAAAATATTGAATGCTCTCTTTGGAATTTCAGCTAGTTCCCTTATTCGGGAGGGCATCAAATATGCTGCTAACATTCCAACTTGCCGAGCAGTTTATCTACATGTGATTTCTTATAACAACTCCGCAATCCATTTATACAAAAATATGTCCTTTCAGTGTGTGCGAAGGTTGCATGCTTTTTACTACATCAACGGTCAGCATTACGACTCTTACTTGTTCATCTACTATGTTAATGGTGGTCGATCTCCTTGTTCTCCATTGTAAGTGAAGTCTTTGAATTTTCTTGAACTTTTGCCATTTGAAAAATTTCCAGTATTTTGATTTCTTATTTTCATTTGCAATTGCATGGAGGGTAAAGAAAGGTTGTTAATTGATTGATTGATTGATTGAGAGAGGAAACTATTGTCTTGTAAAGAAAATTGGAAGTTACAGTTTCAACGCAACCAAAAGCCTCACTCTTTTCTCTGTTTCATTCACCGCGCATTTGAAAGAATGAGAAAATATATGCATAAGAAGTATTGGTTCAGCTCAGTTCTTTTCCTTCCACAGTTCCACTTGACACTCGCGAGTAAATTATGATGAGCGGTGTATTTCTGCTTCTCGGTTAGTGCTAACAAAAATGTATGCTGTGGTTGTGCAGAGAGCTCGTAACTCTTCTCGTGACTTACGCGAAGAGTTTATTCAAATTGACAGCAGGGAAGCTGTGGAAGAAGGAAGATAGGAAGTGGATAAAATGTAAAGAATCTGGTAGTCTTCTTCCCACCATGCAAAACAAAAGAATCCTCATGACAGATACTTCTTGAATGATTGATGTTCAAATTTGTTTAGTTATGTGTAAATTATCCCCTTGTAATGTAATAAAATGATATGTTCAGATATCAATAAAGGTTTTTTTTTTCTTCCTTTTCAACCTCTTTTTTGTTTTTCTTTTTTTCTCATGTGATGATTAATAGTTGTTCTCCATTTCTTCTCCAACATGACTCAAACTCTCGACCTATCAATTGAAAATAAAGCATCATAACACTTGAGATACGTTTTTTAGATATGTTTTCGATATCCCTTTTCAACATCTCTCGTGCCTAAGCCGGTGGTATAATCAGTGGCGTACACAAGTTTTAAAGGAATAAAACATCTCTCGTGCCTAAGCCGGTGGTATAACCAGTGGCGGACGCAAGTTTTAAAGGAAGAAGGGGCACAATCAACATTGACAAAACAAATTTATAAAAATATATACGCGTTTTCATACTTTGATCATATTCTATAATTACATCATTCTCGATAGTACTTATACATGACTGACACCAACAAAATGCTCTAATACCTGCCCATTTTCCACATTTTCTCCTTCATTGATATATATATCACGGGATTCATCAACAAGAATAGAAAACAAGCCATCACCAATATCTTTGATAATCACCATATAGTAAAAATTTAACAAGATTTCAAATTTTTACACTTAAGTTGTTAATTTTTTTTTAATAAACATCATAGTCTCATTACACATTTAAGATTGTTAAAATTTTAATCAAACTCGTTAAGATATAAGTGATGTTATTTCTATAATCCACGAACCACAAAATCTAATTTCAAATCGAAAATTGACTCAAAATGGATACACTACAAAATGCTCACGGCACGGGGTGTTATAGAAACAAATCTAAAACTATAAAAAAAAAATATTGGGGGAAAGGCTGGTGGGCCATGCCCCACCCTAGGTCTGCCAATAGGTATAACAGGGGGAGAAGGCTTCAATGCGGAACGGGGTAATTCCGCACATACATAATTTCTCTAGTCTGTTTGATTAAAATTTTGACGGTTAAGATTGATTTAAAATTGAAATATGTTCTGGCATTAAAGCACTGGAAATGACTTAAATTGACAAAATGATATTAGGCTAGCATTTGCAAAACACGTGATAAAAACAAATTAGAAACTGCCAGTTTTATATTAATTTGACAAAAATAGCAATCTGAAAATAATTTGTGGGGACAAAAATGGTAAATAAAAGTTTACTGATAAAAAGAGAAAAATGAAAAATAATTTATGTATGTATAGAGCGTTTTTCTCGACGGCTGATATTAAGTCTTGCACGTATTGAAAAAATGAGAAGGATCCAACTGAGAAAAATGAAAAATAATTTGGTCTTGGAGCAATTATCAACATTAGTCATTGTATCAAAGACCCGACTCTCTGATATTGAATTTTCATGTATTGAAAAAAATTAGCATAAACAGAAGCATGGCAAAATAGCCGATATCCTGCATTTTCGATTAAAGACGGTTCGTTTTTTTACCTTTTAAATCCATTATGTTTTTCCGACCTGCCGATTAAGGACTTCTGTCACATTTTCTGTTAAAGTTCCGTTAACACAAGCACGTGCCTTGCATGTGATGTACACTTTAAGGGCATTTCAGACATTTCAATCTATTTCCCACAAGAAAAACTTGGGTACTCAATTGTTAAACAAAATAATTTGGAATACCAAATTTAAAATATAAAAAACTTTCTAAACCCATCTTCATCCCTCACTCTTCCCAGCTCCACCGCCGCCAAGAACCAAGATCACCACAGCTAGCAATAGTAAAATTCCACCAAAAAGAATTGAAGAAACAACAAGTGCAATTAAAATCTGGTTGATTAGGGGAGTTTGCAGCAAGAAGCATAATAAATTCTTCTTTCTTCTCTCTTGTTCTATTTTTTTGGGTCCCAATAAATAAAAGGCAACCTTGTTTGTCCATTTGTTCGCAGTCATCTACCAATGTAAAATTCGTGGTCATGTTATGTATAGGAGAATTCATGGTCATGATGTAGAAATTAAGAATTTCATGACTGAATAATTTTTTCCTATTCTGCAATTTGGGATTTTTTTTCTTAATTTCTTGATTTTGTTATTGAATGACTTTTTGTGAATTTTTTGAGTTCTTGAATTTATGGGTTTTGTGTTAGAACACTTCTGATATGGATCAAGTCCACTGGACCGCGCGGCACGGTCCAGATTTGGCCACATCCCTGCAGTTCTCTCCTCATTTTGCAGGGTTGTGGTCAAATCTGGACCACATGGACCCGGTCCATATCAGAATTTTCCTTTGTGTTAAAATCTCAAATATTGAATCTTTTTTAGATTTTAAATCATGTAGAAGAACTCTGACGAATTAATCCGACAACTACACCGCTAACCACCACCCCCTGACACCCCTACCCATCTTCACTACCAAGAATGAAATAAAGAAAAGGAGAAATTATTCCAAACACTACATTAAACGAGCCATGGCCGTGGCTATGCCCAGTATAATTTCCAGGGCGAAATATATATGGAAACAATAAAGTACTATTATGATTTTTGGATGGATTTGGTCACTATAGTCATGGATTTTGATCATGGTAGCTAAAAGAATACCTTTAATTGAGTAGTTAAGAATTGATTTTTGGTTTCGGTGGTCCTTATTGGAAGTTTTAAATTACGGGGCTTTCTTTAAAATGATCGTTCTTAGATGGGATTTTGATTTGGGATGATTTAGGATGTGGGTTATGTTGGATTTTGATGGGGAGGCAAGCAACGACAAGAAAACGAGGAAGAGAGATAGATGGGTGGGATTGATGGCCAATATTGAAGGCAAACATTAAGAGTTTGAAATTTACAAGCTAAGAAATGAAGAAAGCGGAGGTGATTCCCTCCATTTCTTGATTTCTATCTCTTGCGCCAAGTACAAAAAAAATGGTACGTTTTGTGGTCTCTTTATTTGAAGATCTCAGGAGAGGGTAGGCTAAGGCGGACAACGGGGAAAAAGTCGGTTGGTGTTGGAAATAGAGCCCTTAGCCAGCCAGAAATGGACAGAAATTTTTGGTAGTGGAAGAGGTGACAAGGGGTACAGGAAGAGTAATGGTGGTTGATGGTGGTAGTGGTGGTGGAGAAGTGGGTGGGGTGTGGGGAGAGAGAAAGAGAGGGGGAAGGGGTGAGATGTAGAAGATGAAGAAAACAAATAGTTGGCGGCGGCGGTGGTGGAGAAGTAGGGTGAAGGGTGGATGAAGATAGAGGGGAAGAGGATAACTTTAGAATTTATTTTTTGGTTAATTTAAATTTGGTATTCTTAATTATTTTGTTTAACAATTGAGTACCCAAGTTTTTCTTGTGGGAAATAGACTGAAATGTCTGAAATGCCCTTAAAGTGTACATCACATGCAAGGCACGTGCTTGTGTGAACGGGACTTTAACAGAAAATGTGACAGAAGTCCTTAATCGGCAGGTCGAAAAAACATAATAAATTTTAAAAGTTAAAAAAAAAACGAACCGTCTTTATTCGAAAATGCAGAATATCGAAAAGGACCAAATAGGCTATTTTGCCACTGAAGCATTGGGCCATATTTTGATTTTTCTACCAAATTCAAATAAGTCGGGGAGAACTACTTTAAAGAAACAATGATATATTTCAGATCAATTTATTTATATTATAATAATAATGGAAAAGAAAAGAAATTACAAATTAATTATTGTTCTTGTTCTTGGTTAGAGAATCAGAAGCATCATTCATAGTAGCAATAAATGACTGGAGACTGGACATTGGAGACTACAAGATTAGCAGCTTCAAAATCATTAGTCTCATACTCGATTGTAACTTTACTGATGCATGATTCTTCTTCTTCTTCATGTCTTTGCTTTTCAATGATTTCAAATCGAACGCGATAGAGATCGATACCATGCTCTAGAACCCCACCTTCAATCACATCTACTACTTTCATTCTCTTCTCGTTATCAATCGAAATGAACTTATATTTGCATTGGGAACTCCCTGATGCACCTAATAATTCAACATCAATCGAAATGAACTTATCTTTGCCTTGAAAAAAATGAGAAGACCCGACTGAAAAAAAATGAAAAATAATTTACTTATTTTGGAGAAATTATCAACCTTAGTTGTTGTATCAAAGAACCCTGATATTGAATTTGTACGTATGAAAAAAATCACCCTTTCTACATAAACATAGGCATTGGTCCATATTTGGATTCTTTTGGTGATTTAAGCTTTGAAATTGGGGAGAAGTTTCAAATCTTTGTATAAAAAAGAAGCATAAGGGATTTTCTTTTCTGCAGAAGAAGAAGAAAGATGGGGTGGGAGTGTGGTGTTGCGTCGGGTGGCGGGTGGGGAGGGATGTTTACATCATGTACCAAAATTACCCCTGTTACTTTTGGGTTGACTGGGTGCGAAATTCAAGTTAGGATAATGATTATTGAATAAAAAATTTCAAATCAAATTTGGATAAAAAAATGTATAATGTCATATTAAATCCTTACAATCATTTTCATTTTATACTCTTAAATCCTTATTTGATCTAATATTTTTTATCTAACAATCATTATTGTTCAAGTTAACAGTACATGGATGGAAAAATTGACGAAATGACTTTTTCCATCAAATATAAATTATTTTAGGATTGAACATTTAAAAAACATAGTTTTTGAACAGGTCTTCTAAAATATAATTTGTTTTTTTACTAGTACGTCAATTTGTCGACAAAAAAAATGGTAAAATAAAAAATTACTAACAAAAAATTTACTAACAAAAAGAGAAAAATAAAAAATAATTTATGTATATATAGAGAGCGTTTTTCTCGACGATTGATACAATAAAACCTCTATACAGTAATACTCTTGAGACCGGAGAAAAATATTATTTTGGGGAGGTTATTTCTTAAATAGAGATTTACGTATAAAAATTATAATTTAAAAAAAACAACTAATATACATTATATGACACTTTGAAATGTGTTTCTTCATATTTTAAAAACATGAATTTAAAATATATATAAGATTCATGAGTTTAAAAAAAAAATGACATCATACATAAACATTGTGTATATATTAGATTTAGAAAATTTATTCTTCACCTTTAGATGCTTTCCATAGTTGTTGGTGAAGTGAGATTTCGCATTTTCTTTGTGTTTGGCTAATGCATTGGCTCTGCTTCCAACATCTTTGCTTCTTCTCTTGTGTCCTTATTGTAGAGAGTACAAAACAACTTTCTATCTTTCTTCTTCAAATGTACATACAATATTTAGGAAATGTAAAAAAAAAAAAATACGTACATTATGTATTCATTTAAACAATTCACACATTCTTACTAGCAACTTTAGATAAATATTTAATATCAATCTAAATTTAATTTAACATAGTTAAATAATTCTGGATATTTTATATAGATATATAAATATATTTAAAATTCAATATTATTTTATTATTATATGGAGGTAAATTTCTTAAGTATGGTCCTAAAAAAAACATGAAATATTATAATGTATAGTTTATTTTTTATTTATAATTGATCCCGAGTTGAGACTATAATTTTTTATTATTATAAGAATGTTTTTATATAGAGTACTACTTTTACTATATTGAGTATGCGCGCCTTCAAAAAAAATGAGAAGACCCGACTAAGAAAAATGAAAAATAATTTACCTATTTTGGAGAAATTATCAACCTTAGTTGTTGTATCAAAGAACCCTGATATTGAATCTGCACGCATGAAAAAAAATCACCCTCACTGCATAAACATAGGCATTGGTCCATATTTGGATTCTTTTACCAAATGATACATTTGAGTTCAATTTATTTATCTTCTAAGAAAAGAAAATTAATTACAAATTAATTATTGTTCTTGTTATTGGTTAGAGAATCAGAAGCAGCATTCATAATAGCAACAAAAGCTTGAAGACTGGAGACTGCAAGATTAGCAGCTGCTAAGTCCTTAGTCTCATACTCAATTGTAACTTTACTGATGCATTTTTCTTCTTCTTCTTGACTTTGCTTTTCAATGATTTCGAATCGAACTCGATAAAGATCGACACCATGCTCCAGAATCCCACCTTCAATCACATCTACTACTTTCACTCTCTTCTCGTTATCAATCGAAATGAACTTCTCTTTGTGCTGGGAACTCCCTGATTCACCTAATAAGTAATAATTCAACATCAAAACTAAGAAGCAAGGACATAGACAGATAAATTCAGGAAAAACTTAACACGCATTCACATATTCCCAATCATCACATTAACACATAATAATTATCGATGCGAAGAATAATCCTAATTAGAGGTGGATTATTGTCCTGTACGTTTTTATTTTTAGATTGGATTGGCATATCTGATAAGACCATGACCCAGTAAAACTTAGCAGGGCACAGAAAAATTATCATATACATAGTTAAATCAAATTTGTTAATCCCACTAATCATATAACAATAAAGTTACTGGAATTTTTTTACCAGATCTAAACCAAATGAAGCAAAAACATATACATAGATAGACAACTAATAATGAAATAAAATTATATATTACCAGGTGCAAAAGTGAGGAGAAGAAGAGTTCCAGGTCCACCATCACCTTCCAATACATCAATCTTTTGAATCATTTGAGGGAATTTCTCAAGGAAAAGATATGCGAGACGAAGAGTCCCATACATCTTCCAAGCTTCATTTGGAGATACCTTCACTTCCATTTCTTCTGATATGCTTCCATACATTTTTCTTTTTCTTTTTTTTCCTCACTGTAAAAACAAAATTATTTTTTTTTGGGTTTGGGTGGAATGGAATTGAGTATTTTTATAGAATAAATGCCGGCCTCAAGTTCTATGAAACAGACAAAAGCCGACTCCTCCAAAATTCTATTTGAAAGATAACTTTGGGTCTACTTTGGATTGGGATTGGTTTGGGATTTGGTCTCAAAATGGGTGGGAAAATACAAATTTTGACTTAGAAAATTGGCGGGAGAATTTCAAATTCAAATTTTTTCGTTCAAATATTGGTTGAAATTGAAATTTTTGAAAGAAATAAATTGAATTGCTCCCGTCAATTTTCTTTCAAAATTTTCAATTTCAACGAATATTTGAATGAAAAAATTTGAATTTGAAATCCTCCCGCCAATTTTCTAAGTCAAAAATTGTATGTTCCCACTCATTTTGAGACCAAATTCCAAACCAATTCCAAGCCAAACCCAATCCAAGTAGACCCTTTACCTACCGGCTTAGCCAAAAAGGAGTTGGACTTGGAGAGAGAAAGATAAGGCGGACGGTTCTGTGAGTGTGATATTCCGATTACAAAGCAGAAATTAAATTGACAAAAATGTTATTAGGTTTTTTTTTTTTTTTTTTTTAACGTTCGAGGGCGGAACCTCAAAGGAGAGAGAGTCAACCGCAAAGCGGAGAAGAACATCTCATAAGAGGAGAAGAGTACCCTAGAAGGGAGACAATTAAAGTTTACCCTATGCTTGGGGAGAGTATCGAACCCGGGACCTCGCGGTCACGGGCCGACTAATGCCCCACTGGGCTATTGGACCTTTTTGATAAATGCTATTAGGTTGAGATTTGCAAAACACATGATAAAAAAAATAACTACATTATCACCAACTTTATATTAATTTAACAAAAATAGCAGTCCGGAGATAATTTGTTGGACAAAAAGGGCAAATTAGCGTCCTGGGTCAAAAAAACAATTTATATTTTAGAAGAATGGTTCAAAAACTATATTTTCAAAACATTTCATTCTGAAACAATTTATGTTTTGTGGGCTAGGTCCCTTCCGTCAATTTTTCCATTAGTCAACCATTGACTTCAATTTTGGATCCGCTAACCAAAAGTAACAGGGGTATTTTGGGCACCTTAAGTTAAACAAACTCTCTCCCAACCCCAATTCCTCCAACTCATCGTCATTTTCTTTCTCCAAATAAGATTCTCAATCTTCCATCTTCATTCTTAAATCCCACTTCAACCCCATCACTTCCTTCTTCATCACCCTCATCAAACACTAAATCCTCCTCTTTACCTAAATCATCTCTAAAATCTACAACATTTTCTTTATCTACTTTCTTGATTGTTGAAGCAAATCGTTTTGAGTAGGGAGATTATGAGCTAGTAGTCTATCAGAACGACTAAAAAGATCACAAATTATTAAATAAAGACAGTTCTAGGGAATAGCCGAAAATTCATTCAAGAAATCTTAACAACGCGAACTATAAGCAGTTTAGAAGCAGTGAAACGAACAAAAATCCCAATTTTTGAAGCTGGAAACAAATTATAATTAATACAAATCAGTAGCAAATAGGAAAAAAATTAAGCATTTTTCCCACTAAAATCAGTAAGAAAACAACTAGAAATCTAAATTTGCCCTCTTAAATTAAATTCGCCATTTCCCCCCCAAATAAAGCAAAATCACATTTCACAAATCTGTAGATCTAGACAAAACCCCTAAATTCAGATAAAGAAAAACAATCAAATCCAAAACAAAACAAAAAAAAAACCAAATTAAACAAGAAATCAAAATTAATTAAAAAATATTTATTTACCTTCCGATAAGTGGTTCCAGCAGCTTCAACGATCCAACCAGCTTCAGAACAAAGTGCTTTCAAAACTTCATTATTATCAGTGTTTAGGAAGATTTTAATTCCCTTGAGCTCTTAACCCAGAATAAATCTTAGCAGCAATCCGACATTTTTTTCTTGATTTGCAGGGTTTTTTTAAAAATCTATTTTGGGTTTTGTTGGGATTTTACAATCCGAAATTTACTGTAAAATAGGTTCATATAGGTTGTGTTGGTTGGAATTTCTGTTATTTTGGTTATTTATGTTTTGAAATTGCGGTAAAGTTTCAGATCTTTCTATTAAAAAAGAAGCAGAAGAAGGGATTTTTTTGTTTTCTGCAAGGGATTTGTACAGAATATTACAAAAATACCCCGATTACTATTGGGTTGTCTGGGATCCGCAATTAAATTAACATTTGACTGAGTGAAATATTAGCGAATGGTCTATTCTGTCATGGACCAGGTCCACTGGACCATGCGGTCCAGATTTGACCACATCACTGCATTTCCTTCTCTCTCCTCATTCTGAAGGGATGTGGCCAAATCTGGACCACATGGTCCACATGGACCCGGTCCATATCAGATATTTCCTTAGCGAATGGCCTTGTCACCAAACATAAATTGGTTCATTTTTTTTTTCTTCTCTTCTCTCTCTTCCTCCTGCTCTCTTTCTCTCCTCTGTTGCTGGCCAGATTTGGCCATTGGCCTTGGTCCTTTTGTTCTGTTAATCTTACTCTATTTTGTACTTCGAATCATATGAAACCTTTTTCAGAGTTTTTTTCTTCAAAATTCAAGACGCAGTGGTTAGATGAGTCTCAGATCTATATTTTTTTTCTATTTTTTCTAGGAGGATGTGTTCAACCCGGACTTGATCTGGGCCCTTTATCATCTTTTTACATCTTCCCGAGACAATTTATAGGACGGTTGATACGCCCATGGTCCTATAAATTGTCGACCCCTAAGGAAGATGTTGAAAGTGATATTCTCCTGTCCCTGTGTTTCGAGGATTGCAATGAAGATGCTTTGAAGAAGAAGATTATGTATTTGTTTAGTTTGCTAGTTTTATTAGTTGTTTTTCCTAACCATCGAAGTTTTCTTGGGTGTGTATTTTGTCTGTTATCGTGATTTTTTAAATCATTGTATAACTGTTACTTTCTGTATTTTCAGATTTTCCTTTGATTGTAATGGCCTCGGCTATTTGTGATTAATGGAAATATAATTTATTTAGCAAAAAAAAAAAAAAAACATTTTGAAAATTTAGTTTCTGAAGCATTCTTCTGAAATATAAATTATTTTTTGACCCAGTACATCAATTTGCCGACAAAAAGTGGTGAAATAAAAATTTACTGACAGAAAAAGAAAATTGTAAAATAATTTATGTATACATAGCGTTTTTCTTGACTGTTGATATTGAGTCGTGCACGTATTGAAAAAAATGAGAAGGACCCGATTGAGAAAATTAAAAAATAATTTAGTTGTCTTGGAGAATTATCAACTTAGTCGTTGTATCAAAGAACAGAACCCTGTTGATATCGAGTCTGCACGTATTGAAAACAATCACTCTCAGTGCATAAACATTGGTCTATATTTTGATTCTTCTACCAAATGATATACCAAATGATATGTCTAGATCAATTTATTAATCTTCTAAGAATATAAAAGAACTTAATTAATGTGCTTGTTATTGGTGAAAGAATCAGAAACAGAATTCATAATAGCAACCAAAACCTAAAGATTGGACTCTGCACGATTAGCAGCCGCTAAATCCTTAGTCTCATACTCAATTGTAACTTTACTGATGCATAATTCTTCTTCTTCTTGTCTTTGCATTTCAATGATTTCAAATCGAATGCGATAAAGAATGACACCCTGCTCCAGAATCCCACATTCAATCACATCTACTACTTTCACTCTCTTCTCGTTATCAACCGAAGTGAACTTATCTTTGCATTGGAAACTCCCTGATGCACCTAATAATTCAACATAATAATAAATGATAACAGATAAATTCAGCAGAACTGAACAAGCTTGATGTATTCTCAATCATCACACAAACACTTAATAATTATCGTTGTGAAGAATAATCTTAATTAGAGGTGGGTTACCGTCCAATACGAGTTTTTTTACCCCATCTAATCTAAATACAAAAAAAACATATAGATAAATAGAAAAACAATAATGAGATAAAATAACATATTACCAGGTGCAAAAGTGAGGAGAAAAATAGTTCCAAGTCCACCATCATCATCTAATACGTCCATCTTTGGAAACATTTTAGGGAAGTTCTCAAGGACAAGATATGCAAAACGAAGAGTCATGCATAACTTCCAAACTTCACTTGCAGATACCTTTAATTCCATTTCTTCTGATATACTTCCATACATTTTGTTTGGGCTTGGTTTGACAAATTGGTGAATTTTGTCCCTAAACAATTTCGAGATTGATATAAGGTCCCTAAACATTGTTTTTTAATTTTTTTATCCTTAAACAATTTGTGTTTGGTATATAAGGTCCTTCTGTCCAAAAATTGATGGTTCAACTAAATTTGAGAAAAAAATTGAGTCAACTCTAATAGTTTTAGGGGCATTTATGTACATTACATTAAAAATATCTTCTTCTTCAACCTTGAACCCACCCCCACCCCCACCTCCACACCGCCACCCCTACCCCCACGTCCACTTCAGTCGCACCACCCTTCCCCTCCCGTTCCTTCTCCTTCCACGGGCACTCCATGTAGAAACCATAAAAAATTCAAGTAAGAATTCTTATATGTTTTTTACAAATTTCTTCAATCTCTTGAAAATAGAGTTGAGGGTGGAGGATGATTGAGTGGGTGGGCTCAAGGTTTCAAACTTCATCAAAGATTCAAGTAAAAAAAAATCAAAATAAATTCCAAAAAATACATAAAAAGAAGCAAAAATTCGGATTGAGAGAGATGAAGAAGAATTGAGAGATTGGAAGGAGAAGGAAGGGGAGGGGAAGGGTGGTGTGGCTGAAGTGGATGTGGGGATGGGGCCCATGGGGGTGTGGAGGTGGGGGTAGGGGTGGGGTTCAAGGTTGAATAAGAAGATATTTTTAATGTAATGTACATAAATTCCCCTAAAACTATTAGAGTTGACTCAATTTTTTTTTCTCAATTTTAGTTGACCCGTCAATTTTTTACGGAAGGACCTTATATACCAAACACAAATTGTTTCAGGATAAAAAAAATTAAAAAATAATGTTTAAGGACCTTATATCAATCTCGAAATTGTTTAGGGAATAAATTCACCAATTTGCCGCTTGATTTTAGTTGGAATGAAATTGAATCTTTTTATAGTATTATTCTTTGAAACAGACAAAAGCCAACACCTCAATTCGATTTGGAAGATACCTAACATTTACCTACCTCTTAGGCACTAAGGAGGGGGAGAGAGAGAGAGAGAGAGAGAGAGAGAGATTAGGCGGGCGGTACTAAAAATGTGACATCCGGTCTCATATCAGAATTATTTGAAACCACATTATGAGATATAAGCGGAAGTTTAAGTAGCTAAGGCCACTTTTAAATATTTATTTTGACGTATCTATTTTGATATAGGAAAAATAGTTGGCCATGAATACTATCAAACTGGTGAGTTTGAGAGTGCAGCCAAAAAACTTCAATTGGGATTTGCATGTGCAATAACAGTACATAAATAGCAATTTAGGGCTTGTTAGTTATAAATACAAATGTAGTAAACATATTTATCAACCTTTTATGTGGCTAGAATGTGCCTTTTCTGTTTTTTATTTAACCATATCAGATATCAGCCTAATGAATTTAGTTGGCATCAAAATAAATTTTTTTTAGAACGAGGGGAAATGGGAACGATCTCATATGTCACTCTCGAGATTATACGACTATATCATTGGGTGGTACTGATTCTTATGTCAGTGTAAATGGTGTACATCTAAAGATAAAAAAAATTATTCATCATGATAAGAATGTATCTTGTGGTTGTACAAAGAGCTTGTAGCTCTTCTCGTGATTTACGCGAAGAGTTTATTCAAATTGACAGTAGGTCGGAAGTTGGGGAAGAAGGAAGATAGAAAGTGGATAAAATGTAAAGAATCTTGTAGTCTTCTTCCCACCATGCAAAACAAAAGAATCCTCACTTCTTTAATGATTGGTTTTAAAAAAAAAAATTGCTAAGGAAATTTGTTTAGTTATATGTAAATAATTCCCTTGTAATGTAATAAAATTTGTTTATTTTGACGTATCTATTTTGATATAGGAAAATTATTTATGTATATATAGAGCTTTTTTTACTGTTGATATTGAGTCTTGCACGGTTTGAAAAAAAAAATGAGAAGGACCCAACTGAGAAAATTGAAAAATAATTTAGTTGTCTTGGAGCAATTATCAACTTTAGTCGTTGTATCAAAGAACAGAACCCTGTTGATATTGTGCTTGTTATTGGTGAGAAAAACAGAATCAACATTCATAATAACAACCAAAACCTAGAGATTGGACTCTGCAAGATTAGCAGCGACTAGATCATTAGTCTCATTATCAATTGTAACTTTACTGATGCATGATTGCTTTTCTTCTTCTTGTCTTTGCTTTTCAATGATTTCAAATCGAATGCGATAGAGATCGACACCCTGCCTCAGAATCCCACATTCAATCACATATACTACTTTCACTGTCTTCTCGTTATCAACCGAAGTGTACTTCTCTTTGTACTAGGAACTCCCTGATGCACCCATAATAATAAACGATAATAGATAAATTCAGCATGACTTAACAAACTTGACGTATTCCCAATCATCACACCAACACTTAATAATTATCGTTGTGAAGAATAATCCTAATTAGAGATGGATTACCGTCCATTACGAGTTTTTTTTACCCAATCTAATACAAATGAAGAAAAGCATATAGGTAGATAGAAAAATAATAAGGGTAAAGTTATGTATATCGGAACCTTATCTAATCTCTACTGATGTGGAAACCTTATGCGTTGAGTACGATCTTTGCAGATGAAAACAACTTTGAATCTAGTAATGCAAGTATCCAAACAAATAATGAAATAAAAAAGATTATCCCAACATTATCTATTAGATAGAAGCTTTATTTTTCAAATATGTCAGTGTAAATGGTGTACATCTAAAGATAAAATATATATATATACACTGGCGGAGCTAGGTGGGGGACTTGCCCCCCAATTTTTGCCAAATTTTTTTTTTTTTTTTTTTTTTATAATTTTAGTTTTGTTTTTATAACACCTCGTCCCGTGAACATTTTGAATCACTTTACGATTTAAAATTAAATTTTTTAATTCGTGAATTATAGGAATTACACCACTTATATCTTAACAATTTTGGTTAAAATTGTAACAAACTTAAGTGTGTAAGAGACTATAATATTTATAAGATTTCATCAAAAAGTTCATAATTACTAAGAGATTATAATATAAGATTTTATCAATAGTCTACAAGTTATAGTCTTACAGACTACAAGTGGCTTTTGACATTGGCTTTTGAAAATAGTTTACAAGTTATGCACGGCAAAAAATCCTCTATCCCCGTGTGTGTCCCCATGTGTGTCCCCAACCAATCACAAATCACTATGTGTATACATTGGACAATTTTTTTTGATGTGTTATTTACACGCGTGAGGTATGCACGTTAATGACAATGAAAACTTTGTAGCTTTGCCATTTTTTTTTTTTAAGCCAGAGGACTTGGAAGTTTATGAAGCACTGATCAGTAGAGTGAAAAGGGTGAACAAAATGTGAATAACTCTAGCCTATAAGATTTTATCAAAAAAAATTTTTTTTGGCTCCGCCACTGTATATATATATATATACACTCATTATGATAAGAATGTATCTTGTGGTTGTACAAAGAGCTTGTAGCTCTTCTCATGACTTACGCGAAGAGTTTATTCAAATTGACAGTAGGTCGGAAGCTGGGGAAGAAGGAAGATAGAAAGTTGATAAAATGTAAATAATCTTGTAGTCTTCTTCCCACCATGCAAAACAAGAGAATCCACGTTACAAATACTTCTTGAATGATTGGTGTTAAAAAAAAATTGCTATGTAAATTTGTTTAGTTATATGTAAATTATTCGCTTGTAATGTAATAAAATAATCTGTTCAGAAGATATCAATAAAAAAAAAATTCCCATTTTTTTTCTCTCAAAAGGATTAATAGTTGTTTTCTATTTCATTTCCAATATAGTTCATGTGTTGATTGTTTTCAGTTTCGGATTTGTGTACTGTACAAAAACGCTCTATATATACATGAGTATATATAAAACTATATACGCTTTTCTCTTCCTTTCAATAAATTTTTATTTTAACTATTTATGTCTCTAAATTATTTTTAGACTGCAAATTGTGTCAAATTAGTACAAAGGTGGCAATTTTTGATTAATTTTGACCACATGTTGTATACACATTTCTTGCCTTAAAGGACTGAAAATGACTTAAATTGACAAAAATTCTATTTGGCTAGCATTCGTAAAACATGTGATAAAAAGAATATATTAGAAACCACCAGCTTGACAAAAATAGAAGTCTGAAAATAGTTTGTGGGGAAAGAAAGTGGTAAAATAAAAGTTTACTGACAAAAAGAGAAAAATGTAAAATAATTTTTATATGTAGAGCGTTTTTCTGAATTGTTGATATTGAGTCTTGCACGTATTGAAGAAAATGAGAAGGCTCAGACTGAAAAAATTGAAAAATAATTTAGTTGTCTTGGAGTAATTATCAACCTTAGTCGTAGTATCAAAGAACAGAACCCTGTTGATATCGAGTCTGCACGTATTGAAAACAATCACGCTGACTGCATAAACATACGCATTGGCCCATAATTTGATTCTTCCACCAAATGATACATTTGAGATCAATTTATTTATCTTCTAAGATAGAAAAGAAAAGAAATTACAACTTAATTATTGTGCTTGTTCTTGGTTAGATAATCAGAAGCAACATTCATAACAACAACAAAACCTTGGAGACTAGACTCTGCGAGATTAGCAGCTGTTAAATCCTTAGTCTCATACTCAATTGTAACTTTACTGATGCATGATTCTTCTTCTTCTTCTTCTTGTCTTTGCTTTTCAATGATTTCAAATCGAATGCGATAAAGATCGACACCCTGCTCAAGAATCCCACCTTCAATCACATCTACTATTTTCACTCTCTTCTCGTTATCAACTAAAGTGAACTTATCTTTGCGTTGGGAACTCTCTGATGCACCTAATAATTTAACATAATAATAAACGATAACAGATAAATTCAGCAGAACTTAACAAGCTAGTTGTATTCCCAATCATCACACCAACACTTAATAATTATCGTTGCGAAGAATAATCCTAATTAGAGGTGGGTTACCATCCAATACGTGTTTTTTACCCCATCTAATCCAAAAGCAAAAAAGCATATAGATAGATAGAAAAATAATAATGAGATAAAATAACATATTACCAGGTGCTAAAGTGAGGAGAATAATAGTTCCAGGTCCACCATCACCTTCTAATACATCCATCTTTCGAAACCTTTTCGGGAAATTCTCAAGGACAAGATATGCAAAACGAAGAGTCCCGTATAAATTCCAAGCTTTACTTGCAGATACCTTTACTTCCATTTCTTCTGATATGCTTCCATACATTTTTGATTTTGGGATTGGGATTGGTTTTAGTTGGAATGGAATTGAGTCTTTTTATAATATTCTTTGAAACAGACAAAAGCCTACTTCTCCAGAATTCGATTTGGAAGATACCTAACATTTACCTACCGACTTAGGCACTAATGAGGAGAGAGAGATTAGGCGGACGATACTAAAAATGTGACATTCCGTCTCATATCAAAATTATTTGAAGCCACGAGATGAGATATATAAGCGGAAGTTTAAGTACCTAAGGTCACTTTTAAATATTTATTTTGACGTATCTATTTTGATATTAGAAAAATAGTTGGCCATGAATACTATCAAACTGGTGAGTTTGAGAGTGCAACCAAAAAACTTCAATTGGATTTGCATGTGCAATTACAGGACAAAAATAGCAATTTAGGTATTTGTAGTTAGAAATGCAAATGTAGTAAACATATTTATCATCCTTTTATGTGGCTGAAATGCGATTTTTATTTATCCACATCAGATATAGACCTAATAAATTTATTTGGAATCAAAATAAAAAAAAATAAAAAAAAATTAGAGGGAGGGATAAAAAGTATGCTATTCTGATTACTTCTGACTCGGTTCCTAATATAGTTGGCCATGAATACCTAATGTCACTTTTTAAATATTTATTTTGACGTATCTATTTTGATATAGGAAAATAAAGTATCTTATCGCTTGAGATATGTTTACGTTAGCCCTTTTCAAGATCTCTTGTGCCTAAGCCGGCTTTTGTCTTTTTCTTGGCACTCATAGCTCTATTAAAGTTCATGTGCTGATTGTTTATAGTTTCGGATTTGTTTACAATCTTTCTCTTTTTTTTAAATAAATTTTTATTTTAACTCTTTATATCTTTAAATTATTTTTAGATTGAAATTTTATCAAATTAGTACAAAATTAGTGAGTTCTAACTACTTTCGATCACGTATTGTGTACGTATTTCTGGCATTAAAGGACTGGAAATGACTTGAATGGACAAAAATGCTATTAGGTTAGCATTTGCAAAACACTTGATAAAAAAAATTATTAGAAATTGCAAGGTTTATACCAATTTGACAAAAATAGCAATTTGAAAATAGTTTGTGGAGGACAAAAAATGATAAAATAAAATTTTATTGACAGAAATAGAAAAAAATGAAAAATAATTTATGTATATATAGAACGCTTTTCTCGACTGCTGATATTGAGTCTTGCACGTATTAAAAAAACGAAAAGGACCCGACTGAGAAAAATAAAAAATAATTTAGTTATATAAAAGAAACTATCTTTATATTGAGTCTGCATGTATTGAAAAAAAAAAAAAAATCACTGTCACTGCATAAACATAGGCATTGGTCTATATTTGGATTCTTCTACCAAATGATACATTTGAGATCAATTTATTTAAATCTTATCTTCTAAGAAAATAAAATAAATTACAAATTAATTATTGTTCTTGTTCTTGGTTAGAGAATCAGAAGCAACATTCATGGTAGCAACAAAAGACTGGAGACTGGAGACTTCAAGATTAGCAGCTGTTAAATCCTAGGTCTCATACTCAATTGTAACTTTAATGATGCATTTTTCTTCTTCTTCTTCATGTCTTTGATTTTCAATGATTTCAAATCGAATTCGATAGAGATAGACACCATGCTTCAGAATCCCACCTTCAATCACATCTACTACATTTACTCTCTTTTTGTTATCAATTGAAATGTACTTATCTTTGCGCTGAGAACTCCCTGGTGCACCTAATCATTCAATATCAAAATTAAGAAGTAAGGACACAAACAGACAAATTCAGCAAAACTTAACACGCGTCACATATTCCCAGTCAGCACACTAACACTTAAATAATTTTCGATAACAATATATATGCGAAAAATAATCCAAATTAAAGGTGGATTACCATCCGGTACATTTTTATTATTAGACTGAGTTGGCAGATCCGATAAGACCATAACTTAGTAAGACTTAGCAGGGCACGAAAAATCATTGTTATGGACGTCCGAATGACTATTAATTATGAAAGATATAAAATAAAATAATCTAACTTTAATTAAGGAGATCATTCGAAAATATTTATCATTAGACACTGTAATTTAATGAAATCAAATAAATCGAAGTTCCATAAGATTGCTAACCAATTTGCAACATTATGTAAAAATAACACTAAGAAATATGAAAAGGAAAAAGTATAAATTCTTATTACTATTACTTTGGATGATAACATCATTTATATATTTTTTATATTTATATTTTTCAGTTAATGGACTACTATATCCGAGACGATAAGATTTCGTACTCAGTCAGCCGCAGTTCAATCAAGCCCTAGATTAAAATAGGTGTTCTGAGATTTAGACCAGTAATTCAGAACAGGTGTTCTGAGTATAAGAACATGTGTTTTTTAAAATCAATCTTAACTGTATAAAATTTAATACAACGAATAAGAAAAATTCTGCATGTGCATAACTTATCCCATTTCACACTGAAGCCGCGGCACTTACCTTTACCTACCTGCTTAGGACTAAGGAGGAGTTGGAGAGAGGTAGATAAGTCGGGCGGTTCTGAGAGTGTGACATTCCGTTCTAAATTAGAATTGTCTGAAATTACAAAATGGGATATAAGCGGAAACTAAAGTACATAAGGTCACTTTTAAATATTTATTTGACGTATTTATTTTAATATAAGAAGAAGAGTTGACCACGAATACTACCAACTTGTTGAGTTTAGCAGTGCAATAAAAAAACTTCAATTGGGATTTGCATGTGCAATACCGAGACAGAAATAGCCAGTTAGGTATTTGTGGTTAGAAATGCAAATGTAGTAAACATATTTCTCATCATTTTATGGGGGTGAAAAATCCTCTGTCCCCGTCCGTGTATGTTCCCGTGTCCCTAACCAATTAGAATTTACTATATAAATATTTGTTTCAATTATATATACACATGGTGAATTGTGATTGATTGGGGACACGGGAACATACACCAACGAGGACATGGGATTTTTTGCCCATTTTATGTGGCTGAAATGTGCTTTTTTATTTTTTATTTTTAACCACGTCAGGTATCGACCTAATGAATTTGGTTGGGATCGAAGTTTTCTAATCTGTTCACATTTACTTTTTAATATGTCTCAAATTATTTATCCATTTTTAAAATAAAAGGTTTATTAATAATGGTTTTTTCAATACTACTCATTACATTGAATGTTGAAGAGACAAGAATAGAAGGTAGAATTTAGGTGGGAGAACAATTAAATAGGGTCATGTTTGACATTTTACCATATCTCATTATAAAATTTGATGAAATCTTAATTGCTGTGTGAAACACAAAATAGACAGAGTAGTCTTTTTAGGATGTGGGGATAGAGAAACTTTATTTTGGTAGGCTACTAAGTTTGATAAGTTACATCCAAACCAATGAGTGCAGTACACATAGGAAAGAGAATTGATGTAAGTTCATTTCTCTTTCCTACGTGTACTGTACTGATTGACTTGGATGTAAGTTATAAGTTAGTAGACTACCAAGATAAAGCTACTCGTGGGGATATGGGAACGATCCCATATGTCACTCTCGCGATGAGACAGTTATACCAGGGGGTGTACTGATTCGTATATCTAAAAATGATAAACATGATAACTAGTAATACCTTCATTCCCATTTAATTATCGTTTAAGAAATCTATAGGTATCCAAATTAATTGTCAGTTAAGGTTCTTTTATTAGTTGTCAACAATTTATTCCAATTATACCCTCGACATTTCTTTTATTTGCCGCCTCTGCCATCCCTATTTTTTTTCTTTCTTTTCTTATGCTATAGAAATGAGAGAGGGGTAATATTGAAACTTTCGTTGAAAATGACAAGTTTCATAATTTTTTTTAAGGAAAATGCTTTACTACTAGAATTTTGGGGATAGAAACCCTAAACCCCCAAATTGAGGGTGTTAAATGACTATCTTACCCCCTGCTGGTATAAGGGATTCACCCAACTATAAGGTCAAAAAGGTCCAAAGACACTATTTTAGTCAATATTTTAGTCAATAATTCTAGTAGCCTAACAATGTCCTTTTTTTAAATTGTCTAAAAAGTCTTATATTTAGGAATGGAGAGAGTATTAAGTTTGCTTCATAGATAATTCGAAATTGTGACCACAAATCTTGAAAAAATTGAAAGTGAAACCAGCTAAAATAATCCCATTGTATCTTCTCGTTGGGATGTCAAAATTTTCCATTTGGTGGCAAAGCTATCCACAAATTGCCTTTGATCACCACATCACAAGATCTTGGAATCCAATATGGCAATAACCTTCTCTTATTCCATAAAATCTGATCATGGAAAATCAAATTTGAAGTTGTAGAACAAAGGCAAGCAGAAAACATAAGTAAATGCAAAATCAAGTTAATAGAAGTCATTGAACAAACAGTTTTATTCATCATTCTCATTCCTAAACTCATAACTAGTACAAAGGTGAATTCGAGACAATGTACATAGATTTGTTTCCTTTCTCAGATTTTGTTCTTGGTAAGATAAGCAGCAGCACCTTTCATAACAGCCATAAAACTCAAGATATATACTAGTAACTGCAACATTAGCTGCTGCTACATCTTTCGTCTCGTATTCGACTGTAATTCTAGTGATGCATTCATCATCATCTTCTTCTTCCTCCCCGCGCTTCTTCTTCTCGATGACTTCAAATCGTATACGATAGACATCTAAACCCCCCTCGAGATAACCACCTTCAATATCACCTCTACTACTTTCACTCGTTTCTCGTTATCTATCACCGCAAACTTTTCTTTCTGCATCTTGGAACCATTAGGTGCACCTAATTAATCCATTCAAGTGTTGGGAAATTAATCCCTTCTATTCTAACCAACAAGCAAATATTAATAAGGAAAGCGACATAAGGAACATAACAAATTACGTGGTTCGATCAATCTGACCTACATACACGGGTAGGTCGAGCACCAACACATTAGCTCACTGCCCAAGGACGAAGACAAGGGGGCGGGTGGGGTCAGTCGCCACCGAGATTTTTAAAAATCCTAGATATAGTAAATTTTATATGTAGTTCGGCATATTTGATCAAATTCGCCCCAGTATTTTTTTTGTAGTTTTTATATGTAGTTCGGCATACTCTTACAGTTCTTCGCTCCCACAACCTAAAAGTCCTGGATTCGTCTTTGTAAAAAGTAAATAAACTTACAGAAATTTAAGAAGTCTTCAAGATATACAAAAGCTGGGAAGATTATTATAAGAAAGTGTTTACAAGGAGAGAGAGAATGTGGAATTCTAAATGAAAGCCTACCTAATAACTAAAAGAAGCACCGCTTATATAGAGATTTGGTACATCGATCTTTTAAGGCGGATTTCAAACCAAACTTAAAAACGATCTATATTACAATAGTGAAATCACTATTTTCTTTTTAAAAGACTAAAGATATTATCTTTAAAAGATTCAATCTTATCTATAAAGTGAAAGATTCGATCTTATCTTATTTTTCTGCTTTGTCTAGAAATTTCTCCGAAATTATGTCACGAGCACTTTTCAACATATCTTCAAGGTTTACATCAATTTCATTGGGATCTTGAGCATCTTGTAAATATTCAAAAGGGTTCTGGCTATTTGATGCCATTGAGGTGTCACTTTTTTGTGAAGCTTTATCAGTTTCACTGATTTCTTTGTTGACTAATATCTTTCTCCAAATTTTGCAATAATTTCAGCTTTAGAAAGCTTCTCAATATTAATTTCTTCCAATGGAGATTCATGCTGTGAGACTTGTATTCTCCTTTCTTCTTCAAGTTTTAACTCATGATAATGATCAATTTTTTCTCTGATAAGAGTAATAGTATTAATACAATTTAATTGTTTAGTCTCAAGGTCTTCTCTCATCATTGTTTCCCAAAATCTAGTATACGTACACCTCTTCAAACATAAAAGGTTTTCTTCAGTATAACCAAGAATTGGATCCTTCCTCCAGATCCAAGTGATAGAGAATTCAATAAAGAAATGCATCTGACTAATACCAGGGATAATCTTATCACCATTTCTTTGAGAAATATTAGGAGTAACTTGTCCCCACTCAGTATAAAATTCCTTGAATAAAAGAGGAAGAATTTCTTCACTAGTACCATAAAACTGCCACCACTTTATTAACCATGTTGGCAAAGGATGATTATAAACTTCTAAACAAATTTTTATTAACCAAGTATAAGTTCTTCTTCCATTCTCATATAACATATAAGAATACTTTGTCAAAAGTTTGGATATAATCCCAATAGTTGCATTTTACCTGGGTATCTTTATAAAAGAAAGCTTTTTCTCTAAAATGAGAAATTCTCCATTCCTCAATAGATATAATCTTTTTAATTATGATTTTGGAGAAATTATAAATTTCTTTATTAGCACTTGTAAAGTGATTAAATTCACAACCATTATTGGAGAGTATCATCTCATAATAAGTCTGATTTTTATATGTTTCTACAGTATAACCATATGTACTGAGATATCTCTAAAAACTATCTAGGGCTGATCCTCCATTTCTTATTATCATTATGCAATAAGAGTATTACTCTTTCCTCATGATTTTTAATCATATTTTCCTCCTTTTGTTTACTTTCTTCAACAATAAGAGCAAACGAGGGGGCTGTAGAAGAACTGGAAGTATTATTACCTTTCTCTTGGGGTTTTTTCATTGTAAATATCTTTGATATTCTGCTTCATCCTTATCAGATATTCCTTATATGTTTGAAGCTATGAGCTTCTTTGTTCCATGTTGTACCAGAATATTATCTGGACTTTTCCTCTGCCACATCTTCCTTTATACGAGGATTTTCCTCTACCTCTAGACTACATCACTGCAAGATTAAAGAGCTTATGATCCTCATATAAAGTGATATCATCATCTAAACCCATAACTGTAATATCAAAGAGATTATTATCCTCTAAAGCATATGATTCTATACTATCCTGAAATGTTTCATAACATTTGTAATCGATTTCATCATATAATATCCTGAAATAGTTATGAAATGTTTCATAACTATTGGGATTATATCCAACCTTTTGACAAAGTATTCTTATATGAGAATGGACGAAGAGGTCATACTTGATTAATAAAAATTTGTTTAGAAGTTTATAATCATCATTTGCCAATATGGTTAATAAAGTGGTGGCAGTTTTATGGTACTAGTGAAGAAATTCTTCCTCTTTTATTCAAGGAATTTTATACTGAGTGGGGACAAGTTACTCCTAATATTTCTCAAAGAAACGGTGATAAGATTATCCCTGGTATTAGTCAGATGCATTTCTTTATTGAATTCTCTATCACTTGGATATGGAGGAATGATCCAATTCTTGGTTATAATGAAGAAAACCTTTTATGTTTGAAGAGGTGTACATATACCAGATTTTGGGAAACAATGATGAAAGAAGACCTGGAGACTAAACAATTAAATTGTATTAATACTATTACTCTTATCAAAGAAAAAATTGATCATTATCATGAGTTAAAACTTGAAGAAGAAAGGAGAATACAAGTCTCACAGAATGAATCTCCATTGGAAGAAATTAATATTGAGAAGTTTTCTAAAGCTGAAATTATTGCAAAATATATGCAGAATTTGGAGAAGATATTAGTCAACAAAGAAATCAGTGAAACTGATAAAGCTTCACAAAAAAGTGACACCTCAATGGCATCAAATAGCCAGAACTCTATTGAATATTTACAAGATGCTCAAGACCCCAACGAAATTGATGTAAACCTTGAAGAGATGTTGGAAAGTGCTTGTGACATAATTTCGGAGAAATTTCTAAACAAAGCAGAAAAATAAGATAAGATCGAATCTTTCACTTTATAGATAAGATCGAATCTTTTAAAGATAATATATTTAGTCTTTTAAAAAGCAAATAGTGAGTTCACTATTGTAATATAGATCGTTTTTAAGTTTGATTTGAAATCCGCCTTAAAAGATCGATGTACCAGATCTCTATATAATCGGTACTTCTTTTAGTTATTATGTAGGCTTTCATTTAGAATTCCACACTCTCTCTCTCTCTCTCTCTCTCTCTCTCTCTCTCTCTCTCCTTGTAAACACTTTCTTATAATAATCTTCGCAGCTTTTGTATATCTTACAGACTCCTTAAATTTCTGTAAGTTTATTTAATTTTTGTAATTTTATTTTTATTTTATTTATTTCAATTGATATTTAGGATGAGTCTTATAGGCTAAATACTTTATGTTGATTTATATCTTAACTAGTGAATTAATTGAAGAACCATGGTAAAGTTATCTTAATGAAAATGGTACTTCAAAAATCTAGCGTTATAGTATGGGTAGCCGTTGTTGTGATTAATTAACTGGCTGGGTTATTTTGGATTCTAAATCCGAACTACTGTTTAACCCGCTTTACCCGATGAAAGGAAAGGCGCTTCAGGGCGTTTGTATAGTGGCTGTTGAGTTCTAAAATGGCCTCTTTAAAAAATGAAGAAAAGCAGGATTTTCTACAAACCTTAGAGTTATTTATTACTCAAAAATGGCATATTAAGATCACTCTTTTGATTGATAATTATTTTTCAAAAGAATTCACTGCACTGATAGATAGTGGTGCAGATTTAAATGTAATAAATGAAGGTTTAATACCTACACGATATTTTGAAAAAACAACTCTCTCTCTCTCTCTCTCTCTCTCTCTCTCTCTCTATATATATATATATATATATATATATATATATATATATATATATATATATATATAGGAGTAATAAACCTCTACCAAAAATAAATAGATTAATTAGTAATTTATCTAATTACTAATTTTTAACCTATCTAGTATCCAATTATGAGTACATCTAATTAGTAATCTACATAATTACTAATTCTTAATCTAATTAATGTCTAATTAGTAATAATTAAACTAAACAGTGAATATGGGTCAAAGTCCAACATCAAGATCATATATCATCATCAACACGCTCACCAAATCAGCAAATAATCATCAAAATTAGTCGAATAATTAACACTTACCAGGTTTAAAAGTGAAGAGAATCACGGTTCCTACTCCTCCGTCCCCTTCAAGTACGTCGATCTTTTCAATAGCTCGAGAGAGAGTGTCACGGAAAATATCTGCAAGAAGAAGATTTCCATAAACTTTCCACGCTTCGCTTGCTGCAACCTTCACTTCCATCTCAGTCGATATTGTTCCAAACATTTTTTCAGACTCAAAAGGCAACAACTTTTGGTGCTTTGGAGTGTGTAAATAAAGCAAAGCCTTGTTGGTTTTGTTACAGATCAGTCTAGTTTTTATACTATGCTGTAGCTTATTTAAGGTTGCGTATATCGGGATTTTCCCTAAACCTTGCTAATGCGGAAGACTTGTGCACTGAGTACGACCTTGAAACTGAAAACAACTTGGAATCTAATAATGCAGCTACCCAAACAAAGAGTACAAGACAAAAGATGAACCTTTTTATCCAAAGATATCAGTGTAAATGGTGTACATCTAAACAGAGGTATTTTCTCCAAAAAACAAATAATTGGTGACCAAACCAACCCATCGTGTAAAACATGCTAATATGAACATAACTCCACAACCACAATCATGCCAACCATAGATTTGTTCTACTCATTGTATAACGGCTATCCGACTATGGTGCATATCGGTCAAAATTTAATACATATTGAACAATTTTTGCCGTTATGTGTCGTTGGATAAAAAAATTCAACGGGACACATGTTGTAAGACATGTGTTACATGTCTACGTACATGTGTTGATCAATATAAAACATCTGTTGCAGCCTAGGACAGATGTTTATAAGAAGAAAACACATGTTGAATGAGATTTAACATCTGTCCAAAAGAATACAACACTTGTTCAAGTATTTCATATGTACTGAAGTTAAGACATTCAATACTACAGCTGTGGCATAACTAATGATCAGTTTAGAGAGAGAGAGAGAGGAATACATAAATAATAAGCAAAATTCAACATCTTGCCGAATTCATATGCAAACTCAAGCATATATTAACATGTGTATGCTTCTTCAAGGGCCTCTAATTCTTAAATCAGTAAAGTTAATCATCTACAATAACTTCGAGAAGAGGCCCCAGCCGAGTGGGGCAAGCCTCGACTCGTGACCGAGAGGTCCTGAGTTCGACACCCTCTCTATACATGGGGCAAGCTTAATATGTCTCCCTTTTTAGGGCTTTCTCCTCCTCCTATGAGACAGTTCTCTCTCCCCTTCATTAAATATTCGCCCTGCTGGACTTCAAAAAAAAGAAAAAATTCAAGTTTGAAGTTGCAGTATAGAGATCAGGACAAGCACAAAATGTAACAAATTGAATGAAATGTAGAGTATTATTGGAAATTCGTATATGACCATTTCTAACATTAATGAATTATTTTTTTGTTCTAGAAAAGACGGATTAGGAATTTGGGCAAATAATAACCACTCACAATTCACAATGTGTATGTATATATAACTAGAAGAAAAATGTTCACACGGCAAATTCTGAATGATTGAGCACATTAATGAGATTGGATGAATATCGTCTGTATCCGTGTATGTTTCCATTAGGGGTGTTCAAGAAAAACCGAAACCGACCAATCCAAACCGATCCAAACCAATCCAAACCGAATTTTCGGTTTGAACGGTACATTGGACTGGTTTCAGTTTGAGCTAAATTAAAACCGAATTTTTGGTTTGGTTTAAAAAAAATTATAAACCAAACCGAACCAAACCGAATATATATAATATATAATATAATATATATTAAAGGACTTTTTTGCAATAAAATATATTTTTCCTTAAAATGATTTATAGTATAATTGCTAACTTTTGTATCTCATTCTAAAATTTTCAAGTGCAAGTTCTTCAAGTGTTAAACCAAGAGATTAAAAAGTCATTATTTGGTATGCGATTTTAGATTTACCAAAAGATTTTATTGTATTTCACTATTTTGAACTAATAATTATGTAATTTTTGTGTTTTTCTTTTTTCTTGTAGGATGATTTTGAAGTAATTTGTTTGAAGTGTAAGGATCAAGACCAAGAATTTATGATTTTATTATTTTGTTTTCTTTATTGTGTTTACCTTGAGAAAATAATAGGCATATTTTTTTTAAAATATTTTTAGTAACTAACTAATTAAATAAATTTTTTTTTTTAAACTTTATAATCAATATTTTTGTGTCTCGCAAAACCGAGCAACCAAACCAAACAAATGCATCGATTTGAGATTTTAAATGGTTTGGATTGGTTTCAAAATTTTCAAACCGTATATTTCGGTTTGGTTTGAAAAATGTATAAAACCGAACCATGAACACCCCTAGTTTCCATTCCTGTGGTCAACCACTCACAATTTGTCATATGAATATTTTTCTAATTATATATACACATGGTGAATTGTGAGTGATTGACCACAGATTGGAACATACACGGATACAGACGATTATTTCACCCAAGAATTAGTATGGTCAAATGATGTTTGTTTTTTTTCTTTAAAAAAAAAAAGAACAGGAAGTTTGTCTAATAGAGAAAGTTATCTCAGATGCACGTGAAGTTATTTTTAAGAATAAAATTGTCACTTCAGACTCTCTCCATTGAATTATTTTTTAAAGCAAATAGTTTGAAGTGCGATATGAACAACATATTTAAGGGGATTGGGAGTGATCGCTCTCTCAATATTTTAAAAATGTAATATTTTTTATTAAAAAAAAATTGTTCTCTCCACTTTTTTTTTTTTTTTTTTTAATATTCTACTATATTGCCCCCAAACAAAACAATTAAAAGAGAAAAAAAGACATCAGACTTATTTGGTATAAAATTAATAATCAAAGGGCTACTTTTGCAATTTACACCAGGAAAAGAAAACACACAAAACTCCTTAAACCCTAATAGCTTGTCTAAAACCCCTTTCCCAACTTCCCCTCTTCTCCCTCGTCATCTTCAAATCACAGGAAGAAAGAAAAAAAACCCAATTCCTATTTCCGGTGATCGGAAAAGTCCTCAATCTGATGGCGTCTGAATCATCAGTGAAGAAGAACTACAGATGTTCCCAATCTCTGGAGCAATTTTACTCCGGCGGACCTTATTCCGTTTCCTCCGACGGTTCTTTTATTGTCTGTGCTTGTGATGAAACTATTAAGATTGTTAATTCATCAAATGCCTCAATTAAATCCACCATTGAAGGTGGCGATTCGGAGGCCGTTACAGCTCTTACTCTTAGTCCTGATGATAAATTCCTTTTCTCCGCTAGTCACAGTCGCCAAATTAGGGTTTGGGACCTTTCCTCCCTCAAATGCCTCCGTTCTTGGAAGGTATTATTCTAAGTTACTCTGTAGAAACTAAAGTTATATAGAAAAAAAAATCATAATTAGAGTGTTTTGTTTTTTTTTGCTAAGTTCATGATTGGATTGTTGCAGTGAGCATTACATCAGGGGTTATTTCATAAGTAACTAAATTTTCGGGTGTTTTATTTGAGAATTGTCTGTTTGTGTGCAGGGGCATGAGGGGCCGGTGATGGGAATGGCTTGTGATGCCTCGGGCGGATTGCTGGCTACAGCAGGAGCTGATAGGAAGGTGCAGGTGTGGGACGTGGATGGAGGATTCTGCACACATTATTTCAAGGGTCACAAAGGAGTTGTCACTAACATCATGTTCCACCCAGACCCGAGGAAACTACTAGTAGGTCCCCAGCTGAAAGATGAAAAACTTCTACTCGCTTTATTTTCTATATTGGCAGTTTCTTGAAGAATTACTTCATTGGCGAAAATACAAGTTGAGCATGAAAAGCTGGTGGACGCTCTAAAATTTTCATGATAAATTAAATGAATTTCTGAACTTTTGATGGGGTTCAACTACTTTCTAGCTAAGTAGTTACTAGTTCTTTTGGGATGCCTTAGAAAAAAATGAAAGAAATAGCATAAGCCTTTCTGAAGTTTCTCTTGGCTCATAAGTACTCAGTTTCTTTCAGATTCATTGAATTTGATAGAGTAGAAAGTTAAGGCATTTATTAATATTCTGGAACTCATTAAATCTATAATCATTTCACTGATGATCTATCTTGTTATTTACCTACATCCACAGTAATTGTTTGTGTATCCATTCCTGTATTTTCCACTGAGAACTTGACTGATTTTTATTTTGATTCGCAATAGCTATTCTCCTGCGGCGACGATACTACCATAAAAGTTTGGGACCTTGCGAAGAAAAGGTGTCTTACGACACTTGAGAAACACCAATCAGCAGTGACTTCATTGGCTATATCTGCAGATGGATGGACCCTTGTCAGTGCTGGAAGAGATAAGGCATGTCTGAACTCTTTTTTCATCCCACCCCAATCCTGAGTGACAAAAGTAACAAAGTGGAAAACCTCGTTGCTAATGCTAGTTATTCATAAGTTATGAGTAGATGAGCTTCAAACTCTCTGCTTGAGTTGAATCAAGTGTCCTTAAGATGCTAATGCTTGATAATTGATATCCACAAACCTTTCAGATTGTAAATTTGTGGGACCTGCATGACTATAGCTGCAAAGTAACGGTGCCAACCTACGAGGCATTGGAAGCAGTCTGCCTGATTCAACCCGGCTCTCCTTTTGCTTCATCTCTGTCTTTGCTGTCTCAGCAGTTCTCTAAGAAAATAAATGGCCTACAACAGATTCAGTTTATCACTGTTGGGGAGCGTGGTGTTGTGAGGATATGGAGCTCTGATGGGTGCGTTATAGTGATCTTTACCGCATTCTCTCTCTCTCTCTCTCTCTCTCTCTCTCTCTCTCTCTGTGTGTGTGTCTGTGTGTGTGTGTTCCCCTACATCCTAAAACATGTACAGCAGTACAGGTGAGGTTGTTTGGACTGAAAAAGATCATAGATATGTATATGCATATGTATATAATATATACTGTTTTGTGCTTTTTGAGCCTAAACTTTTTATTAACATGATCTGAATATAGTTCGTAATGCTTACATGTCCTGAATGATCAGGCATTTTCTGTTTGGTTTTATATGATTTGGTATAGTGACCGACTAATTTACTTAATTTGGTTTCAAAACAGTGCACTGTGTCTCTTTGAACAGAAGTTCTCTGATATTTCTGTGAACTTGGACAAGGATGAGGTGAAAAGAGGCTTCACATCTGCTATGATGTTACCCTTGAGTCAAGGATTGCTATGTGTTACAGCTGATCAGCAGTTTCTCTTCTATAACCCAGTTGAAGATCCTATAGGTAGTTTTAACTTGATTCTTAGCAAACGACTCATAGGATATAATGAAGAGATTGCAGATATGAAATTTTTGGGCGAGGAAGAACAATTCGTTGCTGTGGCTACAAGTGTTGAACATGTAAGTGATTAGAATTTCCTGCAGGCCTTGTATACCATGCCTAATATGTTGGATAAGAAAACTAATTAACTTAGAATGAGTTGGGTGATATACAGTTTGTTTATTTTCACGTTGTTTTTTGTTTGTGGTTTTCATAAGCAATGGTTTGTTGTTATAAATGTGATGGGATTATTTGTCTAAGCATTCTCTATGGTTTCTTTTGTGTGCAGGTGAGGGTGTATGATCTTGCTTCAATGTCATGCTCCTATGTATTGGCGGGCCATACAGATATTGTTTTATGTCTTGATACATGTGTGTCAAGTTCTGGGAGAACACTTATTGTGACAGGAAGTAAGGACAACAATGTAAGTTCACCATCTTTCAATTCTTTTCTCCTTCCTTTTACCTCTCCCTTTTTCCCTTTGGGATTTTGGTGGGGTGGGGTGGGGGTGGGAGGAGAAGCTAAGCATGAGATACGTTTTGGTTGGTTTGGGTATAATTTTCCAACACGTCTTCCTGGTTTTGCATATCATTGGAAAGCTGCTTGCAATCATTTGCTTCCATATTCTAGGGGCTGAGTGCTATCTAGATTAAAATATTTTTTAATAATATGTGTAGTATGTATATTATTAATTTAAATTTTTTTAATAATATGTGTAGTATGTATATTATTAATTTAAAATTTTATATATTTTCAAGCTTTTAAGACTCACATTGAACTCGAACTCCAATTCAACCGTCTAAAACTCATTGAAATCAGCTAATTAGCTCAGGGCTCAGCTTGGCTCAACAGCACTCCTAGTTTTGAGTATTATTACTGTTCTTGTTACTATTATTATTATTATTGTAATTTTAATTTTAAACTTTGAAGTTGTTATTTTAATTGCATAAGCCATTTTCCTTGCTTCTTTTACTTAATTCTTTATGTAGTAACTCTGGTTACATTGCTCCACAGGTTAGGTTATGGGATGCCGAAAGCAAATGCTGCATTGGAGTTGGCAGAGGTCACAGTGAAGCAGTTGGTGCTGTTGCTTTCTCTAAGAGAAAACAGAACTTTTTCGTGAGTGGTAGTAGGTAGGTAATCATTCAAGATCTTAAGCACAAGAACAATATTTCTTTCTTTCTACACGTCTTTCCAATCCAAGGACCTGAGATCTGATTAAAAAAATTTACGATTCTATAAAATCATGTTCTCTTGGTGCTGACATCTGAAGCACCCTGGAGACAGGCATTACTTAATTTGTATAATGGGTATTTTGGTGGTTCGATAACCCTCATATCCTGTGGTCTTACATTTTTTTTTGGCTTATGTTGTCCTGTACTTTTTATTTCCAATGCACTTGTCCAGCAGTCTAAGTTTTGACACGTGTTCAGTTTTTTTATTTTAATGCTTCCTGGTTGATACTGAATTTCCAACATTTGTTGAATGTGGAAGAATGCGTTAGGCCGCATAGACTATGCATCCCTAAAAGACATTGAGCGTTAATTAGAAGCAATTACGGAAACTATTATGAATCCTTAAGCATAGAAGACATCCATAGGATCCAAAGATTATATGGTATTTTTGCCAACAAGTAACAAGAGTCGTGTAAAAGAAACTTGTTTTACATATTTATTTTCCCTTGGTTCATGCTTCATATGTAGTATTTTGATATTCTGTGATCTTTCTTTTTGGATAAACATTTGCAAACATGCTTGTTTACTTGCAAAGATGGAATGCTGTGTATGCTAATAAATGTAGTGAGTTTTGCAATTGAAATCCTTGTTGCTGGAAAAGTTCTAATACAGTCGGCAATAGTTTGGTCAAGTCTGCAGCTTTGCAGAATTTATTTATCTGTGCTTTATCAGTTTGGCATAAATTTGTAGTCAAGAGTTCAGTCAGTGTTGCAAAACTCGGCCTAGTCGGCCGATTAGCCGGCGACTAGTCGGTAGTCGGCCGGTGGCCGCCTAGAAATCCAAAAAATCGGGTCTTTGAAAAAAAAAATGGTCAAAAGTCCGATCTAGTCGGTCAAAATTCCGACTAGAAGACAAAGCGAGAGAGAGAGAGAAAAAACGTACCGTTCTCGGAGTTGGGTCAGTGAAGATCGGCCGGAAGAAGACGATGAATTCGTCTACAACCCACATCTCGCCGGAGAAGAGGAAAAAATTCACTGCTCCGAGCTTCAACGGCGGGAGAAGAGGAAGGAGATAGCGGAAACAGAGAGAAGAGAAGAAGAAAAGAAAAAAAAAAAAGGCGGCAGTGGTGGCTACTCGCCGGAGAAGGAGAAGAAGGCGGAGGGGGAGGGGCGCGGCTGAGGAAGAAGAGAGAGAAGAAAGATGAAATTTAGGGTTAGGGTGTCTCTTAGGAGACATTATATACCCAGCACTAAAGGTGCAATTAAAGTATTAGCACAAAAGATCCCATAAAAATAAGTATGTTACAAACAAGTCCTAAATGACCTAAATTTAGAAATAAATTGTATTTAAAGTCCGAAATTACTTTTAAAAATTATATTTTAGACCTCAAACTTTATATTTTATATTACAAACAAGTCCTAAATGACCTACTTTATATTTTTAATATTTAATTAGACCAAAAATATAAAAGAAAACATTTTCGAAAATGATTAAAATAAAATATGTTTAATATTTAGGGTCGCCGACTACTCCCGACTAGGCCGACTAGTCGCTAGTCCCCTGTCTGCCGACCGACTAGCGACTAGCGACTTTTGCAACACTGAGTTCAGTTGAGAGTGGACCTAACTGCTAATTAAGGATAATGACAAAAATAAAGGTGTATGAATTTCTAAATTTAGAACTTTAAATATGAAGAGTTTCAAATCAATGCACTATACTTGAAGCTTTCTCCTTCCACTGGCTTTAGAATGCTGCTTGCTATTAGCTGTGATTATTTTGTTTTGCATTTTGCTTCTTTCTTATATCTGGTTTCTTAGTGACCTTTTGGGACATCAAGAAAATTCTTGCTGGTTGTTAGTTTTATTCCCTTGGTTTTTTGCGTTGTGTATGAAATAACATTATTTACTTTCTTCCTTTTCAGCATGTTTTTCTGCTTCCTAATTCAAATTTTATGTCAATCCTGTTCAGTGATCGTACCCTAAAGGTGTGGAGTTTTGATGGAATCTCAGAAGGTGTTGGTGACATTCCTAATTTGAGAGGAAAAGCAATTGTAAAAGCGCATGACAAGGATATAAACTCCCTTGCTGTTGCACCAAATGATTCTCTTGTTTGTAGTGGTTCCCAGGTTTGTATGACATGTTTTTCGTTGGTTTCAGCCCTTTGGATACTTTGATGTCCATCAGAAAACTATATTTTGAATTGGATACCTGTTTTTTGAGAATTGTTTTTTAATCACGTTTTCATGTCTGTGATTGTGCACCACTAATGCTCTGGATGCTGAATGAAAGAAGCATGGTGATGTGCACATAAATCAAAATGGTTCTTGGGTCTGCCTTCTCTGATGCCTTTTGGCTTTGATTTGAGGGCATGATTCTGTAGCAAACGCGACGGCATAGGGGACCATTGTTACATGTGTATTATATGAGCAACCACTTTGTGCACTTGTTGCCAAAGGTTAGGTTAGTCTCCAATACATCTGTTTCAGTGGTATCCTGGGATCAGCCACTTTGTTTGACAAAGGTTAGGTCTGTATCCCGTCCATCCCCGCCCATACCCCCAATTATTGGGGACTTAATGGGTTATGCTATTGTTGTTGTTGTTGTTGTTGTTGTTGTTTTCATGTCTGTCCCATTCTCACTCAATCAATTTGACCAGGATCGTACTGCGTACATTTGGAAACTTCCAGATCTAGCGTCTGTAGTGGTACTGAAAGGACATAAAAGGGGGATTTGGTCTGTGGAGTTCTCTCCAGTTGATCAGTGTGTTATAACAGCTTCTGGAGATAAAACCATAAAGATGTGGTCTATATCAGACGGCTCATGTTTGAAAACATTTGAAGGGCATACCTCAAGTGTAATTAGAGCATCATTTATCACCCGCGGAACTCAGTTTGTTTCTTGCGGTAACCTTGCCTTCTTAACTCAATTGTAGAAATTTGAGATACCTTTTGGCACATTATCATGTTCTTTTCACTGATATCTTCCGTAAAAATACTTAATTATCTAGGTGCTGATGGTCTGTTGAAACTGTGGACTGTTAAGACAAATGAATGTATTGCAACTTATGATCAACACGATGACAAGGTGCTGTCTTGATCTGCATCTTTCAGATTTTATGACTGTAAAAGCACATCTGCACTGTTTTCCTGAGTTCTCTTGTATGCTGATTTGGGAACATTTATATCCCACTGTTGGTCATTCTGATTGGGTTGGGATGAATTTTACTTGTCTTCTCGTAGTCTATTGATGGACATGTTAGAGAATTTATTATTCTTGTCTACTTTTTCAAGTTATTCCAAGCTCCTTTACCTCACCGACTTTGGACTGCAGATATGGGCCTTGGCTGTTGGAAAGAAGACTGAAATGCTTGCGACAGGAGGCAGTGATGCTGTCATTAATTTGTGGCAGGACTCTACGGCTGCGGATAAGGAGGAAGCATTTCGTAAAGAGGTAAGGCACAATCTCATGCTGGTACTTTCTTTTGAGCACTTGCTTGCCTTGGTGGCAAAATGGACTATATATTGAAAACTGGGATGGTTTAGATTTTTGGCCAATAAAATTGATCCTATTCATTTACCCTCAATTAGTAAATATATAAATATATTTAATTGGATAAGTAATCTAATAAACCTTTTCAAACCTCCTATTCAAACTCTCTTGAATTCACACCACCAAGTAAATAAATGGGTGGATATAATCCAATAAACTATGAATTCATTTACTTCTTCTGTTTTAGATCATTTCTCTTTCTTCCCTTTCCTGTCATTTTTTTCATTTTCCTTACTTTTCTAACAGATGGAAAATGAAGATCATCGTAAAACAACATGAACAGAAGCATGAGGAACCATAATCTCACTGTGATCACAAGGCTTTGAAACAGAATATAAGTTATACTTTAACCTGTTGATAATTCCTATTTAGTAGTACTAAAACAAGATATTCTGAATAGAAAATAAATATTCTATACAAATAAAGCAAAACAGAAAGATCATTGGTTAAAAAGAACTGCTAGCTTATGCTTATACAGATGAGGAGTGAACCAAAGAGGAATTGGTTTGAAATTTTGGATCCTCGCACAGTGAAAGACAATAGGAATGTCATAACTTTGTGCGGTTATGCATAATGGTCTCTTAATTGTTCAACATTCTTGTTGCAGGAGGAAGGCGTTTTGAGAGGGCAAGAACTGGAGAATGCGGTACTTGATGCTGACTACATTAAAGCGGTCCAACTTGCATTTGAGCTTCGGAGACCTCATAAACTTTTCGAGTTATTTGGGGAGATCTGCAGGTGGTTTTCATCTTTCTCTTGCCTTCTCTATTTGGTAATGTTTGTACGCTTTTTCATTTTTTTCTGAGAAATTAATCATCTGCAGGAAGAGAGATGCAGAAGGTCATATCGAGAAAGCTCTCCATGCTCTTGGCAAGGAAGAAGTTCGTCTACTTTTGGAATATGTTCGTGATTGGAACACAAAGCCAAAGCTGTGTCATGTTGCTCAATTTGTGCTCTTACGGGTTTTCAGCGTACTTCCGCCAACAGAGCTTCTTGAGGTTACTATGCCATGTTTTCTCGAGCTTGAATTATAGATTTTTCAATATTTTGAAATTGGAATTATTATATCATCCGGTTCTTATGGTATTGTTTCAGATAAGAGGCATTGGAGAACTACTAGAAGGACTTATCCCATATTCTCAAAGGCATTTCAGTAGGATAGACAGGTTAGAAAGGAGCACTTTCCTCCTGGACTACACATTGACTGGAATGTCTGTTGTTGAACCAGAAACGGACCAGACAGAGTTGGAAAAGGATACAAAACTCTCCAATGGTTTAGAGGAGCAGTTACCAGAAGCTGGTGCTCCTCATGAGGGAGAACAAGAGTATGATGAGCTGAAAGAGAAGTCTTCCGTAAAGAAACGGAAGTCACGAAAATCAAGAGACGTGGCATATAAGAAAGTGAAGGGACTGAATAACGCAAGTGATTTGGCCATTACATCTCAGGGATAGACCATTTTGTACTTCCAGACTTGTATGTCGGCAACACCCGGGTCTTTTGATGTTTTGTTGAAACAAAGGAGACCCACATTACAAATTGACTGGGTTTTGATGAAAGTTTTTGTATTTACATGGGATACAGCAGTCGACCTGATGAATGTCTGGAATGAGGTCGGTACAAGGGAAGTCAAAGAAGAGGCTTCACTTGTTCAATCCGAAGGTTGTTTTGCTGATGGTGGAGATTGGGAGTGAAGTTATTATTGTTGTGCTTCAAATTGTACCAAGATTTTTAAGATATTAGTTTATTTTGTGCTATAATGGTAGTCTAAAGAGACTGATATTGGACGACGAACATCTATTAACCAAACAAAAGTTTATTTAAAAGATGAATGATCATTATAAGAGTGGCTTAAAGAAATTGTTACTATTGAGTTTGTATTAGTTAGTTTGAATGCATATATTCATGTTTGTATTTGTATGTATCCAATGATGTTTGTTGTAAACTTGTTTGACAGTTGTGCTTGAATTCATTCTGAAATGAAGGCCAAGGCTGGTAGATGTTGATTACTGCTGCTGGAGCTACCAATTTATGGCGAATTCAGACCAGCAAACCCTCTTTGATGACAGCACTAGTTAGAATGTCTAGTCTTGTGGTGGGCATTGTGCTTGTATAGTTATGTTTAGCTACCAGCCTGTGTCGCCAAAATGTTAGGGTGTTGGGGACTACTTTCTCCTAGCATATATTACCGAATAATTCGATTGGAAAACTAAACTTTTAAATAGATGAATAGCTATGTCTACTAGAAAAATCGTTGTATAAAGGATAAACAGTTGAGACTGTGTTTAGAAAAGCGAGTCTTAATACTGTAATTGGATCGGCTTCGGCATAGAGGCAGAAATGAATGAAATTAAGCTTTTAGAGCCGACAAATTATAGTTGTGGGGGAAGCTTGAGTTATTACAATTGCAAGTTGGGTGTGTTTGTCCAGCTAGCCATGTATCTCCTGGCCCCTGGCGAAAGAAATGTGAGTTTTAATTTGGAGGTTGTTGACTTGTCCCTCTCCTTTGGAAATTTAAAGCATAGACAAATAAATAAATAAATAAATAAATACTCCCTACTCCAGAAGATTGGATGAATGTAGAAAAAGTCAAAACAAAACTCCAGAAGAATCCAAATAGATTGATAGATAAAAAATAATAATAGTCCCAACTCCAAAAGATTGGATGAATGTAGAAAAAGTCAAAACAAAACTCCAGAAGAATCCAAATAGATTGATAGATAAAAAATAATAATAGTCCCAACTCCAAAAGTAGAAAAAGTCAACAACAAAACTCCAGAAGAATCCAAATAGATAGATAAAATAAATAAATAGACGTATATCGATATTTCGTATGCATTGCATGTTCTTGTTTTGAGTTTTGATGTTTGAAGATAGGTAGGCTATTCCTATCTACCTGCTTTTCCAAAAAAAAAAATTTGATTTGAGTCACAATCTTGAGAGGTGAAGGGGGATTTAAATACGGGATATATTTTAATTTGTCTCATATAATATTGTATGTATACTAATAATTTAGAAGGAATCGACAATTGCACCTGACAGTAATTGAATTATTACTTTCAAAACATGACTATCACTCTAATACACTCTATAAATTTGTCAGTTAAATTATGTCTGTGACTTGTTTATGCTTTTCTATATATGCCAAATTTTGGTTGAGAGTTTGGTTGTTATTGAAAACTCTATGATTTGTAATTCACGAAGTTCCATGATACATAATCAAAGCAATTATTATTATTATCAAAGTGGATGTTAGTATAAAATTATTCTCATTTCAAGATTTCAATCATTCAAGTAATAATATCAACAACTTTCTTTTCGTGTGCATATTTGGTAAGACTAAAAGAAGAATTGCGTCTTGAAATTACTAGTATTTAATTACATGCAATTAACCACTCTTTCTCAAATTATCTATCCATTTTATATTTTGCACGAGAATTAAGATTTTATCAAATTTTATAATAAAATATGGTAAAATGTCAAACATCATGACCGACCTTATTTAATTTTACCTTATTTTTTTCTCTATTATTTTCTCTCTAACATTGAATGCAAAGAGTTGTATTGGAAAAATCATCATTAATAAACCATTTATTTAGAAAGTAAACAATTAATTTGGGACAAATTAAAAATGAAATGTGGATAAATAATTTAGAACGGGGGAAGGAAGTACATTTTAAATATTGGAGTTGAGAGATGTTGTCATTTGCTGGCTTCAATCTGTCATCATTAAATGTGAATTTTAGTCCTCCCCTTGTTAATGTTGGGCACAAAGTCCCCAACTGCATCCACCAAAAAAAAAAAAAGTAAAATAAATACAATAATGATTGTTATATCAATTTGTTTGGATAAAAAAAGGATTAACGAAAGTATAAAATAAAAATGATTGTTAAAATTTAATGTGATATTATGATTTCTTGATTTAAATTTGATTCTAAATTTTTTATCCAATAATCACTACCCAAAATAAATAATCATTTTGTCATGGACCTAATTTAGTATACTTTTTTATTCAAATTTTGTTTACATAATTACATAATAAGAAGATATATAATTAATAAATAAGAAAAATTATCTCTTTCCTTTTATCGAAGAATTTTAAACCACAATATTCATATGTGGAGACATCGACCATGTCCATATAAAAAAAATTCCAAAAGAAATAAAAGGTTCTCAATTGTTTAGTGCAGGACATGTGTTCGTTAACACGTGCGAAACACATATTCTTTAGAATATGTATTTTTTCGTGTAAGGAAATGTCAAATCTCATAATTGACAATTTAAAATTTATTCTGTATATGCAAAATAAAATCCGTTCTGAACAATAGAACCGAATTTCCTATCTGCCGGCTTCCCAACCACCTTTCTATCTACTCTACAAAACAAATTTTCCACTTTTCTATCTTTATTAAATTCAATTCAACGGCCCCACCTAAACCCGACCCCACCTCTCCCTCACTCTTTATATGGATATCATTCGTCGTTACTCTTCACTCACTTCCCCGTTGACAATTTCTTCTGTGTTTCCGACAGATCAAAGGGACAAAAATACCCCTTTCCGTTTCTCTCTGTGTCAACAATGGCGCCAGCCTACTTTTACGCTCCGCCATCCCCCACCACCTCCACCGTCTGCGTTATGGATGCTTCCGGCCATCTCGGCTCCGCCCTCGTTCACACTCTCCTTCAAAGAGGCTACACCGTCCATGCCGCCGCCGCCGCTTCCCACCACAACTCCGGTTTGTTCCTTTTTCTCCCCGAAAATAATTGATAAAAATCTCAACTTTTTTAGCCTCTTTGAGCCTTTATCCTGCGATAATTCAGCTACCTTAAAAGGTCGTACCCAACACACTAGACTCTTGTATCAGCCGGGTCTGGGTAAGGCTCTATGTACGCAGACTTACCCTTGTTTTTTATATAAAGACACGGTTTTTTGTTTGTTTGACCTAACTGATAGCAAGTAAACTATTGACCATTGTGTCAAACACGGTTTAGGGTTCGAATCCGTGGCCTATCTGATAGCAATTAAACGATTTACCATTGCGCCAAACACGGCCTTATGATAATTCAGCTACCTTGATGCTTGAAAATTATAATTCTGAGAAATCTTGTTTTTTGTTCCTAATTCTGGAACTGCAGATGAAATGAAGTTGCTGAAGAAAATATCTTGTGAGAACAATAAACTAAGGATATTTAATTCAGACCCATTGGATTACCACAGCATAATGGATGCAATCAGAGGATGCTCTGGCTTGTTTTACTCTTTTGAGCCACCCTCTGAACAGCCCACTTATGATGTAAGTTCATTTGAATTTTAAGTTGGGGGGCGAAGTTTGAATTTTACATGATTCTTGAGAGGGCGAAAGTTAAATTTTTTAATGACATCTTCGAAAATTCTTATATTTATAATAGAAAAATACATCGTTTTTAAAATCTTGGGGGTAGTTACGTCTACGCCACTATGATTCTCTGTTTTGATTCAAGTCTTGAATGTGTTGCATCTTCTTGTTGTAGGAATTCATGGCTGAATTGGAGGTAAGAGCAGCACACAACGTTCTGGAAGCCTGTGCTCAGACAGACACTATAGACAAGGTGGTTTTTACATCATCAGCCACAGCTGTTATCTGGAGGGATCAAAATCAAAATGGCACCACTGTCCTAACAGATGATGTGGATGAAAAAAGATGGAGTGATGTCAATTTCTGCAAGAAATTCAAGGTAATTTCGTTGGTTTTTGGCTAAAACTTTCGAGCAATCTTACGTTTAGGAAGAAAAATAATTAAAGAGATGACTGACAAGATTTGAGTTTTGCATTCGACAGTTATGGCACGGGCTATCAAAGACGTTGGCAGAGAAGACAGCGTGGGCATTGGCGATGGACAGAGGAGTAAACATGGTGTCCATCAATGGAGGACTGTTGGTTTGTCCACATTTAACCATCAAAGAACCCTACTTGAAAGGGGCAGCAGAGATGTATAAAGATGGTGTCTTTGTTACAGTGGACCTTAAGTTCTTGATTAATGCTCACATTTGTGTGTTTGAGGAAGTTTCCTCTTATGGAAGATACCTCTGCTTCAACCATGTCATTAACTGTAACACTGATGCTGTTAAGCTTGCCAATACCCTCTTACCACCCTCCTCTCATCATAACCAAAGGTTAGTAGCTTGTTTTCTAACTTCGCCTAAACTGCTCAATGTTGTTGTTCCGTCTATGGTGACAATGTTCTTCTTGTGCTGATTGGTTTCTGGATTTAATTTTTTGTGAGCAGTTGGGAGGACACGAGATTATACGAGCAGAAGATCAGCAACAAGAAATTAAGCAAGCTGATGGTAGATTTTGAGGATGGAGGCCAAGTAGATGATGATTATTGATCTGGTTGGTTAATGAAGATGGAGTAGAGGGGGGGAGGGGGGGTTGTGATCATCCATAGCCAATACAAAGAAAAAGGACTATTTTGTAACTGTAAATATTCCTTTAGTCAAAATCTGTGAAATGATATCACTAATGGGAATTGTTTAAGAATCCAGTTCTTCTGCCAGAAATGATATCACTTATGGGAATTGTTTAAGAATCCAATTCTTCTGCCAGAGATGACATATGATACTTCATATTCTAAGAATCTGCCAAGTTCAGGATAGGATGCACAGGTTCAATGTAATTGATTGGATGACATGAAATGGATAAATCAATTCATTCTTTACAATGATCAAATCAGTCTCATCCACTCTAATCAAGTGAACTTGGCCACTTGGGTTCCGGTAGTGATAGCCGAACTAATCTATGTCGTAAGAGTCGTTCGATTCGACAATTGTGAAATGTTTGTCAGTACAACAATAATAATATAACATATTAAGTTCCCTAATAATTGGAGGTCTGGACGGGGAGGGATAAAAACGAAGAAAAATAATAACAAGTGTTGCCTAGAGAACCTTTATTTTATTGTCTTTTGATCATAAAATAATAACCGGCTGCTACTTCATTCTAAGAGATGAGTAAAATAGCAATGCTCGACCTCTTACCACATGACCCAAGTGAGGTTTTTCTTTCATTTCATTTCTTCCAGCCATGCTGAAATATAAATATTTGGTATGTTTGATAATATTTGGAACTTAGTTGCTGCATTATCTATATATTCAAACATAATAGCGAGCCCCCTAAGGACAACAGGAATTTCAGGCGCTCAAGGACATGGAAACAACTGAAGAAAGCTCATATTTGCGCACTTTAGTTGAATTCCTTGGTTGAAAAAGCGCCTCTGTGCTTGATCGAACAGTAACTTCAATCCAATCTGATGCTGAAGCCCCTTCACTACGGTAATCACGAGGAGAGTACAGAACTTGAAGTTTTGAATGTGCTGCATATGTGAGATTACGACATTTCAGTAAAAATTTCCAAGTGAGCAAAACTGATTAACAGGAGAATTGCACAATACTTTCTTATTTAAGCCGAGTCATACAAGTTCCATTCTTTCTGGTCATTCCCATGTTTTTGGCTTCGCAGTGTATAAAGGTCAAATCGGTATGTCTGATTAACTCTCAAACTCCTTAGTGCGTAAAAAACAGAGCACACCTTAAACTCGCACCAACCTCAATCACATCCACTTCCTGGACCAACCAAGCTGAAACCTATCCTGGCACGGTCCATCTGTTTCATTTTTTCTACTTTAAGAGATGATCAATGGTATCAGGTGCTGCATGTGACTGGTTTCTGCTACCTGGTCTCTTACAAGGGTCCCATTTTGAACAAGAAATTGACATCATACAAAACTTTCTAAAACTTTCTCAAGTCACGTTTTAGATTAAAGGTTCAAAGAACTTCCTAACTCAACTTAGAATCTTCCTCCAGTCTACACTCGAGAAAGTTACTCAGACACTGAATATGGCATAGCCATGGAGAATGATGCATGGAAGGAAAAGTATTTGTATGGACAGTATCACGATGTGCAGGAAACAGCTAATTTGAGTGCAAGAAACCAACAGATACTTATGAGCAATTGTATGGTCTCTTGAACTCAAATTACAAGTAATACAATATCTCCATGTTATTAAATTCTCAAGAAGAGCTATCATTTTTCTTCAGTTTATGAGGTGAGCTAATACTACTGAACAAAATGAGCAACATAACTAACAGAAGTATTAGGGATTACCTAAACCGAACATGCTTGTTTTCTGGATGATCAAACGACTCACTTTTGATCTTTTAACATTTCTCAAGGTCTGAATATCGTCTTGCTTCCCTTTAAACTCCAAAAATTCTCCAAGGACAAACTTGTCACCCTTAAGCTCTATCCTGCAGCATAATTAAGCCAATTTAATTATCTACATCTATGAAACATGCAGTAATAAACAATCATTGAAAAGGAATCTTAATGCATAACGCAACATAAAGGAACTCTCTCTCTCTCTCTCTCTCTCTCTCTCTCTCTCTCTCTCTCTCTCCAGAGGATATGAAACAGTTAACTGGTATCCACTTCCCTTGGTACTTGGTACTCATCCCCCAGCCTTGCACCAACAAATTCAGAGTCCCTGTTGTGTTCTACCCTGCTGAAGTATTTGGTGTAAACTGTTCAAAACTGAACTTCATATATATAGATCCTTTACTTCCTTTTCCTTTTGTTCAAGAAAGCAGAAAAGGAGGGAGGTAAGAGCGGCCATGTAGAAAACTCTGTGGCCCACCTTCCTCTCCAAATCAGAGATTGGAGGAGTTATAGGCCCAGAATGATGATATAGTCTTTTCTGATTGTGTATTTAATTAAACTTTCATTTTATAATCCCTCTCTCCTGCTCCCATCAGGCCGTTGCTTGTCTTTCTTTCCTATTCCCTCCCTCTAGCAAAAAGCCCATTTCTGCAAGAAACCCAGAATTCACATTTCAATTCCAATGCAAAATATGCAAAAAAAAATAGCTAGACCTGTCCAACATTGGAGCTGTGTTGAGGATGTTATTCAGTTGTTCGTGGAAAGATTCTTGCATTTCCTTCTTTCCACTACGAAATGCACCTTTAATCCAGCCAGAAAACATGCCCTTATTCTCTGGTTTTAATTGTGTCCACTGGTCATAAGTGACCACTTCAGATGGAAAAGAGGTTGAATATGCAGTGCTGCAAGAAGGAATGAAGTTTTAAGGAGTTCTATTTTAAAAAATAGAAGTACAACCGACATATGCCAATCGATATATCCTACAAGCAGGTAATCAGAGTGAACTCACACTACCACTTAAAGCTCCAATAGGAGAACAAGCTAATCTGGCCCGACTATTGGGCAGTGAAAAAAATAACAAAATCTAGTTTGTCCAAATACCTATTTAAATGGCTTATCCAGAATGTTTTTCCGTATCACTTTATTTCATTTCTATTGTGTTAAACACGCAAGCTCATTGGAATAGAAACTGCAGTTACACACAAAACTTGTGAACGATTGGGTCCAAGTGCTGAATAAGTAGTGAGATTTGAGTATAAAACCCCCAAGATTGTAACAACTAATAGGAAATCAAAGTCTTTAATGATTAGCCACCTCTCTCCAATACAAATGAAGTGATACAGAGAACATTTGCTAGTAGTCATAGATCATTCTTAATTTCACCATGCAGGTGCACATCATATTCTCTAGAAAACTGAACTAATTACGTTGTCAAATACAAAGTGTGATGAACTTTTTTGGGAGTTGATCTGCCATTTCAAATTTACCAGGTAATTGTGTTTTCTGAAAACAATCAATTTCCTTCATAACACTCATTTTAATTCCGTTTGTAATTCTACATGCAGGAACAAACAGAATGGCAAATGAAATGTTAACAAGGAGAAAAAAAATAAAAAAAAGAAGGAAAAAAATGACAATCAATTAGTTGGAGCTATAATGCTAAAAACCAAATGATTCGGAGAATTTAAAAAATAATTGTCAAAAAAGGGCAGGAAATAAATTTGTACAAAAATAATCATATAGTTTTTTTTCTCCTACAGAACAAACATGGAAGATCAGGAAGGAGATGCCAAACTAACTTACGAGTAAATTCCGCTCTAAGACCAACCTATCTATCCCATGGTTGGCTTGCAATTTAAGTTTAAGCATATGTGTATTAGTCATTCATGTCAATGACAAAGAAGAAACACAAGAGGTAATCGTAAGAAACTCAAATGCTGACGGGATATACATATCTTACAATTTATTCGCTTGAAAATGAATCAAATAATCCCAATGCATACCTAAAATGTGGGTTAGGACATATAACTTTATAAGACAGATATCCTTCAGGAAGGGCGAGCCCTCTTTGCTCAAGATATGATTCAAGGATGGAAACTTGCTGTTTGACTTCTACTACCTGAAAAATGAATTTTACAAGAACTACATAAGATTTAACTATTAGTCAAGGAGAATGTTCCCTTTGACCACATAAAGGAGAACGTAGACTTGTGACGTGTACAAATATATGCAAAGGACGTAGTGAAGTCTAGGTTTGAGAAGATTCATTAGCTGAGGTTGTATGCAAAAACATAAATCAATTGTTGAATGTTAATCTTAACATTGGAGCTTTTATGCAAGTATAAGGAATGATTGCAATATTTGCATCTATGCTTATTACAAAAACAAGTAGTACATCAAAGTCCCACCAGCACTTTATGATCACTTATTAACTTATCAATAGTTCGTCAAAAAGAATTAAACTTTATAAGGTAGTACTACAAAATTAGCTTAGAGTATATACTTGAATCAGCATTTTGCTACAGAAAGTGACTACATACAAATTGGTATATGCATAGAGAGAATGCGACTTACAGGGTCCGGAAGCCGCTCCTGCTTAGACTTGTGCATATGACCGTGCCCTGCAGAAATGGAAACCCAGGAACCATCTCTCTCTTGGGATACAATTCCTGCTACATTTAAAACCGAAACAACAACCGCTTCCCTACAGCATAAGAACAAATAGTACAGTTCAAAAAAAGGGAATTGTGAATTCAATAACTCGGGTTGACTCGCCGGGTTAGTCCAAGTCGGGCCGAATTGGAAATGATTTGGCAATTGTTTTGGAAAAGTTGGTGACGGTGTCTCATTTTTGTCTGAAAGCTGATACGTTTATGACTCGGCCGAGTCAAATCGGACCATACTTTGAACCATGTCAGGGGCCCGACCCACTCCTATAGTTAAAGGATATTATAGGTCAAACTATTGTTAATATATATGTTCTTGAATAATTGATACATTTCACATTTTTTTATGTTTTAAATTATTTGTAATATTTCAAAATTTGATGAACTTTATCATATTTCTCTCTACTTTACCATTATTCAACTTAACTTAATACTTTAATGTTTCCAAATATTTCACACTTACTCATACTCTTCAATTTATACTTTAATTAGAGATGTAATTTGAACTTTTTTTCTTCATAATTATTGTGTTCTTTAGTCTGTGTGAAAAGGTGAAATGATTTAGGAACGAAGTCAGAGATGTACGGATGGATCGAGAATTTTACCGGTCTGTGACGAGGACCATATCGATATTTTGCCGGGAAGCGGAATCGGGGTCGGGAATATTGAGGCCGACGTGGCATTTACCGCCGTAGAGCTTTTGGAGCCGATCAGAGACGGTGAATAAGATAGAGGCATCGGAGGAGGAGGAATCTAGGTCGAGAAGATCGGCGGCGTCGCCGTCGTCATAGAAGTAACGTTTGAGTAGACGGAAAAGGATCAGACCGCATATGAGCTCAATCCACATGATTTTTTTATGGATTTTGAATTTTGAATTAAACCAACGACAATCGGCCGAGGAATATTTATTAACCCCACACTGAGGACTCGTTTTTATGTTCAAAGGATTCTTCTGATCAATAAGTGTCACGCGTCAGTTTCCGATTGTTTTTCTCACTCGCCTTTCTTTTTCTTTGGGAACTAAAGTGGAAAAGTTAAAATTGTGGGAGGTGAGCTTTTACATCCGATAGAAATCAATTTTGCACCGTATAATTGGAGGCACAATCCGAATTCTATGCGGAATAGTTTTTTTCCTACGCATTTAAAATATTTGTTCTGAAACATACGACAAGTGTTTTAAAACTCAAAATATGTGTGCATTTTAAATCAATTTTAATCGATTATTTTTTTAGTCGGATTTCAAATCCACTTTGTAATATTTTGCCTATAAAAGGCAGTGTAACTCCTCCTCGTTCCTCAGAAGTTGATGAGTGGAGAAATTCTTAGAAATAAAAGTTTGTTCCACAAAACTATTGTCTTGTTTCTTTCTTTGAAATGTTTACTGTTATTAGTTTATTTTCGAATCCGGATTTCAGATCCGTTATGTAATATGTCAATTATTAGAGGTTTCTGTTAATAGTTTTATTTTCTAGTCCGGATTTCAAGGCCCCACACTCTGATCCAACAGAGTAGTTGAAGGATGTAAATCAAGTCGACCCCACAGCCCGACCAGGGTAGGGGAGGACTTTTAACTTGACGCCCACAAGAAACCACCTCCACATTGGAGGGTTGAAACTTTTACACTCCGTCTGCCAATAATCGATCCAGAGTCCCTCTACACAATCTGTCACTCCCGGAACCAAATAGGTTATCCTTGCGGATTTTTTTTCTTCTTTTTATCTCTGTCTATGCATTATTGTACCAACAGACCAGAAGAGCTCTCACCGCTTGGCCTCAACTTCCTTACACGACATGTATATATATATATCAGAGACTGGAAAATCATAGTAATTTGCTAAACTTACATATCTGTGTAGCAAAAGCAATAGCTGCTATGAAACATCTTTAATAACATGGCTTTACCAGCCCAACTATAGTAGTCTCTCTGGAGACTATTACAAAGATTTTCATAGGTCTCCTCCAATACAAATGTGTACGACAACAAATATAGATACAATAATATGCCATAAGCTTCAACAAATGTTAATTAATCCGACAACAAAATATGAGAACAAATCATATCCTTTCTGTCACCTGAAAAAATTTACATTTCTTTTCTTCTTTTTTCCCCAAAAAAAGAAAAATTTTCTATCACAAACCGACCCATCAAGCTTTCACACAATACAAACTAACAATAACCTCTTGTGCCGCCTGCCTTACGATCCCACCCTGCCAAGAAATGGGAGTAACATAGTTTAAGCAATCTAAATTCACAGGTTGTTCCAGAGTGCTTATAAAATAACAGTTAATTTTGAACAATATCGACAAATATTGTTTGAAACCTGTAAACAAGTACTAGAGGGATATGTTCCAAGACCGACTGTTCCATTAGTTTTTAACTTGGGACAACCAACATGAGATTAAAAAAAAAAATTACATAATCAAATTGATGACCCAACCTTTAAGAACAATTTAATCTAGCTAGAGGAAGCTGTGTCTAAAAAGGAATGGATACATTTGAACTATGGTTAGGACCTCATCGTGTACACACTATTTTGGTGTATGTACGCGAAACTTAGTTACAGCTCATTGTTCACACGGTAACTTTAAAATACAGAACACCCTTTTTGAAATGCAAAAGAGAAGATCTCAATCACGACGCTCTCTGTTATAAACAAGATATGGATTTATTCACTTGACACTCTCCCAATTATTCTAGCCTTAACTGGCAATGATTCTCTACCTCAAAGGACAGTTAAGGTTTTATCAATGTAAAAGCAAGAACTAGTATTCCTTTTATGGGAGCCAAAAAGTTGGATATCAGGTGAAATCCTGCAAACCCGCAAATACGATGCCAAAGAAGTCATTAAATCACATATTGTATTATCATTGACACCATACTGGAGACAAAAATAAAATGAATAGTTTCACCAAAAAGAATAAGCTGAACAAATTTGAAGAACAAGGGAGAAAGCCTTTACCTCCCTATTTGTCTGGCGGTAGCGGAACTATGACTTCTGGTTGCTGGTTCCCTTCTTCTTGAGTAGGTTTCCGAATTTTCGCAGAAGAGGTTTCTTCTTTTTATGAGGTTGTTGCTTTGATGGTGAACTTCCACCATTATCAAGACTCTCAGTTGAAGGCAGCCCATTAGTCTGATCGGTGCCTGCAGCACCATCAGTCTTAGCTTCCAACTCATCCTCAAAGGAGGATTCCTGCTCTGCTTCCCTTTCTGGGGAGAAGTCTTTTTCCTCAATTTTGTAACTCTCCCACATTTTGGAATCAGCTTCTACAGAGTCATCATCTTCCTTATCTTTATTCTCATTTTCTTTCATTTTTTCATTTATACCCTCCTCGCTCTCATCACCGGTCTGAATCGGAATAGCTCCACCATGTGAAACGTTTTCTAATTTTGTAGGAGTATCATTCACAGACAGCTGCTGCTCTTGTTGTTGAGCAGGGAGGTCCATCTTTGGCTTCTCTTCTCTTCCACCTCCATTTTGTTCAGAAAATTCCACCACCTTCGGCAGCAAGTCATATTCTTTTTCACTATCTGTGAGCTCACCGTTTTCCTCAGTCTGCTTTTTTGCCAAAGCTTCTTCAAGCAATTTAGACAAGTCCTCAATCTTTTGATGAGAGGCGGCTTCTTTAGTTCGAATCTCCTCGTTCTCCTGAAGGATATTCTGCAACTCATTTTCTTTGTCCATTAAGGTTTCTTTCAATTTCATGCTTTCGGCTTTGGCTTCTCCAAGAACCTCCTTTAGATAAGTTATTTCAGATTCAGCTTCTTTGAGGAAATTCTTCAAACTAGTTTCTTCCTCCTTTGATGCACTAGCTTCTCCTTCTGCTTCTTTAAGCAAATTAGCCAACCTGTTTATTTCTTTTTCCATTGCAGAGTTATCTGCCTCGCATTCCTTCAGAGAATTCGTTAAATGAACCTCCTTTTGCTCCCACTCAGCCTTCAAGTTCTCATAGGTATGCTTAGCTCTCATAAATGAACTTGTGATAACATCAATTTCTTCTTTGGAATCATCAAGCATACCTTTATACTTCTCATTTGTCTCTTTCAAAACAAGCTTCAGATCCTCGATTTGTGCTTCATAATTCTCATGCTCACCTTGAGTAGAGAGTAGCTTCTCTTTGGCTTCCCTAGCTTCAGAAGAAACTTCATGTAAGGCTGATGCTAGACTTTCCATTGCTTTCTTACTTTTCTCTTCTTCATCCTTGGAATTCTCCAACTCATTTATGAGTTTGTTTTTCTCTTCCAATAACGTTTGCACACTGGCAGCGGCAAGTTTTTCATTGTTTAAGGCCTGAATTTTCTCCTCCTTCAAAGACTCAACCTCAGACTCAAGAGATTCTACCTTCTTCGCCATATTAGAGGCTTCTTCCTTGGACATTTGAAGACGACGTTCTGATTCCTCAAGATCCCCTTTCTGCCTTCGAATTGAGATTTCCAGTAATCCCACTTTTTCTTTAAGAGATGCTATCTCAGACTCTGCATCATGCAATGAATCATTACTTCCTTCGAGTTGTTTCATAACTGATTCAAGAGATTCTGATGCAGATCTCTCCAACCTTTTTGCTTCCTCTGTCTGAACCTCTAATTCCTCTACCCTTTTTTTCCACTCATCCACTAAATTACGAGCATAAGATTCAGCCATTTTTGCAGCCTCCAGCTCCACATTTAGTTGCTCGAGGCTAGCCTCTTTTTCCTCCAGTTTATCCTTGTAGCCTTTTGCTTTCTGAAGCTCCTGCCTCAGATTTTCAATCTCTAGGTTCAAATCAGAGACCAGCTTAGCACTCTCATTGACTTCTGTTTCTGTCCTTGAATCAAGCATAGACTTTAACCGGAGAATCTCAGCCGAGAGAATCTCTACCTTCTCGACATGAATCTCGGCGATCTTAGTTGCATCATCAGCATGGTTGAGCGCCTGGTTTTTAGCATCAGAAGTCTTGGCCAGTTCTTGCTTTACCCTCTGAAGTTCCTGAGTGGCAGAAAGAAGAGCAGAAACATCCAAAGCATGTTGATTCCTTACGGCTTCAAGCTCTTCCTGCCATTCCTCTTCCTTCTTATTGGCTGCGTTGATACCAGCTTGCTCCATCTCAACAGCTCGAAACTTTTCAATCTCGGAATCCTCTTCAGCTCGCTTTTGAGCCACCAAAGCCTTACTGAGCTTCTCATTCGCTTCCTCCGCCAACCTCTTGGCTTCATTTAATTCATCAAGGGCCTTCTCATTCTCCTTCTCCACAGAAACCAATTTTTCCTTAGCCTTCACAAGTTCTTCCTTCGCAAGATTTAACTCGGCCTGTAGTTCCGATGGCTTCGATACGCGAGTTGGTTTCTTCTGTAAAAGACCATAATCAATGTCATTTTCCAAACGAAAACTCCCAACAACAACCATGAGCCTCCACATTATCACATATAAACACTAGTAACAGTTCAGGGGACTTACATCAGGAGGGGTAGCAATCTTGGTGGAGACCAATTTGCGATCGATTGTAGCCTTTGAAGTGACAGTTCTTGGAGACTTATCAATGGAAAGGCGTGAAGAATGTGGCAATGGAGAATGTGAATCAGCATCGGACTTGGCTAGTCCTCTGCTGAGCCTATTAACCCGGGGAGTCGCTGGCGATGCCTTAGTACTATTCGGGGTTTCAGATGAAGTAGTAGTAGATCTACATATAAATCAAGAAAATGCCAAATCCATAAAGTTAGGAGCTTTGAATTGATCCAAGTATGCAAATTATAAATTATAAAACTTTAGTCCTCCTAAATTCAACAAAAAAGATTAGACATTTACAGAAATGAAACAAATCCCAACCAAAAAATGCTGGGGCACTAACAATTAAAGTAAAACCCAAGCCAAAGATACAAACTTTTGTTGCAGAAATTAAGTAGGGAAGCATTTACACTAAGTTTAAAAAAAAAATCATTGACAGTTATAACTGAAGAATAGATACAAGATCCAGATCAACAAGCTAAATTTAGAAATGAAAACCTTAATAATGTTACAAGCTAAGAAAATCAAACCCCCAAAATTCCTAATTCATAAAATGAATTTAAAATCTTCCAAGACATGAACTTTATGAAACAATATGAAAACCCCATATCAGATCCGCAAGAAGAAGAAAAAAAGCAGTAACTTACTTGGTTTTAGAAGCCATTGTTAGGGCAGAGACTGAGAATTCAAGAAATACAAAAAAAAAATGAGAGACTGTGGAAGAAAAGTGGTAACTGCTGCTAAAATGCAGACATAATATTTTTGTGCAAGAAAATGACTATAGAGAAAGAGGGAGTTCTTGATATTGCACAATTTTGTTACTCATAAATCTTGGTCTAGAGAGAGAGTGTGTGTGTGTGTGTGGAAGTTACAGAAGAAGGGAAAGAAGATTCAATAGATTGAAGATGATGATGATGAGGGCAAAGCTTTTTAATTTTGGTTTGGTGTTTCTTTTTTTATTTCTTTTTTTCTGTCTCCAGAGTGGCCATCCACCTCTCCTCTCACAAATCGCTGTCCATCTTATTCACTTTTTTCAGCTTGCAGCCTTGGTGGTGGATTTACTTAGCAAAAAAAAAAGCCTTGTTGGTGGATTTTCTAAATGTACCAAAATGCCCTTGCTACTATTACTGTTTCTTTGGTTTTCTTTCTATAATTCTAGGTGACTAAAATTAATTTGATAAATTATTTAAATTGGGGCAAAATTGTAAATAATCTGTGGTATTAATGTAATTAATCCGTTAAAATTATTAGAAATACAGGGGATTTAAATTTTTAGACAATTTTAGCCAAAAAGTATTTTTCTTTTCTTTATTAAGGATTGAGCTCAATTCTAAAGCTACTCCATCACAGGATTCCTGTATCCCCGCTCCCCCATAAAAAAAATCTAAAGCTACTCACCGTCCAGTCCTCAGAGATATGTGGAGAAGTTAAATCGTAGTATGTTTCTCAGTGAAATTTACCAAAACTGAATGTACACTAAGGGTTAATTCCTATTCTTGATATGAATCGATTCTCCACTTTATAAGTGAAAATAATATTAACATAATACTACTCATAGTAAATTTATCTGAGCTTTACCTCATGGACTAATCTTATTTATTACTCTCTCCATTCCCATTTAATTGTCGTTTAGAAGATATATATGTATCCAAATTAATTGTCATTTACATGTCTTTTATTAGGTGTCAACAATTTATTCCAATTATACCCTCAACATATCTTTTATTGGAAAAGTGAAAGAGAGAGAGGAATGAAGGGGTATTGTTGGAATTGTGGTGAAAAAATTACTATTTGTTTGAGTTTCTTAATTTTTTCAATGTGTCGTAAACGACCTATATTGAAGAATGGAGAAAGTAGTTTTTTAGGGTAAGATTTTTGTAACGGCAGAAATGTCAAATTCAAGGATATTACTCTACTCTAAAATGAAAATAATTCTTCGGCATAGCTTAATTGGCAAATTAATCAAACATACTGTTGTGCTAGTCTTACTTTAGCAGTAGATGTATTTAGTTAAAACATATATCGCGATTTAAAATATCCACTAACTTGTAGACAAAGAAGTAGACTTTTAAGATTGGGGCTCAATCTTTTTCTACAAGGAAAAGAAAAGGAAACAAAAGAGATACAGTAGCAGTATTATTGGTCTTTGGGTTACTTTATCTTTTTTTATTTTTCTTTAGCAGGATAGAGCAGAGAAAGGAATGCCTGAAAACGTTATACAAATAAATAAAGGATGGACCGGGTTGGACTGGCCTGTTTAAGGAAATACTCCCTCCATTCCTAAATATAAGACTCTTTAGACAATTTGAGAAAATTAAGGAAGTTGTCATTTTTACCTAAACTTCCAATATTACCCAACCCTCCCTCTCTTTCACTTATACGTCATAAAGAAAAGAAAGGAATATGTAGAGGGTTTAATTGGAATAAATTGTTGACAACTAATAAAAGAACCTTAAACGACAATTAATTTGGATACTTAGATATCTCCTAAACGACAATTAATAGGGAATGGAGGGAGTATCTGATATGGACCGGGTCCATGTGGACCATGTGGTCCAAATTTGGCCATATTCCTGCAAAATGAGGAGAGAGAAGAAAATGCAGTGATGTGGCCAAATCTAGACCGTATGGTCCAATGGACCTGGTCCATGACAGAATAGACCCCTGTTTAATAGTACTAGTAGAAGTGTTCAAGTGGAGCCTAAATAAATAAATAAAAAATTGGTTGAAAGTAAAAAACAAATACACCCTAAGTAGTACCATTGCAAAAGTTCCCCATAATTTTTTTTTGTAAATAAACGATTTTCAAGAATAATGAAAATAATTTTTTTTCAGAAAGAAATTATTAGTTTGAAATATTAGTTTTGTGGAAAAGTGACAGTAAAATTTGATTTTACTTTATCATAAAAACAATCATTCTCTTGTAAATTGAAATTCTTCTTGTTAGTGATCTTTTATATCACTACATGGTATAATACATTAATGAAAATCATTCACATGTACTAGTACTGGAGTAAGTGAATTATTAACTTTAAATTAATCGCATTACTCCACATGTAGTGTACCAAACAATACATTAAAAGATGTATTCAAAGTTTTTAGAATGTATTTCTATATAAATCAAGTATGTAAAGAAGAAATTGAAGAAATTTTCAATTATTTACAATCCAAGTACAACCAAATCAATGCATGCAAGAAGCGGTAGATATTGGTATTTACAATCCGTACAACCAAATCAATGCATAGTTAGACAAAGTTCAAATGCAAGAAGCGGTAGATATTGGTATTTGGGGTACTAAAGTTAGACAAAGTTCATAATTGGTATTTTCGTTATGAGTTTCGTATCGTAGAGAAATAAAGTTAAAAAGTGAGAAATTTGTATTGAATTTCATATAAAAATCTCGATCAGAAACAAATGTAACACGAAAGGAAGAGAATGAGAGGATTCAAATCAAATCCTTACTTCATTCAGCCTCTCTCTCTCTCTCTCTCTCTCTCTCTCTCTCTCTCTCTCTCTCTATATATATATATATATATATATATATATATATATATATATATTATTTTCTTCGTTCAAAATTGAATATCTCATTTCTTATTTATTTTACATCAAAAGTATACATTCAAGAGAGTACTATTTTACTTTTGCCATGCATATATTTTTTTTCTCCATTTTATCATGCATATATGAGAGAAGGGAAATTACTAGTATAAATCGTAGTACGTACTATATTTATCAGCAGGCCACTGTACATTTCAAATCCTTACTGGGATTACTCCAATATTGCCAAAAAACAATATAGTTTATGTATTAGTCAACTAAGCTAGGGCTTGGTAAAATAATAAATATGAATGGTAGCCTAATCATAATAAGAGTCTTCCTTCCCCCAGTTAAAAATAAAAAATAGTAAGAGTCATTATTTGGGTGCGGACATCAATTGCAAAGTTGTTGGCATCCTGCGTTGCAATATCACCTAATCAATTGTAATAACAAATCTTTTTTCTAAAAATAATTAACTACCAATTCTGAAAATTTATTTAATTTATTGTTGTTCTTTTTGTTAGTAGTGCCCTAGGACCATTAGCATACGTTGTACGTTTGATTTCTTTTGAGCATTGTCTTTGAATAGTTAATTTTGCTTCATTAGCTTATGTAATTACTATTTTAGTTGTCCCTAGTTTTATGTAAGGTTCTTTACAATTAAATAAAACTAGTATGATGTTTGATTAATGATTATGTTTTACTAATCATGTGTAATGAATACAAATCATATCATAGATGCAATATATAGGGATACATTGTATTGGACATGATCCGTTAGAGAAGTAATACTTCATGGTCCTTAGTCATAAGTATTACTTCCTCAATACTATTTTGGAATCCTTAGACCTTATGTCTCAATTGATTCTAGCATGAATGTAGCCACGTTTTGACTCAGTCGGACGTTACTTTTAATCGAGTAATCAATACGACTGATGATCGGATGTAGTGTCCTATCATGGCTTGAATGTGAGAGACATTTTAAGGGATTTGTCCCTCTCTTATTAGAGAGAGATATCCATGGGCCCCTCAATAGGGAAAGACGGTTTAAATGGATGGCCGTGCTCAAATGTATTTGATAAAGTGGTTATCAAATACTATTTGTTGGAACAGTCTACCTAGAGATCGAGCATAAATATAATTAAGCTTTATAAGGGTGACGACTACCATGCCTTATGCTTAATTAGGATATCGCGAGACAAATGGATTAAATAGTAGATTGATATTAGGTTCCATCGTAAATTCATTCACTTTGGGTAGTCACAATGTCTTGTTAGGGACCGCTTGTGATTTATGAACACATACTACTACTAAGTGTGTTTTCATTTCCATTGTGATATCAACCTACAGGGTCACACGCATAGACGAGCTAACGAGTTTCATGTCCAGATTCAATGAATCTAGAATGTGTCTAGGTTCATTGTATCTGACATTTATTTTTCTGAGAATAATAAATCGTTATTATTCGAATTAGAGATAAGGGGCATTTTCGGTATAGCTAGGATTATGAGGGAGTTATTATCCGATAAAGACTCCCACTACCAGCAGAAGTCTAGAGGACGTGGGAGTTATAGACTCCCACTGCCAAAAGAGTTGGATAGGACGTGGGAGTTGTTCTTGAAACAAACTCACACTCCCTATATAAACTCTCTTGGCCAAAACCCTTAAGACTAATGCTTCAGCCGCAATAAACTAAGAATCCGAAATCAGATTTCTGAATTCTGCCTCTCCCTTTCTCTATAAATTCCCGAAACTCATAAAAATGAAGAGCTAACAATCGCTGTTCGTTTCGTCGCGTGGATACCGGTAGGGAGTAATTCCGCAAGGGAGGACTCAAGGTGATCTTTGCTAAAAGCCCAAAGACAGAATCTTTCATTCAAGAATCAAACTCTTTAGCCGTAAAATGTAAGTCTTTTCGTATGTTTTCAATTCGTTTTTGTATGAGCGGATCCTTCAGGGGAGGACTCATGAGTGTTTAGAACGAGTTTCTGCCCATGAATCTCTTCACTTTTTACTAGATAGATTCATTCAATTCAATTTGTCGTGTTCTGCTTTTTTTTTCTTCCCCTTACTCTATATTACTGTAATAACCCATTCAGAATGACTCTCTTAACAATGTAATTTTTATTCTTAGAACTCGAACCTGAAACCTCTTATTAAGAAGACCATGGTTCCACCATTTGATCGAACATGTGTTCTGCTTTCTTTTGATATATCACGATAGGAGTATTGTTAATTTGGTTAAAAAAAGTTATACAAAAATAGTTTGTAATGGTAAATATCTGTTATGTTACAATTACATCGCCGTTGAAGCAGTTGATGAAGAAGAAAGATCAAAGATAGCCTTGAATAATCCTACACACTTTTTGCCAAACACTACATTACATAGCTGAGTTTAGTAGTAGTAAGGTAAGGGTGGGAAAAAAAATGTCAACTATAAGGACTTTTGCAACCGTGTTCATGTATTAACTCGATTAATTAGAGAATTCGCGCAGACATATCTGACAATAAAAATTATATGAAATCACATTTCAAATAATTTGAATTCGTAACTTTGCGCTAAATATGTCTTGCGGCGACTCAAATGAAGCAAGCTACAACCATGGACCGACACATGATGTAAAGTTAAGGAGTCATTATGCTCGAAGGAGATAACAATAAATGAATTTTGGGGAGGAGGAGGTTGGAGTGGGGTGGGGTGGGGGAACTAGGGGTGAAAATCGTCTGTCCTCGTGTTTGTACTTAATCTTGTACCCAACCAATCAGAATTTATTATGTGGACATTTCTTTTAATTATATATACACATAAAAAATTATGATTGGTTGAGTACAGAATTGTAAACATACACGAAAACATATGATTTTTTGCCGGAACTAGGCCCCTCCCACTATAAGCATAGGCACGTCCCTAACTTGCAATCAACTGTGCTATAATCAATTGTTAATTATGAAATTTGAGTCTTAATGTAAGATTCTTTGATTTAATTTTATCCAAAAAAATTCATGTGAAAGGATCTTTTCCAGTGAAACCTCAACTACTCAACTGCTACTATTACAATTCTTCACCAATCCAATAGAAGACAACCAATTGGCCCCCTCCCCTAATCAATCATCATTATGACAAAAACCCACCAACCATAATCAAGGATGTTTTTTCACTTCTAGTAGTAAATATTAACTAGTTTCCATTCTAAGTATCTTTTTAAACACTTTTTATTTGCTCAACTTCTAATCTAATCCAGTAAACCTATCCTAAAAGAAGGCAGGCAGTCCCCATTCAGTCCCACTGTCTTAATTCATTCCCACATGGCCTGTTTGTTTCACCACCAAATTTGTTTTTTGGGGTAATTATGAAGAAACCTTCTTTCCTATCCTCATCATCATTTGATCCTAAACACGCGTCAGTGTGTAATTGGTATTTAATTTGTACGTGTGAAACAAATTTAACTGTTGGATGAAATGATCGGACTCCGTCTGCTAAGTTTTTTTTTTATATAGAAAAACATATGTTCTTAAAATAAGTGTTAAAATATGTATTTACGCGAATTTTAACCGTTGTCGACATCTGTTCTTTCCGAACCTGACGAACAAACACCTGTTCCGCACAAAACCGGAAGTGCCTAAACATCAACTAACTAGTAATACTAACATGTCAATTCTGGTAACTCTCCATTTTTTTTCCCTTTTCTAGCAACCAGCAGTTGGGACAAAGGGCTAATTCTCTCGATCATCAAAATTAACCATACAACTAACACATGTAATATAATAATAAACATACAAAATGACAAAACTTTCCCCAAACAATATTTTATAAATAACTAAAAAAACTATCAGGTCAAACCAACTCAGAGCCAGATATTAAATAATATATCAAAATCACATACACACAGAGATTTTACCTTTTTTTTTTTTTGAAACCCAGATGGGAGTACACCTCAAAGGGGAGAGTAACACCTCACAAGAGGAGGATGAGATAACCCTAGAAAGGGAGACAATTGAAAGTATTCCCCATGCGCCGGGAGAGTATCGAACCCACGACCTCAAGGTCGTGGGCCCCACTGAACTAAGTACCTTGTGATATTTTACTTATTTATTAAGTAGTGGCAAATGTCCTAATAATGCAGCAAAGGGATCAAATTGACAGAAAAATGCAAATGCAGAAACAGCTTAGGACAACCTGGACTTCCATATCATTTGTCCTCAACCTGCACAACTGCATAGGGTTCTTTTCATTTTCCTTCTGTTTCTAGTTGTAACAAAATAAATATGAACTTCGTAATTTGTTATAAATACAAGACAATATGTTTCAATACATGGAACAGAATGCAAACACCATTTACTCCGACTTGCACTCCCTGCAACCTCTTACCTGTACTCGGGTACGAGTGTCGGGTATGGGTATGTATTTAGGTGTCAAATACTTAAACATCTAAAATAAAGGGTATGGGGACACTTCTTCAAATTTGAATACGGGTACGGGGACACGTTGTTTTCCCCATAAGAGAAAAGTATTTCCAATCAAGAAAGTTTCATATTCTCTCCCGACTTCTCTTCTCCTTATGTAACCCTAATTTTTCCGTTCCTCTCCTAAACACTCTGTAGCAGCCGCATACAAACCACTGTGACACCGTCACCAACGATGTTTCATGTCCCTTCACTATTCCATCTTTCCTTTCACGTATTGAAGTAGTGGTGAAGGACAGCGTTCAAGCAGCAACGGTCAAAATATTCTATCGATATTGACAAGATCCAGTATGTCCAACTGAATTGCTGAACTTGGAAGTAAACTAACAATTTTATACGCTTGGAGGACGAAAGAACCTTATACTGCAAGATCAATTAGAAAGGCAATAGGTTGACAAGTCCGAGTAAAATCCAAGAACAGATGATAAAACAAGGATGGTAACGGCATGAATTAGTAGTGTTAGATACTTATATGAGGTACTATAAGTCTGTTTGCACCTTCTGCAAGTGGTAAATTCAGTCTGAATTTAATATTCAAGCCCGATTTTTATACAAGTTAAGCGTAAACAAGTTGAATTTAGTAAATTTATATTTATAATAAATTTATATGTACTACTACTAAAAATGCTTGCATCACGTCTTTATTTTGTTTAATTATAATTTTTTTTTACTAATATTATTTTAGTTCATAGCTCATGAGGCTCACGTGTTCAACTCGTATTTACAATAAAATGTGAATTGAACACGAGATTAAGATTTGTAAAAATTATTTGGATTGAGTTTATTCTGCCTTATATGGCGGAACCTCTATAAAATTAAAAACTACTTGTAAATTGATTAGGGATTATTCAATTTAAAATTAAAATAAAAAGACTAAACATGCCAAACGTAAAGTGCGAGGGACTAAACCGAAAGAAATCTGATCTAAACTTTACTTCCTCTCGGATTAGACCTGAAAAGGATAAAGCGCGACCACGTATTTTCATCTGCAACCGTACATATATTTAGCTAAAACTTAAATTCCATCGGAAATTGCAATTGCAGACCAGTCAGTGAAACAGATGAGGAATTCCATTTCCATGGAACCTCAACCTTAAAGTCCCAGAAAATACCCATCCCCCAAAAAAGGAAAGGCGACGGAAGCGGAGGAGGAAGGAGTGACGTTTATAATTCTCTATTTTAGGAAAGCCAAAAAAAAATAAAAAATCATGTCGTTCACTATCGTCTCCTTATCCTCCGTTTCTTCCTCCCCCACCACTAATCTTCCATTTCTTAGGAGTAGTAGGATTAATTACTCTTCTTTGCAACCCATCAAATTATTTTATTCTTCTTCAATGTCTTCAATTAATTCTAGTTCCACCATAATTATGGTATCTTCTTCTTCTTCTTCTTCTTGCGGCTCTGGCTCCGGCCAATTAAATGATGATGAATTTGGTGGAGAGAAAACCCATAATGTAAATGATGTGGAATCGGAGTTTGATGATGCCGATGAAGAGGAAGGGGCCCACGTGGTTCCTATTCCGGATCATGAGGACGGAAATGATTGTTACGGACCTTCTTCTTTGCCCGATAGATGGGACGTTTTGGGTCTCGGCCAGGCTATGGTAATAATTCCATTTATTTAATTTCCCCATCTGGGATTGTTTGATTAAGTATGGGTTCTTCTCCGATTGATTGATTTGTGTTTATTTGAGGGCATGATTTTGTAGCGACAGTATAGGTATAGGCGGATAACCGGACAATTGTTTCAGTGGTATTTTGTGAGCCTCCGCTTTTCGAATTCATTGTCAAATGTTAGGTTAGTCTCCAATTCATTGGTGGAGCAGTCATTTTGTTCATTTATTACCAAATATTAGGTTAGTCTCCAAGTTATTGGTGTAGCAGCCATTTTGTGCATTTATTGCCAAAGGTTAGGTCTTCCTCCTATCCCTCCCCCGCTCATATCTCCAATTATTGGGGACTTAATGTGTCATGTTATTGTTGTTGTTGTTGTATAAGTGTTTATTTGGATATTTCAAAGCTTTTTGGGTACCTGCATTTGTAAATTCCAGTTCGAATTAGACCAAAATTATTGAGGAAATGAGGGAAAATTCAGAATCTACGAGTTGGGGACGAATTAATTGCAGTAAACATCAAAAGATTTGGAGATCGAAGTGCAAAATTTATATGGAAACTTCACAAAAGATTAAATTTTCCTAGAAAATTTCACGTTTCAGAAAATGTTAGGGGCGGGGAAATGCTATTACGTTTGTCTTGTTGGCTCTTCAAGTCTTTCCAGCTAGTAGTGCCTACTTATATTCTTTAAAGGATGATGCTGGCTGTAAAGAAATTTTGGGAATGCATTTCATGCAGAAAAGACTGAATCTTTGGATGATTCTTTAAAGATTTCAAAATTCTTTAATTTTTATCATTTGTCTCTTTCTCTTTGGTTTTACTCTTTATGCATCAAATGAATCAGCAATCATTTAATTCACGCACCTTATTGTTTGATGATTCAGAAGTTGGAATTAGGTGTTACTTACACTGCTAAGTATCTGCAATGCTAGGTTGATTTCTCTGGTATAGTCGATGATGAATTTCTGGACCGACTTGGATTAGAAAAAGGTACCAGGAAAGTTGTGAATCATGAGGAGAGAGGTAGAGTTTTACGCGCTATGGATGGATGCAGCTATAAAGCTGCAGCTGGCGGATCTCTTTCCAATACCCTTGTGGCCTTGGCCAGGCTTGGCGGTCAGCCTATTGGAGGTCCTTCTTTGAATGTAGCTATGACTGGCAGTGTCGGAAGTGATCCATTGGGTGAGTTTTACAGGTAGGAATCCTCTTTTCGGTTTTTATAATTTGATTGCCGTTCACAATTTATATTTCTTTCGAGCAATTTTTGCTGATGAACTTCGGATTTCTTTCATTATGGCACCTTTCTTTTTGCTTATTAGCTCGGAAATGGTCTATTATATATCACGGAAATTGTTCTGACTGATATTATTTTCGGTTCCCCTTGACATAGTACTTGTCACCTGATTATGCTTGCGCTATGTGATTTAGGTCAAAACTACGACGAGCAAATGTGAATTTTTTGTCAGCACCGGTTGAGGATGGAACAACTGGGACGGTTATAGTTCTCACAACACCTGATGCGCAACGTACAATGCTGGCATACCAGGTTGATGAAACTTCTTTTGGTCAGACTTTGTCTTGACACTCTTGAACTCTGTTTTTGGTTCAATCAGCCATTACTAGAGCTCCTATTATGTTTTCTACCTTGAGGTTCCGTGTGAATGAACTATATAGAATATTTCAATTATATTTGCCAAGCATGTCAGCTTGTTGTATAGCTTGTGTTGTATTTAGCGACACTGGTATAAATATTAACCTCACTTTCTCAATCAATTACTAGTTACAATATATCTTTGTCATTATACTTGAAATTTGTGTAGTAAATGTTGCATTCGTGTCCCTTACACCAGGGAAGCTTAAATGTCCTTAGTGAAGTTTGCCTCGTCAATATTTAATCTAGGAGCGTGAGAGTGAAACTGCTAGAATTACTTTTAATATGTTGAAGTGATATTAGTTATGAAGTCCTCCACTTAAGTAGTTTATTGGGGGAAAAAAAATTATAAATAGAAGTCTCTCTTTGTTTCCCCAGATATGTTTTGGAGGAAGCGTTGTAGTTCATTTTCTAGGTAATTGACATTAGTGATTTTATTCATGGTTTAATTTCTCTAGGTAAATGTGGATGAATTTGTGATCATGCTTGTTTCAAGGACATGTTAAGAGCAATCCTTTTTATCAGGGCACTTGGGCATAATTCTCACTCTTCGGAGAATACTTCAGTTTACAAGCTTTTACTATGGTTTATTTCACGAGCATTTCTCTTGTTTATCATGGAATTTTCTCGTTCTATCTTTTGATAGTGTCTTGATTGGATTTAAAGTTTAAGAGTAAGGATGCAACTACCCGCATAAATACTTATTTGTTATTCAGGGCAAGTTTGTATTTATTTCTGCATTAAGCCATTTGAAATGCATTTTTTCTTTACATTGTCTTCCCTTGTTTATCAGGGCACTTCATCCAGAGTTACTTACGATTCCTCCTTGGCTAGTGTGTTATGCAAAACAAAGATATTAGTTGTGGAAGGATATTTATTTGAACTCCCTGATACAATCAAAACGATAACAAAGGCATGTGAAATTGCACGTAGCTCGGGTGCTTTAGTTGCGGTCACAGCCTCCGACACCTCCTGCATCGACAGACACTATGATGAATTCTGGTAATAGCTTCAGTAATTTCTCTCGCCATTTCACTCCCTACTGTTTTCCTTTGAAGAGGACGACATGTCTTGAGTATTATTAGGTGGACTTGTTTTACTATTTTGGAAATATTTTTCCTCCTGATTTTTCTACACCGTATCAAGTTTACGAACATAAGTGAATCAATAATGTGGATGCACATGGACCTCTATATCTGCTCCCTTGAAGGTTTTTTTATAGTTGAAATATTCTATTTAGGATAATTTATTCATTTGAGTGATATTTTGATGTCAACCTTGCGCTTTGAAACTCGTACTTCGTTATCATTCGGTTTCACATAATTTACAATTTTCACCTGGTATTGTCATTATTTACCTAGCTGTCTTGCTATTTGTTTGTCTTTCCAGGGAAATTATAGGGAGCTACGCTGACATTGTTTTTGCGAATAGCAATGAAGCTAGAGCTTTTTGTGATTTTCTCCCCGAAGGAAAGCCCGATGGCTGCTACAAGGTATCTAAGCCACTTCGTCCCTTTAGTTTCTGTGACGGATGGACCAAGTGGATCTTATATTGGTGTAAAAGGTGAGGCTATATATGTTCCGCCTTCACCTTGTGTCCCAGCTGATACTTGCGGTGCAGGAGATGCTTATGCGTCTGGTATTCTCTATGGCATATTGCGAGAGGTGTCTGGTTTGAAAGGTATGGGTGCTTTAGCAGCCAAGGTTGCATCTGTAGTTGTCGGTCAGCAAGGAACTCGGCTTAGGGTAAAAGATGCTGTCGAATTGGCAGAGTCATTTAGGTGTCTTCACGAGAGTTCCTCCGTTAGGTCTGATGTCGGATCCGATCAAATTTCGAGCTTGTAGTAAGTATTCTTTTAGGCATGGCAGTAATTCTAGTTAAATCATTAGATGATTTCTGTATTCTTTGCTTATATGAATTGAAGGCAACTCCATGTAGTCTATATGTAGCTCTCACGGACGCTTCATGGTAGCTTCATACAGCTTATATGAAGTAGAAAGAATTGGTGATTTGTTGATATAAATTTTATTATCCGTTTAATTGTTCTTTAAATTAATTTTTTATATAAGTTTTTTCAATTTCAATCCAACAAAAAGAATAAAATTAAAAAAAAAAAACGCTTTTAAATTTGGGTTTAAGTGATAAATGGGTATAGAGAGTAGCATAATTCGTTGGGACTTCAAATTTTCAAACGAGGTGAAGTATATGCTCTTTTTTTAAGTTTTACTTCAACGGGTCTGAAGGCAAGTCCAAGTAAAAATAAAAATTTAGAGAATGTAAATCAAGGTAACTCGACGGTTTCACTAAACTCCTATGATATCTAACTCCTCTACTAATTAAAAATGCTAAATATTATGCATCATTAAAACATACTGTGTAATAAAATATAGCGCTCCAATATAATATTTACCCAAAACATAATACTAGTAATCTTCACCCAAAACATAACGCCATATGTACCCATTTGAGAGGTTTACCTATCCAAAACCAAATTCTAACAACACGTTTGGTACGCATGAATAAAATGGAATGAAATCACTCTGCAGACATAATTGCTTTATACCCGGAATAGATTTGAAATCCTTTTTCCATTCAAGTGTTTGGAAGGCAAAGCCAAAATGGAATGTTGATTCTTTTCAGTGTTTGATAAAACTATATTTTAATGTCATAATGAAATGGAATGAAACACAATATTACATAAATACCCTGATAGCATATACTACTGATAAAGCCTAATTAAACATATCTTATAAAATCTTACTTGAATATCATTAACACTATTATATATATATATATATATTGTTGTAACATAAATTTTAAAAAAATGTCAACATAATTATAAAAATAACTTTACTTTTGAATTAAAAAAAGATTACTACTATCAACAAAAATAAATATTTATAGAAGTATAATCTATGAAATTATACTTATTGAAATAGAATATTTATAACTAAGTAGGAATATGTTAATATATAAAATGAACGTAATAATTAATTAAAATAATGATATAATTGTCAGTTACTCTTTATTGATTATTTAATCTTCTTATGATATAATTATTCCATAAATTTTTGTGTAAAATGACATCTCACACCTCTTTCTAAAATCGTTAATCTCGTAGGATGACATTTTTAATTGTCAAACCAAACACGAAATGAAAAAAGAAGAGAAAATTACTATTTATGCCCCTTCAACTATTTTCAAAAGCAAGTTATGCCCCTTTGCTTTTTTGCGTGCCATTCATGTCCCTGACAATTTACGGGATGCCATAAATGTCCCTCAGAGGCGGAATCCGGCGAGTTTTGGTGGCATAGCAAGCGTGCGAGTCACATGCCTGATTTTTCAAGGGCAAAATCGTCCAATCCAATTTCAAGACCCAATTGAAGATCTTCTTCTCTTCCTCAAAATTAATTGAAGATCTTCATCTTCTTCCTCAAAATCAAAGAAGAATTGGGCAAATTCACCCAATCCAAAAAACGAAAAAGATTCCAAGATTTCCTTGCTAATGGGTTCCTTCAAGATTTTCTTGCTAAAAAACTAAATTCATATTTTTTTATCACATTTTAAAAAAAAAGAAGAGAAAAATCAACTTCAAAGCTTCATCTTCATCTTCAAAGCTTCAAAGCTTCAACCACCAATAATAGAAATCACCGGAGCCCCCTCCCCCAAATTCCTCCGCCTCCCTCTATGTTCTCCGGCCACCATTCCTCCGCCTCCATCTTCTTTCTCCAATTTGGCTCAAGAAAATCCCCCCCCCCCCAAAACCACTTTACAATGGTGGGATTTCCGAAAATCCCCCTCAATCGGAACCACCATGACAGCAGTTTTCTGCAAAGAAGAGAAAATCACTATTTGTACCCCTTCAACTATTTTCAAAAGCAAGTTATGCCCCTTTGCTTTTTTGCGTGCCATTAATGTCCCTGACAATTTACGGGGTGCCATAAATGTCCCTCAGAGGCGGAATCCGGCGAGTTTTTGAAGATTGAGGGATGTTCTCTCAGCGGCGGCGGCTCCTCCTTCTTCTCCGGCGATGCCGCCGCCTTCCCCCTTGGAGATGGGGTGGGGTGAGTGGTGGAGATCCAGAGGGAGGGTGGGGTGGGGGCAGCCACTTTCTGGCTTCACTTTTCTTCTTTTTTTTGGAGAAAAATGACTAAAAACAACAATCCCCCTTCTCTTCCTCTCCGAAACCCCCAACCATGGATCATCTTCAAATCTTCAAACTCTCCGCCTCCCCTTCTCTTCCCTTTCTAGCTAGAAAAAAATTGGATTTATGAATTTTGGGAAAGTTGGAATTTTCATACAACCACTATTCTTCTTCTAATTTTCTTCATTGCCCAAAATCCCATAATTTTCTTCGTTGCCCAACCCTTGGAGTTTTTTAGCAAGGAAATCTTGGAATCTTTTTCACTTTTTGGGTTGGGTGAATTTGCCCAATTCTTCTTTGATTTTGAGGAAGAAGATGAAGATCTTCAATTAATTTTGAGGAAGAAGATGAAGATCTTCAATTGGGTCTTGAAATTGGATTGGACGATTTTGCCCTTGAAAAATCAGGCATGTGACTCGCACGCTTGCTATGCCACCAAAACTCGCCGGATTCCGCCTCTGAGGGACATTTATGGCACCCCGTAAATTGTCAGGGACATGAATGGCACGCAAAAAAGTAAAGGGGCATAACTTGCTTTTGAAAATAGTTGAAGGGGCATAAATAGTGATTTTCTCAAAAAAGAATTTAAAATCGTACTCGTTCCATTTTAACGTAACAAACATGCCTTTCGTAAGAAAACCCAATCCTAAAAGGTAAAAGCAATTCAAAACGCAAATCTCATTTTGACTTCTCTCTCCACCCCTCTCTCTCTCCTTTCCGGCATTTATGATCTGAATTTGTTGCCGCCATCCTCACCACCGCTGCCCTCACCCTTAACGACGGCGCGTCTTTGACGATGAAGCACTCTTCGGGGTCCTCCATTTCTCTCTCCTACGTTTCCCTTGTAGATCTGTACGGTAGCGCCATTCTATGTAAGACTTATAAAATCTTCTTTCTCTGTGAATGTTACTGTTTATAGCTTAATCCGATGCAAATAATATTTTTGGTATCTCGATAATAAAAATTTGTCGGCAAAAATAATGTTGAGTTTGGAGTTAATTTTCTGCTTGTTTGATTAATCCAAATTAGTTGCAAAAGACGATAATTCAGAACTTATTTTGCTGATTATTTCTTTGTTTCTAATTTAGACTAAAATGAAATGACGGATTATTTGTCTCTTCCATTTTTGTGCTTGTTCATTTGACAGATTTTTTGAACTGCTGCGAAAAAATTGATGATGAAGGTGATGCGCTGGTGACGGAATTGTTAATTCAGAATAATGATTCCGGAATTGTTATTTAGAGCAATTATTATTCTAAAAGAGTTGTCTTGTATTCCTTCAATTCGAAATCTCAACTGATTTCTTCTTCTGTTCTTCGAGTCAATTCAATTGTGTTAGTTGTGATTGCTCATTACATTAGTGAATAAAAAAACGAATTAGAAAACCTACCAATGGCAGCCTTAGTCTACCATGTCTTGTTGTCGTCTTCCCTGGTTTTGTTGGGACTCTACCATCTCATTTGCACCACTAGAAACTACCTCAAGTCCCCACGTGAATACTCAGCCAGACCCTATCATCCCCTTCCCCAGCCGCAGCACCTCCGCCTTCTTCAGCTCTACCTTCTCATCCTTTTCCTTCTAATTGCCTTCATCCATCAAACTGTAATCTCCTCTGACGCTGATCCTCTCCTCAAGGGACACACTCCCGTCCATCTCTTTACCTCTCTCCAATCGGCTGCCATCCTCTTACTCTTCCTTGTCCTTTCCTTATCACTTCTACTCTCCGAAACCACTTCTCTCCTCCCCCTGCCTCCCGATCTCTTCTTCGCCTTAGCTTCCGCCATCTTCTTCCTCCAATATTCCGTCTCTTCCGCATCCTCATCCGTCCAAACTTCAGATCTCCAGGCCGAGTGTGATTCGGTCTCTGCCCGCATTTCTGCCCTCTCATCCATCCTCTGCCTCGTCCTTGCCTGTCATCCGAGACTCTTCGTGGCTGACGCCGGCCTCGCCGCCTCTGTCTGCCTCCAAGGCATTTGGGTCCTACAGACTGGCCTCTCACTCCACGTTGACGCATTCATCCCCGAGGGTTGCCATAAACTGCTAGATGTAGTTAGTGGAGTTGAGGGCTCTACCAAGTGCGATCTTGATGACTCCAAGTTTCGTGCTGTGGCCATCCTCGATCTCATTTTCTTGGTTCACGTTTTCTTTGTGATCATCATCACCCTTATCACCTATGCTGCTGTTGCCAAGACAGTCGGGGTCACCAGCAGGAGATTTGGCTCCTATGATGCCTTGCCAACAACTGCTGCGGATTCCAATCACAATCAAATTCAGCTCAAGGCTTTGTCCGGCACCCAGGCTTGACTTCATAATCTATGTTGATGTTGATGTTTATTAGGTACCTGTATCTAATCTTTTGATCTCGCCTTTTAAGTTACATACTGGAGATATTAGGAATGAGGAAAACTTGCTAAATCTTCTTTTGAACTTGGATAATATTGTAATCTGCAGATTTTTTCTGCCACATTATAATTACAGTGTTTGACCGAAGCATTCCATCTTATTTTTCTCACATTTCTCTACTGCTCTGTATTCTTTTCCCCCTCTAATTTCAGTTCAAATGCTCTATATATGTGATTATTAAGTAGTTTTTTAGCTTCCAAACTTGGAATTCTTAGTAGCCGTATCACTATAACTTCTTCCCTGACCATGTGCCTGTCACAAGGGTACAGTATCCTGTGAAACATTAGTAAACAAGAGTAATGGCTGAAAGTGTCAAGAGGCTGTTCCAAAATGTTGAGCCCACTTCTTCACTATCAAGAGCAAGAGTAGCCTATCAACATGTGTATCTACAAATAATACACGACTGAATAGAAGTGTTCCAATGCTTGGGTAGTTGGTTTATATTCCTCCTGCCTTTTTAAGATCACTACTTCGAGTAATGATTTATTTGTAGGAGGGTCAAATCAGTATGGCTAATCCATCACCTTCAAAACATAAAAGAGTGTACTTGTCATGATATATATTCTGTATTAATTTATAGACGACTTAGCCTTATCGATTTTTTATTGATATAGATTATCAATTCATGTAACTTTACTTGCAAAAAATTTACTAAAGAGAAATCATGTCAGCTACATGTGAAAATTCTGATGAACTTCTTCGGTTGTTCTACATTGTATCAGTTCCAAGCTCACATATAGAGTGTCATTAAGAATATCGCTTGAGCTGCATCCAGGATGCCTTGGCTGTAGGTTTGAAGCGAAAGTTGAGTTGTAGTCAGTTACATAGCTTCTTGTTGGAGGCGACCAATTGCCTGGTCCTAGGAGGATCACTTTGCAGTTGGATTGGAAAATTGATAATTTATTTGCAAGTTTGTTTTCAGAATACAGTAAGTTGCACAAATGGATAAGATCACTGCTGAAGGCCCGCTTGATCTCATGACATCGTGCCTCATGCTTCTTTTGTAGAATTTGGTATAACTGGAAGACTAATGCTTCTTTTTAGTGCACCACTAATGCTCTGGATGTTGAATGAAAGAAGCATGGTGATGTGCACATAAATCAAAATGGTTCTTGGGTCTGCCTTCTCTGATGCCTTTTGGCTTTGATTTGAGGGCATGATTTTGTAGCAAATGCGACGGCATAGGGGACCATTGTTACATGTGTATTATATGAGCAACCACTTTGTGCACTTGTTGCCAAAGGTTAGGTTAGTCTCCAATACATCTGTTTCAGTGGTATTCTGGGATCAGCCACTTTGTTTGACAAAGGTTAGGTCTGTATCCCGTCCATCCCCGCCCATACCCCCAATTATTGGGGACTTAATGGGTTATGCTATTGTTGTTGTTGTTGTTGTTGTGGTATAACTGGAAGACTCTGTTAGTTCAAGGGTAAGATGTAAACTAAGGTTATGAATTAAATATAAAAACTTATGGGAAACTGCTAGGTTGGACTAACCAGCTTTTTGGTAATGAAAAAGTTTGAAGTTGCTCTAGCTTGAACCAGGAAGTTTAAGAGCGTAGTATATATGTTTTTGTTGTGCTAAGTGAAAATTTCATTTTCCGCAAGGGTCAAATAAAAGTTAAATGTGTTCTTGAAACCCAATCTCCTTCCCCATTAGGTGTGAGATCAATTTCTGTTAGATGCCGCAGATTCTTGAGAAAACTTGACCCAAAAAATTGAAAATGTAATTTTGGTAGATGTTTGATCCTGGATGGTTGTTGGTATTGATTTTAGATCATTATTTCGCGTGGTTTTATTTTGTGATTGTTTTATTGAGTGATTAGAATTGACATACGAGAACAAGTGAAAAAATAAAATCTTTGAGTCATCGGAAGTTGGCTGTGGTGGCAGCAGTGCTCGTGGTTTTGATAGAACTAGAGTGCATAGTAGCCTTTGCTGCGGATGCAATGGGTTGTCCTTTTTTAGTAATACAACAGATTGGATTTTACTTCAAGAGGAAGCGAGCTACTCTGGCTGCAATCGTTAGTGACGAAAACATCTTTATTTCCTAATAGTAGGGAATGAAACTTATGACAAGTAAATTTCTTAATAGTATGATATACTCTCTTTGATAAGTGAACAAGAACTATCTGTATGTGTATCCTGATTCTTGAAATACTCTGAGGCTGGTCTTACAAACTTTTTAACTGACACATGACTAAAAAAGTTTATAATCAAGAGACCTAGCAAGGAGAAGTAATGGCACCCTTGAACAGATAAATCTCCCTTCCTTTCTGGCAACTTCACTTGGGGATTGGTATGTTTTGGATACTGAAGGTATTGTTTGATTTCTATTTTTTATAAGATGAATGGTAGGAAATATATCTGTGTAGTACTAAAGCTGTGATAAGTGCTGCAGAATGTCAATGGGACTTTCGTAGTATTCTCGATTTAGTATTGTCAATATTTGGTCTGTTGCACTCTAAGCATTACCCTGATGATTTGCCTGTTTGGGTTCTAGCTCACAAAGGAAAGAGGTAACAAGTGGGGGATCGAGGTAACAAGTGGGGGAAGGATCCAACTTTTAGATAACTGGACATTCTCTTCAATGCTTGAAGTTGAGATTTGCAAACTATTTTGTTCCTCATTTTGTTCATGCTTGACCTGGAGCTTCATTAGAACTTGCTTTTCCTTTCCAACTTTGCTTGGTTATGCATTGGTTCAGTATGGTACTGATTCTCTCTGCCGTATTTCCTGCTAGAACTGCACAACTTCGGCGGAGGGCTAGAAGGCAAAGATTCTTTTTAAGCTTCACCAGTTCAAAACCAGGAGGGTTTTCTGCAAAAGCAATAGATGGTCAGTTGGGAGTGACCACTTCAGTAGAAAGAGCGCACATAAATCACAGGTCTGGCAAGAAATGAGAGGACCAAACAATATTAGTAAACTATATGGCAATTGTATTGACGACATAGAATGACCAAGAGGGACATAAATATATAGTAGGAATCAGATGGATTATGCTATGCTGGGTTCTTGAACATTCTCTGTGTCTGCCTGGAGAGACTAACAAAATGACATGTTTCTAATAGAAGCAAAGTACAACTTTTGTTTTGTAGAAGGCAAAAGAAAATCATGTAGGTTATCATATTAGAAAAGTTTATGGCATGACAGCAGTTGAATACTTATGTTGAATGTTTTTTTTTTTTGAATGCTTATGTTGAATGTTGTGTGTACCTGCTATTGTGCACTTGATTTCCAGGGGAACTTCGATCTCGGAGATTTGGTCTGGAGGTGATAGTATAAGATCGTGAGATGGTCTTTAGTGGTAAGAGTCGTGGCTTCCTGATAAAATGTTGATTGGGAGCACGACTCGTGTTTGGTATAAGGAAGCGATAATTTATTGAACGTTCATAGGAATTCTTGTCAAATCGGTAAAAAAAACAATATCCTTTAAATCTTGTTGGACATCGATTATTAAAAAAATAATGAGAAAAAACCAGTCTGTCCATTGGGTCCAAAGAATGATACAACCTATCAATAAAGAAGGCCCCGACTCTTACATTTGCGTGCATTGATTATTAGGGTAATATCTAATCTGTTTGAACACAAATATGAAGAGAAAAAAAAGGATTATTTGTTTGAACAGAAGAGAATGGTCTGACCTTTGGAAAACTGAAATACGACAAAATACATAATGTAGAATAATCAAAAGTTTGAACAATAATTTTGGGCGAAAGGAAAGGAAAGGAACAGCAATCTAACAGAAATTGGAAGTCCCCCACGACTCATAATCTGATAGAAAAGGGGTATCGTGACGTGTGCTCGTAATTCCGTTTCAGTCATACTTCATGCAACACTCTATTTGTTCATATACCTTAAACAAACAAAATAAACGTATAATTAAGAATAATGTTGTAGGGAGTGATTTTTTCCGATATAGTGTAGTTTCCTAGTAAGGAGAATAGAAGAAACTGTGGCATTGTGTTGTGTGTCACTCCAATGGACTATTAAAGTCATTATGTGGAGAAAATCTTCAGTGCAGCAGCTGCATCAAGTCAGCTTTGCATTTGCATACTTGGTGCAGCCGCTGCTCTGAAGATTTTCGCCATTCATGGATTCTTCTGCTGGACATTTTCCAGAATTTTGATTGCCAAATGAAATCGAAGATAAAATATTTAAACAAAAACTCTTGTCTAATCGCAGTCCGGAATACTACAAATGAAAAAAATGTGAACAGGATGTAATGTACAAAAGCTAAAATCATTATGCATTTAGTTTTAGTATATACACTTGCATTTTATGCTTCTTATACTAGTCATCATGTCACATATGATACCTATATACATAACATATTCACATCTTGAAGTATATTACTGCTCAAACTCCCCCTCTATTCACACCTTCAAACCCCCCCATCTTCTTATACTTTTTATCACTTCTGTTTCCCTACTACTATATATACCACAAACTATAGGTCGCGATAGAGTATCCAACACCGGCTTCCCTTCCCGGAGCTCAGTAATGCTAGATCTCAAACCACAACACTCCCCCGAGAATCAAACCATAACTTACGTATGCTAATAATAAGGCTGCTGCTTTGCTGTTGCAGCAGAGTTTCCGACTCTTTTAATATTATATGACCAGTCCGCTCATAGGAGCCCTGTGAGGAATTCCCTTTCTCCTTTTGGTAGGAGTTTGTGGAGGCGTTGATGGCGTAAAGCTCTGAATCTTGTTCCTCATTGCGCGCACCGCCCTTGCTCCATTCATTGTTTCATCAGTGTCCGATCCACTACCCATCTCCAAGCACCCTTTCTTCGACGTACCCACAATCTGAAACATTAAAACCCAAAAATAAGATATTAGATTCAACCAGAAGAGATAAATGCAAATGCAACCACACGTTTGGAGCATTAATCACGTAGAGTTGTTACTGAACACCTATCTCAGTTGTCAGAACAAAACCAAAATGGAAAAAATTCATTCCCAGACTAGACTATACTCTTTTTTTATCCAGAATATATTCAATGCAACAGTGGAATTCCATATCATGGATGGATGCTTTTGTGGAATAATTGGAAATTAAAAGGCAAGGTCATTGCAGGTAGCAGTCCAACATTAAAAAATATCAAGAAAATGAAAAGAATTTAGCAAACAATGAATCGGATTCCAATTGGGAAAGGAAAGAAAGAATGATACTCTCTCGGTCCCAAATTATCTTTTACACTTTGTGTTTTGCACGGGAATTAAGATTTCCTCAAATTTTACAGTAGGATATGGTAAAATGTCAAACCTGACCCTAATTAATTTTACTCTTAAATTAATTCTAACTTCTTTTCTCTCTCCAAGATTTAATACATTAAATTAATTTGTGACAGATTAAAAATAAAATAAGGAGGAATACCTTGCAACCAAGAGAGCAGAAACAGAAGGAATCGAGGAGGCTGCGGTCGCAGACCTGACAAGTGTTAGTAACACCTTTGGCAGGGCCAGGCTGGGGGCGTTCGTTCAAGAACACGATTTTGGCACTGTTGATGATGTAGGTCTGAACCCCTGTTATCTCCAAATACTTCTGTATCTCTGATACCCTTATTACATCATGGTACGACGACCTCCTTATCTATTTCAAATAATAATAATTTTTCACAATTCAAGATCATCCTACTAAATCAGTTAGTGAAAGTACTACTAGTATCAGACGGCTCAACCCTTGAGTAAATTGATCATTTTTAGTAGTAGTATTTTTAGTCTGAGGGTTGAGCCGTTGACTCTCGATACTATAAGAAAGAACATTTACAATTGGGGGTTTTGATCGCCCAATTGGAAGGGTGAGTACCTGAATAGATCGGTGATCTTTGTGGTAGGAGAGACAGAGGGAACAGAGAGGTCCATTGATGCAGTCCAAGCAATACATGTTGCATTCGCTCTTGTGGGCTGCAGCGTGAAGCTTGCATTGACCAAAGAAGCTTGTTTTCAATAAGGGCCTTAGCCACTTCGGCCACTTTTTCTGGTTGTTTTCATCATCTTCCTCGACGCGATCGCCGCCTCCAAAACCACCACCACCACCCTGTAAATCAACCAATCAAATTCATATAATAACAAGAAAAAAGTAAGCAAAAAACAGAGAGAGTAGTGGAGAAAGAACTAACCATGAAATAATACTAATGAGAAGAGTTCTCTGTTTTATGTGTGTAATTGAGAATTAAAGAAGATAATGATGCTGATATTTGGTGATTGGGGAAGGAGAAATGAGGAAGGGCGAGACGTTTCTTTTTCTTTTGTAGTGGTGAGACTCGCGGTTCTAGTACAAAATGAGTTTTATTTAGCACATACGGATTAATAATACCACCGTTAACTTATGGTTAGTTTAAAAATTTTTAAAATTATTTTCAACCGTTAAAAATTTAATAACTATTATTTATTCAGTATGTGTAGATAAATATTGATTTGCATTAAAGTCGTATTATAAAAGTGAGTGGCAGTGCACCACGGTTTCTATGCTGAACAATTTTGCATGCGAAAGCATGCGGACAAAAGTTTCGTCTAGATTAGATTAAAAGTTTCTGACATATTTCGAGATTGATTTAAAAAATGAGTCAAAGACAAATGATTACCGAGATAAAAAAAATGTTTCGTATGTGTAGAAAAATAGGTGTTCCGCATAGGAAGCGTACTGGTGGCAGTGGAACAAATGGGTGGTGGAATTGGTTTTTGGTGTTGGTGGGCTAATGCGTCACTTGAGTTTATCTCATCTTTTTTTATTATCTTCTTCACCAATAATAAAATTTATTTAATTAACAACCAAATTATGTCATTAGCACTTCTGATCTTGACACCTTTCTTTTTTCTTTTGTTATTTGGATTTGGAATTCGACGTGGGATTTTATATTTCAACACTCCTCACACATCTTGCTTAAAAGTCTGCTCTGATATCATGTGAAAAATAACTCATATGCCACCATATAATCTCAAAACTAATTAGTAAGAAGAAGTGTTAACTCATAAACTTATAAGTTATTTGAATCTTCCTCCGGCACTCGATGTTGGACTTTCATATTTCAACACTATTAATTAACTTGATAATTTCTTTTTAAACCTTTTTTTTAAGGGGAGTGGGGAAAGGAACAGAAATGGATGGACACGTTTCATATATATATCCCTAATGAGCATTGAATTCAACGTCAAATAATCATTTTTTTTTCATATTCTTTGTCTCGTTCTCTATCATGCGAATGTGAAAGTCTAGCATGTGGCGATCCTTATAGGTACGGCCCCACACTCCTCTCACATAAATTTAGACAGGACCCACCTGTAGGGTAGGTCCCGCAGGCCTCCATGTCTCACAAGTACCCACAAGGTCCGTCCCATAGGGAATTTTTCCCATGCGAATATATATTTACTACGTGTTCAATTTTTTCCTACGGATTTTATTATTTTTAATTAAAAAATTAATACGTATTAATTTTTTATTAGTAAAAATAGAGAATAATACTGAATGGATACAGAAAATTCGTATCCGAGTTCAAAACATCTTAATTTGGTATTAAAAAATTTATTAACTAGATTAACGTAATAGCTTAGTTTATTTGACCACTGATTTATTATCATCTCAAATATGTAGTTTCTCTAATTTAGATATAAATGTCAAATTTTGCCTTTCAATATCAATACTTGAGAGGTTTTCAATACAGTAAAACCTCCATACAACAATACTCTCGCGACCGGAGAAAAATATTACTATATGAATGTTATTCTCAAATAGGGAGTTTACATACAAAAATTATAATTTAAAAATAACTAATATACATTATACAACACTTGGAAATGTGTCCCTTCGTATTTAAAAAACATGAATTTAAAAGATATATAAGATTCACGAGTTTTAAAAAATAAATGTGCGTACATCAAGCGTGTACAATGTGTATATATTTGATTTAAAATATTTATTCATGTACATACAGTATTTAGGAAATGCAAAAAAAATGTATATGCATCATGTATGCATTTAAAATATTCGTTCATAGATGTTGTATCTTCGAAATACCTTTTTGTTTGTTTACTTTTTATTATACATATATAAATGCTAGTATAATCATGAATTTCATTATCATTTCAAATCATACATTTTCTACTTCAAGCAAGTCATGACACTTAAAAACAAACGAATTCAAATCACTGAAAGTATTCATGTCGTGTTGCGAAAATGAAAGAAACCAACCCCAATTGAAAGCAAAAAGGTCTTGCAAAATGGTTAGAATATACTCATAAGCTTAAGTTGTCGCAGTCAACACTATCCAAGATAGTCAAGAATTCATATCATGTTAAGTTTAATGTAAGATAATTATATAATTATGGATATTTTATATAGATATATAAATATATTTAAAATTTAATATTATTTTATTATTATATGAAGGTAAATTTCTTAAGGATGGTCCTAAAAGATATATGGAATATTATAATGTAGAGTTTATTCTTATTTATAACTGGTTCCGAATTTGAACCATAATTTTTATATAGAGTATTACTGTATAGATGTTTTACTGTAAAAATTATTTTTCAATTTTCAATTAAAGTAGTCAAATTAATAATATTTGAGAACTTATATTATAAAACTTATTTGTTTAGATCATATAAAAATACTTATTTAAGAGCATATTATAAAATTATAAAAATGATTGGATAGAATCGCAATCATAATTATTCATAAAAAAATTCATAATTATTTTAAGTACTAAAATACAATAATAAAAGATGCAGGGCGTGTTTGGGGTGGGGGAGCGCATGACGCGTGGCACTCTCCTCTCACATAAATACGTAGGGACCATCGAAAATATCTTTCAGTGGGTCGCAGAGAATTTATGTGAGAGGGAGATATGCGCCCATGTGATCGGTCCGTCTGAATTTTTCCGTGCAAAGGGTGAGAGATAATGAATCAGCTAAACAGAGATAGATGCCATGCCACGTGCTACCTCTCAATTTTTTATGGAAAAAGAACCCAATCCCCTCCAACATTTTGCTAACTCCACTTCCACGTCTCAACTCCAACGACCTCTATAGGATATGGGTGAGAATATCTATCAACTATTAGATAAAAAAATTTGATAGATATTGTGGAATATGTGATTTCAATTATCAAATTTGTTATCTGACAATGACATGTATTCTGTACTGTGCGGAAGAAACCCGTTTCATACCAAAGCTTGATTGTACTGCAATCATCCAACTGGTGGCCGCTTGGCTAACTGATGAATTTGCTCCTAAAACATTTAGGATTGGTGATTTAGCTCCTTGATTTTTTTTTTTTTCTAAATTGTTAGATCCTATAACACATTACACATTGAATTTTTTGGTCCGTCCAAAAGTTTGGTAGTCAACTGTTTATCAAGAATTAGGTCAGACAATTAACCAAACATATAAGGATTTTTTTTAGATTTCAACTATTTTTTTTTCGTTCTCTTCTTCGTCCTCCATTCCTTCTTCATCTCATCCCATTTGCCGCCTAAAACCACCGCATCCACCACAACCAATTGACTCAACATATAGGACCCTCTCGCCATCGTGTCCGACATTCGCCGCCCTCCCCTCCCCTCCTGTCGATCCCCTCTCTTATCCTAATATCTCATTTAGGCACAATTATAAAGGCAGATTGGTGAATATGGTGCCTAAATATAGCATGTTTCGTGATTTTGGTTCCTATTATTTTTTCTTTGTTTTTTGGACCTTAAACATTTTGTATTTGGTGGACATGGTTATACGTCCTACTTTCTGTGATAGTCAACTGTCGATCAACAAAAAATTAATTTAAAATACTGAATTGCAATGGGATTTTGGAAAAAAACAATCTTCTTTTTTTTTCCTTTCAAAAACACTAAATTTAACAACCCCCCCCCCTCCACATATCTTCTTCTTCTTCACACCATCCAATGACCCAACCCACCCCCACATTTCTTCTTCAACTTACCCCTACCCTCACATCTCGAGGTACCCCCACTGCATCTCTCTTCTTCTTCAATCCACCCCAAATACTCACCCCACCCCACCTCTCTTAATCTTCTTCTTCAACTCACTCATAGACCCACCCTACCCCCACACCTGAGGCACCCCCTCTTCCACCTCTCTTATTCTTCTTCTTCTTCTTTTTTAATTCATCCACCCCCACACCCAAAGCAAATGCAAAGCATTAACAAGAACACATTAAAGCCTAGAACCAAAGAACACCAAATAACACAGAAATAATGAAGGAGTAATTTGTAAAATTCAGAAAAAATTTGAAGTCCACATGTTCAATTGGTTTAAGGTTGAAAGGGGAATCCCCATAGAAAACACTAATAGATTAGGTCATTTTGAATGATTTAGAGTTGAGCTTTGTGACATTTTGATTTTATGGTGTTCGGTCAATCCAAGGTGGACTTGAGCAAAGTTTAGGTGGATGAGTGAGATGAAGAAGAAGAGGGGGAGAATTAAGATAGGGAACAAAATCACCAATCATACTATATTTTGGGACTCCTAATGCCAATTTGTAATTTTTTTTACATCTCTTTTTACTTTCTCCACACTCCAAATTCCTCATTTGCAAATAAGTGAAATAACTATATCTGAAAACATGAGTATAATCGAAATCATGATTGAAAAGACAAATATAGACGGAAACATGACCGGATACCACAACGTGTCTAGTTATACGCGGGAGACATATTCAGTGCGTGACCTATCTAATAATTTTGCATATTAGAGAACACAAAAAGTTGAGTGCAAATGCTTGTGCACAAAAGGCGTTACCTACTCCCAGATGCCCCACTCTCAAGTTCGATAGAGAATTTGGAGTATGTAAATTAAGGTAATCTAGCGGTCCGATCAGGTGAGTGCAAATGCTAATTTAGTTGTTAATGAATTGAAGCTCTCGGCTGCTGCTCCAAATGTATGCTCTTTGAATAAATACTAGTAATGTTTTGTCTTGCTCTATAAATATTGATAAATTTTATTGTATACCTCCATTACAAGAATGTTACCCATAGTGAGCTGTCTTGATTAAACGGTGTTTCGCCTTGGAATGAAATATCTTTTATCAATAAAAAAAATTTAGTTGAATAGTGGTACGTTCTTGTAATATCTTTTTCTCTTCTACATATTTGTCAATTACTATTATCGTATACTACACTGCAAGAAAATTATCATCAGTTAATCAAGAACTCGAATTTAACAGAAGTACAATCTATCGCTACTCCTTGATTGATTATGTATGTAGATTGATTTTCGTGATTCGAAAACTAAAATTCGAGTAAAAATTGAATTATTTGTTGAAAGTAAATGTGGATATAATAAGTGAAGATTTTGAGTTTGGCCAAAACAAACCAATCAAAATGCAACCCAAAGTACTTGTAGACCCTTAAGGGATATCCTCTGACATTAGGTATATTTCTTAATTATGCTTCTAGAAAGATGGTACTGTACTCTATTCATGAAAAGGATTCTCAACTAGGAATTTTCATATTCTGTGACAATGGTTTTGCCTATTATGGCAAGGGTTTTGGCTGTTAAAGGGAAAAGAAAAGCATGAAGACTCCCGTGCGGAAAGCCGTAAATTTTTTACTGCTATATATGTAAAAATATGACGTTTAAAATTAAAATACTTATTCATCTCTTATTAATCGATGTTAGACAAAATATCTATTCATCGCATAAGAACATGTGTTCATAAAAATCCTAAGAGGTGTTCTTATGCGATTAATTGATTGAGTATTTTGTCTAACAGATGTTGAAAAGAAATAAATGAGTGTTTTAAATTCGACGGCAAAACTTTACCCACACGTATTAAGACATTCTGCACCAAACTCAAAGGAAAGAAGGGTACCCACCCCACTATCACAAATGGCCGCAAGAATAGAAATTTGCTCTTGCTAAGAAAATGGCCTATCAAGATTGTCAATGTCATCCAAAACCTCACCATCCACACTAATTTCACAGCAATTTCTAGTATTAGTAACTAACATCATCAACATTGACTCTTGTTGTAGAATAGCACCTTATTAGAATTTTAGTGCTTTTCCTCCACATAATGACACAGCACAAACACCAAATTACACTATAATATTAATAATAATAATGCAATAAAGAAGAAAATGATGCACTCTCTAACAGCATACAGAGTGTAATGAGGGTCACAATCACTTGCCATGTCTCAACTTGTTTTAAACTCAAGTAATGTAACATCTTTTAACCATTACAATAAAGCCCTAATCCCTAATTACGTGCAAATCAATGAAGCTTTGCTCGTGAAAATTTAACGGAATAGACCCTAAAGTGCTGTGCAATTAACCCTAAATAGTACATTATTCTCGATAACAACCAACAGGAGAGATACGGGGAACTTTCAAGTATACTAATTCCTAAACCGGCTTATTATCCCCATATGTACATAAATGCCGGATTCAGCACTAACTGAAATATTGAAATAAACACAGAAATAAAAAAGTTTTATCAAAAGAATAACAAAAGAACTAAGATTTCCTTTTGTATACTTATTATATACACTATTTGAACGGGTTCGTCTGAATCTCCCCCTCCCATGAGAGGATCAATCATGGTGCATGAGATCTAAAGTCCCAAAAAAGGAGCAAAAGTAGAATTAGCATTCTGCCTTTCTGTGTCCAACACGGATCCTCACCCAAAAAATGGAAATGAAAGCGAGAGAGACAGCAAAGCAGACTCATCATCTTCCCCTCCCTTAGTTGTTCCTTCATGTGAAAAGTGGTCCTGAATAACCTTTTTCTCTTCTTTCCCGACTAAAATGGTCGGGATGCTTGGACTCAGCAAATTTGAATCAAACAAAGCCAGCTCTAGATTTGGAGCTTTATCAGGAATCCTATTATCCTCCAAAGGATTCAATTTCCAAGGGATGGAGGACTCAACATCCTTGTTAATATCAATCTCCACAGCCTTGTTAATATCAATCTCCACAGCCTTGTTAATATCAACAGGGAAGAAGTACCTTTCAGCATTTTTATCAAATGCACGGACATCAGTCCCATCAGAACCTTTAACCCGGCAATCTGCTTGAACACGGGAGCTAGAAGCTTCATTATGAATCCCCGACATGGATCCTTCAGTTGGAGAACTAGTCTTATCATTGCCTCCATACATTCCACGGGGATCAGTCTTCTGTCGTTTGCTTGCATGGACTTCATTAACCGATTCATCATCAGCATGATCCCCTAGTATCACCTGACTTGTGCTAGCAGAGGCAACTAATATCCTCTCCACAGTTTCTACGTGCTGACGCTTATTGTTGTCATTCACAATTTGGTCTACAGTATCAGGGGGAGGTGAATCAAGTATTGATCCTTCTTCCAAATCCACTTGACATCGACTGGTGATGATCTTATCTGATATATTTCCCTCGCTTAGGCTTCTGGGTCCATCAGCTTTAGACTCATCAAGTCGATGCAAGAAATGTCGTCCATTGAGACTTGAATCCTCATCATTGGTAATCTGTTCACATTTATCAAATCCACCTGCTCTTGTAGTAGCTTTCTCCAGAAGTGTGAACTCCTTGCTCTGGATTGGCTTCAGGCTTCATACCCCCTTCCTGCAGGAAGTATAATTGCATGTTGTTCATGCCCAAGATGAAATTAATATATGAAGAAAGCTACTAAGAATCCCGACAACATATCTTTCCAAAAAATGTGGTAAATACAAGTCATCTTTTGTTAGAAATTTTTTCACTAGTGTCGTGCTTTTTAAACAACCTAATTTGCATGTGAGAGAGAGTAAAAACAATTCACTGTATAACTGTATAAATTCACCAAGGACTGGCAGTCAAGACTCAAGATACTCCCTCCATTCCCATTTAATTGTCGTTTAGGAGATTTATAGGTATCCAAATTAATTGTCGTTTAAGACTCTTTTATTAGTTGTCAACAATTTATTCCTCGATATTTCTTTTATTTTCCACCTCTGCCATCTTTATTTTTTCCTTTCTTTTCTTATGTTGTAGAAGTGAGAGAGGGGTAATATTGAAAACTTTCGGTGAAAATGACAAGTTCCTTAATTTTCTAAAATTGTCTAAAGATTCTTATATTTAGGAATGGAGGGACTACCAATCTCTTGTTCAAAGAACTAACTTTGTGTGAAGGAAATCAAAATTACCAAGGAAGTGCTTGTATGCCGCATTTCTTCACGTGAAATACTTGTTTCCATTTCTTCACATGATATTCGGATGCTACCTTTTACAGCCAGAAAATGAACTGGAATCCACTTGATGAATCTGCTTCTCCATAATAGTCTGCATATGGCAATCAGGTAGGACTTTTGAAGCCACTCCAGTATTACGAACTCCGTCCAATGTTTGACATGATGATGAACAAGGAAAGTCTTTATAAGTTAGTACCTCGGGTGCTGGGGCTAACTCACCGCATTCAGACAAATCCTTGTCAGCAGGCCTCGGGGAGATTATATTCTCAGGCAAAGACATGATTGCAGCGGGTATCTCTTGAGCCAAATGCATTTGCTTTTGGGAGCTAAAAACATGTTCTGAACAATCAGTTCTCCTTCCTCTGAACACCCCCCAGAGGAAGAACAGTGTATTCCAACCTGCAAGTAACAAATAGGAAATTGAGGGCTTAAAAGGTGACAGATAAGAGTATAAGAAACAAGAAAATTCAAGGAGAGAAAAGAAAAGAACATATCTCAACAGGTTGAAGTAAGAAACAATCCTGATCATAAACCCTAAAACTCGCATGAGATGAATTCATAAATATGAATGTTAACATAAACAAGTATGCGACCAGAACCAATCAGCAAGATGTACAAGAGACATACTCCATTTATATAAAGAAACCCAAACTCATTCAACAATAACATGGGAGGAGACAAATAAAAAGAAACGGGTAAGTAGGAAACAAGTGAAAGAACAGCAATAAACAGTCTCGAGCACAGAATAAAACAAGTAAGCAGGACGACTTCAAAGTGAATTTCCAGGCAGCTATCACCAGTCAGATCTAATGTCATCTGGAATAAGATTAAATATATGCCAGAGATAAAATTACAACAATCCTTACGCTGGGATTTCTCCGGAAGATGATTAGATGGGAATATCATGAGTTCAACATCATCAAGATTTCCTTTCAGAGCTAGATCATACTTCATCATATTATCCAACAATGTTTTGTAGCCCTTCTCATAACTGGGATTCATTATGGCAAACAAAAGAATCACATAAAATGAAATTAACCAAAAAAATTATTAAACTAAATAGAAAAAATAAAATGGAAAAACTACCTTGAAAGATCTTTCGCAAAAAAGAAGAGCGCTATATTATCTTCTTTCACACCATATTCCTCAAACTGTCTTGGCCATGTACTCAGGCGAGCTACTTCATTTAAGAGGAGTTTACGGGGAAATTTATTCACTGCCTGAAGAACCTTGGGAGACGCACAACTTGATAAATGAGCCTGAATTCCATCGCAAAACTTCAGTGTTTTCCCCTTTCTGTAAACCCCAAAGTTCCCCCTGCATAACCAGACCAATTGAGTTTAAATACCAAGAGAAATTGAGAAACCAGACAGCAGGTTAGAATCATACTTCCATATATAATCATAATCTGGAATGGCAAAAGTTCTGAAAAGACAGGACATTGCTGAGGGGACATGACCCGACACGTTTCTTATCAGAGACAACCCGGTCATATCCTGACATGCATCATCGGTTCTGGAAGTTGAAGCTTCAATGTGCTGTATTCCAGACTGATTGAGACTGTCGACAGTTGCCTGTTTACAAGAGTCAACACTAGAGTTCTCTCGTATCAGCTGGCCCTCTGGCATCTCTTCGGCGGTTGATGCATTGCTCCTATTAATTGAAACCAATAAGTGATCTCGAGGAGCTATTTCACTACCTAGGCTTGAAACGGTATCATCTGCCTGATCCGAAACCCTTTGTTTTCGGGATATTCCCGGTTTTCTGAGAACAGCAGCTTCAATTGCAGCCTTTAGCTTATCCTTTCCCTCCGTGATTTCTCTTGAACTTTTTGCAGTAGATGCATCAGAAGGAGGCAACGCAGGACGATCAGTTGGGCAACATTGTGTTAAATGACCAAATTCATTACACTTTTGGCAAGCAAGAGTTCTTCCACTAGCACTATTCTGCTTTGATCGACAAACAGAAGATTCTTTTCCTCTCTCAGAAAAGCTTGTTGATTCCTTGCGTCGCCACGATCCATCTAGCAAACCTTCACTAGCCCCTGAAGGTGGTTGGTCAACAATACAAGAACTTGGCGAGGAATCCTCCTTTGAACTACCAGGTTTAGGCTCCATATCAGAACTGGTTCCATTTGTAGCGGAAACTATACCTAAATTAGCTAATTCAGATGACTGCTTTCTGACTTCACCTGCACATCATTAGAAGCCAATCAAGGAATGATATGAATAAATAATAATAATAATAATAATAATAATAATAATAATAATAATAATAATAATAAAGAGTTGAAACATATAAGAGACACCAAATAAGATCCAAATCATACCTAATGAAACAGGCATTTCTGAACCCTTACGAACTGCAAAACTTGATGATCTCGAGAATGTCATTGATTTATTGTCAGATTGCAAGGACTTCATGTCACGGTGGTTTCTAACTGAAGGAAGTAAACCGGCTTCACCACAAGATGCTAACCTTTTGTCTTTTTTTGCTGTAGAAGTAGCCATTGGTGAACTAACAGAACCACGTTCTACATTAAAAGAATTTTTTCTTTCAAATAAGCTCTGATCTTTGGTATATTTTGACCCCTTAACATCCTCCTGAATGGAAGGAAATTTAGAAGATAACATCTTCACTTTAGTTTCACTGCCATCAAGACGGCTCGAATTTGTATACCTAAAAGACATAGATTTGCCTATTGGTCTGGCAGCTCCTTCCTTTTTATTAAGAGGAATAGATTCTCTAACTGATCTCTGTTTCTGAGGAACAACATCATCCACAAGCTTAACTTTTGGCTTCACATTCAAAGAATTGAATGAATTCGACTTTATAAAGCTACCTACAAAATTGCCAAACATCTTTTTGGATTAACTAGGAAGTTTCCACACGGTAACATTGACAAGATTAAAAGAGAACCTGGCAAAAATAAACAAAGAGGCAATAAATTTTAAACACTAATCACTACCTTGGAAAGCTTGCAAGCGTGAACTAGAAGCAGCAGAATCTGACCCAGGAACTGCGGTAATGCAAGAAGATTGTTGACTGGGCTTAATCTTCCCCCTTATCCAAGTGCTTGAATGAACTATCACGAGAAAGTGCAACACCTCCATTAGAAACTGAGGTCTTTGTCGGACCAACATTTGGATCAAGAACACGTTTCTTTGCTACAGAAGAAACTTCGACATCCTCTATATGTCTTTTGGCAGAAATTTTCACACCAGAAGAATCTTTACTGCCATTATTTTCCTCAGCACTAGAGCCTTTTGCTTCAGACTTTGAAGAGGGAATTTTGGTTTTCGGCCTTCACCTGTCCAGAAGTACCCTTTCCATCTGCACTACTAACTTTATCTTGCTTCTGATCTTTTATTTCCACATCAGATCTGCATTCCTCGCAGAACCAATCACCTTTAGGAAGTTCTGTAAGCATTTCTCGCATGCAATAACTGCAACAAGAGTACCAACAAAAGCAGCTCATCATAAAAGCATAATCACAAAGAATTAAGGAAGCCAAAGTCTATATCAATTAAGAGGCATACGTGTGCTCAGCTCCATCACTGCACCTACAGCATACAGCCAGTAAATCCTCCCTACCAGCATCCCCACAAATATCACAAACTTTTACCTGTTCTCAGCAAAAGATGGTATAATGTGAACCAGATCATATTGAGAGGAACAAAAAAGTAAAGAGAAAAGGTACCAACACTTTTTCATACTTACATCATCCTCTAACAAATCAGGGTCATTGCTCTCATCCATTGCGTGCGTTTTACCAGAATTCCCATTAGCACCAGGAGAAAGACATGATCCCACAGCCTTATCAGTGACCTGAACAGCATCGACGGTCATATCACTATGAACCACATCAGGAATTGCCTCCTTCACTGACAACAAACTCAAATGCTCACGCTGGACTTCCGGTGCCCCTTTGAAACGAGAGCGTAAATTTTCTTCGGCTTTCCTCTAGATTTGGGTTACAAACGACAGACTTTTCACAAGGAGTATGTGATGAACCACCCTTAGCATTCAGCAAGCAAATATCACCGGCTGCATTTTCTTGCATATCCTCTACCAATCCTGAATTTTGCAAGGATAAATCAGTTGGCAAGCTGACAGTAACAGGCACCTGATCTGACGAATCATCACTATTTTTATTTTGCCTGCTTTGGTTATTCTGACTCGGATCAACAACAGATTTCATATCTTCACATGCAGAAGATGTTCGATGACAAAGTATTTTTCCATTTTCAGGAGGGGTTGAAGTGCCATCATAAGCAGCATTACTAGGTAAATCTGTCCTGACTCCATTACTAACACTGAAATCAGACAACTTGGCATCCTCACTGCCCGCAACACACGACATGTCATCATCAGCACATCCCTTGCCTTTTGGTTCTTCAAGCTTTGGCAGTACAACATCTTGAGATGCTGTGGACGAGCCAGAATTCCTCAAGCTCACTTCAGAACATACATTTTCAGAAGGATTATTTGAATAACCACTGTCTGGGTTTCTTATTTCACTCTTCTGCTCAGTATCAAACTTTAAAATCTTGTTATATGGAGCATCATCATTGACGGAAACAATTGAGGCACTTTTAACGCACGTCTCTCCAGAACATTCATCCACTTTTGATCCCATAAGCTGCTGGCCCATATTACAAGTTCCAGAGCTCCTTTCGGCCTTCAAGCTCTTAGAAGAACTACTAGATTCCTGGTCAACCTGGGATGGCACCTATCAGAAAAGGGAAAAACAGGTAAAGCAATAGAAAAAGCAATCAAAAGAACAAGCTATGGATTTGCATACAGAATGCAAATCTAATTATTAGAAAACGTATAATTAACTAATTAGCCAAGAATACAGAAAGCTTAAAGTCTTTAACTGTTCAAAGAGGATAAAGCTATTTAATACAATTGCAGAACAAATACCTAAAAAGAAAAGACAATAGGAAAATTACTCCAGTAAAGAAACAATTAATTGTTACAGTGGTTGTTCTTCTCCAGCATTACAAATTCTAGTTAAACCACAGAGCAACTCTTTCCACCTCATCCCGGCCTTTTAAAATTTCTCTGTCCTCCCACGTTAACAAATCCCTAGCTTGCTAAAACAATGCTGCTTTATGTACATGTAGGAAATCTTCCATCTGCAGCACCATCGTAAAAGAGGGGACACCAGGAGAATGAATTAGTCATCAATGTTTTCCAGATCCATTTTCAGTAGGTTTTTTCTCACAGTTAATTTGGATTAGTTTTGTGCATAGACAAAAAATTTAGATATAAATAAAATAAGAAGATTCCTCCATGAAAATTCTAACAGTTTCAAAAGCAATGAACACAGCACTTGAAAGACAAAATATAAAATTATATTATTATATTTTACTTAAAAAAAATAGGAACAAATTTATCCTTCCGAATGGACTTGCACCCATACTCCAAGCCTTTTGCTTTCAATCCGTAAAACTGAATTTAACATGGAAACGAACATTCTGAAAGAAGAAAAGAGACAGTGGGGGAAGACAGTCAGGAAACAAAAAGCATGTAATTACCCGTTTATCTCACCCTATTGGTGTTGAATTAGCTGTCAGCTTCAATCAAGGGACCTTGCATTCGGCAGATTCCTCTCAACACAGGTGCGGTCTGAAAAAAGGCAGCAATTTGACATGATGGAAATCAATTGCTTCTCTCAAAAGCTTATCCAAAGTCTAATATTACTACAAAAGTCTAATGCCGCGCCACAAACCACAAGCCACAAATGGATGTAGGATATCTATCTTGTTGGTTAGAGAGAGAGAGTGAGTGGGCTTAGCAGGGGCGGAACATTTTCTGGTAGGCTAAATTTTCTATAGAAAAATCAATTAGTTGTGAAATTTCCTTATAAATATTACACTTCCCCCCTCTCTGAATGCTGTAAAGTTTACTACATAAGTAATTCGCCCCCGCTCCCCAACTTGTAGGTTGAAGATTGACCCCTGGGGTTTAGGTATATGACGGGAGGAAAAAAAAAACCTATAGTCCAAAAACTGAGAAATGTCATAAAATTAACAAGAGCAGCAATCCAAGATTGAAACTTTCATTGATACGATAAAGGATCATATGAAGGATTGGCATAAAAAACGAAACTTTAACACACATATACAGATATACATGTAATTCCAGAAGAAAAAACATAGAATTGGAATTTGATTAAAGAAATTAAATAATAAAAACCCTAATAAATTGAAGAAAATAAGAAAAAGACATGCCTTGGATAGGGAAGCAGTGGGAGTGAGATTGTAGAGGTCTTGGAGAAGCCGTTGTTTACGGAAAATACTCATCGCCGCCGCCGCAGCCGATGAAATGATGAGAGGATTGTATAATTATTAGATCAAACATCGGCGATTAATCACATCAATAATTTCCCCGCCACCGCTGATTATTGAAGCAAACGCCGCATAGATTCTTATATGTATGTAAAGAAGAAAAAAACCAGACCCCAAAAAGGTTTACATAGAAAAAAGAAGTATTGGGTGCTCTGGAATCGTATATATATATATTATATAATATGATCATTTGTGGTAGGAAATGGTAAATATGGATAATTAAAGAGGCACACGCGCAATTTTTACTTAATATGATTTATTTGGTTAGGAATTTATGATATAATGGGTATTGTGTTTGTCGGTGTAAATATGTGATTTAAGTCGCTCTTGAATGCCTCGAACATCTACCTCTACCTTAGACATGCATTGAGAGAACGCATGTGCGACAAACTAAGCTATGATCATTTGACTCCGTAACACTTTATAAAATACTTTATTATAAAATCCTAACTTAAATGTTAATAAGATTATAATTATAAATGTTACTGGCTAAACAAATGTCGGTTATTGGAAAAGTTGCCAAATGAACTCCTTTTTCTTTGGAAAATTATTATATGTATCATGTCCACATGAACCTTGTGATTCAGAATTAGTCGCGTCATCACAAAATTGTCTCTCTACTCATTCTTTAGTGGCGTGGCCAATTTCGCAATGCTGCTGAGAAGGAAGCGACCATAGCCTCTGTCGGCCTAGGGCACGCAAAGCGGGTCGAGTTTGGGACCCAGTATTATACTCGAATCAGAAAAAAAGGTTAGGACTCGGTAAGAACTCCAGACCCATATGCCCGCATCTGAATCCGTATAATAAAATGGTTACGGGTCTGAAATATTAAAAACCGTATACGTTAGACCTAGATCCGTTTCTACATATACATTAATTATATACAGTAAAAATATATATTAAAAATATTTTTTTTAACATTTGGATCAATTCACATCTAAGGTTAAATTTTACCCTAATTCAAGCATTATGTATTTTATTTTGAGGAGACTTCTGAATATTTTTATTGAAATGTGATAGAAATTCTAGTTATTATTTTTATTTGAACTTTGAAAAGTATAATAATTATGGATTGTATTCTAGTACGTAGAATTATTTGTGAATTGTATTATAATTGAGATGAAGTATCTGACATGTAAGATTATTAGATTAAACAAGTGTATTTTTAGTTAGCCAAAATAGAAAAGTAAAAATGAGGATTATTGGACTTTTTTAAACGGATTTTACCGAACCCGTATCCGAATTCGAACGGACTTGGTAAAACATATTATGTATCCGTTAGGATCCGGATATAAATTCGGTAGGAAAAGTTAAAAACGGATTTGGATGCAAAATAGAGAGTTCCGTATCCGTTTGTAGGCTTATCCGGCCGATCATTCCGCTGATCCAATGTACCTAACATTGGACATGTTTGTGACGATATTTAAATCTCAAGAAATGCCTCCATACTTGGTGAACTTTAGCATGGTATCTATGTCTATTGCCTTCATTGCCCTTTGGAATGCCTTGAAGCTCCAATATCATCATATTTGCCACATTCTTCTTACTCTTATCACTCTCTCTCTGACCTCTTGGAGAGAGAAAAAAAACAAAATTTCAATCTTTCTTTTTTAAAACATGCATCATGCCATTGTTAAACCTTGTGGCAACTTCCAAAACAGATGAATGGGTGGAGATAAGGAACAATTCTAAGACAGTGTGTGAAGGAGAATAGATATATAATTTGTTCCTAGAGTGATCGATAACGGATTCGGAGTAAATATAAGATCGCTTCTCTCCTAAAAAGTTTCATATGAAAACTTCTAAATCAACAATTTAGAGCTGTAAATCCAAACAAAAACATCAGTTAGAACTTGTATATCTGTCTTAACTCATTAATACTATAATCGTCCAACAAAGAAAGTTAAAAACCGGCCAAGAGTGAAAAAAGATAAAATTCTTGGAGCCGCGGGGGGCTTTGTTTGCGCAGTCAGTCCACAATATGTTTTACCAACGTACTACGTATATACCTGAAATAACCAACGGATCAGTCTCTCACAAAATCGGATACTCTATATTTATTATACTGTATTATAAGAGAAAAATCAAGAAAAATTGATCGGTCCACAAGTAAATTGCTTACATCTGAACCATATTTAATCAATCGGGTGCTTATCAGCCTGGCGAGAAGTATAGTGTGCAGAAAGCAAAAGCAAGGAAAGGAATGCACTGGCCACAAAAATAGCATCAAACCATCGATGATAAAAATCAAATTGAATGTCCCCGCCTAATACGTCCGTTATGATTGTCCTGCCAACACACACACACCGACCACACTGGTAAATACTACTACTAAAAATAATGCAAATCTCGTACTGAAAAACTTAATGTGAGCTTCTCAGAATCTATACAGCATAAGCAAAAGATGACATACCTGTATTCAGATGCAAGGCTTTTTCTTATCAAAAGAATTGAGGAAATGAAATACATTCCCATAATTTCAGACAGGAAAAGCACGACATTGCTTGAAGATCCACTCCCGACTCTAGAAACAGCAAAGAAGAACTGCATGCCAACAAAACACTCCGTGTCAGGCAGCTTTTATTTATCGGTTGGAACAAATTACATATCTTATCAAGCTCAAATGTGAAGACCTAAAACTCCGCTTACTAGTATACCAAAAAATTAAACCAAGCAATGGGGCTGATATCTAAATATGCTGTCTCTCGTCTCTTTAGAGCCACATAACCACACTAGATAGTCCCACAATTTAAAAGGTTCCTTGGGCCTACCTCCAGCAACGAGAGTTAAGACAAGCATTTATATCTTGTAATGGTAACCCTCACAAAAAGAATAGGATACAACAGGTAGATAGGTTAACTTCAACGAGTCGGTCGATATGGGTCTTAGCTGGAGCTGAATCTCATACAATTTTGGAATGTTAATGGTGTGCCCAACCTAAACCGTAAACAATAATCTTTTGAGCACATTCAATGAGTTTTCCACGAGAAAATATATTTATATACATACATATATATATATAAAATTGAATCTTTACTGTTAAATATGTGGTAGAAACTAAATATGTAAGTTCTAAAGCGTAACAAAAGTTTGAGTACAGACCAGTGGGTGGATATCAGTGCCAAATAGAGAAAGTAGGTTGTTATATCATCTAATAACCAGGAAGGTAAAATTTGAGAAACACACTATCTAATTACACCATTAAAGCTCATGACGCTTTCATAACAAAAAAATATTTTGTTGACATATTACCTTCATAAGATTAGTTAAGAATCCTCGCACAGACATAACAATCAGCATTCCTATGAATAATAGGGATATGTACTGCATAAACCAAAAAAGAGAAAATATTAGAAGTGAAACCAGCTGAAATAATACATCGGCATCAGAGGAAACAAAAAAAATTGGGTACCATATGGTAATAGGAACAGAGGCAACCGATCAAATAATTAAAACTTGCCTGTGACAATAATGTTGCGTTGATACCTATATCAAAGAACTTCAGAGATATGCTGATTGTCAAGGTCACAGGATCCATGGAACCAGCCTATCGCAGAGACAGAAACAAAAGGGGGTAATCGAGCATGAGATGAAAGTCATGTAAAACTGACATATTTCATGACAAAGACAGGATTCCAAAGGAAAAATAAGAAGTTACCTCCTTGAAGACAACACTTTGTAAAGACTGCACATATCAAATGAATAAATCAGACAACTTTTTAAGGAACAATAGACATCTATAAAGAGGCAGGGTTGCATCAATAGACAAAACCGACACTGGTCCCCCCAGAATTACCCAACACCAGGACCCTGTGCAACCAAAAATTCGCGAGCTTTCCCATTGTGAATGAGTAATACAATATTAAAACTATGACCAGTTTCGCATTGTGATATCAAAGATTTCTCATCCAGATAGATATAACTAGCTGGATGATCTAAATTATTGCACGGCACTTTTTCTCAGAGACTAATGTTTCCAGTACCTTTATCATTTTATAGACACAATATACTGACAATACATAGCCCAAAAGGTTCTGCATGTGACCCTTCCAGGTACGAGAATAGGCAGCAGCATCCTGGAAATAATGCAAAAACAGCAGCACAAATAAATCAATTAATTAATTGAAGAAGAAAAAAATGCCAAAAAAGAAGAAGCAAGTCTTCGAATAAAAATTAGCGAAATGAAAGCTGAAATTATTGCAAATCTACTTGCATAATGTTAGTATGATCTAATAAATCTTGAGAAAGTGAAGTGATCTGATTAACGATCTTAATTGAACATAACAAATAAAACCTAAGGAAGAGGTTTAAAGCTGCCAGAAAAGTACAGAGGAGCAATATATCATAAATAATTCACAACCATGAATAGTCTTCTTTTCTTTTTTATCTAACCTCATCATTTTAAGAAATAAGTCAATTTCTACTTACTCATTAAGAGATGAGAAAGAAAGTTGTTTGATTCAGTATTACCTTTTTTTCCAATTATACGCTTACTTTTAATTCTCTCAGTAACTAGTTTTTACTTCCAAGTGCTTACTGCAAAGAGTTAGACAGTACAACCTTGTGGTTTGTCTAGGGAAAAAACAAATCCAATACGATCATTTCCATTTTCGATTAGTACAATATGTGCAAATATTTTTCCTAGAAGAAGAAAGAAGATTCACAAATGAGAAAAGAAAACAAAAGAAGGGATCAAGGCGTTCAGTGCACCTTAGCTTGACGGAGTTCGTAGATTTCCAGAAAAAGCTGCTTTGAGAGCTCTTCTAAACCTTGCACCTCTGCCTCCATGCCTCTTATATCTTTATCAAGAAAAAAATTAACATCAACAGAAAGAACCTTCATGGATAACTGTGGGACCCATGTTTTATATGGTTTCACATCCATAATAAGTGAGCCCTTCAAGAAAATTGCAGTGGGAAGTTAGCAAATACAGACCTTCTTCTGTTTGGTCTTCTTGAACAGATCGAACAACAGTGCCAACTATTCTCTTTAGGAAGGACTGAGTCTTTAGTTTCTGGAAAATGTACATAACTTCTTTAGAAATGAGTGAAACCAAAGCTCATTCATATAGGTGTCAGAAGATCACAGCTATAACTGCAATACTAGTTTCTTCTTCAATAAAACATTGCAAGCACATTCCTTTCCGGAAACTACGTAGATAACACAGAGAGTTTCTACCAGTTTGCCACCAGACCATTAAGTCTGGTACTTGACTCAATTACACAATTTATAAGCCCTCCCTATTTAGCACTCAAGTAAGGAACAAGAGAAGTATTCCCAGATTGGAATTCTATGACGGCTTCAAACAATGTCAAGTGAAGGCACAAGAAATCTTAGTGCATTTTGTGATGTTTATTTCAACCACAACTACTTCATATGATTGCAGAATGAGCATACATTCCTTCCACTTATCAGATCAGATACTGGAAACCTGTTTATGAAGAAGTCAAATTATATTGAAAGGAGAGCAAACCTCGTCCGAGCCTTGAATTCGTTCCATCTCCATTCGACCGAGAATAATCCGCTTCTTCTTCGCAATGCAAGTCTCAATTGAGTGCATTAGTTGCCTTTCCAACGCCTTAATCTCTGTTTCCTCAATTTCTCTATTAACATGATAAAACAGAAATTCACAAGGAAACCTTTAAATAAATGAGCAATTCACAATTGTATTGACAAATGAAAAGAGAGAGAGAGAGAAGTATATCTAGGAATTTCACTTGGAACTCTTTAGGAGTCCCCACCTAAAGTAAGAGTCTCTACATCTTAGGCAAAAAACTCCAAAGAAGAATCGAACTCGAAAAATAAAAAATTCTTCATTCGTAATTCTTCAACCTCTAATCAAGATATTACAACTAATGTTTCTGTGTGTGTCTGTATGCTAAGAAGATGCAAAACTTCAGATCCAATAGCACTCAAAGACTAAGAAACCTTAAAATATACAAACTTCAAAGATGAAAACAAAACCAGAAAAGGCAGCAGACTGCAATTTAAACGTACCCTATGAATTTACCTAAAACAAAAATATAGCAATATTATGAGAATAAATCCAAATCACCCCCGGAAAAAAACAAAAAGTTGTCAACTCCAATTTCTTCCGTGATCAAGAGTGTTTCTGAACATTTACTATAGCAAAAATCAGCTCTCGTTCTCCCCTCCCCTCCCCCAGAGAAAAAAGAACAAAAAGAGAAAAAAAATAAGGTAACTCAGGTCTTGGCTCTGTCACTGTAAGGACAAGAACAGATATGAGGAGAATCAGGTAATCGCCACCCATTAACATGCAAATTATGTCCTCCGAGAAAAAAGCAGCCCCAAAGAGTCATCATTAATCCCATTCCTATCTGAATCTTGTGAAGGTTATTGATTTCAAGTAATAAAATCTTCACTAAGAATTTATATACAGATTAAACAGAAGTTAGGGCTACAAGATAAAATAACAAGTGAAACACATCAACTAATAAAAGGTCTTGCTTACCTGATGAAGAGAGATAAATAACTGTATGGCAAGTTTACAGCTCCAAAACCAGAAAGGACAGCCATGACAGTGACACCAATTACTCCTATTCGGCTCACAAGTTGTGGCATGGTAAAAAATCCTGAAAGACAACCCAGTACTTCAAGAGAGCTGACTAATGTTCCTTTAAGTAATAATAATCTAGAAAAAAAAAAAGAGAATATCTGCTAGGAAGAAATAAATGGCAGCAGGAGACTAAGTCTAGTTTGGTTGGGGTGGGAAGAGGAAGTAAATGGAGAGGGAAAGTAAATGTGGAGGTAAATGAGCTATTTACCTCGTTTGGTTGGAGGGGGATTAGAAGGGAAGTAAATGTGGAGGGGCAGAGGTCCCCTCCACGTCAGCATTTTAGCCCCTCAAAATCTGGAGGGGTTGGAGTGTAAATGAGTTTGAAATACCACTTTTCAATGCAATCAAATTCTTCCCTTCCACTTATACAAAACAAGATGGAAGTAAATGGTACCACTCCTCCTCCCCCTAATGCAATTAAATGGTGCCACTCCCCCTCCCCTTCCTTGTTCGCGAACCAAACAAAGCCTAAAATAGAGCAAACTTAGAGAAAAGCATATAACAGACTAAATCAAGCTCAAGTTTACAGCCAAATTTCCAGCACATTAAGTTTGCGCCAGAGAATATTACAAGTGAAAACTTTGGGAGCTAGGTAGAAGATCCCCGAGTTTTGGAAAACTCAGTAGAACTCGGTATTATTCACCCAAAAAAATTAGAACATTGCACCACAAGATCAGATCAGACAGTGAATGCACAATTCTGAGGTCAAACAATTAGTACTGAGTACTGACATATATGACCATTAAATTTAGAAAGCACACAAATAAAAGATTTACATCAATATGCAACAAAAAGAGGCTAGAGTGAAATATTCTCATCTACTTGGTGATTTGTGAATTTTAAAAATGAGATGAGTTCATACCTTTATCAGGTGAAGGCATAGGAAAGTGAATCCCCAAGCGCCAAAATCCATAAAGGAAAGCCAACATGAATAAGAGAGCACCAAAGGCAGCCCTTTCTTTCCTCATGCCTGAGAGAGACGAATAAGTTTTTTTTTTTTTAATTAAAAAAAACCTCAAGGTAAAGAACGTAAGTTTTTAATTCTTAAAAAACCCACATAAATGAGAAAAAAAACTTACCGCTGTTGCAGAGCATCAAGTAACAGTGATAATAAGGTAGTATGAAAACCAGTAACATTATCAGACAAAATAAGTCCACCTTCCAATTAAGCCATCTTGCCCTACAGCCAATACATAACCAAAAAGAGTTCAGATCAATCATAGTTTGAAGAACTTTTATCTGTCTACTATGCATGTGGACATGTGAAAACTGAAAAGCTAACATGTAAATTAACTAGATCTCCTTGCCAATCGTCGGACATTTGTGCGTCAACAGCACTGCACCACAGACTAGCAAGTAATTTGCATCTTCTCCATACATTCTGTATGAGAAGTAAATGGTGCCACCCCCCCCCCACCCCCTTCCCTTCCCCTCCCCTTCGTGTACTAGACAAAGCCTAAGTTAGAGCCTACTCTGAACTTGAATTCAATTGGGCATTTATGTTACCTAAAAACAACAACAAACTAGCCTTTATCCCAAGTAATTGGGGCCAGCTACATGAACCAACGTAAGAATTCTTATATTGATTCATATAATAGGATGAGACTAATTTTTAATCTGGTCGTCACGAGTCTTACCGCAAACCTCCTCCTCTATTCAGGCAGGCTTTGGAGTTGTAAGCATCACGAACTAGAGTTGATAACACTCATTGGCTTAGTTAGGCAATCCAGTACTAAAGATTCAGTGTTGGGTACATTTGGACTCACTTTTTTTCGCACATTTTCTAGTGCAAAATTATCATGGGCCCTACAACTCTCTCGCAAACAATTTAATTTTTCAATTCACGAGACAGAAATTCTCAAACTAAAAATCAATTCAAATGCACCATAATAAACCCAGAACAAAATGACACAGATAAATGAACAATAAAAGAGGAAAGAGTAGTTATAATAAAAAATTACTCTTTGGAGAGAAGTGGGATGATCTCGAAGAGGACGAGCTGGAAAAGATTACAAGAGAAGGCAAAGACGAGGCTGAAAATGATCTGAACAAGTGCTCTTTTCTCTTCGTACTCTTTGTAAAGCCTTCGATTCAAGAACCAAAGTCCACCCCAACCTATTATCACCACTGATCCCACCGCCACCACTCCCTCTCCAATCCCATTTCCCCATCCCATCTCTCTCTCTCTCTCTCTCTCTCTTAACTTCTTCAATTTTACTAGAATAGTAGTCTGGCTCTGATGATTCTGTTCTTCAAAACTATGAGCATTTCCAAGTCCTACAACAATCTCAATGATTTATGGTTCAAACTTTAAAGAGAATTAGGATAAAATTTACATCTTAGTTGAGGGCAAATTTGTCAGAAAAGAAAAGTAAAACTACAACTAAAACGTGTTAGTAGGAAGATTTTTACAGTATTTTTCACATTTACCTAATTGATAAATATTAATCACCTAACACTCTCTAATTTCTTAATGTGTTGTGTATTACATGAAATAACTAAAAAAAATAACATTGTAAAGTGCATTCTGAATAAAGGGTTCGAGCAGATGTTTCAACATTTATATTGTGTAAATCTCATTGAATACTATGAAAAAAAGAGTGTTTCGTTGCGTCGATCTGACTTTAGAATTTCAAGTTGCGACCGTTTTAATAATTCATCATAAAAATAAGGTCATGACCAGTTTGACCAAACAACTTATTAGCTAGGATTCTAAGATAAATATTCAAACGGTAATAATTTGTAGTTACAGAGTCCGATCAATGTAAATGAGTACCTATTTTCATAGTATTCGACGAGAACTATGCAACTGTAATGTTATAATAGCAATTCAAAACCTTTTTAGATGAAGAAATAGCTCGGTTTGTTAGAATTTGTTACAAACTACCGTGACTAGCATTGTGTTAGAAGGTCCTACTAACCAAACTAGATTAGGTGCTTATTGCATACAAGTTTTGTAATTTACGCATCGAAAACAAATGCATAAGCTTTCCGAACGCTTATTCATTTGAAATGTCGTTAAAATAACGTTAATATTAATTCTAGTTATGCGGATAACCTTTCGATCGAAAAATCAGAGAGAAATAAATATAATATAAACAAAAGAATACCATAATAAGGTAAGGGGCGAATATTAGTAATTGTTTCAAACATCCACAAATTTCGATTCGTATATTACAAAAATTTAACAACATAATTAAGATAAAGAGAAAACAACCCAGGAGTTTAAGAATGAATTTTGAGTCTCAGATAGAGAATCATTAAATTTGTTTTACACAATCTATAAATATTAAAAATAATTTAAAATCAACTCGATTATGGACATAAAATAGGCATCTGAGTCATGGCTTATGGGTCAACAAAAGGTTTGGCCCAGTGGGTAAGTCTTTGGCTTGAGACCGGAAGGTCCCAAGTTCGACACCTTCTCCCCGCAAATGGGGCAATAATATTCTCCTCTTTATGAGGCTAAGCTCCCTCCCCAGGCATGGGGCATGCTACAATCTCTCTGATCTAGGGTACTCTCCGCTCATCCCCTCGGGGGCAATCGCCTTCGGGCGTAAAAAAAAAAAAAAAAGTCATGGCTTATGGTTTCCAAATGTCCTCCTCTTCAAGATGCATTAAAGGGGGAATTCGGTCATCGGAGCGAGCAACAAATATAGATAAATAAATTGTGTTGGGCTTGGTTGTAATAACCTTCTAAATCTTCCCTAGCAAACCTAATCATGCGCTATTATTTTATGGTATTTCGTAAGTTTGAAATGTATGCATTTATTATTAATGTTAAATAAATTTTCAATTCATATATTTTAGCTATAATATATTTTGTATATTTATTACTAAATATCATGTATTTCTCTTATCAATCTCTCGCTCATACCTCAATTATTAAGAAGTTAATAAGTTATATTATTGATTATTATACAATAAAACTTTGGTAAATTACAAAAAAAAATTAATATTGGTCTAACAAAAGATAGAACGACAAAAATTTAGCCTGATTTAACGATGAGAGGTGAGTCGAGACATTTCACCACAAACTCCAATATGAACTAATTTGGATTTTGACCATTTTATTTGAGAATTTCGATTTAGAAAAAAAAAAATGAATTGTTTGAGTGAGATATATATTAAATTTTTTTTTTTTTTGCCAAGTATTGAGTGATATATTTGTTTCCAAAAGAATTTTGTATTATTTGAGAAAAAATGTTAGGTTTTTTTTTTTGACACTACGATGAGCGATTGCCCCACATTAGGAGAGAGAACAGCCTCACATTGGGGAGAAAGAACACTCTAGATAAGGGAGAATAAAGTTTACTGCACGCAAGCGGAGGTATCGAACTCGGAACCTCTAGGTCACGGGCCGGCCAATGCCCCACTGGGCATAGATTATTAATTATCATTAATACAGGCGTAATAAAAAAATTATAAATAGCAGTAAGCGTTAGAAAAGAAAAGGGAATATGGATGAGGGTTTTCAACACAGCCAATCGCAGCTGTAGTAGTATCGGTGCTGCCTTTGCGTCTGGACTACGCCGTCTGAAAACCGCCGCTATTCCTCCACCTCCTCCTCGACTGCCGTTGTATTTCTGTCCATCAAACCTAATATCACAACCGCCGCCGCCGCCAACTAAGTCCGCTTTGAATCGGCTTCGTCTAAGAAGTTTTTGTTTGTCAACAGCATCACCAATGGGTTCACAGGAATTGGAGTGGCCAGCCAATCGCGTTAGGGATACATTTATCAAGTTTTTCGAGGATAGAGGTCACAAGCACTGGAAATCAAGCCCCGTTGTTCCTCACAATGATCCTACTCTCCTCTTTACCAATGCCGGTTCGTTCGTTTTCCTTTTATCTACTGCCTGCCAACTGTTTGATATTATTCCTTTTAACTTTCAAATCATTTTTTCCACTGTATGAAACTCCGCCATAGTTCTTGGTACTTACTGTCGAAGTTCTTCAGTTGATTCATGTAGCCAATCCCAATGACTTGATATTAAGGCTTTGTTGTTGTTGTATATGCCAACTGTTTGATTTTTTCCCTCTTAACAGTCAAATCATTTTTTCGGTGTATGAAACTCCATATTGAGTGTTATTAAGGCTTTGTTGTTGTTGTTGCTGCATATGCCAGCTGTTTGATTTTTTTTCCTCTTAAAAATAAAATCATTTTTTTCACCAGCTAGTGTTCTGAACTTTAATTCATGATACTTTCAGAATTCTTTCGTTGATTCACGTAGCTGACCACAATTAGTTGGGATTAGGTTTGCATTTGAAATGGTTTTTAGTTTGAGAATTTATGTCTCGGGATTGAAAAGGTGGATTGTTTGGGTAAGAGATGTGGGGCACAAACTGAAAATTTTGTGTTGGAGCATGTGAAAATTTCACGCTTAAGATTATGTGCAGGTATGAATCAATTCAAGCCAATATTCCTGGGTACCATAGATCCAAAGAGTCCATTGGGCCAAATAAAACGTGCTTGCAACACCCAGAAGTGTATTCGTGCTGGTGGCAAACATAATGATCTTGACGATGTTGGCAAGGACACTTATCACCATACCTTCTTTGAGATGCTTGGTAATTGGTCTTTTGGGGATTATTTCAAAGGTGGAGCTATCCAATTGGCCTGGGAGCTTCTCACTGAGGCAAGTCCCTTCAATTTATTTTGTTTCTTGTTTTGTGCTTTCCTACTACTATATGTATAAGTATTCATAAAACATTGTATTTGCACCACCATTACCCCAGGTTTATGGGCTACCTGCTGATAGAATCTATGCCACTTACTTTGGTGGTGATGAGAAATCTGGCCTTCCTGCTGATAAAGACGCAAGGGCTTTGTGGCTCGAGTTTCTTCCAAGTGAACGCGTGTTGCCATTTGCTGCTAAAGTGTGTTCTTTTCCGAAATTTTTTTCTCCTGCTTTTTGGCTTTTCTATGGTTTTCCATTAGCTTTTTTCTTTTCAGTTTTTGAAATAATGTTTCTGCGGAATAGTAAAGAATTATAAAGGCAGTCAAAGATAGTTATTCTAACTAATAGCCTGTCATAGAAAGTTATATTCTAACTAATAACTGATGCCTTTGGAGGAGTCTAAACTAGAAGTTTGATTTTCCTTCCATAAATGGAGTCTTTATACTGAAAGCTGACTTTCTTTTTAGATATTTACACAAAAAAGAAAGGAAGACAGAGGATGAGGAACCATCCAGAAAGTAAACTAGAAAAAAGGGCAAAGCAGCCATTGAAGTTCTTTGGAAATGCCTGACTGCAGCGACTCCAAAAGCACACCAGAAAAAGAAAAATAACTGCCTTTAATTAATTCACTAGTTATATATCGAGTTGAAGACCCTTGTTTTTTTGGGTAATTCATTGTGTTTGAGTGGTTCCCAAATAAATAATTTGAAGAAATTAAAGTTTTACTTTGAGGATAGCAGATACAATAAGTAATACTATGGGGAAGTGTACATCTAAGGAAGATGTCATTTTGTTTCTTGTAAATCAGACAAAAGTGATGGGCATGGTCCTACAATATTGCCATGGTAAGATAGGAGTAGAGGTGTACAGAGCAGAAGAATGACATGGCTTAAAGGTATCATGTATTGTTTAACGAGGAGAAACATAGTTGCTGAGATTTTAATGATCTTTTATTTGATTTGGAGTTCTAATTTTTAATACTATTATTCAATTATTTTAGAAACAAAAGAAAAAATAATTTTTCATTCTCTTTGCCTAAAACGGAAAAGAGATAGGAACCTACAGTGTATTTTGCAGGAAAAGTTGGTGCAATTGGCTTTTATTTGACCCCTCCTATGTTGAGGGTTTGAGAAATTGCTGTGTACTTGTTTCTCTTGGTTCAAGATGCTATTTATGAGAACATTTTAACTTTATGAATTTGTTTTCTGTTCTGTGCTTCCAAGCCACGGTTGTGCGTTTTTTAGGTTATTAATTTCAGTTTCGTGCAACTTCCTTTAGGACAACTTTTGGGAGATGGGTGATACAGGACCATGTGGGCCTTGCACGGAGATACACTTTGATAGGCTGGGAAATCGTGATGCTGCATCACTAGTTAACAATGATGATCCAACTGTAATTGAGATTTGGAATCTTGTCTTTATTCAGGTACATCTTTCACTTAGTGTTTCTCATGATATGTTTATAGCACAATCCAGTGATTACAGCCTGATTCCCTTGCAATAAATCCTGGATGGTTGATATTTGTTATGCAGTACAACCGGGAGGCCGACGGCTCTTTGAAGCCTTTACCTAATAAACATGTTGATACGGGAATGGGTTTCGAAAGATTGACATCCATTCTGCAGAACCGGATGAGCAATTATGACACTGATGTCTTCTTACCCATCTTCGATGCCATTCAACAGGTAGATATCGTACTGACATATACTTATAGTTACTAGTTCTTACCTAGTAGTTTGGTAAGGGTGAATTTTAGCAGTGATATTGAATAATATATATATATATATATATATATATATATATATATATATATATATATATATATATATATATATATATATATATATATATATATATATATATATATATATATATATATATATATATATATGATACCCGTGGTCTTGGAAATTTCGTCAAGAAATGCACGTCTTTATAGATTGTCTTGGTAATTTTTTTGTCCTATTTTTTAATGATTTCAATTATGAATCCCAGAGAAATTCAGAAGGTGGGATTTATATATGCTTTTGAATTTTTATTTTCTTTAACATTTAACAAACATCTTTCATGTTTTTTTAATAATAAAATTAAGTACATTCTGTGTGTTTTTAATTGGCACTTTATAAACACGGGCGCATCTGCATGTTCTTACATCAACATTTTCTTGCACTGCACACCACTGAGGACTATATCCCTAATGCAACTGTTCTGGATTTTCTTTTCTTGGCAGGAAACTGGAGCTCGACCTTATTCCGGAAAAGTTGGGCCTGATGATGTGGACAATGTTGACATGGCATACAGGGTTGTTGCTGATCACATTAGGACTCTTTCATTTGCCATTGCTGATGGTGCTTGTCCAGGTAACTGCTGAAATTTAAGATTCAGCGCCCAACTTTATGCTTCACTTCCAATGAAATGTTATTTTTAACCTGCAAAATATATTATCCTGTGGTTGTCAACATTTATTCTGTTTTTGTCATATTTTCTAGGTTGGTAGAATTGCAAGTTTTCCTTCAATATTTATTTTTCTTATTTATATGCATCATTCTATATCAATTACCTAAGTACTTTATTATCCTTCCTTTTTGCTACTGGTTCTCAAAAACATATATGTTTCGTTATTCTGCTCTCCGAATCTTGTCTGAACATGAGTTCTGTTCCTTTGCCCTTATTTTGTACCAGATGCACCCAGCGGCCGGGGTTATATAAGCCTAAGCAGAATTTAACGAATGTTTGGTTGATTGTTAAGAAGCTTTGAGCTTTGAAGGTTGAAGCAGTGTTGTCAAGGCGTTGAGGCGCACCAAGGCGCAACGGGGGCTTAGTGCCTTGAGGCGCAAGGCGCACGCCTTAGTAAAAAAGGCGCACCTTGAATAAATATTATTATATATTAGGAGCATGCAATTTTAGGCAAAACATAATAATAATAATAAATAATCATAATAATGAAGTTCTTTAAAAAAAACATAGTCAAATAGAGTAAAAAAAAAAAGCTAATGTATATATTAATCTACAATATATGAAAAATAATTTAAACTATTTGTTTTATTAAAAGGAGAAAATAGAAGAAGGTATATATTAATGTAATAGAAGAGCAAAATAGCAAATACAGAAACAACACTTTTCTTTTCTTCTCTTAAAAAATATGACTATGATATCAGTATCACGACACTTTTTCTTTTCGCCTCAGCAAAATATGTCAATATGATATCAGTATCACAACAGTTTTCTTTTCTTCTCTTAAAAAAAAATCCCTCATTTAAAAACAGTGAATCAGATGTAGGTTTCTCAAAATTTCTCTTCAACAAAAAATCAGAAAACATTCTCAAAGTTTCTTTTAAAAAAAAAAAAAAAATCAGAAAAAAAAGGGAAGAAGAAGAAGAGAAGAAGTTAAAAAAAAAAATCAAAACTTACCTTGAAGAGCAGTGGCAGATCAGCGGCTCTTTTAAAACTCTTCACCTTCTTTTTTTTTTCTTTTCTTTTTTTAACCCTTATAATTAGCCCCTGTTTAACTCTTCAAAAACCCCTTCAGCTTCTTTTTTTTTCTTAAAAAAAAAACCTCAGCAGCGCCTTGAAACTCGCCTTGCGCCTTGATCTGCGCCTTGCGCCTCTCGCTTTTCCAGAAAGGCGCGCGCCTCACAAAATCCAGGCGCGCCTCAAATTTTAAGGCGCTTTGAGCCTCGCCTTTGCGCCTCTCGCCTCAGGCGCGCCTCAGGCGCGCGCCTTAACAACACTGGGTTGAAGCCCCTGTCTTAATTCCTCAAGCATTTGGAACTAAAATGCCTTGTTAGCCCAAAATTGATATAGGGCTTAAAGGCCTTGACTCCCCCGATCTATATAGGGCTCCTAATGGATCTGTGATCTGTCTAGATATATATCATTGGCTTTCAGTCTCCTACGGTTTTGGTTTTCTGTTACTTTTTTTTGGGTTTGTTTCTTTTTGTATTTTCGCTCTACTTTTTTTTTTTTTTTGAGGACTCATTGTTTTTAAGTTGCATCATTTTCGGGCTTACCAGTTGTGGTACTTTTGTGGAATTGTTTGGTTTTAAGGTTTCTTGTTATGTAGGCAATGAAGGTCGGGAATATGTCCTTAGACGCATTCTTCGCCGTGCAGTTCGGTATGGTACTGAAGTTCTAAAAGCAAAAGAAGGTTTTTTTAGTGGGTATGGATGATTTACTTATTAATTTTGCCTCTTATCAATTTTCTGTTATCCTTCATCTTTCTTTATGGACCATGTCTGAGCAGTTGTATCTAAAGCAGGTTGGTGAAGATTGTAGTGAAAGTTATGGGTAATGATTTTCCAGAGCTGCAAAAACGTGAACAAGACATAATAAATATAATTGCTGATGAAGAAGCCAGTTTTGGCAAGACCCTTCTTCACGTAAGTATTTGATTCTCGTATACTTACCTGCATTTGAAATCGCCTATTGCACCTTTTTGTACACTCCACCTGCTCAACCATATGTTCTTAAATACGAGAGCATTGAAATTGTAGAGAATGTTGGTGCATTTGGAGTTTTCTTGGCTCATAATGTAGAACACCAGAATTCCTGCCTGTCATGGCTGGCGGTTTTCTTTGTAACTATGCATGAATAATTGCCAAGTTGTGTTGGTTAAAATCTGAGTTATCCTATGAAGAAATTACAGGTGTATTTGGATTGCGTTTTTATTTGAGATTTTCTCTCTTGGGTTGGGTTTGCAAAAGTTGATTGTTTGTGAGAGTAGATCTTGGACCTAAAGTGAATTTTTTTGGATAGAGAGGAAATCCAAATACACCCTAAGCACCTATTTATTGCATCACATTTGAAGTTGGGAGAATGCACGAAAGAAATTAATGTAGTTGGTAAGCTTTGTAGTGTTGTTGGATTTTTTTTCTTTTGTGTTAGAACTTAGAAGCCATATGTATAGTTTAGTTTACATGTCTCAGAACGTGGTCAACATTTTGGCGAAACAATCATTTTAGTTCCTCTATCCTGCTTTTTATTGAAAGTGAAAAATTGGATTTGGAGTATATTTGGGTGGAAGGGTTGATTACGAGATGAGATATGGTTACTTGTCTTAGGTTATGGTTCCTCTCCGTTAAATGCTTAATGCATTTTAGTGAAATTTCAATTGCCTTATACTGTCTGCTATTATCTTAACATTTCTTTAGGGAATTGAAAAGTTTAAGAAGGTCGCTCAAGAGATTCAAGGGAAGATAATCAGTGGGCAGGCATGTATTTATTTGTTTATTTTTCCTTACTGTTTCTGCTAGAATATATGAATTATCTTTCCAAGGCTTTTAATTTTGATATTTTTTAATATTCAGAGATTCAGTCGAGTTCGACTAGGTTTCTCATCTTGTTACCTTGCTGCTTGCAGGATGCATTTATTTTGTGGGATACATATGGCTTTCCTCTAGATCTTACTCAGGTGACTTTAGCAGAATATGTATACAAATCGTACGTAGTATTTCATAATCTGGATTAATCAGCTTGTGGTTTTCCCAGTTGATGGCCGAAGAAAGAGGCTTGCTGGTTGATGTTAAAGGTTTTAATGTTGCTATGCATGAGGCAAGGGAGAGATCAAGAAATGCTCAGACTAAGGTAGTTCTGCATTAAAAATATCGCGATATTAAGCTATTAATAGTTTCTTCAATGTGAAAGACGTTAAGAAGACAAAATATCAAGTCAGAACAAATATCAGAATGAACCTGATAATAGTTTTATACAATTCTTGAAATCTCTGCCTGTCATAATTTTGACAGCAAGCTGGTGGTACTATAGTCATGGATGCTGATGCGACCGCAGCATTGCGGAACAAAGGGATTGATGTAACAAATGATACATTCAAGTTTACATGGTTTCAGGTTTGTCTATAAGTTCGCAAAACAAATTTTACCTTCTGTTTTGAACTTGGTACTTCTCGTTTAAGTTTTGTACGGTTGGGTGAATATCTATGTATTGTCTTTTTCTCTCAAGTCAAAATATAGAAGAGTTCAAAACCAAATATGTCTCAGAATTTGGAGTGATATTCCTTTGGTTGGTGCTCTTTGAGATTATATCAAACTGCAGCTTAGAAAATTTTGCCAGTCATTTCATGCCTGGGTGCCTAGCTCTCCATAAATATTCACTTAATGCTGTGGACTTGACATGACTGAGTTTACCTTTATCATTTCGAGTTTAAAACTGAGAGAATATATATAGCCGCTGTCTCAGCACAACTCATGCAATGAAGTCTCTTTTATGTTTGAAATGTATAGTTTATACTTTCTTGGCAAAGCACACTCGAATTAAACATTACACGTCGCATGATATTTTTAACTTTGCCCTTTTATTCCAGGATCATGAAAGCGTCATCAAAGCCATTTATTCAGGGAGCGAGTTTCTTGAAACTGCTACTGCTGCTGGTGAAGTTGGTATCATCTTGGAAACTACTAGCTTTTATGCTGAGCAAGGTGGTCAGGTAAAGTTCTTCCATGGGCATCCAGCAATCTGCTATTTGAGGCTGGAAATTTTGTTTAGTGATGATAGGAGATTGCCCCAGTGGTAGGGGTTCCCTTACCCAGGAATATGTCCTGAGTTCAATGGCTGCGACCCCAAAAAACATCCCCGACTGGATTGTTCGAAGTTTGCTAATACCGTACATTGATTGCAGATATACGATACTGGCCTAATTGAAGGCCCTTCTGGATTGTTCGAAGTTTCAAATGTTCAAATTTATGGAGGGTTTGTTATTCACATTGGTTCTTTCAAGGAAAATGCTGGCAGATTCTGTCTCGGCGATAGAGTAATTTGCAAGGTGAGTTTCTTTCTATCTAGCATCATTTGCATGCACATAGTGAATTTTCTTCTCCTCACTATGGTTGTTATTTTGTGTTGCGCAGGTTAACTATGATAGGCGGATACTTATTGCTCCCAACCACACCTGTACACATATGTTGAATTTTGCTTTGCGGGTAATGTCATCTATTATTAGTCAATATCTTCCGATTTCTCTTGATTTTGACTTAAGTCTACTGTGCTCCACTTCATTGACTAGTTGAATTAAATACTTGAAACTTTTGTAACTGGCTGCAGAAAGTACTTGGCGATCACGTTGATCAGAAGGGTTCCATAGTTCTTCCTGAAAAACTGAGATTTGACTTTTCCCATGGTAAGTTATTCCTTTATTAGTTTATGTGAAGCATAATAAGTTTTATATGAATTATATTTATATGATCCAAAATTTGGAACAGGTAAGCCTGTGAAGCCTGAGCAACTTAGCCAAATAGAGTCCATTGTGAATGAACAAATTAAAGATGAACTGGATGTATTCTCAAAGGAGGCTAAATTACCTGATGCCAAAAGCATTAATGGTCTTCGTGCTGTTTTTGGAGAAGTAAGCTTCATGCTTCTGTTTCCTCTGTACCAATTTTCAAAAACAACAATAGCATTTTTTTCTTCTGAAGTTGTCTTCTAAGGTCAATACATGATTGCGCTTATAGGTTTACCCGGACCCAGTTAGAATAGTTTCCATTGGTCGAAGTGTTGATGATCTGTTGGCTTATCCAGAGAATACAGAATGGTCATCAATCTCTGCAGAACTTTGTGGAGGTACACTTTCCAGTCTTCTATTGAAGTTCTTTTGTTCCTGATCTTGTTGTAAATCTGATTTCTTGGATCTCGCAGGAACTCATATTTCAAATACAAGAGAGGCTAAAGCATTTGCTCTTTTATCTGAGGAAGGAATTGCTAAAGGAATTCGTAGAGTTACCGCTGTTACTATGGATTATGCTTTCAGTGCCATGGAATTGGCTGATTCACTTGAGAAAGAAGTATTTGAAGCATCTGAGTTAGAAGGAAGCTTACTTGAGCAGGTACTCAATATATAATATTATTTATTTTGAGCATATACGACTTGCAACCATTTTGGGTTGGGCTCTTATTTTCTTTCTTGTACTCTGCTGATAAGTATTTCTTGCTCTGTCGTTGATACGGTTTAATGCCTTTTTTTGTTTGTGGGTGGGGCTGGGGGGGGGGGATTCATTTTTTCCTATGTTAAATAAGAAACTTTTAGTGTTTTTTGACTGGGTTGCAGTTTGAATATTTGTCTTGGGTTCCCCAAAGGGAACTGTTTGTGGGATAAGGGGTGCTGCTCAAGTGAAAAATTCAGTGGGTCCCGCCCCCTTTCTTTCATTGTTCCTAGATAATTTGCTATAGGCTTCCTTGTTTTACACATTTGTTATGCTCTAGTCATCACTGAGCTGTCTCTTTTCTATATGACCCTAGAAAGTAACTTCTTTGAATGGCCGAGTGGAAGCAGCAGCTATTCCAACAGCTAAGAAGGATGATCTCAAGAAAAAGATTTCTCAGCTTCAGGTACTTATTATTTTCGTACTTTGCTCTTGCATGTTATTCAGTGTAGTGCTACGGCTGGAGATGTACAAGGGAGCGGACTAATTAATGTCGAGTTGTTTCCTGACAGACTAAAGTAATTAAAGCCAAGAAAAAGATTGCTGAAGAGAATATGGAGAAGGCTGTTAAAGTTGCACTGGAAAGTGCTGAACGTGCTTCGTCTGATGGCAAGGCCTACTGCATTGTGCAAGTGAACGTTGGTTCAGACACTGCTGCAATTCGTGAAGCAGTTGTGAAAGTTTCAGAGCAGAAGGTTGTTTATGCTTCCAGCTGTATTTGTGCTTTTATCTGTTTGAATTTTGCTGACTATTTTTGTGAATGGACAGGGGGTAGCAGTTATGGTTGTAAGTACAGATGAAACTGCAAACAAAGCAGTGGTCTGTGCGGGGGTACCAGAGAATTCTGATAAATGCAAGCAGCTGAATGCCAAGGATTGGCTGAATTCAGCTTTGGGACCTTTGCATGGTAAAGGAGGAGGAAAAGGCGGTCTCGCTCAAGGCCAGGTGAGCAATTTTATTCTAGAAGCAAAATTTGAATTGTGCGTCCACCCCTCCCACCCTCCCTTCGCAGCCTTTCTCGTGAGTTTTGAATCTTTTATTTGGGAATAGTGTGGAATGGTTTTTGCTGTTCTTTACTTGAGATTTAACTTGGAGTTTTAATTTTTTGGTATTTTGAAAGTTTCTGAGGTTTACATATACGTGCACATTTTTTCCCAGTGGCCTTGATAGTGAGCTGTTGACCAAGCAGCTCCTCATTTTGTTAGTATGTGATTGCGTTCTCCCAGCTCCAAAAAACGCACGACTTTATGCTCATTTGTGGGAACTCAATTTTTTAAACAAAACACAAATAGGTCAACGCTAAGGACCTTGTATCAGATCAAATACTCGGTGCTCCTAGCAGACTAGACTTAATTTCCTATATATGTTCTGAGATTTCCTTTTTGCAATTACAGGGTGCTGGTATATCACACGTAGATGAAGCAATGAACATTGCAGCATCTTTTGCTGCAATGAAATTCAATTGATGGTAAGATTGCTGCATCACCATACAAAGCCACATATTGACTGTTACAAAGGGAACAACTATAAGTCAGAGAAGGATCTTCATTACGAAATATAATATCAAATTCGCAAGAAATACAAAGGCCGAAGAAAGACCAGTCATGGAAGTTTTTAATGCCATATTAAATATTTCACCTTGATTGTATCTTATTCGATTAAGCATTTACCAAGGTACTACTATTTTATTGCATCTGTTTTGATTATGCATTTACCAAGGTAGTTGGCAGTTGAATCTTGGTACCGTATAGAAATACATTCTCAAAATTGAATGTCGCTTATCCTACATATTGAATTTATATTGAATTTGGGTTAGAGAGAGTAGTATGTTTACCAGCAAATTGCAAGATATGTAGTATCTTTATGAGGTGGGAGGTATGCAAACCTAATGTAGGTCTTAAATTTTCTATTAGCTAGCTAAAAACACCATAGGATACAAGTTACGAAGTTTTGTCATCAGTCTGTTTAGCAAATGTGCATTGTCCATGTTAAACGGTTCATTTGCTATCTAAGACTAGCCTGGTTCCCCTAATGGATCAGCCCTTGATCTTTGGTAGTTCCCATGATATGGGAGTTCAGTTGATGAGGGCACTGCAAGACCCTTAACATGCAACCTCTGCTTTTTCAGTGAACGCAGCATGGGGTGACCACTCATTGGTAGGTAGGAGGCACTCAGAAATGTTAAAGGTAAAATCAATTAGAGTTTGAGCTTTGAATTTCTGTTTGTATTTGTAAAAGTTAATTTGGTTGCGAGAAACGGACCTAAAACAGAAGTCCAAATACACCCTCAATAAAGACAAACACGTGATGCTATAAATAAAAGGGAATATAATTATATTCTCCGCATATATACCGGTCATGCTTCAATCATTTTGCGGAGCTACATCATCAAATTCATTCCAAGTTTTGCAAGCCAAATTGTTCTAGGGGAGTATCAAATTAATTTTTGCTTGTTCTCAAAGAAAAAGCAAGAAAATGGGGTTCGGGGGAATCGAATAAAGGATGACACCAATATGGAAAATTATCTTGTGTTTAAATCCAACTCTCCAGCTCCGCGCCACTCGCTTTGCATTGCTGCTTCTCCATTTTCTGTTTCCTCATCATTCAAGAAGTCCTCTGATGGCTCCTTTTCATCTTTCTGTGCACTGTTACCCCATCCATTCAGAATCTCATCTGGATTGGGTACTTGGTCCTCATCACCCATGTCATGACCAATGGAAATATTACTGCTTTGAGAACCAAGCACACTAGCTCGTATAGGGGCTCGAACCATCATTTCAGAATGAGCTTGTGATTCAGCTCGAGCTTGGTCAGCATGAGCCATGGCTGCCATTCGGAGGTTGGACTCCTGAGTCTCTCGACCTGCCTTCTGTCTCGAGTCCAATTGTGCCCTCAATTCAAGCAGACTTCGTTTTTCGTCTTGCAAGAGCAACTGCTCTACCATCAGCTTCTCCTCTGTCCGAAATTCCCCCAGTTCTCGCTATAGAAATGATATTAAATGCAAGAACTTGCTTCTCAAATGTAGCAGTGAACTCTGCAACTTTAGCAGCGATGTTGTGGTCCCACTGCTGAGAACGAGACATAATTTGGCCAGTTGTATCAGAATCAAGGATCTTGTCGTCCTCCTCTGCTTCATAATCTGCCACTACATGGTAAGGTAATAACCTACAAAAATTCAAGATAATCAGAGGAAAGCAATTGTCTTCAAAGTTGGAACGAGCAGAGGGAAAAAAAATAATCTACAGAACAGATACGATAAGTCCAGTAGGGCATAATGTCGGGCACCACATACCAACTCAACCTTTCCTCATACACAGAACAGATAAGAATGACCTTACCGTCTGTACGACGACTTCAAAACACACTCCTCGCTGAAAAGAAGTTTATCTGATTGACATTCAGTCGAATTCTAAAAGTTATCATACATGAATCATTTTCCTTGAACCAAGTGTATGCTATAATCAAACCATACGCTAAGGCAAAATCCATAATATCATTACCCGATTCATTCGTACCTCTGAAACCTAAACCTCCATGTATGCTCTCGAACTCGTCGCGACGAGAGCCCACATGTCCATTTAAATCACCTCCAACAAAAAGCTTCTCTCCATGGTGTATACCTTTTGCCATCTCATTTAAATCCTCCCAAAATTATTTTTTTATTTACTAGCATCATCCAACCCTACTTGAGGTGTATAGGTGCTAATTTTACATGACACCCGACACAACAATTTACACAGAGCGAGAGGAGCGCTAAAGAATTTGTTATTCCCCCCACCCCCTAAAACAACACAACAACAACAACAACAACACAACAACATAACTCATTAAGTCCCCAATAATTGGTGTAAACCTAAAAGGATACATGGCAACCATCAAGATTCTTGACATTTACCAACAAACATGCAAGCTAAACATCACCCGATAAATAGAACTCCTTGATGCACTCCTATCAAGTGATGGTTAAGGTCATGGCAATTTGAGATGACCATTGAAGTAGATACATAGATCATGAGTGACTCTCGTTGTCAAAGGCAGATACTAGGAGTATAGGAGGTTAACCAGTGCAGAAGTTGTATTTGGTATTGAATATTAATCACCTAGACGACACGTCCCCTACCCTAAACCCACTAAAAGACTCGAGATAAATATCCAGCTCTCAAGGACCAAGGTTCCAATATTCCTCATTGACAATTTGCAATCTCATGTAACAGATTAAAATGGATTGAAAAATGGTACATATTTCTCAGATCTTGAAATTTCTACAGTGTAAATTAAGAAATGATTTTTTTTTCTGAAACAAAAATAAGACTCTAATATGGGTAAGCAAACCAATACCGCTCATGATCCTGGATGCCCATGCGCATAACACAGCTTTTAATTCAGTCAGTCTAAAATAAAGAAAAAATTGAAAGCAAGGTTCCTATCTGATTAAAACAAGTTACAACTCCTACTAAAGTATGCAATCAACCAAGCACTTATAGTCATTTCAGTTGACAATTTGCAGAACTTGAACCAGTAAGAAAGAACATTGCCTGGCGGAATGTCTACATTCAGTTAAGATAAAGGGTGCATTTGTTCACAAAATTCTCACATTCAACAACACAAAATTCTTAATTTGGGCTCCACACTTCTCTAGCATAAAATTCACTCATTTTTTCAATCCTGACACAAAAATCTCAAACTAAAAACCAATCAATTTCTGCACATTCTCCAATAAAAGCTCCCATAAACAATCTAATACTTTTTCAATCCCCAAATTGTCAAGGTATGGGGTAGCATATACCTGTCGCAAGCATCTTCGAGAGAAGTGAAAGGACGCTTGAAATCAGGATGGCAAACACGCCAAGCGTCCTGGTAAGCCATCTGCAGCTCAATGGGGGTTAGTAGGTCGACTGGCCGCGGCCGCCTTCACCTGCTGCTGCTGCTGCTGATTCGAAGAGGACGAGCTGCCGTTATTGTTAGTTGTTTGAACAACAGTAGGAGTGGGATTAGGGTTAGGGTTAGGGTTAGGGCTAGGGCTAGGGGTTGGGGTTAGGGGTTAGGGGAATGGGGGGGAACGATGAGGAAGGAGGTGGGGGACCACGGAGATGGGCGTCGATATTGGAAGGAAATCGAGACATGATTGCATCTTGATGTTTCTGACGTTGCTGAAGTTGTTGGAAGAGTAGTAACTGCTGCTGCTGCTGCTGCTGCTGTTGCTGAGTCATCATCTGCTGCTGTTCTTCCATCTCGGCCATTGTCGCCGTCGCCCTACCTCTCGAATTGGATCCCTCCATTAACACTGATGATGGATTGGATTGAATGGATGGTGGTGAATTTCTTCAAAATGATACTACTACCATTGATGGATTCTTTTTCCCTTTTCGAATATCTATCTATCTGGAGGATTAATTGATTTGCTCCCCCGGGAAGAACAAACTGAAATTGAAATCCAAAAGCAAATGAATTTCTATGAATAAAACTCTCTCCTTATTCGATGCCAAATCAACCTTATTAGAGAATTTTTGGCTTTCGATTTGGGACTAAAGGAGCTAAGGGCGGTCAATCAACCGGCTGCATAGATGGTCACATGTCCAATTAAAAAAATAATAATTATTTTTAGTAGATATTGTATATTCTTATTTCATTTCGATTTTATAAGTTAGAAAAATGATTTGCTACTACAATTATTGGATAGAAATTAGATAAAACTCAAATTAATACTATTCATCCCTATTGGTATAAGGGATTCACCCCCAATTTGAATTTTAGCCAATAATTCTAGTAGCCTAGTAAGGTCATATAAGTTATAAGTGACTTCATGGTGAATTAGCGAATCACCCTACTATTCTTAGAGGTTTATTCAATTAAGATTTTTAAAGACTATTTATGAATAAATAAGTCCAGTGAATTTTAAAAGACTATTTAAAATTTTAAAAGAATGTAATGACTTATATTATTTTTTTTAAAAGATTTTGTATACTCAGGATTCTTATGTACGAATTTTAAAGATTTATATCATAAGAATTTATAAGATTTGAAAGGATTATAAGGTTACTAGGTTGCGAACACTTGTGAAGCCCGATTGGGCGGTTGCCCCATATAGGGGGAGAAAGAACTGCCTCAGACGAGGAGAAGATAACCCTAGGAAGGGAGATTAAAGTTTGCCGCACGCATGCGGAGGGTATCGAACACACGACCTCAAGGTCGTGGGCAGGCACCTGACACCTTTGATGCTGACACTTGGTTCAAATAATGGAATTAAGCCATAAATATAAAGCCAATAAAAGTCAATTGGTTAAAGTTGTGGTCAATAAAAGTCAATTGGTTACCGAATTACCGACCGAATTCAAATTTAATTCACAATTCGAATTCGATAATTTAATGTAAATTCGGTAATTCGGTTACATCCCAATTTGATTTGGTAAAAAATGGAACGAAATCGGTTTGACTATAATTGAATTCAGCCTGACCGAATTCAAATTCATTTTTTCATAACTTTTTAATTTTATTATATAGTTAATATATAAAGTAAATAGACCCTTAAAATTGTTATTTTGGCGGTTTTGCTATTAATTTTCCGTGTAAATATGGTTGAATTAAACGATGAATAATTTATTATTTCGATTATTTTTTTCTGAATTTATTGTTTGTTTTTATTTTGGTTTTTTCTTGATGTTCAATTAGAGTTTTCTTGTGAAATCGGTCAATTTGGCAAAAAACAAATTCTGAATTCAGAATTCGGTCAATTCGAATTCGGTAATTTTGAATTCGAATCCAATTTGGGTCCCTTTTTAGGTTCTAAAAAAGTTGAAAACCCAGAATTCAAATGACCAAATTGGCGAATTCGAATTCGGTACTCACCACTACTTGCATTAGCAATAACATAAACGGGATCAGATGGATTGGAACAATAAATAAAAGCAAACATTGAAAGTAACAAGAGTCAATGAAAAAGATAACAAATAAACAAATCATGAAAAACCCACTGAAAAGTCTTATGGGTTAGGGTGGGATTTTTTAAAGGGTTGGATATTTATACTTTTCACTAAAAAATCCCACAAATTCCTAATTAAAAAAAAATCCATCAAAAATTGGAAGTTTTTAAATATCAAAAGACTTTTTGTTACTTGTTTAAAGTCCTGATTGAATACCACTGGATTTGAAAATCATTTTTAAAAAATCCTAATAGTCCTGATTAAATACCACATGACTTATTTAGATTATTTAAAAATCTTAATTGAATACCACAAAACTTATTTATCTAAAAATAATTTTTTTAAAATCTCAATTGAATACACCCCTTAAACTTTGAATTTGTCATTGATAAGAGTTGATTGATAAAAAAAAAAATCCATCAAAAATTGGAAGTTTTTAAATATCAAAAGACTTTTTGTTACTTGTTTAAAGTCCTGATTGAATACCAGCTGGATTTGAAAATCATTTTTTAAAAAATCCTAATAGTCCCGATTAAATACCACATGACTTTATTTAGATTATTTAAAAATCTTAATTGAATACCACAAAACTTATTTATCTAAAAATAATTTTTTTAAAATCTCAATTGAATACACCCCTTAAACTTTGAATTTGTCATTGATAAGAGTTGATTGATATGCACCGTCAAATAACATTTAACTCCAATTTACATTTACCTTAAATGGTGTTGCTTTTCTCTCTCTTGAGTAGAAATTCTCTCCCTTCTCTCTAGAAGATTTCTTCCTTTCAGTGTTTTATTCTGACTTGTATCTGTTTTGCACCTTGTCAATGGATATCCTTTTCTTGTTATTTTGTGGGTTCTCTCTTTCATATTTACTGTGGTTCTTTATCTGAATCTCTTTGCCTCCTATGTTGTAGTCTTTTCATTTTGTTTTAGTGGTGGTTTGTTTTTTTATTTTTTTATCTTCTTTTGGTCCTGGCAGTGTGACTTTGTTTTTTCTCATTTACTCCTCTGTTTTTCCTGTTTTCCTCCTAATGGCAACAAAATCTCACCAACCACCTATTCTCACAGAAAATTTAAATCAGAATTTAAAGCAGTCGGGTAGTAATTTTGTTGTGAAAATTCTTTCGACCAAAAAACAAAATTTGAAGGCGTTCTCCATTACTATGGCTCAAGCGTGGAACAATCCCTCAGGATTGAATTTGTTTTCTCTAGAAGACAATTTATTTCACTGTGTTATTGACAACAGAGAGGATTTGTTGAGAATTTTACAGAAGACTCCTTGGACTTTTAGGGGAAGCTCTCTGATCATTAAGGATTGGCCGGATGACTGTACTGTGCAAGAACTTGATTTCTCAAGATCCCCTTTCTGGGTACAGGTTTTTAACCTCCCACCAAATATGATGAATAGAGAAAATGCAATTAAGTTTGGGAATTTTATAGGAAGTTATCTATATTCGGATTATGACGGTCCACATCCGGGTCTTCGCCGGAAGTTTATGAGGGTCAGAGTGGATGTGTTTCTATCAAATCCTCTTAAGACAGGGTTCTATAGGGAGAAAGCTGATAAGGAAAAGATATGGGTGAAGTTTATCTATGAGCGACTCGCAGATTTTTGCTACAATTGCGGCATCATTGGACATATTGATACGATGTGCAGAGATAAGAAAAGAAGTATAGACTCGCCGATATCTTTGGAAATTGATTATAACTCTTCGTTGAGAGTTTCAAGTGGTGGTTCTCTGGCCGGGGGAATGGGAGGTTCAAAAATCAATACAAGAAAAGAAGGAACCAACCCGGGCGGAGATGTGGTGGTGGGGAAAATTTCTGGGGGAGATGTTTTGGCGGAAGAAAAAGATGCTGCGACAGAAGGCGGAGGCGGAGAGGTGGCGCTTGTACGAAGGTTGCAGAAGGTGGCAGAGGTGGGTGGTGAACTGACTTTGATGGAAATCCAACAGTCTCATCAGCCGCTAACGGAGCCTTATCACGGAGTTAACTGTATCCAGGAGTTACCAGATGGGCCAGGTAAAACAAACTTTTCCCCACAGGTCCATTTGTCCACCCAGCCCATAATTACTGTTATGAACCACAATCGGCCTTCTTATCCCAGCCCTAAACAGAAGCCAAATAACAAAAGACCCAATCTTTTGAGCCACACCCAAATCAAAAAAATTAAAATAGGCCCAGACCAAGGCGTCTCTTTACACCAGAACTTAACATTGGAGACCCGTGTGAATTTGGATGGCCCACTAACCCAACCCGAACAACTCCCTTTAGATCAGGAAAACCAATTGGAAATCTCAAAGCTTCTATCGAAATTTCATATCTCAAAAACCCCTCTTTTTATTCCCCCTTTTCACCATCAGAAAGATTCCAAAAACTCGGAATCTTTAATTTTGGAGGCTGGAGATGTGGATGAGGGTAATGATCGGACAGTGGTTGAAGTAGAGAAGACGGTGCTCGTTCGAAGACGTATACTCAAGATTAAACAGTTTGCGAGGAGAGGGTCCATTCAGAATTTTTTCAAGGAAAAAGATGAGGAGAAAAATGCTCCTTTCATTGAGGAAATAGTCTCTGATGATGATGAGAAGGTCTTGAGTGTTGGTTCTAAATTACATTCTGGGAGTTCTTCTGTGTATAAGGCGGGCCCTGTTTTGGCCCTAAATTCCAAATGATTCTGTTATCCTGGAACTGCCGGGGGATATCCCGCCCGTCGGCATACAGAGTTCTTAGGGATATGATTAAAAAATTCAAGCCTCTTTGCATTTTTCTGTGTGAATTGAAATGTCATGATAAAGGTAAAATTGCTAATATCTTGGTTTCTCTGGGCTATCCTAACAGTGCTGTAGTTCCTTCGGTGGGGTTTGTGGGAGGTTTAGTTCTTGCTTGGAAAGCTCAAGTTATGCTGGATGTGGTGGTAGAAAGTGATTTTCTCATTAGTGCTATCATATCTTCCCACCCTCCTTCTCAAAATTGGTATCTTACCTGTGTGTATGGTCCTCCACAATCTAGAAATAGGAGAGTTTTTTGGGACAATTTGAAAGATATTGGTGATACTTGTTTGGGGCCCTGGTTTATTATTGGGGATTTCAACTCCATTGCCTCTCAGAAAGATAAATTTGGAGGGAAACCTTTTGCTTCAGGTAGTAATGACTTGGGTCAGTTTCTGGACCATACTGGGCTTATTGATGGAGGGTATGAAGGTCAACCTTTTACTTGGAACAACAAGAGGGGAGGTAGGGCTAACATTAGAGAAAGGTTAGATAGGGGTGTTTTCAACTCTGATTGGATTTCTCTCTTTCCTTTAGCTAAAATTACTCACTTGACTGCTTTAAAATCTGATCATAATCCCATTTTGTTAGTTACTTATCCTAATTATTCTCAGGGCCTTAGACCTTTCAGATTTGAATCTGTTTGGACTAGAGACCCGATGTCAAAGTTGATTGTTGATGATGTTTGGAATCATGCTGTTTCTGGTCCTCCTTATGCTCACCTTTCTCTGAAACTTGTCAACACTGCTACTGCTTTAAAAAAATGGAATAAACATGTTTTTGGTAATATTCAAGTTTCCATTAAAAAGCTGATTGATGTGATTAATTTTCTTCAAAGTCTTGATCAAACCATCACTGTGATATCCATTGAGAATGCTAAACAGGTTGAGCTGGAGGAAATGCTGAAAAGAGAAGAGATCTTGTGGAGAGACAAAGCCAAGGTACAAGGTATGGAACTAGGTGATGCCAATACTAAATTTTTCCACATTAATACTTTGATTAGGAGAAGATTTAATAGAATTGATCTTATTCAAAGGATGATTTATCTTGGGAGACTGATTGGCATAAAATTGGTGAACTTTTTCAACAATATTATGCCAATCTGTTCTCTTCCTCTTCTCCTATTTTCCCTCAGAATTTTGAATATCTCATTAACCCTTCTGTCTCTCCTGCTGATAACCTATGTATTTGTGCCATTCCTTCTGAGGAGGAGATTAAAAATACTGTGTTCCATATGGCTGCTGACAAAAGTCCTGGACCAGATGGTATGTCCATTTCTTTCTTTAAAACATACTGGTCCACTGTTAAAAATGAGTTCATTGACAGTATCATTTATTTTTTTGCTAATGGTATCCTGGAGAGTAAAACAAACCATACTTTTATTGCTTTGATCCCTAAAAAAGACCATCCAACTAAAGTTGACCAGTTTAGGCCCATTTCCCTCTGTAATATTGCTTATAAGGTTATCACAAAAATCCTCTCTGACAGGATTAAACCACTTTTGGATAAAATTGTTTCCCCTTTGCAGTCTGCCTTTGTGCCTGGTAGGATGATTTTTGAAAATTCCATCATAAATCAAGAAATTATGCACTTCCTTAACTCTAGGAAAGGGAAGCCAGGTTATATGGCTCTTAAGATTGACATGGCTAAAGCTTATGATAGAGTAGAATGGGAAGTTCTTAGAAATATTCTCTTGTGCCATGGGTTTTCCTCTGCTACTGTGGGGCTTATTATGACTTGTATTTCTACTCCTTCTTTTTCTGTTCTTGTAAATGGATCCCCTTTTGGCAATTTTACTCCTTCTAGAGGAATCAGACAGGGGGATCCCTTGTCTCCTGCTTTATTTGTCATTTTTTTTGATGTCCTTTCTAGAATCCTGAGTAATGCTGAACAAAATGACTTGATTCATGGTGTCAAGATTTGTAGGACTAGTTCACCTATTTCCCACCTCATGTATGCTGATGATTTAGTTATTTATTGTAGAGCTGATGATTTTGATGCTGAGAATGTGCTTAATTGTTTGTCTAAGTTCTGCTCTTGGTCTGGTCAGGAGGTGAATCTGAGTAAGTCTTCGATCCACTTTAGTAAAAATGTTCATAACTCTGTTAAGGTTAAGATTTGTAACAATCTGAACATCTCTTGTTGTAACCATAAGGCCAAACATTTAGGTCTTCCTTTCTGTAAATTGTCCTCCAAAAAGCTTGCTTTTGCTGATCTGATTGAGAAAATTTCTGTTAAACTAAGTGGGTGGAAACTTAGGTGTTTAAGCCAAGCTGGTAGAGGTGTTTTGATCAAGTCTGTGCTTCAAGCCTTACCTGCTTACTCTATGCAAACCCTCTCCATTCCTGTGTCTACTTGTGAGACCATTGATAAAAAGATTAGGAAATTCTGGTGGGGCTTTAAAGATGATGATAGTAGGCACTTATACTTGAAATCTTGGGATTCAATTTGCATGCCTAAGGATTCTGGGGGTTTGGGGTTCAAAAAAACTATTCATATTAATCATGCTTTCAACTCCAAGTTGGCCTGGTTACTTTGTACTGATTTCAATAAGGGGTGGGTTAAACTTTTAACTGCTAGGTACCTAGGGAATGAGAGTTTTCTCAAGGCTGTCTCTTTTAAAGGTCATGCTTCTTGGGTTTGGCAGGCTATCTGGAACATCAGAGAATCTTTTAGGAAGGGGATGTGCTATAAAATTGGTAATGAACCTTTGATTTGTATTTGGAATGAGCCTTGGATTCCTGGAGTAGAAGGTTTTAGGACTAGCAAACAGTTTAGGGGGTTCGAGTGATCCTCTGCAGGGTTAAGGATCTCATGTTTAATCATACAAATTCTTGGAATGAGCAGTTGATTAATAGCATTTTTCCTCAAGAGGAAGCTAAAGCTATTCTACAAATTCAAATTCCATTCAGAATGGAACCTTCAACCTTTGTCTGGGTTCCCTCCAAGTCAGGGAAATTTTCTGTGAGATCTTCTTATAGATTAAACCAGCAATGGAGATACAATAACACCACTCAAGTTACTAGAAACCTTTGGAAAAGACTTTGGCAAGCTAAACTTCATCCTAGACATAAACACTTATTGTGGAGAATCTTATCCAACCTTATGCCTACCAAAGTTAGACTCAAGGCTTTCATTCCTATTGATATATGGATCACATTTTGCTCAAGTGTCCTCTAGTAAAATTCATTTGGTGGAGTTCAAAGTGGAGTTTAAGGATGGAACCTTTCCAAGATTGGCATACGGTGAACTGGATTGAGTTGGTTTTACAACCAAATATGTATCTCCCTTTGCAGATGGAGGATGTGAATCTCTTTATTACTTTTGCTGTGGTTACTATGGAACATATCTGGATGGAGAGGAACAAAATTTTGTTTCAATCCAAAAAAGGGAACTTGGGAAAAGATTAGTGAACTTATTAATATTACTGCTTCTTCATATCTCAGTGCAGCTGTGCAAAGGGAAGGGAAGGTGCAGGGACCAATAATCCACAATATCTGGACAAGACCTCCCCCAAACTGGTACAAGATCAACTTTGATGCTAGCTTCTTCGATGGTGCCTACACTGCTGCAGTAATAATCAGGGATGATAGAGGTGATTTCAGATTTGCAGCCACTTCTTCAGGTATGGTGCAAGATGCATACACTCGCCGAGGCTAAAGGTCGCTTATCCGGCAATTTCGTAGCCATAAACTGCAATATGGATAGGATCATCATAGAAGGAGATGCAACAAATGTGCTCTCCTCTTTGAGAGGCCAAAAAGGAAGTGATGAATGGATGGGTAAATCCACGGTAGACCAAAGCAGACAGATGATGAAGTCTCTAAAGAACTGCTTACTACAGCAAGTGCCAAGAGCCAATAATGGTGCTGCCCATCATTTGGCTCAATGGGGGAAGTCAAATTTTAGAAATGGTACTGTCCACCTAGATTTACTTCCAAACTATGTATTTTGTGACCTAAACTCTGTTGGTTTGGGAGTTGAAATTCTCCCTGATTGTAACACTGTTTTAATTAATGATTAATGGTGCTTTTATCAAAAAAAAAAACTCCAATTTACATTTTGCCCGTAGGTTAGGCTAATCCGCAACTTTATTTTTTGGAGGACAATAAAAAAGGAGAAAAAGAAACCTCAAAAATCTGTCAGAATAATTTACTATAGTATATAAATGTAACAATTTCTCTCACACGCCTTCAAACTTTTAATCTTATTTTTCTAAATTTTAGAATATTTAATTCTTTTGAAAAAAAAAATTATCAACCAAAATCAGTTTTTTTAAAAGAAATATTTATATTATAATCACACATTATATTAAAAAAATAAAAAAAATCACGGCGTATCTTGATCTTCAAATTTAAATTTTAAAAATCCTATTTTTTTACCAATACTCTTCCATTAAAACGCCTACTCTTTAACATGTTTGCTAATTTACTTCAAATAAACTCCTTTATTTATACTAGTTTTTTAACCTCATACTACAAATAGATTTTAGTTATTTTTCCTGCAAAACGATATTCATTGATTTTAGTTAAATAGCAAGATGAGCAACCATCATGTGATAACATGAACTCTTTGCAATTTAATTAAAGTATGCTAATTGAATTTTATGTGTTACATATTTATTTGATGTTAGTTGTGTGTACATTTAACTATGGGTGACATTTATTTTGTATGTGACTTGGGGGACTTAAGTGTGCATAACTAGAAATTTGTGGGGGTAGTTTGGCACTTTTGAATAATCGTGTCTCTAGGGTGGTTAGTATTTTGGGAGTTGGGAAAAGAAAAAGAAGAGAGAGAAGGAAGAAAGATAAAGAAGAGAAAAAGAAAATATGAAAAAACATGAGAGCTGTGAATAAATCGAATAATTGAATTAGTAAATGAACTCCGTTTGAATTGTTCTTTAGTGCATTTCGAAGCTAAGTGAGAGGGCTACGCGTGATAAGTGATGGGGGATGCATTATGAGTTTTTAGCAGACAAGAATTTACATTTGAAGTTAATGCATATTTTTGGGATTTATGTATTTTGACTTTGCTTGCTATAATTTCAAGTAAGACCCTTCACCCTGGTAAATTCGGTACAAAAATTCATGAAATGTCTACTTTATAGTTATGAAATTTGTGTTAGAAGTATTTAAAGGAATGTTTTATTGCATTTGATGAAACGTTAAATTATCATTCTTGAATGTTGAAACGTTGAACCTAATTGCGTATGATATTTGCATACTCTATCTTGCTATCATTAATGCTGAGTATTTACCAATTTTGGAGTCATAAATTCTATGTGTTCTATGGATTCGTCACCAATTTTGAGCTCTTGTTTAGGATCGACATCATTGCAGGATTCATTCAAGTGCATGTGTGTGTTGTCGTTGAACCCGAGAGTTCTCCATATGTGTAAATCTGTGATCCCGCTCCTAACTGGGAAATAAATCAGGGACTACAAATGGTCGTTGTGGATTCCATAGTGGTGGACAATGACACAATGTGAATGAATCCTTAAATTGTGAGCCCTTTGTTCGGGGAGAAACTGAACCCATGTATTGCATATTTTAAAGCCTTCCCTTATAGGCTTAAAGTTGTGGACCGTTGTAGATTATTGATTTAGAGTTGTGAATAGACAATTGAGCTCAGTCGTGTGAAATGTTGAGTCATAGCATGAATTATATTCGAAGAGTCCAACGTTGTGTATGTCCGTTTGTTGATATGAACAACACATGGTGTTTGTGTCTCATTCCGATGTGTGGATACTGGATTTCGACGAGTATAGTTTATAGCTTTACTTGTTTTTGTTTTGACATTGTTGTGATGTGTGCATATGAGTTAAAATTGAGTATTTTTGGGCTGATATTCTGAAAGTGCATAAATGCACGTTTCCTTCACAAATTTGCACTAAAAATGAGCATGGCTGCATCTCGGTCGACCGGATCATTTGGTCATCGTCTGGACCAAACTACTGGGACCAATTACGGATGACCGATAGTGTATTTCGGTCGACTTGATTGGAAACTCCTTCGTCCAGAGCTATTGCAGTCGACCGGTGCACATGTGTGGTCAACCGGACTTTTGGACAATGTTTCTGTCCTGATCTCAGATGGCATTCAGTCGACTGGAACTTTTGTTTAGGTCGACCAGATGGGGCATTTTTGGTCATTTTGAATTCTGTTATGTCTCGGTTTCTTCTGGTGTTTTTGAAATGTTATCTTGTGAGGTTTTAAACATGCATGTTTTCACTCTTTTCTGGGAAGTCGAGAAAATGTAATTGTGTCATATTTGATGTTTCATCCCAATGGCGTTGATGCTTAGTGGGATTCATAGCTCATATCTTTACTTTCTTTTACTTGCAGATGATGAGGCACTTGATGATGGTGATTACGTGGAGCCTTAGGATGGGGATTACGATGAGTGATCCATAATGAACTTCATGTAATAGTTAACTTTCACTTTATTAGCTTGGATTCTAAATATGTAATAATACATTGTGTAACACTCTTTACTTTTATGTTGGACTTTTACTATTACTCTGATAATTAATGTAAGACTGATAGACTCCTTGACTTATGATATAATGGACTTTATCATATCTGATTTGGTTATGTGTAGGGATGGCAATGGGGATCGGGGTGGGGCGGAGTCTACGATCTCCAGTCCCGACCCCGCCTCTTTCATCACATCCACATCCCCGGCCCAGCCCTGTCACTGGGGATGTATTGTGATCTCATCCCCAGTTCAAGTGGAGGCCCTAGCCCCAACTGGGGAAAAGCGAGAATTTTTTCTCCCAATCTCGATTAGAAAAATTAGAGAATTTCAACAAAAATCTCCCAATACAAAGTTGAAAATATAATATCGTTAATCTCCAAAAAAAGTAAGCATATCGTTATAAGCTTACAAAAACAAAGATAGTGATTATTCATAAAAAAAAAAAAACCAAAGAGAACGATTCATACCTGATGCACAGTATAATTGAAAAGAGGATAGAATATGATTACAACTTACAATATATTTTATGAGATAATATATTTTAGGAGATGGAGGAATCTATGGAGATAATTTGAGATTTTCCTTGATCTTCTCCAATATTTTGGGTGTCTTTTCCTTTTTGTATAGATATTTTATTATCTTTCTATTTATTGTTTTAGTCAAGACATGTGGGCCGGTCCGGGCTGAATTGGGCCGGGATACTACCCCTCCCGCCTCCAGCCCCGCCCCCGTTAGCGGGGTCAAATTTATCCCCATCCCCAACTTAAACCGGGGAATCCCTGGCCTAATTGGGTCGGGTCGGTCCAAATCCCCAATTTAACCGACTCCATTGCCATCCCTAGTTCTGTGCCTCATTGGCATATTAAGTGTTGACAGCTTATTACCCGGTTGTAGGGCGTGACACATCACGCCACACCTTTTAGTTCCAATGTACAATACTATTTTGCTGACAAACTTGCTAAATAAATGCTTCTCTTTATGCACATAACTCTTAGAAATAGACAATAAAGCTTTTATGACTTTACATAATGGAATAAAAAAAAGAGATGCGTTATATAAAACAATCAAAAGTAAAAATGTATGACTCAAAATATTTTCTTTTTAAATACATCCGCTTTTGTTTACAAAATAATCAATTTTATTATGATTTTTTTACTACATTCGTTCCAAATTAAATGTTTATGGAGTAATTTGTAATATTTGCAATTCTAATTTTAAATACACCTAATTTTTTACGGAATAATCAATTTTATTATGATTTTTTTACTACATTCGTTCCAAATTAAATGTTCATGCAGTAGTTTATAATATTTGCAATTCAAACCAACTCAATTACTAAATTATTTATTTATTTTTCCCTGAAACACTTCTTCGGATAACATGTGAGATGTGTGATGGGTAGAGAATTTGGCATGGGGTGTACTTGTTTACTTACTCATTTATACCATGTTACTAACTGTTATATGATGATATTGTTGATGTGTATGCTATCATGCTATTTATGTTATACCATGTTATGCTTTTAACTTGTTAAGCATGCTATGTGAATTTATTACTTATCATATATTGTTGGGTATTCTGTGGGGGAAGGATTGACCGAAATCAAGACAACAATGATGACTTTAACATACCGATCGCTGATTTGGGTTGTCAGGGCCCTAGGGGTAACCGTCGTCAGTATAGCGTTCATCAAGCCAGCAACAAGCTGAGGGTAAATGATAATACTGGGACTGAATTTGTACCACCACCAGTCAATCCTAATGCACCAACAGATTTTGGGGCTGCATTCAATCTCTAACACAGGTAGTGCAGACTCAACAACAGACACAACAGAATTTGGTACTACAGAACCAACATAATTAGATTTATCAAAATGTGGGACAAGTTAGGGCATCGAAGGATCTTGGTGTTAGTAGTACCCTAGGACCATGAGTATATGTTGTACATTTTTATATTTTGAGCATGCTATTTGAATAGTTAATTTTTGCTTTTCAACATCAAATATGTGATTTGATAGTAAAACTCATTAACTTATATAATTACTATTTTATTTGTCCCTAGTTTTATGAAATGTTATATACTAGAAATAAAACTAGTATGATGTTTGATTGATGATCATGTTTTTACTAATCATGTGTAATGGATACAAATCATATCATAGATACACATTGGGATACATTGTATTGGTCGTGATCCGAAAAAAGAAGTAATACTCTATGGTTCTATAAGTTATAAGCATTACTTCCTCAATATTGTTTGGGATCCGTAGATCTTATGTCTTCATCGTTTCCAGCATGAATGAAACTATGTTTTGACTCAGTCGAACGTTACTTTTAATTGAGTAATTAATACGACTGATGATCGGATGTAGTATTCTATCATGGTTTGAATGGTGAGAGACATTTTAAGGGATTTGTCACTCTCTTATTGGAGAGTGATATCCGTGGGCCCCTCGATAGGGAAGACGGTTTAAATGCATGGTTGTTCTCAAATGTATTTAATAAAATGATTATTAAATATTATTTGTTGGAACAGTCTACCTGGAGATCGAGTAGAAATGTAATTAAACTTTATAAGGGTGACAACATACATGCCTTATGCTTAAATTGGGATATCGTGAGATAAAATGATTAAATAGTGAATTGAGATTAGGTAATCGGTCCACCGATTATTCATTCACTTTGGGCAGTCACAATGCCCTGCTAATGACCACTTGTAACTTATGAATACATACTCTACTAAGTATGTTTTCATTACCAATGTGAAATGAACCTAAAGGGTCACACACATCGACGAGTTAACGAACTTCATGTCCATATTCAATGAATCTAGAATGTGTCTAAATTCATTGTATGTGGCATTTTATTTTCTGAGAATAATAAAATGTTATTATTCGAATTAGAAGAAAAATGATGGGATAATTTCGGGTTTTTGGTTTTTGCTGGGATTATATTGGGAGCTGTATGGGATAAAAACTCCCACTACCAAAAACAGTTGGGATTACGTGGGAGCTTGTTTCTGAGACAAACTCTCACGCCCTATATATTCATCTTTTGGGCGAAACCCTAGATATAGCTTTCTTAGCCGTAAAAAAACCAATTACCACGAAAAAAATTCCGCCATCCATTCTCTCTCGTTTTCTAGAACTCAGAAAAATTGAAGAGGTAGCACTCGCTGCCCCGTTTCGTCTCGTTGATACCGGTAGAGTGCAAATCTGAAAGAGACAACTTTTGATGGTTGTAGCGCAGTATTGTTGCTGAATCAAAAAACAAATCCGAAAATTGTAAGTTCTATTTCGTTCTTATTCGATTCTCATAGTATGAACGAATCTTTTCGGGGATGATTCATAGGTTATTTATGCATGATTTTGCCTATGAAAGACTAAAAAATACGAGAATGATATCATTTGATGGTACTATGACTGCTGATCAGGCTGAAGAATTGTTAGAAGAAATAGAACAGAATTTGAGAATAATGAGAGTTCCTGAAGGTGCAAAGACGATATTTTGGTTGCATCTCTTACTGGAAGAGCAACATAATGGTGGAGGGGTGTTACCCCTATCTACCAACAGAGGGACAACCCATCACTTGGGTAAAGTTTAGAAGTGCAATTCTGAATCTCCCTCAAACATTCAGAATGGAGAGGCATAATCAGTTCTTCGAGCTGAAACAAGGTAAGAATATGGCATTATCTGAGTACGCTGGTTAGTTCAATGCATTAGGAAAATATGCTGCTACAATCATTTAAGATCCTTATATGAGAACACAATAATTTATGATAAGGTTGTTGTCTAAGATCAGGAAGACTTTCGGGTAATCCTTCTACCACTTTCAGAGTGGCTTACCAAAAGAGTCTCAGTATTGATGCTTTGAATTTAAGAGGTCAGAATTGGAGAGAACGGGGAAGATGAATTTTGCTACTATGTCTCAAAGACAAGGTTCACGCCATAACTTTAATACTTCTTTGGCTCGAAAGAGATTTGCTCTCACATCGGGACATACCAACACTTTTAGGCCGATAGTAAGGACGGGGCCAATTTGGGACCCACAGGGGCACCAAGTGTCTATCAAGCTCCAGTTATATGTAATAATTGTGGCAAGAGGCATTCAGGATAATGTTATTGGGTCAAGAGAGCTTGTTTCAGATGTGGGAAGACATGTCATCTAGTTAATCAGTGTCCTACTGGTCAGACTTCAACATCGGCATCAAAGGTTGGTGATACAAGACAGAAGCCTAATGCTTGAGTTTTTGCATTAACTCAACATTAGGCGGAGATATTTCTGACGTGGTCACATGTACACTTCTAATCAACTCAGTACCTGCATTTATACTAATTGATTGTGAAGTTACCCATTCTTTTATGTCCCGTAAATTTGATAAAGTACTTAAGACATCTCCTACTTGTTGTGTGGACACTTGTAAAGTAATGGTAACTAATGCATTTTTTTTTAGAGTCTAACTTGATACATAATGGGTGTCGGGTAGAAATAGATTCTAAGGTACTAGAAGTCGACCTTATACAGTTACATGGACTTTGATTTGATTTTGGGTATGAACTGGTTGTATGCTCATCATGCCTTAGTGGATTGTCGGGAAAAGAAGATACAATTTGTGATTGGGGATTAAGAAGTTGTTAATTTCTGGGTTCAAATAAGAAGAAGAGTGGTCTAGAATGCTTGTAATCTCGACGATGAAAGCTTTTACGGCTTACGCGGTGCTGAATGATGATAAGAAGGAAGTCCAACTTGAGAACGTTCCTATTGTAAGAGAGTTCGGGGATGTCTCCGTCTCAAATTATCTGCCCACATTTATTTTTAAACGTGTCCAAATTAATTGTAAACTTTCTAAATAAATGACTCATCAATGATGTATTTTCCAATCTTACTAGAGACAGAAGAATAGAAAGAGAAGATATAGTAAGTTAAATTGAGAGTAAAACTAAATAATGTAATGTTTGATGTTCTATCATATTCTACTATAGAATTTATTGATCATACAAAATAAAAAATGAATAGATAATTTAGAACAGAATGAGTAGTTCTATTCGAATTAGTCATGCTAGGAGCGGACACCCGTATAAAAAAAAAAAGAAATCCATTTACATATGTAAGTTGAATAGGGGAGCCCCTCTCAAGTCAATAAATCCATCAAGTAGTGGTAAGGAAGGTAAATGCCATTTTTTACTGATACCAAAGTAACGTAGGCGGAGCTTCTCTTCTCTTCTTTAAGACAACGGCAGAAGGACTTTGTCCGAAACGCATCGGAAACAAAAAAAAAAACCCAAGAAATTCTCTCGTCTTCTGGGAGGAAAACGACGTCGCACGGACGCTGGCTCTCTCAGACAATTACTACCTTTCTACAGAATTACTCTGCCGTGGGGGGGAGGAGCAACTCCTGAATTCGATCGGTTGTTGTGCTCCACCACTGCCCCTCTTTTCCCAATCATCAATTTTTTCTCATCATCATCATCCATCGCTGCTTTAATTTAATTATTCGATTTCTTTTTTGTTTGGGGATTTCGGATGTGGCCGGGGATTGGTTGGGAATTTTGGGGGTGATGTGATTGTTAGATGGATCTAATAATACAAAATTGATGAAGATGGGCTTACAATCTTCTGGTGAATTTGCCTCCGGAAGATTATAATTGCTCTCTCATCTAATTGCTGAATCCCCAATCCTTCTGGTCAATTGAATTTAGATTAATTAATGGCGGATGAGGTCAGCAGCCTTAGTAGTAGTAATAATAATAATAATGAAAGAGGAGGTGAATCTCAGTTGGCTGCTGTCGAGGGCGGCTCGACATCATCAACATCACCATCATATGTGGAGGCCGAGCCCAGCCTGTGGCGTCCAACCCAGATGACGGCCTTTTGTTCTTATAAGCCGACGTTTCTCCACAACAATAATGGAGGACCAAAGCCCCAATCTTTGCGTGTAGTCGTTCGAAAACCAGTAAGTAATCCTTTTGCACCCACCCAATTTTTCCTAATTACGATTTTGTTAATTTCCTGTTGAGCTGGAGAGATTGGAAAGGCTGACTTAGGTTAGCCTGTGCTAGACCGGGTTCCACAATACCAGTTTTAAGTTAATTGGAACAAGTAATGAAGGATAATTTGCTATGAGAATAATTAAGGAGATGTTAGATTGAAACATTCTGCAATTACTTGTGTTTATTATTACACAGTGGATATGATCCCAGTCCTACATTATCTTTTTGTGTCCAAAAATTGAGAGGAGAAAAGAAAAATAATCTGATAATTGAGTTACAATTTTGAAATTTTGATAAGTAGCAACTTTCACCTACTCAAAATGCAAACTTTGCTTCGTTTATGTAGAGAATAGTCTCGGATATCCTTTTTATTTATTGGCATTTGTATTTCCACATGGATGTGCGTTTGCGTATTTCATTATCAGATACTTTTTTCTTAGAAATGTTTATTTGGCCTATTAGCTTGTAGAGCTGCTTGCATGTATTGTTGGCATACTTTCAAGGATAAGATCAAGTATAACCTGGCTACTTTGAAATTTGCAGTTGGTGGGAAGATTAACGAAAGACCTCGTGGAGACATACCAGTTATGCAACCCTAAATTTCAATACTCAGAAACAATAAACCCGAAGAGGTTTCTCACGACCCCGTCTATTGGAGTTCTCAATGATGGCAACGACAATGCAAATTCAGACTTGATTCTCAGTGTTAATTGTGCTTTGGTTAATTTGGACAACCAAAGGAGGTTCGAATTTGCAACTATCTCTTTCTTGGATTTTAATTTTGACATATTTATTGTGGGTTTCATATTCTTTTCACAATAACATTTGACGTTAAATGACTATAGGCATCTGTAACTAATGGGTAAGACAGTTAAGTGAAGTGTCAATAGGATGTCCTGGAATTGGATTGTCTAATTACTTGGGACTAAGGCTTGGTTGCTATTCTTCTGGAACTGAATACAATGTTCATTTTGGATGACGAGAAGTCGGTATTTCCTAATACAATTATAGAATTCATGTTAGCAAGTAGAAATTTAGGGAAACGTGCCTGGTTTGCAAACTTTTTATATAATTGGTAAAAAAAGAATAACAAGGACCCTGAAGATCAATCCACGCATATAATGTAACTTTGGAACAGAGTTGCTTTTCTTTCATCTCAGGATGAGAGGATCCCACAAAGAGAGTAAAAACAACTACACGTTCAGATGCTAGTACAGAATCCAACCCCAAGTCAACAGCCCCTTCTGATAAATGGAGAGGGTAGGTTATAGGCATATTTATTATATGTCAAATAAAACACTAGTGTTAATAATAATATAATTGATCAGGAGAGTTTGTAATAATATAAAAATGCTTCAAAAGATAAACGTGATTAAGATAGGTGCATCTGAGGTTGGAAATATGAAATATCTGGATTTAGTTCTTGATTGAGTATCCATGGGGTAATCAGGTCCGGTTCGAGATACTATAGTTATAGTTTAATTTGGGTCTGGATTGGCCTATTCCCACCAGATATGGCCTGTATATAGGCCACAATCATTATAGATCCCAAATACTGTAGGAGCATGTAAAGGTGTTTGTTTGGAAAGATGCTGGAAGTTCTTCGGATGTCGTATGCCTTGGTGATTTGAGCAAATGTTGTGAATCTTTCTCAGCTAATATCACACATCAAAGTTGGTGATAAACAGTAATGTAGTTATGTTCTTGCTTTGTTTCCTTCAGGTACATTGTTAAAGATATTCTTGGACATGGGACATTTGGCCAGGTTGCCAAGTGCTGGGTTGCAGAAACAAATAGTTTTGTGGCTGTCAAGATAATTAAAAATCAACCAGCTTACTATCAACAGGCATTGGTTGAAGTTTCTATATTGACGACTGTAAACTACTCCTTGGGCTTTGTTTTTACAATTCACGTTACTATTGGGGAATAATCTTTATAGATTCAGTATTTTTATGTTTCTCTCTCTCCCAGTTAAATAAGAAGTTCGACCCTGAGGATAAGCACCATATTGTCCGTATCTATGATTACTTCGTGTATCAGCGGCATCTGTGCATTTCTTTTGAACTCCTGGACACCAACCTGTAAGTTCCAGGAAAAGAAAAAATATAACAGTTTAATGCAATAATATTGAAATTTTATGGCTTGAACTATTGGATGAATGCTATTGTTTTCTTTTAGGTATGAGCTTATAAAGTTAAACCATTTTAGAGGATTGTCATTAAGCATTGTCCAGTTGTTCTCCAAGCAGGTATTGCACTTAAATTCCATTGAACCCAATTGATTAATCTTTCACAGCACTTCATTTGTCAAGATTTGTTAGTATGACACAGGCTAAGCATGGTTCTCTCCTTCAATTTTCAGATTCTACGAGGTTTAGCTTTAATGAAAGATGCTGGTATAATTCACTGCGATTTGAAGCCAGAGAACATTCTTTTATGCACGAGGTGTGTGCTCTTTCAATTACTGTTCTCTACTTATTATGTTTTCTATTTGCATATTTTCCCCCTGTTATATGGACTTTTACCTTAAAATTGACAGTGTAAAGCCAGCAGAAATAAAAATTATAGACTTCGGGTCAGCATGCATGGAAGATCGCACTGTTTACTCTTATATTCAGGTTTTCTTCTTCAAATTCTTACTAAGCTTAATTGTTTATCTCCATAAGGATATAGTTTGAAGTCTTTCAACTTTGTCCACAGAGTCGCTACTACAGGTCACCCGAAGTTCTTCTTGGTTATCAGTATCCTTTGATGTTATGTCTCTAGTTACTTCTCATCCTTTTCTCTTTAAGTCTCTGAAGTTTTTGGCATAGAACAATTTGATCTGGCTGATTTTTGATCTCTATGCAATTCCTTTTATCTTGAGGAATCCTTCCTATGAAGAACTTGTAATTTATTTTTTTTTGGTTGAATTTGACTTATGGAATCAGTATGAGATATAGTCGTTTTGGTTGGTTTTTTGTTGGAACTAAATTCCGTGGTCTTTGATGTGCTCTTCAAATAGCAGTCCATCTTGCTCTTTGATTTGGAACATGAATTTCTGCTACCTAATTCAAGCATATGAGGGTTCTATTGAAGGCCTTCACAAGAAGTTATTTTTTCATATACCTGAGGAATTTAGAAATTTTCAACTAGGAAAATTTATGATATGTAATTATATAACATGATCATGTGCTCCCGAATGTTTGTTTTAGTTCCTATGGTCCTGTTTCCAGTCAGCATAATTTTTGCAACTAAACTGTTCTCACAATTGCCTGCTTCCTTTCACTGTGAGCTCTTCTTCACTATCTTGGCCATCAATGCCCGTAGTATTTCATTTATAAATCAACTTTTGTTCTCCTAAACTAACCATGTTGGTTCCCTAACATCTATCCCTGCAATGGGGAGGATTTTGAGTCTTGCTTGGGGAATTGTTTCTTCAGAAGTTTGAATGCTTTTTTTACAACTTGAAGTTAAGAAGAATGCAGTAAGTGCTTATAAAAATTAAAAGAGCAGTAAATGTTTATGTATCCAGTACAGCAACCTGTAGATGTTTGCATTAGTTGTTTGAGATGCCCAAAGGGGTTGCAAGTGTGTCCTGTAGATGTTTGCATTAGTTGTTTCAGATTCCCAAAGGGTTTGCAAGTGTGTCTATGCTCTGATATAACTCCCACTTCCTAACAGTGGTTCACAAATATGTTTTACGTAACAAATTTGAGAGAAAACGAATTGTTTTGCTTTGGTTTGCACCTTAATAATCCTCCAGGTATTCAACTGGCATTGATATGTGGTCATTTGGATGCATAGTTGCCGAATTGTTTCTTGGGCTTCCCCTGTTTCCAGGTGCTTCAGAATTTGATCTCTTAAGAAGGATGATCAAAATACTCGGGTATGTTGTTATACGTAGTCTTTGAAATTATGGACATCCATCATTCATAGGCATCTTTTTGTTTGCTTTGGTTTACTTGAAAGTTGCTGAAAAAAGCCTGTTTGGAACATGCTAAAGGTTGTTTCATCTTCAAAAGCTTTGACCAGTAGATGCCATTCCATAAAAGAGTCTCCATGGAACTCCTCTTAGTGAAAAGTAGAAAGAAAAAAAGGAGTCAGTTATGTTCTAATTATGTAGATGTCAACAATATGCAGGGGACAACCTCCAGATTATATATTGAATGAGGCCAAGAACACTGGCAAGTTCTTCAAATTTGTAGGAAGTGTGAGTCATGAAGAGAGTGATTCAAATCCTACAAGTAGACATAGTGCGTATCAGGCATTAACTGAAGAAGAATATGAAGCTGTAAGTATTTCTCTTAAGGTCTTTGTAGCATCGTTCATTGCCTCTGATGTTGTATTTCTGAAGACAGAAGCCTGATTCCAAAATTTTACTAGTTCGTATTATCTACGTCCTGCTCTTTTAAATTTTTGTGACTACATCATCTTCTTTCTTATTTACACATGCACTTATTTTCTAATTTTCCATATTTGTTTGCTTTTTTCAGAGGGAGTTAAAGAAACCGGTGGTTGGAAAAGAGTACTTTAACCATATGAACCTTGAAGCAGTTGTTTCCAAGTACCCTTACAGGAAGAATTTACCGGAAGAAGATATTCTCAAAGGTGAACTCTTCTATTATTCTCATGAAGGAGTAACTGAAATGTGTTGATTTTATCCTTGAAGCGGTTCAAAGTATAATGTGTTTTATGATGGATTGACTACAGAAAGTCAAATACGATTGGCCTTGATTGATTTTTTGAAGGGGCTTGTGGAGTTTGATCCAGCAAAGCGGTGGTCACCTCTACAGGTATTTGGACATGTCCCCATTATAAGAATGTATTTAGGTTCATGAGGAATTTCTTGCATACTCAGATCTTAGAAAGAATAGACGAATCCCTTGTTTACTTGAAGTTAAATGCTGTACCATAGCATTTTTTAACATTTTATGTATTATCTGTTTCTTTACATGCACATAAATTCATCTAGGAATTGCAAGTGTCGATCCTTGGGCTTATATATAAAACGTGAAGTGCTTTTCATGTAATGGTTGTTCAGGCTCACTGATGCACCAAACTTGTTTAGGAATTGAAAGTGGTAAGAGGTTGGATATAGATATGTAAGCAGAGGCACATGCCAAATTTAAGTAAAATCAGGATTTCCACCCTCAAGGAAATTAAATAAAATAAGAAAAAATTAATGGGGGTTTAGGATTCTGTTGATGCTAATAGTTTTCAAAATGGTAGCAAAACAGACGCGGAAAATTATTCAGTTATGAACATAAAGAGATGGCGGTAAATAACCTTTTCCATATAAATCTTTCAATACAATCCACTTTGTAAACAAAACAGTATCCTTTGCAGGCTGAGTTTTAATCTTTTTACTGTTTGACAAGGGATAATAATTACCATATTTTCAAAAGGACAAACTGTACTTTAAGTCAGATCCGGCTTTATCATGATTATTGACCTCAAGTTTTCTTCAGTTTTTACTCTTATTCTCTCCTGCTGCCGAACACACCACTGTGTATGATTTTTATTAAGCTTTAATGTTTTGTGCTCCAGGCATCAAAGCATCCTTTTGTGACAGGGGAGCCTTTCATATGTCCCTATAAGCCTGCACCGGAGACCCCTCGTATGGTGAGTAGTCTTTTCATACTCTTTCGGCCTTGCTTTTACTTAAAGGCCGGAACTACTTTGTAGAAAAAATTGGGCATGTGTTCATATTTTCTTGGGTTTCTCTTCCATGGGGTTTCCCTACATGTTCGGAACTTTATTTTGTTGAAAGTTTCCAGTGCATTAGGTACCTCTCTGTTAGTGACTTTTCTTGAGAATAAAAAATGGTTTTGCATTTTTTGGTATCATCAATGAAGATAAAATTTTGAGCACAGCCGTTTCCATATGACCTTCAATATTTCCTCGAATGCAACTGTATTTGCAAGGATATTGTCATTCTTTCATTCTTCAGTCATCGATATTTTTTCTTCCTCTTCACTGTATTTCTGCATTTGGCAGTGAAGCAATTGACTTCTTTTCATAATAGTTTTCACATTTTCTGCAGCCTGTTTCTCAAAATGTGAAGGTGGATCATCATCCCGCTGGAGGCCATTGGTTTGCTGCGGGTCTTTCACCTAATGTGAGTAAGTTCATTATGTAATATTTCAATCCAGAGATCTTATGGCTTTGAGATGAGTTTCTTAGTGGAAATTTGATGTCACGTCTTTGATTTCATTAAATTATGTTATTTGGACATGCAGGTTTCTGGTAGGAACCGAGTTGCATTGCAGAACAGTCCACATTATCAAGTTCTACCTTATGCACATGCTGGTAGTTATGGTAGTTTTGGAAGCTTTGGCAGTTACAATGATGGTGCTGGGCTTGGAAGCAGCTATGGGAGCTACGGTGATAACAATAATCTGCTTGCATTTTATTCGCCTGTTGGTCCATCTGGAATGAATTTTTACCCACAAACTGGGCCCTCGGTTCGTGGAACAAGTCCAGACACAAGGAGAATCATGCATCTGCCTCATGGGAATGGGCTTGGTGTCAGTCCAGGTAATTTTATGGCAACGTCCCTTGGAACTAGTCCTTCACAGTTTATTCCTCTTAGCTCATATGGTCAGATGCCATCTGGTTCTCCGGGACATTATGGTCCTCCTTCTCCTGTAAGAGGCAACTGCCATGGATCACCTTTGGGAAAAGTGGCAGCTGCCAGCCAGTACCACCAAAGAAAGAGCTGGGGGTATCCTGGAAGTGCTCAATCCCAGGAAATGTTGCCGTCTTCTCACTGGCAGGGGCAGCTGGCTGAAGGTATCTTCTGTAGCCAGGCTGAAGGAAACCCAACTTCGTTGGCTAGTTCCTTATTGCATCTGCAGCCCAATACCAGTGCGACAGCTCGAAGGCAGCAGCAAGGAGCCAGCAATACAAATGCTGGTCACTCCTCAGCCCATAATCTTGGGAGTTCATCAAAATTTGGTTGTCATCCTAAAGTGAGGGGCCATGACAAACCCGAGGCAAGCAACTTATTGCCCGACCCTGGAGATTGGGATCCCAACTATAGGTATGAAGAGTGAACGTGTAATTTCATAATTTAGTCAACTCCGTTTTGGTTATGAGCTGTTTTTGATAATTTGAAATGTTGTTAAATTATCCAACATATAGCCGAAGTAGTCAATTTCATCTTCCTGATATCGACTTACTTAATTCATAATCACTGATGATGAAGCAAATTTTATCGTGATCAAAACAAGAGGCTATATTGAATTCAGTACAATTTTTAATTTCATTTGGAGTTTCTTTATATAACTACCTAGATCTGTCATATGGTTTTTCTTCAGTGAGGAATTGTTTCTTCAAGAGGATAACTCAGAGGTCAGCAGCATGAGTTCTGAGTTCATCAGGAGTATGCAACTTGGGCAGCCTATAGTTTCTTCAGATCCATTGGTTGGAGGAAGGAGATTCAACCGTGTCTCAAATGCAAGTTCAAGCAACTCAACCCAAAGGTGGGTTATTTATTCCATAGCTTGTGCATCCTGAAAAGCACCTTAGGCTCTCTGATTTACTCTTTAATAATTGTCTATGCACATTGCACACCAAGTAATATGCTATCTTTCTCATATAGAATTACGTGTTTTTTTTTGTCATAGAGGAATTCAGCATGTTGTCATTTGTTCTGAGGATACTATGTCTTTGAACTTCTCTTTAGCTGGTTATGCTAAATTAATCAAATAACCAGTGGATTCCTATGAAATGTTCAGTGCTAAAACTGTCAGAACCTATTGCAGATGGGGTGGAGGATCTTCGCTTGGAGAAGCAGGTGTTACTAATTCAGCTCATGATCCGCGTGTGGGTTATGTACACTCAGTTACAAATACACCCTACTTTATGCCTCACTTTGCACAAAGTTCTCCAAGCCGTTTAGGCCAGCAGCCTGTTCAGCGATTTAATCACGGGAAAGCAACAACGACTACTCCTGGGGCTGAGTGGAATCCTGCTTTGGTCCAGCCGCCCCCTCTTTCCAGCTTTAATTCTGGGGGTCCTCATTCTCCAGGAGGGATTGGCATGCCATGGGGTAATAACCAAGTACACAATCTTTTTAGCTCCTTGTGATTTACACATGCTCTTATTTCTTTTTTTTTTTTCTTCTTTTTTCCTCCCAAATATGGGATTACTCATCTCCCTCTTTTTGAGTTCAAGCGAGAAGACTAATCAAAGGTATAGTCGTTCGTTTGCTACCTTGAACTAATTATATGCAATGAATGTCATTCCATTGTAGGTCGTAGGAGCAGCCACCACCCAGTCGGCAATATTCCACCCAGTTACCGAGGAAGAAAAGACTATGGAAGAATTGCTTAGAACATTTGGAAGTGGAGAACGATTATTGTATCACCTGCATTTTCATGTTCATGCAACAAAGCGTCTGCTAGACAACACAAAAAGTTGTGCTCTACTGGTTTTATAATTGTGCTTCAATTATCTGCTTCTTTGAAGGGCGTTTCTTCTGATAACATATAGTCCTTGGCTTCTTTCAAAAAAATATGCATATGATAATTTGCCTTACCAAGCAAAGACTTGCTTGAAACCATCCTGCTCTGTTTCTTCTAGTAATTTGATATTTGTTTTGGATAAGAAAAGAGAATTTGATGGCAACTTGCCTCACATTTTTGCAAACTCAAATTGAATTTGAGTGGTGAGTTTTCATTTGAACAGCCAGCCTTTCTCGGTCTCTGTCTTAAATTAATTTCAAACTAAAACTATAAATCCCGTCTAAGGTACATTTTTTTAGTTTTTGAAGAGTTAATTCAAAGATAGGTTAAATTTGAATTTGGGTTTCAAATTAGACTAAAATCAGATCATGTATAATCAATATAATGCAAGTACTTTTAATAAAAATATTTCAATTTGGAACACTTAAAAATAGAAACAAATAAACAGTAGGACCCACACTCGTGGATATTTCCTCACTTGTGTACGTACAGTCCGGCTCCTATGCGGAATAGGGATTGTTCCGCATGTGGATGAAATTTTGAACGGTTCAGATCTGAAGAAAGAAAAGTTGCGGCTGGACTTAAAATATTTTTAAAAAAAAATTTCTCTCTCTAGATCTGAACCGTTAAAAAATCTCATCCGACGGATGGTAGCTTGTACTGCACATGCAGAATAAAAAGCTGTCCCACATATGAGCCGGGAGCGTGTACTAATGGCGTGTGTGATTGTCTGTATACTACACATGTAATTTCGTCACTCCACTTATTATCCTCAACAAAACACTCTCATCTAATCTGTTTCCTTTATTTTTTATCGAGAACTGAATCTAGAAAGGTCCGCCCCGCCAGTTGGACGGAAGAAGCATCATCGAACTATCAAGTTTGAACATATTTGTAATGTATAAGGTTTGGACAATTCTTCATTCTTTCTTTAGGTAAATGAAGAATTTTTCAAAAATTTCAATTTCAACGAATATTTGAACGAAAAAATTTGAATTTAAAATTCTCCCGCCAATATTTTAGGTGAAAATTTGTATTTTTTTACCAATTTTGAGACCAAACCCAAATCTAACATTCTCCAAGTAGAGCCATAGATTATTCTGCGTGAAAACGGAATGAGTCGTTGGGAAAGAAGAGTAATATCTGCTCCAGCCAATGGCCATCTAACGAAAAAAGAAAATTGATTTTATTTCTCTAATTTCAGTTGCAACAACCATAACCACTACTTTTTGGAGTTGTTTTTTTAAATTCATTTCTCTTAGTTTGATGTGTCCAGACAAATTGAGTTTGTGGTTCAGAGCGAGAGCGAGAGCTCGACCTTGTTAGCTCCTTCATCTAATTAATGGTACTTTAATAATGGCCACTGCCAAAGCCTTTCTCAATCTCAGCTCCTCCTCCTGTTATTCTGATCACCATATCTCTAATCATGATCATCAGAAGAAGCCCCCAACCACCAAGAATTTAATAATTAATTCTTCCAACTTTACTACTACCCCGACAAGTTTTATAATCTCCTCCCCCAATCCAAACAAAAACCATTCCCTAAACCTCAATAATGCTCTGAAGGAGGAGGGCTCTGGTTTCTACCATCTACTAGAAGATGAAGAACAAGCTCTCCTGTTTCTTCACAAGTCAATGCTTGAGAAACACTGGAATCTTTCCCTTCCAATTTCTGCAATAACTTGTTCTGCCACATCTGCTCGTCGCCGCAGAATAGACCGCCGCCGACAAACAACAGGGTGTAACAATCGTTTAAAGGGCGGCGGCGGTGGCGGCTATGTGAAGGGTGTAATAACTGATGAATTGCTTTCCCATGCTCAAGTTGTGTACTTGTCCAATATAATCAAACAAGGTCTTCGTTTCCAACGCCACAAGGACAGGTATTTACTTCCCATCCTATATAGCGTAGTGCTAGGTAGTTAGAATATAAACAATCAATTGTTTATAATTGGCTATAATTGACTATAATTTGGGATAAAATTATAAAATAAGTTGAAATCCTATATAAAAACAGGGGTTAAGAGTATTTTATAACCTATTACAACATAAATGTGAAAGAATTTAACTTATTCTTTGAAAAAACAGGGGTCAATAGTATTTTATAACCAATAGCCTTGAGACATTAATCATTTCCCATATATATATATATTGAATGTGTTTTACAAATGGTTCAAAGTTTCGGCTGATTCCGAGTTGACTCGGCTGAATTATGTGTGTATTAGTGGTTTATGAGATTAAAAAAAAAAACCACTATCACAACTGTTTCAAAAAAATTGTCAAATCTATTCCAACTTGGCGAGTCCATACAAGTTAATTCATCTCAGTTTTTTTTGGATGTAACAAGAATACAAATATGTAAATAATTGCAATAATAGATATAAAAAGAAAGTGACAATCAACCCTACTCACGGTAATATTGATAACCGATTTCCATCATCATTTTTAATTATATTATTTTACATAAGTAGAACTTTTTATTTTTATTTTTCTATTAATCGAACTGTTTATTCTGTTAATATATAGTTGTTACGTCGAATATTATTGTTTACCCCTATAAATGATACCATTATATTTCTTATATTTTTCTTTATTATTACAAATTTTTCCATAATTTTTTGAATACTTAGTACCAAAAAATTGCGTATTGCCCGATACGCGACCAAGTTGCCGAGTCGTTTCTGGAACTGGTAGTAGTCTCCAAGTCGGCGACCGATACCACGACTTGGTTTTACATAGTATTTATGTATGTACGATGAAATTTTTCACAGGCTGAAGGAAAGGCTTGGATGTGAACCTACAGAGGAGCAACTCGCGATTTCCTTACAGATTAGTCGTGCTGAATTACAATCAAAGCTTATAGAGTGCTCTTTGGCAAGGGAAAAGCTGGCTATGAGTAATGTAAGGCTTGTCTTGTCTATTGCACAAAGATATGATAACATGGGTGCTCAAATGGCTGACCTTATCCAGGTGAGAATGATCATCTTTTGCTCAAAAAACTTTGATTTCGTTCTGAAGACTTTCGTAAAGAGTTTAGTAACATTGTTTCCTGATCATCGTCATCATCATCTAGGGCGGTCTCATTGGACTACTCAGAGGAATTGAGAAATTTGATCCTTCAAAGGGCTACAAAATCTCGACTTACGTCTATTGGTGGATCCGACAGGTACGCCAAATATTTCCTTTTGAACTGGTATCTATGTATAATTTTTAGTTCGTTATTGAAGCCTTTAAAAGTTATCGAAGCCATTAACGTGTGCTCAGGGTGTGTCAAGAGCTTTAGTTGAGAACTCGAGAACAATAAGATTGCCTACACACCTCCACGAGAGACTGAGTCTGATCCGAAATGCTAAGATCAAGCTGAAAGAGCAAGGAATAACTCCCTCAATTGATGTAAGTTCAACATTATCCATGCTTTGTATAGAATTTCTTATTCTTACTTAACTTGCATTTGCATTGTGCTTCAGAGGATTGCTGAATGTCTTAACATGTCCCAAAAGAAAGTCAGAAACGCGACTGAGGTATAAAAGATCTCGAGAAATTCTGTATTCCTTTGTGAATATATATATGTTAGTTTACTGTTTTTATTCAAGTATAAATCTTACAGGCAATCAGCAAGGTGATCTCACTTGATCGTCAGGCGTTTCCATCATTAAATGGTCTTCCTGGAGAGACACTACACAGTGTAAGCCCCAATCCTCAGCCCGAACACAAACACACACATGAGGAACTCATTCTTATTCATAATCATCTCTCTGCTGCAGTACGTCGCAGATAATCGCCTAGAGAACAATCCATGGCATAGAGTTGATGAAACGGCGCTCAAGGTAAATGTACAAAAATTTATATGATACATAATCACTAGAAACGCCGTCAATAATATTTCTGATTTGGTTTGCAGGATGAAGTGAACAAGCTCATTGATTCAACATTAAGGGAACGGGAGAGGGATATAATCCGTCTCTACTATGGTTTCGACAAAGAATGTCTTACTTGGGAAGACATAAGTAAACAGTGAGAACCACAATCCTAATTCCCGTTAATATTTTCCATGGTAAAAGGGTGCTAACATTTGTTTTCCGCGGTGATTAAGGCGTGCGCGATTTTTAATGTTTCAGGATAGGCTTGTCGAGGGAAAGAGTGAGGCAGGTCGGACTCGTTGCGCTTGAGAAATTAAAACATGCTGCTAGGAAAAGGAAACTGGAGGCAATGGTAGTCATCAAACATTAAATTTTCAGAATTATTTTTTTTGTCAGTGGCAGATATAATATTGTTGTGTACATATATATAAACAGAGAAAGGTTGCATTTTCAATTTTATTCAAGTTTAGGAGTTATACAGATACCAAAAGTTTATCGATATATGGTCTCTCCATCTTTGAGACTAAGATAAGCTAGAGATCGGAATAAATACATCACTTTTTCCCCCTTCTGTTTCTGTATGTATTACTATAATTTTGAAACAGTTTCACTTACAATAGTGAGAGTAAATTAATCCTTGGCAGAAGAATGAGACTTTTTTTTTTTTTTTTTTACTTTCCCTTTGACTACTTATTTTACATTTTCAATCAAAGAACGTAAATTGAATAGAATTTGGTTTGAAGTTAAATTACACAAAATACGTAAAAGCTTAGGTTGTTTATTAAGATAATAACGATTTTCACGAGTAGAAATTTTGAATTTAGATTAGAGTTGAACCCAATCAAATGTCCTCCCTCAATAAACTCATTCTCCGCAAGCTAAAGGCTGAATGTGGTCCAATAATCGCCCTTCAAATCGGGCATCGTTCCTCCATATTCATAGGGTGTCGCACCCTCGCTTACAAAGCAGGGACGAAGACAGGGGCGGGGAACAGTCGCTCCCGAAATTTTTAAAAATACTATTAGGTATACTAAATTTTATATGTAGTTTGAAATATTTTATCAGTTTCGCCTCTAAATTTTTTTTCTTTTCTTTTTTTATATGTAGTTCGATATACTGTTGCAGTTTTGCCCCCTAACGCCAAATTACTAGCTTCATCCCTGTTAGAGAGCCCTTGTTCAGGATGGCACCATCTTTTCTGACCGTCCAAATTTCTCTCCTACCACGAAAATCTACAAGAGCTGCCAGCGTAGCGTAATGCAAGTGTTAGCTGTGACAATTGGTGATTTCGGCACTAATTTAATGTTAGTTTAATAATTTTTTATTTTAGGATATTGGAAGGATAAATTAGCACTTCTGATTGTTGAAAGAATTTATATAGATTTTAATTATAGGGACGCAAGAATCGGAATAGTTAAGTTAAATAATATTATTAAAAGTCAAAGGTAAAATGGTCACCTGACCGTCTCTTAAAAAAGATAAAAAATTAAAAATGGATTATCTAAGTGAACCGTTACCGTCAAGTATAAATTTCTCCGAACGGAGACAAATGTTCCAATGCAAATTTTTTAGAGAAGGGAGTGATGATAATGGTGGTGAAGATGAAGATGTCTATGGTTGGAATTGAGAAGAAGGGTTGAGAAAGATGAAGTTTGAGGAGAAGAAGGTTTGAAGAAGATGATGAAAATACATTGTGAACTTTCCCAAAATGTCCCTGGGAATAGAGACAAAGAATTGAACCCGTTAGCATACGTCATTAACATTTGACGATTTTTGTGGCTTTTATTGACAGAAGGATGATTTTGGCTGAACGTAAATATTTTGGGGATGAAAAAAGTTAAAATTTTTTGAAAAAGGATGAAAGTGGCAGTCCATTAATACGTTGATGACCAAAGTGGCTATTAATTCCATTTCCAGTAGACATTTCCTTTCTTATTTTGTTCTTCCTTCTTTCTATCTTTGATTCTTCCTTCCTTTGGTACTTTGATCATTTGTGCAACTTGTGCCAAGCTTCCTTTCTCTTTGATCTTCATGTCATCTTGTATTACTTTCTTGCAGTTCAACATATATTTTTCTAGCTTGGATCTTGGATTGTGTTGGAGAATTAATTATTAAGTGGACTTATTTGGTCAAATTTAATTGTGTGTTCCACCGTTTAGTTTTAAAGTGTTTGGATTCATCGCGTAGTGGGTTGCACAAGCTTCGCGATGATATATAACACGTGAGGAAACTAATTCTCGGTGTGAATGATAAATTTGGTTAAAGTGGAGAGTTTGTTAATGGAGGTGTGATGTTATCCCACATCGATTGTGAGAATCGATTAAAACTAGTTTATAAGCACTAGCTAGACTAGTGATCTTAAACAAGTGGGTAAGGGGGTGCCCCTCGTCCGTTCGTCGCGTCGCGTTGCGCGTGTCCCTGCCGGGTAGGCTGTAATATCTTTTTGGACAAAATTACCGTAATAGTTCCTAAAGTATTGAGTAAATGCAAATGAGTCACATATCTTTTGTGTAATTACATAATGGCCCTTCCACGATTTCTCTAGCAGTTTTGAGAACTTCCACATTACCCCACTACGGGAAGTGGGAGTTACCCACGTTCTCCACTACGAGGTGAGGGAGTAAGGGCTACCTTGCAGTTTCCGACTCGCTATAAAATACAGTCTCCCCTCTCATAATTCTTTGCTACAAAAATAATTCCCCCTTCTTCATTTCTGCACTGCATAATAGTTAAGAGAGTTCTACACAGAAAAAAAGTTCGAAAGTTCTGCTTCTAAACTTCTGGTAAGCAGAGTGATTGGGCGTTGTACCTTAGGAACTCGTTGCTCTTGTAGGCCTGAAGCAAATAGAGTTTAAGGGCAATTGGTTTACTACTGCCTCGTCCAGGATTAAATTCGAATTTATTTCTGTTTATATTTTGGTTCTATTTAATTTCATATTCAGTAATAGGAGAACTAACAATATATTTTCTAGATCTTAACACTAAATTGTGGCAGTTTTGCAGTTCAACATATATTTTTCTAGCTTGGATCTTGGATTGTATATGTTCTACTGTAACTGATGTTTTATATGTAGCATGTAGTATGTAGATTTATCTTCCTATTTGGTTCCAAAAGTTTTTTCCAAACATTTCTAAGCCGACGAGGTAATACTTCTTGTCAAGTATTTAACTCATAGTTTTAAATGAAAAGATTCCTCTTCTCTAAAAGTTTTTCAGACTTAAAAATCATTATTTTCATAATAATGGTATATTCTCGTATAATAAGTATATTAATTTATTATAGACTAGCCAACATTCTATTATTATTATTATTATTATTTGGAAAAAAACATTACTTGCACTTACATTCTAAGCATTGTCTGATAGCAGTGACGGTTAATAGGGGGTGCGAGATGAGCGACCGCACAGGGTCCCTAAAAATCCGGAGCTCCAATTTTTTTTTGTTTATATATATATATATATATATATATATATATATATAGCGAAAAATCCGGGGCCCAAAATTTTTTTTTAGATTATATAGGGCCTTAATTTAAAATTTGGCACAGAGCCCCGAAAATGTTTGAGCCGTCCCTAATAGACATGGTAATAAAAAAGGATATTTTGTCTTCTTCTTGAATTTTTACATTTGCTTTTTGGTTATATATTTTGTGAATCAATTTTAATCAAAATGTACATGTGCACCATAAATTGGTAAAGTTAATTAAGCAAAAGTTAATTGGCCATTGGAATTATTGAAAATGATTTCAAGTGTTTTGAATCAAGTCATCATCAAATGCTTGAAGAACTCACATATTTGTTGACTTTAGATGATTTTAGGTACAATTTCTGACACATTTAATAGACATTAAAAACGTCTAAAGACACATCATTTATTGGATTATGAAAGAATTCCAGAATAGTCTTACTCCAAATTATCCATAAATTTTCATTTGTGCTTTTTTTTTTTTTTTTTTTTTAAGTCCAACTGGGTGTATATCCAAGAGGGGAGAGAGTAGCACCTCATAAGAGGATGAAGAGATAATCCTAGAAAGGGAGACAATTTAAAGCATATCCCATGCGCGAGAAGGGTATCGAACCCACGATCTCAAGGTCGTGAGCAAACCGTCGCCCCACTAAACTAAGGACTTTGTGATAATTTTCATTTGTGCTTGTCATATTTATCTGCACACAAACACAAATAAATATGAATAAGCTTCCTCTTCAAGAATTTCTAAGTTAATACATTCACTTATCAACTATTTTACCCAAATATCCGGTGCGAACTTTGAAGCTGCAGGTTCATCACATCCCCCCACAAGCATGGATTTCCACCCACTTCAACAAACTCTACTTCTTGGTTAGTACTCCCTCCGTCCCAAATTATATGTCCATTTTGACAAATGCACGAGTATTAAGGATTTGGTGATTTTCATGGTAAAATATAGATAAAAGTCTAAAATACCCCTCATTAATCCCATTTAAAATTCATGTCTTTCTCTCTCTTTTTGCTCTCACATAACATCCAACTATCTCTTAAATATGTATTGAAAAGTGATAATTTAAATTAACTAAGAGCATTCAATGAGGAGTTGGAAGAAGGGTAAACTTGGAAAAATTGTCATTAATACATACTTTATTTAGAATGTAGACAGTTAATTTGGGACAAACAAAAATAGAAATGTGAACAATTAATTTGGGACGGATGGAGTATTATTATATGATCATGATTTATGTCATTGACGGATATTTTGCATAACATTTCAGGTTCTGAATTATAGCTCCTGAGTTTTGCGTTTACTTTTTTCACATTATATATAATCAATGGTGGATTTAAAGGAGCATGAGAGAGAAGTCACACCCTCAATATTTTCTAAAATGTCACATATAGATACAAAGATATATCTCGCCTTTTTTCTCCTAATTTTTTTTTTATATTACCCCAATATAAGATTTCTGAATCCGCCATTGTACATATGATCATGATTCATGCGTGAAGCAAGTTCTCATATATTTTGTTGGAACTAACTATATGATGTTTCAGTTGGTACAAGCAAAGGCAAAATACTATTGGGAGATGTTAATAGTGGAAGAGTATTGTTTCAGAAAAACATTGTGGTTGAAAATTCAGATTCTAAAGAAGTTTTGGTATGTACCCATTTTAACCTTTATACCCCACATTAAGATTTCTTTGAACTCTATTAGAAGATAATAAAAATTATTATTATTAGAAGATAATTTATTGGTATTAATTATTATTATTTTTGGAATTTTGTGTAGATTACAATCAAATTAATAAAAATATTGTTAATACCAATATGATTTGGTCCAAATGGAAGTAAGTTGGTGTTTCTTAAATAAAGTTTCAAATTTGAACCTTATAAATGGAAAAACTCTATTGAGAGCTCTACTCTAATAGATGTCTGATCATATAAGCATACCGAATTAGGATTGCTAAATGGACACCGACATGGGTTGACTTTTAAATCTTTGAAAAAATCTAATCTTTGTCCTAGTTGGTTCCGACTTTTGGGAGACAATACCAAACTAATTTTCGCTTACACCGGGTCGGCCATAAAGGGGTAAAATGCTTATCAAAGTGGCGACTCTATACGTGAATGATGATCGATCCCTCAACCTCTCTCTTAATGAACGAAACTGCCGAACCAGCTACACTAACCGTCAGCTAAAAATATTTTGGACACCAATTAAAAAAAATGAAGTTTATATATATTATCTTAAAAAACATTTTATGTTGGACTATTTGATAAGGGTTTATGACTTCTTTTTTCATTGGGCTTTTAATTGGGACCAAGTTATACTTGATGAATCCAGAGACTATTGAATGATGGCGTTCATTTCCTTTTATTTTGACCCTTCAATAATTCAAAAATATCCCCCAAGTCCCTACAAGGATCAAATTTTCATAATGTCACCCAACTTGACTGGCTAAATCGCGTTGAAAACCCCCAGTTGGAAGAAATCAGCTGCTTCTCAAATCGCAGAATAAAATTAAAGAATTAGGGTTCTTATTCAAGATGAGAAAAGTTGGGTGGTGGTGGATTCTATTTCTTTTCATTAATCTTTTCAATGTTGTTTTCTCCGATCACATTTTCCCAGCTCATACAGGTACAAAAAAAGGCCCCGCCTTTTTCTTTTTGTTTCTTTCTTTTTTCCAAAATGAATTTTGATTAAAGATTCATAATTTGATTCAAGAACTTGATATGGATGGTATATAACTTGGGCCCTTTTAGTTTTCTTGGATAAGCAACAAAGAATTACTAATTTTAATGATTCAGATTGCTATATCTTTTTTTTGAATTGAGGTTACTTTTCTTGTATATGGTTAAGGAATTTTACAGAGATAGTATAAGTTGTATATAGGTCACCGGGCATAAATCAGTGCGTAAACCCACTACAGGACCATAGCAGGTCCCATCCCCTACTCCAGAGTGCGGGAGTTTGATTTTCGTCAAGTGCAAAATCAATCTCTTATGGACTATTGGTTAATGGACACTCATGGTGAGACCATGTGACTTAGGGGGAGGTTGAGTCTGTAGGGTCCACTTATGTTGTTCTTGAGGCGTTCGGCTGTTGGTATGAGATTATCTTATTTATTTTTATCTACAATAAAAAGTAATAATAATAATAAAAGAACTAGAGTTCACTTGGTATATTTAAAATAACCAATGATGTGTCCCTACTAGTGAAGACCTTGTTGGAGCTTGATATATCAATGTTCTAACAAGACACAGCTAGAGAATGGTTGCGTTCTTCTCTTTGTGAATGATTTTGCGAAAGAGAGTGAATTGCAAAATTGTTCATGGTCTTTAGGCAGATTCTTGGGACTTGTAGATAATTGTAGCTTACTGCATTTGTATTGATAGTGATGTTTGTTATTGGCTTTCCTGTTTTGTTTTAAACTTCTACTGATCTTATACATCAGGTGGGTCATTTGGTCGAAGCTCGCGAGAACCTAAATACAAGATTGAATTTCATTCTGAAGATTCTCTTTTTCACCCCGTAAGTTACCATACATACTGGCTTTTATCTCATCTCCTTTTAATCTTTGTTGCATCCCATTTCAAGCTATCTGATAACGTCAAAATTGGGGCATTTCGTTGTTTTGAATGTAATTATATGTAAAAGAATGTTAAGAGTTTGAATTCATCTTCACCACATCAAGCTCCAAGTAGCTACCTCTGGCTGTTTCGCTACTTTCTTCATTTGATTGGTAACTGAATGCCTGGAGCAGTATTTCTTGAATTGATAGTCTTTTGTTCAGAGAGCAAGTCTGATACCTGGATTGGAGTGGGGATGAGGGGGTGTTGGAGCAGGGAGAGACAATTGTTATATTCTGTGCCATTGCTCATTACTTTGTGGTTTCTGTTCAGCCCTTCAAACGATTTATTTTTTATACTGCTTTGGTGTCCTTTAGATGATTGTTTTTCTTTTGTTCTGCTACTTCTACTTCCTTTTGTTTATCTGCAATATACTCATCGGGGATTTAGTAAGCAGAATTTGTTGTCAGCAAAAAGTAGATCATGTGAAAGAAAAGGTCTTAAAATTTTGAAATGCGGCTTTTTGAAATTATTAGTTTTTAGCATATTTGCAAGAGTAACAACCTCTTGCCCCTTCTCTAAATGAGCTGTGGGTTTAAAACCTGTTTAGTCTTCAACCTTCAGACTTCAGTCACCAAGATTCAGAGTGTGATGGTCTTCCGTGATGACTGGCCTATTCTGTGGTCTTTTGTTCGTTTGACTTTACGTAAAGGAGAAGAACAAACAGAGATCACTTGGATGTGGTACTTTCAAGTTTCAAGTATGGAAACATTGCTTTATGCAACTCAGGGTCTACTTTATGCAAGTAAAATGCCATTGAAAGTGCTTATGTTAAATTAGGTACTTAGTTGATATGTCAGACTAATCATATGAAACATTGAACAACTTCTACTTTGCAGGATGACGATCAAGAATCTATGGTTATGAACAATAAAAATGGAGAGAAATTTCTGTGCTATTTACCGAAAGTGGAGAAATCAAAGAGTGGAAATCCCGTAAACCATCAAAATACAAGCAGTTTGATTTTGGAGACTGAGAGACGCATCAAATTGAAGACACCTGACGAGCTACTTGAAGTACTGAAGGACCATTGCTTCCTGAGGGTCAGGACCAATCTTAACCTTCAAGACTGCTGCAATTAATGTTTGAAATGACATTAGCATTCAGTTTTCTTTTTTTTACTTCTGTTCTTTCTCTCCCTTAATGTTTGGAATGCCAAAAACTTTTTAACTTTTATAACAGCTAAAGAAAATAGTATGCTACTTCTTTCTTGCCAGCCTATTGATATATAATGACTATCCGTAACCTTGTACATTTACATTGTTGCATCTCCTAATCAGCAAGAGGGTTGGTGGTCATATGAATTCTGTTATCAGAAGAAACTGCGGCAGATACATCTAGAAGATGATAAGGTAGCTCTTCAATTTTCCTTAAATGGTCTTACTACTCGGTTGACTATTCTTTTTTATATTGCATTTTTTTAAACATTATCTTATTTCGAAATATTTCTCCATTGCGCTTTTCAATATAGTTCCTATGTTTCATGTGGAGGATGGTATCTTTATGCTGCACAATGTGCCAGAGTAGCTGTAGCACGTCCCTAATTTATATATCCTGATTTAGGTAGTTCAAGAGTTCATCTTAGGAGTGTATGATTCTGAAGCCACTGCAGCTTACCACAAGAACCTCCCCGACATCTCAACACTGAAAGATCCTCGTTCCAAAGATGCATCCCAAAGGTACGAGCACGGAAGACATATGGTGTTGGATGGTACTGCTACTCTGGTTTCATCTGCATTTAACTATGAGATATGCTTCATAACTTGTCCAGGTATCATGCTCATCAGTATACAAATGGAACTGCTTGCGACTTAACTAATCAGCCTCGAGAAACAGAGGTAAAACTAGAGGAGTTATCATTCTTTTTCCCTTACTTATTTGAGCAATAATGGATCCTAAATCCAGGTTTAACTTCAGGTGAGGTTTGTGTGCTCGGAGCCCAGAGCTATGATTAGCTCTATTACCGAGTTATCAACTTGCAAGTATGCTCTCACGATCCAGTGCCCAACACTTTGCAAACACCCGTAAGGCTATCTCTTCGGATGCATGCATATATTTAACGCAATGGTCCACATGAAAAATACTAAAGTGGTTATGATATCTTCTGTCTTCTTTGCAGATTGTTCCAGGAAGAAAAACCGGCGTGGCATACAATTGACTGTAATGTACTCCCAAAAGACGACTATTAAGGAACCTAAGGTGGAGGAAGTCGATCTTCAAGATGATAAAATCGCTATGATTACTGATCTCAACCATCCTTCTAATTTTGACTCAGACGAACGTGCAACGTGAGATCAAATATACTAGTTTAGGAGAAAAGTGAAAAGGTTACAAGAAGATAGCAATTATTAACATCTAACATATTATTGCCAGTTATTAATTGTTGAACATAAGTGTTTCTGTGTGTAGAACTTTCATGCTAGTGTATCACCCTTCCTGTTCAAATACAAATTTATCGATTTTTCGGCTGTATTCAGTGTTATAATGTGATGTTTGTTCGAGCTTGAGAGTACTGCCATTCCTTTAATCCGTAATGCTGATAAACTGATTGACAAAGTCCTGATTCAACACCATTTAAATTATTGTGTCAAACCTAAAACCTATGCGCCATATCAGGTTGAGAGAGGTTTTTGTTAGCACTGTGCTGACAAAATCTCAATTTGGAATTTTTGGTTCAGCGTTGAAGAAATAATTCAATAGTTGTGTTGGACAACTATCTGGTTTTAGTTGTTCATAAACAATTTTAACCTTAACTACTGAATTAAATTGACCCGACGACTTAAATTTTGTTCTGGAACCAAATTGCATATGCGCCATTCCTCCTTGACAAATTAGCAACGCAACTAGAAGCTGCAAGTCAGCTAAGAAATAAATATGCACATTGAAATGCTCACTAAAACATTACGGACTGCAAAATTAGGGAATTGAAAGTTTAAATGCATTGGTCCAATGATGTTATAGACATGGGGAGAAATACATAAAGAACTGTGTACTCTTTTTCTTTCACTCAATTTTTTTTTCCACGGGTTTTATCTAAGAAAGTTTTAAGGAGACATATTCTTTAAAGGCGAGAGATTTCATTTTTCTGTGGACAATGTGTTTTTTTAATGCACTTACTAAATAAATGTCAACCATCAAAATTTTGATTTAACTTGATCAATTCTTTTTTAAAATATTGAACTGTTAAATCAACTTATTCGACTATTAAAATTTATTCCTCATGTACGAAACAAACCCCCTGTCTATACTGGATCTTTAAACCCTCTTCCCCGCATGGATATGAGACTTAGGGGTGTTCACTATTTAAACCTAACCAAACCGAATTTTATATATGGTTCGGTTTATTTGGTATTTTGATTTATTCGGTTCGATTTTGAAAAAGTCAAAATAATTCGGTCTGATATTCGATTTTCAATTTTTAAAAACCGAAATACCGGATAGACTATTTTTTATTTTTCTTATTAAAAAACATTTGTATTATACTTATAAGTATTATTAATATTACTTAGAGTTGTCATCAATACACCTGTTTCAGTGACATTTTGATATCAATTAGTTTGTGCATTTATTGTCAAATGTTATGTTTGTCTCCTATTATTCTACGTCCATGCCCTGAATTATTGGAGACTTAATGAAGGTAGTATATTATTGTTGTAGAATTTTATTTTAATTTTTACTTTATTGTTTTTATTTTAATTGTGCATTATATATTATCTTTTGTCTATTTTTTATTACGAAGTTGAGCTTCATAAGAAAAAAATGAAATTTCGGTACAAAGTAAACCAAAACGAACCATACTAAAATAATTTATGTATTCGATATTCGATTTTTATAAAAGTTTGATTCGATTCGATTTTCATAAAATGTTATAAAATCGAATTAAATTTCAAAATTTAGTTGCGAATATCGAACCAAATACCAAATGCACACACTAACGAGGCTGTAGTATAAGTGTAGACGCACGAAAGATTTACCCATTTCGTTTCAAACCCGTTTTGGGAAAAAAGGAAAGAAATTCAATCTTGAATAGCAGCACCGCCACTTATCATGGCAGCTGGCGGCGGAGTGAAGAACGCTACCACCACGAGGGGAAGAAAAAAGAGAAAGAGAGGAAGACACAAAATCAAACCCCCCAATCCCAACCCCAACCCCAACCCCAACCATTCCCCTCCAGCTCCACCACCACTCCTCCGTCGCTGACAGCCGTCACAAAGACCTAATCGCCACCGTAATCCCCCATCTCATCGCCGCCACCTCATCTTCTTACTCCTTCCTTCTCAAACACGATCTCGACCTCCTCCCATGCCAAACCCTCTCTCTAGAATCCCTTCTTTCCTCCACTTCTTTCTCTCTCTCAAAACTCCTCTATTTCCTCCCAATTCCTCAAAATACCCTTCCTCCGCCGCCACCGCCGCCGGACCAATGCTGGTTTCACCGATTCCTAATTTCGGCAACCGCCGACTACGATCCCCGGTGGACCCACTTCTTTAATCTTTCTAAACCTTCATTTACTCTCCTCCTTCGCCTCATTTCCCCGTCTCTCTCCTCTCTCTCTTTGCCGCCAGATTACGCTCTCGCCGCCGGCCTTTACCGCCTGGCCCACTCCGCCTCCTTTTCCGCTATCTCCCGCCGCTTCAACATTGATTCCGCAGCCACGGCTTGTCGCGCATTTTACACAGTATGTAAGGGAATCAATGAAAAGTTGAGTCATTTGTTTGAATTTAAGTCTGATATTAATAGGGTTATTGTGGGTTTTGGGTGGATTTCTTTGCCTAATTGTTGTGGTGTTTTAGGGTTAGGAAAGTTCCAATTAGATGGTGATTTATTAGGTGAAAATGGGTCCTTGATAGTTCAAGCTTTAGTGGATTCTGAAGGTAGATTCTTGGATGTTTCAGCTGGGTGGCCTAGTAGTATTGCCCCCGAACACATTCTTAGACAATCCAAGTTCTTTTCGTGCGTGGAGGAGTCTAAAGAGTACTTGCAGGGGTCATCATTTGAGTTAAGTGATGGAAATTCAATCCCTCAATACATTTTAGGTGAATCTTGTTTTCCACTTTTACCTTGGCTTTTGACTCCTTATCATAGGAAGAAGTACAATGATGAAAATAATGATGAGCTTAATAACCCTTCAGAAACTGCGTTTAATTCGGTTCATGATGGAGCCGTAGAGTTAGTGAAGATGGCTTTTGGGAGAGTTCGGAAAAGGTGGAAACTTGTGGATAGGAAATGGAAGGAGAATTGCATTGAGGCTTTCCCTTATGTTATAGTTACGTGTTGTTTGCTGCACAATTTTCTTATCAAGTGTAGTGAAGCAATGCCAGATGAAAATCTAGAAGCTTCCAATGATCAAGAGTTTCTGGTTTTTGATGGAGAGGAAGATGAGAATGGGAAGTTGACTAGGGATGCTCTTGCATTACATTTGAGTAGGGTAAGTCTGAGGAGATAAACCTAGTTTTTTTGGGGCTTATATTCTTTTGTTGCTCTTTCTTTCCAGTGTTGGCCTTTCTTGTACATAAATGATTTAACAGATTTTGCGTTGAAATTGAATTGCTCTGCCTTTTGAAAGATTTATTTCTGCACATTATCTGAATTTATAGGCATTGAGTTGACTGCAAATCCTTGTGAATTGCTATAGTTAATAGATTAAATATAGTTAATTTGATGAATGAATGATATGTGCCGAATGTTAGGTTTCATAGTTCTATAGAGAGCATATAATCTTCCAAATCTAGAGTTGAATTTGTCCTCTGAAAGCCTTTTATTCTGGGGATTTGCTGCTTGAATTGTGATCTTGGTCAGTCAGTAATTCTGAAACTCTTTACGGGGTGGTATCAAGATTGCCAAGATCGCAAATTTGACTGGAATGGAAGGGGTCTAAAAAATCGTAAACACGAGGATTGTAGCATGGATTGGAAGATCCGACAAAACTATTAAAATAATATTTCATGATAAATTTATGTTAATAAGACATCATTTTATATGCAATTGAGCAAACAAAATATAACAATACTTCAATGGGAAAATTTTTTATAAGGTCTTTTACTCCAATCAATTTCATAACAACAAGTCTATCTTTCTAATATTCTAATATAGCAAACCATTCAAGGCGTTATTATCACCCTCCATGTAATCTCCACATCCACTCACATCGATGATGAGCGATGAAGCTGGGAGTCTGAGACTTGAGAGAGTTGAGATGTTGGTTTGAATATAAGTGAATGTTTTTTTATTTGAGATAACCCCTTACCGACCCAGTTGAAAAGAGGTAAGATTGAATCGACAACGAAGCGCAATTCATGCGGCTAGACACTTCATTTCCAACCAGTAGGTCGGGAGTTTGAGTCATGCTGGAGTGAAGTGAGAACCACTATTAATCCTCCTTTAAATAATAATAATAAAAAAAAAAAAGCCAAGATTGAATCGCACTGGATCGTGCGATTCTACGATTTTACAATCTAGATCGACGATCCTCTACGATTCTACGATCCAACTCGCAATTTTGACAATGTTGGTGGTACGATGATTGGTATGATGATTCAGGACATGATATGTCACATAGGGAAAAAAACTGAAAATTGTACCAACTTCATTCTTAAATATAAGATTTGCAGGAACGTAAATTAAAGAAGCAAAATTTAAGGTGTTTTGTTAATCAAAATACAAATATTATTATCTTAAATAGAACTTGTTTTCCACTAATTATATTTAAGATAATAATATTGATATTTTGTTTTAAAAAAAATATTTTAATTTTTACTTCCATATATTTAGGAATGGAGGGAGTAAAGAAATAGTAAATTCTATTGCATCAGCTCTCATTGAGAGGAAAATTAACTGTACAACTTTTATTCCTATCTAAATTTGTGTTACTTAATCTACTCATTTGTTGAAATAGTTTAGCTTATAAAGCAATAAACTAGAGACTAACCCGTAGAACAAGGGCGACTTTTTGAACAATCAAACGGCTAAATTTTTTTTATTCCCAACTTGTGTATTTATGTAAGTGCAATCAATAAAAAATTGATAAGTATTAATTTTTTAATTAAGAATTTTAGAACTAAAAATAAATAGTGGAACCCGTCAAGAAAAGATATTTTCTTTGTCCACGTGGCGAATTTTGAATGGAGGATATATGTATGGTGTACGTACGATTTTTTGCCCAAACAAACAAGCAAGAGATTAAACCAGTAGTTTTTTGGGTGACTTTTTATTATTCCCCCCAAAAATAAAAATAAACCAACAGGGCTTGTAGACATAGAGAGAGGGAAATCGTTTGTTCTCATACATGTTTTAACCATTCAGAATTTGCAGTGTGCCAATTTCTTTCAATTCCATATACATGTGGCGAATTATGAATGATTAGGAACAGATATGGGAACATGTATGAGAGACAAACAATTTTTTGACGACGTATACATAGCCTCCCCCCCTCCCTCCTCTCTTTTCCATGCTTGTTCAAAATTAGCCACATGAGTGGAAGTGACCTGCAAGAGGTGTTGAAGAATCAGTCGAAAAGTATCATTTTTCTAGAAGAATTTCCTTTCTACTTCAATAGGATAATGCAATACACTGAAATTACAGTTATTTTTTCACTGCAATTTAGATTTACAGAAATGACAAATGAGCCTATTATGCATAGATTTCACTTGTTCTCAAAATTAGATTTCTTACAACATTCATCTCTCTCTCTCTCTCTCTCTCTATATATATATATATATATAATTTTTCAAAATATTTTTAATTACAAATGGTGGAAACTTAAAAAATAGGGGTGACAATCGAACTCTCTATATCTTGAGGCCTCCAAAGTCCAATGTCTCATGGGCACTGACTTTTCTATATTAAAATGACCTTAAATGTGCCTCAAAACTAGTTGTGGGGCCAGCCCCTGCCCCTTGGGTTCCGTCAATGCATTTTATATTTTGTTATCGGAATTTGGGAATCTGTATCCATTTTTATATTTGGCGGTTAGGATTTAATTGTTTGTGCGCTACTAGTAAATTTTACAAATCTGCAACATAAGCGCTCCCAATATGTCCCAAACCCGCAATCTTGCTCAAGGACGTCGTATATAGAGAATTGGGGGTCCTAAGCAAAATTTGTATGGGAGGTCTAATTTTTATTTATTATTATCGGAAAAATGAGTGTTGAATTTGAGACCTACGCTTCCAAGTCGAAAGCATTTGTCAACTACGCTAGCCTTCCTTGACCGGGAGGTCTAATTTATTAATTTTTTTTGTCGAAAACCATGGTATCCACCGTCAGCAGTAGTAACTAATCTTTCTCGCCCCCAGAAAATCTACGAAGAGGTACACATGATTGGTCATAAAACAAGCTCCACCTTACCGGAATCTCTAATTTAATAACTCTTTATCTTATTCTTTTAGCAATTTTTGCAGCGAAATCACTTATTAAAGTATTATAATCAAGATATTCTAAAATTTCATTAAGATAATAATGTTAATCCATTATTAATTCATTTAATCGATCTCATGACGTAATTAATACAATTAGTAATTATTTAATAGACAATTTATTCAGGCCTTCTTTTGACGTGTGGCCTTAGGCGACCGCCTCGCTCGTCTATAGGCTCTACACGGCCCTGCCTTGCTTTAAACAAACACTAAGAGATTGTAAGTGTTACCAGTTAAGTTAAGATCAGTTGAAGGGGTTCATTTTACATTTCACCTATTTAATTCACTTTACTAATGAGACCTTCGGGGAAAGAGTTCTTAACATAGTTTTATTTTTACAGAATGCTCGAAGTCATGATCTAATTGATGCAATTTCTCAATCTCACATCGGGTGTGTAAGATCAAATTCGAATGTTACATAAAAATGAACTTAAGTATTTATTATTATATTGTTCTTTTATTTATTTTTGAATCTCGAGAATAATTGTAAATTATAGTTAGCATAAATATTGTTAAGTTTATGAATCACTTTCTCAGATTCATAAACTCATAGCATAATACCTTATTCAAGAAACATCGAATTCTTTCTACTTGCTAGCTTTCTCGTTGGTGAAGAATGCATATTTAATTCCTTGATTACATACAAAACATTTTTGTCAATTAGAATGTCATTTGTCGTTTGTTTAATTGAAACTTTGTATAGAGTGTGAGAGAGTAAGCGTGTCTCCCTATAGGCTTTCTTCCCTTTTAAAAGGTTGAAAATCGTCGTACCCGTTGTGTATCTATTTTTGTACCCAACTAATAAGAATTCATCATGTGATTATTTTTCTAATTATATATACACATGGTGAATTGTGATTAGTTGAACACAGGAATGGGCACACAGACGGATACAGACGATTAATTGTCCTTTTAAAGTCTGGACTATAACTTCTCATCTGCTTGCGTTGTGAGCTTTTAACTCTAAATAAAAATAAAAAGCATCTCGAGTTTGGAAGCCCTATGAATTTCTTTTTGTTCTTATTTCCATTTCTTGAGTATGATTTCTCGGGGAAAAGGGATGGAACTAGCTAGTGACTGGTCATGTTTGTCTTTGGAAAATTGAATCCTATACTGTATTTGTGGAACTGACTTCCCATACCGTTCATATGAATTGAGCGGGTCTACCTGCATATGTGGACTCCACTCAATTAATGCGAGAGTTGTGTGTGACCATTATTACCAAAAAAAATCTCAAAATGATGCAATTGAGAACGAGAAGTTTAAACATGGGCCAAGCCTATCAAAAACTGCAAAAGAAGATAAACTTAGGAAATATGGGCTTCAACAAGTCCATTGTGTCTAGTAAAGTCCAAAAAAGGGATTAAAAAAAATGGATAATAATAAAAAAAATAAAAAGAACACAAAACTATAGTATAGTTAAATTTCACATGTTTTGGTTATCTTCTTATCATCATCATCTGAAACAGCAATGGCTTCCATAAGACCATTGTATACAACTTCTTCTTCCTTGAAACAAAACATTATTCCCTCTGTAATAATTCCATGGATTTCTTGGAAACCTAATTTAGATTGGTCAACTTCTTATTATCATTTGAATCAGCATCATGATGAAGGACCCTTTTCTGTCTCTGTGGCTTTTAATCCATCTGGAAATTATGACCTCTCCTTGTTTGATGATGATGATAGTAAGCTTCTCTTCTTCTTCTTCTTCTTCTTCTTCTTTCAAGTTTTTGGTAATTGCTATGTGTAGATATGTAATTGCAAAAATAAATCTGATAATTTTGTAGTTTTTTTTTTTTTGCTGAATAAATTAGTTTTTATTAATCACAAATAGCCGAAGTCATTACAATCAAAGGAAAATCTGAAAATACAGAAAGTAAAAGTTATACAATGATTTAAAAAATCACGATAACAGACAAAAGACACACCCAAAACTTTGGATGGTTAGGAAAAACAACTAGAGAAACTAGCCAACTAAACAAATACATAATTTTTTTTTTCTATTACAATTATTTATTGGACCTCACCAGAGGAGGAGTAATAGAAGCCCGGCTGAGCGGGTGCCCCGTGAGGGGAGTAGTAGAAGCCCGTTGAGCGGAGTAGTAGAAGTCCCTTTCCCGTGAGGGGAGTAGTAGAAGTACCGTTGAGCGGGTGCCCCATGAGGGGAGTATAAGACCCACACAAGGGAACTCAAAGAAATGACAATTAAATCATTCTCCTTGTGTGAGGTGGATATCAAACCCACAACCTCACAACCAGGCCCTTTCCCCACTGGGCTAAGGAACCTTAGATAACAAATACATAATCTTCTCCTTTAAAGCATCTTCATTGCAATCCTTAATCCACAGAGACAGGAGAATATCACTTCCAATATCTTCCTTAGGGGTCCACAATTTATAGGAATATGGGCGTATCAACCGTCCTACAAATTGCCTCAACCAAGATAATTTTGTAGTTAAGAGACGTATTAATGCTTCAACCAAGATTACTTACTTGATTTTATGGCCATGGTTTTTTATTTGAATATTTTTGTTCGATTATGAAATAAATTAATTGTTTCTAAGAGAATATATAAGGTTAGAATAAAAAATCAAGGGAAAATGCATTGGTTCCAAGATACGTGTAACACATATGACTATTGTAAATTTGGCATTCTTCAATGTGTCAAATAGGATGTAAAATGAGCTGCCATTAGATGTCCTAGACATTCTTAAAACCAGGTAACTAAGGGTATACAAGGATCCGATTCTATCTTTCTCTCGCAAAATTCTTATTGCAGTGAACACTACTATCTTTAATTCGTGTGTCAAGTCAAACATGGTCATTTAAAATAGGATCGACGGAGTATAACCTTATTATTAAAACTAGAGTGAGTACCACCATTAAGACTACTACAACAATGATATTATCGTATGTTGAAGATTGATATTAGTCCATACTTATAAATTTTCTTTGTCTCAATTATATTGTTACATCTGTAATAATATCATTGGTGTACTAGAACATTCACAGTCTTCAATTTTCGCTGAAAATCTATCTAAAAAGTATCATAATATGCCCACAAATTTGAAATTCTTGATTGGCAGTAACACCACAAGCACCACCACCAATGCCCCCAACTGAAGGCAGATACGAGGTTGTAATAGACAATGACGTCATCCAACGGCTAGATTTAGCCCCCTTCCAGGCTGCCACCGGAATTACTTCTCCCCATTCTGGTAAAGCTTGATATAAAAAAATAAAAAAAACTGGATTGTTTGTTGCAATTAGCATAATTAATCACAACTGATTAAATCAAATAATTGATGAAATTTTGTTCTTGGTGTTGTTAATAGCTAAGCCAAAGGAGTTTGTGGAACGTACAATTGGATTCACAATTAATTACAAAAGAGAAGATGAATTTGATACAAGAGAACTATCAGAATTCCCTGATATAAGGCTATGGTTTCTTAGACTTGATTCTGTTTATCCATGGCTTCCTGTTTTATTGGACTGGCGAGCTGGAGAACTTGCACGTTACGCCGCCATGCTCGTTCCTCACCAGGTACTCTTTCAATTCTTCTCCAACTTATATATTGGTCGGCGAATTATAAAGGAACATATATGGGAATAAGTTATAAAGGAATTTAGGATAAGATGTATTTTCTCCGTTCTCAATTAAATGTTCATTTCTATTTGCGTCAAAATATTAAAAAGGCCTAAAGTTGAGCTTATTTTGTTGGACAGATGAGTGCCAGACAGGGAGTAGTATTCAACCCAGAGGCACTGGAATTGTTCATCATGAAGAAGGTTTTCATAGTTTATTCATGGCTGAAGCAAAATGAAAGTCCAATGCCAAGATTGAAAACAAAAGATATGGCCAGAATGCTTGGATTTGGAATTGGAGATGAATTATTCGACTTAATTGATAAAGTTGAACCAATTGCCCCATCATAGAAACAATTCTCCATTGCTGTCTCCTTTTTTTTCTTTTATTTTTTTTAGTTACTGAAGAAGGGGCGTTTAATTTAAAATTTATTATTTCGAGTTGAAAATTTTGTCCCAATTGCGCTAACGTTTTTTTGATTCTGTTCATCCAAAGGCCATATATATGGGGTCCAAGGAAAAGAAAATTAAAAATGTGAAAGTTCACAATTTATCAAGATTTCTTGATTTCTTTTTTCTTAATTTTCTAAAGAATTAAACACAAGCTACTAAAATATCCAAACAAAAAACACAAGCTACTAACACCAATGATCTTAATTCCAGACCAATACAAAGGTTAAGTTCAAGAGGAAGACAATAGTTGGACTCTTGGAATACTGTGCTCTCCATCAGCACCACCATGCAAGCATATCTCAATCATTAGAATCAGAATTTTTATATTTTCTTCTGAGAGATGTACTTAATTAGATGGTAAAAATTATAATTGTTCCGAATCAATAACTCTAAAATAATTTATTTGACACACTTGTAATTTCAATCATCATATTTAGCAATCTAACAGTTGAAATCTGTTTGCCGGCAGATTGTTTGTCAACACGAGAACTGTCACAACTTGTAACTTGGCGATGGTCTGACAACACCTCAAGAACCTATGAGGCACCGAACCCATGCATACAAGCTAATAATCCAAAATAATTTGATTAAATTTAAACATAACTTAAATATTTACATCATAAATAAAGTATACTACAAAGTTATCTTACTTAAATAAAGAGTAACATAATTGATCAATCTGAAATGAAACTAAGTCATTCTATTACACAGTCCTCATAATCGGTTCATTCATCAAATTTCCCGTCCCGAGTCTCCTCGATGGTTCATTTCACAAACTCATGCAAAATAGTAAGGGGTGAGCTACACTACTCCAGTAAGGTTCAAACATCCTTAGGAAGAATTAGGGATGGCAATTTGACCCGTGACCCGCCGATCCGCCCTGCCCCGATGCCTTTTGGGGCAGCCCCGCCCCGCCTCGCGAACGGGGCAGATCGGGGCATGGTATTTTTTTCCGCCCTGCCCCGCCCCGCCCCATTTTGCCCCATTTATATTAAATTATTATAATATTGTTATTATTAAACATAATCATGTTTAATTTTCATTTTAATATACTAATTGTACTTGTTTGAGAATTGATTTGGGATAAAATTAATTATATATTAAAAAAATTAATTATTTTTATGATAAAATTAATGATTTTTATGATTTTAATTTTTTTGAAAAAATTAATGATTTTTATAATTTAAAAAAAATAATGATTTTTTTTTAAAAAAAAAATAGAATGGGGCGGGGCGGGTTAGATCTGCCCCGTGCGGGGCGGGGCGCGGGGCAGAATTTTTTGATCTGGGGCGGGGCGGGGCACAGATCAACAGGGCAGGGCAGGGCGCGGTATTTCAGATACCCGCCCCGATCTGCCCCATTGCCATTCCTAGGAAGAATCAAATAAGACTCAAAACGTTTTCCTGATTTTTCAAAACATTTGAAGACACAAATGGACTTGACTTGAAACATCATTTAAATTACTTGAAACACTTAATTTTTTAAACGGAACAGAAAGAAATTTGAAACTGGCCCAGACAGAGGTCCGGATGATACATAGCAAAAAAGAAGCAAAGATTCCGGGTGAAGCAGATCATCTGTACCGATCGTCCGTAATATCCATGTAGCTACCAGTATCTGTGCAGACAAAGGCGCGAACGAACCATTCGTCCACGGTCAGGACAGAAGCCCCAGTAGTTGTGCGGACGATGCATAGAAATGGCAAGGAAGTAGTGAGTTGTGGGAGAAGAAGGATGAAGGGAAGGGGATGAGTTTGGATTTTGTTATTTGTTAAAAATTACGCTTTATTGTTTTTAGTGTGGAGAGTTGATTGAAATCTTCAAAATACCTTATGTGAGAGACACATGATTGACCTGACGGATTTCATCTAAAAAATTGGATGGAATGACCTTATTGGCAGGTCAAAAATACTTGCAAGACCTTAAACGACAAAATTAAATATACAGGACCTTAAACTCAATCTCAAAATACATAAAGAGCCAAATAGACTATTTTGCCAATTAAGTTTAGAAAGTACCATTAGGGGTTAATTGGATTAATTTTAATTTTTACAAAGTTTACTTCTCAGTATTACCATCTGTAACAGTGTAGGGGTACAAATGGATTCCGTAACATTTATTGTGACACGGCGGGTTTAGATTTCGATTTTGTGACAAAAACGTTAAACGTAAAATTGTCAGTGAAAAAAACGATTTACTCTTCCTCTTTGGCATATTTTTTATGAATTACAAAGTTTATATGGTTATATAATATAGAGTAATTTGCATTAAATTACCATAAATTATTTACGTATCACGGATTTTGACCAAATACTTTATATTTAGCGGATTACAGCCATAAACAATTTACGGGCAGTAGGCTGTAGCACCGACAAAGGATTCCAATCAATTTCTTAATTTTTTTTGCTTGAAAATGTAAAAAGACCAATCTATCCCTTATAGACCCGAACCCGAACCCGAACCATTTAAAACCGACTCAATTTCTATCTTCTCCGACGACCACCTACTTTTTTTGGTCATCTTCTCCGACGACAAAAATCCACATCTTTGCCGGAAAGCTAAAATGAGAATAGTCATCAATAAAAATACCAAATTTTTAACAAAATTCTGACAACAACAACCCATTTCCATTTTCGTTTAATGAAAATTGTTGAAAATTTGATGTTCTTGCACATGCCAAAGTCCCCTTTTCCTTTAGGTCTCTTGCAACTCCCTCCATCAAACCTCTATCTGAATTCCCTCTCATCTCAGCCAACAAATTTTTAATGGCCTCAAATTCACCATAATTACCCAACTTTTCAATCATGGATTTGTAAATAAATAAATTGTGATTAAGATTACGTAAGTAAATAAATTCTGTCTTATTTTAAAATTGCGTAATTATTCCTATTGGTGATCAAATTGATCCATGAATCATAAGCAGCCAAAATTAGTGGAAAAAGTTTCGTGAAACACGACCTTTCTTACTTGCCGTGTTCTCTAATCTTTTTGAAGTCTGACGGGCGGTTGCCCCATAAAAGGAAGATAGAAATATCACAAAAGAAGGAGAGAACCATAGAAAATAAAATTTAAAGCATGGAGAAGGTATTGAACCCACGATCGGGCCATAACCTCGCTGAGCTATGGACCGTGTGATGTTCTCTAACCTTATTAGGCTACTGGCCATACTTTAATCGTTTTTATAAGATAAAGACCAATCTACCCTGGACCAATAGGAGGGAATCCGAATCTAGAAACAAAGAAAAGATTGTGTTCTGAGAAAAGGAAAAAGATTAGGGAAAAAAAGAAAAAAAAATATCAATTTGACTATTACCCTAATTTTGAAATATATGCAAACTAGACCATATACTAATTTTAGAATGAAAAGTCCACGTACTCCTTCCTATTGACTAAGAATCTTCTATCCTCAACTTATATACACATGCATGTACCATCAATAAAAAATTGACATGTATCAATTTTTTAATTAAAAAATCTATAACTTAAAAGAAATAGTGGGTACAGACGATTTTTTTGCATGAGTACACAAGTTGAGTATAGACAATTTTTTACCCTTTCCTATTAGCTTCATTCTCTCTTTTTTGCACATATAGAAACCCTACTCGAGTTTACCAACATTACTTCACATGTTGTCAGTGTCGGATGTAGCATAGTGACAGCGGGACTACATGTTCCTGGTAAAAAAATAAATAAATTAGTACATATGATATATTTTGCTTTATTTAGATGATAAATTTATAAGTGACCCCATACAAAATGTTAAATTGCGAGTATCCCAATGTTCATTATTCCTAAATAATATGCACCATACTACCTCCATATGAGACTGTGACTTCCTAACTGTCAAATGATTTCTTCATCATATAAAAACATTTTGATAGGCAAATTGACAAGTAAGTAGAAAATGGTATGTAGTTGATTTTACTTTTTAGTACTTCCTTATCTTGGTCTAGTCGCTCTGCTTATGGAAATTTTACCCAAAATAATTGATTATAAATATGGAATCAAGTTGTCAATTAAATTGAGTGGTACATGATGTTTACCTATAATGCTGCCTTACGCCCAACAAAAGACAAACTCAAGAAAAGACATCTCTTTCTAGCTTTGTCCTAAATTAACTATCCACTTTCTAAATAAAATATATATTAATGACAATTTTTCCAATTTTACATGTCTTTCAACTATTCATTGAATACTCTTCATTAATTAAAATTATTAATTTCTAACACATATTTAAGAGGTGGTTGGATGTTGTGTGAGAGGAAAGAGAAAGAAATGTATAAAATTTAAATGAGATTATAAAATTAATGAGGGATATTTTAGACTTTTGTTTATATTTTACTATCAAAATCACCAAAATCTTAAGACTCGTACATTTGTCAAAGTGAAAAATAATTTGGGACGGGGGAGTATATTTAATTGCAACATATCCAAAAAACTAAATTCATTATCCTTGTATATTATCTCCGTTTCCATTTATCTGTCACTTTAAAACAATGCACTCGAATTAAGAAAATAATTGGGATATATTAATTTAAAGATAGATAGACACTTTTACCTTTCAATTAATACATTTATGTTTAGACAAACAAATTAGTTTTTGACTGAATTAATTAAAGTTAGGATAAGTGAAAAAATATATTTAATACTCTCTTAATTTAAAAACTGATAAAATATATATAATCGACAGATACTTGGGAACGTGGCTGATTAATTAAAAGTGTGTTTGATTCATACCTAATCAAACTAGTGGTAGAAATTCACTCTCAAATTCGTGGAACTATCATTACCCATAAAAAATAATGATGTAATCTTTTTGGTATCTTGGATGTTTTCACACTATGATAGCACCATTTTCCACTTCCAAATTAGGAGTACTTTCTTAACTACTACCTCCTTTTGCTAAACAATATACAATACTCTCTCCGACTCAAAATATAAGTCTTTAAAAGAGTTTTTATACAAATTAAAATATTAATTAAAATGGCTAAAATACACCTAATTAATACTCAAAAGAACAAAGAAATTAATAAAGAGTTGCATGAGAAATAAACATTTTGACCAAAATGAATATAGGGAGAAAATGTAGGGGTAAATTAGACAATAAATGTACAATTCTAGTAAAAATACCTATATTTTCAATCGGAGGGAGTACATTTCATTTTTTTTTGTATATTCCAAATTATTTTTTGTATATTTTAAAAGAGTTAGGACTGAGCTCATGAGTATCGTGAGATAAATTTATAATATTAGCAAAAAGAAAACAAAAATCATGTAGCAAGAATAGTATAATACAATGAGAAATGAAACTAAATCCAAACAAAAATACAAATATTTATTCATAAAAAAATAAAAATAAAAATATACATAATATAATAATACTTAATTACTATAGTAAGATAAACTAATAAAATATAACATAAGATAAATATATAGCAAGGTCTAACAGAGAGAATGAACCGAAGATTATCTTACAAACGTACCAAAGACAAAAAGAATGAGATGAAGACGCATAGATGACTGATGAGACAAAGAGGAGGGGAGCAAAGACCGGTAGAGTTTGAGAAAAAGAGAAAAGGAATGTGAATTTTGTAACGAATTTTTTTACGTCTTCTTTATTAATTAGAAATTTAGTATTCTATATAATGTTTATAATTATATTATTTTTATTCGGATGCGAGATTTAATCGAGTTGAGTAAATTCATATTCGCTTGACTTACATTAAATTTGAGTTTAAATATTGAGTTTGGCTCATCTCATTTAAACTCACGCTCACAATTTTTCGAACCATGTGAGCTGAGTTCAGGCCGATTCTTTTCTCAACCTAGACTTATAAACTAACAGAAAACACGAACTATTTAACAAACATCTTTTTTATGTTAAAATTGATACCTTGAAACAGGGACGAAGACAAAGGGGGCGGGGGAGGCAGTCACCATGATATTTCTAAAGATACTATTAGATATAGTAAATTTTATATTTAGTTCAGAATATTTGATCAAATTCATCTCTAATATTTTTTTATAATTTTAATATATATTTTAGTATACTGTTATATTTTTCGCCCTCAACGTCAAATTACTAGTTTCGTCCCTACTTATACTCTCGTACTGTTATATCCAACATCAATCTTACTCATATTCCAACCAACTTAGTACGGAATTAGTAGACAGTTTTATTCACCCAATAAAAAAAGGTAGACAATTTTATTTATATTTATTTATTCATTATTTTTTTACAATGCCACCACCATGACCGACAAACCAAAAAATATCAGCATCTAAACCGCAATTTCCACAGTGGAAGCCCAGGCACGTTTTCTGAATGGGAAAAAAAAGAAAAAAGTACTTCCTCCTTTCCTACATATAAGACTTTTAATTAAAGGTTGTAAAAATTAAAATATTTTTATAATTAAAATATTAATATTAATTTTTTAAATTTAATTTGTATATATCATTAATTATATTTAACAAAATAATATTAATATTTTAATTAAAAAAAATCTTAATTTTTTACTTTTTCTATCGCAACATATAATGAATTAATTATATTTCGGTATGGAGGTAGTATATATAATCCCTGTGTCTTCTCTAAAACCTTTAAGCAAGACCACATCATTAAACATATTCTCAGAATCACCTAGTCCCATAATATTTTCTGGTTTCTTGGTTAGTTGAAAAGAATCATTAAAAAAAAAAAAAATTTGTACTACATTGATAAAATAATAGACCAACATGTGTGTTCAGGACAAAGAGCAAGTTAGTGAAGGAATGGAAAATTTGGGTGGGGAAGATGAAGATTGCAAGAATTTGCCTAATTTGCATTCTGAAGTGGAATTTTCAGATGCCCATAATGAGAATTGGGGAAAGAACGCTTCTTTTGCTCCTAGAAATTCATTCCCAGTAAGTAGATACAATGAAATCTTAGCCTTTTTTTTTTTTACTTTGCAAAATTGTTTTATGTTCGTGCTTTGATTGAGAATAAGTTGCGCGTGTTAAATTATGCTGAATTTGCGATAAAGAACTCCTTTTTTTTTATTATGCTCTAAGATAATGTAATCTTTGTTTTTTTTTTTTTACTTTGCAAAATTGTTATACGTTAGTGCGTTGATTGAGAATAGGTTGTGCGTATTAAATTCTGCTAAATTTGAATAAAGAACACTTCTTTTGATCTAAGATAACAATGAAATCTTTGTCTTTTTTTTTACTTTGCAAATTTGTTAGATGTTAGTGCGTTGATTGAGAATAGGTTGTGCGTGTTAAATTCTGCTGAATTTGCGATAAAGAACACTTATTTTGATTATGCTCTTAAGATAAATGATAGGTTTGGAGATTATTGGTTCATTATAGATGTCTTATTATGGATTCTTAGCATTTATAATCCCCTTGTCTTCATTGAGTTAGAATTGTAATTAATCATTTCAGATTCCATTCTTACTCTCTGATCATAGTTGCCAAAAATAACAAGTCTGACATGGTAGATCTAGTAAAACTATATACAAGGCAGGAAATGAGGATGCTTTCTAGATAAGGCTCGAATTTTAGCTCAATTTCTATTTGATTCTTAAGTCAAGGCTCAATCTTGATTTGAATACAATGTAAATGTAAATATGAATATAAATATATGTCATATTTAAATTAATTAATCAAATATATGGGACTGAGCTCGTTTTGTGGGATTTCGGGCCAAATGCTTGAGTGTTAGGTTGGGTTGATTAAAAGATTCGAGCCTTATATTTAAACTCAAGTTCAAGTATTGAACAAGAGTGGAGCTCGAACATATTCAGCAATGGTTCGACTCGTGTGCAGCACTTGTTCAAGTTCACCATTTCCCAAATGTCATTTTATTTATTATGTACATGTTAGGGGATTTTCTTGTTATGTTGGAAAAATATCAGCCGTTAGATTTAAAATATGACAACTGTTAAAACAGTATGTAACAACTGTAAACCTCAGAAAGTTTGATAATTGTGTGCTATATGCTGATCTGTTTCATGTTTATGACCACTCTTCAATGGTTCTTTTCATTAATCTGCACTTTGATAATTAACTTCCCTTTGTCCTTCTCTCGTATCAGTTGGAAAGCATTTCTGAAGACGCAGCTGTTGCAGACAGAAAACATATCGCCTTGAGTAACTTTCTTCCTGCCCTTAGGTCAGGAGAATGGTCTGATATTGGATCTCGCTCCGATATGGAGGACACTCATGTATGCATTGAGGACCTAGCTAAGAATTTTGGTTACAATCTAATTGGTGAGGAAGCTATCTCCTTCTATGGTGTAAGTTCTTTAACCTCAACAAACTTGTGGCTGCCACCGAAAAAATTGTTTATAATCAATAAAAAAAAGTTGATACGTAACTTATCTGACTTTAAGCTATTAATTGTTAGGAATAGAAATTGGTATTTTAACAAAACCGGGAGGTTGTCTCAGTTTGATCAGATGTCTAATGTAGTAATAATAACAGGTATTTGATGGACATGGCGGCAAGGCCGCAGCACAATTCGTGCGTGACCACCTGCCAAGGGTTATTGTTGAGGATGCAGATTTTCCATTTGAACTTGAGAAAGTGGTTACAAGGTCTTTCGTAAAAATTGATACCGCGTTTGCAGATTCATGCTCTCTCCAGTCCACCCTGTCCTCTGGCACCACTGCACTCACTGCAATGATATTTGGCAGGTCTTCTACTTGGTCTTTGAATCTCAACATCTATAGCCAAGAGTAAAAGCCTTCAAATATTGATTTTTTTTTTTTCATTTTCTTTAATCCCAAGAAAGTTACTACTATCTCTAATCATTTGAGTTAGTACAATTGTTTAGTTGTTATATATAACATGCATATCTAATTATAAATTGTATTATTGTGTGCAGATCATTACTTGTAGCTAATGCTGGAGATTGTAGAGCTGTTCTGTCCCGTCGTGGGATGGCTATCGAGATGTCAAAGGATCACAGACCTTGTTGTGCAAACGAAAAGATCCGGATTGAATCTTTGGGAGGTTATGTGGATGATGGCTATTTGAACGGGATGTTGGGTGTAACCCGGGCATTAGGTGATTGGCACATAGAAGGCCTAAAGGAGGGCGAAAAGGGTGGTCCACTGATCGCCGAACCAGAACTCAAGTTAGTCACATTGACAAAAGAAGACGAGTTCTTGATCATTGCCAGTGACGGTGTATGGGATGTTTTTAGAAGCCAGAATGCAGTGGACCTTGTTAGGAGGCGGCTTCAAGAGCATAACAACGTTAAAGTTTGCTGCAGGGAAATAGTGGACGAAGCTAAAAAGAGGGGAGCGATCGACAACCTGACGGTAGTAATAGTTTGTTTTCAGTTGGAGGCGCCGCCTTCGGTTGTGGTTCAAAGAGGAAGAGTTAGGAGGAGCATTTCTGCTGAAGGGCTACAAAATCTGAAATGTCTACTAGAAGGGTAAAGCTGCATTGTTCAATTTTCTGTCTTTTTGAGAAATTATCATAATCATAGAATTGAAACTTTGTAAATACATTTATTAGGTAGATACTTAATTTCTCTAAAACGAGTTTGGAAATTGCTTGATCAGTAGGAGAGGGGCCGAGTGGATAGCGTATAGGCAGGTTGTAATGAAGTTAAAGATAGTGAATGATCTTATATTTAAGGCCATTGCTAAGCTGTTAAAGTTGGAAGAAGATACATTCTTGAACCAGTTTGGAGAAAGAGTAATGTTGATTGCAAGATTCAATTTTTATCCTCCTTGTTCGAAACTAGATCAAGTTCACAGTCTCAAACCTCATCCAGCTTCCGTTTGGATCATTTTCTTGTTCCCCTTATTTACAATTTGGACAAAATAAAGCAAGCATTAATCTCTAGCTCTTACTATTACAACTCTGAAAAAAAAAAAACCAATCCTGTCAAGGAAGACTAGCGTCGTTAACACAGTACTTCCGACCATGGACTATAGGAGCAAACTAGAAGCCGAGAACAAAAACTAACAACTTTTTAGGTCCAAAAGTTCACCTGCAAAGAAAAGCCAATTCTCTACAAGGTTACCAAGCATGGGAACTGGAAAGTGAGTAAAAGAAATAGGAGTCAAAGAAGAATAAGGGAGCTATGGCTACAAATAATGAAGCCTGGAATCATGGGGAACAATCTGCATAGTTTTATTCCGTAAAAAGAATACAAATATCAAAGATCTTACAAATGGATGTACATAACTAAGTAATCTGTCATTTCCCTGGAATGATTAAAACCTCTTCTAACAAGGGACATGGAGGAAATAAAATTAATGGTTGATCAAAAGTACAAGAACTATGGTGTAAAAGGATATTCTCCTCTGTAATGTTTCATGTGTAAACTTTTCACCGGTAAGATACAAAAATGGGTAGTTGAAAGAGAGCTGAAAAATCTATAATCAACTTCAGACTGCTATGAACAGTTCTAGACTAATAAAATACACAAGATCAGAACTCGTGGAAGATTTCCTATCGAAATCCCATAAGAGAAGCCACTATGATGATAAGACTACAAGGTTATGTAATTGTCCTCTGTAAAGCAAAATGGTCAACTAGCTATCCTGCTTAACCAAAGCCATTTGCCCTCATTCAGCTTTGCTTTAATCTCATTTCTGACAACATTAATCAGAAACAAGCCTGCCAAGAATATAGAAAGAATAAGCATAAAGAACACACTGTTCCATCCTCTGGTAGAAATGTATCCTGCCAGAAGAGGACCAATAGCTGCCCCAACGGAACCAGTCCCGTCTATAATTGCAGTAACAGTAGCTAGTGCCCGAGAGTTCCCTTTTATTAAGCTTTGTGTACCGAGATCAGCTGCTACTGCTGTTGTAATAAGCGAGTAAGGTCCATTGACCAGTAACCCACACATAAACATCAAGATGATATTTATTAGCATTGACACACTTCCATAAATGCGATAGAAAATAAGGGTTGGCATTGATAGCAACAAGAACAGGAGTGAACTAACTCCACGAGCTTCAATCATGTCAGAAATAAAACCGGCTAAAACTCCACCAACAACTCCCCCAATATCAAAAATTGTTGAGAGGATACCGGCACTTTTGTGTGATAGATGTACACCAGCAACAGCTGCAACACAAGAACACATATCAGATACCATCAAAAATCAACCATTATACTGACCAGTTTTACAAAATCAATCAACTACGAATTTTTGTCTAGACGATTGATGATTGATAATTTAGAAAAAATGTATAAATAGAATAGTTTGTTAACCTATAGATACGAACCTAGTAAGTGCTATTAAGCAATTTATGCACTTGAAAGCACTTGAAGGTTTCAGCATTCATTTAAATGCTAGACATCTATCACCTTTCAACCCTAGTAAAATTGCTTGTCATCATTTAGCATCTCTAAGGCATTTTAGCAGCATTTAGAAATGAATGGAACTGTCGTAACTGCTTTACCATGCTAACTTCATCTACACTTATATGTAACAAATATAAACTCTAACAGAAATTGATAATGAAGAACCTCATTTCAGTTCAACTTTTCAAAATGTATCTGTAAAAGAAAGCTGACTTACCTGTGTGCCTAAGGTAGAAGGGCAACCAATACAAAAAGGTATAAGCGACAAGCTTCGAGAAGAACAAGCATAATGCAAAAGGTGCCACTCCTGGTAACCTCCAAGCCTCCAGGAATCCAATGGCAACTGAACTCTCCTCATCTATTTCAGATCCAACCAAATCCTGTTCTTCAAGATCACTTTTTTCTGCATTCACCAATGCAATTCCCTCCACATTCATCTCAATCTCCTTATTATCGGCCGGTAACTCAAATCCAAGATTTCCAGGACTCACAACAAGAAATAGATATACCACAACCGCGGCAATTATAATAGAAATTCCAGGCAACACAAATGACCACCCCCACCCGAACCCTAACACGGACGAAGCCACAACTGATCCAATTATGTTCCCAACTGATGTATGTGAAGTCCACACACCCATGATCAATCCTCTTTTTTCCTTCCCAAACCAATTCCCAACTATAGCAACCACACAAGGCCAACCAATTGACTGAAACAACCCACACAAAACTTGAACAATCACAAAAAAGCTCAAAGAATGCACATCAAGAAAATAACCTAATCCAAAAACTATCACCAAAACTCCACTCCCCAACATCCCTATAGTCAAGAAAATCCTCAAATCAAAACTATCCCCAATATGACCAGCGAAATACATACCAATAGCATAAGCCAGCAAGAAAGCAAGGTCAAGATCGCCGAGGCGGTGAGGGCCCCTGCTAATATCGTTGAAAGGGGCCCACCCAGTAGCATTTCCACCTGGGTTTTGGTTGAATTGAGATGGGTTGGACTCCGATTCCGCAATTATTGTGGCGTTGTTGAGGAATTCCGGTCCAAGAACCGATTTGACTATACTGGGCGGTTTCCGGGAAGCGTGGAAGGCGGCGTAGGCGAAGAAAGTAAGTAGGAGGACTAGGAATTGGTGGAAATAAAGGGTTTTCTGTGGAGGAAATAGGGTGGGGAAGAATGTAAGGCCCGGTGGTGGTGGTGGACGCGGCCGTGGTGGTGGCGGCGGAGAAGGTGGGGTTAGGGTTTTGAGTTGCATCATTTTGTGATCATACAGGTGATGATGAGATGGGAAATCTTAAAAGGGTAAAGAAATGTGCGATTTTTCTTCCTCACATCAAAATGATGATGCGAGGAAGAATTTAGAAAAGACGCTTTACAGAAAAAGAAAGATCAAAGAAGAGAGAAGAAGGGTCAAACAAGCTTCTTCCTCAATTCCTTCCTTTTGATTTGTCCGAAGCTATGCTTGGGGTTGGGGATGGAGGGAAATGATGGCAGAGAAAAGGAAACTTCTCTGATCTCTCTCTTTTTTGGCAGATTGGTGAATTTAGTTCTCAAACTTATACTTTTTTGCGCGAATGGTCCTCGTTCTAAATTTCTTTGCATTAAAGTTTCCAAACAATTTGCGATTGGTGAAGTTAGTCCTTCCGTCCAGATCTGTTATGGTCAACAATTATAGAGAAAATAAATAAATTAAAACTCCAAAATTAAAAGGGTAATATGGGAACCTCACACCTCTTTCTTTATCATTCAATCTTCAAAAACCTTCAAGAAATAGTAGTCCGTCGTGGTGGTCGGCCATGGTAGTTCTTCACTCTACCAAACCTCAAAATAATCCAAAAAATCTTGAAAAATCTTGAAAAATCAATACTATGGCCATAGGATTTTAAGTGGAAATGTTAAAAAATGAGCGAACAAACAGCAGAGAAGCCATCCACCAATTGATAAGCTTGGTTTGGTGCTGGGTTTCCAAAAGTTCTAAAAATCAAAAATTGCAGATCCAAAGGAAGAATGGATAATGGTTGAAGAAGGTGTCATGACTTGTATGTGAGGGAAGAAAGGCTAACTGGTTTCGGAATGGAGAAGGAAGTTGGAGGACAGTTTACTGAAGAGAAGAGAAGAAGTTTAAGTTTCATATTTCAAAGAGGAGGGAAAATCAACTTGGGGAAATTAGGGCCTGATTTAATTGGGGGGAAAATAGGACCCCAAAACGATGTCGTCCTACTTATTGATATTCAACACAACAAAACTGTGTCGTTTTGATCTTCTTTTTGGTTGTCCTTGCTCGAAGTGTAGAAGAAGAAACTTCCACTGGAACTTTACAACTGCAACATTCTGATTTGGTGCCTTGGAATCTCAAAGGATCACTGTTGATTCCTTGCTCATTGTCAGAAGGGTTGAGTTGGAGGGACATGATTCAATTTGGGAACTAAGCCCTAGCTATAAATAGTAAGTAGCAATGAAGAAGAAGAGGTCCAGAAAATTATTCCCCAAAGTGGCGAGTAGCCATTGCTTCTCCCTTGTGAGTTCTTGAACTCTTCTTCTTCCCCTTGTTTTCATTCATTCTATTTCTCCCCCAGAACTTTCCTTTTCTGTTACTCATCTTGGTGACTTATTAGAGTGGTGTTTCTTTGCCTTCAGATTGTTGATGTAATGATCTGAACTGGAGATAGCAGCTAGCTCGATTCATTCAAGTTCATTTCCAGTCCTTGGTCCATTTCTTCCTTATTCTTCTACGGAGATGAAGTCCAGTCCATAGCTTGAAGTTGCTCAAAGTTTGATTCTCATTTCATTACTCAGTTTAATTCCTAGTTCTTGTTCATTAGCTTAAGTATTCTGGTGGCAGTGATCTTAGTGTTAGTTTGGATTTTGTTTTAAGGGGGAGCCCTGACTCTAATATATATATCAAGATCATTTTCTTTGCTCAGTTAATTGCAGTTTGTTTGCCTTAGTTCATTGTGATTTTGCTGCCATATTATCAGTGTGTGTGTGTGTCTGAAGGTTGGGACATGACAGAAGGTGAATTTGTGCTTGAAATTGAGGTCCGGTGAACAGTGGATGGTCGTTGGTGAGGCTATTTTCATGGCGGCGGCGGCAACACCAATACCACCGCCGTCACCATATCTCCTTTCATTCCCTTATCTCTCCTCCCAACCGACAACCCCCACTCCCACCAAACACCGTAATCTCTCTTCTTCTCTATCCTCCACCACTAACGACCCTCTTAGATTTGAGGAGCTTAGGAGAATTGGATGTCTTGGGTCTAAGTTTATTGAGATTTTGGTAAGCCCATCAAGATCCCCCCAATTTTTTGCACTTTCCAATTATCAATTTGACAATTTCCCAATTTCCACTAATGCCATCCAAGTCTATAATTGGAATCTTGAAGTCGAATTTCCCATGCTCTGATCCCTGATGAAAATTTCTCTTCGGATCGATAAAGATACGAGGAATCTTCAAATCCCAGAATCTACAAGCCCTTTTACACCAGCTTTTGTATTTTCAAAAGCCTTAAGTTCATTTATCCAATCATTTTCTAAAATAACAGGAGAAGAAGAGATGCCCATATCCTTCATTTTTCTTGATATAGGAATAGGGTGGAAAATCAGATGATACTTGAGGCTTATTGGAGAAGACAATAGCTTGTTTATATATATAAACATCTAAAGATTGATTCATATAAATTTTTATATGCTAAAATATTAGGTAGGATTCCTTTGGAATTTTCACCCTTCAACCCTTTGAAATTGGAAATTGATATTAAAAATCATATGTTTGATAGGAATTGAGAATTGGAAATTTGGAATTTAGACTTTGAAACTGAAATTCGCAGGTGAGGACTATGGTGGCGGGACTGGGTTGAGGAAGAGGAGATGGAGGGTGGAGAAGGAGGAAAGAGGTAAAATAGTCATTTTGCAACAACTTTACAAAAATAATTCAAAATTAATTTTTTTCGTAACATATATGGAAGGAAGGAAGGACCACCTTCACCAATCACAAATTGTTTGGGACTGCAATACAAATAAATTTAGAACGGGGACCATTTGCGCAAAAATGTATAAGTTTTGGGACGAAATTCAACCATCTGCCTTTTTTTACTACTTATATTCTTTAATATAAATTATTTGAAACATGTAACGAAAATTATTAAAAGAATTTTTTTTTTATTTTGTTAGTTAAAATATTAATATTATTATGCTGAATTAAATTCGTATATCACTAATTTGATTAAATTTTTTTTTTAATTTCTTAATTTTCGTTATATATATTCTAAACTACCTATATAAATATTAAGGAATAAAGGTAATATCATTCTCATTTTTCTGAAGTATCCTTTGGGCTTATTTTTATTTGATAAACTGGTCCAATATTAGGAGGGAAAATCGGCCAGTTAGATGAAATTAAAGTGTATTTATGTGGAGTGTATTAGGAGAAATTTTATTTTGGTAGGTGAGTAAGGTTAAAAGTTGTATCCAAACCAATGAATACAATATACGTTAGTCAAGAAGTCAATTCTCTTTCTTATGTGTATTGTATTCATTGGCTTAAATATAAGTTTTAAACTTACTCACCTACCAAGATAAAACCTCTCGCGTGTTAGGGGATCTCAACTACCATGCGAAACAACAGTGTTCCAAACCCCTGTTCGTCGAGATCAAAAAATTTGATTGCTGAGTTTTTTTATTTTACAGTACTTATAAAAAATTCTAATTGATGCTCTCTTCATTCCTATTTAATTGCAAGTTAGGAGATTTATAGATATCCAAATTAATTGTCCTTTAAGACTCTTTTATTAGTTGTCAACAATTTATTTCAATTATACCCTTAACATTTCTTTTATATTTCGGATGTGCCATCCCTATTTTTTCCTTTCTTTTCTTATGCTATAGAAGTGAGAGAGAGAGGGGTAATATTGGAACTTTCGGTGAAAATGACAAGTTCCTTAATTTTTTAAAATTGTCTAAAGAGTCTTATATTTAGGAATGAAGGGAGTATTGTGCAAAAGTAATCACAATCATCAAATATTTGATTCGACAACTAATCACCAATAGAATTTTATCATCTATTAATCTTGTTCATATGTTAAAATGATATTTGAGGCTATCTTTAGCTGAAAATTCAAAGACAGTAGAAATATACATTATCTAGTATACTAATTAAATTGCACCACATAAAACTATGTAATTAGTCCAATCTATTAAATTTTTATCAATCCAATAATATTATTACATATGGTATAATAATTGGCGTGTTAAACAATATATCAAAGAATGTACATAAAAAAAAGTGTAATATAAGGTTAAGCCTTTAATTATATAAAAAAAAAGAGTTATTTTATACAACTATGACTTTGAGTTTTAGGGGGAAGTGTGAGTTTCATTTCACATGTTTAAGTCTTTATAAGCATGGGTTTAAACAATTACTATCATTTCAGAATATCTATCTTGGTATAACGAGTTTGTTTGCCAAGTATATAGTCGTGTGTGCTGTCAGACGCAAGATGTGACATTATAATATTAGAACGCTTTTTAGAAATCTGCATTCTTGATCCTAAACATTTACTATCACCTCGAAATATCCGAGTCTGTGCTCTAAAAATACGAAATATTCTTCGGTTATCAATGAATGGTTGTGATCTTGAGCTTAAGGATTTTGGAGAATCCATTTACTTACTTAACATGTTTAATTTGTTGTGATCTTGTTTATTATTATGCACGTGATTTTCTTTATACTTTCATAAAACTTCATAGCACAGAGAAATGACCCCCCATGAGAATTTCAAACAAAAAAAAAAAGATAGAAAAATAAGCCATTTTAGCTATTTATATACTCAGAAGAGAGAATGATATTCATATGTAAAATATATAGTTATAGAAATTTATTCAAGATGATCCTCCATATTACATACAAGAGACATGGTAATACAAACTACTGGGATCCCCCAAACTGGTTTTCATAATAGTGTTCACGGATGATGATGGTGGTGATGGCCTGGACCACCAGAGGGTGGTGGTTGTTTGCGAGGCTCTGGAGGAGGTGCATGAGGTTGTGGAGGTCCGGGTGGTGGATTGTGGTGGACATGAGGAGGAGGAGGAGGAGGAGGAGGAGGTTCGTGACGAGGACCTGGAGGCGGTGCTTGTGGAGGTGGATGATAGTGTGGATCAGACATCTTTTTAATTTGAAGTTTCTAACTCTGTCTATAATCGAAGGTTTAATTAGGTGTTTATATAGGAGCAATTGAGGACTTATAGAGCTGGCTTGATCTATAGGAGGGTTGTGGAAGGCGGTAGATGATCATCTCATGCAAGTTATTTGCAAGCTAACAGTCAAATTCCCATGCACAATTGGGCAAAAAAAAAAATATGGTATGTCGCGTGTATGTTTTCATTTATATACTCAATCACTCATAATTCATTACGTGTATATATAATTGGAAGAAATGTTCATATTGCGAATTCTGAGTTTTTGGTTATAGGAATGTGGACATGCACTGACTGAGACAAATGATTTCCACCCTACACAATTGTTTTAGGTTTATAACGAACCTTAAAAAAAAAAAGGCCAAATAATCGACTGAACATTTGTATGTTCCTATTCATGTGCCTAACCATCTACAATTCACCATGTATATATATATAATTAGAAGAAGTGTCCACATTACAAATTATTATTATTATTATTATTTTTTTTTAAGCCTCACCAGAGGAGGAGGACCGTCCTAGGAATGGAGTATTTATTTGCTCCATATAGGGGAGAGGTGTCGAACCCTCGACCTCACGGTCGTGGGCAGGCCACCTCTTGACACATGACAAATTATTAATTAGTGGTTGAGTATAAGAATATAAACATACACACATACAAAAGATTTTCACCGTAAAAAAAGCACTATTAGCTAGTTATATATACTAGTAGATTTATTTAACAAGAACTATTACTCCTTATTAAAACAAACTTCATGAAAGCAACTGTTAGTAATCGAAGTGCTATAACTAGGAGTTTTTTTTTTTAAATATAGGCCCAACCTTTTTTTCCTTTTTCTTTTTATGGAGAAAGACTAAAAGAGTTTCTAGATGTCGAATTGCTGAAAGGACTTTGGACAGACATAATATATTATATATATAACTCCTAAACGACCATTAAATGAGAATGAAGGGAGTAACAAATAAAGCAATTATTTTAAAAAAAGAAGTTAAAATAACAAAATGAAAAAGCAATTGTTTACATAAATTTTGAATTCTATTTATTGGATACACGAATTATACACTTATATATGATCCCCCTTTTTTTTTCTTTTTTAATGTAATATTATATATAAAAAAAAGCTAAAAAAGTTAAAAGGTTCACCTCAAGAAGAAATTTGAGAGTAAAGCCAAAGGGAAGCAAGAAGCGAGTTAAAAAGTCCAAATCAAACTATCACATTTTATCCTCAAATTTGGTCTTGAGTATGAAAATCTATTTACGTTTTCCTATTTTTATTCTGAATTTTTTCTCTCATCACTAGCGTAACCGTGGTCTTGAGTTAATGTAAATGAGGTAAATTACAAATTTGCTACACATTTAGAAGTTTAATACTTGATTTTATGGGCCACTATTATTTAAATTGCTATATATATATATATATATATATATATATATATATATATATATATATATATATATATATATACACTAACTATTTCTACTTTTCTCTAAATAACACAAAGATAAAATTAGAGCCTAAATATACATGAACTATTTACGCAGCTGCTCTGTTTGTCAAATTAACAAAAAAAAAAGGATAATTCCGGCTAACACATGGCTCCGATTTGGGGGTAAAATGGTATTTTCTCTCTCATCATTCCCAAACTTCCTCCCCATTCAGTTACTAGGCCGTGGCACCGCCGTCTTCCGCCGATCCCTCCTCATTCTTCCTCCTCCACCACCAATCAAAAACCACCATGACCATCCTCCTTCTCCTCCACCGATAAAAAACCATCATCCTCCTCCTCCAAGAAATCCAAACCCACCCCAAATAAAGATCTTCCTCCCACCACCACCACCAATTGATAACCCTAACCCTAAACCCCCAACTCCAAATCTTGATCTTCAACAACCTTAATATATTCAATGGTTTGGTGATGGCATAAATCCACCATCATCATCCTCTGCCCCTTCCTTCCCACCTCAAATAAAGACTCTCCTCCCACCACCACCACAAGTTCAAAACCCACATAAAATAAAGACCCCCAAAATCCACTCAAAACCTCCAGAACTTCAAGGTCTTACATTCTAATTTGAGGGAAATTCTTGACCTTGAAGTTCTTGAGTTTGAAGAAAACATCTAATTCAATTCTAATTTGTAGGGAAATTCGTACCAAATACTACATAAATGAAAAGGATGAAGAGATTATTGCAGAAAATGCAATTTTTTTATGAAGAACAAGGTAGAATTTGGTGAAAATGGTATGAAGAAGATGAAGATTAGGTTTAGTTGTATTTTGGGAGAGAACCTAGCCATATTTTTGACATTTTTTCCCTTCTGGTCGGAGCCATGTGCGAGGCAAGCGGCTATTTTGACCAGATTTTTCGCCTGAATCCTTATTTTGACAAACAGAGAGCACCGGTAAATAGTTCATGTACATTTATACTCTAATTTTATCTTTGTGCTATTTAGAGAAAAGTAGAAATAGTTGGTGTACATATATAGCGATTTTTTCTTTGTTCATTCTTGATTCTACATTTTCTTTCACAAAATTAATTCACTTTCTTATTATTTCAATTCTTTTACCAACTCATGCTCACCTTAATTAGAGTTCTTGAATTCGAGTATTGTGAATAGAAATTACATTGTTGGAAGAGTCATTTCAAATGGATCTACACAGTACTTGAATCTAGATTATTTTGATTTGCAAAATACAGATAAGATATTGAGGGTTGAGATTATTCAGTTTCCAAAATGCAAGTAGAATATTTTTTTGGATAAATCAAAAGACTTTATTTATAAACATAATAGTTACATTCTCATGATTTATCTACCTTACAAAAAGATTTCCAATCCTAGACAGAGCATCAAGAGTATAAACCGGTGGATAAACAAAAACATCAGAGAAAAAAACCGTGACATACTTAGTTCTACTTTAGCTAAATAGTCCGCTACCACATTGGCCTGAAACCTCATATGGAAGCCCTGAAACCTGCTCATCAGGCACTTGCACGTTAGTAACAGATGACAAAAACCTGGAATTGCTACATTCGGTCTGCATGAGGAAGAAAATATAACAAGCGAGTCAACTTCAAGTTCATAAAACGCATTTCACGACTAGCCATTTTTCTATTCGGAGAACTCCTGTGTCGAAGGGATTAATTACTTATGCAGGCGGTGAACACCCCGAGCAAAAAAAAAATCAAGTTCTAAAAATTCATATGCTCTATCAAGTGCAAGTTTGAGTCCTGTATAAATAGCAACCAATTATGCCCAATTAACCCAAATTTTGATTGTATCTGCAGAGAAAAGCTTTTATTCGCTGATCGGAATACCCCCTTCTATCGTTGTTGTTCCCTCCTATTGTGCCCTATCGGTATTAAGTTTGATCCATCCATCAAGAGGAGGTAGTCATTTTGAAATTACTACATACAAGTTGCTGCGATATAGATGGTTAATGTTATATACATCAGGATCTTTCCCAAATTTTATTGATGTGTGAGCCGGCATAAGTACAACATATTTGTAATAACATACAAAAATCAATTTTCCACACATTATTCCAAGGAATTGTAGGAAGAGAGGTCAGTTTCGTGGAAACAAGTATCCACAAATAAGCAATTGAGACAAGTCGAACATTTGAAGTTCAAGATCAAATAATCACATGGTTACTCGGTCTTAAAATTGCAGACTAAACACCGAAGTCCAAGAATAATGGAAAATTCTATGGTCGCCTTTGTAAATATGTCTTCCGCCCAATTAATGTGAGAGAACTGTATGGTCAATCTCACAAGAACGGTAATAAAATTAAGTCATTCAAAAATAATTACAGTTTTACACGTGCGAAATAGAGTCTAATGTTATTTAGATAGTAGAATTATTAAACTTAAAAAGGTAACGCCCTAGGATACGACCAAAATACAACAAAAGAAGGTGATCTCTCATCCATAATTATAAACTTGCACAAATCAAAGGTGTCTTACCACGACTTTGAGGTAGTGGGTTAGATACCCTTCGCCTACGTGCGGCAAGTTTTAATCTCTCTTTATAGGGCTATCTCATTTTTCTCGTCCCAGGGCGATTCTCTCCCTACTATAGTGCAGACAGCCAATCAGCTAATCAAAAACTGTCGTCTTCTTCTCCAAATATACACAGACTTCTCCCCAAATAATGTGTGTGATAATATTTATTCATTTGTTCTCTCTAAAATTTTAACAGGAGAGAAAAGAGGGGTTATATGGCTTTCGATTTATTTCAATTTCATCAATAAATAAAAGTAATAATAAACAAATGGGCTCAAGCAGTAGCCGTATGGGAGGAGGCGGCCCCGGGTGTCTCCCGCTACCTACATCTTTTCCCCACCACCACCGTCGCCAACGACGGCCCAGTTTCAAACGCACCCTCTCTTCTCTTCTTATCTGTGGTGCCGCTTCCTCTTCTCGTCCTCGCGATGAGGTAATATTAACATTTTGTTATCTATATTTTTTTTTCTCGTATTTGTATTGTATTTTTGGAAATTATAGGGCTTAATTTATCAAATTAGGGTTAAGCATTTTTTTGGGATTTGGATACCCAATTGTGCTCCTATGCCCTTGAATTTTGTATTTGCATTTTCAATTGAGCCCAGAAATCTGACTATAATTGTTTTTTTAATTTTTAAATTGGGATTTCATTTTTTTTTAATGAACCTCATTCCATGAGGGCCCACCGCACCATCCCTAGAGCTGAATGGATGATGTAAATCGCGGGATGTTTCTTGTTGGTTAACCCATTAACCAACCGTCCATAGGGGATTGGTTTGGTTCCTGCAATCTAGTGTAGGCGAGGCGAACTGCTACGGTCCTCGTGATGTTTTTTCCACTGACTATGCCCCGGAGACAGTTTTTAATTCTTTTATAACATGGTATTGAATGATTTAGAGATAAGGTCTGCGGCATTCTTGCTAGATAGGCAAGGCGACCTTCAAAAGCTTACTTCAAATGCTAGATAGGTTTACGCATTCTTCTTCGTGAATGTAGATTGTGGTGGGAACCTGAAATCTGTTTTATGTGGCATTAGTACTTCCCATTGGAACTGAATGGCCGATTCGTAGTAGAAATTGGAATATTGAATATTTTCTTCCATGCGTGGAGCGAATTGAGGAAATATAAGAGCTGGTTGCCATTTTTAGTGAACTTCTGCTGTGTATATTTTATACGTTTTAGTTGCAGAAGATGCTTTTCTGTGTGGGCTCAGGCATGGGTGTCTCTACTCTCTATTTGTCAGCATTTGTGTTTACATTGCATATTTCATCACATGACAATACGTTGTATATGTACATGGCTAATCAGGTATTTTGCTGGCTAGTGGTTAAATCTGAATGACATTTTAGGTTGCAAACTTTCCATCATATCCTATAACAACATTTGCAGCTAATATTCTCTACTCAGTTCACAATATAGAGCATGAACCTGGGAAAGACAAGACAAGATTCGTACGTGTGCCATTTCTGGGTTGAATAATGTTAATACATGAATATTTTTACATGTTTCACTTATGCATTAAGATAATCTAAGTTCTTTTTCCTCCTTAGATGTCTAATTTGAAGAAAATTTGCTGATTTGCATTCTCTGAATCATTTTCTCTGTTAGACAGGTCGGCGTGGTATTAGAACTTTAACCTATCCATTGGCTATTTTCTTCTGTAGATGGAAGATGATCCACCTGAGTCTGCGGAAGGCTGTGACCTGGAGAAGATTCAAGTCCTGTCCAAGAGTCCTGCTTTATCTGCTCGTGATGGACTACAGTGTTCCAACCCTAGAACCGGAACTAGAGTTGCCTCCAGCAGAAGCATGTTGCATAGTGAGATCTCTTCTATGCCAGATGATCTAGGAAATTCTGTGGCAGGTGATAAAGGAGAAAACTTGTCTCAAAATGTCGAAACATTTCCTCAATTAATTGCTAATGACAGGGTCATTATGGATTTTGGACACAGTGGTAATAGAATAACAAGTAGGGATGTGCCTCTAAATTTTTCGAGGCCTGAACAGTCTAATCGTTCATCTTCTGATGTTCTTGAAGAATCTTCAGATGAAGTACCAGTCAATAATGTTGAGAGAGAAATGTTGCTCTTCCATGATTGTGATTCAACTTTAGTTTCAGATTCTTCAATGGATAATTCTCTAGTGCCCTATTCTTCAGGTTTAGGATTCCTTGTCTCAGAAAGGGAACATGACAATAGAAATGGGAATGTACTTCAGGTTGATGTGGCAAGTGTCTCCTCAGATAGCCTATCTGTTGGTTCTTCTGAATCGAACTACGATGAAGCGAGGCAGAATAGTAGAAGACTTTTCTGGGATGCTTTTTCAAGACGCAGTTCTAGAAGAAATGCAGAACCGAGAACCTTTGTTTTCGCAACTGATGATACTGAAGGCTTAGGCTCTCAAGACCGATGGCTCCTTGATTACAGTGACTTATTTGATGATGGAATTAGAAGTGATTCCAGACGCTATGGGAACAACAGCAACCAGATCACAAATGAACGCCGATGGCATTCTAGTTCTGAGGTGGTTGCTTTGCATTTGCTGCTTAGCTCACATGTTCTATTTTGTTGCTTTATATATTTCTCTTTTGGGTGTCATTTTTTTTACATTTTTATGCAAGAAAGAATGGTCTGGTAAAGAAATTTCCAACACTCGTTTGTTTCTTGTTGCTGATAAAAATGATTTGCTTGCAGATATGGGAACGATTTCGTGATGTTGGTCGCAATGGGAGTGGCCATCGAACAACCGTTTGTCCATCTGGTATTCACCAGGATGGCACATGCGCATGTGGTTCAACCTTAAGGGCTGAGGAATCTGGTCCTCGAGCAAGTATCTCACGCATAGTCATGCTTGCTGAAGCATTATTCGAGGTAGTTCTTTTCATTCCCCTTGGAATTCTATATCCGTATCTTGCTAAATCTTTTGCTGGTCTTTTTTGGTGTATATTTGCCCACTTCTAGTTTAGCACAGTATCAAATCAATCCTCTGGTTCTTTAGCATATTTTCCCCCTTTTTTAAGTTTTTTTTTTTTGGGTCGTTGACTGACTTTGTTACACCTCGAGGTTCCTTATGACTTCATTGCAAAATAGAAGGCCACCATTGTCTTGATATTGCCCTTCTCTCTTGCATATCCTTCTGAATAATGTGCAGTCTGCCGGATGAAGGAAACAGTTCAGGGAATAAACATTCACTTGAATTTTGTGATAGAAATAAACTTTTCTGGCCCAAAGTTGCTGAGTACTTATTCTTCAACATTTGTTATACAGGTGTTGGATGAAATACACAGACAACCCATCTCACTTTCCTTGTCTACCCTTCCTGCTCCTGAGTCGGTTGTTGACTCTCTTCCTGTGAAGTATTACAGGATGCCAGAGTGCGGAGATAGTATTCAACAGTAAGTTTCTCCTGCTTTTTCACTTTTGTAGGGAAATTTCTTACTCAGAGTTTTGGTGGTGATGCCAAATAAGAGTAACATGTTAACCAGTTTTCTTGTCTTTCCCCCCCACCATTTTTTTTCTTTTGAAGTATCCAAGTAATAAATATACCTTACTAATAAAAAGGAAATTGGTTCAGGGAGGCAGACATAAGAAATAATTCTGCATTTCCCGTTGCAAACATTCTTCTCTCCTATTCTACAAGGGTGCAACTGCTTTCTTTCCTATTTAATGACGGCAAGCTCATTTGTCATTGTTGCAACTGAAATTGTACCTCCTCGAGCATATATATGGGTTCTGCAAGTTTCTAGTCTAGTAGTCTTTTATCTTTTATCATTGAAAATTCTGGGTCAGCTTGTAATTCACTATTAAAATCTCTCTCGTTTAGGTGTTACATTTGCTTGGCTGAGTATGAAGAGGAGGATCAAATTCGAGTCCTCCCATGCCACCATGAGTTTCATTTGGCTTGTGTTGATAAATGGCTCAAAGACATACACGGGTATCATCCTTTTTCTGGCGTATCTTTTCTTTGCTTTCCTTTTCGAGTTCTCTTTTCTAATGACAGTTTGTCTCTATCCACAGTGTATGCCCACTCTGCCGAGGAGATGTTCACGAGGGCAGTACTACTAAGGAGGGCTCTGTTTCAACCTCTAGAACTTCCTCTTTTCTTTGAGAGAATAATATATATGCGATATGAAATAGTACAAGTGAGATAGTATAAAGACGGCTCTGTTCTTTAGATGTCCTTTAACCTTTTGAGAAATATGTACATATATATATATCTGACCACTTATTGGATCCATTGTTTTGTTCAATGAGATCAGTAATAAAAATATCATCTTATTTTCCTCCTTGAACTCTATCCTTTACACGAGGCATCAAGGAAAGATCGGGTTTTGGCTCCTCTCCTAGATTTTTCCAATTTGTGATGGAGAGAGATAACCGCGACAATAGTTTCCATTATGAAAAGAACATGGTGTGCAAAACTTCTCCCCTTAGATTTCATTGTAAGTAAGATCTTCCAGTGTTTTTAAGCACTTCGGTGAAGAGCCAAACCCGAATGGATCTTACCGCTCTTATGTTGTCTGAAAACAATAAAAGAAACAACCAATTTTCCCATACAACAACAGAAACATAATTGTAATTATATAGGGTTTTGTACAAATGAGCAGCTGATAAAGATTACAAAACTCAATACTATTGTTGAGTTGTGTATAAAACAAGTAGGGAAAGAACAACAAAACAACAACACAGGTATGGGAATATATATGAAAGTTGCCCACCATTCCACACTGCTAAATCGAACTTAATCAAAGGTTGTCCATCGTTGGGAGTGTATTTCTCTTGCATTCCCCATTTCTCCAACATGTTCCTTAAATTCTTTCCTTACCACATCCAAAACGACATCTCCATACCGATCACACCATGACCTAAAAGTTAAGCCAGAATAAGAACAGATTGTTAGTTAGACAAAGAGAAGTGCGCTTTTGTAGGGCCGTTGCCCTGAGATCAAAGTCTTCATTACACAGGATAGATCATCTTACTTGGGAAAGAACTTTTTAAGATCAGCTTTGTCAACTGGAAGCCTAGTAGAAATTGCTTCAATTTGCTCATCTCTGATGGGTTCACATGAAAAGGGAGGGAATCACTCAAATCAAAGGAATGAAAAGAATCCAAAAGAACTGAATTCTTCGATAATAAAATGCTTACGAGAGTTGAACATTAGAGTTTTTTGTACTGAGTTCTGATTGGATTCGCAATAGCTCCTTCTTTATTTTCTCTCCCAGAATCTAGCAACATTGTCGAAAATGAACAAAACTTGTATATAAACAAACACAAATTTCCAGTTCAAGAACCGACTTTTTAAAGGAAAAAAAAGATGGTGTATGATATAGATATACTAGACCTTATCAACAAAGAAATCTGAAGATGAACCATCAGGATGGAGCTTCCTCTGAATCTGTTTCGCGTCTGGTCCCTCCCCCACAAAAGGGTAATTTCCAGCTTGGTGATTTTCATTAGACGCCGCCAATGGAGCTGTTTCGTCATCAGAATCAAATCTCTTCCATTTCTTGAATCCATCAAATCCCCATTTTTTCTTCCCTGATTTACTTTCTTCTTCACGACTGCAACCATTTTCCTCGCTACCATTTCCATGTCCCTCTTTCTGAAATAGAGTCTTGAAAGGCTTCCTTTTTCCTTTGTCCCCTCCGCTTTGCTTCTCAACCTTCACAAGTTCTTGAGGCAAGCTCTCGGAGGACATTAGAATTGACTTTGTTTCGCTTTCATTCTCCCTGAAATGACTATTCCAGAAAGGATTTTCAGTAGAGGCTGTAATGTTTCTATCAAGTGGCCTAATATTTTCATCAGTTAAAACCTTTTCTTCCTTCGCTTTTCCATTGTTATTATTCGATAATCCAAAGCCGAGTACAGATGCAGCTCCTTTTATTTGCTTTATAGCTGAACCCTTTTTCAATTTAATCTTCAAATTTGAGTTTTCTTTACTAAGCAAGCACTTCTCATCTTTAAGTTCTATGACTGACCACTCTTCATCAGACCTGTCTTTTTGAGCCACAACTATTACATCTCTTGCTTCAATCTCAGCTCCTTGAACTGCTAATCTCTGTAAGAGAGGCCTCTTTGAAGCGTGGTACTCATCGTCCGATATACAATTCGCATACAGTAGCTCCTATAGGGACAAAAAACAGGAAACCTTAGCTCTATGATGATCAAATTTAACCGAAAAAGCCAACTAAAAAATACTTCTCAAGGAATACTAGCAAGAACTATTCACAAATTAAGATAACTTTTCTCTAACCAGTTTTAGCTAGTATTGAAAGGGAGGGGGTCCCCATTTTTCCGCTTTCCAAATTGAAAAAAGAGGCAAACTTTATTCAAGAATTCACCAATGGCATACAATTTAGGCACTAAAGTATCAAAGCGAATGAAGATTCAAGGTGAACAGCTGTATGATTAGCATTAAATAAACTAAAATTGAGAAAATCCCAGATACTACTAACCTGCAAGAAGACTAATTTATCCCTCAAAATAACCGAATGTTCATGATCAAGTGGTGAAGCAATAAGGGTATCAAGAAGATGAGAACGAAAAGCGGAGACTTCTGTCTCAGCCACAATCCCTTCCTTACAAAGTCCCATCAATTTCAGTATCTGATGGAAAGAATCTTGCTGCCATTTCAAGTTATCAGATTGCTGCTTCGACAGCCTCTGCTCGGCTGCGGCAATTGCCGGTATCCGCTTTTTCTTGAAGGGAAATGGAAGTAAATTCTTGCATAAAGAGGTTATGGAATCATGGAGTGAACTATAGTATGTAGGTGTGTATGTCGAACTCATTTTGGATAAGTTTTTTCTATCAATTTTTTTGCAGAAAATTTCAGATTTCTTAAGATTTTGAGGGGTTTTATAAATTTTCTTGAATTTTGAAGGCAAAAGAATTTTTGCTGTGATGTGAATGATGAAGAAAGCGTGGTTCTTGAGTTTGAATTATGAGTGTCCTAAACGGTCACTTTTGAAAGTAGCCGTTGGACTTTAAAACGTTGGTTTAGTTGAAACGATGGCGTTGCTATATTTTTCTCCGCTCTATGTAAATTGGGCCTATTGGACATCATTTTGTACTATTTGGGCTTTCAACAAGGCACAGCCAGAAGGCCCGAAAATAAAATAAAAACTACCTTGAGCTAGGCCTAGTTGCTACGCCACGGTAACTAGAGTCTGCAGTACGCTTGAGTGGAATGTTAATTCTGATATGGATAATATGATTCAGATTTATCCAAATCAGCAAAAATATTATCTCTCTTGTTATGAATAAATTAATAAACAACATGATTCATTAGATCATGATTCATATCAAAATTTTCTGAGTCGAATACATGTGGGCCCTTAAGGCCCTCACTAGGCTTGAAATTCTAATACCACAATGTCACGCTCCGTGTGTGAGTATGAAAAAGTGATGCATGAATTTTTTTTTTTTTTAATGGAAAAACTGGATTATCATTAATGAATATCAGAAAGGATGTGTGGTAGGAGAAAACCGGAGGATCTCCAAACCATTGAGACGAAGTCCTAGACCTCATAGCATATTTAGCCAATACATCAGCAGCAACATTACATGACCTATGAACATATGATATATTGGCTAGCCTAGCATTTTGAAGACTCTTAATAAGACTAACAAAAGATCCTATTAGGGACAAATCTTCATCTTCATGGTGAACCCTGAGTATCAGACACTGACGATCGCTCTCTACGAGGCACGCTTGAAATCCCTAGGAGATGGAAAATTTGACCCCTTCAAGAAGAGCTAGGGCTTCCGCATGCTCCGGGTTAGTCGAATGAGTGATGCTTGAATCTGATAACATTCACAACCCAACTATTTAACAATTATCAGTATAAAAACAAAACCTTAATTCTAAGTAATTGAGTTTAGCTACGTGAACCTGAGAATTAATTATGTGTGATCATTAATTTGAACACATTTTTTTCATCCTTATCATGCCAAAATGAACATCTCAAAGTAACTACGAGCAGTTAGATTTTAGATTATATCGTTCCGCCTAAAAAAAATTAAAGAATTAGAATACTCATATGCCAACTTCTCTAACTTTGTTAGATTGGAGATTACAATTTAATTTTGTAATACTAAAATTATAGTAAATCACAAGCCTTTGAAATATGAGTGAGAAAGATGGTTTAGTAAGTAATAATAGATAGAGATAACCCAACTTCCCCACCAAAATTCAAGAGCCAATGACTACAATCCAGGTGTTTAGTAGTATTTGGGTTTTGATTGGATTGAGTTTGGATTTGAGGTTTTGATCTCAATCTCAAATCAGTCTCAACCTCAAACTAAATTCTAAATAGTTTAATACTTTAGAGTTTCGTTTTCATACTCAATTCAAAGCTGATTTGAATCTAAATTTGAGTCTCAAGTTAATCCAAACCCAAGTCAGACTCAATTAACCTCATGTCGATGAAGGTACATAATTAACTTTATGTGGATGAGGAAAAAATAATTATATTTGTCCAAGAATCACTTCATTTTCAGGTCCATAAAATTAAAAGTTTAGTCCAATTTTATTTCAAATCAGAAAGGAAAAAAAAAAATCCCAGCCATGTTGGACCCAGGTGAGACAAGAACAAATACTATTGTTCCAAGTTTCACCTTCAAGATGGGAAGCAGGGCCAGAAGTGAAAGTGATATTTGCAGCAATTGGATTCACTAAAATCAATTCTTCAACCACTACACATCAAATAATCTACAATCACTTCATTTGTGGGTCTTGCACAACATTATTATGACCAAGACAAAATTCAGAAAGGATCTTTCATGGTGTGGTGAGGTGCTATAGGATAAAGAAAAATTCATTGAAGAACTAAGAATTTTTAGGACATTTAATTAGGTATTAGGTTGTTTTCATTTTATATTATAAGTTGTTTTGTGATTAAAATTGAAAACATAAGTCATTTTATCTATGATTTGGTCATGTGTTTTCAATTTTAATCAAAAGAAATTCAAAATTTTGAGTTATTTAATGTTTTTTCTTCAACATTTTAGTTGATAGGAATGAGATTGCAGAATGGAATAATTTTATGCGGAAGTATAAAAAATTTATAAGTGTATCAGAGAAGTTTATTAGAAGATTCAGGCACTTATTTTGGATAACGAGAATAAAAGATAACAGAGAGAAGCTAAATAGTATAGGTTCTTCAATAGGAAAAAAAATATTTTTGTTTCAATTTTCTTAATTTGTATGCAAACGTCTAAAATTTTATTGTGAAACATATAGATTAAAATAGAAGTTCTATCCAATACTAATATCATATACTTCTTCCATCCCAAATTATTCGTGCACATTTTTATTTTAATTGATCCTAAATTGCCTGTACACTTTCTAATTGAGGTATAAATTTATATTGTTTTTTTCCAATTTTATCCATAGCCAGACTTCTTCAATACTCTCAATCAATTAAAACCTTCACTTTCCAAAAAATAATTAATACATAGTTGAATATTTATTTATCTCCCAAGTCACAATTCAAGAGAGAGAGAGAGAATGTGTACAATCTTAAATGTTAAACTAATAATTTATGAAGAATAATATTAGTTTTTTTTATTATCTATTTTTACCATCTAATTCCTCGAACTTTAATCTCCGATTTTTTTTTTTAATATAGATAGATAATTTAAGACGGATGAATAATATTAGTTTTTTTAATCTATTTTATCATCTAATTTCTCAAACTTTAATCTCCGAGTTTTTTTTAAACCTGGATAGATAATTTAAAACGGATGAAGTAACAAATTCCAACATGAAACTCAGTCCTATTAAACCCGGTTTGATAACATTTAATGATGGGGAGTTTTAGCAAATTCATATGAATTTTATAATGCGCGTCCTAGAGTCGCGTGTTAATATTTATTAAGTTATATGTATCTAGTAATTTAAGTTCCTATTCTCCTAAATTTATCCAATTTTATAAAATTGTAGATTTTGATATATTTAAATTATCATACATAGTATATAAATTTTAGATTTTGGTTTTGAAATGGAACATTTTTTTTTTAAGCCTGATTGGACGGTTGCCCCATAAAGGGGAGAGAGAACTGCCTCAGACGAGGAGGAGATAGCTCTAGAAAGGGAGATTAAAGCTTGCTGCACGCAGGCGAAGGGTATCGAACCCACGACCACCTGCCCCACTGGGATAGGACACCTTTGGGATAGGACACCTTTGATGAAACAGAACATTTGAAGTCCTATAAATGCAGAAATCGTCTATCCACAACTGATATCCTCACATCTGTCTTAACCACTCAAGATTTCGCAACATAGATATCCCTCCAATTCCACTCCTTCAATCGTTATTATTCACATTCACGTAACGAATTGTGAGTGGTTGGAACATGTATGAAAAATCAGTCAGAGACAAACGATTTTCCCCGAAATAGTCTAGAAAAAAAAATGTAGATTCAAACTTGAAATTTTGTGTTTGGTAACGAAACACTATCCAATTAGACCTTAAAACTCCATTCTACAACAAGGGCAATGTTGATTCTTCTCAAGCCATGGAACCAAACACTTAGAATGGAACCTATGGGCACAGGGCAAATGCATTAAGTTCTCCCCTTGTTTATAATACTCTAAACAAACTGCACATTCTTCTTGTTCTGAAGATTTCCAGCTTAGTTTTCCCCAACTGAACTTCTTTGACCCACTCCTTTTTAAACCAAATACCTCTCTTTGTAATTCTCCCATCTCCACTGATCTTTCCTCCTGCAGATTTCTTGATCTTTGCCTACCACTAACAGCCCTGACCACAAGAATCACATTCTTATTAATTAAACACTACTCTCTTCATTCCATAATATAAGTCGTTTAAGACATTTAGCGAAAATTAAGGATGTAAAAAACAAGATATTTTGTTAGTCAACATTATCAATATTACTCACTTAAATAAGACTTGTATACCATCAATTTTATTTAAGAGAATAATTTTGAGTTTTTTAATTAAAAAAACACGTTATTTTTACTTCTTTAATTTTTGTTGCATTTTCTAAACGATTTATATTAAGTAGTGTACTATTTTTTTTCTTAAATTTTTTTCGTAATTAAAAAGGGTGTCAAATTTGAGAACTTATGATTTCGAGCTAAAAGTGTTTGCCTTCCCGACTAAAAAGAAGTACTTAAAAATCAACGAACCCAGTAAATTTTTACCTTTTGGATTCAGATTTCCACTGGGCTTTTAGTCTCTCATCCAGTCTCTCTTTTGCTTCTCTAGCAACATCACAAAGCTTCTCATCCTGAATTTGTGGCCTCCTTTGCTGCTTTTGATATTTTTAATTGGTAAAAGTTAGTACTCCCTCCATTCTTATTACATATTGCGAAAATTAAGGAAGTGAAAAATAAAATATTTTTATAATTAAAATATCAATATTAATCTCTTAAATAGAATTAGTGGTATACAAGTTATACTTGAGAGAGTAATATTGATATTTTAAATACAAAACATCTTAATTTTTCCTTCATTAATTTTTACAATATGTAATGAAAGTCTTATAACAATCCGGATCCTCTAAAACATTCTCAATAACATTTCAAGTAAATTACAAAAGATGAAAGTAAGTTAGAATGCTACAGAAGATCCGAAATAAATATTTTTGTCAGAAAGATACCTGGGAAGAAGAGATTGAACCAAGATGGGAATCATTGTTACTTATATAAAGGCAAAAAGAAGACCTTCTGGTAAAACTGGAAGTAGTGGGAGAATTGGAGCATCCTCCATTAATTCCACTCCCATGAAACCTTCTTCTCCTTGCACTTTCAACTCCAGGAAGCATTCCAGCCATTATCATCAAGAATTGTCAGAATTATCCACCTGAAAGAAAGAAAGGAGATAGAAATGGGGGGCAAAACTGACCTCCACAGTAGAGTCTAGATATCTTTTATATACAATTAGGAAGTTGCTAAGAAAGTGAATAAAAGCTATGAAAAGGAGGTCAAGTAATGCAAGACAACCTTCCTAGGCAAATCAAAATTATTGTTGGTGGGGGCAGAAAGATGGACCCAAAAAGGTTGAGCCCTCATTATTATAGGTCATATGTTCGAATCTTCTTCCACTTCTTGAATCTCATATTTTTTGTAATATACAAATTTTTTCAAAAAAATAATAATAATAATCGACCCAAAGATTGATGGTTTGAGGATTCAGTGTGCACTATCTTGTCAAGAAAATTAGTATGGTATTCTTCTAACTCAAAATAATGAGTTTGTGTGTCATTCTTTTTCTTTAAAACAAATATTTTTTTAAGGGAAATTTGCATATTTAGTCCTCTTACAATTTTCGTTTCGCCGGTTTCGTTCCCCAATTTTAATTTCAGCCTACTTATCAACCCCCCTATAATGTTCATTTCCCCTATTTAGTCCGCACGTTTTAATTTCAGCCTAAATAGTCCCTAATCAATTTATAAGCAGCAGAAAGAGTCCCCGACACCACTTACACATTGGAATCCGGCTGATTTTGGCATGTGTGATGAGCATGCTCAACCAAACAAGGGTAAAGTAGTATATTTAATTATTTTTCCTAAACAATTATGATAATAAAATAAAATAATGTTTTCCCCATATTCTTCCCCTTTTTTGAGTCTCACTTGACACTCATTTTACAATCCCAAGATGTTACTGCCCCCGAGATTTTTAAAAATACTACTAGGTATAGTAAATTTTATATGTAGTTTGGAATATTTTATCAGTTTGCACCCCCCCCCCAAGAATTTTTTGTTTTGTCGTTTTTATAAGTATTTCGACATATTGTTGCAGTTTCGCCCCCCAACGCCAAATTCCTGACTTCATCCCTGAAGATTTGTGTAGCGGTGGAACGCGGTAGCTGTGAAGGGTAGTGGTGGTGCGCGGCGGTTGTGCTGAAGAAGAAGACAAGATGTTGCTGGGTTTATGGAATAAGAAGATTTTTTATTTTTCTTTTTTGTTTTCGAAATAATAATTTCAAGTGTTGAAATAATAATAATAATAATAATAATTTCAAGTCTGTATCAATAATTTATCCTATTTAATTTAGCTTGCATGTCACACGTGTTAAAATCTGCCAAATTCTACCATGTGAGTGCTGGTGAGAACTCTTCTCACTGCCCTTAAATTGATTGTGATTATCTAGGCTGAAATTAAAATGTGGGGACTAAACAGGTTAAACAAAAATTGTGAATGGACTATATAGGAGAATTTCCCATTTTTAATCACCAGTTGATATAAAAATGCACATGATATTTATATGTTCTGAGAGAGATTTATTAAAATATGAAAGTTACTATTTAGGAGTTACCAAATTAATTAGGAAAATATCTAATTCAAGTTTAATTAATTAGGACATATTCTACATTGGTTTTCTTCCTAATGTATAGTAATTACCTAAATATTGTGTAGTGTTGAGTAATTAGTAGTTAACTAATATAGTGTAGATTCACATGTATAAATACTCATGTACTAGTTCTTTATTTTGTAAGTGAGAAATATATAATTTTCCCTTCAAATCTTTTATGGTATCAGAGCAAAAACGATCCTGAAAGAAAAGGAGCGAGGTTAAAAAAAAATAGTTCTTATCTCCTAGACGAATATGTCGGAGACAAGCAGTGTCATTGACACCACATCGCATTGTGCGAGCTACTCAGTACCAGCGTAAGACCCGGCCTATTCATTGCAGCAAGGACCAGAACACGGTGCGTCCTATTCGGTGCAACAAACAACAACCGCCTCTTTGAACAAAGTGCAATTGAGAGAATATTGTTGAAACATATTTTTTTTATTAAAATGTCAACATAGTAATAAAAATATCTTTACTTTTATAATTAAAAATAGATTAAAACTACAGCCAAGAAAAAAAAAATTTATAAAAGTATCATCTATGAAATTATACTAAGTGAAATAGAATATTTATGACAAAATATGAATACGTTGCTATGTAAAATGAACGTAATAATTAATTAAATTAGGGGTATAAATGTCAGTTACTATTTATTGATAATTTCAGCTTCTCCTGTAAAGGTCATTCCATAGGTTTTGGTGTGGAATGATCTTTCGCACTTCTTCCTAGAATCGTCATTCCCGTGAAATGATCATTCACACTTCAAATTGCTCAACCAAACACCGGAATGAAAAGAGAAGTGGAAAAAGTCTTTTCATTCATTTCCATTCCCGCGTACCAAACACACATTTACCACTTCATTCTAGAATGACCATTCTCACTTTAAATTGGTCAATCAAATGACAGAATGGAAAGAGAGGCTGTAAAAGCATTCCATTCATTTTCATTACAACATACTAAACACACTAAAAAAAATAAAGAATAATTTGATTACAGACTAAGTCTGGTGATTTTTGTGGTTTATAATTAACCATATCAACACATTACGTGAAAATAGTATTTTTCAGAATTATTTGTTTTTAAGGGAATTCTAAACCACATTAACCAAGTCCATAATATAATTTTCCTCCATAACTAAGTCCTTAACAGAGCGGCTCCCTATTTGTTGCATTAGATAATTGGTTTCACTTCTCAAGTCTTTCATTCAAGGCAGTCAAACTCGCTATCCTACGTAGGATCGGAAGGGCATATGAGGATCGTAGGATCGTAGAATCGTAACTCGGATCGTAGATCCTACTTACTTTAAAAAATTATTTGAAAATATATATGTACTCTTAGAAAAACATTTCAATCACAAATTTAAAGTGTCTTAAAGAAAAAAAAGATAATCAAATACTAAATCATTCAAGTCATTAGCATGTTTATTAATTATAAATATAAAAATACAAATATCATGTACTAAAATTAAACATGTTTATTAAATTTAATTTGAAGTTAACAAAATTAAATAAAGGCAATGTAAAAATAGCTGAGATTATTGTGAAACAACTACATTTATTGCCAAAGAAAATGTGAGAATTGAAACAGTCAATCACCGGAGTTAATGACTAAGTAAATTTTGGTTTTTTTTTTTTTTGCTAAGTACTAAGTAAAGAATTTACCTGTTGCTGAAACATGATTCAAATGGTGAAACTTCATTTTTAATGACTAAGTATTCAGCAAAAAAGTCAACCGGAGTTAATTTAATTAGTAAAATGTGCGTAATTTCTATTTTTAATTAAGATTCAAATATCTCCTGAGATATATAAATTTGTATACTTCTTAAAGTATTAGTTCTGAGTATAAGAAATGATAAAAAAAATTAGAAAAAATATAAAGTGTTTCAGCAAAAAAAAAAAAAATTTAGTTTTGAGTGGACTCGTAGGATCGGTAGGATCGTACCGATCCTACGTTTCTACACCGATCCTACCGGATTACCGATTTTACGTAGGATCTAACTCGGAAGACCCCTTAAAACTCGTAGGATGTCAACTCGCGAGTTTGACTGCTATGCTTTCATTTAGCATTCGAGGATTAACTACATTAGAAGGATTCAAAATCCTACATGTACACACGTACAAACAAAAAATAGAAAGAAATTTTTCATCACTATCTCAACTAAATTTGTTAAAGTTTAAGTATTGATACATTTTTTTTAACATATATTAATTTATTATTTATCATTGCATTAATTTGATCCCGTGGCAAAGTTTAAGAAAAATAATTTTAGAACGTCTAAAATCCATTTTCAATGAAGAATAATATTCTTAATTGTCGAACAATTGACCGTTAACATTGTATTAATAGTGTAGAATATTATGAAAAAATCTGATATGAATCAGCGGTAAAAAACATATCATCACAAAATTAATTTTCTCTCTCGTTATTCTAATAATGTAATAATTTATAACTAGTCTAGTAAACTTGATACTTATGAGAATTATTCAAAAATTATACGTATTAGCAGTGTAATTATCCAAAATGGACGGAATAGTCATCAAATTCACACAACTAACTTCATCTCTATCCAATATAAGTACAATAGAAAAAGGAAAATTCAATTGTGGAATAGGTCTGTAAATTTTATGATTAAAAAATTTTTCTATATCAATACATAATTCATATCAAAATTATCCATTAAAAAAACAAATTGAAAGGAATCGTTTTTGCTTCAAATGACTAAACTACCCTTCAAAATCCAAAATCTGGCAAATCAAAATCAGAAAAATCTTTTATCTTCGTTCAGAAAAAAAGTAATCATGCGATATTTATTAATTTGTGGGACATTGAATTTCTATTTTTTGCCCCGCCGGAAATAGGGTGAAAATCATCTCTCCTCATTCTTATCCCAATTCCTATCCCCAACTAATCAGACTTTACAATATAAATATTTTTTCCAATTATAAATAAACATGATGAATTGTGATTAGTTGGGGAAAAGAATGTGGACAGGAACAAGGACATAAAAATTTTTGCCCCGGAAATATCCTCCACTCTCGTGTCTAGTTTCGTCTTTTCCTCTCTTTCCCCTAACACCTATTAAACCCTCTCACTTCCTTTCCTCTGTCTCCCGCACACAGAAAATAAGAAAAAAGAAAAAGATGGAACGAGAATTGGATGACGTGGATCACACACCTCTCTCTCCACTTTCATTCAGAACAAAGATCAAACACTCTCTCTGCTTCTCTTGCTGCTTCCGCCGCCACCACCACCACCTCAATCTCAATTCACCTCGATCATCGTCGGCGACGGCAGCAGCAGCTACAGTTTCACATGAATTTAAGGTCGACAATATTAAGGATAAGTGTATGACGGTTTTCAGCTGTATCGGTAATAATCATAAGCATAAAAGACATGGATCAGCTGAGTTCAGTTACGATCCACTGAATTATGCACTGAATTTTGAAGAAGATGGATTCGACGGTGATGATGAAGCTCCGTTGAGAAACTTCTCATCTAGGCTTCCTCTTTCTCCTCCTGTTAAATCTATGCCCCAAATCAGGGAAATCGCAGCCGTTAGTTGAACAGTGAAGTTTAAAAGGAATTCTACTAGTGATATTCATAGTACTTGGTCTAGACTAGTATGTGATTTATGGTTATGTTTTTCATTTTCAGATTTTTTTTTTTTTATTTTTTATTCTGTATGCATATATGTTCTTACTGGTGAAATATGTGATTATGAACTGCTTAATTTGATTTTAGTACTTGAAGATCTTTATTAATCTTTCTTTTAAATTTCTTATTTCATCCTACGCCATCTGTAGTCAGGTGTCATACTTTATTATTATTTAAGTTATATTTAATAAAATAATATTGATATTTTGACTAACATAAAATATTAGTTTTTATTTCTTGAGTTTCGCTACATGTCATAATAAAAAAATTCTTAATTTCGTTATATGTGCTAAAAGATTTATATTATAGAATGAAGATAGTATTAGTGATATACAAGATTAGATTCGCCATAGAGAATTGTTTTGTGGAAGCAGATTGGAAAAGCTCAGAAGCTGGGCAAAAATTTTAGGAAAATGTCAAGTTCGTCCTTAAATTTAGGCATGAAAAATCGGTTAGGAATCATCTATTTTCATTCGGTGTCTCCTTCTTTATCTCACCAATAAAAACAATGATATATATTAAATTTTTAATTAAAATATTATAACCTAAAAGAAATAGTGAAACTTACAGGGAAAAAATATACACGTGTCAAATATCTATTTGTGGAGACACATAACGGGGACAGATGATTTTTTGCCTGAAAAATCACATGAAAATATATGGATTGTTTATAATTATCCTGTTTTTCTGCCGTAAGTGGTGCATGGGGATGACTTTCATTTGTTAATTATCCTCTTAATTCGGAATTAGTAAGGTTGTAAAAGTGAAAATTCTTTTGACAGAATGTTCTTCATATTTTTCACAGCAGATTTACATAAGATTAAAAATGATAGTTTTTTTTTTAATAAAATGAGAACTTTCTTGGTGATATATATAATTTTTTTTTTTTTGAAGTCCGGCTGGGCGATTGCCCAATAAAGGGGAGAGAAAACTGTCTCACAGGAGGAGGATATAGCCTAAAAAGGGAGAACTCGGAACCTCTCGATCACGAGTCGAAACTTGCCTCACTGGGCTGCAGCCTCTTTGACTTGGTGATGGATATTTAATCTGAGTATTTGATCGACTAATTCAAATGGTATCAAATAAATATTATGGTTTGTTATAAATCTATGAAATTGATTGTTCTCGAGTCCTAAGAAGGCTGAGATGTATTTATGAGCTAAATTATGTCGATCACAAATTTGACTAGGCAAGCTAAAATTCCTTTATTTTATTGATATAAACTAATGACATGCTTTTCTCCTAAAATAAAAATACTAATGACATTTTAACAACGAATTAAATGTCCTCTTATGTTTTGTTTAGTCACCATCAATTACTTAGTATACAAGTATATCTTTAAGAATATAATCCAAAAATCTCTACTATATATTTTTAGGACATTCTCAAATTGTGCTTGTTTTCTTCCATAAAATAAAATATCAAAAGAGCCGACGTAAACCGCAGATAGGAACCAACACAAGTTGGCGCAAAGATTTGACACGTCTTTACAAAGGTCAAGTGTTCAATTCTCGCTGCCGACGTGAGGTTGTGTTGGTAGGTGATCTGTAAATACCCTTGTAAGCGACCTATGGTCCCAAAGTCTACCCTAACTTGTAGTAGTGACTTTATCCGAACCCACTCAAACTTTTTCTTACAAAAAAGAACCGCAGATAGAAGAAAGCGACACCACAGTCAAAATACTCATGACTACACCAAAGGAGGAAAATGATATATTTTCTTATTCCATTCCAGAACACGATCAGCAAAAGAGTTCTGTTCTTAAACAATGGTTGATGGAAATAGCTAGAGCCTAGAGTTACATATGACTTAGCCGGAGGTTATATATCAATTATGGTATCGATACATATTTTACTCTGCACGATGTGGTTATAATTTCAGTTATCGATATTTGATTTAATGGTTAAAAATACCTACTGTCTTATTGAAAATATTTATTATAGAACAGTTAATTCTTTTTTTAACTTTCGGATCAAATTAATTATACGGTTAATAATGAATGAATAAGTATCAAGAAAAAACATAATTTGAAAAACCGTAACTTTAGCCAAGGCAACAAGTCCGTATGGACCGAATCAATTATGGTGTTGAATAGTATTTTTTGTAACACCGTACTAATAAATTTTAGCCCAAACTATATTCTAGACCCATCTCTCTCGAGTCTGGACTAGATCTGAATCTAGACTTAATTTGATTCCGATCTAATCTGGGCATGAGTAAATAAAAGTATCTCTTAAAATCTACAATTATTGTATGTTTGTAACAATTTTTATCTGCCAAAAGTGTTTTTTTTTAAAATTCTAATCCAATTACTTAGAAAAATAAATGCATGAACATGGATTGAATTTTTGGACCTACCTTGGTTGGCAAAGAAGGGTCATGAAGCAGGGACGAAACTAGGAATTTGGCGTTGAGAGGGCGAAAACTGCAATAGTATACCGAACTACATATACAAACTGCAAAAATGTTTTGGGGGGAGAATTTGATAAAATATTCCAAACTATATATAAAATTACTATATCTAGTAGTATTTTTAGAAATTTCACAGTCACATGATTTTGAATTGATTTAAGTTGTTTTCTTCTCTTCTCTTCTATGCATTATATCTTAAGAATGAATCTAAATTTAGTCCGAGGCAATTGTTAGCAAGAAGGGTATGAATCAAGTTGCTGGACCAAAAAATGTGACACTCCTCTAGTAATTGGAGGTAGTTATATTAATTTACTTATTGATAATTTAATTCAATTATTATGTATGCATTAGCTATATTATGCATTAATTCTGGTATAAAAAAAATTAAATCATTGATTGTATTGCTGGGATTCACGTGATATCTTTGTCTTCTAGTGAGATTCTGTTAATTCTTTTAGTTTTTTAGGGGATAATTCTAAAAAATATACTAAAATGCTCCCTTAACCTTAATGTAGAAAATTGTCAAAAGTAAATAATTGACAAAATCAGTAATTTTCTGAGATACTGCTGAGACTACGAAATAATTCCTAAAAAGAGAAATACTTTTCTAAAAAACAATTTATATTTTATAGAGACTAGAAATTGTAGTATAAGTGTTTGCAAGCTCACCTTACTTTTTTACTCTCGAGAATTATTTAAAGTAAGGTTGAGAGTACGAATCACCATGGAATTATTTGTTAGGGATTTTCTAGTTTGCTAGAAAATAACAACTGTTAATATAAAGAATAACCACTGTTAGCTACAACTTTAACGGCTATTAATAAAATTAACAAACAATAGTAGTCCCAGAATAACATGAGTTAGATATAGAAAAATAACAGCTGTTTGATTTGGAATTAACATGTGTTAGAGATAAACAAAACAACGGTTAATTATCTACAAACCAAGTAAAGATAACAAATATAACAGTTATCACATGAATACATAACAATTGTTAGATAAGCAAATAACAGTAGTTAATTAACAAAATAATCACTGTTGGGTAAAGAATTCCAAACCAGTTTCGGATATAATTCCTAGACGAGACAACAGTGTTACCACTTCCCCTTAAGTTCAATATGTCCCGCTTTTATCAGCTTCAGGCCTCTTGAACACTGAACTCACAAGGTACAACGCCCAACCTCACTGTTTCCTTGAAGCATAAGAAACAGTACCTTCGAATCTATGTTTAACATCAGAACTCCTTTGGACATAATGCCTTTAAAATATGCAGTAAGGAAGACAGGATATGCAAGGGGAAGAGAGAATTTCGAGTGTCTTTTTCTGCAAAAAGCAAGAGTGTCTTTTAAAGGCTACCCAGATATGTAACAACCAGAGACTGTTCTAATCTCTCATTATTCTGCATGTTGCAGAACTGGAACAGTCCAACCATCCATAATCTGCAATTTGTGTACGCAGGTCGCGCCTACATACAAGTTCGAGCTAATTTGGTATCGATAGGTCTACCATTTGCACCCCCAGCGCAAGCGCGCACGAGGTTCTCACATGGGGCATAATATAGGTAAGACATTTTAAACCCATGTGAACCACTTTTCCTTATAAAGTGTTTTTCACTTCCATAAGAATCCTATGTGGGATTTGGGTTTAAAACTCATTTACCATATTTCAACCACCCCACTTTATACCAATTTATTATTCACACCGAGAATTGATTTTCTCACATGTTATATATCATCGCGAAACTTTCGCAACCCACTTCGTGATAATCTCAATAACATTCAAAGATGAGAGGTGTAACATATAAATATATTGGCTAAAAAATGTCTTTACGACACTTTAAATACAATTTAATTATTTTAAAGAAATCAAATTCTCCAACATTATTTACGTTGCATTTGTCAGGTTTACTCTACTCAGATTCTACCGGATCAATTGATTTAAATATTCAGACATCTAAAGAGAGAGGATAGGCATGATTTTTCCTTCCTTCCTTTTTTTTTTTTTTTTTTTTTGTTATTTAAACTTTCTCTATGTAATCTTTTTAATCTTATTTTTTAGGTTGATGGCATTGTCATGTGGGAACTTCTCACCGGAGATTAACCATATACGGATCTGCATTACAGCGCAAATAATCGTATGTACCCCGTATATGTATTCATTTTGTATTCAACTACTCACAATTTACCATGTGTATACGCAGAGCCGTGGCAGCCATGAGACAACTTAGGACATTGCTTTAGGCCCCCACAAAATAAAGGTCCCAATTTTATTTTATTTTACTAAAATTTCACTTAAAAAAAAAGAATAAAAACCCCATATAATTACATCCCACCCATTGTCCACTAAACACAGGCCTAGCAAGCCCAGTGAGACTCACTTTAAGAAAATATAAAAACTCAGTGACTTTCTATCTTCCATCATTTTCATTCCTAAGATCAACTATGTCATAAGATAGATTAAATGCATATTTTAAAAAATAATAATAATATCATTAATAAATATTAGGAACTACATGAGGGAGGTGGAATTCCAATGGATCCCCTACCCTTTGAAATGAAGCATCAAGCCTTAGAAATATTTCAACTAACCAATGAGCCAGAACATTACAAGACTTACGGTCATACAAAAACCTAGAGAATAAGTGCCATATAGTACAAAATTCTATAACCGTATAACCAAACACTACTACCAAAAAAGAAATAGTGTTAGCCCTAAGGGCGATCGAACTCGGTTTTTGATAATGGACAAACACTTGATGTTTGTGTCTAATGTTTATATCTTTGTGATAGAATATCGGAACCTAGATTGGAAGCTCTAAGTACTTCAATCAAGCCATGATCGAGATTCAAAGTCATATCATTCAAGGCTCATCTATCAAGATTGAAGATTGAAGACTTAGGTTTGGTTAGTTTAGCTTTGTCGTCATTAGTCGTTATCTTATAAAGCTCTAACCAAAGCTCTTATGAACATAAGCTCTACACTCTAGTCTTGCATGTTTTCATAAACACGTTTTCAAAAGGCTTAAGTTTCAAAATGATCTTTACATGTGTTCTTATCCAAAAAACCTTTGATTTCATAGATAAGTCTTTTAGAAAAGTTTTCCAAGTATTCTTATTTGTTACCTTTTAGGAAAACCTTTTTAGACTTCAAAAGACTTCAAAAGATTTAAAAACGTGTGAAAAATCAGCTTGGAAGTTCGGTCAACCGAGCTCAAGCTCGGATCAACCGAGCAGATACTGAGAGTTGAACCAACATGGTTCGGTCGACCATAGGGTAGTTCGGTCGACCGACCTAGGCCAAAGTGGATCCGAAGTTGGTTCGGTCATCCGAAGTGAAATGTTCGGTCAACCGAACTCTGTTTCTACTAGCCGTTATTTGACCGTTAAAAAGTCGTTTTTCAGCCAAATTTGAAATGTATTTATACTCCAAAGCTAGAGAAACATTCCAAGGCTTGCATATCAAATATTCATTGATCTCTCATCAAGCCAAAACACTTTCAAAGCAAAAACACTTGATCTCCATGATATAAATCATTCAAAGGTGTTATTTCAAAAAGCAAGACAAAGAGTGTGCTTCATATGTTCAAGAGCTAAATTGATTGTGCTTCAAAGGTATACATTCTCACTTATAAGAGTGATCTTCCTTGTTCTTTAAACATTCAATTCCCTTTCTAAGTGATTGGGTAATTCTTGTAAAAGTCCTACTTTGTGTGGGCAAGCTCTTAGTGAGTTTTTTATTGTGTGGTTGTGTTGTAAAACTCTTAGTGAGTTAGCCACATTTGTAAACATTCTTCTTAGTGAAGTTGTTTGAAATCCTTGGGTGCGGCTCAAGGTAGTGGATGTAGATTCTAAGTGAATCGAACCACTCTAAATCCTTTGTCTTGTTGATTGGGTTTTGCATTGCTTTTATTCTTCTTGCTCAAACTTCCAATAGCTTTGCAAAGAATCGAAAAAATCTTACAAGATTAGTTAAAACCCAATTCACCCCCTCTTGTGTTTTACAATTGGTATCAGAGCCTAGTCTTCATCTTTAGTTTAACCACTTGAAGAAAAGATTTATGGCCGGTAATTCCGCATTGGCGTATCTAGAGGGGTCTTCCACCAATAGGCCACCACTTTTTGATGGTAATAATTATGAAGCTTGGAAAGAACGTTTCAAGATATATGTGTGCTCAATAGATTATTCTTTATGGCATATATTTGAAAATGGTCCATATGTGCCTATGAAAATGGTGGATGGTGTTCAAGTGCCAAAGCCGGACAAGGAGTTAAATGAGCTTGAGTCCAAGAAGATGACTCAAAATTACAAGGCAATGAACATCCTTAGTTGTGCCTTAAGTCAAGATGAGTACAACCGTGTGCTTGGAAGAAAATCCGCACACTTAATGTGGAAAATGCTTGAGGTTACTCATGAAGGCACAAATCAAATCAAGGAGTCAAGGCTAAATTTGCTTGTTAGAGAATATGAGCTCTTCTCCATGAAGCCAAATGAGTCAATAAATGAGATGAGCACAAGATTCACAAATGTGATAAATGGCTTGAAGTCCTATGGCAAGGAGTACACCATGGGTGAAATGAATAGGAAGATTCTCAATTCTCTTCCTAAAAGTTGGGAAAATAAAGCCCTTGCCATTGAAGAGTCCAAGAATTTAAAGACCTATTCAACGGAGGAACTTCTTAGCTCACTACTAGCCTTTGAAATGAAGATAAAGAAAAATTGTTCTACAAAGGGTAGTAATCTTGAGTCCATCATCAATAATGAAGAAGGAGAGAATTTGTTCTTCAATCTCAAAAATGCAAAGTGCTTGTTAAGCCATTGGGATGAAGAAGAAAGTGATGATGATCAAGAAGAAAATGATCACACATGTCTTATGGCATTTGATAATGAGGTACATCCTTCTCCATCTATTTCTAATTCTTTTAATGATAGTGATGAGGATGAGGATGATCCTAATGAGCTTTTAATTGATATGTATGATCAATTGAAAAATTGTGCAAAGCAAAACAAAGCTATGAAGCTTAAAATTGAATCTTTGCTTGTTGATAACAAAAAGCTTTGTGATGAGGTTGATAGCATGAAAATCGAAAATGAAAAATTTATTGCTACATGCAACTCTTCTTCATTTAAGTATTTAGAAGCATATGATCAATTGACATCTCTTGAACTCAAACTTGTTGAATTTGATCTTTTGGAGAACAAAGTTAAAGATCTTACCCTTCTTGTTGAAAACTTTACTAAGGGTAAGAAAAATCTTGATCAAATTCTTGGTTTGCAACGTGCTTCACATGATAAACATGGTCTTGGTTATAATGCTAATCACATTGATCATGCTAGCTCTTCTAAGTTGCCTAAGAATCACATTGTGCATGCTAGTACTTCTCAGCCACACATTTGTTGCACATATTGTGGAAAACATGGTCATACTAATGCTAGATGCCATGTTAAGAAGAAGATTGAAAAAGGGGTTAAAACTATTTGGAAAGTTAAACGTATTTCAACTAACCCCCAAGGACCCAAACAAAAGTGGGTACCAAAAGCTACTCCTCCCTTGATCTTATAGGTTCTTATAAGTTAGATGAATGCCACAAAGCTTCAATGGACTTGATTCAAAGAGAAGTGGCATTGGGGAGAAGTTAAAGGAGATGTGCCAAAGGAAGAAATTCAAAAGCACTCCTTAACCCTTGGATTCTCAAAGCTCATATGTTAATCAATTGGAGAACCAAGTTGCTTAGATACCAAGAGCAAAGAATCAAGTGATGACAAGAGCCAAAGTGTCAATACAATGTCTTCATCACTTGGTAAGAAAGCAATGGTATCAAAATCACCTTCTCTTAACACTTTAATTAATGTGTTTAAGTGTTTTTGATATTTATATATGCTTGCTCTTATATATGTTGCATCTCACATTCTTGAATTTTATATTTATATAGATAACCTTTAGCATGTTCTTTATTGTCCATGTTGAGTTTAGCTAAGGTATCTATGAGATGTGGCATATGCAACTTGATTGATTCTTGTTTTATCATGTCATATTCACTTAAGAATCCATCTAGTTGTTTTGGTTTTTGATGTGCATGATCCTTGTGTATATTTGTGCTACTTGAGATTTTGAGCTAATCATGAAGGACCTTGAAAAAGGTACCATATTTGCTCTCAAGAATTCCTTGTAGGTAACAAAGGGTTCTAAACTTCAAAAAGAAGATATGAACTACAAGGAATGGCACAAGTGAGCTAAGACTCCAAGAAAAGAGTCAAATGCTAAGGATTACAAGATTGTAGAGGGTTCATCAAGAAAAGAAAAGAAAAGTCACCCATCATTGATGACTCTACACTTGTGATGCAAAGAAGATTGAGAAGCTCAATGAACTCATTGAAGAAACTCAAAGTGCAAAAGCATTCATCAAATTCAATGAGATATTACTAAACTCAATCTCTTTCCTTTTATATCATGTTTGCTCTTCATATGTTTTGATTCTTGTGAGCATGTTATAAGAGAGCTTTATGATTTGATCCTTGTGATGAAATCTTTTTTAACTACCCCCTCCCCTCTATTATTAGTGTATTATGCTTTGGGGGAGTTTGTTATATGCTATGCTTTGTTTTCACTTGATCTTTATTGCATATAGGGGTTTGTGTTTATATTCAAGTCTTTAGCATTAATCTTATGTGGTTGATCGTCTAGATGCTTGACTTAGGATGTAAACTGTGTTTGTGGCATTGATTATGCCATGGGTTGTGTCTATTTGATTGTTTAGAAGTGGCACAATCTAAGAGGGAGTTTTTCAAATGTTTTCAACTCATACCTCCCTCAAAATATGTGATGTATGCTAAATTGTCTTATTTTACATCATCACATCACTTGTTGGCTTGATTTTCTTCTTTTAACTCTTATAGCCAACTTGTGTAAGTTATTTTGGAAGTTATATGTGTTATAAATGTTTATGTCTTCAATTGGTATCACATATACTCTCCCTTAATAACTTTGAGATCATTCTCTTATCCTTTGTGATCTCATCATGGTTTTTTGGTTAGTATTACTTTAAGAGTTGCTACACTCATTTAGCTAACCATTAACTAGTTAGAGGAATGTACTCCAAGTGTTATCTTACACTTCCTCTACTTCTTTTGGTTGTGATACATGTGCTTATCTTATGTATTCATGGTATCACTTCCACTTGTACTTTGTTAGCTATATTTTCAAACGTGTTTTACAATTGGCTATATTTACAATTGATATCATGTTTTACAATTGGTCAATTGGTTTCAAACTTGATTTTATCTCAAATAGCTAACATCGTATGTTTGATAAACGGGGAGATTGTTCTTTAAGGTTTATTCCATATCTCCTTTGTTTTTAGCTTAGGTTGATATTCTTTTTGAGCCATACATGACCATCTTTTGGATTTATGTGTTTTTATGGACTCTTTGTTTTTTAGAAATCAACTAAGCTTATTCATAAGTAATCCTTCTTCATAATTATTTTTGGTCTTTAGGATTGATCATTTGGTTCTTATTTTATCAATCTACAAGACCATCAAGTTGTCTCCATGGTTTTTAAGTTTTTCTTTATATGGGGAGGATTATTAAAATTTCATCAAGCTTCTCCAAAATTAATCTTTACTTTTCGTTAAAATGCTTTTCTTATTGGCGCTTTGATATCCCTTTTTGATTTTGACAAAAAGAGGGAGAAGTTTTAGTGTTGCAAATGTGCCAAGAGAAGTTATTTACAAAAGGAGAAAGCTTAGAACTTGCAAAATGGGAGAGATAAGGGATTCTTTAATATAGGGGGAGTAGATTTTTTTTGAGAAAACATCTACTTGCTTGGATCCTTAATATTTGGTATCTTATTTTTGCATATTATTCCCATTTGCATCAATGTTTTGTCATCATCAAAAAGGGGGAGATTGTTAGCCCGAAGGGCAAAATATTCTATGTTGTTTTGATGATAACAAACCATTGTTAGTTCTAATGTTTGTGTGAGCATGTTCTTTGTAATAGGATCCTTAGCACTCACATCGACATTGATGAAAATGGTAAGTTAGCTTCTTGTGTAAACGAAGGTATGTATATTACACACAAGAAAGCTATTTTATGGAAGGAAGGAGGCAAGGAGGTTGGTTGGGAAATAGGGCTCGTCTAAGAGTCCCTAGATGCATTTGGCAAAAAGAAGTTATCATGCTAGTGTTTTAATCCTCTTTGGTTTTATCTTGAATGCACTAGTCTTTGCTCTTATTTGTTCTATGATCTTTTTGCCATGCTTCATCATGCTTCCTTGTACTTAAATTGTCCATATCCTATCTAATTACATCAAAGTTTGACATAATCAAAAAGGGGGAGATTGTTAGCCCTAAGGGCGATCGAACTCGGTTTTTGATAATGGACAAACACTTGATGTTTGTGTCTAATGTTTATATCTTTGTGATAGAATATCGGAACCTAGATTGGAAGCTCTAAGTACTTCAATCAAGCCATGATCGAGATTCAAAGTCATATCATTCAAGGCTCATCTATCAAGATTGAAGATTGAAGACTTAGGTTTGGTTAGTTTAGCTTTGTCGTCATTAGTCGTTATCTTATAAAGCTCTAACCAAAGCTCTTATGAACATAAGCTCTACACTCTAGTCTTGCATGTTTTCATAAACACGTTTTCAAAAGGCTTAAGTTTCAAAATGATCTTTACATGTGTTCTTATCCAAAAAACCTTTGATTTCATAGATAAGTCTTTTAGAAAAGTTTTCCAAGTATTCTTATTTGTTACCTTTTAGGAAAACCGTTTTAGACTTCAAAGACTTCAAAAGATTTAAAAACGTGTGAAAAATCAGCTTGGAAGTTCGGTCAACCGAGCTCAAGCTCGGATCAACCGAGCAGATACTGAGAGTTGAACCAACATGGTTCGGTCGACCATAGGGTAGTTCGGTCGACCTATGTGTGCCTGTTCGGTCGACCGACCTAGGCCAAAGTGGATCCGAAGTGAAATGTTCGGTCAACCGAACTCTGTTTCTACTAGCCGTTATTTGACCGTTAAAAAGTCGTTTTTCAGCCAAATTTGAAATGTATTTATACTCCAAAGCTAGAGAAACATTCCAAGGCTTGCATATCAAATATTCATTGATCTCTCATCAAGCCAAAACACTTTCAAAGCAAAAACACTTGATCTCCATGATATAAATCATTCAAAGGTGTTATTTCAAAAAGCAAGACAAAGAGTGTGCTTCATATGTTCAAGAGCTAAATTGATTGTGCTTCAAAGGTATACATTCTCACTTATAAGAGTGATCTTCCTTGTTCTTTAAACATTCAATTCCCTTTCTAAGTGATTGGGTAATTCTTGTAAAAGTCCTACTTTGTGTGGGCAAGCTCTTAGTGAGTTTTTTTATTGTGTGGTTGTGTTGTAAAACTCTTAGTGAGTTAGCCACATTTGTAAACATTCTTCTTAGTGAAGTTGTTTGAAATCCTTGGGTGCGGCTCAAGGTAGTGGATGTAGATTCTAAGTGAATCGAACCACTCTAAATCCTTTGTCTTGTTGATTGGGTTTTGCATTGCTTTTATTCTTCTTGCTCAAACTTCCAATAGCTTTGCAAAGAATCGAAAAAATCTTACAAGATTAGTTAAAACCCAATTCACCCCCCCCCCTCTTGTGTTTTACAAATAGTAAAACCGAGGTCACACACAAACCAGAGGCCTTCCACAACTTCCAATGTTCTTTTCTGCAAACTTTCAAAAAACGTAAAATTATGAGGGGAGATCAGCTGAAAACCGCGTAGAGTAGTTGGCCAGCGACCATGCCAGCTACGAACAGAATGTCCGCTCACGATCCTCCATTCGAAGCCATGTTGCAATAAAACTCTTACTTGATGGATGCTTCTCCAAGTTTGAGCCGATCGCCCATATCGATTGTTTACAAAAGAACTTGAAATAAATCCTAACTTAAAACATGGAAAAAAAACCTAACACTGTCATGATATTAATCATGAAGCTGACAAGTGGCTATATTAAGAAAAGAAAAAAACTAATAAAATTGTGCACTATTTTGAGGCGCACTAGATTTTGAATTGTCCAGGAGTTATTAAGTCCCGAACAATTCTCAATCAGGCGACTCATGAGTTTTGGCAGGGCCGCCTTGTGACCTCCACCATACACTTATTAATAGCATGAGCCCCCGTTGAGAAATTTTTGTAAGTAGCAAAAGAGCCCGAAAAAATGAGCGAAGTACTTGAAGCGAAAACACACTTCCAAAATCACCAAAGGTTGGACCAGCATGACCAGACCCAACCCAATCAGCAATGCTCGGTGCCGCACCGCGCCTAGCCAGCCCAACAAAAGCTGGTCCATCATAATGCATGCTCATAGTAGAGCATATCAGCCCGCTACCCAACATATCCATATTAGGGGCCTTAGATCCACCAAAACTCGGGTCATTTCCTAGGTCTTTAACCCTACCCGGTCCACTAGTCCCCCCGGCAACCCACCGCCTCCCAAGCTGAAAACTGACAATCGTCGGCTTCATCTTTCATCGTCGGTGACTCCCTCGCTTGCTTCTCAGTCTGACGCCTCCTCCCCATATCCTTTACTCCGATCGAATCCGCACTCGTATATCCATTTTTGGCCATGAACCAAGCCAAATCAATCTTCACGATCTCCTTCATTTCCTTGATCAAGCCTAATCCCAATCCCGTTCGCCGGACAAACTCCATTGCCGACGAGATGAGCATTTCTCCCCCACCAACACCCAGCCTCCGTTTGAGAGTTATTATACCCAATGTCGTCGACGCCGAAGCCTCACCCTCCCCAAGGCTCTCGGCAACTAGCAATCCCTTCATATCCGACTGTCTCAAAATCAACGATTCCGTAACCCTATTTTTTCCTGCAACAAAATCTAATGGTTTCATCCCCCAAGTCCCACATCTCGGCGTAGCCTCTATAACTGGAGTATCGCCAGTCCAAAGAGCCAACAAGAGTTTAGGTATCGCTGGATTTGCCCGTTCGATACTACCAAATTGATTGTCCATTGATATATCAGCGGCACAACGTAAATTCAACGCTATAGGAATCCGACAGACGTTGGTGCTTATCGCCTGACCGGCACACACGTTCAAAGGCTGTGGAGAGAGACTTAAATTCTAGGCAGGTCGCCCGTCATACTCGAAGCGTTTTAGGATCCGAAAGAGAGCATTCTAGATTAAATGTATCTATTGAAAATTATTTATTAGAACAACGTCTTGAATATAAAACTTTAATAAGTAATTTGCAGTCGAAAAATCAAGAAAAATAAAAAAATTCGTTAAACTTTTCAAAATAATTTTTCAATATAAGTCTCCGATAAAATTTTGCCTCAAGCCCCGTGTTCCATTCACACGACCCTGTGTATACGACATACAGGCGATTTTCACCCGCTGGTCTGCGGAGCCATCAGAAAGGCCGAGTTTAACTGAGATAGCAAACGAGTTGCGATCTATGGCATCTAAGATTACACCAAAAGGACAGAGCCAGCAGACACCTTCCTCTAAACAAACGCAAGTTAAAAGTTAGTAATCGAAACTAGTTTTCTTCAAAAGTTGGAAAGATATACACAAGTTTCAGTTTTTCAGGATGTATACAGGGGCGGATACATGATTGAAATTTAGTGTGGTCCCTCAACAATTTAGGGAACCTACAAATTTCGTTGCATATTAGACAATTTATGATTGAAATTTAGGGTGGTCCCTCAACAATTTAGGAAGAAATTAAACTTGTTTCTTTGATCTTGGGTGATCCTGGGCATACTTTGACCACCCCTTGAATCCGCCTCTGGATGTATCCAAGTACATTTAGCTCAAAAGTATGCCAACAAAAAAATGGAACTTGCTTATTTTCCTCTCATAAGGTTCCCACATAAACAAAATGGAATTTGGACATAAATATTTAGATGTGTAATACTTTGTTTCCACACCAAATGTCATAGACATTTGTTTCTTATGGTGTTTTTGTGAAGGAATATGATAAGGAAGGGGAATTGTTACAACATATATCCTCTAACGCATCTCCAACTCTTGAGTAGCATACGATGTATTATTTGTTCTCGTACTACACCTAATGGCATATGATGTGTGTACCATGTTGTAATCCAAATCCAATTTTTTATTAGTACTACCTCCATTCTTTAATACAAGGCTTTCATTACATGTTATGAAAATTAAGAAAGTAATACACAGTATTACATAATATTCGAACTCAATATAATTACTTAAAAATATTATAGGAATTATATGAATGTATATGATTTGGAAGTTCTATATCCATCAAAAAAAAAAAAAGAAGTTCTAATAGAATATTTAAAATATTCGAGCTTGGTTCGAAATTTTCTAAATGTAAGTTTAAGCTCAAAATAAAATACATAATCGGAATCCAGCTTGAACATGATTAGAGGACAGTTTCCCTCTAACCTTAATTAATACTTCCTCCCTTCCATTAGAAAAATCATTTCTGATAATTCTTAGATTTTCATTATATAAGTCATTCTAGGTAGTTTTCCTTTTTTCTATGTTTTATTTTCAATTATGCTCTTATTTGACTCAAAATATTTTCTATGCAATAAGAAACAAAAATGTAATATTGGTGTTCTAAGTTAAAAACTGCTTTAATTTTTGTATCCTTAAATCCAGTGGCGGAGCCAGGTAGGGACCCCCAATATTTTGGTAATTTTTTTAGTACTAGTGTGTATTTTCATATGCACTTATACATAAATTTTTAATACATGCAAATTATCTTGATTCCCTAAGAATTTTTAAAATTTGATGATAGACTACTCATTATTTTTTTAATAAAATTACAAAATACAATTTGAAAATATAAAAAAAAATTTGCTCAAATACTTACAGTTCTCTATGATAAAAAAAATGTACATTTAATTAAGTAATCATTCGATCTAAAATTAAATGTCTGTTTACAATACTATTTATTACTCAGTCTATTCGGATGTGAATGTACATTTTTCATTTTTTGATGTCAATAATTGAATGTCTCATTTTCTAAAATAGAAATAATTTTCATTTGAACTCACTAGTAGTCTCATTTTATTAACACGCTAATTTTTTTAATTGAGAAGGATAAATTTGTAAACTCATTAAAATTCAAAATTTCCCCTTTAACTTTTTTTTTTATATAATAAAATGATATTCAATTTTTGACGAAAATAGTATTTATAATGAATTGTATATAGAAACTCAAAGTATACAATAGAGCACTAAACACATAAAAAAAAATTCTATAAAAATATACATCCATTTAATCAAATAATATATATTTTTATAACTTTTGCATGCTATTTTTAAGTATGTTCTGCGACACTAGCCCTATGCAAACTAGTCGGTTTTTCTTAATTTTGTAAAAAAAAAAAATTGTCAATTTTTTTACTTAATTTATGTCTCTTTTCGAAGATAAAGTATAGTTTAAATTCAAATATTTTAATAAAAATATATTATTCTACCTCAAATATATCATCTTACACCGTAAGCCCCCAGCCCAAATCCTGGCTCCGCCACTACTTAAATCTTAATGAAAATTTATAAAAAATGAAACCGGCTAGAGGTTGTATTGTACCATTGTGGGTCCTAATGAATTTTAAACAAAGTTTGAATTTTATATCCAATTTTCTTGAAAGTTCTAATGAATTCATGATATACTAGAATTTGAGCCGGCTCCATCTCCAGGTCGCTGGAGGAAGAGAGAAGTTTACAAAAGTATAAGCTGTCAAGAAAAGGACATTCATAAGTATAGTATAAATTATAAAGATTGTAGTCAACAAACGACAACTACAACAATAACATAACCCATTTTTAGACTACGATTTTTAGGGTAGGCAAAAGCATAAAAATCAAAGATTCTGAATTATTACATATTTTGAGCGCCCGAAGGCGATTGCCCCGAAGGGAAAGAGCAGAGAGTACCCTAGATAGAGAAGATTGTAGCATGCCCCATGTTTGGGGAGGGAATTATAACCTCATAAAGAGGAGAAATATTATTTGGCCCATTACGAGGAGAAGGTGTCGAACTTGGGACCTTCCCCAAACCAGAGACTGCCCCACTGGGCCAAACCCCTTGTTGACGAATTATTACATATTAGAGATTAGGTGACTTTGGTGATTAATTCAGTTGGAATCTAATTATGACAACCTAGCAAGAATTACTGCAACAATTGACACTCCTTAACAGAGAAGCTTTGATGGAAGCTCAGCTCTATTTTCACCTTCTGTATGGCGTGAGTTGGTCATTGTAAGGGGAAATGTAGAGTCCATAGTCGACATTAGTAAAAATGAAAAAAAAAAATTCAAGAAAATTAGCAAATCAAATGCCAAAATATCTGCAATCTGCTTCGGCTACCTGTCATTCCGTTGAGCTCCTAAGTGCGCGTAATAGCTGCTTTTGCAATTTCAGTTTGATCAACTGGCAACTTGGGCTCAAACAAAAACCATCCTAGGATGTTTCTTGATTCACATGAATTGCTCATTGCTTGATTTTTCACCTGCACTACTTTTATCCGAAACCAAAGTTTACATGTATAGCACTAGGAAAAAGGATATTAAAATTCTGGAAATAAAGAAATTCGATGAACATACCTCTTCCGCTTGCTCTTCTGGGAAGTTGACGAGGAAGGATTGTTATTCCAGTTTCTTTTCCTCTGGTTGATGAACCAGTTATTAATCTGTTTTAGTTCCAAGCCAGTTTCCTGCACTAATCTTGCTTTGTCTTCCTCCTAAAGAAAATGCAGGAAAATACTTCAATATATGAAAGCATTTAAAATTATAGCGAGATATGCGGATAATTACTGTTGGATAAGGCCACTTGGAGTGTGATTGCCACCAGGCTTTTAAGAGGGACGTAGTATCGCCTGGTAGTTTCCCCGCTCTTCTTTTGCGTAGAATTTCCTCTCTGATATCGACAATCTTCTCCTTATAACCCTGTAAAATACTGCGCGAATTAACTGTATGAAACAAATTTAAAGCTAAGTCATAATAAAAAGGTAGAATTACAAATGCATTTGTTACCTGCTTGAGTTCATGCTTCAATTCTTGTCTAACTCGTTCCATTAAAGATCGCTCACTTTCAGTGGGAGTAAGAGGACCAAATCCCATGCTGTCTTGGGCGTCCAAGCCTCCTTCAAACATGTTGATATCACTATCAGCCGGATCATCATCCTCGTCGGACATAGTAGCTCCTGTTCCTTCACTTGGTGCCACTCCTGTCCAATTTCCATACTACATTTAATGAGGTACAAAACGGTCTAACAATGTGTAGATGGGTGAAAATAAAATAAGAAATTCAAACCATTACTGATAAAAAAGATAATCAACCATTCAATGTGACATCTATTAGAGTTATAACATATCAATCCTATCTAAAATAGCAATTAGGTAACAATCAATGTAGATGGCATGTTTCGTGTGGTTTCATTCATCATCGTCGCAATTAAAATCTGTTGAACATATCAATTGGTTATAGTTATAAAATAATTTATCGGAGCAAAATTACAGGAGGAAAACAAAAATCTAGAAATTTAAAGTTGACCTGTTAAGTTCTGCAAAGATTGCTCGAGCTCCCAACAAGCCATGACTGCCTCCATTGCATGAACGCGGACATGCTGCTGCAGTTGTTCTTTGAAGGATGACAGCAACAGAACATAATGTGTCTACATCAGAAAATGAAGAGGAAAAGATCAACGAAGAAAACTTATTTTTACGAATATTTATAGGTTATTTCAGTTAATTTTCTCCAGAATTGCAATTCGCAACACAATTATTATTACTACAAAGGAATAAAACTGGATATATATTACATCCAACAAAGAGATTCCCCAACACACTCTGACAAAGTGAAAGTTTCAATTATTGTTGTACTGAAAATAACATGATTCCTCTATTGAACTAACATCAGAATGCCCCTCTAAGAATCTTTCGCTCTCACTATTAGATACGGAACTAGGGGGCATTTTTTTTTTTTTTTTTATAATTTCTTTATAGATATTGATTTTCTTGTTTGCTAAATTTACTCCCCCACAATTGTTTTTGTCCAAATCTCCTTTATTAATCCTCGACCTCCAAATGCAAAGTTCTACTTGCGTCTATGTTCACGATCACGAGTCCATTAAACACAGATGCTCTTGACTCTTACCTAGAATTTGTCCGGTCTTTGGACATTTAAATACAACTTTTTTTTCAGCGCAACCGCAATATCTCCTCTCCTCCATCCCAACCCCCAAAAAGGAGGAAAGGAAAAAAATTGACACAAAGAAGGGGTAAAAATAACAAGCTTGATAACCATTACAACGATTACAATAACATAACTTATTAATTCTCCAATAATTGGGAGTATGAAGGTAGGATGTACAGAAGACTCGCCTAAAACTTGACAATAAATGCACAGAGTAACTGATGATAACCAAAGAAAATATATCCATTAGAAGAATGCATTTCAGCAATTTAGCTCATGAGATCCATCCCACTTGAAAGCTAGAATAAAAACCAAACATAATCCATAAAAATAATAAATCCAAACTTATTACTTCAATCTATAGTATACGTGTATTTCCCTCGTTAATGTGGATAAACATGAAAAACAAATGAATTTGTACAAGACTTGATCCAGCCTAATATTTATTATGTATTTCAATAACTCAAAAGGAATACATGCCAAATAAACTGAATTCATCTCTAATCTAAATTTAGAGGTCCAGTTGGATAGTATTCCGTCTCGGAAAAAACACAAAATTTCCGTTTCAAATTCACATCTCCTCTCGCAAACAATTAAACTTTTACAAAACTCACAACGTTTGGCTTGAAATTCAAATACTATCCAACTAGACTTTAATCAGACCAATCATACACAGACAATCTCACCATTCAAAACCTATTTAAGTTAAAAACTTAACAAAGCATAAAATCACATGAGATTTCAGTCATGCAAACCTGAGAGAGTAATCAAATTGTCGAGGAAGATTAGTGGAGTTAACACAACACTTTAGACTCAGAATCATAGGTTACCGATTCAAAAAATATTAAAAATTAAATGAAAAAAAAAACAAAATACCATGAATTGATGAAGGTCTTTATCATTAAGAACATGATGGTGTTCATGACCTCCTCGAAGCAGCGCAGAATATTTAGCCACAACATGTTGGGACTGAGCAAGCTGAGCGTCGATCCTCTGCAGCTGGTCTACCGGTGTAGCAATTCTCAAACAAGACACGTGAGCAGCCAACAACTGATCGTACAACGGATGGTTAAGAATCTCCGCCTTACACTTCTCTTTCTCCCAATCATCATTAAACACCTCAGCCCCCGCCTCAACACCATCACCACCGTTACTAGTCTTATGATGAATATTCATTGGTACTAACGTAACGTCGTCGTTCGACGTAGTATTTTGCTGGAGCTGATGAAGGAAATTGCTAGTGGCGGCAGCGTCGGCGGCGGAAGTGTTGGTGGTTAGGTGGTGATGACGGAGAATTGAGCTGTTTAGAAGCCAGGAAGGAGGAGAAGGATGATGGTTGTTTTGGCTGGCGGCGACAGCGGCAGCAGAAGCGGTGGGAGTATCTGGTGGTGAGTGGATAGAAGAGCGTAAGACGGCGGCGGAGTGGTGATGGGGGGTCTTCGGAGGAGGAGGAGGAGAAGTGGTGGTACTGATGGTGGAGTGCCATTTCTTGTTGAGAAAGAGAGAGGTGGTCCTCATATGCCATTTGTACATGAACAATTATTACTGATCTTTAGCTTTCTCTTCTTTTCCTTTTTCTCTTTCCTTTCATTTTCTACAGCTCCTTCAAAATCATCATTTTATATCAGACCAGCGACGAAGTTAGAACTTTTAAATTTTGGCGAAAAACTGTAACAGTATACAGTACAAAATGTTAAGAGACGAATTTGATCAAATATTCTGAATTACATATAAAATTTATTGTATCTACTAATATTTTTAAAAATATTGGGGGCGACTGTCCCGGCCCCCATCTCCGTCACTGTATTTTTTTTTTTTTTTTTTTTGATGAATTATCTCCGTCACTGTATCAGACACTACTATACAAGTTGCTATTATGCATGAGGCTATTACATACGGATTTTTCTGATATGAACCAGATCAACATGGATCATGTGGCCCAAAATTAGCCACATCACTACAGAATTGTCTCTCTCCTCATTCAGTAGTGATGTGGTCAATTTTGAATCACATAATCCAATGGACCTGGTCCATATCAGAATTATCCATTACATACACACCGTTTCTGTATCAGTCACCGTAAACCATCTCACGTGATAATTTTAAAATTCTAACTGATATATAAATTTGAACCAAAAAAATTTACTATCACTAAAAAAAATGTATCTTACATTATGAATTCGATTGTTAAATATGTGATAGAAGGTATTGACAGACCCATGTATCACGCTCGCAAATTTGGGCGTGACAGTCACGATTCTCTTGACATTCTGCATCATTCTAAATTCTCTGGCATTCACTATGTATAAAATGAATTGCAAGGATTACTTCTCCATTCGATCTCATCTTTTGTCATATTTGTTAAGGAAAATGATCTTTAACCAAGTTTAATTGGTTAAAAATCGGCTAAATTGGATTAAAATTGTTCAACATAACAATAATATCCCTGGAGTGCCTTTTCAATTCGAAGAAGAAAAAAAAAGAAATAATGTAGTTATTATTTTTTGTGTCAGCCTACATATACATATAAAGTTCTCTAGTAGGGACAAAATATGATACATCTAATTCATATGTTGTCAAAGTCAACAATCATATAAATAGTACTCCCTCCATTCCTAAATATAAGACTCTTTAGATAATTTGAGAAAATTAAGGAAGTTGTCATTTTTACCTAAACTTCCAATATTATCCCCCACCCTCCCTCTCTCTCACTTCTTTGTCATAAAGAAAGGAAAATGTTGAGGATATAATTAGAATAAATTGTTGACAACTAATAAAACAACCTTAAACGACAATTAATTTGGATACCTAGATATCTCCTAAACGACAATTAATAGGGAATGGAGGGAGTACTAGTTACTTCTTTCTACTTCCATTACACTGCAAATTTTTAGTTGGTTTTGTTTAGGAATAATACCACTTAATTGTCGTTGGATGTTGTTGATATCAACGTTCCGGATTAACCTCTACAGTAAATCCGGATCAATGACATGGCTATTAAAAATTTGTAAAAATTGCAACCCTATGTCCATTAAAATATCTAAATTGAAACCCTTTTAGTCCTAAAAGTAATTACAACTAGGTCCAAATGTTAGAAATATTAGATTCTTTAAGACCCTTACTTTAAGTTTTTATTACAATCGGACCCCTATATAATATAATATAGTTTGATTACACTATAATTACTTCAATTAAATACTAATTTCGACTTTTATTTCAACCGATTATAGTTTATTAATATTGTAAACGTTATGTTAAACATTCATATAACTAATACTATGTTCTTAAGAATTATACGATTCAGAATAGTGTGTTATTATTGTTTGATTATTACACTAAGTCTACGAAGGAAATGTTATGTTGAACATTCATATAATTAATACTATGTTGATAGGAATTATACGATTAATAATAATGCAGTATTATTTTTTGATTATTACACTAAGTCGACGATGAAAACGTTATGTTAGACATTAATAGTTAGTATTTTTTTTATTAGTACACTATGTTCGACATTGTAAATGTTATGTTAAACATTCATATAACTAATACTACATTGATAGAATGTTGCGATTCACTATAGTGTATTAGTATTATTTGATTATAACACTAAGTAGACGTTGAAACATTATCTTAAACATTCATATAACTAATACTATAAACATAGGAATGTTGTGATCCATTGTAATGTATGTTTAATTAGTACACAATGTTCGATATTGTAAACGTTATATTAAACATTCATATAACTAACTAATATTATATCGATAGAAATCTTGCGCTTTATTATAGTATTTAGTATTGTTTGCTAATAAATTCATTATAGTGTATAATTATATGATTGTTACACTAAGTCGAGTTTGGAAAATGTTATGTTGAATATTCATATAACTAAGTAATATTATATTGATTTGTATAGTTTATTTAACGAACCATACAATCACAATTTTATTAAAAAAAATAATTGTCATTAAAATTAAATTATAAAAAAATATAATTAACCAATTAAATTTCTGAAAAAAAAATGAAATCGGTTGGTAGAGAGACTTGAACCATGGATTATCAACAACATAAGGACATTGTCCATGCCAATTTAACCAACTCCTATTATTATTGAGTACCACAGAATCAATTATGTATTGTTTGAAATAGTCTAGTTAAAACATTAGTATTCAAATGTACAAAATTAGTTTTTCAAATATATATAATAAAAAAAAAATGGAGGATGGATTTCTTGCATCATTTCCAATGCCTTTGACGGGAATAAATACATATTGTAAATGCATTCTCCTAGACTACTATCACTATCATCATTACTATTCTCCATTGTCAAAAGTAATGATTCTTCCTCTGAGCCGAATCCCTAAGAGTCAAATACTACACTACTTTTTCTTTCTTCTTCTTTAAACTCTCTCTAACAGAGAACAAAGACCACCGCTCCTCTAGGTTGTGGTGCCGGTTTAGGTAGTGGTGGTGGTGGTGGCCTCTAGGTTGTGGTTTCTTATGGGTTGGGTTTCAAGGCCAAGTTTGATGTTTTGGGGCTTCTAGCCCATTGTCAAGTTATGAAGTTGTGAAGATTCAGGTTTTGGGGCTAAGACTTTTCAGTCCGTTTATTGTAATGTTTTTTCATCAATCATGTTATCTCTTTTTTTCTTTTTTCGGAAGTTAATTATGTTGATTTTTTTTCTTTTACCGGCCTGCTTTTGGTACTTTATTAGTACTTTTGGTATAGTAATTCTGGCAGTTAGTATTGCTTTTGATTGTTAGATGGATTTTTCCATTCCATTTATCATGTAATTTCATGAAGTTTAATGAAATTATGAATTAAGTATTCTATCTTGTTTATACCTTTGTGAAATGTTATACTAATTGTTTTTTATTCCTAAATTTTTTCATTTGGAAAAGTTTAATGTTGGACTGAGCTTACAAGGTAAAAACTTTCTAGAAAACCCTTAATGTTAGACTGCATACAAGGGAAAAAAAATCCAGAAAAAACTTAATGTTTGACTGAGCTTGTAAGGCAAAAAAATTCCTGAATAAACTTAATATTAGACTGATCGTTCTAGCAAAATATTTCCAGAAAAAGTTTAGTGCAAGATTGAGTCATCTACAAAAAAAAATCCAGTTCCATGTGTGTTAATGTTTTTGCAGTTTGATGAGCCATGTAGAACCTCTCCATTAAAAATTCATGAAAATCATCAATATGTCTATGTCTCTCAGAAAATGAGTTTGTTCATTTGCACAATGCAAAACATAGTTCTTCAATGAAGTTATCTTCTTCTTGGGTATTCTAGAGAATGGAGCAGTATAACTAGAAATGAGTAGCAGCTTCGGTGGAGGTGTCAGACTGTCAGTGTAAGGTGTAGGGTGTCAGGTAGGCTAGAGGGATAGGTATGAAAAGACTAGTTATCTATTTAGAAATATAAAAATAAATAAATATATTCATATAGAGAAAGGGGTATATTAGACATTCAAACTCTTCAATTTGAATTTTTAGCCAATTAATTGGCTAAGTTTTAACCACCTAACACTTAAATGGTTGATATTTGTTCCATTTTTCTTTTAAAATTATATAATTTCTTTTATGTTATTTTAAAAAAAGAAAACTTATACAAGAAAAAAATTTAAACCGTGTTTTTTACTTTTCAATCTCTCTAATTATAGTTTTGTCAATATTTAATGTTTATCTCATTTGGTATACACGTAGGTATCTATATAATTATAACATTTAACTTAGTACCATGATCAATCTATTACAAAACGCAACTCAAATGATTAGACTTTTTTCTTTAACTAGTAAATTGGGGTTAGAGCCATAAAGAAAAAAGTACAAAATTACTATTAATCCTAAGTGGTTTTAGAAAGGGGAAAAAAAATCTATATACTCATTATACCGATCATTCAGGAAGAGAGATTTTGAATAGCAGGAAGAGAGATGTTAATGTAGAGCTAGATGGAGACAACCTAGGAACAAAAGGAAAATACTTTCATTTTAACTCATAAACATTACTACCTCCATTCCTAAATATAAGACTTTGATCACATATAGCAAAAATTAAGAATGTAAAAATTAAAATATTTTGTAATCAAAATATTAATATTAATCTCTTAAATAAAATAAGTGATATACAATTCCTATTTAAGAGAGTAGTATTTGTATTTTGATTACAAAACATCGTAGCTTTTACTTTTTTAATTTTCGCTACATGTTCTAAAAGTCTTATATTAAGGAATGAAGTGAGTAATTTTTTTTTGGTTGAGTACAAAAAAGAACGCAACATGTATAAAGTTACTCTGAAAAGGTTTTACTTTCTTCAGAGAATAATTCTGATGTGTACCTGTTTTAATGGATTTTTGTGTACAAATTTGTCTATGTCAGCACACTTATTTAAAAGAGTAATATTAATATTTTAACTAACAATGTATCATATTTTTTATTTTTGTTTATTTCCGTTACATATGTTATACGACTTATATTATGAAATGGAGGGAATATAGTTTAAATTTATATCCATACATGTGTCTTGTTTATATTAACTGAAACATTATGATAAGTTTAAATTGAATACTAAAGCATTGCTTGAATTATTACATGTATATATCTTAAATTATCATTCAACGAATTAAAACTATTACTACTTGACCTATATTATATATATTTTTTGGTAATTGAGGAGAAATTTTCAAGAAAGGAATGGGTTGGTATAATTTTAAATTTTAAAAATTGATAAAGGTGGCGTGGATATTTTTAAAAGGGAAAAAAAAATTGCTGTTGTTCTTCTTCTAATGGGGTCTACTTTCCATGTTTCTTTTTCGGAAAATTTTGATATGGACCGGGTGCATGTGGAACATTTGATCCAGATTTGGCCACATCTATGCAGAATAAGGAGAGAGAAGGAAATGCAATGATGTGGCCAAATCTGGACCACATGGTTCAGTGGACCCGGTCCATATCGAAGTGTTCTTCTTTTTCGATATTTTCGGAGATGTAAGAATGCACTCTACCTCATATGCGGAATAGGAAAAGTTCCGCACCGTACGAAATAATTTGGGTTGTCGAATGATAGTTTTGCACGGTCCAATTTTGGAGAGAGAAAATTTTTTATTTTTTATTTTTTAAGTCCAGCCGTAACTTTTCTCTCTCCAAATCTGTTCCGTTAAAACTATCATCTGACGCTCAGATTGTTTCGCACGGTGCAGAATTTTTCCCCTTCCGTATAGGAGCCGGACTGGTAAGAATGAGACAAATCGTTGATTAGGGCAAGGGAATGTGCATTGTCATGCATGAATCTCCTTTTTCTTTTTTGATTTTTCCGTTTATTTTATTTATACTACTACTATTATCAATAATACGCATTTTGTTTTTTTGAGAAAATCAATAATACACATGTTATGCTCTTGTAATTTTGTTATTTGTCTCACACATTATTAGTTTCATCTCTTTCATCTTGCCAACAATTAGATATAAAAAGTGTATTTAGTATGAGTTTAGTATGGGCTCGGTATAATTTGAAATTCAAATTAATTTTTAAATTTCTTTTGAACTGAGTCGGTTAGAAAAATAAATAAATAAATTAGTGGATTAGTATGGGAATTGGGTAGTTCAAGTGGTAAGGCTACCTGAACACGGGGCGGAGATCCCGTGTTTGATTCTTGTATCTCCCCATAATGGGGCAAATAATTCTCCTCCTTATGAGGCTTATCTTCCCTCCTCAGGCATAGGGCATTCTTCAATCTTCCCTATCTAGGGTACTCTCCGCTCTTCCCCTTCGAGGGCAATCGCCTTCGGGCGCTTAAAAAATAAAAATAAATAAATTAGTGGATTTGTAACCACTAACTTAATTCACATGAGTGGTGGTCATTAAGGTTTGGAGTTACAATCAAAATTGTAACATCCACGTTTTGAACACTATCTCCACTATCTTCCTGACATTAGAGATCATGGGGTATAAGTTATGTGAGTTACAAAAGAGAAATAATTAAGTAGTCTACTAACTATCTATGATGGGAAGGGGTCACCCCAACTCTATAAATAGGGTCTTTGGTGTCCATCTCTCTACTCACTAGTTTTGTGTGCTATCTCATCACTTACACAAACATATAAAAAAGAGAGGAAAGAGAGGAAAAATTTGTTGTAGGACGAACTTTGTAGGTACCTGTGAGACATGTAGATCTGTGGGACCTACCATGTCAGACTTTCCCGAAAAGAGAAGATCAAGTATCAAGTCTTGGTCACCATGTCGCACGCTAATCTTTGTAAGAGATTATTCTCTTCTTTTTTTTTTTTTTTTAGCTCAAGATATCTTTATATTATGTCTAACAAAGTATGTATATGAAATTTCAAGCATTAGCCATCAAGGTTAAGAGGTCCATAGCCCAGTGGGGCTATGTCATGCCCACGACTGTGAGGTCGAGGGTTCGACACCTCTTCTATACATGGGGCAAATAAATACTCCCTTCTTAGAGCGGTCCTCCTCCTCTGGTGAGGCTAAAAAAAAGCATTAGCCATCAAGAGAAATTGATTTTAATTTGAAACTTATCTAGGAATAATATTAAAATTTCATATTAGACTCGATGCTACGAGATAGTGATAAATAATTTTCTTTTTTTTAATCAGCTAAGACATATAGCAATAGCGGTATTAACATGCTTCATTATAAATTTAGCAGATACACAAAAAAGGAAAATTTAGACCTAACGTCATTGTTATTTTTATCACTATTTTGTTTCAAGATGGAACAAGAAATTCGAGGCTCAGAGTGTATCAATGTTAATTATTCTGTTTTATTTTTTGTTAAGAGGTCGGAAAATGCCCCGCCTCATCTTTTAGTTAGAACATGCTATTGTTCTGTTAATTTCATTTAGTGGCACTCATTTTCACATAATGTAATACGCGTCAGTTTTGTAGATTTGCAATGAATACATTTTAGTTTTTTTTTTAAAAAGAGTGTATAATGGAGAATAATATATTGTGAACAATATTATATATTTCGGAAATTTTGCAATAGAAACGTTAAATTGCTTTTCCACGAAGAAACGGCGATTTTTTTTTTAAAAGTAAAGCTTCCAAAGATTTTTTCGATACTTTACTACTCGCATTTATCTAGCAAAAAATCCTATATTCTCGTTCTGTGTTATGTTCTCTATCCTCAAGAATATATGATTGACACATGTTTATATTTCTCCTACGGCTTCCACATTTTTCTTAGGTTATATTTTTTTTAATTAGAAAATTAACCCATGTCAATTTTTTATTAGTGAGACAACTCCGACAGTGAGTGTTATGAACTTTAGTTAATAATACTTACTGTCGTTCACCGACTGTAAGTGTCATTAATTATAATTTGCGATACTTGATGACGGTCCCAAGCTCGAATAAATGAGTAGGGTTGCAGTTACAAGAATTGGGACACCGAATAGATCCAGAAGATTCCTAAATATAATGTCCACACTCCTAGAGTGGGCCCATGTGCTTTTGCTGACTGTACATATTCTTATTGGCTTACCACGTGTCAAGCTGCCTGCTCTGGTCCCCTATCTACCTTATGCTACTGTGCGACCCAGCTTACAAGTCAACCAGCCAATTAAAAACCTCTTTGATATTCAGCACTCCGCCGAGAGACTTTTTTCTTCTTTATCTTTTTTTCCCTTAAAAAATCCGGGTTTTTTTTATAAAAAATTATTATGATCGGACAAGAATATATAAGTTATCCTTACTGATTGGAATTGCTAATCACTATACTAGTCTTCCTTTACTTAAAATTAGTTATGTCTATTGCAGACAGCAGTAACTAATCTCTTTTCTCATAAGCGTTATTTGAAAAGACAAACGGCTGTTTATGAAAAATTTGAGAGGACAGTGAGATTTATTAATTTTTTATATAGTATCAGAGCAGACATGTATAAAAAGTGATGTGTGGGTCTCATAATGCTAATGTGAGCTTTGTTTCTTATTGTCCGGATTAATCCTATCTCAATATGAGAGAGTGTGTTAAAATATAAAGTTTCGAATTAATTGCCTAATAAAGATTTGTCGATTTCATAAATTAATATCACTTGTTATAAGTTATGATGAAATTTCATCATCTAAAATAGGTCTTGATGAGAAATTAATGGAATATAATGTGTTCTTACCTCATATACTATTTTCTTTGATGTGTTTTCCTTTCTGTAACTTTAAATTTTGAAACAAAACTAGATTTTTTATTATTATTATAAATATAGTAGTCACTTCCTTAGATAAGAGCATAGCAACTTGTCACATACTTGGGACTACATTCATAGAAATGTGTCTATTCAGGTGGAAATTACCACATCTTTTAAAATTACTTATAAAATTATGACTCAGAAGTATGATAAAACTCATTAATACGTACTGATATAAGAAATTTGAATTAAATTTTATTTCAGAAGAATTTTTTTCCTTTTACACCTTAGATATCTCTTCACGTAATGCATCTTTTACGAAATTTAAAACAAAAATTTCAAACAAAAACAAGTTTCAATGCAAACCTAATTTTGTAGGAATTTGAGGGCAAAGAATTCAAAGAAGATGACTTAGATGGAAGTCATTGTCCTTCTGTATATAGTTGCCTCAAACTTTAGTTTGTTTAGGACTTGTAAGCTAAAAGGGATCAAAACATTTGTTTCATATTTCAAAACACACACACTAGACTATACTTGTATGTATCATTTCTGATTGGACCAACTCTCAATCTGAGATTATTGGTCTTAGCATCAGACTAATCACAAATTAAAACTAAATTTTTAATGATTTAGTACTTTAAGTTTATTTCCAGACTCAATCCAAAAAGAGTTTATCTATCAGTTTGAGTCTCAAACCCAAACCGATTCTATTCAAGTACCACCTGAACAAGAAATATTATTAGTTTAGGAACATTATCGCCCAGATCCTATGCTTTGGTGACAAATCTTTTTTATGATTATGATTGACATTATATATATATATATATATATATATATATATATATATATATATATATATATATATATATATATATTATTTTGCAAATAATTTCCCAGGAAAGCGGAAAAGATGAAAGCTATTACTAGTACCACTTGGAAAACAACAGAAAAGATCAAAGGTAGTCTTCAAATAAACGTATAAGTCATTTTCCCAGAATACATTTTTAATTAGACTTTATATGTATTCCGTCAGTTACATTAATTTTTTTTAAATATACGATTTCAAATCCAAGACGCGATTCCATAGATTTAAGACATAGCTTAGTACATTAATCTTTTTGAAATCATGATCAAGTATTAATATCTTTCTATATAAAATTATAAGTAAAAGGGTGATGACAGTTACCTACTAATTACAGGAAGAACATCTGACCAATTGATAAGATTATATGGAGTTTTTTTACTATTAATATTTTGTCTTCCTTTTGTTTGGACAAATTTTGGGTTTTTTTTTATTTTGTTGGGGTCTTTAATGTCTTGATTTTGAAGTTAATTCATATTCGATTGTCATGCTTGCAGATGTTGATTTTTTCTCGAAGGTTGTCTTGTCTTTAAAAATTTTAAAGGTGCCAACAACCCGATTAAATAAATGACTAATTCTACAAAGGGATTCAAATTATTATTATGATGTGTCATTAGTAAGGCGCTACTACTTACTTCAAATTCAGGATTTGGTTGGACAATTTTTGATTTGAGGTTATTAATGCAATATTGAAACCAAGCTCTTAACATATGGCACTTTAACCTCTCACAAAAATAACAACGAAGTCACAGTCTGAGCAGAAGACGTTTCACTTCCAACCTAGAGGTAGGAGCTTCGAGTCACGCTCGAGCGGGAAGTAGGGAACCACTATCATCTTCCTTCAAAAAAAACTCTCTCTATTAGTGACTATACTTGGGATGGAAAGTTTGAAAATACTAAAATGGGTTATAATATAGTAGTAGTGGATGTGGCGGCAATATTTTTATATTTATAAGATATGACATTGATTATCACCAACAAAATTGGAAGGTCTTAAGTGGAATTAGGTGAACAAAGAAAAGCAAAAGTTATCTTAGGTGTTTTGTAATTGTATGTAAGCGATTTGATGGGTGATAAAATAATTAATTTTGCTCTTTCATCAATAAAGGTATACGTAATAATTTGGTTTGGGTTGTTTTTGTTGGCAATATTGATCTTTTTCTTGAATTGAATTCAAGTAGAACCAACTAAAATTAATGGTGTTAAGTTTTTAAAAATCAATATTTAATTTAAGACATAGAAACTAAACTATAACAAAGGATATCATTCGTTGTTCTTTTATTTTTTGGTATGTGGGATCGACTAATCTTATGGAACTCGTGCAAAGATTTTAGTAGATAAATAACATTAATTTACGTGGATAGTGACTTGAACTATTAATCTTACATTAGACCTACTCTAGAGTTGAAAAATGAAACGAGATGCAAGCCTAATGCGCTACCAACTCTCCTTAACATTGGTTATTCTTATCATTTTACATTATGTAGCAATTAGTTGTGGTCAGCTACGGTGATTAACATTAAAATTTTAGTACATATTGGATATTTTTTACTGTCGAATAAAAAATTTGATTGTTTCGATTTTTTTAGAACGAATATGTATTGTGATTTTGTAATACATATTGCGTAAATTATGTGTTACATGTCTTATAACAAGTGTTAATCATAAGAGACATCTATTATATAGAATATAACATTTGTCTAAAAACTTATAACACTTACCAAAATGTCTTTAATATGTACTGAATTTTTTGCTTCTGCATTATAGCCGCGACCAATTAGAGGACCTATCATAATTCATAAGTGGAAGATCAAATCACCTAATTACACCAAATTGTAAGAACAAATATTGACAAATGATTTAGTGGTCCCTTAGCGTGGTTCTTTCACCTACAAAACCAAATCCATTATTGGTGCCTTGCGAATTGCATTCGAAACTATTTTCGTCGGTTTATGGCTCTCTCTTTATTCCATGTTTGTGTTACTTTGGTATCCCAATGCCTTCTTCTTTAGATATCAGTCATGTTTGATATAAAAGCTTTAAGTAGCTGCAGAAATCAGAATATAGATAAATGCCACCCCCCCCCTCCCTGTCTGATGTATATTACTCAACCTTACATGAAAAGTTTGTTTCTACACTTCTCTACTAGATTCTTATTTTTTGTCTAAAATTAAACATTTACATTTAATCCATAAGTGTAGTTATGAACTTTATTTTGGGAATCCAAAATACAAATTTTACATAATTCTTAAAGAAGTAAGAGATAAGTTTTATTAACAAATTTTTCTAATTTTATTGGGTTAAAATGTAATTTTCAAAGTATTTGGAGGCAGCCAGAGGTAAGAGCTCCATCCTTGATTACCATGATATACAAACCAATTACAAGAGAATTTAATAATTATTCCTAAAGTTTAGAATTGAATTTTCACTTTTCTATTCATTTTGCGTAGAGGACATTCAAACCCGAACGAATTAAGCATATTACTTTACTTTTAATTAAAGGCTCATCGATCACACAATTAATTGGACGTAACAGAGTGTATGAGAAGAAAATAAACTACAACATAAGTGAACCTCACCTTATCTAGACAATGCCTTACTGCAAGGGAAAATACGATCACTTAATGTGTAACTTCAGCTAGTTATCTTTCAATTTAATATTGGTAAAAATAAATTAGAGAATCTCCGCAAAAAATCACATACATCAGAGCACATGAGTTGGAGGATTTTAGATTCATTGTGAAATAGATGTTCTTTCCACATGTGCGAACCACATTTCAATCATCAGATTAGTTGATCCGATGATTAAACTTTTTTTCAAATAAATACATCTCCACGTACAATATTGTTTATAACCACCTAGAAAAATAAATATTCTAAATTGTTAGATAAAAAATCAACAATCAAACAAGTATCTCACATATGTGAAAAAATAGATGTTACGGTCGGGGGTGGCAGATTGTTTAGAAGGGCGGCGGTTCAAATTTTGACAGACGCAGTGTGGAAGTTGCAACCCCAATATAGGGGTGGCTTCTTGTGGTGGGCTAAGACAAGACCTCCTACCAGTCGAGCTGATGGGTCACCTTGATTAACACTTTTCACAATTCCTGTTAGATCGGGAGGTGGAGCTTTGGGGGCGTGAGTATCGTTTTTTGTGTAGAAAGGAGGATAGAGTGAAAAAAGTGAAAGTAGTACATTATATAGTAGAGGTTTGGGTGGATTAGTAATAACTTTCTGAAGAAATCAGGTAATGATGTATCATGGACAACAGTTGTTGATTCTCCTCGATGGTCCTTGGTTCTGATGGGTCAGACCCGGTTACCTTTTTGGGCCTATCTAACAACGCCCTGTTTGGCTGTTTGGCAATTTGTCAGTGGTCCCTTTTCTCTGTACTTCCCCATCTTATCTCTTTATCATCAAATATTGAAAACTAGAGTCTTTGGCCCGTGGACCACATCCCCTAAATATGGCCCCACTACAAGAGCATTGTAAAATTTGCCCATGGATTTATGAAGGCACTTAAGGCCGACTAGCATACGGGCTGAGTAGATAAGTGTGCTTGTAAGAGTGAGTAAGAGAATCCTAAAAATGAAAATTTAAAGACGCCCTATGTATGTGAGTGATCGAACCCACGAGCTTAAAGTCAGTATGCGGCCATGCATCCACCGAAATGCATGGACCTTGTGATTGATGAAGGCACTAGATGAGCTTAAATTTCAAATTTTGTCCCTACATTATTTTACCTCATATCTCACTTGTACACGTCATTAGATACAAGTGTTAGAATTATTAAGGTCATTAGATCCACCTTATTCTTTTTTATATCATTTTTATATCATAATAATTCTAGAAAGTTTGATGAGACATATTAGTGACTAAATTCGAATGATTTACTATAATAATTATAGGAAGTTTGATGAGACACGGTAACGAAATTCAAATGATTTGGAAATATCTCGTGTAAAAATTATATTTCTATTACAAATTAACCATATTGAAGATGTAAATTGAATTAAATGTAGTGTTTATTGGAATAATGAGAGGGGTTAAGTTTGGAACTTAAGGGAAAATATAGTTATAATTAAAGAAAGTGTCAAATATTTTAGACATTTCAAAAATAGTAAGAAGGCTAATAGAAGTGGTAGTATGATTTATTAATCAAATTCTCTATCGAACTGTAGAGTGGGGGTTCTATGAACGTGAGTAACGCCTTTTGTGCACAAGTATGATTTATTAATGAACTGGTTTGTTATTTGAGAACTTTTCATTTTTAGAGGATTTGAATTAAACAAAGTGCAAGGAAAAAGAAATTATTCATTTTTAGGGGTCCTTCAACTATTTGAGTGAAAGTGGTAAACTTTGAGTGGGCAAGTCTTTTACTGTTATGGACTTTTACAATTCATGAAAGAGGAAAGGACTGAACCGACTTTGTACAAAAGTCAGTTTTCAGTAGTACTGTCAAAATGACTAAATTTAAGTGCGGGATTATTTAAACGGACTGGGTAGGATTTAGTTCAATTTTTTTGCGAATTTTGAAATGTTAGCTCCATACCCAATTTATTTAAAGTTTGTGGATTATGAACCGGTGCGCAGGTTCATAAACCTTTATTTTTTTAATTTTTGTTTTCAAAAAAAGAACTATCTATTCATCAAACTAAATATAGAAGATTCATATTGAAGTAATACTCTAATTTTAAAAAAAAAATTAGAGAAATAGATATGCATTTACAAGTATAGAGATCTAACATTTTGATTGCAACAAAAAAAAATTTAAAAAATAATACATATATAATATATAATTATATATAAATTTATATAACCTAGATTCGATATAAAAAACAAACAAAATCATGAGTCTCAATAGTTTTAGAATATGATTGGAGATATTTTTTAAAAAATATATATATATAATATTTTTTGTGGACTAGTCGAGATCCGGTCCATAAAATTCACATCCAAGCGGATTCGAACCCAAAAAACCCGCTTTTAAACAAATTTGAAATTTAAAGTTCAAGTTCAGACCATATAAAATGGATTTGGATTAGTCCGTAGACTTCAAGTCCATTTGACAGTGTCAATTTTCAGTAGAAATAACAATTCTTGCAAAACACAATTTTGCAACTTGGTATGTGCTTGCCCCAGTCCACATGTAGAAAACAAACAGTAAATCTATAATGATACCACTATTTTACTAGTGATCACTGGGCTTAACTCAATTCGGAATAAAATTACATATTCAATTTACACAATAAGTGACTTCATGTAGTAGTATCAAATTTTTTATGCGTAGATCTTTACTGAATTAGTGGAGTTGATACTCAGATACCGTTAAAAGGATAAAAAGATTTCACTAGTAACAATTGAGCTTAGCAACTGACTCTAATTTTTAAGGAAAGCTATTCAGCTTCCCTTGCTATTAGGGAGCCTCTTGTCCCACTTTGCTCTTCTATCATTCTAATATAGGCTAGAAAGACTAAAACCACTGAAGTAGCAATTAGACCTAAAAATCAATTAACATAATTTAATCTTCTTTATTTTAGGTCTCAATTATGCCAAATGAGCCCCCTTTTCCTTTTTCTTAAAAAAAAAACTCAATAAAACTAAATTTCAACCCAAATGAATTAATATGAGTTGATAAAATTAAATTAGGAGTTCATAAAGAAAATTCAGATGATTTTATTACTCATGATAAGATTACATTGTTTTTTGTTGAAACTGCGTCGCTACTAAAATCTTAGTAGTCCAATGATCCATGTTCGCTTAGGATTTTTGAAGTCCGATTGTTCTATATAGGGGAAAGAGAACTGTCTCAGACGAGGAGAAGATAGTCCTAGAAAGGGAGATTAAAGTTTGTCGCACGCAGGAGGAGGGTATCGAACCCACGACTTTGAGATCGTGGGCAGGCGCCTGCCCCACTAAGATAGTACACATTTGATGCTTGGGAGCTTAAGAAGTCTTTTCTTACAACATTGTTTCTGGTTAATTTTATGTAGTTTTAGTTAAACCAACAACAATGTTTTAAATGACAACCTTACTAATAGAAATTAATTATTATACTGGAGTTACTTACAATGATTGTAATATTTTCTTATTATATTCCCTCTCTCACCAATGACATTAGGTAAAAACCAATTGACAAATACTACCTGCATTTCTTAATATAAGATTGGTAGGACATATAGCGAAAAGTAAAAAATAATACTCCCTCCATTCCTAAATATAAGACTCTTTAGACAATTTGAGAAAATTAAGGAAGTTGTCAATTCCACCTAAACTTCCAATACTACCCCATCCTCCCTCTCTTTCTCTCTCACTTCTATATTATAAAGAAAGGAAAATGTTGAGGGTATAATTGAAATGAATTGTTGACACCTAACAAAAGAATCTTAAACGACAATTAATTTGGACTCCTAGATTTCTCCTAAACGACAATTAATAAGGAATGGAGGGAGTATGTTTTTTAATTAAAATATTAATATTTCTCTTTTAAATATAACTTGTATACCGTTAATTTTATTTAATTGAGTAATATTGGTATTTTGATTAAAAAAATTATTTTTTATTTCTTTAATTTTCTTTATTTGTCCTAAAAATCTCATATTAAGGAATGGAGGGAGTATGTCTCACTATTGGCATTTGCCTAGCTACCGAAGGAAGCATCTTGGAACTATTAGAGAGTATGATTTATTTACTTTTTTTAAAGAAAGAAAAATGATTATCGGGGTAAAGGTGTGTCGAGTATGTGACTTTGTTCTTACACAGTATGAAATATGGATTGCATATATCTTTATTTTAAATGTAGTTTCTGCTAAGTTCACATGCTGATTTTAGACCTATATATATAAATTAGTTCATGTGCCTCCATATCCTCTCCAAATCAATTGGTAATGAGAGGTGTTAATCAATGAGCTTATAAGTGATTTGGATCTTCCTTAGGCACTCGATGTGGGAGTTCATATTTCAACACTCCCCCTCACATCGAGGTGGGAGTCAAATTAAGGCATGTCGCTTTCTTGGGTCGTACGGGGCATATAGAGCCCACTTGGGCATTATAAGTCCACACATCTCGCCTAAGGGCCTGCTTTAATAACATGTGAAACTTAGCACATGTGCCTCCATATCCTCAAAAAACTAATTGGCAATGAGAGTTGTTAATTCATGAGCTTATAAGTGATTTGGATCTTCCTTAGTCACTCGATACGGGACTTCATATTTCAACAATATGTATCCAAGTTAATTATCATTTACATGTCTTTTATTTAGTTGTCAACAATTTATTTCAATTATACCCTCAACATATCTTTTATTGGAAAAGTGAAAGAGAGGGAGGAAAAAGGGGTATTATTGGAATTGTGGTGGAAAATTACTATTTGTTTGAGTTCCTTTATTTTTTTTTTTCAAAGTGTCATAAACGTCCTACATTGAGGAACATTGAGGAATGGAGGGAGTAATAAATAAATTAAATATCGATCGATACACGAAAACAAGGAAAGACTATTTCATGTTTGTTTGAGTTATAAAATAAAAAATAATAAGTTCTACCTTCCAACATATAATTCCAATTGCCTTGGTTGATGTTTCAATTTTCTTATCTGAACTTTCATGATGATTTTTAGTGATGAAAACAAAAGGTTCCTTGTTTGTGATTGATTCTCTTTGAATTCTTTTTTTATTTTTGTGGTAGCAAAGAAAAAATTGTCTCTTTTAAATATTGATTGAGAACATATACATTTTCTCCTTGATTGTCTTAATATGCTCATTTTCATTCTTCCTAGGATTGCATTTTGTTCTTGTTGTATTATTATAGTGATAGGCTAATTTGTTCTGTTGTCCCTTGAACTAGTGAGACTCTATGTTACATGTACACTTTGTTTATGCCTTCCGTACTAGGTATTGGTATGAGACACTTACCGGATCTGATCAACACCTTTAGATGTTTAAATATTCGACACATAAACACATACTTGTACCCGACACCCATATTCAAGTCCAGGTAATATAAGTGAGTAGTAGATGAAAAAAATGTTGAAATGGGTTTCCTTTGTCTAGGTATGCCAAAGATGCATCTGGAAACTGCATTGTTAGTAGGATTGGTAACATAAGAGAATAAACCAAAAACATTGAAGAGCTTATGTGATATCCTTGTCACACATCTGAATTATCTAAGATAATAGAAACTGTATACAAGCACGGCACAAATATCTATTTTGTAATAGGCTGAGATTATAGAATCAGAGTAGCACCAACGACCATGCTTATATAACATTCAGAAATCTCGAACAATACAACTATTTGATTGTGTATCATGATGAGATTGAAAGATAGCTATCTAATTAAAAATGAACATTTTCTTTGTGATTAAAAAAGTAACCAGTAGAAATGATCTTACATTATGGTTCTAAATGCTCTGCATTAATTCCAGCATAGAATATGATGAATACAAGAATGTTTACAGTAAAATCACCAGAATATACACAAACTGGAGAGCTAAAACCAAACAAAAGTGCATTCACCATTTCCTAGCTATTTTCTACTACTTGATAGAAAAGTCTATTTATTTCATCTAAACTTCTAATTGATCTGTTATTATGACTTTTAGAAGAAGAAGAAGAAGAAGACGGAGAAGAGAATAATCTAGAAGCTTCTATAGACATAGACATATTATGATTCCCTAATTCTTTCTTAGGAAATGAAATTTTCCGATGTTGAAAACAAACGGTTGAGATTGCATTAGCACCGCCTTTTAACTTGTGCAGAGCACAACTGCAGTTCTTATGGTAAGGCCTTCTCTCAATGTCCATATCAAATAATGATAAGCTTCCATTATTGTAGATGACACACTGAAGCATTAACTTAGCTGCTTCAGTGGTCATCTTTTTCTCTTTACTCCCTCTTCCCTTCTTTGATTAATTTCGAATTTTTTTTCGCGGTTTTCTTGCTTTGTGATTAAGCAAAATGTGAGTGAGATGAATCATTTTCTGATGTTCTTGATGAGTTATATAGTTTCGAAAGATCGTTTATTACCGGGAAAGATTATGGGATTGTGAGAATTCCTAGGAGTGCTTAGTTCTTGGATTATTTCAGAAGACTTAGGAGGGGGAATCTTCTTGTTATTGATCATGAGGAAGTGGACGTTTTTTCCTAGGAATTTCTCTCTTTTTTGACTGAAAATTTTGTACAATACTCTCCCTTGTGCTTTAGAAGTCTCAAAATTCATCATCTCCCCAATAGAATACATGTAAAAAGTATGAATGACAAAATTATGGGCTTAAATATTTATAGTTATTTGGGAATATTCAATTCAATTTTATATCAATCCGGCTCCTATGTGGAACAGATTTTTTTCAGTATATGCGGAACACTTATAAACATTTATTTTTTTCTTAAAAACAGGTGTTTAGAAAATCAGAATATGTGTTTTTTTTAAAATTAATCTTAACCGTTAAAAATTAATATAACGGACAAAAAAAGTTTCGAACGTACGCAACTTTTTCCGTTCCGCACTGAAGCCGTGGTGATTTTATACCGTGAGAATGACTTTCTACGACCAGACATAAAGTCCCGTGTTGGCGAATAAAGGAGGCGGAGAGAGGTGGTTACTCTAAACTTTTTAAAATTCATAAATTTTACTTTTAAAAAATATATATTTTAAAATATTAAAGCTCCGTCGCTCCAAAATTATTGATTTGAACTTGTCTCCACAATATATATTTGGGCCTGAGAACACGGGCTGCTCCTATAAAATCTGGGCTCAAACAGAAAAATTGGGATGTGGACCCGCTAAGGTTTGTAAGAGGAGTTATGAAGGCAAATCTATTAGATCGGTTTCATGTCCTAACTACCCCTCAAATGATATGCTCACATAGACAGAGTTGTGGTTAGTCCAGATTTAACTAAAATCCAACCTCTAGAGCAACTAGTTGGAGTTGCCATATGTTTTACCGTTGACGAGGGTTCGATTCTCACCGTGGATTTTCTCGCGGTGGTAGGGCCTTGTATAAGAGCAGTATGGGTTTGACCCTCCCCTGTTAACAGTCACGCTACGGGCCATTCGTAGGTTGAGCCCGGATTAGTCACCACGTAATCAGTGGACACCGGGTGCCCCTCGGGATAAACCAAAAAAAAAAGAAGTTTTTACTAGATTCAGTTATTTTTTTCTTGCTATGTATTGATTCGAAATTTTTTAGCACATTATTTTATTTTTATTTTTTGGTGAAATTCCGGTACATTAATAAAATTGTTCAATATGCAATACTGTGAAAATGTATATAAGGCCTGAAAAAGTGATAGAGCTGTCCTCTTTCACCTTAAAGGCCCATGTTGTAGGTTACTAGATGCTTGGGCAAGCCAACTGGTCCTCGGCCCAGCACTCGTAAGAATTTTTCAGCATCTCTGGATATACAAGCTAGGCCGCTAAAGCAGTGAGGTTAAGTCTGGCCGCTGGCCCCAGGACCATATGGCCCATCCCAGCCGAATTGCATTTTTACCACCCAAAGCTTTAGCAACCCCGCAACGGCTTCAATGTGGAACGGGTAAGTTTTAAATGTACGGAATTTATTCGCGTCTATCGAATTAAAATTTTAAATATTAAGATTGATTTAAAATTGGACACATATTCGGATTCAAGACACATATTCTGAGATCTAACACATGTATTCGCATACAATCCGTATGTGCAAAAAATATATTGTTCCACATAAAATTCGATCTCCCTATCCAAAAAAAAAAAAAAAATAGTGCAGCCTTTTCAATTGGCACACCCCCCAAGCGTCTGGAAATTCGGCATAAAATGTTGTTCAAGCAACTTTTCAATTATCACTTTCGAATGGCAAAAAATCCTCTGCCCCTGTTCGTGTATGTCCCCGTGTCCCCAACCAATCACAATTCACCATGTGTATATATAATTGAAACAAATATTTATATAGTAAATTATGATTGGTTAGGGACATGGGGACATACACCGACGGGGACAGGGGATTTTCACCCCTTTCGAATAGTTTCTTTTTAGACACAATTAGTAAATCTAAACCACGAAGTGTAACGTAATAATTCACCTCGTTCTTTAATCATGGTCAAAATTTAACTATTGTCAATGAAAATGTATATTTTATAGTTAGTTGTTTACTTTTTTAAAGAGTTCAATAGTGGGAGATAAGTCATTATTGTAGACGGTGAATCATGTTTAAATTAAAAAAAATAGAAATTAATTATCATTTTGATCATCAACTTATTTTCACCAAGACACTTTCATCATTTTCACTTTTTTGACTTATTTCATCACCAATGAATTTACAAACGGTCAGTTTCATAATTCCGCTCAATTTCATGATGTGGCCTAACATCCCTCCAACTATCTCTCTCTCATAAGAGCAAAATGGGATAAAAAAGTATAAAACAACTTCATATTTATCTTCATCCTCTTCAAAGTTTGTGTCTATTAAAACATATTGATTTCTTGATAATTGGTTCTCATATGGTTTCAAGATTTAAACCATCCAAAATGAACTACAAAAATTGGATGCAAAATGGGACAAAAAGACGATTATTATTAGTAGCAGTAGAAGTAACTTTTGGTATTTTAGTTCTTAATGTTCTATTTGCCCCAATTTTCATACTAATGTCTCTGAGCTTCTGATCCATCATCACCTCTTCACCCCCCCCCCAAAACTCAAAGTTACTTCTACTACTAGTAAATAATCGTCTTTTTGTCCCATTTTATATCCAATTTTTGTAGTCCATTGTGGACGGATTGAATCTTGAAATTGATGAAGATATTCATGAAGATGAGTTGGGTTATAGTTTTTTCTCATTTTGCCTTTAGATGAGAGATAGTTGGAGAAATGTTATCCAATTATTTGACGGAATAATAAAACTGACAACACATATATTTATTGGTGATTAAATAAGTCAAAAAATGAAAATGATGAAAGTGGTGGCGAAAATAAGAGAAAATGGCTTCAGACGTCCCCCAATTATTTCAGTTTAGCCTCGATAATCCCCGTTTATTTATTTCAACAAAAAGAATCCTCCAATAATTTACTGGACAGCCTGTAGAGTCCTTACCACCACATTCGCGGCAGAATCCGCCAAGTCAAACATGTGCAATGCACATGCTAAAGAAGCAAGGGTAATATAGACTTTTTCTTTTCAAAATTAAAAAAGACATTCTTCCCATAATCTCCATTTTCTTAGGGCACCACCGCTGCTCCTTTTTCTCCAAGCAACAACAAGAAGCATTCTTCTTCTTCTCCAAACCACCAGGGTACCACCGCTCCTTCATCTTCTCCAAACCACCACAGATCGTCTTCTTCATCTCCTCCTTCATTTCCGAAGTCCGCCACCACCCATCCCTTATTTTGTTTTTTTTCTTTGTCATCTTCTTCAACCCAGAAATCGATTGGTTTTGGAGTTTTGGGAGTTTTAAAAATTTGAGTCCTATTGAAGTAGTCAATTTCCGAAAAAGAGTGTGTTTTCGATGATTCCTATGTTGATTTTACTCAATTGAATGTGTAATTAAGAATGCCTTTGAGATATAAAGATTAGAGACAATAAATTTTTGGAAATCTGGTCTGAAATTGAACTAAAAAATAAAGAGAATTTGGATTTTTATTTGAAATTGTTTGTTTGAGATTGATTTCTTAATGGTTGTCTGTGATTTGGTTTTTGTGTATTTTCGATCTGGAAGTTTTTTGGTTTTCAAGAATTTCTTGAAGAAGGAATTGAATGATTCTTAATGGAAGCAGGGGAAAATGATTTGGTGTCCGGTGACGGTGGTTTGATTTGGGAGAGGAGATTCGGTGGTGGTGGCACAGCTCTGGCTATTGCCATGGGCGAGCCTCTATCTTCACGCCTTAAGGTAGGATTTCTACCAGTATGTGTAATGCGTAAAGATGCTGCAGCCGAAGCATCTGGTCACTGAATAGAGCAGATACCTGCACAAGGATATCATATAATCATCAATAGCCCAAGTGCACCATTAAATTAACCCGACAAAAACATTAAAGCCAAAGATGAAGATTAATCATTCAATTGAATTTCCCAACAATTCATTATTATTGGTGATTTTTTTTTTTTTTTTTCATTTTAGAGCAAAAAAACCAATTTTGCCCTTGCTTCCTTAGCATGTGCATTGATTTGGCCGGATTCCGTCGCGAATGTGGTGGCGGCAAGACTCTACAGGCTGTCCGTAAATTGTTTGAGGATTCTTTATGTTGAAATAAACAAACAGAGATTATCGAGGCTAAACTGAAATAATTATGGGACGCCTGGGGCCATTTTCTCTGAAAATAATAGCGAATTCAAGCAAGTTATTGTAAATTTTCTAGCGGCCATATCCTATTTTCTTCCGTTTTCTAAGTTTAATTAATGAAGTTCACATCAACAGTTGTTTACAAGCTTAACATTTATTAGGGGTGTCAATGGGTTCGGGTCGGCCCGAACTCGTCTCACATAGCTCGAAAAAGTGTGAGCGTGAGCTGAGCGCGAGCTTAATACTCAAGCTCACTTTTTATGCAAGCTCACGCTCAGCCCGAAAAAAGCTCGAACCCGAATAAGATAAATATAATTAAAATATTATATATAATAATAATAATAATTAAAAAAAATACTTATATAAGAATTAAGTATCATTTTATTATTTTTTTTTATCTTTTTTGTTAGTTTAAAAAGACTTAGCTGAGCGTGAGCTTGACCCCGTTTCTTTTGTTATCTTTTTATTAGTTTATTTTGCTACAAGAATTAAGTATCATTGATTGTATTAAGTATATTTGTATTCTTGTCCAAATTTAGTTTTAAGGCTCATTGTATTATACTATTTTTGAGACAGGATTTTCGTTTTTTTGGCTAATATAAATGAGCTCGGGAAGCTCGTGTTAAAATGTGAGCTGAGCGTGAGCTCAAGGTTTATGAGCTTTTCCGGGCTGAGCGTGAGCTGAGCTTTTCAATTTTTATATGAACTGAGCGTGAGCTATACCAATCTAAGCTCAAATAGCTCGATTGACACCTCTAACATTTATCTCAAGGCTTAGTCAAAGAATTTTGTGAAACTTCCTCTAATAACATTGAAGTTTTCCAGTTTCCTCTTAAAAATTAAAAGTTAATAAGTTTGTAATTTGGTACTTTCAAGTCACTTTTTCTTGAAAATGGGCCACAATGATTTGATAAATCAACCATGGCGACCTATTGGTACATAATATATAAACGAAATACACCAACTTATACCTGGAATTACAAATTGCAATTTCAAAGATTGGCTCAAGAAGTGTGCTGATTGCACAAAAACGTCACCTATAAACAGTGTACCGTGGGGATGCTTGTTCGTGTATGGATGTTGAATTTTATAGATTTACAAAAATCATAAACTTTTCGATCCGAGTAAACAGGGCAAGGAACCCTTCATTGACACTATCTCCAAATCCACCGAATTCTTTGCTTTGGGCGCGAATAAAAGAAATGCTAAGAGAACGAGGCAAATCTCGGTTTGCTGGACGATGCCTCAAAATGGCTGATTGAAGCTTAATATTGATGGATATTCTGTTGGTAACCCCGGCAAGGGGGGTTGTGGAGGATTAATCAAGAACGATAATGGGGAATGGATTATAGGGTTTTACAGGAATCTAGGTACATGTACGAACAATGTCGCTGAACTTTGGGCTCTCAAGGAATGACTGAATATAGCTATCAGGATAAATGCACTAAAGCTACATATTGAAATGGATGCTCAAGTTATTATTCAGTTGATTCAGGATTCAGATGTTCTTATTCACCCTTTATCAAATCTTATTTATGATTGCAGGGCATTACTCAGGCGACTTCAGGAGGCTAGGAACTCTCACATCTACAGAGAAGCAAACACTTTTGTGGATGCTCACGCAAAAGCTGGAGGACTATCTACATCTTCTGATCTTGTTATTTTCAACTCTTTACCCCCTTTTGTATGCCAATTAGTGGCGGGGATGCCCGTGGGGCTACTTTTGATAGGACTATTTCCGATACCTCTATCCAAAAACAACCTTTTGTTAGCCTTATAGTGGCAGGTTATAGACAAGAGGTTTTGATAGATAGACCTAATTGTAATAACTTTGTGCCTTACCCTACGGGGTAGGGAGTGTATATATATATATATATCTTTTACCAAAAAAAATAAGATCGAATCTTGATTGATGTTGTCAACTTCTAAAAACTATACTTACCCCTTGACGATGCTATTCTGACGGACTAATACTACGGTGATTATTCAGTTAGCATGATATGTTCGCTATTGAATAAAAAAACTCAAACGTAAAATTACGAAAGAGGTTAATTACCATAATTTAGACTTCCTTTTTTATTTAAAAAGAAAAAATAAGCACATCGTTGTCATGTCATGTCAGGGACGAAGACAGAGGGGGTTGGGGTGACAATCGTCCTCCGAAATTTCTAAAAATATTAGTAGATATAGCAAATTTTATATGTAGTTCGGAATATTTTTATCAAGTTTGCTCCCAACATTTTTTTTTTTCAATTTTTATATATAATTCGGTATACTGTTATAATTTTCGCCCCTCCAACGTTAAATTCCTGACTTCGTCCATGTTTCATGTCACATAACTATTTATGAAACATATATGAACTTCAAACTATAGACAACGTTGGGTGCCTATAGGTGCGGCTCCAAATCCTTTTTTTTCTTAGGAGAACTCGACTCGTCTGGAATGTAGTATATATGTCACGCTCTGTGTCCGCTAGCTTGCAGTGCAGTGCAGTGCAGTGCAACACATGAATCTAACAACATTCACGATCATTTATTTGGCAACGGAACTTACTATGTCAAAAAAAATATTCCGAGATGATAGTGAGTATTTATGTCCACCTCAATAAAAAAACTCAAATGTAAAATTACGAAAGAGGTTAATTACCATCATTTAGACTCCCTTTTCTATTTAAAAAGAAAAAGTAAGCAAACCGTTGTCATGTCATGTCAGGGACGAAGACAGAGGGGGAGGGAGTGACAGTCGTCCCCCGAGATTTCTAAAAATATTAGTAGATATAGTAAATTTTATATGTAATTTGGATTATTTTATCAAATTCGCTCCCAACATTTTTTTTCTATTTTTATATGTAATTTGACATATTATTATAATTTTTGCCCCCTTCAACATCAAATTTCTGTCTTCGTCCGTGTGTCATGTCACATAACTATTTATGAAAAGGATATGAACTTCAAACTATAGACAACGTTTGGTGCCTATAGGTGCGGCTCCAAATCCTTTTTTTCTTAGGAGAACTCGACTCGTCTAGAATGTAGTATATATGTCAGTGTGTCACCCTCTGTGCCCGCGGGCTTGCACAGCAGAGTGACACATGGCTTGACAGCATCTATGATTATCTATTTGGCAGCATAACTCGTTATGCCAAAATGAATGTCTCGAGATGATAGTGGGTATTTAGATTCACCTTATATATCAATCAGAACTTTCAAAGTTATTCAATGTGGTATGGGGTTTCACAAAATATACATGTAGGGTACATTATACGTATTTACGGAAAGCCCTCGGAAATGAAGAGAACCCAACATTTATCTAGTCGATGGAATGGTCGGGCTCAGAAATTCAACCTAAGAGGATACGAAAATTACAGGACTGAAAATTGTTTTCATCGAGTCATAGCTCATTATTTATGCTGTCACACTTTAAAATCAATGTGAGTTTAGTGCGGAATATATATTTAAAGAGGAACCCCTGTACATAGACATCATCCTGGGAGCCAGAAGGCCTCGACCATCCTTGGAGTTGTGGATCAAAAAGACGAGCTCAACGTTTCGTCATCAGGCTACTTCTTTTATTATTTTTATTTATGTTTATTTTTAGCTAAAGTTCTTGAGACTAAGACCATCTTTGAAGGTCGAAACTTTTATGGTTGTATTTGATTTTTATTAATTTATGTATCTCTACAATATGGTTAATTGTTATTATTTATTCTTAATGCTTGCGATTTTTTGATCAACTATTGCATGAATCTAAATTATTTGTAGAGGCTGAGAAGTTCTAGATTTAATTGGATCACGGATAATAACAACATGACGTAAAATTGACTAGAGATAGATTCGATTTCCTTGTGTGGTTTCTAGCGAGTAGGAAACAAAAGCCAAGGAAAGTCCACAGAGTTTTATGCTGTTTTAGGTCTTAAAATCACGTAGAGATACGACTGATTTATTCTCTAAAGCTAGGAGCTTTTCGCCAAGAGATTGGGTCTAGCTTATATTCGGGAATTTCTACCATTAACCTAGTTGAGACTTAAATTGAGGAATCATTTATTTTACATAAAAGGAGTAGACTGGATTAGAGGTGTCTTAGTACATTCGTTACATATTTTTTATTCTCTTTTAAATGCATGTTTACTTTATTTTAATTGTTTTTCATAATTAGTTTTAATTAATCCATTCACCCTTATTTCGGTTTAAGTTAGGTTATAAGTAAAATAATTTTTCAGTTAGATAAACAATCCTCGTTGTGAACGATCTTGTACTTACTACTTTATTACTTGTTGATATTTGTGCACTTGCAAATTTCGCATTAATAGCCCATACTACTAACACAATGTCTCTTACTTCTTAACCTCGGGCTTGTTAAATCAAGTATATAGACTTAATACTTCATCATCTATAACTTCAAAGGAAAATAATCTTTACAAGAGATAACATTATACATTACAGCGGTAACTAACTTCTAATGAACATTAAGACTACACCTTTCATAACAAAACTCGAATCCATAAAGCACATAACATCATCATCAAAGAGCACTTCTCTCAATCTCATACATCATTCTCACTATTGCTAACTTCAACTAAAAAACAACATGGAAAGGAGTAAGCTTCCAACTCAATAAGAAATTAAACTCCTCCCGGAATCAAACAGTTTAAAAACACTTTTACTTATTGTTTCAAAACTATAAATAGCACAAGTAGCTTTCTTTGAAACATTAAACTTATAACCCAAATAACTTTTCATTCAAAAGATAATAACTTCATTTAGCAATCACATTGCTTTGACTTTTAGCTTGAAAAACATATATATTCGTTAAGAAAATTCTTGACTTGAAAGAGTCCTTTACCGTAAAACGGTACTTTAGTCGATTAGGGAAAAACATTGACTCACAAGAGTCCTTTAACCGACCACAATTTCCTTAACATTTAACTTTTCAAAATAGTAATTATTTTCTTTGGCTCTTTCAAGTAACACATCGAATTTGACTCATCGAGTCCTTCAACCGGGGTATACTTCGAACATTCGGCTTCGGTTGCGGGGAATTTGACTCATCGAGTCCTTCAACCGGGGTATACTTCGAACATTCGGCTTCGGTTGCGGGGAATTTGACTCATCGAGTCCTTCAACCGGGAGTATACTTCGAACATTCGACTTCGGTCGCGGGCGATGATTACTTAATTGAGTCATAAAACATACTTTACTTATTAACTTAAAAGAAAGATTATACTTTATATAATACTTTAAAATTCCCTTACACATTGACCTATAAAATAACATTTCAGAAACTTTAAATAAAAGTACAATTTCCGTTTAAAAACATAAAACTTTGATGGAATATAAAACTGTTTAATCCAATTTCCTTTAAAACAATTTTTGAAGATGCATTTGACAAAGAGAACATTCATAGTGGTCCCACAAGACAAAATTCCTCTTCAGTTTTCCATATAAATCATAATCATCTACATGATTTCAAGAATCATTAAACATTGTGAAAAATGTAGTCTTTCTATTCATCAAAGAAGCCAATGAAAGGCGGGGAAAGAATTCTTCTGTAATATTCAAAGGACTTTGATATTTAAACAAATTACATATACATATTAACATGATGGAAACCAATCCAACCAAAAATACAGATTATTCACTTTAAACAAAGAACCAGAAGGGTTTTCGTTTTCAGAAAATCATAAAATACTTCTTTTACTCATAAATCATCGAATGAATTATTAAACATGCTATGCGTATACAATACCTTTGAAAATATTATGTTTGATTCCTCTTTTCTCATATAAAAAATATTCGACGTTCTGAAATCTCAATCGAATCGCTCTTTTCCATAAAAATAAGTTTACTAACATCAAGTCATCTAAAAATAATAAGAGGTTTAATTCCTTACCTTGTTGAATTCACAAATTGAAGAAAAATATCGCAGAAATTAGTAGCAGTAAAATTAGCGACGTTCAAACAGCGATATCTCTCTCCTCGGGACTTGGAATGCCTTTGAATTAGTATATTATGGGTCGAAAATGGATGAGTAACGCTTTCTCAGTGATCTCTCAAAGTCTGACCAAGAATCTGAAACTCTAAAAAGAACTCACTGTTGCTTCACAGATTCTCGCGGCTCAACAACAGCCCTCTAAACCTCACGGCTGATGTTTCTTTATTTTTTATGCCTTTGTTTTTTTTATTGTGAATAGTAATAACAATCCCCTGCCCCTCTGAGCCGTATATATATATATATATTATACTTTTTCTTTTAAATTCCAAAACCCCCCATCCCATGAAATGCCTTCCCCTTTATTTCTTTCAGTTTGTTGGCTATCACGTTTCCCTCTCTGCCCCATGATCTTCGCAACTGCTTTTCCTTTTCCTTTTAATTCTATTCAATTCAATTAATTTCTATTCCAATTATTCATTTTATTATATTAATCATCAAAGTAATTTACAATAAAATCCCAACTAAAACGTACACAAAAAGTAACATGTAACAAGTTATAAAAATTAAATAGACACATAATTACAATTAATAAATTACACTTAAAATAACATGTAGGCTAAAAGTTACGGGTATCACACTGACAGCCTGTAGTTCGCGGCAGAATTCACCAAGTCAAACATGTGCAATGCACATGCTAAAGAAGCAAGGGTAATATAGACTTTTTCTTTTCATAATTAAAAAAGACAATTTTTTTCCTCCAATAATCTCTATTTTCTTATGGCACCACCGCTCCTTCATCTTCTCCAAGCAACAACAAGAAGCATACCACCGTCGCTTCTTCTTCTTCTCCAAACCACCACGGTACCACTGCTCCTTCATCTTCTCCAAACCACAACAAATCGTCTTCTTCATCCCCTCCTTCATTTCCGAAGTCCGCCACCACCACATCCCGTATTTTGTTTTTTGTGATGTACCAGTCTATTCAACACCACAGATCACTCAAAGGCAGGTTTCAAATAACAAAATAAGAACAATCAGACCATTCCCAAACAGTAATATTTCAAATATATTCAATAGAGTCAGGTCTCCACCAACAACTAATTACTGAAATAGAATCCGGATCACTGTCCCCAGCTACTTAGTTACATATAACCAAATAGAAAGTAAATGAACTAAAAGGAGATAAAGGAAACAAACTCCGCTAACATCAATCTGCAAAGCACACCATGGTTCCTGCAAGTTGAGAAGCTTGAATCGGTCTCAGAAAGAGGGAGGTAAGATGGATATAAGGAGAGAAAGTGTTTAGAATGAAGGAATACCAGAGAGAGACAATGGCAACTGCCAATTGTGGGTTAATTTTCTAAATCTCTCTTCTTAACAGCCTTGCATTCCCTTTTATACTTAGGGTTTGATTTCCCCCAAATGGATCTCATCCCTCCAGCAAGGCTTGTACTTCCTCTGAATCAGAGAATCAACAGTGGTAGTGTGAGATACCCTCTTGGCCAATCAAACTTGCAGCTTTATGCTCCCTTGCTCCGTTACTGCCCTTCTGATTCTGTTTTTGATCTCCAAGGGATGTCCCAAAAAGAAAAAGTAATACTCCCTCCGTCCCAAATTATCTGTCCACTTTGTATTTTGCACGGGAATTAAGGTTTCATCAAAATCTACAGTAGAATATTGTAAAATGTCAAACATAACCTTATTTAATGTTGCTTTCAATTTAATTCTACATTCTTTTCTATCTTTATTCTTCTCTCTCTAATATTTAATGTAAGGGGTAAGATTGGAAAAATCATCATTAATGAATTCTTTATTTAGAAAGTAGACAATTAATTTGGGACAGATTAAAAATGAAATCTTGACAGATAAATTGGGACGGAGGGAGTAATAAAATGGGGCAAAAATAGAAATAAGTACTGTGATGTCGTTTTGAGCCAAAACGACGCCACTTCATTAAAACTGCAGTAACCAATCAAAACATTTCCTTCCAAATTTTCAAATATAAATTTCCCCTCCACATACCGGTCATGACATTTTTTTTTCTTTGTCATCTTCTTAAACCCAGAAATCGATTGGTTTTGAGTCCTATTGAAGTAGTCAATTTCCGAAAAAGAGTGTTTTCGATGATTCCTATGTTGATTTTACTCAATTGAATGTGTAATTAACAATGCCTTTGAGATATAAAGATTAGAGACAATAAATTTTAGGAAATCTGGTCTGAAATTGAACTAAAAAAAATAAATAGAATTTGGATTTTTATTTTGAAATTGTTTGTTTGAGATTGATTTCTTAATGGTTGTCTGTGATTTGGTTTTTGTGTATTTTCGATCTGGAAGTTTTTTGGTTTCAAGAATTTCTTGAAGAAGGAATTGAATGATTCTTAATGGAAGCAGGGGAAAATGATTTGGTGTCCGGTGATGGTGGTTTGATTTGGGAGAGGAGATTCGGTGGTGGTGGCACAGCTCTGGCCATTGCCATGGGCGAGCCTCTATCTTCACGCCTTAAGGTAGGATTTCTACCAGTCTGTGTAATGCGTAAAGATGCTGCAGCAGAAGCATCTGGTCACTGAATAGAGCAGATACCTGCACAAGGATATCATATAATCATCAATAGCCCAAGTGCACCATTAAATTAACCCAACAAAAACATTAAAGCCAAAGATGAAGATTAATCATTCAATTGAATTTCCCAACAATTCATTATTATTGGTGATTTTTTTTTCATTTTAGAGCAAAAAAACCAATTTACCCTTGCTTCCTTAGCATGTGCATTGATTTGGCCGGATTCCGCCGCGAATGTGGTGACGGCAAGACTCTACAAGTTGTCCGTAAATTGTTGGAGGATTCTTTATGTTGAAATAAACAAACAGAGATTATCGAGGCTAAACTGAAATAATTATGGGACGTCTGGGGCCATTTTCTCTGAAAATAATAGCGAATTCAAGCAAGTTATTGTAAATTTTCTAGCGGCCATATCCTATTTTCTTCCGTTTTCTAAGTTTAATTAATGAAGTTCACATCAACAGTTGCTTACAAGCTTAACATTTATCTTAAGGCTTAGTCAAAGAATTTTGTGAAACTTCCTCTAATAACATTGAAGTTTTCCAGTTTCCTCTTAAAAATTAAAAGTGAATAAGTTTGTAATTTGGTACATTCAAGTCACTTTTTCTTGAAAATGGGCCACAATGATTTGATAAATCAACCATGGCGACCTATTGGTACATACTCCCTCCATTCCTTATTAATTGTCGTTTAGGAGAAATCTAGGAGTCCAAATTAATTGTCATTTAAGGTTCTTTTGTTAGGTGTCAACAATTCATTTCAATTATACCCTCAACATTTTCCTTTCTTTATAATATAGAAGTGAGAGAGAAAGAGAGGGAGGATGGGGTAGTATTGGAAGTTTAGGTGGAATGGACAACTTCCTTAATTTTCTCAAATTGTCTAAAGAGTCTTATATTTAGGAATGGAGGGAGTAATATATAAACGAAATACACCAACTTATACCTGGAATTACAAATTGCAATTTCAAAGATTGGCTCAAGAAGTGTGCTGAATGCACAAAAACGTCACCTATAAACAGTGTACCGTGGGGATGCTTGTTCGTGTATGGATGTTAGATTTTATAGATTTACAAAAATCATAAACTTTTCGATCCGAGTAAACAGGGCAAGGAACCCTTCATTAACACTATCTCCAAATCCACCGAATTCTTTGCTTTGGGCGCGAATAAAAGAAATGCTAAGAGAACGAAGCAAATCTCGGTTTGCTGGACGATGCCTCAAAATGGCTGATTGAAGCTTAATATTGATGGATATTCTGTTGGTAACCCCGGCAAGGGGGGTTGTGGAGGATTAATCATGAACGATAATGGGGAATGGATTATAGGGTTTTACAGGAATCTAGGTACATGTACGAACAATGTCACTGAACTTTGGGCTCTCAAGGAATGACTTAATATAGCTATCAGGATAAATGCACTAAAGCTACATATTGAAATGGATGCTCAAGTTATTATTCAGTTGATTCAGGATGCAGATGTTCTTATTCACCCTTTATCAAATCTTATTTATGATTGCAGGGCATTACTCCGGCGACTTCAGGAGACTAGAAACTCTCACATCTACAGAGAAGCAAACGCTTTTGCGGATGCTCACGCAAAAGCTGGAGGACTATCTACATCATCTGATCTTGTTAATTTAAACTCTTTACCCCCTTTTGTATGCCAATTAGTGGCGGGGATGCCCGTGGGGCTACTTTTGATAGGACTATTTCCGATACCTCTATCCAAAACCAACCTTTTGTTAGCCTTATAGTGGCAGGTTATGGACAACAGGTTTTCATAGATAGACCTAATTGTAATAACTTTGTGCCTTACCCTACAGGATATATATATATATATATCTTTTACCAAAAAAAATAAGATCGAATCTTGATTGATGTTGTCAACTTCTAAAAACTATACTTACCCCTTGACGATGCTATTCTGACGGACTAATACTACGGTGATTGTTCAGTTAGCATGATATGTTCGCTATTGAATAAAAAAACTCAAACGTAAAATTACGAAAGAGGTTAATTACCATAATTTAGACTTCCTTTTTTATTTAAAAAGAAAAAATAAGCACATCGTTGTCATGTCATGTCAGGGACGAAGATAGAGGGGGTTGGGGTGACAATCGTCCTCCGAGATTTCTAAAAATATTAGTAGATATAGCAAATTTTATATGTAGTTCGGAATATTTTTATCAAATTCGCTCCCAACATTTTTTTTTTTTTCAATTTTTATATATAATTCGGTATACTGTTATAATTTTCGCCCCTCCAACGTTAAATTCCTGACTTCGTCCATGTGTCATGTCACATAACTATTTATGAAACATACATGAACTTCAAACTATAGACAACGTTGGGTGCCTATAGGTGCGGCTCCAAATCCTTTTTTTCTTAGGAGAACTCGACTCGTCTGGAATGTAGTATATATGTCACGCTCTGTGTCCGCTGGCTTGTAGTGCAGTGCAGTGCAGTGCAACACATGAATCTAACAACATTCACGATCATTTATTTAGCAACGGAACTTACTATGTCAAAAAAAATATTCCGAGATGATAGTGAGTATTTATGTTCACCTCAATAAAAAACTCAAATGTAAAATTACGAAAGAGGTTAATTACCATCATTTAGACTCCCTTTTCTATTTAAAAAGAAAAAGTAAGCAAACCGTTGTCATGTCATGTCAGGGACGAAGACAGAGGGGGAGGGGGTGACAGTCGTCCCCCGAGATTTCTAAAAATATTAGTAGATATAGTAAATTTTATATGTAATTTGGAACATTTTTTTTTCTATTTTTATATGTAATTTGACATATTATTACAATTTTTGCCCCCTTCAACATCAAATTTCTGTCTTCGTCCGTGTGTCATGTCACATAACTATTTATGAAACGGATATGAACTTCAAACTATAGACAACGTTTGGTGCCTATAGGTGTGGCTCCAAATCCTTTTTTTCTTAGGAGAACTCGACTCGTCTAGAATGTAGTATATATGTCAGTGTGTCACCCTCTGTGCCCGCGGGCTTGCACAGCAGAGTGACACATGACTTGACAGCATCTATGATTATCTATTTAGCAGCATAACTCGTTATGACAAAATGAATATCCCGAGATGATAGTGGATATTTAGATTCACCTTATATATCAATCAGAACTTTCAAAGTTATCTAATGGGGTATGGGGTTTCACAAAATATACATGTAGGGTACATTATACGTATTTACGGAAAGCCCTCGGAAATGAAGAGAACCCAACATTTATCTAGTCGATGGAATGGTCGGGCTCAGAAATTCAACCTAAGAGGATATGAAAATTACAGGACTGAAAATTGTTTCAACCCTTATTCTTGTTTTCATCGAGTCATAGCTCATTATTTATGCAGTCACACTTTAAAATCAATCGAGTTCAGTGCGAAATATATATTTTTCTCAACGTATAGAATGTAAATAAATTGTTTATTGATTTTTATAGATGATTAATTGTTTAATTTTTTTTTTATTTTTATGAATAACTATTCATTTCGCAAAAAAACAGTTGTTCTAATAATTTATTTGTGTTTTGCCCGGTGCGAAAAAAACTGTAATCCGCACTTAATCATTTATCTTCTTAGAACGACTAATAAAAATATAAAATAAAATAGTGACACTTTTTAGAATGGAGGTGATAGCTATGCTTCAAAACATCAAAGTACTTTTTTGTTAACGTTTTTCGGTTTCCTAGCTTCTTGATTTCTTGTGTACATAATTTAAGGATTATGTTCTATGAATAACTTGGGTTCAATCGAAATAAATAACTCAACTAGTTAAGCTATTATTACTAAGATTGCAATAACCTATAGTATTCAGCAAACAAAATGCAATAATAATTAATTACTCCAAAGGAGAAAAGGCCTTAATGTAACGGCCCTCTGGGCAACCCCAACGGCAATAATAAAAAATAAAAATAAAAGTAAATTAAAACGTGGATACTGATTACATATCCTACTCTCTCTCCGTTTACATATCTCGGTATTAAGCATGAAAATAGTGTTAAAAATGATATTCTACCCGTCTCAAATTTAATGGCTACTTGTTATTTTAGTTTATGGTAGTAGAATGAATGTATTTTTTTTCTAAACTCTCATAACCAGTTTTTTATAGGTGTATTTGAATAGAGTTTGGTTTGAGTTTAATATCTAAAATGAGACTCAAACTCTCTTTAGATTGAGTTGAGAATTGAAACTTTTTTTAAAAAAAAAAAAAAAAAAATTATTTTACTGGGGAAAAGGGGACCTATCTATTATAAGAAATAGAGAAATTCAAGAAGCGAAAAAAAAATTCAAATTTTAAATATAGGATCTAATTGGATTAAGTCATGATCTAGTGCTTGAAGTATCAATCTCTAAAGTTTCAATTATCTGTGAGAATTGAAACTTCAAGCACTAGATCATAACTCAATCCAATCAAATTCTATATTTAAAGAATAAATATCCACTAACATATAAATCTTCTTATAATTAAGAAAATTATTACAATATTTACTCATGATCAATGTACTTTTTTTTTATTATATGTCAATGAGACATTGGTATTGTAATCAAGATCAGTCGCTTTATGACGTAGATATCGTGAGATTTAAATCTCATCATCACTTTTTAAATTTGCTATTTCCCTTCCTCCAATAAATTAAAATATATATATATATATATATATATATATATATATATATATATATATATATATATATTAAATTTAGCATGGTACTATAAATGTATGACTAGTTTAATTTGCATATGTTAGCCATCCACTTGGCAAATAGAGAAAAAATGTGATAAAGAAGCGACCTCTGTCCCCAAACGTGTGAAGATTTGATGTGACTGTGACCTCGAAATATCTCCGGAATAAACAAACTCTTAAAAGACCGTCAAATTTGGTAAAACAAGACTACGGGAATTAGGTAGATAATAAAACTTTTCCTCCCTTTTGGTTATTCGTAATGAATTGGCTTTAAACGTTAATTAAAATGGCAATTCCAACAATTAGTTAAGATAGATCACTTGATAAAGTACTTATAGTGTATTTGTATTGGGTCCGAGTTTGTGAATGAAATTTAGAGTATTAAATAATAAAATTTCTAATTGAAATTTAAAATTAATATGAAACTCAATCTAATCATACATTAATTCAATTGATTAGACGTAACTTGTAACATCTGTGCCTTTTTTTTTCTTTTTTCTAAACAACATCTGGATGCTTCGTTTGATAGTAAAAAAATTGGAAATTTTTGCACAATTCACGTCACTGTTCCTTCATAAAGGACAAAAATAATTCCAATAAAAATTCGTTTTCTTTGTTTTTTATCTGCATGATAAATAAATAAATAAAACAATTGATCTAATTTGCATATACAATTGATTAACATAAATTTTTAGCAAATCTTTACTGTCTTCCTGGTCAATCTAATAGAAAAGATTACACTCAAAAAAAGCAAAAATACAATCTAAACAGAAAATCAAAAGAGTAAAAAATCAATTTTTTTTTACAAATTTCCTCTTTTCCCATGCCAAAATCAAATTAAGAACAATTATTGAAAAATTTAAGCCTGAAAAAGGCTTAACAGCAAGGAAAATCAAACCTTCAAATCGACATCTTCTCCTTCTTCAACATTAATAGCCAATTGATGCTGCGTCGACGATCTCCTCAAATCAGCAGCAGAAACCGCCGGCGAAGAAGAAGAATTAGGAGACGAATTTCCAGAAGCCGCCGCCGCCATTAAAGCAAGACAGCCTTCGCTCCACGATCTTTTAATCGGATAAGAAATATTATTATACTTAGATCCATGGCTACAATTTCCTCTAGATTTATGTAAAGCGCAGCTGCAATTGCGATGATAAGGTCTTCTTTGGATAATATCGTGGCCGGAAATACAACCTTCGAATACACCTCTGAAAATACCATCTCCAGCAGCTCCGGTGGTGGCCATGACCGCTTCCGAGGTTTTACAGATCGTAAGCAGAATCTCTTACTCTCTCTCAACTATTTTATTGAGGAAGAGGAAGAACGGCAACAGAGAATGCATGGATCCAAAGAGGTATATATTGACAAAGAAAGTGACGACAGAAATTTTTGAAGGCTTATAGCGGAAAATGCGCTTTTTATGGTTTCTTAGACCACGAAGTATTCGCGTTGTGACAGCCGTAAAGACCTAAATTATAACACTCCTAAACCTTTTTTTTTTGTTTGGTGAAATAATATATATATATATATAACAAACGTAGTCCATAGGATACGGAACATACTTGTTACAATTAGCACTATCTAATAATACCTTATGTTCATACTCTGCCATGATATGGCTAACAAAAGTATGGGTATGAACAGAGGTATCACAAATAGTTCTAGTAAAATAAGTCTCCCACGAGCATCCCCTCCACTAGATGGCTAACAAGAGGGGGTACAGAGACAAAAGTAACAAGATTGGAGTATGAATGTTGTCCTCCAGCTTTCGCCAGGCCATCTGCACAAGCATTGACCTCTCGGTAGATGTGAGAGAAACTAGACTCTGGAATGAGTCTGATGAGTTCCCTGCAATCAGAAATAAGAGCAGTTAATGGGTGAGTAGAAATATATGCATGAAGTACTAGATTGATCACCACTTGAGCATCCATATTTATTGCTAGCTTTTGAGGATTGGTATTGATACCCAATTTAAGACCATCTCTTAGGGCCCACAGCTCTGTCACGTTGTTGGACCAATGACCAAGATTCCTGAAGAATCCCGTAATCCATTATCCCTTACCATTCTTGATGATTCCTCCACCACCCCATCATCCTGGATTACCAATAGACGAGCCATCAATATTGAGCTTGAGCCAACCAATAGGTGGCCTAATCCAAGAGACCCCGATTTGTTTAGTAGTGACTTGACTCCTCTTACCCGAACCTAGAGCGTAAAACTCAGTGGATTTGGTAATAGTCTCATTGATGGGATCGTTACAAGGTTTTCCTGGAGAGAAAAGCTTGTGATTCCTGAAGTTCCATAAAGTCCAGTAGCCATATGCAAAAATACAACCCCACGAAACATTGTTGTGTGGAGATATTTTGTTTGACTTCGCGATTTTCTGCAGCCAGTGCTCAAAATGGATAGCTTGGGAGTTAGGGAAATGATGAAATAGTTTTAGCCTAGACCAAAGACTTTTTGCTTCTCCACAGTCACGTAGAAGGTGTTCAATTGTTTCAGGTAGATCCCCACACTGGGGGCAAGTCGAGAATGGAATGACGTGCTTTCTAAAAAGTTGTTCCCTAGTGGCCAGGCGATTGTGAAAACACTGCCATAGAAACATTTTGATCCTTTGATTACAATTAGCAACACAAATCCAGTCCCAAGTTTTGCCAGACAGTTAATATTCTGCTCTTCACAGTGAATTAGGTGATGAGCTTCTTTGGCATTGAAATTCCTATCCGGAGAATGTTTCCAAATTCTACGATCAGGCAAATCAGAAAGATGAGATCGTGGAATCACTCTAATGCAATTAACAATATGTAGAGGTAGAATGAAAGATAGATTATTAAGATTCGAATTATTAGCAGAGCCAAAGATATCCCTGATTTTCCCATTGTCTTCCTCTATGTTGAAGGAGGCCTGCGATCATGCTCCTCAGAGGTCCCAGACCGGTCCAATCATCATGCCATGTTCTAATGGTGGTTTCATCGATCGGTATCCAAGCCGAAGATTTGTGGAAGAGCACAATACCTTTTCCAAGTGCTTTGAGGTTAATAGAACCTTGGCTTTTCTAGAGTAGAATAAGGGATTTGGTATCATCCTTGATGTATTTCCTTTTTAGCACCGTTGACCAAATTTTGACACCACTTTGGTTCAATCTCCAAACTAGTTTAGCCAGGCCAACCTGATTGGCATGCTTTGCCTTTCTGATTCCCAATCCACCTTGATTCTTCGGTCTAGCAACTATGTCCCATTTTACAAGGTTGGTTTTTCTTTTCGACGAAGAACTACCCCACAGGAAGTCACAGTTCTCTTTATCTATCTTGTCACAGATAGAGGAATGAATGTGAAGGCATTGAGAATAGTAAGATAAGATTTGAGTCGTAGAAGATTGAATAATTGTATTTCTGCCAGCAATAGAAAGTAGATTCGCTTTCCACCCTAATAGTTTATGTCTAACCTTATCAAGGATGAATTGGAAGTCCGAACTCTTTGATCTATTTTGGAAAATAGGGAATCCAAGGTACTTACCCAAGTTAGTGGTATGGTTGATCTGAAGGAGATCTTCGATCTTTAGGATCCTAGTATGAGGTTGATTGGCAGATGCAGTGAACTTGGATTTTGAAAGATTAATTTTTTTTTCCCCGACTTGAGGCTAAAATCATCAAGGACATTCCTTATCTCGGTGATAGTGCCAATGTCTGCCTAACACAAACAGAATGATGTCATCAGCATAGAGAGAGTGAGCAACAAGTGGCCCTTGTTTACCTATCATAATAGGTTTCCAATTCTTGAGTCTGACCGAGTTCTCAATGCTGATGGAAATGTATTCCTTACATATGACAAATATGCAGGGAGACAACGGTCTCCCTGTCTAATACCTCTGGATGGGTACACTACAACAAAAAAGGTCTATTGCGACGCTTGTTATATGTCGCAATAAGTCAAAAAAATGTCGATATAGATCTACACCAACATTTATTACAAATGTCGCGTAAACGGCGCATTTGCCTGTGTCGTTATGATTCTTTACGACATTTGTTACAAGCGTCGGTTCCTATCTATTACGACGTTTGTTGCATCATTTTAAAGTGTATCAAAAGGTACTTTTGCCGACATTCGTAAATAATCTCAACAAGTTGTCTATTCCGACGTTTGTAAATATCGTGAATAAGTAGTTATTACGACGTTTTTAAATAGTCACAACAAAATACCTATTCCGTCATTCGTAAATTTTGAAACCAGGCTGGCCGAGCTGAGCCAAGCCGAGTCGAAACCTATACAAGCCGAGCCGTCGAGTCTAGCCATCTTTGAATAATCGGAGCCGGCGCCTAGAGACAAGCCGAGCCGTTGAGTCTAGCCACCTTTGAATAACCGGAGCCGGATAATATATAATAAATCTTCTCCCTACTCAAAAATATGGGAATTGAACACACGACCTCCTGCATGTATGTCGTAGAATGGGCCGCTAATGATCATTTGTTATTTGTTTCTCCTCCTATTATATTTATTATAATGGAGCTTTGTATTTTGTATCTTTACTTATTTTAATTTCTCTTTGTGTTTTGATTTTGTTATGAATCAAATTAAAATTAATACACTCTCATTAAAAATTTAATAATTAAATGTCTTTAATTTTTCTTTAAAAGAAAAACATTTCAGAAACATAATCTTTGTATTTGTGTTTGTCTGAAATGTCACGAGACCTAACGACAAAATATATAAATGTCGCTATATGAGTCACAAAAAGTAATAATGTATAACAACATGTAACGTAAATGTCACTAACTAACATCAAATTGTCAGTAAGAACAAAAATTATTATAATTGTCGTTATGAAACGTCGTATAAAATCCAAGTATAGCGACGTTTATATGAAATGTCACATGATTTAAGGATGTTGTATATAAATGTCGCTATATGAGTCGCAAAAGGTAACAATTTATAACAACATTTAATGTACCCGTCGCTAACTAAAATCAAAATGTCGATTTTATCAACAATTATTATAACCAACGCTATGAAACATCGTATAAAATTCAAATTTAGCGATGTTTGTTTGAAAAGTCACAAGATCTAACGACATAGTATATAAATGTCGTTATATGAGTCACAAAAAGTAACAATTTATAACAACATTTAATGTAAATGTCTCTAACCAACATCAAAACGTTGTTTTGAACAACAATTACTATTATCGACGCTATGAAATGTCGTATAAAATCTGAACATTGCGACGTTTGCAAAAATGTTGCTTTAACTTACTATTTTTTATTTTAAGCGACTTTTGATAAAAACGTTGCAAAAAGGTATTTTTGTTGTAGTGGTAAAATCACTCAGATGGTTCCCCATTAAGCAAGATGACCATCTTCGAGAAGCAGACACAGTTCATAATGAGTTTGATGACAGCTTAAGGGAAGTTGAAAAAAGTGAGGAAGTCTTTGATGAAGTCCCATTCCAGCCGGTCAAACATTTTTTCCAAATCAATCTTGATAGCAATGACACCATGTTTACCAGTCGTCTTTCTAATACAATAGATAGCTTCCTGGACTATAATGATATTGTCAGCACATCTTCTACCAAGTATGAAACTGCCCTGGTTAGGTGAGATGATTAAAGGGAGGAATTTTCTGTTCCTACTGACCAAGATTTTGGAGATAAGCTTGTAGATGGTGTTGCAAAGGCTAATCGGCCGGAGCTGTCCGACAGATTCAGGATTTGCCACTTTCGGGATCAGACATAGGAAAGTAGCATTGATATCGTCAGTTAAAGCGGCACCTCTAAAGAATTTATGGATAAAGTTAATGATAGATGCTTTGAGAGTGCCCCAAAATTGTTGGAAAAAGAGCGGATGGAGGCCATCAGGACCTGGACTTTTATGGGGTTTAAAGGACCAGAGAGCGTCTCTGATATCAATATTTGATGGTTGGTTAGCAAGGTTTGCAACATCAATGTTGTTATCCTCAGTCCAGACGAAAGGAAAAAGGGTCAGGCTTGAATGTAGACGAGATTCTACTGGATGTGTAAAGGTTATGGAAGTGATTACATATCATGATCTTGACTCTGGATATATCAAACTCCCATTCACCATCCGATTTTCTCAAAGACATAATCTTGTTATTCTTTCTTTTGTGGATTGTAATGACTTTCGAGAACTTGATGTTTAGGTCATCTCACATGAGCCGATCAAGCCTAGATTTGATTGCCCAAAGATGTTTTTATTCCTTGTAAATGATATCAAGCTTCGCAAGGAGTTCACGTTCAAGATTAATAAGGAATTGAGAGTGATTATTTTCCAAAGCTAGTTGTGTTCCTTTGATACGAGCAATAAGCTTTATTTTTTTAGCCTTGACATTGCCAAAGACGTTAGCATTCCAGTGAGTGACTTCTTTCCTGAACTGAGTAGCCTCCAAATGAAAATTATCCTCCCTTACCTAACCACGCCTCATGGTTGTTGGTATTAAGGTCAGGATGTGAAAGCCAAATAGATTCGAATCTGAAAGGTTTAACGGTAGGAGTAATAAACCGAGGCTCTAGCTGAATGAGAATCGGGGAATGATCATATCTGGTTCTGACTAAATTATAAACAGTCCTAAACCTTTTAAAACTCGCCACTATGGTAAAAAAAACTGACTGTCCCATAAATCTCTTTATATTTGTCAATAATCATTTACAATTCACCACATGTATATAGAATTATAATAAATGTCTACTAGTAGAATTTTAAATGGTGGAGACATGACATGTATAAAGATATGTACGAGGACAAACAATTTCCTTTTTGTAGACCTAAATTTGCCACTTTTGTTATGTATAACCACCCTAAATTATTCATGGATATTAATGTATGAAATAAAAATTTGTGCAGAAAAGTAAATTTGTTGATATCTAACTAAAGATATTCTCTAATTTTTTGGAAGCCAAGTATAATAATATTGTAAAGATTTTTTGATTTTTTGGGAAAGAATAAAATATAAACTTTTCAAAATTTATGAGGCGGCAACCATCCTCGTCTCTTAGAATCACCTCTGCTTCAATGTTACAGCCTATCCGATTTTAGTGTGACGGTTGAGATTTTGTTCCGCGCATTCTGCATTGGAGACATGAATCTATGATATATTGCTAAAGTCAAGATGCACAGGGCCATTTTTCTTAGCACTATGTAGATAGAATTATAGTCGTCAAGTCAAATAAAATGATAGCTATTAAGGTGCTAATGACTATTATTTTGTATTTTTTTCTTTTTCTTCTTTTTAAATTGCAAATAGATTTTTAATGGTCTGATCGAATGATTAAAAATAGCGATTTTTGAAGAAAAAATAAATATATTTTTTATCATTAATTCGAAAATCAACAATTACAATTAATCAATACACCTCTCGACACAAATACACAATCCCTAAGTTGGTGGTAGAGGGCAAAAAGTCTAAATGTATAATAGATCTAGTACTGATATATTTGTTTTGAACAAACTCTTTTGACGATTGTAAAAGAAAGAGCAAATAGCTTTTTCTGCCACAAAACTAGTTACGAGTGCTATATCTGTCATAAATCACATTTTCGTGCTATATCTGCCACAAAACTAGTTACAAGTGCTATATCTGCCACAAATCGTTTTTCCGTGCCTTTTTTGCCATTAAACATTTTATGAGTGCTAAAAATGCCGCAAAAAGAGGGAGGGTGAAGGGAAAAATAGGTAAGAGATCAAATTAATTTCAATTATACCCTAAAATCAAAATTTTGTATTATATTGGGTACCTAATTTTATTTTATTTTTAATACTTGACCCTTCTTACCAAATTTACCAAAATCCTCACCGCTACCTTCTTCTTTCTTCTCTTCCCACATCGAGCTACCACCACCTCCCATCCCGTTACCCAATCCCTGCCCCCACCCATACCAAAGAGTACCAAATCTGACAAAAAATGACTGCTTGAAGATTTGGAGAGGCATGGTGAAGGTGATAGCCTAGCAAAAATGTCTAAGAACAATTAGATATTCTTAGGAAATTGGTCTGCATTTTTCATATTGTTTTGCGAGAGTCATTTTTGTTGAAGAATTCTGATGGTTTCAGATGCAAAGCATCTATGTTAGGTTAATTATGTATTGCAAATTAGTCTACATTTTGTTTAGTACTTTGACTGGTATGTATTTTGTTTAAATTTTTTTGATGGTTTTAGCAGCAAAGCACTTGGTTAATCATGTAGTGAAAATTGATTAGCATTTTTCTTATTGCTTTGACTTATATATATATTTTGTAAAACAGTTTCTAAAGGTTAGAGGAGCAAAGCATTTGTGAAATTTGTTATATGTGTCTGAAATATAGATCTAGAAGTGCTTTCATCATATGGATTGCTATTCTTGGTTAATTTTCAGGGGCTATGGGTGGGGGTTAGGGATTGGGTGGCGGCGGTGGCTCGAGGTGGGAGGAGAAGGAAGAAGAAGGTGGTGGAGGCTTTGATAAATTTGGGAGTCAATTATTTAAAAAATATTTTTTGTACCCAATTAAATATAAAAATGTGATTTTAGGGTCTATTTGAAATTAATTTTATCTCTTACATATTTTTCCCTTCACCCTCCCTTGTTTTGTGGCATTTTTAGCACTCATAAAATGTTTCATGGCAGAAAAGGCACGGAAAACGATTTGTGCAAATATAGCACTTGTAACTAGTTTTGTGGTAGAAAAAACACGAAAATATGATTTGTGGCAGATATAGCACTCGTAACTAGTTTTGTGGCAGAAAAAGCTATTTGCTCTTTCTTTTACAATCGTCAAAAGAGTTTGTTCAAAACAAATATATCAGTACTAGATCTATTATACATTTAGACTTTTTGCCCTCTACCACCAACTTAGGGATTGTGTATTTGTGTCGAGAGGTGTATTGATTAATTGTAATTGTTGATTTTCGAATTAATGATAAAAAATATATTTATTTTTTCTTCAAAAATCGCTATTTTTAATCATTCGATCAGACCATTAAAAATCTATTTGCAATTTAAAAAGAAGAAAAAGAAAAAAATACAAAATAATAGTCATTAACACCTTAATAGCTATCATTTTATTTGACTTGACGACTATAATTCTATCTACATAGTGCTAAGAAAAATGGCCTTGTGCATCTTGACTTTAGCAATATATCATAGATTCACGTCTCCAGTGCAGAATGCGCGGAATAAAATTTCAACCGTCACACTAAAGTCGGATAGTCTGTAACATTGAAGCAGAGGTGGTTCTAGGAGAGGAGGTTGGTGGCCACCTCGACCTAGATCCGTTTCTGCATATATTAATTATATATAGTAAATATATATTATTTTTTTTAACATTTTGATCAATTCACATCTAAGGCTAGATTTTACCATAATTAAATCATTATGTATTTTATTTTGAGGAGGCTTCTGAATATTTATATTGAAATGTGATCGTAATTCTGGTTATGTATTTTTATTTGAATTTTGAACTTTGAAAAGTATTATGATTATGAATTGTATTATAGTACGTAGAATTATTTGTGGATTGTATTATAATGGGGTGAATTAACATCTTATATATAAGATTGTTAAATTAAACAAGTATATTTTTAATTAGCCAAAATAGAAAAGTAAAAAATAAGGATGATTGTACTTTTTTAAAGGGGGATTTTACCGAATGCGGAATAGACCGTTCCGTACTCGAATTCGAACGGACGTATTTGGTAACACATATTATGGATCATCTGGATCCGGACCGTATCCGTTTGTCGGCCTACTCATAATAGCAAAGTTATCATAAAATATGTTAGAAAAATGTAGGATTAGAATTAATAGGCCAAATCGATACAATCTTTTGGATTAGAACTTGGAAATAACATCTGTTAAGTAACAATTTAATAATTACATGTTTGATTCTAAATTTAAGAAATTAATAGCGGACATTAACAACTTTTAAAAAAAAAATAGCAAGGAAGTATTAAGGAGCACGGACAGCGTATTGGGTCGTATACACATAAATCATACTGCTTTCCCGCGGACCAGCCTATGGCTTTCGAGTTATTTCCTTGAAAACGATTAGGCTCTTTTGTATTCCCTTTTTTATTTCGGCGATTGGAGAAAATTACAAGGTACTAGTCTTATAACTTTGTGGGACTAGTCTTATAACTTTCTCATATAAGTTGGTGTGGGATCTATGCATGTAGACTTTGTCCCAACTTATGTAAGAGGATTGTGAGATTAGTACCACAATGGCGGCTCTATGCCTAAGTGACTCAGTGATTGGGATTGGATATACATAAATGCCTTTACAAAAAAAGGAAGAAAGAGAGAGAGACTATTTTTACTTTGTTAACATTCCTAACCTTCTCATTTGCAAAGATTCATGGGAGGAAATATTGTTGGAAACGTAGCTATGACAAAAAACATAACATGGTCGGAACATACGGGCATAGTTTGAAACAGGGCCGAAAACTCCACCGCGTGCAAATTTCAAGTGGTGATCCCCACAGTGCGTGCCCAGATCACTTGGTGACATGGGCGAAGGTGCCCCAAGATTTTTAAAAATACTATTATTTATCGAAATTTTATGTGTATTTTGAAAAAATTTATCAGTTTCGCCCCCCAAGAATTTTATCAATTTCACCCCAACACCAAATTCCTGACTTCGTCCCTGCTTGGTGATCCCCCTCCCCCAACCAAGTGAAAATTTCGTGTGCGCAATTTTTAATTTTTAATTTTCAATTTTCAAATCTAATCGATTTTTCACATGATTCTTTCAAACTTTCGAAAATTTTCCTTATTCTTGAATATGTTAAAAGAATTCTAGAGAGATATTGTGTAGATAGAAAGTGTTTTTTTGTAAGAATGGGAAAAAAAAAAGAATGTTAACAACGTAAAAATGAAGTGTCTCAATAAATCTCATGAAAAATTTATTTGAAACTCATATTCCCCTATAAAAAAAATAAGCTTTTATACTTTTTAAAGCAAAAAATTTAAACAAATCTCCAAATTCAAATACACTTTGCAGGACACGCTTTTGTTTGCACGTAAAAATTCGTGAAGAATATATGGCACATGATTCTTGATACATACTATGAGTGTAATTGAATTAACCCTTGTTTGATATGACATTCAAATTGAAACTCAAATTCTTTTTAAATTGAGTTTAAAAATAAAAATTTAAGCACTAATTTAATTTATATTTGAATTAATCTGAAACTGTGACAAAATATCTTAAACTCAAATCAAATCATATCCTATACCAATATAAATTCCTCTAATACAACCACGTTCAGTAAAAAATATTTTTCTATCTATCTTTCTCTCTTTCTAAGTCTCTATATTAGTAGTTCACCATACGTTCGTAAATCACAAATATTAGCAAAGTGAACACCAACCAAAAGCATGTGATCAACAGAAAATAATATATTACCACCTAAATGCATCTTCCAATAATATATTACTACTATAACATTATCTAATTAAGGCTTTATTTCGGTGAGCAAGGTGGTGGAAACGTGTCCAATTGGTTTGGAAGCATCTGTTTCATTTTATGTCTGTTTGATGTGTATATAACTGTCACGTAATATATACATTTTTAAGTTATAAATTTCTTTAAAAAAATTAAACGCAGAGACATATATTTGGACAAGAGATCAGGGCCGTCTCAAATAATATTGAGGCCCGGTGCTATTTATCAAAGTTAGGCCCCTCAGTTTTTTTTTAAAATTATAATTTATAAAAGTGTTAAAACATTATTATGTACCCAAGTTTCAAATGCGAGCAATCCTTAAATCATATTTTATTTTAAAATTGAGCATCCTTCTAACAACACTCTTTGAAGCACGGGACGGAGGTCCCGTGGTCGATTCTCGTATCTCCCTTATGGGGCAATAAATTCTCCTCCTTGTGAGGCTAAGTTCCCTCCCCGGCTTGGGGCATGCTACAATCTCCCGATCTAGGGTATTCTCCGCTCTTCCCCTTCGGGGGCAATCGCCTTCGGGCCTCAAAAAAAAAAATAATCAATTTATAAAAAAAATTATCCGTAAATACAACGGTATAACGGACAAAATTCTATATGCAATAATTACGTTATGAAAACATCAAAATCTTCAATTTTTTTAACTAATAATTGTATACAAATTAAGTAATTTTTAACAAATTTGGGGCCCCTCAAAATGAGAGGTCCGGTTCCGGATGTCACCTTAGACACCCTTGGAGCCGGGCCTGCAAGAGATGAGACACGAAAGAGATTAAAAAAAAAAAACTACAATCAATCAACCCTATCAAAGTGAAATTTCCAGAAGAGGTAGCTGAGTATTATTTGGTAACCGAGAAACTACGAATAAGTTTTCTGCAATCTTCGAATTCAAAACTACTTTCACCTGTTTATTTGAGAAATATATTTCCACAATTTGAATCAAAATTGATTGAAGAAAAGTTGTGTGAATTTGAGCATTGAATTTGATCACGCCATGTCTGATGTATCTAGATTTTGTCTTTGTTAGGAATGACAACTTCTCACTTCATAGAAATGTCAATGGAATATGAAATTTATGAAGAATCAAATAAATAAAGTATATTCGTCTTCGTGAATAATAATTATCACGAAATAGAGTTTCTGTTTGGATTGGATTGAGACTGTGATTCTGGTGTCAGACTCAAACCAATCTCAAATCAGGTTCTGTTTGGATTGCGTTAAAACTGTGAAAGTGTTCATTAAGGAGACAACAAAGAAATGGATTTTATCTTGGAGTCTTGACTGACTGCTATCACACATAAAAAATGAGTTATGTGAATTTTTACGTTGTTAGAACAGTGACTTAGTCACGACTCCCACATACTTTATTTCTTTATCTCAATTCTCTTATATTATATGCTTTTTGTAAATTTCTTATTATAAGGATGATTAGAATTTAGACTATTTTTATATCATCACTTACGCCTAATACAAACATTGGAATGAAAAAGTTAATGACAAGTAACAAGAAGTTACTATATGCAGAAAGGAAAATGATTAATGGATAAGTGACATTTGTCAAAATTAGCTAAAATTTCAAATTAAATATTATTCATCCTTATTGAAATAAGAGATTTAACGAATTATTTACAATTTCATCCCAATTTATCTAATTAATTAGATAAACTTTATCCCCTAGCAGTACACATGCAGAAAATGTTAAAAATAAAGTTAAGGCAGAAGAATCGTAAAATTTTCAACAGTAATAGTTAGAGACGGATTCCATTTTGACATTGTATATAAGCTCATGCTCGAGAGCTTAAAGAAAAATCATAAAATTTTCTTCAAATTATCATTTTCTTTTTCAAGTTTTATCCAAAGTTACAGAAAGAAATTTGTAAGTGGTCCAATTAAACAATGCAACTTGGTATTATGTTGTGTACCCTCCTCATTCTCGAAGATGTCTCAATCCACTCCATAAAACTACTTATTCTATTTCATAATATAAGTCGTTTATAACATATAGCGAAAAATTAAGGAAATAAAAAATAAGTTATTTTGTTAGTCAAAATATTAATATTACGCTTTTAAACCTTAATTTTGTTTAAGATAGTAATATTGATATTTTTACTAATAAAATATATTGTTTTTTGCTTTAATAATTTTCGCTATATTTATTAAACGAATGGAGGTAGTATTGACCATCTTTTTCATTTCACTTTTTTTTTTTCCTGCCTATTTTAACTCTACAAGTCCTTAACTTTATTCGGTATTAATCACTACACTTCAAAACCTAAGCATACCATGTCGTATATTCTATTAGAGCACAAAAATATCCTTGTCCTTTTAAGGAATCTCTAGTGGGGTTGGAGGGGGTTTGAAGAAATTCACAACAAATAGCACACATAAAAAGAAACCTCAGTACAAGAACTATGTGCTAAGAGTTTGTACTAGGCAGCACACATTCATAGACTAACCTTAATAGTAGTGTTATTAAAGTTATATAAATTCTTAATGAATCTAATTAAATAATAATTCATTTATTTAATAACATAATTCGTTTATAATATGTAACAGAAATTAAGGAAGTAAAAAATAAGTTATTTTGTTAGTCAAAATATTAATATTACTCTCTTAAATAGATTTATTGGTATATAAGTTATATTTAAGAGAGTAATATTGATATTTTGACTAACAAAGTACCTTTATGTTTGCTTCATGATTTTTCGATATATGTCTTAAACAACTTATATTATGGAATGGAGGTAGAACTTTATTTTTTGTTTCCTTAATTTTTGCTACATATCATGAACGGCTTATATTATAGAATGAAGATAGTAATATTGAATAAAATTATTTTTTCATAACTTAGGAATGCCATGAAACCGCTTCTTAAGTGACTCAAACTTACAATTCTAATATGAGCAAATACTTTTTCTTTTATAAAAGGAGGATCGATAGTGGTTCCTCACTTCCCCTCTAACTCGAACTCCCGATCTATCGGTTGAAAGTGAAGCGTCTTACCGCCTTCGTTGTCAATATGAGAAAATACTTAAAAGACTCAAAGGTGTTAGCTAAGTTGATTCCACTTGTCGGACTTTCTCAATTAAAAAGAAAATATATGAAATTGGATATTGGATATTGGATATTAGAGATGCACATGTAGTTTTGAAAAAAATAAATTAGAAGGCTTAGCCCAAGAACAATAAGCAAAACGGGCCTAAGAAAACTCTCTCGAGGTCCATTTAGATAAACTCGTCCATTAACCCAACAATTTTTTCTTTATTATATATTATTTTGTTACTTAACTCTGTTGGTTCTGACTACTCTTCTCTCTCAGGATTTCTTTATTGAGGCAATCTCAATAAAAAATCTTTGAGCTTTCTCTACCATAGTTATTCATATCAGGATTTCCACAAATCCTCAATTATATCCAAGATATTTAAGTATAAGAATATCATACATTACTATTTTCCAAAAAAAAAAAAAAAGGAAAAGAAAGAGAAGCATATTGAGGATATTCAACTGAAAATTCTCTAGAGGATTTTCCTTTTTCTCTTAGGATCCTATTGAGGATATTCCTCTTTAACAAATCTTTGAGTTTTTCTTCTAGGATATTAAAATATCCTCATATTCTTTCTCCTTTTCAAAGGCCGTTTCTCACAAATAATAGGAAGATCTTTGATAAAGTTGAATATAACAGGCTGCTTTCTTGAGAAAGAGATTTTCTAAGTTTTCTCCCAAAGGATAATTCTTTCCTCTCAGGATTCTACTTGAGTTAATTCCTCATTAGATTTGCCTTGAGTCTTATATCCTAAGGATTCACATAATCCTTATAATTCTGTGCCAATTAGCCGAGTTATTGTCTCGGTTGCAGCTTTGGATTTACAATGGGGGAGAAGTGTAAAACCCGCAACTCTTGCTTACGTGATTTTTGGCGCATAATTAATTTTTGCTCGACTAACTGCGTATGTGAAATTTATTTCGTGTGATAACGTACTTACGTGTCCATTTAATTATATAACATGTTAAATATTTTTTTTTTCGTGTACGCTTTATTGAGGGCGTTTCGCACGCGTAACGTAGTTTGAGGATTTGATCGTAATTCATCTAGATTGGTGATTTTAATTAGATAATTGATGTGAATTGAATTATGAATTTATTGGGAATAGGAATTAAATGAATGAATTAATAAAGGAAAATGAATGGAATGCAAACGTTGGGGTTAAGGGTCAAGGGTATCTCGGGAGGCGTGCATAACTGAAGAAAATAAGATAAAACACTTCGTGCGTTAATGGAGCAGGGAACAAAGAATAAAAAAAAAGAGGCAATCATCTTGATTTCAAGGAACCAGTGTAAGCCAAACAAACTGAAGAAAGAAAAGAAAAGAACTGAAGCTGCGCATAAGAAGAAAATGGGGGCGGCTCTCATTCTCTCTTCCCCCTCGGGAATAGTGCGAATAAAACAAAGAGAGAAAGAAGTTAAACGGCTTCTGCCGTGAGAAACAGAAAGCATTTAGAGAGTTTTTGTGAGAATTCTGAGAGCTTTGTGAGGACTTTTGAGTGGGCAATTTTTGTCGGATTTCGACGAACTTTGTATGTAAATTGATCACGACGAAACAGGCTACGAGGGTGTGAAAGAAGATTCACTTTCTGAATTCAGAGTTGGAAGATATCGCATCGGGAGCGGAACTGGTTTCCAGAATTTTATTTTATGTGCAGTCTCGGTAGAATCGTTGTACAAGTAACATACGAACTCCAATCAGAGTAATTCTTTTTGATTTGTAAACTAGACTGATAAGGCTATAATCTGACCGTAGGGATTGAGATTTTAACCGTTAGATCTTCCGTAATGTATGTCAGAAGTGAAGGGCAGAACCAGAATTTTATTTGTGCGAATAAATATTTGGAGCAGCTTCGACACGACAATTGAAGGGTTTACGGAATTAAGTTTTCATCGCGGCATATACCGAATCGAAGATATTCGAAGGGGCTTTAAGGAAACGCAGACGGATTACCAACCGAGTGCCCGGATCGTGAGATATTGCCTCGGGAGCATTTCACGTCAAAGCTGATTTTCGGGTTCTTTTCCTCACTTTTATCTCCGTAACGGTAGGGACCCGCTTTCCTATGTGATTGTAATTATGAATAATACTGATATACTGTTCTGTATATTTTTACTGTATTTTAGGATATTCTATTTCATGAACTGATTAGATTGACTATTAATTTAGTTGGGTAAATTGAACATGCATTGTAATCGCTTTCCTAATGCTATTATAAATTGCTATACTCGCATAAACTGCCTCTGAACTGTTCTGTTACCGTTTCGAAAATCTGACTGTAATCGCCTATTTGCTTAATTGCTTTTGAGTCTTATTTGGAGTCGTCTATTGGGAGTCATTGCTGTTGTCCTAATTGGTTTGGTCGACCGAGTCGTCGCCCCCTATTGAGCTCGTATTTATGATCTCTAGTCAGCAGGTTCAGTCTGCCTTCTGTTCTGATAAATGTTCTGTGACCCCAAGAGGTCTTCTGCTCTGTTCTGTCCTGTGGCCCACACTTAATGGGGCTAATCATTAGGTACGGTGGTGGTTTTGTGGAGTCCCTGGTTGGGGGTGATGAGACAATGTAAGGATTGAACCTTAAAATCTGTGTCCCGTAGTTTGGGGGGGAATCCGAACCCACGAGTTTACTGAAACCGTCCTAGTTTGGTTTATAACTGGGACCACTATCGTTATTGCTGAGTAGTTGTGAATAGATATGTGAGCTCATGTGGTGGGAGTCGTGTCATAGTAGGTAGCTACGTTCTAAGTATCTAAGACGAGTATGTGATTGAGTGTACCGGATGGGCAACGCGTGGTGCTTGTCGTGTACACGGTTATGGAATCGTTTAGGTGCGAAGAAGGTGGTTATTTGCTTAATTGTTGAATTCTATGTGTTCATTCTTGTTTGGTCTTTATATGATGTTTGCTTGGAGTCTATTTGGTCTAATGTGAGTTGGGAATGTTGGGTAATGTTTTTGGTGCACTTTTGCACAAGTTTTAAAACTCATTTTTCTGAAAACCGCAACTGTGCAGTCCACATTGCTTTCGCTTCGTTCGAACCCTCTGCTTCGACTGCATTGCATCTTGTCTTGCACTCGTCTTGCATTAAGTTCTGAGTCTTGCGAGACTTGGATTGATTCGTTTGCATATACTTCCTCAGGGGTATTTTGGGAAACGGGCATCTGCATTATTCATGATCGATTTCATTGCATACTGCTTTCGTTCATGTATATATATATATATATATTGCTATTGTTATTACTGTTTTAGGTCCATACTGAGCACCGGAGCTCAGTCCATCCGCTCATTGTGCAGGTGATGATGAGCAATATGATGATGTTGTTGATGCTTGGGAAGGGGGCTACGAATAGTGATCCTAATTAGATTAGTTCACACGTGTTATTTCATTTTATAGTTATTTATTTTGGAACTTGTAGGTTCCTTCAGATGTAATAACTTAGAAACATTTCATTTTTAGAATAACGCTTCCGCTAGTTCACTTATTACTATTTATGGGCTTTGAATAATGAACTCCTTTATTTAGTAATTCTCTGACTGCGGCTTTGGTGCTTCATTAACCAATGGGGCACTGCCATGTCATCATTCTGGAAACGGGGTGCGACAAGAAGATGGTGCCATTGCGGGACAAACATCCAAAAGAAACGCGGGATGAGGCTCTGGAGTATATGAGGAGGATGGCTACAAGGAAGGAAGGAGAATCGTCGGTAATTGAGAAGGTGACCGGAATTGATGAGTTTTCGATTTGGGGGGGACATACAGGGGAAGATGTTATGGTAGTTTCCGGGGACGGGCTGAGAGGGATGGCTACGGGTGTGCCATGGGCTAACCTAGAGGGCTCTCATTTTCTAAATAAGCATGGGCTTGTTTTTCCTGGGCCGACTAAGGATGTCTATAATGGGGTTGTGCTTGCAACTTATGGGCAGGCCCAGGTCTTTAACAGTGTTGTTGGGTTGTTTCTCTTTTTACAATTTGCAAATATTGCTGTTGGGTTTTCTATTTATTTCCTTATAATTCATTGCTTATTTTCGCTCACTAAAATAATTCTAACGGGGGCTCCTGCCGTTAATCAGGGTAAGGTGGAGGTCGCAAGTCGGCCACGCCAAAATCTATGAATCGCATGTTCGTGAATTGCCCAGGCCTTAGCAAATGTCTAATGCGCCTCAAAATGGTGCAGAAATTTACTAGTATTTTCTTTTTCATAATAAAGCCTCTTGTCGGTTTCATGATTAATATCATGATAGTGTTAGGTTTTTTTCCATGTTTTAAGTTAGGATTTATTTCAAATTTTTTTGTAAGCAATCGATATGGGCGACCGCCTCAAACTTGGAGAAGCACCCATCAAGATAGAGTTTTATTGCAACATGGCTTCGAATGGAGGATCGTGAGCGGACATTCTGTTCGTATCTGGCGTGGTCGCTGGCTAACTACTCTATGCGGTTTTCAGCTGATCTCCCCTCCTAATTTTACGTGTTTTGAAAGTTTGCAGACAAGAACTCTGGAAGTTGTGGAAGACCTCTGGTTTGTGCGTGAGCTCGGTTTTGCTATTGCTTTTTTGGTAGAAGTGTTTGGTTATACGGTCATAGAATTTTGTACTATAGGGCACTTATTTTCTACATTTTTCTATGACCGCGAGTCTTTTAATGTTCTGGTTCATTAGTCAACTGGAATTTTTCTAAGGTTTGATGCCTCCTTTCAAAGGGTAGGGGATCCATTGGAATTCCACCTCCCTCATGTAGTTCCTAATATCTATTAATGATATTATTTTCTTTTCAAAAAAAAAAAAAAAACTCTATTGTTTCTGTTTTCTAGATTTCTATCCCCCCATTTTCTTGGAAATTACAGGTTATAAAAAAAAAATGATTTTGTTTAGTTTTTGGGAATGAGTTGATATTTCCCCAAAAAAAAGGATGAGTTGATATATATATATATATTAAAAATATTTATTCACGGACCGGCCTGTAATCTGCGAACTGGACCTAACATTTAACGATTTACAATAAAAAATGGATTAAGTTTGATTCAATCTATTTAAAACAGTCAACGACAAAGACAGACGGAACTGGATTGAGTTGATCCATTGGATCGTGCTTATATTCATTATGTCTGAAACTAAATTATCTTATAATTTATTTGGCATAAATTTTTTGAAGAGTATTCAAGATAAATTCCAAAACTATTCTTATTAATTTATTTTAGAAAAAAATAGTGATAATATTATGTTTTCATACAAAGCCATCTTTTACACATGAATTGCCCTCGTAGGAGGAATGGATAGCTTACTGTGCCAAATTCACCATCCATCTTAGAGGAAAAATTCGCTATAGGACGGTCCTTGTGGGTACCTGTGAGACATGAAGGCTTGTGAGATCGACCTTGCAGGTGGGTCCTGTCTAAAATTATATGAGAGGAGTGTGAAGCCGGACCCATTGAGCCCTCCCCATGCTAGACTTTCCCCATCTTAGACAAGAAGGTTAGTGATTAGTGAAAGTTAAGTAAATGTAGTAGTCTAGTTTGTAAAATCTATAATATATAAAGTTAGGAAAAGTTGAGGTAGAAGTTTGAGGGAGTGACATGTGGCATTTTGTGGGATGTGGACCAATTAAAAACTTACATGTGGCAACTTCATCATTAATTTACTCTTTAAAATTCTTTCTCCATGAGCTATAATCTTCAACTATAATTTTAAGTTGTTATGTAGATAAAACCTTGAGAAGATTTCTATAGCTAATGACTACAACTACATATTTATAAAGTTCATTAGTTATATTAATGAATGAAGTAGAAGAGTTTTGTAACTTTTATTATAGTAATTATATTTGTTTAGTTCATTAATTATATTAATGAATGAAGTAGAAGAGTTTTGAAACTTTTATTATAGTAATTATATTTATTTAGTTCATTAGTTATATTAATGAATGCAGTAGAAGAGTTTTGTAATTTTTATTATAGTAATTATATTTATTTAGTTCATTAGTTATATTAATGAATGCAGTAGAAGAGTTTTGTAATTTTTATTATAGTAATTTTATTTATTTAATTCATTAGTTATATTAATGAATGAAGTAGAAGAGTTTTGTAACTTTTATTGTAGTAGTTTTATTTATTTAGTTCATTAGTTATATTAATGAATGAAGTAGAAGAGTTTTGTAACTTTTATTATAATAATTATATTTATTTAGTTCATTAGTTATATAGAGTTTTTTCTTAATCTTTAAGATTAGAACAATAAATTCTTTGATTATTTTAAGTTCAATATATTAATATGGAGAAATGAAAAGTCTCTTCTTTTATGGTTATCATTCTACTAATGTTTACTATATTAAAATATACATGTATTTATACTAATTATAGTCAATATGGTATCTCTTTATCAGTTTGCTAAATAGATTCTTCAATTACATATTATTAATTACATCTATGAAGATTAAAAACTAAAGAGAAGTTTTGAGTCTATTAAAATCTCCACCAATAAATAAAGAACATAATTATACTACATATGTATTGATGATAATTAAATTGAAATGTACAAAATTTATAACCAACACTTCATATTCTTTAACACTTCATCTTCTTTAATACTATTAAATTATTAATTTATTATTACTAATATCATTTCATAAAAAATATGATTATATAATCTAACAAAAAAACTTATGTTTTTTCATAATAGAGGTTAGAGAAAATCGAGAGATAAAAAAGGAAAAAACATATGAAAAGACATGGGAATTCAAAGAGTTAATTGACCAAAAAATAATACAAATGAAAAATTAGTGGAAATCAAAGAGACAACTAACATAAATAAAGAAGAAGTTGAAAAGTCAATAGAAACCTAATAGTCAACTCAAAAAATATAAATAGCACAACACATAAGATGTGTCACACCACCTCATTTCTTTGCTCTTTGGACCTCCATTAATCAGATAATGCAAGTTCAATCATGAAAGCGTGCAATTTGCATTATAGCACTTTGATGGACTCTAGCTAATTAGAGTAGATGTTTTTAAATTTGTAGATCGTATGTACTCATTGATGTTTTAAATGTAGGAGCTTTACATTTTTTTCCCTTCTTATTATTATTCAATCTATTATTACAATAGTATTTCAAGATTTCAGTATCAAGTATCAATAGATTTACTGTTTGATTTTTGCTCAATGACTTTATGCGTATACAAAATTAATGATTTTTATTTTTTGATCAGATTTGAGGACTTCGTCACAGTATCGTGGATTTACAGAAGTGTTGGAACAAAAAAACTACATAACGAAGCATATTAACACATGAGAAAGCTTCTCAAAGGCTCCAAATATTTGGTCCAATAATCTAGGATGAGAAGAAGGTAGAATTTATATACTGAATTTCTATTTGTTTTTATGAATGGAGTGGATTTATCATACCTCTTTAATGTACACATGAAAATAATGTTAATAATTTCTCGGAATCCTTTGACATGAGTCATGTGCTGTAATTGTATGTATTATTCTGGCAAATGAACATGTTTTTTTATATTTTTTTCTAACTCAACAATACGACTTTTGTTTTGTTTTGTTTTAGTTCACTGAAAATTCTTCTCAAATAAATGTCTCAAATTGCAAAATAGAAAAAGTAGAAAAAATGAAGAGATGTAGATAAATTGCTTAGACTAAGAATATGCATTTCAAGGGAAAACAGAAGAATAAATGAGCCCAAATTTTTTATAATGTGAGATTCTATCAATTTATTAAAATAAAAAAGATCATGTATATTGTCTCGAAATAAAATTTCATTAATCTTCTATATTGATCTTCTGTCATATATACCATTTGTTATATGATAAAAATTCATATTTATTATTTAACAAAAAACCCTTATTTTGTTGTGACTGAAAATAATATTATTTCGAATAATAATTATAAAATGTTTCCGTGCAACGCACGGGTCTATAACCTAGTATTTTGTTAAATTGAGAGGTATAAAATTTAATATTTATCGTCTACATGCTTTAGCACATTACTAACGATTGTCTTGGATTTAAATATTTTGTAGTTTACTTGTATTTGTAAATAAGTTTCGAACTGTGTTAGTACCTATTATGAAAAAGAAATATTTTTTTGCACTAATGCGGTGTAATTTTTTCTTATAATACAAATATATAAAAAATATTAATATATACTACCTTCATTCATAAATATAAGATTTATAGTCTCTACTTGGATAAGGTTTGGTTTGGACTTGGTCTCAAAATTGGTGGGAAAATACAAATTTTGATCTAGAAAATTGGCGCGAGAATTTCAAATTCAAATTTTTTCGTTCAAATATTCGTTGAAATTGAAATTTTTAAAAGAAATAAATTGAATTTGAATTGCTCTCGCCAATTTTCTTTTAAAAATTTCAATTTCAACGAATATTTCAACGAAAAAATTTGAATTTGAAATTCTCCCGCCAATTTTCTAGGTCAAAATTTGTATTTTCCCACCAATTTAAGACCAAACCAAACCTTGTCCAAGTAGAGTCTTAAGACAAGCAGCGAAAGCTAAAGAAGCAAAATCTAAAGTTTTTTGTTAAACAAAATAGTAATTATCTTAAATAAAACTTGTATGCCACTAATTTTATTTAAAATAATAATATTGAAATTTTGTTTAAGAAAATATCTTAATATTTACTTTTTTTAATTTATACCAAAAGTATTACACGTAGGAATAGAGGGAGTATATTCTTTGGAAAATCCGGACTTTTTGGAAGCCAACTCCACCCAACGACATCGTATGCTCTATCCGCATCCATAGATACCAGATTCCTTCATTTCGATAATCAGGATGTTCTTCTCGATCAACACCGTACACCTGTGGGGAATTGCAGTTCAGTAATACAACCATTTCATCTCATTTTTTCGCGTCCCATCTGATTCCACCCTAACTTCCTTCGATCACCATCAAAGCACGTCAACTCCCTCGACCGCCTCTTCAATTGTATCCGGCATCGCCACTCAACACAACCTCCGGCATCGCCGTGAACCGCCTCACTCTGAAACTAGTATGGGTGGAGGAAATAGGAAAAGATTTAACAAGCCCAGGAAGTCTTCATCATCATCAGGTCGTGCTCTCTTTGTTGATGGTGGATTCTTAGATGACTGGTCTCCCTCCTCCGTGAATTCCAGAGGTATTTTTAAACGCACTCGTAGTGTTTAATTTTATGTTTCATCGAGATTTTGTTTTTTAATGATCTAATTTTAATTTCCAGGAAGGAATTTGAATGGTGAAGTGAAATCTGGTGGTTCTTCAAGATCCAGAGATTGGAAAGAGAAACAGAAATCAAACTCAGGTTCCACAGGCGATGATCGTGTGAAAACTAAAGGACCTGTAATGGGTTACAATTACCCTTCCTTTGATCCTCAGGTGAATTGTTTTGCAATTTTAGAGGCAAATTCTTCATTTTTACTAGCTAATTTAGTTTTTACTACCTCCGTTCCACAATATACGCAGCAACAATTTGTATTTTTTTACGTGTACTAAGGAAATGATTGAAAGCACTGTTATCAATAGCTGGCTATAGCGGAATAGCGGAGCGGAGCATCCATATGCCGCTACAGACCCATCCATAGCTGAGCGTATCAGTGTTGCGGGAAAGGCAGCTGCTATTGCCGTTAAGATAGCGGGAATAGCGGCGGTATTTGGATAAGAGCTTAAAACCTCCGTTTCCCTTTACAATTGTCAAAAAACGTATGGGTAAATTGGGGAATTCTTGAATGTAATGGCTTTGATTATGTTTTTATCTTGGATTTAATGACTTAGGTTATGTTTTTTATCTTGGTTTTAATGATTTTGTTTACGACTTTGTTTTCCTTTCCTTGTTGTCTTGAATTTTTCTTAATTATTTATATTAAATTTCAAATAGCGCCGCTATCGCTATCTGGCTATAGTATTTTTAGGGTCGGCTGCTAAGCTATTTGGGATTGACAACACTGATTGAAAGACAATATGAAGAAAAAAGTTAATAATGACGGGAGAGTTATATTAGTGACTAGTTGGGTAATTAGAAAGGGGTAAGACTGGAAAAGTTATACTCCATAAATATGTATTGGTTTCTGAAATGTGACATATATTTTGGAATATAGAAAAACTGCAAATGTTGCGTAGATTATGGAACGTCGGTAGCAAGTGTTACTGAATACAGAGAATAACGAGCTGAATTTGGAATTTTTTTTTCTTCCTTAAAAGGAAGTTTGAGGTTATAGAAGTTGATTTAACAATTGAAATGTATTGATGAGTCATATGAAAGACACATCAGTTTGGAACTTTTGGTTGAATTTCTCACGAAATTCATAATTAGCTGAAATTACGTTTACTGCGAAGAATTTTGCAGCGGTATTAGAATCTGAATAAATTAGTTTACTTTTTGGGGTCATTGTATTCTTTGTTCATTTTTATTGATGGCTTTATGTATCTAAGTATCTAACCTCAATCTTCATTGATTTAGCATGTTTAATGCTTTTTTTTCAGGATGGCTCATTTCCAAACGTAGATGAGGAAAGAGGTGAGAATTTTGATTCACGCCCCATTGTTTTGCTTGATTCCAAAGACAAAGAGACACCGATTGTGGCCTATATGAGCGAAGGACGAGGAAAAAATATGCAAGACACAAATTTTATTTATGATTACACCTCAGGTTTCTCACTAGATGAAGGGTCTCACAAAGGCCTAGGGTTCAATGATGAAGCAAAAAAGACTCCAGCATTTGGTGGACTTTCTCTCGAGATGGAGGATAAAGGAGACTCTTTTCAGACCTCACCATCTAATGAGGAGATGGTTGACGAGAATGATGATGTTAATGATAACAGTACAGAAATGGAAGATGACTTTTCTGGGTCTCCTGAGGGAAATCCAGGATTCTTGTCTATTGGTGGCATGAGAATATACACCCGCGATATATCAGATGATGAAAGTGATGACGAAGGGTTGGTAGATGAGGAAAGCTCAGATTATTCAGAAACAGAAGATTCCACTGATTCACCTGAATCTGATATTGGTTCAGATATTGACGATGATGTAGCTGCTGATTACTTTCAGGGCATTGGTGGCAGTGATAACATTGTAAATGTTGATCAGTTGGTAGGAAAACTTCCCACCATCTCGGACGATGGTAGTGATTCCAGTGACAGCTTTGATGAGACTTTGGAGAAGTTTCAAGGAATTGATATTCAGGAAGCATCTAAGGAGCATGGAATGATGAAGCCTCAATCAGGGAGAAAAATCCGCGGACAAGATCACAAAGTTACACATGGAAAGTACACTGTGGAGGATCTTATGCTTGTGAAAAATCCAAGAACTGTTTCTGGAAGAAAGAAGCACAATACTAGAATTCCTCACTCATGGCCTTTCGAGTCTCGCAAGAATAAAAAAGGAAGGAAAATCTTAGGTAAGGAATTTCACCATTGAGTAGTTGCTCCTGTATTGTACAGCATATTTGACTGAAAGTCCTCCAATGACCGCTCTTTCATGAATGTGGATTTACTAACTGTATCAATGCCCTGTCCTGGGAATGTTACTTTTGTTTTACATATAACTAGAACCATCAGGTCTTATGATCTTGATAAGCATTTTCCATTTAATCATGAGAAAAAGTTTCAACGCATTGCATTTGACTAGTAGTTCAATCAGCTTCTTGATTTGGATTTTAGAATAAAGAAGTTACTGCAGTGCAACAAAAGCCGAAAGTGTACAGTGTGCCAGCTTTTGTGTTTGTCTGTGGTTTTCATGTTGCATCCAAAGGTTCATTGAAGGGGCTTTTGATTCTTTTACTTTTATCTACTAGCCGTGAATCTTGTAATAAAATCTTTTAACATAATTACAGGTGAAAAAAAAAATAATCGGAAGGAGATGATAGCTGAGAAGCGTCGGGATAGAACTATCAGACGTGGTGTTGATCTTCAGCTAATAAATTCTGTAAGATAAGAAATTCTTTATGAATTCTTGGAGGATAAAAAAATCTTTATGGATTCTTGGAGGATAAAAAAATCTTTATGGATTCTTGGAGGATAAAAAAATCTTTATGGATTCTTGGAGGATAATATTATGATCTTTTCTCTACTGAAATTTGGTCTTTCGTATTAAGATTGTGCGTGTTGATCCCTGTTTTTGCAATTAAACTATCTTACACTTGTTTCCAGTTACAAGTCATTAAGTCAATAACTTAGCTATACACCTTCTCTGCGTATTCGTCAAACCTCATTTTCTAGCTTCTCAAATTTAAGGTGTTTGATTTGATAGTTTGAGATTGCTAACTTCAGACATTCTTTCGATTCTGAATTATTCATACTTCTAAGTAAGATTGCAAACAGATATTTTAACTTCTCTCCAGCTCCGAACGGTGATGACTTCACTTGTCTGTCATGGATGCTTTGTTTGTATGGTCCATTAACCTCCTCTTTATCTTCTTTGGGGCGGGCATCCTATGTGAAAGATATAGGAACAAATTGCTTGTTTCAATAGAATCGGTAAACATAGTGTAGGCTGTTACTGTTGTTTTAATTTGTTTCGTGTTCCTTTGCTTCTCATGTTACATTAGGATATTTATGGAGTTTAGAATATGAATATACGTTCATCTTTCTTACGACAGAGGAATGTATCATTCCTGTATGTTGGTGGCCTAACCTCTCATTAGAGGAGATTCCTATCTATCTATCTATTTCCTGGCATTGAAAAAGATTTATGAATCTAGAAATAGTCATCATCAGAAGAGTCTGTCTTCAATATAGTTCCCATTTCTCGTGAGGTAAAAATATAATGAAATGTTTTCTTATCTTGTGTTTCTAAAATATGCTTGTGAATATATAAGAAAATCTTATGTTGGACCGAGATTCTCATGTTTCCATCCTGCGGTTTAATTGAGGGTGGAATCTATGTAACTTGAGCCCAAAAGAATTTCTGGTTTTAACTTGGATATTTATGAGTAATGAAGTCATAGTGCAATTGTATGAGCTGTTCATTCAAAATTCATTTTCATTTTCATTTTCATTGTAGAAATTGCATCAGATGGTTTTGGATGGAGTTGGTATTTTATCATTTCAGCCAATGCACCCACGTGATTGTTCCCAGGTACGAAAACTTCAGGTTACAACTTTTTGCTGTTCTATGAAAGCGTCGGAAGGAAAAAAGAGAGAAACAAAAAAGGAGAATAAAAAATGTTCCTCTGTTCTAGTTTTTCAACCTTCAGAATTCACGGAAAATTTGTTTCATATTGACCATACCTAGACATGAAGGTCCTAATTAAGGTTAATTCAGATTTCAATTTTTTTATCTGAGCTGGTTGCAATTGCAAGTGAATGCCTTACATTGTATCTACTAGAGGCTAATGTGGCTTAGATTAGGTTTAATTAGAATTCTTTCCTATGGCCAGTGCCACTCCCAATTATGTTATGGGGTTGCAGGTCAGATTTCATGTGACGGCTTTCACCTTTATCATCATATCCTCTATTAAATGATTTTGATTTAAATAGGTCCAAAGATTGGCAGCTGTATACCGTTTAAGGAGTGCCTCTCAACCTTCTGGCAAGAAAAAGTACGCAACTCAGTACTTTTTGCTTTCTTTTTCTTCTTTCACCTGGACATGCCAACTTGCATTGTGGACTCTACCTGGATAGCTTGATATCTATATATACGTATAGGCATGAAACAAATATTTCTTTTCTCAGATTTGTGACAGTAACTCGAACTCAGCATACATGCATGCCGTCTTCGACTGATAGAGTTCGCTTGGAAAAGGTACCTGGATAAGCATATTAGTTACGAGTAACAGTTCTCTTATCGTTTAAACTTGTCTTCTGAATCTTGAACTTTTTCTGATCATCAGTTGATAGGACCCAAGGATGATGAAGATTTCGCTGTCTATGGTTTTAAACCAGTGAAGGGAGATAGAAACACTGTCAAGGCCTCAAAATTTACTGATTCAAGCTTAAAGAATTCACAGACTGATATGAGCAAGAAGAAAAGGAGTAGGAAAACAATCTCATATGCTTCTCAGCCTGTTTCTTTCGTCTCTAGTGGAATCATGTGCTCCGATGTGGTTGAGGTTAAAGCCATTGAATCATCTTCAGCAAATGAAACCTGCAATGATAATAGCGGCGTCTCCAGTTCACTAGAATATGGTTCGTTTGAGGTGCATACAACAGGGTTTGGTTCAAAGATGATGGCTAAGATGGGATACGTAGAAGGTGGTGGATTAGGAAAGGATGGACAGGGTGTGGCTGTGCCTATAGAAGTGATTCAGAGGCCCAAATCACTTGGATTAGGTGCTGACATACCCGAGGAGATGCCTGAAGCAAGTGTTAAATCGGGTAAGAAGGGACCATGCTCTATAGCCCCCGTGCGTTCTTCAGCAAGTAATAGAACAAGTGGTAAACCAGGAAGAAAAGAAATTCAACAACAATTTGCAGCTTTTGAGAAGCATACCACGGGATTTGGTTCGAAAATGATGGCAAAGATGGGGTTTGTAGAAGGTATGGGCTTAGGTAGAGATTCACAAGGGACGGTCACACCTTTAACTGCTGTAAGGCGCACAAAAGCCCAGGGACTGGGTGCTAAACGTTACTAAATAAGTAAAGGTATTTATTTATCTTTTTAGGACAATACTTTCCTCATTAAGCTGTTGTAAAGTTATTTCTTAGTTTTCTCTGGAAATGTCCCGATTGAATCGGGAAATTCCAAAAAAACAAAAACATTAGGATGCACATTCTTGTTTCTTGGACATGTATCAAATTCACTAATCTTGAGCTCTATTACAATTTCTGTTTTTCCCCCGCCCCCCATATCCAATGGTGGAGGTGTTGTCTCCTTGAACAAAGGCAGGCCACCAGTGTCCTTTTCAGTTGGTCTGTATGCAGTAATCGTTGAAGGTTTCCTTATTTGCATGCTTTGCTAGATACTTTAACCCTTCTTTCAGTTTATGTTACCCTCTGCTCGCTCGAGTAAATGATGAAAAATGTTGTCAACGGAGCTCGTCAAGCTGGCAAGATTGGTGAAATGTCCTACCTTTCACTGCATCTGCAGTTAGAATTTCGTTGACACGATTTATTGCACAGGATTTGATTTTTCTGTGTTTTTCTGGCCATTGCACAGGAAGGGAGTGCACATCCTCAATTAGCAATTGTGAGCAACTCAGGTTGGGGGTGCGTGTAAGGGCTTTCCTCTTTAATTAAACTCTCTTCTTCCCACCTCTGCAATTTTTTGTCTTGTGATTTTAATTAGTACTCCCTCCATTCCTAAATATAAGACTCTTTAGACAATTTGAGAAAATTAAGGAAGTTGTCATTTTCACCTAAACTTCCAATATTATCCTCCATCCTCCCTCTCTCTCACTTCTTTGTCATAAAGAAAGAAAAATGTTGAGGGTATAATTGGAATAAATTATTGACAACTAATAAAACAACCTTAAACGACAATTAATTTGGATACCTAGATATCTCCTAAACGACAATTAATAGGGAATGGAGGGAGTAGTTAGTAATTAGTAATTTTCTTCTTCTTTGAATTGCAGGTGTTCTCTTCTCTGTTTTAAGAAGCATAAAGGATGCGCGCGAATATATATATATATATATATATATAAAATGTATCAAGAGGCTATGGGGAAGAAGATGTAGATGAAGATTGTTATTTTTTGGTACTCTTCATTATTTTCTTGATTGGAAATTTGTAAAAACGATAATTTGATATTAGTATTCTTTTGTGACTTTGTTGCTTTTCAATATTCCTATGGTGGTGGTGGTGGTGGTGGTGGTGGAGAAGGTGAGGGGATGAAATGGGTTTAGAGTTTTTTTAGTTATTTTTAATTGAGTATTAATAGTTATTTTTTTTAACTATTGAGTATCCAAGTATTTCTTGTGGAAAATATGTTGAAATGTCCGAAATACCCTTAAAAGATAACTCACATGTGAGACACATGATTGACTTGACGGAGAATAGATAGAAATCTGGACGGAAGTCCTTTAATGGAAGAACGTAAAATCATTCAGGATCTTAAAAGTAAAAATTAAACAAAAATAATCTTAATGGCAAATTCAAAAAATGAAAAGGACTAGTTAGGCTATTTTGCCTTCTCTTTTCCTTTCCTCACGCATACTGTTACTTACAGAAGGCGAACCAAAAAGGCTTCCGGGTTTTGGTATGAATTCCTTATATCTATCAAACTCAATACTAAATTAACTAATTACTATATTTTATTGATTTACTCTGATCCATCCTCGAGCAAAGAAGGAAAAGAAAAGGAGGGGAAGGGAAATGGAATCATTTTCAATTTCGGGACCGTATATATTTTTTTAGACTCCTACTCGTTTATTAAAATAATTTAAAAAAAATATTAGGTGGGGATTAAACTAAAACTTCATAATAGGTGAGAATAAATCCACTTCTACAAAGAACAAGAAACATAATAACAAAATAGAATTACAAGTCCCTAACATCTATAACCATGCATAAATATAAATATCCAACGTCCAGCTATTAATGTGATTTAATCTTATCTATTGTATTCATATGAACGACCACCCAAATTTTTTTATATTGATTCAATGTAGACGACCCCAATTATTTGGAATTAAAACTTTATTGTTGTTGTTTTCTTCACCACTTCTGAAACTTAAAAAAAAAAAAACAATATGATCTTAGATTTACTTGGGGAAAAAAAATATATATATTCTTAGATTTGGGTTAATGACAATTTTGGTCCCTCAAAATATGTTGTTTGCGTCGGTCTAGTGCCTAGAAATGATAAGGTGTTATTTTAATCCCTTGAAATTCAAAAATTATATCAGTTAAGTCTTTATGAATAAAAATATTTAAACTTAGTCCTTGAAAATTAGGAAATATTGTCAATGTGATACCTCTATAAAAAAATAATTGGAAAATGAGCAATCAAACATTGCAAATTCATGGACTATTTATCACTATAAAGTGGTGATTATATTCTACAATTGGTTTTTAACTAATTCTCTTACATATTTATTTATATAAAAAGTAACTCAAGTTTGTTATGTTGTTATTGTTAACTCACAAGTAAAAAGGTCATATTGATACGAATTTTAGAAATTGATACGAATTTATATTTAGGGACTTCATTGAAACAGCGTTCATATTATTTTTAATGACTAAATTGAATAATCTCATATTTTGAAGGACTAAAAACAAAACAAGTCCATAATCCCCGAGCTTATTCCCACATACCTAGGATTCGAACCTCTAGGGGTAATATTGGTAACCTCATGTTAGCTTAAGATCATACACATGACCGCACTGATAGTATGTAAAAGATAGTTGGCGCAACATTTTTTCATGAAGATATAAAAAAATGGAAAATAAATAACACTAGTCCATAGTGGACTTTAATAGCTTGTTATTTATTTAGTATTTTTGTAAATGAATATTATCAAATACATTTTGGAATCTCAGGCAAGCCAATAGATTATTCGTGGGTTAATTTCAATTACATCCTCATAAAAGAGTTGTTGTGTCAAATTCATCATCATAAATGAGATAGTGTCTAAAGAATCCTTCGAAAAGAGGTTACTATCTCAAAAAGGTCCTGAGTCAACAATCTGTCAATAAACTAATAGTTTGATACCTAATTGTAAAATCTAACTTTACCCAGGTTATATATTGCAAGCAAATACCCAAAAACTAATTTAATAACCTAAATCTATGAAAACAAGAAAATTTAATCACAATTATTCTATCAAAAAAATTGAAAAATCAAGCAAATACATACAGAAAAGCTTGTTCATTGTCATTGAATTCCATCAAAACAACAATCCAACTGAAATCTATCAAAACATCTAAAAAGAATGACAACTTCATTTCAATTATTCTGATTGGATTGAGTCTGACTTGAATTTGGCTGACTTGATATTCAAACTATCTTTGAATTGAGTCCGAAAATGAAACATGAAGCATTAAATTATCTGAAATTTGGTTTGAGTTTATATCAGATTTTGGGGATTCGGTTAAAATATTTGCCAATATAAACTGGGGAAAGTTAGATTTTATAATTTGGCCTACAATTGTTAGTTTGTTGACCCGAAGATCTTTTTGAGACAACAATCACTTTTCGAAGGACTTTTTAGGCACAATCTCATTTATGGGGATGAATTTGACACAACACCTCTTTTCTGAGAATGAAATTGGAATTCACCCATTATTCGTAGTTTCAGTTTATTTCTAGAGCAGACAGTACTTTATGGGTAGGGGGTGTCAATCGAGCTATGTGAGCTGAGCTTGGCATAGTTCACGCTCATCTCACATAAAAATTGAAAAGCTCAACTCACACTCAACCCGGAAAAGTTCATAAACCTTGAGCTCACGCTCAACTCACATTTTAACACGAGCTTGAGCTTAGCTCACGAGCTTCCCGAGCTCATTTATATTAGCCAAATAAATGAAAATCCTGTCTCAAGAATAGTATAATACAATTAGCCTTAAAACTAATTTTGGATAAGATTACAAATATACATAATACAATCAATGATACTTAATTCTTGTAGCAAAATAAACTAATAAAAAGATAACAAAAGAAACAGGGTCAAGCTCACGCTCAGCTAAGTCTTTTTAAACTAACGAAAAAGATAAAAAGATAATAATATGATACTTAATTCTTATATAAGTCTTTTTTTAATTAGTATTATTATTATTATTATTATTATTATTATTATTATTATTATATATATAATATTTTAATTATATTAATCTTATTCGGGTTCGAGCTTTTTTCGGGTTGACAAGATCAAGCTCACGCTCAGCTCATAAAAAACGAACTTGAATATTAAGCTGACGCTCACACTTTTTCGAGTTATGTGAATCGAGTTTGGGCCGTTGACACTCCTATTTATGGGCCTACCTGATAGCAACAGATGCAAAGGTAGAAAACCTTCCCACGGCATGGGAAGTGCAAATCGTGTCCTTTTTTCTTTTAATTATTTGCAATTCAAGAATTATTTGCATGCACAGCGATTTTTTTTTCTTTACTTTTCTAAAGTTTGGGTATTAATCCAACAAATTCGGTAGCTAACTTGGTGTGAAACCCGTAATTTTTGCTCACGTGATTCAGGATGAAAAGACGAGGACCTAGAAATTTGTACGGGGATTGTTGCCCCGTATTAGAGGAAGGTTGTCTGGAAATCGTCATACCAGTTACATGAACTCGTACAGGAGGAGTTTGGATGTGGAAGCAGAGTTCAAAACTACCGAGGTTGATAGTAAGAAACCATATTCAGTTATTTCTCAGGGTCAAGGTTTCCGTTCTAACTCTGTTGCACCCTTAGCTCAGAAGAGGTTTGTTTCCGCCTCAGGACCAATCAACACTTATGGATCGGGAGTAGGAATGGGTTCAAATTTGACCATGATAGGGGGACCCACAGGGAACCTAATGCTACTCGGACTGCGAAATTTTGTGAAAGATGTGGTAGGACCCATTCAGGGGAATGCAGATGGGTAACTAGGGCTTGTTTCAGATGTGGTAAGGTTGGGCATCGGATCGGGGAATGTACAACACCATTACCAGCTGGGGGGAAGGCATCTGGGACTACACCAAACACAGGAAATACCGGGACTAAGCCCAATTCACGAGTCTTTGCCCTCCCTCAGTATAATGGAGGAAATGATACTTGTACACCGGGAGGTACACTTATGTGAATATGTGATTACTGTAATTGTTATATTGTTAGGTTGCATATAGTACCATACTTGTTATTTGATTACCTATAGAGCCTTACCATTTCGTGGGGAGTGATAGTATGCATTTTGTAGAGAGTGCAAGTTTCGAGGACGAAATTTTTGTAAGGGGGAAGTATGTGAAACCCGTAACTTTTGCTCACGTGATTTCTAATGTGTAATTAATTTTTTCGTGAGTAATTATTTAGCATAATATTTTTCGTGTGATTACGTGACTATGTGTCCATTTAATTTTAAAAACGTGTTACATGTTTTATTATGTGTACATTTTATTGAGGGGCGTTTCGCATATGTATCGTAATTAGGAGATTTAAATTGTGTTTCACTTAGATGATGTATTGGAATTAATTAGGAATTTTATTGTATTAGAAAAATCACCATAATAAAATAGGAATTAAATAATATATATTATAGGAAAGGAAATATTTTAATAAGTAAAATGAAAGAAAAAGATAGAAAGCATACGTGGGATCGAAGGCATGGTAGCCCAGTGGGTAACATCCACTGCCTGTGACCGAGAGGTCCAGGTTCGATACCCACCTCACACAAGGGGAATGATTTAATTGTCATTTCTTTGGGTTCCCTTGTGTGGGTCTTATACTCCCTTCACGGGGCACCCACTCAACGGGACATCTACTACTCCCCTCACGGGGCACCCACTCAACGGGCTTCTACTACTCCCCACACGGGGCACCTGCTCAATGGGCTTCTACTACTACTCCTCCGGTGAGGTCTTATAATAAATAATTGTAATAAATTGGACCATACTTATAAATGGTCTAATTTTTCAAAAAAAAAAAAGAAAAAAAAGAAAGCATACGTGGGTGGTTTCTCTGGAAAACGTGCAAGGCAACTAGAGAAATAAAAGGTGGGAGGTGAGCCGCACAAAAGAAAACAAAGCATCGTGGGTTTTAGGGGTTAGAGAATTAAAAGAACAATAAATTAAAGAAGAGGAAACGTGGGTGTGGGTTGATATATAGGAATAGTATATATACGAGAATCTGAGCAGAGGAGCAGTAGAAATATTAAGCGGTTCGGCACTGAGAAGCTGAGAGGTTTTGAGAGTTTTTATTTTGTGAGATTTCCGGCAGACTTTGAAAGATCAAATTATAATTGGAACCGTTACAGTCATTGTTGATTAATAAGTAAATAGACGATTAATATTTCGTGTCATAGCGGTAATGATGTTTCTAGTGTCTAAACGATGTAGTGATGGAGTGCATTGTGTTGGTAAAGCGTGGTGTTTTGCAAATACTCGATTGTGAAAGCGTTTAGATGCGAAGAATGTGACCATTTAGCTTATTTGTTGTCTCCACTTGTATTTTGGGAATGTGTTATGTGCCTGCTTGTGTTTATTATTTGTGAATATCTGGTTCCTACTGAGCACCGGAGCCCAGTCCATCCGCTTATTGTGCAGGTGATGACGAGTAAATTGATGATGTTGGTAGAGCATGGGAAGGGGAACAGGAAGAGTGATCCCTAACCGGATTTAGTTCTTTTATTCGCTTATTCGTAGAACTATTTCATTTATAGCATTGTTGGATCTTTTTCATTTGTAATACTTAATATTTCACTCATAGTAATTTAATTCCGCTACTTAACTTTTGTTTTTGGTTTATATCATAAATGAATTTCCTTTTAGTAACTCTGTTTGTCGACTTTGGTGTTTCATCAACCAATGAGACACTGCCATGTAATCGACCCTGGTTACGGGGTGTGACAGAAGTTATATCAGAGCAGGTCGAACCTTAGGGATTAAAATCTGTAATGATATTAGGAAACAAAAACATTTAATGTGAGATGTGATATGTCATCGATCCTCTTCTTCCCCTCCCTTTCTTCTTCAACCTTTCATTTCTTTCTCCCATGGCACCTTTTCTTTTTTCCCCTCTTCTTCTTCATTCAAATCATGTAACTATTCTCTTTTATATCTTATTATTTTGAAGTCAAGTTAAAAGATTAAATTTTCTTATTAATTAAACTAATCTTAAACCATCTCAACCAATAATAAATTTTACAACTAATTCATAAACTTAAAATTCAAGAAATTTCATTAGCATTTTTAGAGCTCTCATACGAAAAGAGGGTGTTTCTAGTAATAATAGATTAGTCAATGGATTAAGTTACTTTCAAACAAATCAAAATAATTATTTTTATGTTATTAGAAATTAAAAAAAAAAATGATCTTAACTTAACTTAATGATATATTTAAAAAAGATCCACCTAATCTTAACAATTCAAATGTTTAACTAAATACTTACACTTTACAATTAATTTAATAGATAAAAAACATGGGTAACAAATCATACTTTTTATACTAATCAAAGTACAAAATATTCCAAAATTCTAATAGAATTTTCTGGGAGTATAAAAAGTATTTTATATTTAGGGTGTGCTTGGACAAGGTCTTGGTTTGGGTAGGAAAGGCAAAAAAATTGGCGGGAACATTTCAAATTCAAATTTTTTTTTCAAATAATCGTTAAATTCAAAAAAATTTCCTCTTAAATTGACGGGAGATGTTCAAATTCTAAATTTGTGAAGCCAAAATTTGAAATTGGACGATTATTTGAAAAAAAAAAATTGAATTTGAAATGTTCCCGCCAATTTTTTTGCCTCTCACACCCAAACCCAAACCAAGACATTGTCCAAGCACACCCTTAAAAAGAAAAATATTGTTTGGTGACTCAAGCCACCAATCGTAAATTGTTTGGGGACGAATTCTACCAATTTGCCCTCTATTAAACCTCCCTGATTATCTCCATCTTTGACCGAACTCCCAGATCAGAAGAAGCAAGGTGGCAAGGTTTACACCAATCTTGGATAAAAACACAAGGTCAACGGGGCTAAAATGTCAACTCTCCAACCCTTGTCCAATCAATGCAGCATTTATTGAAGGAAGAAAAACTGGTAATAAGCTTTTTAAAGTGATAAGAATTCCTAGCTCTTCTATTCTCCTCTCTCAGATTCATTTATTTAATAGCTACGCCAAATTCCCCGTATATTCAATTGAATTCTTTTATTCTAATTCGGCGTCGTGGTTCAGGAGGCCCTTTGGAGAAATCCTGGAAGTTGAATTATTTGCGAGAGAAGAAGTATGGGTCCCACAAGTGAAATTTTGATTTGGACGCGAAATCTTGTCCAAATGAAACTCCTGTGAAAGAGAGAATTTGTGGGAAGTTTTATTATTTTTTTTCCAGTAAATTTCAGTATCAATGAAATCTTGTCAAAGGTGAATTATGGGAAGTTTTTTTCCAGTAAATGTCAGCATCAACAGAAGGATTGAACCATACGACACATCTCCGAGTAAGTAAAAGATAACATGTTCTAATACGAAATTTTCTGCATCAAAAGAGGAAATAGGAAAATAGCATCAACATTTTAATGAAAGGAGAAAAAAAATCCACCAATTAAAGCCAGCCTTCAATCTCACAGTGGGAAACAAGATAATTTGCAAAAATCTATTAGTAACTCCGTTCCTTTCCTAAATAATTCATATATTTTAATTTTTACACATACCAAGAAAATGATTGGAAGACAATAATTACGAAGAAAAAAAATTTCAAATTAGCCATTATTAAAGTATGATTTTGATGTGCATGGGTAAATGTGTAATGGTTAAAAATACTAAAATATTAAGTTAAGTTGACTAATGGTAAGTTGAAAAAAATATGACAATGTTCGTTAGATTATGAAATGTATCAAATAATTTGGAACATATCAAAAAGTAAAATGTATAAATTATTTAGGAATGGAAGTAGTAACTACCAACTAGGAAGTTTGGTTTGGGTGAGGTAGGGGAATACCAACTAAGAGGTGTGTCCTGGCTGCGACTATAGTGTAAAACAAAAAAAAGTGTTAATATATACAGTCACTTTTTTTTATAGGTTTTGCAGACTTTTAGACAGGTGTTACGTCTTATACAATAGGTGTTCTCTCCTGATGAACACATGTTTGAAGACATGTAACACATGTTTTACACCGTGTTACAAAATCATAATAAGTGTTCGCACTAAAAAAAATTGAACCGTCGAATTTTTAATCCGACGGCCAAAAAATGTTCAGTATGCACTGAAATTTTAGTTTTAATGTTCAGCTCCGTAGCCGGACCTGTGTGTCCTAACTGTAAGGTTGCAACATCCAATACTAGAGTTTTTCATTGTATAATACAAGAAGCCAAGTGGTAACATGACAGATACAAAAAAAAAACTAGTGTTCAAATCATTAAAGAAATCAAAGTAAACCATCTTCTTGTTAGAAAACAAAGACTAGAATATTGGCGTCACTATACCATTTTTTTAACAGGTTCTGAAATACATGGTGCAGCAGGAGAATTAAGTCAACTATAATAAGGAGGAGCACAAGTATAAAAGAGGGAACATATTTCCATAGCTGAGGGAGAAAAACAGGAGTTTGTCTTTGCTTATTACCTCTGCACAGCCGAGAGAGACGAGGTTTGAAGATGGCTGGCGGATCAGTTGCTCCGACGGGTGTGTCCAAGGAGAGGGCAGGGCAATACCAAGGGGGTGTCACAGTTTATGTTATCATCACTTGTCTTGTTGGTGCCATTGGAGGATCTCTCTTTGGCTATGACATCGGAATTTCAGGTAAATCTTTTCTAGTTTATGGAGAATGTAATTCTGTGCATTTCAAGTCCCTGAGACCATTAGAAAAGTATTAATTAGGACCAACCGAAGAATCAAAGACATAATAGATGAGTGATTATTGATCAGTAAATAAAATGAACACAAGCGATTAATAGAGAAGCTTAGCTAGCTTAAAAATGATAGCATGGAAGAAATATACAAGCCCGTTCTTTCGAATCACTATGATCACAACACAAGAGCCATTAAGGATGTCGGTTTATACGAAAATGAGTTTCTTGATAATCAACATATGGGTTTTCAAGAGAATGAGACAGAGAGACGAGAATTGCTAGTTCTCGATACTTGAATGCTAAAGATGCAACAAAAGTAATCATATCAGTTTCCCACAGCTCCTAGAGAATGTATGTAAAAGACCAGAAAGACTAAAATGCAACAAAAAGTTGAGATAGTTAGGTTGATGACTGATTAGTAGCATGTAGAGGAATTAATCTTTTGTTATCTCTCTGAACAGGAGGAGTAACATCCATGCCTGAGTTCCTGTCAAAGTTCTTTCCCAGAGTACACAGAAAACAAATGCTTGCACATGAACTATTGCAAGTACAATGACCAGGGCCTAGCAGCATTTACTTCTTCTCTATATCTTGCTGGTTTGGTTTCATCGCTTGTAGCATCTCCCATCACAAGAAAGTATGGCCGTCGGGGAAGCATTATCTGTGGTGGAATAAGCTTTATAATAGGAGCAACCTTAGATGCATCAGCTGTAAACCTGGGAATGCTTATTTTAGGAAGGATCATGCTTGGTTTTGGTATTGGATTTGGAAATCAGGTAAAAGCTAACATTGCATTAAAAGCGATATTTTTACGTGATATTCATCAATCATCAAGAAACTATATAATGTGTGATTAAATGCATACTTGCTTGTTGCTTGCAAGGCTGTTCCACTTTACCTGTCAGAAATGGCCCCCACTCAACTCCGAGGAGGTCTAAACATGATGTTCCAGTTGGCAACCACCCTTGGGATCTTCACAGCGAACATGATCAACTATGGCACACAGAATCTTCATCCATGGGGATGGAGGCTCTCTCTGGGCTTGGCAGCAGTACCGGCTATCTTAATGACAGTAGGAGGAATACTGCTTCCAGAAACCCCTAATAGCTTAATTGAACGGGGATACGATGCAAAGGGAAGAAAAGTTCTAGAGAAAATCAGGGGGACAACAGAAGTTCATGCAGAGTTTCAAGATATAAGTGATGCAAGTGAACTAGCAAACGCAATTAAGCATCCTTTCAGGAACATTCTTGAGAAGAGGAACAGGCCACAGTTAATCCTGGCAATCTTCATGCCAATGTTCCAGATTCTTACAGGCATAAATTCTATTCTCTTCTACGCCCCTGTACTGTTTCAAAGCATGGGTTTTGAAGGGAATGCTTCTTTATACTCATCGGCTGTGACCGGAGCAGTTCTAGCTTCATCAACACTGATATCCATTGCAACAGTTGATAAATGGGGTCGTAGAGTTTTGCTGATTGCTGGTGGTATACAAATGATTATTTGTCAGGTAACATGGACAACTTTCCTTCATAATCTCCTTGCCCTTTACCACACATGCAGTTTTAAGTAGCAGCAACTTCAAAATCATAAGAAAAATGAGAAACATAATGCAATAAGAGGCACACTTTCGAAATTAGAGCACAGTACTCGAAAATATATGACAAGACACTTGATCTCCTTCAGCAACATAAATGTCTTAACATGTTCCGGATTGAGAATTCCAGCACTTACTCATGCTCATATTTTACTCTACTTTCCTGCTAAATATAAATATTCTCTCTGAATATAAGCATATAATTTATCATAGGGAAATTTGACATAGAGATAATTTTCAGTACTCTCTCAATTTACCTTAACTCCTAATTTATTAATTGCACACGGATAAACAGGTCATAGTTGCAATTATCTTGGGGCTTAAGTTTGGCAGTGACAAGGAACTCTCCAAAAGCGTCTCCGTACTGGTGGTTGTTGTCATCTGCCTCTTTGTTGCTGCATTTGGATGGTCATGGGGTCCTTTAGGATGGACAGTTCCAAGCGAAATATTCCCATTAGAGACTCGTTCAGCTGGACAGAGTATAACTGTGGCAGTAAATCTGTTCTTCACTTTTATAATAGGGCAAGTCTTCCTTTCCCTCCTTTGTGCTTTCAAGTTCGGGATCTTCCTCTTCTTTGCAGGCTGGATCACTGTCATGACAGTATTTGTTTATCTTTTCCTGCCTGAGACCAAAGGTGTTCCTATTGAAGAGATGATATTCGTATGGAGAAAACATTGGTTCTGGAAGAAGATTATCCCTGAAAATCCAAGAGTATAACGAGAATGTACCATAGCAGTTTGCAGAGCATCAGTTGGAATACAAAGAAACATTCCGTATATTTGTCATGTTTCAGTGATTCAAATCATTATGTAAAAGAATTACATTTGATCAACAGATCGAGTTACGCTTGCAATTTGTCACCTAACAGAACCGCAAAATCTAAGTTTAAAGCTAAAACTCAATAATAACTGTCTTTTGCCCTTCCCATTGAAATCCAAGAAAGCATAATAAAAAGGAATCAATATGCTAGTAAGAAAACATCAAAATAATATCCATAGCAATGATCAAACTAACAACAACAATTTATTTTTGGAAATCTCTGATAGCAGTTGATTGCATGAAACCTTATAATAACTCTTGCACTAGCCTCTCTTCAATAACATTCCAGATACCCTGCACTTCCGGCAGCTTTATAGATCTCTAGCTCAGTCAAGTCTACAAAGCAGGCACAATTCGTAACACGAGTACTTTTTGAATTTGAGAATGCTTATTATAAGCTACGATGGAAAATACACAAGAAGAAACACTCAATTGGCCAAGAAAGATTACAATTCATTTCTATACTCGGCCAAAAAACAATACCAAGTAGTGAAAAGCGACCCGAGATCTACAGGGTCCCTGCAACTTCCGAAGTGGAGACCGTACTCTTTTCTGATAGCAAACATCCAAATGTAAAAGAAAAAGTCATTTGGCAAAATCATGTATTGAAACTAGAAAAATCAGCTTAACATATTATCCTCTTTTGTAATTTGTCATTTCTAAATTCTGAGACTAATATATGTGATCAACAAAGAAACCCTTTCCACCATATTTGTGGATTGAAGGAAATAGTGAGGCTGCACATTTATCTGTTTGGCAGTAGTTCATGCAGCATGAGAAGCGAAGCGCCTCCAAAATATTAGTTAATGACGGCAATGCAGCTGAACAAAACAAATAAAAAGTAGTAGATCCTTTTCTTGCTTTTAAACATAACACAATTACTAGCATAGACCAGCACTGCAGGTACAATTAGAAAGACAGCGGTCCGAGTTAGAATTTACTTTCTCCATAAACGCAGTCGAAAAACTGTTAATCGTTCTCTTTTGTCATTTGTGAACCATATATTAACTTCAGACAATCAAGTTCCACCATTAACCTGTTTAAAATGTAAATACCAACAACAGAGTATTGTGGGCATTAAAGAAAAATGTCAAGGCGGAGAATTCATGGAACCCAACCTGAGAAAACCATAAATGAACCCAAAGTGTCACGGGTTTTCCATGGCATACCAGCATTTGAGTATTACTCCCTCAGTTTCTTAATTGAGGTCCTTCTTTTTCTTTTGACTGCTCTTCAGTTGGTGCAAAGTACTTAACTGAATCAATGCATCATCATATAAGTGTCTTGAGAATTAACCAGTATATGCAAGAAGACAATTCCCATCAGAAAATTGAATCTCTTGACCCAAAAAACATCTCATGATCAAACACAGTTTAAATAAAAATCTTCCAAAAGGCTTCAACTTTTAGCATTATCTCCAAATTCACGCCAACATTTTCCAGAAATGACAGACCCCCTGCTGCAAAGCTTTATACAATGCAAATGGAATGAAATTCACTAGACATTAATGATCCATACTACTAGAAAATGCATCCGTAAGCAAGGATGGAATGGAAAAATATACTACATCCATTCCATAATATATGTCGTTTATGACATATATCCAAAATTAAGAAAGCAAGAAGTAAAATACTTTATTAGTCAAAATAGTAAAAGAATCACATAATACATTCTGCTACTATAACTAACTAACAACTTTTTATTTATTTATATGGGAATAATAATAATGTAGCTTATACATCAAAGTGATCAACACCTTAACTGAACTCCAGAATTACATGCTCATCCCCTCCCCCCCCCCACAAAGCAAACAAAAGTAAAGCCCTTTAGCTAGCACACCCCTCTCCTGTAAAGTGATATTATATCATTCATCCAACAAACATCATCATCAGATGAAAAGAAATCATAACATTCTTCAAACATGAGACAACCCAGGATACCAGAATATATACACAACATCTTCCTCTTTACTCCAGAATTCCCATTAAAGTTTTGGTAGAACAACTCCCAAACTTCGTTCTACCAGATTCAACCAGCTCCAGAGCCATTAAATTGTCCCAAATAGCCCTTTGCATCTTCTAGTACGCTGCCTAGTACACGAATGATATTAGTCCCACTTCAGCCCTAATCACATCATTTCATTTCACATGCAATAATATGGTCTGGACTAATCACATCATTCGGCGTGTATGTGCGATATTAGTGTACAAGAAGATTCAGAGTCGGATTCATAACCGGCTGGTTAAAAGGTCAGCTCGGTCATGGCAAATCAAGCCTCAACAAGCGAAGTAAATCCATGGTCGCCGCCGCATCACTTTTCTTCTCCTTCTTCGCCGCGAGAAGTGCCGGAAAAGGAAGAGAATTCGGGTCAGGCGAAGCAACAATCGGACCCGACCCGGCATAAAAATCTGAAGCCCTAATTTGCTTCTGTACCATTTGGGGATCCGGTCCCAATCGATCAGTGGAACACAAAATCAACTCTTGATCATCTTTTTGGGTAACAACAAACCCTAATTTATCAGCTGACGGCGTCGTTTCAATCTTATCCGGTAATGGTGCACTGCGGCCGACTACAAACCCTAATTTATCAGTCGACGGCGTCGTTTCAGTCGGATCAGTCTCCGGTAGCGGTTTGCCGCGTTTCAAGATCTTGACTTGACCCATAACAAGATTATGATTATTATTCTTTACAGAAAAGGCGGGAACGGGATCCTTCCTATCTGGGACTCTATTTCCAAATTCATTGTTGGATGGCACCAAACCGGTGGGGCTACGTTTCCGTAGGCGAGATCGGAAGGGGTTCATGTTAGAGCGGGGCTCAGGTTGAGGAAGAGGGTGGGGCTGCGGCCGGAGGAGGCAATCTTGGGATCGGAGAACGGCGGTGGCAGTTGTGATGTCCCAAGGGATATCAGACAGCTCAGACTCCATCTAGGACCAAATAGCAGCTAAGAGACTCAATGTCTCAACCAACAATCAACAGAAAAGGTAAATGGGCAAGATATGAATAACTATATTTCAAAAGAAAATAACTAGAGGTTCATTACATATCTAAACTCAGCATCTCATTGATCAGTAATAATAATAGTGGAAATAGGATCACTGTCCCCAGTAAGCAAACTAACTATAATAATGATAAGCTAGTAACTCTCAGAAAGGTAAAAGGAAGCAAACTTCAAGTGATTCCACAGCTGCAAAGCAAATCAATGATCCTGCAATGGAGTTAACTTGAGTCAGCTTCAGATGAGGGGGAACAAAATGATTTGAGGGAGAAAGAAATCATAGGGGGGAAAGAAATTTCAAGAGAGGAATACCATGGAGGAAAAGAGATTGCTGCCACTGTATTTTAGGTATAATTTCTGAATGACCTTCACCATGTCTGCGAGCTTCCTTCTTATAGCTAGGGTTCATTGCCCAACAATGCATCTCACCCCTCCACCTCAGCTTCTTCTAGTACGAGGAATCCATCTACAGAGGATATTGAATATCCTTCTTTGTCCAATGAGAGATCAGCAGCAAAAGTGGTTACAAGCTCCACTTCTTCTGTCCTTTCGTTCAGAGGGATGAAGAAGAAGACAGCTGCTACGACACCGTTTGGGTGTTGTCTGTCTCATTTAATGGAACGACATCGTTTCACCTTCACTATTTTCCCCGAATTAAAATAGCCCTAATTAGATAGTTAATTTTCCCTCCTCTTCTTCTATTATTTAAGAGATATTAGCTTTTTTACCCATGAACTATTTACGAATTTCCTTCTTTGCCCAAAATTTATTTTGCGCTCGCATTCTACCCACTCACTATTTACAGGCAAATAATCCTCTGTCCCCATCCCTCTCCCAGCCAATCACAATCTACCATGTGTATATATAATTGGAAAAATTATTATATAGTAAATTTTGATTGGCTGGGACAGGGATGGGGACAGAGGATTTTCACCCCTATTTACAAGGGCTAAATCTGCCCAAATGCGGCTGATTCCGGCAGTGCGAAAGGGTAATATAGTCAAAGCATAATAAATTTTGATATTTTATCACATTTTAATACCTTATTTATAAATTTATTGCAAATTCTACCCAAAAGTTAAGAAATAGTTAAAACATAGTAATGAGAAAGAAAAAAAAAACACTCAACCACACAGGATTCCAACCCCACCCATTTTTCCTTTCTCTCTCCCCGTCTCTTGTCTCTCTTCAACCCCACCATTTTCCCCTCCAACACCACCTTAGCCACAACCTAGATGTAAACCCAAGACCCCCACTAAAGCTTCACCATGGACTGTTGTAGCCCAGCACCCACGCCATCCAAACTTCACCCTTCATCCACCATGCACCAAAGACATCCTCTAGTTCCGGTGACCCACTGTCACCAAACTTCATCCTTCTTTTGTTAACAATGCAAGACCGAACACTTGAAATCTGAAATTCTCCAAATAGCTTCAATTTTGATTTTGTTTGCAACAGCATTTCAGAAATCAAGAATTCACTCTTCTCTGTATAAGCAGTTCAAATACTCATCCAAAATATCAATACCAACCCAAAATTCAAACAGCAAAATAATCCTAAAAACTAGCAAAATTCACGCCATGTTCAACTTTTAAATCTAAAATTTAAAAAAAAGAGAGAGAGAGGGATAGAAAGCTGGATAGACAAGCAAATCCCACCGCAAAGTAACACTCAAAATAATAATATAAAAAAAGCCAGAAACTAAAATTCTCTTGAGTAACTAAAAAAAGGCTAAATCAAGCAAAAAACAACAACTAACAATTAGTAGCATATGACCTTGTGCTGGGTAAGGAAATACCAAAATATGAAGATCCTCGGAAATTTTGGCCATGATTTTTCCTAAATTTAAGGTAGAGGAAATGAAAGAGATGGTTTTAGAGAAGATGGTCGGATTTGGTTGTTGTTGTTGATAATTCTTGTCCTTGTGCTTGAATATGTTTCTCAATTTCATTGGAATAAGGAAGAGGGGACGGGTTGGGGGATGCATTTGGCGGGGGAAGAAGAAATAGGGTGTGTGCGTGGGGTACTGGGTGGGTGAGAAGGAAGATGGGGTGGGGTGAGGGACTGGTGAAGAATAATAAGGGCTGAATGGAGAAATTAAAGAGAGAGGAGTCAATTGAAAAATAGGAAAATAATGTATGGACCCCAATTGATACAATAAGATAGTTTGGGGTTTATTTAAAATTTACTATAATTATATTTTTGTTTTGACTATTTTATCCCTCATCACAGCCATATATTTGCCGGAATCCGCCGCATTTGGGCATATTTGGCCCTCATAAATAGTGAGTGGGTAGAATGCGAGCACAAAATAAATTTTGGGCAAAGAAGGAAATTCGTAAATAGTTCAAGGGTAAAAAGGGCTAATATCTCATTATTTAAATAGCTTAACTAACATTACTACTACCTTATCCCTCCAATCCCATCCTGACACTCCCCTTTCCTTCAGTTCAGCCTTGTCCTCAATTTTACGGAGACACGTGGGATTTCTTGGGGGCACTTCGGAACTCAATGGACAATTATTGGATTTATTCTCGTGATTTGTATCCCATATTTGATTATAAAATTACTAGACATAATTTTGAAATTGGATTAGATTAATACTTTCAGTATGAGTAAAATATCATACGTGAAGATATAAATCGTCAATTTACAGGTATTCAATTCTAATTCAAATTTTAAAAAGTCAATACAAATTTAGTGGTATTTAATTATAATTTTAATACCTATATATCTTAAAAATTATATAAAATCTAGATTGAATACACCCCTCTAAATAGAGAATTTTTATGGATTTTCTAGTTTCTCCAATGAGTATTAAAATGAAAAGTCTTTAATAACTTTATTTGAGATTATACATTTTGCAGTGATCCAATTTCCTTAAAAGTAAAGTAAAATAAAGAAATATCCAAGCTAAAAAAAATATGAGGAAAAATGTCACATCATTAAAAAACTCAAAATTAAAAATTTATTTCCCAAAAATATATATTTTCATAATATCCAAACAATTTTCTTCATGGTCATTTCCAAACAGAAATTAAAGAAATCAAACAATTTCTTCCCTAACTAACCATGAATTTCTATTTTCCTAACATTGATTTCATTTTCTTGATAAAGAAAATCAAAGGGGAAAAATGAAAAAAAAAAAAGTTCAATAACTCGAAATTCAAACAAAACTCATCACAAAACATAAAATAATTAAGCCAAAGAAAAAAATATCAGTAAATAAATTATACAAATATTAAACAAATAAATCAAAAAATGGCAACAGTTTCGTGTTCTCAAGAAAATCAAATACCCACCACCAATCTTTTTGAATTTTTAATAAAACGATTTGATTCCAAAAAAAATAAAGGATTGATAAACATATGTTGGCTTTGAAGATTCAAAACCACTAGATACTTATAATACACCACATAATCAATTTTTTTGTGTTATTCAAACAATCTATAAACTTTATAAATCAAAAGAAATCATGATAAATCAATCTAATAGAACCTGAGTAAAGTTTGTATAGAGTTAAAACAGTCCATGTAGTCAGCGGTATCCATAGACTTTTGAAAATTAGTTATAATCTTTTAAAATCCGAATTGAATACACCCCCTTAAATCTTCATATTTTTTTTAAGAAAACAATTAATCAAAATAGCTATTAACCGATTTATTTGGTTTACTAGAGACATCAACCTGTTATTTTAGCTCTGACTCTAGTGCTGAACACCTATTCTAAAAATGACACACTGAGTATTATGAAAACAGTGTTTTTAGTCGTCACATTTTGAATTCAACGACGACAGGTGTTCCAAATAGTGCAGACAAACACTTGTTATGCACCATAATTGGACTACATAAGAATAAGTACAAGTCAAATTGTCTAAATAAGTCTGGTATACTTTTCGCACTCATATATTTAGTATTAGACCTCATTTGTTGAAGCGGGGCCTACTTCAACTTGTTGCGCCAAAGCTGAATATATGAGTGTGGACCAGTGACGGATGCAGGTGGGTGTCACTGGGGTCAAATGACCCCAGTGATTTATTTATTTATTTATTATATATGATATATTTTACTATATTTAGATAATAAATGTATAAATGATCCCACACAAAAAATTTAATGACCCCGCTAATAAAATAAACATTCTCAAAATTTTGATCAAACAGATAAGAATCCGTTCCGCACGTACGGAACAATTCTCGTTCCTCACTGGAGCAGTGGTGTTAACCATTCTTGTTGTTTATAGAAGATATTTAACAAGCATCTTTAAATATTGTAAAGATTTGAAAATACTTTTTGTTTCTAGTCTTCTAGAAGATATTTAACAAGTTGCTCTCAATAAAAAATAGTCTTGTCTCTCAGCTCTCAAGTCTCAATTCCTTCCCGCTACTTCCCGCGAGACATTTCATTCTCATTCTCAGTCATTTTTTTATGCTGCATATTGTTTGATAAAAGACAAAAAAAAAACTTGGGGAGGGGGGTGCGAACTTGATAAAATACTCCAAACTACATATAAAATTTACTAACATTTACCATATCTAATAGTATTTTTAAAAATTTTGGGCCCCCTAAAATCGTCCCTGACCCCACTGATCTCAAGTCCTGGATCCATCACTGCTTAAATGGGGATGGACAAACATTACCGCTTTTTTAACAGGCCATCAAAAGGGGTGTCCGTACTCGCTCGCGGAATGTCCGCGGGAAGATGAACATGCCCGCGACCCTTATTTTCTATTATGTTTCTTTGAAAAAAATAGACCACATCTATAGTTTTTTCTCATTCACTGACAATTTACAATCATGTAGAAGGGAAATAAAAATCCAAAATAGTTATAAAAAAAAAAAGATAGTATTAAAAGTACAATTTATATGAATTAAAGCAATACAATTGAAACAAAAGAAATGTTTCCCATAAAGGACAACAAAGAACATTATATGATTATGCAGTACAATTGAAACAAATAAAAGTAAGAATTTCTTGGGTTAATAACTAACGCCGAGGTCGGAGAGCCGATTAGGGCTATAAATGATTTTTGACGCCGCCCACTAATGATGGAGATAACAGCAGTTTAGAGTTATTTCTTTTCATATTTGGCTCTCAACTATGAAGAAATCTTGCAAGAAGATAGTGTAGATACATGACTCTTGTTCAGTTGGAGAAGACTGAAGAGTTTTATTAATTCCTACCAAACCGGCATAATCTGCTACATATTAATAAAAAAAAATTAAAATATAACAAAACAGGCATACCCGGTTGCAACCCGTCCATACTCGCATGACCCGTTATCCGCACGGTATGCCCGTTGATACCCGCGTTTAAATGAGCATGAATTTTTTAGCCCATACCCGTTCATTAATCTTAAGGTATGGGCATGCCCTGGGCATTTGCCCACTTTAACAACTTTACCTATGATATTGGTGCGACTCATGATGTGAAGTTATCTAATTTAATCTTACATTTTCTTTATAAAAAAAACACCTTCATGATTAGTTTTTTTATCTTCTTTTATTAATGCAAATATTAAAATAAATTTTATTTTTTAGAAACAATTTCAACAAGATTTTTAAAATATTGCTTTTAAAATATTATTAAAAATCTTCAAAAAATATTTTTAATATTCACATTTTTCCCTCAAACACAAAGTTGTTGGATTGGTTTCATTCCCACCATTAATTTCAAGCACCCACCTCACTTGAGTTGAGGTATGCAATTTTAGATTCATTGTGAAACAAGTGCTCTATTAGCACATACATAACACTTATTAGTCATTAAATGTGCTGATTTAACGATTATTATTTTTGTCATAGATGAACAGCTATTATGTCGAACACCTCTTAGTAAATTGTACATGATAATGATTATTTTTAATTATAAAATAAAAATCTACGATCAAACAAGTAGTCTTGTAAAAACCTAGCCGCTAGCGGCTCTTTCTCCTCGTGAGAGTTCTTCTCCGATGAAATATTTCGGTTACTGCTCCGGTGAAATAATCTGGTTGGCTATCTATCTCTTCGTGAGAGTAGTAATTACAATAAAAATGAAATATATCTAATCCGATTGCTTTTCTTTCAATTATAGTCATCTTCACTCCGGCGTGAAAATTTAATGTGTAATGGAATGGATATTGATGGAGCAACAGTTGAAGGTTTCAAATTATTCACAGTGGTGAATTTTTGGTAGGCGGTGTAGATGTTCCAGGCGGTGCCGCGGCGGTGGAATTTTTTAAAAATCAAGTCAACGTCGGAGCTATGGATGCTGGTGGGGAGAGATGCACCAATTCTGCCAATTTGGAGTTTTTAGGGACCCTTTATGCTATTTGTACAACTTTTGGTCCACATAGGACCAGTGATGCAATTTTGGATCTATTGAGGACTTTTCCTGTAATTTTTACTTTTGATGAACTTTTTCATACGGGGCTCCTGTCGTTAATTAGGGTAAAGTGGAGGTCGCATGTCGGCCCCGCCAAGCCATATGAGTTGCATGATCTGGATTTTCCTGGTATTGAACAACTCCTGGACAATTCATAATCTAGTGTGCCTCAAAATGGCTCACTTTTCTGGTAGTTTTTTCTTTTTCGTAATAAATGTGTTTGCAAACTTCATGATTAATATCATGGTAGTACTAGGCATAATTCATGTTTTAGATTAGGTTTTAATTCAAGTTTTTATGTTAGCAACTGCCGTATCAAATTTTGAGAAATATACCTAAAGATAGAGTTTTTCTTGCAACCTGATTTCGAATGGAGGATTGTGAGGGGACATTCTGTTCGTATCTGGCGTGGTCGCTGACCAACTACTCTACGCAATTTTCAACTAATATCCCCTCCTAATTTTATGTGTTTTGAAAGTTTGCAGGCAAGAACTCTGGATGTGTTAGGCCTCTGGTTTGTGCGTGGCATCGGTTTTACTCTTGCTTTTTTGGTAGTAGTGTCAAGTTATACATACGGTCATAGAATTTTGTACTATAAGACACTTATTCTTTAGTTTTTTCTATTACCGCGAGTCTTGTAATGTTCTGTCTCATTGGTTAGCTGGAATTTTTCTAAGGCTTGATGCCTCATTTCAAAGGTAGGGGATCCATTGGAATTCCACCTCTCTATCTAATGTAGTTTCTAATATTTATTAATGATATTATTTTCTTTTCAAAAAAAAAAAAAAAAACAAGTAGTCTTGTATGTAAATAAAAACACATATTTTGTTTCGGATTCTATTGAGTGCATTGGAGGCCGGTTCAATCCGGTTTGAATATGAAACAATTGTTTATTTATACATACGAAGCGACCGTGCACTATATAAATTAATTTTTTTTTTTTTTTTTTAGCCAGCACTCTAATTCTAGCGAATTTTATTTGCCTCAACGTTGGAGGCGGGTGTCGAACACAAGTCAAGGCCTTGCCCAGTGGGCCAAAGCCTTCTTGACTAAATTAATTTAACAATTAAATTTTATTTAAAAAATGAACACCTGTTTTAATTTTACAAACAAGGTAAATGGTAGTATGGTACTCCTTCCGTTTCAAATTATCTGTCCACTTTGTATTTTGCACGAAGATTAAGGTTTCATCAAATTTTATAGTGGAATATGGTAAAATGTCAAACATTAACCTATTTAATTTTAGTCACAATTTAATTATACCTTATATTCTCTCTATATTCTTTTCTCTCTAACATTTAATGTAAGGCTAGCGATATTGCCAAAGCAAATTCCCTCATGTCAAGACAAATTATACTTAAAAGACCAAATTATGCCTCTAATCAATCTTTCCTTAAATCTTTCATCACAGTCTAATTTTTTCTCTCCTAATAGTTCTATTCTCTCACCAATCTTCTTCTTCTTTCTCCTCTCCTAGACGGATTCTATTCATTTTTGTTCTCTTCTCTCTCCTTTCTCTAATCTTCTATCCCCTTTCCATTTTTTTCTCTAAGTTCTTCAATCTCATTTTCTCTGCTCATTTATGGAGTTTGCGAGACTCGTTTTCTCTGCTAATTCACTTTTTCTTCAGAAAATTGTCCTTTTTTTATTTCCAATATCAAGTTTTTTCGGGATATATATATATATATATATATATTTTTTTTGAAGCCCGAAAGGGCGTTGCCCCTGAGGGGAGAGAGCGGAGAGTGCCTAGAAAATGCCAGTTAAAGCACGCCCCATGCCTGTGGATGGTATTGCCTCACCAGAGGAGGAGATTATTGCCCCAATAAAGGGGAGATACGCCCGTGTTCGGGTAGCTTTACCACTTGGGCTATCCGATTCCCATGGGAAAAATATTCATTACTAAGAAACTCAGTAATGAAGAAACTTGTAATGATTTTTTAATATTCTCTAGTGATGGTTTGATGATTCTTTGATCTGCAATGGTGATTCTTTGCATATCATAGTTACTTTGTGTATCAATAACGACGATTTTTGCAACAATCACTATTCTCCATGATAGCCATGAACTATAAAATCATTATTTAACAAAACAAATTGGCAAATCATTCTTGAGAACCCTTGTACCATGGGTCTTTGAGCAAATTATTATTGTGTTAGAGTAATTGCAAAATATAAGAAGAAGATGAAAAAAGGGCAATCACAGTAGGAGAGAGAAAGAGTGAGGGGATGAGAAGAAGAGTTTCGTTGAGAGTGGGAAAGGAGAGAGAAAATTAGAGTGGGATGAAATATTTAAGGAGAGATTGATTAGAAGGGTAATTTGGTCTTTTAGTGTAAATTGTTTTGGCAAGAGAAAATTTACCTTGACAATATCACTAGTCTTAATGTAAGGGGTAGTATTAAAAAATTTATCATTAATGAACCCTTTATTTAGTAAGTGGATAAATAATTTGGGATAAATTAAAAAGAAATATTGACATATAATTTGGAACAGAGGAAGTAGTATATAACAGTTTTCTACAAGTCAGGAATTCCTCTCCACCTTCAATCCAAATATTTTACCGCGTTCTCATTTCTCAACACAAATCGGATACGGTCTGGTCTCGCTATTGATTCTCTCTCTCCTTTCTCTTTCTTCGAGTTCGATTCCAACCACTTTTTCTTCTCTTTTTTTCTTCCTTCTTCTCCACCCTAAAATAAAATAAAAAACATGGAATCATCATCGGGGTTGTTGAAGAAGGTTAACAATGGAGGATCGTCGCCGTCGTCTGAGAGTGGAGGAAGCTCTGAGAGCGGTACGGATGAGAAAATTCGAAGCGCATCATCCGGCAATCTTCTTCAACAAAATAATAATGGAGTTTTTCAATACTTTGGTTGGGTTTACCATTTGGGTGTTAATTCAATTGGACATGATTATTGTCATCTCAGATTCCTTTTTATTCGAGGCAAGTATGTTGAGATGTATAAAAGAGATCCTCATGAAAATCCTGGCCTTGTAAGTCACGCCATCCCTTCGTTCGCATTTAACTATCGCCTAGATATGTTTTTTTTATATTTTTTTTTAATCACTAGTCGCTTTAGAAAATCTATACAGCATTGGATGTGTTATTTTTCAAGTTTATACCTATTCTTATACTAGTAGAAATAAATGATTAGGAGTCAAATCGGAGTTACCAAGAGAAGGGCAATATTACTACCTAGGTTCCAAAATGTTTGCCACATTTATGATTTTCACCTAGATAAAAGAAATAATTGAAAAACAATTAATATGAGAAAAAAATTTAAAATACCCCTCAATTAACGATTGAAAAGTTACTATTAATGGTTAGTTGAGTAATAAATTAGGGGTAAGACTGAAAAAATAATAATAAATATACATTGATTTCTGAAATGTGGCAAATAATTCGGAAACGTTGCAAACAATTTAAGCGGAGGTAGTATCTAGTTATCATTTATTATAGACAAGCCAATCATTTTCTTAATGCAGGTGCACTGTCTTAAAGTGACAATAATGCAAACAGGGGAAGTATATGAATTTGATTGAGTTGATTTATTAATGGATAGGGAAAAAAGAATGCAAGAATTTTGCATTTTCTAATAATGTGATGAAAATTCTTGGATGCTAAAAGCACATTGATACCTATTTAAGAAACTGTCCAATTCCTCTATGTTCAGGTGATTGAGAATCAGAATAGAGAGAAAATGGGTTCATTGGTCTTGCCTATGATTTATTCAGCAAGTAGCGACCTGGTTTCTGAAAATGCAGCCTTCCCATATATTATTCTTGAGAATTATTTCATAGTTTTTGTTCCGCTTTGACAAAAACTTAGGATATAGGGAGCTTATTTTTGTGAATTCTGAAGTAGGAATGTAAAAGAGCAAAGTATGTATCTTTAGGGGAAAATTTTACGGCAAGGGTGTTTGTCACATGTTTAAAAGGGAAAGAAACTGGGAAAATGTTGCAACAAGTTGAAGTTAAGAGCTCAATTAAGCTTTGAATATCCCTAAATAGGACGCGCCTCTTCATTCTTGAGGCTTCTGAGCTTAAATGTGTTATGCTTGCAAGGAGCATGAAAAGTTTTCATTAACTACTATGTTTTTGGAGCGTGAAATTTCAGACTCTTCGGAGTGTGAATCAGATGGGAATAGATATTGAGACTATGTTTTGAAGAGTTGGTCTAAAGTAGATAAAAAAGCTGAGAGTTTAAAAGGTGTATTGTTTCTATGAGGTAAATATGGAGGTGAAGAGCCGATTATGGATCTTTGGGGGAAGATTTCACATCTTGGGTGCACATTGCATGTTTAGAAGGGAAAGGAATTGGGGAAATGTTGTAACAAGCTGAAGTTAAAAACATCAATTAAGCTTTGAATCTATGTTACTCGGACTCGGGTACGGGTGTCAGATACGGATGTGTATTTAGGTGTCAAGTACTTAAACATCTAAAACAAAGGATACGAGGACACTTCCCAAAATTCGGACACGGATACGGGGATACGACAATAAATTCCAACCGTCTCCCATTATTCTCTCCCTATGTGCTAATTAATAGTTTAAAAAAATCCAATCGTTTCCCATTATTCCCTCCCCCATCGTCTTTCCCTCTCCGGAACTAATTTCTTCTCTTCCTCCTAACAAATTTGCAGCTAGTACATAATCAAATCACCAGCCAATTCGATGCCTTGTTTGACTCCTATACCTCTCTGTATTCCAACTTACCTTCACTTATTGTTTGAATTTTGTTCAAGCTCCTTCATCCGCCCAAACTCCAATCTCCAATAGACGTACCTTCGATATCCAGCGACAGCAACAATGGGTGTCCCAGCGATGGCGGCGATGAGCTTTCAAGAGTTGGTCAAAGTACTCATTCGCAGTTGACCATGTCAAAGTACCCATATCCATACCAACGTCGTACCCTGTCGAGGTACGGCACGACTAAACGGAGAGTCCGAGTAACATAGCTTTGAATATTCATAAATAGGATATGCCTCCTCATGGGACAGTCATGACTAAAGTCAGATTTAGTAAATGGAAAAAAATGGGATCAGCATAATAGTGTTATATGCAATGAGCATGAACGTCTACATTAACGCGTTTCATGCTCTATGTTAATATTTTAGTCTTTTTACACTTGATTCGCCTGACGGTTTCTTACCTTCTTGATATGTCTGCCTTTGTTGACATCTTAATCTCAGAGCATTCAAATCCAACCTGTACATATTTATCTTGTGCTTTCAAGTGTGTGACAAACTGTAGTCTATCTCATCTTATCCTTGCTTTAGAAATATTTGTTTGCTATGTGTTTTTTATTTGGGAAAGAACCCTGGTTTCTGAACATGGTTTTGGCATGTAACTTGTTATACAAACCATGCTAGCCAATGAGCATTAGCAAAATCTGCAAAGTTAGATTATATATTTTCTCCTTGTTGCAGAAACCCATCAGGAGGGGTGTCGCTGGACACACGCTTATGGTGGAAGAGTCAGGCCGGCGCAAGGTTAACAATGGAGTATGGCCCTTACCATAGTTTCTTTTATTTTGGTTTATCTTCTCTCTTCAGAAGTGATTTGCGTCATGCATGGCAATTGTATTCCCTCATGGGATATGTTTCTCTGTTATAACTTTGAAGGATGTTTCCACCTGTGATTTAAATTTTATATTTATTTAACTTCCGAAATTCTGGGACATCACTGCTAATTTAGTGTTTTCATTTCCTCTCCTTTCTGTATTTCTAGGAGCTTTATGTTCTAAGGTTTTATAATCGGTTGGATGAGTCAAGAAAGGGGGAGGTATGTACAATTCCTTTTCATTAGATCAAGTTTACTTACGCCTATGGGCTTTACTGCGTTATTTATGGATATGAGCATCAATTACAAGAGTACTTTATGACATAAATTGATTCAATGAGGTTTACTGCCTTGAGTTTAAAATTGATGTGCTTCACATAGTATGCTGCCTTTGTGTTGAAGTGTTTCACAATGTTAAGCAATGTCTGTCTACTGATCTTTTTGAATATGTGGGCTTGAGCAAAAACAGGTGGTGCATCATTATATAATAAGTTGTAGTCACCACTGCTTAGACATTGCTTATGAGATCACCCAGATTCATTTCTATATATGAGCTTCATATAAAGTTAACCTTCACTGAATCTCTTGTCATTTGCAGCGCACTTATGATGCAAAAGCATGCATTACTTAGCTTTTTAGTTGTTTAAAATAAACAAGATAATGCAAGAAAACAACTTGTTTAAGACAATCAAGGCAAGCATTTGTGGTAAAGGTGCTCTATTACAACTCTGGCACACGTAAATATGCGGTCATATTCTCAAATAACTTCCCTACTTTCAGGTCACTTTTTTATAAACTCAGACTCCGGTTTATTGTCATTTTCAGCAAATCAGCAATAATATTTAGAGAATCTTCATCACTATTCTTCTTCACTTACTTTCTGCATCAGTATGGCTCATATACACTTGCCCATCCTTTAGTATTGTGTATGTATGCACATCCTGTTGTCATTTTGCAAATGTTAAATGTGAAAATTAGCTCATGAGCCTCCATATCGTCTCAAAACCAATTGGCAAGGAGAGGTGTTAACCCATGACCCATGAGCTTATAAGTTATTCGGATCTTCCTTAGGCACTCGATGTGGGACTTTATATTTCAACACTCCCCCTCACATCGAGGTGGGACTGGGAGTCAAATTCAAGACCCGGCGCCCCACTTGGGCCAAACAGGGACAAAGAGCCCACACATCCCGCCTAAGGGCATGCTCTGATACCATGTGAAAATTAGCTCATGGGCCTCCATATCCTCTCAAAACCAATTGGCAAGGAGAGGTGTTAACCCATGAGCTTATAAGTTATTCGGATCTTCCTTAGGCACTCGATGTGAGACTTTATATTTCAACACTCCCCCTCACATCGAGGTGGGACTGGGAGTCAAATTCAAGGCCCAGCGCCCTACTTGGGCCAAACGGGGACAAAGAGCCCACACATCCCGCCTAAGGGCCTGCTCTGATACCATGTGAAAATTAGCTCATGGGCCTCCAGATCCTCTCAAAACCAATTGGTAAGGAGAGGTGCTAACCCATGAGCTTATAAGTTATTCGGATCTTCCTTAGGCACTCGATGTGAGATTTTATATTTCAACATTAAACATGCTGCAATCATGTCAGAATCTATTGTTTCGTAAATGATTGAAGTTGATTTTTGTGATTGGCATCATCTGAACTTTTTTATTATCTAAACTAGACTTAGGGGGGTGTATTCAATTGAGATTTTAAAAGACTTAGTGGACTTCCAAGTTTCAATAACTTGATAGTTTAATGTTGAGGAACTTTTTTACCTTCTTGGTAGATAAAAGAACTCGTCTTTTCAATGTAAGTTGATTGCCTTACATGTCCTGATTTGGTACACAACCTGGAGACTGGTTATACTTGATCTCTCACATTTAATAATTTCGATTGCTGCAAGATTGCTTGTGCTACAGCTGGTGAGGCCCGTAAATGGATGGAAGCATTTGATCAGGCAAAACAACAGGTATGGAAAAGCTGAGCTCAAAGGTTTTGTTTTGCCTTTTAAAACAACAAGTTTGGATAACCTTCTTGTGCTTTATCATTCTTTTTTTCTCAACAATCAATCATTCTGGAAAAAGATTTGTTTCTCATTCTCAAATAGAGGGAATGATCATGTAAATCTTTTGAATCTTATGATTTCTCTTCAACTCATCCTCAATTGTTTCGTTCTAGGCGGAGTATGAGCTTTCTAAAGCTGGTAACTCAAGAAGAAAGTTGAGCATGGAGACTGAGTAAGCATACAACTTCTAACAAGGAGATGCTCTCAACTAAATTGTTTATGTAGAGAATCTTATTTGACACTTATTTTCATCACATGACTGCTCTATCCCTCTCTGGTACGAGAAGAACATAGAAAATATTGAACTCCATAGAAACTTATTAAGATGAAATATAAGGAAGTACCTGGAATGGTGGAATTATTTGCATTTAGTTTCATAGTATTTCTCTTTTTCCGATCTCGCTCCTCATTTTAGAACCCGTGATGAAGCACAACAAATACTATAAATATAGTTCACATCTTTGTGTATGCTGTTTAACCTATACAAATAATGACAGCAATTTTCTAACCCTCCTTAGATTTGGTTATGTTCTTGTTCTCAGCTTATTGCGTTTCTGCTGATTTCCTGAAGTAATTTATTGGATATTATCTTTACTGTGACTTTTCTTATTGGAAGGATTAATCTTGAAGGGCATCGACCTAGAGTAAGGAAATATGCGTATGACCTGAAAAAGCTTATTCAAATAGGAGACGGTGAGTCAGCATATATATATATATATATATATAGTTTTTATGCATCACTTTCGGATTTATATCTACAACTATTGATAGATCTTATTTTTCATATTTTTGCTGATTGTTTGTGGATTAGTTTTACTAACATATGCTTAGTGACATACAATCATTGTGTGATACAACAGTAGAATCATCCACATGAAACACAATAGAGGAGCTTTAAACATACCCAAAGTGAAACCAAATTTGTAGCAAAAGTTACAACAAACAACAATTCTGCATAGGATATTGCTGTTATTGTTTTACTGCTTATGCTCTTTAATGCTACATAGAATGTTCTGATACTTCATTCTCCTACTGCACTGCTTTTTGAGATATTCATGTCCATTTTTCCTGGACTGGTAACTCCTGAACGCTTTTCTTTTCCTTTTTCAAATGGTTGACTATATTTATGTTATATATAGGTCCAGAAAAGCTTTTGCGACAGTCATCAAACTTGGATGGAAGTAGTAGATCAGATATGTTTTTTGACGCAAATGACGGAGATGCAATAGAACAACATGAATGGAAGTGTATTCGGACAATAAATGGTATCTTCTTTATTTCACGTTCTAAGTTCAAATTCCCCACTAGAATGATTTTTTCTTAATTTTCAGTTTTAAATTTTATCTATTTTCCCCCTTTAGATCTACGGTAAGCGATTGAAAGGGTTGGTTTAGGCATTTGCTATTGCAACTGATCCTGTTAGCTTTGGTTTTTGTTGTTGATTAATTTGGGAAATTGGAGGTGCTTCCATGCCCGTGGATGTGGAGCTTTGTACTTCTATAACTATTTCTTGTCAGCTACTCTTGCATAATGTATCTAATCGAACCTAAGGAGATCATACTGGACAAGAAGTTATTTTCATTGTCTTGCAATATTCCAGTACTATATTCCTCCTATGCATTTAGAATTATGTTAAGTGGCATTCCTCTCAGCTCTCCTGATACATTAATGTTGGTTAATAGGCTTGAATATTAAAGTAATTACACGCGGCTACTGGAAAGGCATTTTCTCAACATGTTATGAATTGGTATGATCTGCTGGTAAACTAGACTATTCGAGCTTCTCATGTTCTAGGAATTTATTATCTAACACTCTTGTTAAATGCATTTGACTGGAGATGGTTGATTCTGATATTTTGTGTCAGCAGTACATGTATAATTGGTCCTTACATGTATAAGTACCTGGATAGGAGGATCACTATCCAATTGACGTAGTAACTTGATATGCTCTTTCCTTAGCTAACAGTAACTTTTATATCTTTATTCTTTATAACTGGACTTTTATGTCTATTTACATTCAGGTGTTAGGATATTTGAAGATACAGCTAGCTCCAAGGTAATCACTACTCAAAATTGACAAATGGCTTTCCGGTATATTATGTTTTTTTGTTGTGTTTCCTTGTACAATCATTGTGGATGTACTCCTATTCCATCCACCGTTGACACTGTCCTCGAGTAGAATGAACCAGTAGGTTATTTTGAAGGTAAAGTAGATAGCAGCAATCCCTTTTTTTCTTCCCATGCTTGCTTTTAGTTTCTTCCCCAATAGAAATTCGTGAAAAATGTACTTTGTCTATTATACCTCAAAAAAAAGGAAAAAATGAAGTGGAATATTAATGTTTTTATATCCTTGTAGAGTGGCAAAGGTGTTATTGTCAAGGCTGCTGGAGTTGTTGACGCGAGTGCTGATACTGTATTTGAAGTGATCTTGAGTCTTGATCAGCATCAGAGATATGAGTACGTTTCTTGCAGTATTTTTGTTGCGGATTCTTTTCCAACTGAATTTCATCCAACAGTATTACTACAGGTGGGATTCACTGACGGGTGACCTAGAGTTGGTTGATTCAATAAATGGCTACTATGATGTCGTTTATGGCATGTTTGATCCAAGATATTTATCCTGGTATGTGGTAAAGAAAGAACAAATATATTTCTGCTCCCTTTTTTCTTTTTTTTTTGGGGGTGTGTTTAGAGAGCATCTATATTTGGTGAAAGCTACTGATGGCATATATGCATCATGCAACCAACGGATGTTGGTGATACAAGTTACTGTTTATAATGTAACAATAAGCTTCCAAAGTATTTGTTAGTTTTGCACTATACTGCTCTTCCCAGCCACTCTAGTCTGGTTTGGATGGTGTTACAAATAAGTCCAATAGGATTTCCCATCCAGCAATTACAATTACATTTATTTTAATCCTTTTGGTTGTGTTTACCGTAAATTTTCAGCAGAATAAACTATTTGTTAAGTTGAGCTCCTTTTCTTGGAAACCTTTGTCTATTTTTCATGAAACTACTGGTGTTTCATCTGCAGGTGGAAATCCAAGAGAGACTTTTTGTTTTCTAGGCAATGGTATCGTGGACAAGATGGAACATATAGTAAGATTCTGGACTTTATTTCCATATTTGGGCATGGCAAAACAAATTTGATTGTCTTGAACAAAAATGTACTCAAAGATGCCTCTGAAGAAAGAATAAATTTAACCCCACAACTGCATTTCTTAGAAGGCAATATCAACTATCAAGGAGTGGTGGTAATTTCTACACAGATTGAGAAGAATTTACTGATGGATGATGTTCCTACTTAGTTGAAGCTATCAGTCTTTGAGATTAATATAATGGATACACTAGAACTATAAGAGAGATTATGTATATCTTTATAGAATGTTTTCATAGCTTTAGCTTATGATTATCTCTACCGGTGCAGCAATATTGCAGTTTCCTGCCGTACACAAGGACCGGCCCACCAAATCTGGATATCGGCGCACCAAAATTAACGGTAAGAGATTCCATTTACTTGTATAAAGATATTTCTGATATAGAAAGGACATGCTTTCAAGTTTAGTTCATCAGAAACATGAGTCTTTCTGAGATCTTTTTGCTATTTACTTCCGGAATATACCTAGTTTGTATGTTATGTCCCTTTTGTTGTACCTTTTCTTACCTCCATTACTCACCTCGCTGACCAAACATGAAATAATGGGACATTTGTCCTTTTATGGCCGCAAAAGTGTCTTGTAACATTTGAAACACAAACTTCTAGCTCTCAAGGTTGAATCTATTAAAGTGAGAGAAGTTGTCTGACTTATGAGCTCCTTTATTTGACAGGTAAAAATACTTCAAATATTTTCCTACATGGACTTTGTGATTAATATTCATGTCCAAGGAAGCTTGCTGGGAATGGATCTATCTAGATGCTTTAATGTAAAAAACACTTTGGAGCAAGGCACATATTCAGTTTGTTATATCTTCTCATGTACTGATTGCACATCCTGCTATTCCTTTGAAAGAAAGACTATGGCTTGCTCTGAACTATAGATTTGACATTTGTGCCTGTTTGATGAGCCACTATCATTTTTTAAATTTGTACCAACCAGACAATCCTAACTTCTTTGCTTTCCACTCACTGTAGCTTCTACATGGGAGATCAAGAATTTGAATGCGTCTTCAAAGTCAGATGGTGCTAAATGCCTTGTGACGCTAATGCTTGAGATACATGCCAAACGCTGGTTTAAATGGAAAAGCGGTTTTAGTTCAAAGTTTGAGAAAACTGTTCCATTTGCTTTGTTGAGTCAAGTGGCAGGTCAGTGCTTATTGCATTCCTGCATACTCTGCATATGCTGTAGTACTTCATACAACCTTGAGTCTTAAAGTGCAAAAAATAGCTTAAACATGAATCAGGAATTTTATGAACTATTAATTTTCCCTATAAGTATAAGGTCTTCCCCTTGTAGCAAAAAGATACACCTAATGTTGGACCAATCGTCACCTGGTGGACAATGGAAGTATCTGGTTAAATGCCTTCGACAATGTATATTGGTAATATTTGCGCATTTGGAATAAATATGGGTGTCTATTTCTTTACAGACTCCATTTTCTTTTTATCTGTTTCTTCTTTCATTGGTTTTTTTTTTGTGGGTGCTTTGTGGGGTGGTGGGGGGGGGGGGGGGTGTTCTGTCAATTGCAGTGTTGTAAAAATCGGCCTAGTCGGCCGACTAATCGGCAAAAAATCGCTAGTCGGCACCTAACTGACTAGTCGGGGTAAAAAATCAGTTGACCAACTTAGTCGTTCAAATTCGGTCAAAGTCAGTCAAAATCGGTCAAATCAATTATTTAGTATTTGAACTTTTTAGTACTTATTATGGTAATGAATTTAATTATTATGAATGGACTTTGTGTACTTTGATTTGGCTAGTATTTGATCGTTAATTTTTTATGGAATTTTGTTTGACTAGTACAATAAGGGAATTTTAAAAAATCCATTGTAATCTAAGTAAGCCGACTAATCGCAGACTACGCTGCGACTAGCGACTTCTGCAACATTAGTCAATTGATAATCTCCTACTTCAGGATATTTCTGCAATATTACTGAGCATTGATTTACGGATATCTATATCCTCATCTTGATGTTTTTGTTTAGGTCTGAAGGAATACATTGGGGCGAGTCCAGCACTTGCGCTTGAGTCCCCAACCACTGTGGTTCAAGTAAAAAGATCTGATGTTTCTGCTGCCAGTGCATTTGAGGATGGAGGAACTACAGATGAATTCTATGATGCAATAGCTGGTGATTCATCATCAGATAGTGATGAGGATTCAGAAGATAAAAACAAGGTATTCTTTTTTATCTTGTTTCTGTTTCTCTAACGGAAGTAGAACATGAAATTCCTTTTTGAAATTTGACCCTTTTCACTTTTGCATATCAGGACGGAAAAGTTAAACTAAAGAATGTTTCATGGGCATTGGCAAGTTTAGCTCTGAAGCGTGCTTCAGGTACCTTTTCTTTTCTGGACATCGATATTGTTCTGTGCGTTTTATCATAATAATGGATTTAATTTTCTGGAACTAGTTTCTGTGTCACATGAGTTTTTATATATTTTATGATTTAATATGCAGCTGCTGATGCTAATAAGGAATTGAACTCAAGGGTTGCTCCAATTGATCTCGACTCGAGTCAGTTACATGGTTCCATGCCGCGAGGCAAGAATGAGGCTGATAGTAATTGCTGGACCTCTCCAAGTGGGACAGGATTTATGATAAGAGGGAAGACATACTTGAAAGATAGCAACAAGGTCAGTTTGCATATTTATGACTAAGATGTACCCGTCATTTTTATTTGTGTGTCTAGTCCTACTGCTTCAGTTACACAAGAAGTATGGAGAGAATCTAGTTTCTCACTCTTTACGCTATTTATCTTTCTTTCCACATTGGAGCAGTATTTAGTTTTATCAGCTGCTAGATACATGTTTGATGCTAAGCCACCAATTCTACAATCAAAGTTCGTAGTGAGATGGGTCACACCAGAGTAGACAAAAACAGCATTTTGCATTTTGGAGTCTGGTAGGGGCCAATTGGACATGACCTTCCAAAATGCTGTTTTGTATTGTTTATACATGGACCCGCTTGTGTAATTCTGGGGTAACCTCACGTATGCTTTAATGGTTACCTACCACGGGCATAAATATACTCCACTATAGGATAAGTATGATAAACAAATCATCCAAGTAATATTGGGTACCCTGATTTTGACAATTTAACTCCTTGGATAAAATTATCCCATTGTTTGCACAAGACACATAGTCCCAACATAAAATGGTGATATCTTAGGCTTGACATAACATCTAATATTTTATCTGTGGTCCATAGAATTATGATATCATTCTGCATCCAGGTAAAAGGAGGAGACCCGCTTCTGAAGCTCATTGCGGTTGACTGGTTCAAAGTCGAGAATTCTGTTAGCAATATTGCGCTGCATCCTAAATGTCTTGTTCAGGTAATCTGTTCTTGTTATGGTTGCTATGAGTATTATAAACTGCAAGAGTTGATTAGAGCGAATAATTCCTGAAGTGATGGGTGGTATTTCCTAATTCCAGACAGAAGCAGGGAGGAAGATTCCGTTCATCCTCATTATTAACCTTCAGGTACGTATTGGAATTTGTTGTGGCTTCCTTTTCCGTATTTGTCCTCATTTTCTTATGATTGAGAGATAAAATATATTTGTTTTATTTAGGTACTAAATAGCCACTTTTCTGCTCAAGATTTCACCCTTATAGATGAATAATTATCCACATAATGTAGTACTCTGTTCTTCGCATAGTCTCACTCCTTGTTTTTTGTTGACAACAAGATGAACTGGACTTTTTAATCTAGTCTAGCTATGCTCGAAATTCTCCTTGCGCAAGGATACCATAAACTACATGTTATTGAGTGAGACTGAGAAATAATATTTCCTCTAGCAACTAACTTTAGGAAAAGTTTAGCTGATGATGAGTTATGTTGAAATATAAAAGTCACACATCGATTGCCTAAGGAAGATCCTTATCAATTATAAGCTCATGTGTTAACACCTCTCATTGCCAATTGGTTTTGAGAGGAAATGAAGGCCCATGAGCTATTTTTACATTGTATCACGGTGGGCCTTTAAGCGGGATGTGTGAGCTCATAATGCCTATGTGGGTTTGAAACTGTCCTCGTGTGACTGAAGTAGGGCGGCGGGCCTTGAACTGTCCCCGTGTGACCCAAGAAAGGAGGATCCTTATTACTCATAAGCTCACTGTTAACACCTCTCGTTGCCAATTGATTTTGAGAGGACATGAAGTCCCATGAGCTATTTTTACATTGTATCATGGTGGGCCTTTAGGCAGGATGTGTAGGCTCATAATGCCTATGTGGGTTTGAAACTGTCCTCGTGTGACTGAAGTAGGGTGGCGGGCCTTGAACTGTCCCCGTGTGACCCAAGAAAGGAGGATCCTTATTACTTATAAGCTCATTGTTAACACCTCTCGTTGCCAATTGATTTTGAGAGGATATGAAGTCCCATGAGCTATTTACACAAGTTAATAGTTGCACAAATAAAAATTCCCGAGGCATTTTCTTAATGAAATACATATTGCATTTTTTGCGTGAACCTTTTCCTAGTCACACAAGGTTTTGCAGTTGTTCCAAAGTTCATCGGGACTTTGGTCATGGTCGGTATAAGATTACTATAAAAACAGCTTCACCAATTTCTCCAACTACATATCTGTTTTATTGTAGACATCTTTCAAGACTGTTCCGGTAATTTTTGTTTCAGGTTCCAGCCAAACCAAACTACAGCCTGGTTCTTTATTATGCTGCTGACAGACCTGTAAATAAGAATTCTATATTGGGTAAATTTGTTGATGGTACTGACATGTATAGAGATGCAAGATTTAAACTGATCCCAAGCATTGCTGAGGTATAAATTTTCTTTTTAATATTTATGATTTGATCTTTTGAGTATTCTTCAGTCTCACAATGTTCAACTCTGTTTCAATTTTACGCAACAGGGTTACTGGATGGTTAAGCGTGCAGTCGGAACTAAAGCTTGCCTATTGGGGAAAGCAGTAACTTGCTCGTACCTTAGACAGGACAACTTTCTAGAGGTAGGATTGCACATACCCTTTAGTAGGTTACTTTTTTTAACACACTTCGTGTCTCTACCCTGAATATTTTCTATTATTTGTAATTCTTCAGCTTATTGGTTTTTTCCATTTATTAGCTTTCTCATGAGCTTTTTCATGTACAGATTGATGTGGACATTGGCTCATCATCTGTGGCAAGAAGTGTCATCGGTCTCGTCCTTGGATACGTCACAAGCCTTGTTGTTGATCTCGCGATAGTAATAGAGGTTTGCATTTTTGTTCCACTTGATTAGAAACACTCCTCGATTTATGTCATAGACAAAGCTACAGGGTGACCCCCCCCCCACCACAAATAAAATTTGAAATTTTCAGAAACACTATTAAAAAAAGTTACGTCTTGCCTTTCTAAGGATTGTGTACAATTCCTTTTTGCCCCTCAATGCAAAGTTTTTAGCTCTGTCCTGGCTTTATTTTATGAAATTATTCCAACTTTTAGTTCTCCGTCTATACCATTTGTAGGATTTTCTGAAAGTGTAATCAATGTAGTTTTCAATATCTTAAAGTTCAAGAACGCTAATATCTCATAATCTATACTTTCTCGTCATGTTTACGTCGCCTTCTTCCTCTAATTTTACATGTATTTCTCTGTGTTGTGCAGGCGAGAGAAGAGGCAGAACTACCTGAATACATACTTGGAACTGTTAGATTAAACCGTGTGAAGCCAGATGCTGCTGTATCTTTAGATGCTTGAGATTTTTTGTATAGTTCTCGATATGCTTTGTTTTGATATCCATGGCCTAATGGTTACTAGTAAATTTTGCATAGGGGGGACAGTGGAATAAGTATGTAATCTTTTTTTTTTCTTTCGTTTTTACCAAAGTCGGACTCTCCTGACTAGACAAGGTCTATAGTGTATGTAGTTATTGATCGAATTTAGTGTTGTTTTGAAGGGAGAGGGGGAGGGGGGGGGGGGATTGGGATTTGGCTCAACCTTAGGGTATAAGTTCGGATTTTCTGTTCCATTCCTTGTCTAATTCATTCTATTTTTTTATTAACAAATTGTTGTGTATTTTTATTTAAACGAAAAAAATTATAATCTATAGGAATTTGTGGAGCTCTAGGAGGACAGTGAATATTTTGATGAGATAGGGAATAAATAAAAATCTTAATTAGATTTTCTACTGCGACTTCAACAAAGATCTTAACCATATTTTCTAGTGCAATTTCTAAAGATTTTGTCATTCTTTTCTAACGGAAATGAGATTTTGTCATTTGGTGATAGAGTTTCACAATGACAATAATTTATAGTATAAAATAATAATTTTCACTAGTAGGAAAAATAAAAATATTTTCTTTTATATTGCAATTGAGAATCCTCTAGCGATTTAAATACTGAAGAGGAGTCAAACCTCGAACTCGCAATTTACAATTATGCTTTGCATATAACTTCTCAGCGAGAACAGTTTGCAAAGTACAGTTTCTTCTTGCCTCCTCTTTTATATTCTTCTACAAGTTCCTATTAGAAAATTAGAAATTCCATTAATAACTCGTGAACCATCCACCACAGAATTTAGAAAGTATGATTCTAGTAAATGTTACTTCTTGTCCCCATAAAATATTTCTCAAATATTGCAATATTATTTTCTATTATATGTCTTTTTTACAATATATGTACTTTTTACGATTCGTAAAATTAGAAATTACTCTAAGTTAAAGTTGCTTCTTTATAATGAAAAAAAAATCTAAATAATAGTAGTAGTATCCTAAATATTCTGCATGTTTTAGTTACATGCAAGTAGAGTCTTAAAGATTTTTCTAGTACCTTTAAATTATTATTTTTTGGAATAACAATTTATTGGTCCGGTCCAAATTCATTTACCTATTAATTCTTTCATTCTGACATTACCATGGAGCAGAAAAATCAGAGACCGACCAAGAGCGTTCATAGAGAATTAAATATGGAGGACAAATTAAAATTATCAGAAGGAAGAAAGAAATTCAGAGCCAACAATGATGAGGAAGCTCTTGATTTAGCTGAGAAATTCGGAGCCAACACACCCACATAAATATGTTTTTAACCCAACAATGGGATGATATAGTATATATACATATATATGGTTTACAATATATATATTTATATATATATATATATATATATATATATATATATATATATATATATATATATATATATATATATATCAAAGGATATTTTGCTTATTACATATGTTAGTCTTTAATTATTATTATTTAACTTGCAGCCGTTATCTGAACATATTCACAAGGTTTATATATCTTTTAGAAGTTGAAAGAATTTTGAAAGATAGTATACTGAGTATACCCATCGTATCACCAACTAATTTTATTGAGTTAGTCTTTATAATTGGATCATAGTAATTTGATGAACTTTAATGGCCCGACTGATTCTACCTAGTAAGGGTGGAAATGAGCTGAGCCAAGGTTAGCTCAGACTCAACTCTAACTAATTTTGTCCAGCTCATAACTCAGCTTATATTTAATGTGAGCTAATTTTCTCAACTCAAGCTCATCTCATCAGTAGCTCACGAGCAGCTCAGCTCAGCTCATTTATCTACAAATATTTTAGAAAAAATACGGTTACTTATAATATGAGTTTAATATCTAACTTATACAAATAAATCAAGAGATTTTCTTAGCACAATGGCATATAATCGAAGTTTTATAACTCTACTAATTATAATATGTAAAGACTCCGAAAAAAAAAAGAAAAAATCTTAACAATTAAACCAATATAAACTAACAAAAGTTTAGCTAAAAAAAAAAAAATTTAGTCCGTATTAATAAATAATAAAAATATCTAAAAAAAATTTATATAAGCAATTTAATTTTTGTGGAATGTTCTTCCACCTGAAAAGATAAAAATATAGTATTGTCATAAAAGAATTATTTTGTAGACTAATAATTAATTATTTTTCAATAATAAAAGACAAGTAGTAATATGCTCTAGGTTTCTTCTTAATGTCATAAGTGACTCGAGTCAATCTTCTTCACAACTTAATGCTTGAACTGTTTTCAGGCAAATAAGCTCGATATGAATCAATAACTCTTCCACTTTGAGAAGATGAGGAGATTATAAGAGATTTCTAGAGTTTTTTTGGTTTATTTTTCTTGAGAAGATGTGCAGCTACTATTTTTTGGGGTATAAGACTATTTTGTTATATATAGAATCAGCTCATGAGTCAAATGAGTCGAAGTCTATCTAATTCAAACTCGACTCATATTTTAGATGAGCCACAAATCTTGGCTCATGTATCGCTCATTTAGCTCATGAGTTGGGCTCGTAAAGCCGAATATCGAATCGAATCGTGAGCTACTCATGAGCCGGCTCAACTCACTTCCACCCCTACTACCCAGTGGCGGAGCCATTGCCACTTCAGTAGGGTCACGTAACTCTACTGAAATTTTTTATAAATTATACGTGTATTTTAAAATTTATGTACTATCTTAACATGTAAAATTATATAAGTGATCTCATTAGTTTTTGTAATTGACTCTCAATAAATTTAAATATTATTATCTTCGTCTAAAATGAATGTCTAGTTTTCTATTCATTTTGTATAGAAAAGAGGACACTCAATTTGAGACGAAGAGAGTAACAAAAAAATATCTAATTTTTTTAGAAAAGATTTACTACAAAAGGGAAAAAAATGACCGTTTGTTTTTTTAAAATAAAGTATACATATATTTTACATATGAGTGCCCTGTTAATCTTGAGTCCTGAATCCGCCAATAATTCTACCTACAAACCTGTGATAATTGTCATTACTTTATAACTAAATTAGAGTTGAATTCTCAACCTTTAATTGGATTATATAGATAAGGTCTTATTAGTAGAAATCTAGTCTCTAACTCCTAGTTTAGAAGAAGTGATGAAAAGAGGTAAGATTGTACTAGTACTGATGTTTATAGCTTATCAGTGATGATTAGTTTTAAAAGAAAAAAATAAATTGATACTTTTATGATTGTCAATAATCTTTTTTATAATTGGATTTTTTTATTTTTTTTATTTTTTTTGTACAATATCTTCTTGTCACTATAAGATTATCAAAATCCAAAACAATAGAAGGTTGAATAATCCAAGATTTATGTTTCATTTGGGTTGTGACTTCGCTGTCTCTTTGATTGATATAAACAGCAGGTGCAAAAAGAAAAAGGTTGTGGGACTTGTCCCTTTTTCCCTTATCAATATCATCTTTTCCCAAATCCACCTACCTAATTTATGGCAAAAAAATCATCTGTTCTCGTGTGTGTCTTCGTGTGTGTTTCTGTGTGTGTCTCTAACCAATCACAATTTACCCTGTGTATATATAATTGGAAAAAATAATTATATAGTAAATTCTGATTGGTTGGGACAGGATTGAGGATAAGAATGGGGACAGACAATTTTTACCCCTAATTTATTAAGGTGCATACTTTTAGATTTTGAATTACACGCGAAACATGCATTTTTTTTTTGTACATATTTCAGTTATTGAATGATTTTATTAGATGATTGAATTTTTTTAATCAAATGGACACGGATTTTTTACTAATAAGTACTTTTTATAACTATACAAAAAAAATAAACATTCTCAATTATTAAATAAAAAATCAATAATGCATGTAAAAAATACTTGTTTTGTAGTGAGTCCATAGTGCATACTTTGGTAATGATTTGATGGAATAGTTTTTCCTTTTCCATTTTTTTTAAAATAAAAATTTGAAGAACATGCATGTTTCCATTTAAATACTGGTTAATTCTTGTCGATCCAGAGACCAGTCTTTTGAGAATTGTAATTAATTGAGGGACTTATATAGGCATCACTAGTTAATCTCCTCTTTTGTTTTTGTTTTTCATTTTTTTTATCTTAGAATATCCGATATATTTCTATTTTGAATACAACTAATTCGAACTCATGAATTATATATATAACGCTTTTAATATGGCGTCACAAACATTTAACCTCGTTTTGCCATTAACAATTGACTCCCCAACTTTTCCAATCACTAGTTAAGGGTGTCAATCGAGCTATTGAGCCGAGCTTAGCTTAGCTCACGCTCAACTCACATTTTAATGTGAGCTCAGCGAGCCTCACGAGCTAAATTTATATTAACAAAAAAACAAAAATCCTATAGCAAGAATAATATAATACAATGAGCAATGAAATTAAATTCTGACAAAAATACAAATATACATAATAATACAATGATAATTAATTCTTGAAGTAAAATAAACTAATAAAAAGATAACAAAAGATAAATACATAGCAAGATCAAAGGTTAAAGAATCTAAATACAACGTAGACAAAAATCCTTATATATAGACTAAAACAAAAGAAATGGATTTTATAAGTTTTCTTCTTTTTAATTAGTATTATATATATATATAATATTTTAATTATATTATTCTTATTCGGGTTCGAGCTTTTTTCGAATTGAGCGGGGTAAAGCTCACGCTCATCTCACATAAAATTTGAACCTGAATATTGAACTCACGCTCAACTCACATTTTTTCGAGATATGTGAGTCGGGTTTAGGTCTACCCGAACCCGTTGACACCCTATCACTAGTAAATCTATGAGTTGTTGGGTACTTGATAGAATATGCCAACATAAGGTTAGTGTTGGACAATTAATTGTAGTGTAACAGTAAGATGATTAAGAATATTGTTGATGTCTAATCCTTTCAAATAATGCCATGAAACTATTGCTGATTTTGGTTTATAATATAATATAATAATATATGAAACATAGGCTCCTATCCTTTTGACTAGATATTTCTTTTTTCCTTTACCTAAAAGAAAAATCTGTCTTTGTGAATTCTTGTCCCCTCTTAATCTTCTCCTTACTTACTGCTCAAGTTAATTATACATCTATTTTTTTTTTTTTTCAACAACCTTAAATTCTCTCCCATCAAAGGAGGAGAATTTTTATTGCCCCACGTACGGGGAGAATGTCGAACCCGGAAACCTCTTGGTCACGGGTAGAGGCCCCGCTGAGCTACGACCTCCTTGACTACATCTATTTAGTTACTCCTGAAGTGAGGACAGTATTCGTGCGAGCTATAAAAATTATTGTAAGAAACTTATAGGTTCGGAGATATGTCTTAGTCCTTGTGCTGATAAGATTGAACCAACCCAAACTTTTTCGGACAAAAAGAAGAAGAAACAAGATGGATTCCAATCTTTTTCAAATCTCTTTGAGAATTCTTGTCTCCTCCTAATCTTCTCCTCGATTACTTCTCAACTCATTAGCTTTGGAAACTTTGTCTCCCCTCAATTTTTGCTTCCCGGAAAACATGGAAACCATAAAACGAGGTAACACACTTTCAACAATCAACCCATCATAGTATATTAATGTTACGAGGACTAACATTTTATATTACTCTTTTTATTTTAAAGAATGTTCAATTTTCTATATAACACAGAAAGTGAATATTTAATTTTTTTGTGAGTTTTTATCTTTTGAGTTATTGTCACTTTTATTTGAGATTGAAAATTTTGCATTGCTGCTTAGAGAAAGTATAGCTCATTTGATATTTTTAATGTAGTGAGACAAAATTGAATACAAGAATACACGTAGGAGTAAAATTTTCAACTTATAAAAGTTAGTAAAGAGAGATATAGGATTTGACCATCTGTCCATTCTGACATGTAAGTCTCTGAAATTTGACAAACTTATTATGATTGAGGATTAATCAATTTTTGGACATAGCCATATGTGAAACTACATGCAGTGGCGGAGGTAGGAATTTGTTATAGGAAGGGCGATTTTCTTACTAAATTTTTTTAGGAGGGGCGAAATACAACATTTATAAGAAAATATCACAAAAATAATTTTTTTCTATAAAAAATTCGTCGTTTCTGAAAATTTTAGGGGATCGGGGACCTCTCCTACCTCCATGAAGCTCCGCCACTGACTACATGGCGAAATTCTCCATTTTCCACTAGAGTTCAAACATATCCCGTGCCACGGCTAATATGGATCCACTTTTAAAAATTCTAAAATGCTATATATAAAAACCAAGATTTTGGCAGGATGAATAGTGTTATTGATCACTTCTTCAGTACTGATTCAAATTCTCAACTATTAATTGTAAAAAAAACGTTTTATCTGTTGAGTTGCGCTTTCGGTTAACTTTGGACGTTGTCATGGCTAAAACATGCATGGGTGGGATTAGGAAGTTAGGTCTTGTGTGAGTAATGAATGCCAAAAATTAAATGCATATGCAGACGATCAGTGATTCACTTGTCATCTTTTTTTATGGGGTCATACTTTAATCCTTTACTCAGGCAATGAGCCAGTTTTTGCATGTCCTTTTTATACGTATCAAAAACTTGGATTATTCATAACCAACCCACCACTATCCCCCCATCCCCCAACACCCTTCTCTCATAATCAGACAATTTCATAATGAATCAAGTGATGCTAAGGTGGTGACTGGTGAGGGAAGTAGGAAAGTCATTCGTAGGAGATCATATTTTTAGAGTTTGATACTCGGTATAGTTATTGTGTATTTGAAGAATTTTTTGTTAAAATTGTCTTCCAAATCTCAATTAAACTAGGTTACTTCTAATTCAGGAGAAATTGGAACATAAATTTTATTCATGGGTCTCTGTAAAAACTTTTTATTTATTGACATACATGTACAAATAGGACATCAAAAGTGTTAGACTGGCCAATAAATTAGGTCTAAAATATATTTCTTTTCTAACTTAGGGGTGATAATGTTATTAAATTTTTATTTTTTCCGTAGTTAAGAGAGGAGATTAGTCAAACCAATCAACTTTGCTAGACTTTCCCTAATGCATCCTTAAGTGAGGAGGCACGCCCTAGAGTATTCTTTCATCTTTTATTGGGGATTAATTAGTTACGGATCGAAGAGAAAGGGTAATCGTAATTTTATAATTTTTAAAAATTACATTTTTATTTTCAAGAAAAGAGTTTCAAAAAACTTCTTTGAAATATCAAGTCTCGTGACTTTATCAAAGGTTTTTTTAGCCCAGTGGGGTAAGGGCCTGCCCATGACCATGAGGTTGTGGGTTCGATACCCTCCATGTGCAATAGGGCAAGCTTTAATTGTCTCCCTTTCTAGGACTATCTTCTCCTCTTGTGATGCGCTTCTCTCTCCCCTTATGGGGCAACCACCCATTCGGGATTCAAAAGTCTCATGACTTTCCAAATACACAAACTCAGCTCCACAATTGTACTAAATTGTTGGATCAGGCACTCTGACTAATCAAGATTTCAACTCTAAATTTTATGCTACATAAGTACTTTTCCATTTTAATTTAGATGCTCTAATTTTTTTAGTTTGGTTAAAATTAAATGTACTAATTCTAAATAAAGTATACATTTATTGTTATTTTTCCAACAATATTATTATATATAACCAACCATTTAATGCTTTTAATTTTTTCAATAGTCAATGGTTAAAAAATCACCAATCTCCAATTTTCAATTTAAATTTCAAATGATATTTAACTATTTTTAAATAGGATCATTTTAAACATCTATTAAAATTTATTATCAAATTCCATATTTTTTTTTGATTTAGTTGTATAAATCAAAACTATGATATATAAATTAAAACGGAGCGGAGAAAGTACGAAAGAAATGGCGGGTGAAAACCAATGTTCTTGTTTATATATGAGGAGACAGTAAATTAGTAATTATACATAGGTCGAAGACTACCTAGAGCCATGAAACTCGGTTAAAAAATGAGCAGGTCAAATTGCCTATTTATAATCCATCAAACAAAAAAAACAAATTGCCTATTTATAATAATTTTACTGTTTTCTGTGGTGAGTGGTGACCACCAATGCAAAGCAATATAAGGCAAATTAGATTAAATGCAGAATATATGTTCTGCATTTACATGTAAAAAATCTTTTTTTATTGAATAATTTGATTTTGGTGGTTTTTTTTTTTTTTTTTTTTGTCAAATAAACATCAATTCTATAAATATAAAAAATAAGTATTCTTAACGGTTAAATTAAAAATTAATAATCGGACGAATATCTCATATATATGTAGAAAAAGTATACGTGCCCCTAAATTGCAATATAAGGCATCATAATTCATAACCGTTATCAAGGATTTTATTAGCAAATTTTTTTTCTTCCTTTTTTGTGTAGTTCAAGACTCCAAATGGACACGACTCGCACGAGACTTTCTTTAGTCGTAAAATGACGGGAAAGTCTGGCATGGGGCGGCCTTTATGGGTACGGCTTCACACTCCTCTCACATAAATTTAGACAGGACTCACCTATTGGTAGGTCCCGCAGGTCTCCATGTCTCACAGGTACCCATAAGGTCCGTCCCATAGGGAATTTTTCCTAAAATGACAAACGCTTTTATCATAATATTTGTCTCCTTTTGGTGATATGACCCATTCTTTCAAAGGAAAAGCGTAGGGTCCCCTTTGTACCTTTTCATTTTTACCTCTCCTTCTTTTTTTCTTTTTTGAGCGCCCGAAGGCGATTGTCCCCTGAAGGGGAAGAGCGAAGAATACCCTAGATAGGGAAGATTGAAGAATGCCCCATGCTTGGGGAGGGAAGATAAGCCTCATGAGGAGGAGAATATTTAATTGTCCCATTGCGGGGAGTAGGTATCGAACTTGGGACCTCAAGGTCCCAAGCCAGAGGCCGCCCCACTGGGCCAACCCCTCGTTGATTACCTCTCCTTCTATTCATGACAAAAACTCTTTCCTGCAATAAGAATTGAAATGTCCCTTAAACAAAGAAACAACAGATAAAAGAAGAAAGAAGGAAATGTAATCAGAAATTGGAATCAGGTCTATTTGGATTGGGTTTGGGTTTGAGACTCAAATCTAAATGTAGGTTTGGGTTTTGGCGGGAGAGGCTAAAAAGTGGGCGGAAAATATTCAAATTCAAATTTTTTTTTCAAATAATCGTTCAATTCCAAAAAAAATTTCTCAAAAATCGTGAATTTGAACATCTCCCGCCAATTTTAGAGGCCAAAATTTGAATTTTTACGATTATTTGAAGAAAAAAATTTGAATTTGAATATTTCCCGCCCACTTTTTAGCCTCTCCTGCCAAAACCCAAACCTACATCTAAGTTTGAGTCTCAAACCCAAACCCAATCCAAATAGAGCCCAAGTTTCCATTCTGTTTACAACTAAAGGACATGAAAATTCAGCCAAATTCAATCAAAGTTGTACCATAGTATATGACTATAGGTCTTACATTTGATACTTAAAAAAAAATAGAATGTGCAACTGGTGTTTTTCTACACATTAGGAATACTATTTTGGTCATTAAATTTTGATCTAACGGTAAAGTTATTAACATTATTTGCATACGAGAACTACTGTTCATTTGACAAAAAAAACTCACCGTTGGATCAACTCATATAACAACTGAAATGTGTTCTGCATGCAGAAAGAAAACTTGTTCCACTTTGAATATAAAATCTGCTTGCTAGGATATCTCTAGCTTACTTCTTTTCTTAGCCATTATTTTAATATCGATGTTCAGATATTATTAGTCGACTAATTTGATTGAGATTTATAAGATATTTTGACCGATTTAACACGAATTCATGCAAACATATAACAATTATTGCTACTTTATTCCAAGTAGGAGTCGGAACTCCCAATTTTTGATATCTTTGTTTGCTTGTCAAAGATTCTTGCTACAAAAGACTGTTCTAATACCTATCCATAATGATTAAAACTTGTGTAGTACTATTATTATTAGTATTATCTTTGATTCAAATAGTATTATAGTCTTGACCAGCATAATTGCACCCCCAAAGCTACAAGAAAGTTGCTCTTGCGAGTGTGATGTGGACCCAAATTTTATTGAATTTCAAGCATGCAACTACTCTTCCATTTCAAGTTCATATCACTCGCTCTTGCAAACTTCAATGATATCTACTGGAAAAAAAAACTATCTCTATCTATTAGGAGTTAAACGCAGCAGAGCACATAAAGAGTAGAAGAATCGCAATATAAAATTTATAAACGAAGTCCACAAACTTATTCTGTCTAAGCTATAACAAAAAGAGAGGTATAGAAATTTATGAGTAATTCTCAACTCTTCTCATATTACGATATGAGAAACGATCCGAAAAAGAAAAAGGAAAAAGAAGATTCCCTCTCATTTTATTGGTTTTATAAGATGAATTATTAGATGCCTCTAAATTGAAATGCAATAAATATTCTCTTCTAATCTCTAATGGCAAACAAATTCCCCTTAAAAAAGCATTGAAATGGTCCCTAGTTGTTCTAAAAGGCAAAATCATCAATAATACTAGTCTCATTTTCTCAACTAATCACTATGTCATTCCCTCCTTTTTCTATTCCCCATGCATCATCAATCCAACAAAAACAAACATTAGATAAAGAGGAAAGTTCTACAATGGCTTCCACATAAAAAGATACTATTACTAACCAGTATAATTTGTGTTCAAGTTCTTCAATTTCTTTTCTTTCCCAATGGGGATTCCCAAATTCATGTACTTGAGCCTTTTGTTTCTTCCTTCGATGCTTGTGGTGTTGGTGGCTTCACTTTCTGCTGCTGCCATTGATCCTTTCTCTGAAGCACTCTTGAACTTGAAATCTGAGCTAAAAGATGATTCAAACAACTTGAAAGATTGGTTCTTTCCATCTGGGGTGGTGAAATCTTGTGATGATAAAATTTGTTCATGTTCTTGGACTGGTGTCAAGTGTAATAGCAATTCTTCATCAATCATAAGTCTAGACTTGTCTATGAAGAATCTTGGTGGTACACTTTCTGGAAAACAATTCAGCATCTTTACTGATCTTTCTTATCTTAATCTCAGTTACAATTCTTTCTCAGACAAACTACCAGTTGGGATTTTCAATCTCACCAATCTAAGAAGCTTGGACATCAGTAGGAACAACTTTTCTAGTCAATTTCCTAAAGGCATTTCAAATCTTCAAAACTTGATTGTTCTTGATGCCTTCAGTAACAGCTTTTCAGGTCCATTACCGACCGATGTTTCGCAGCTTGACTCTCTCAAAGTACTTAATTTTGCAGGGAGTTATTTCAGTGGACCAATCCCATCTGAATATGGTTCTTTCAAGAATCTTGATTTCATTCATTTGGCTGGGAATTTTCTCACTGGGGAAATTCCTCAAACACTTGGTATGCTTAAAACAGTAATCCATATGGAGATTGGTTATAATTCATATCAAGGAGTGATTCCATGGCAATTTGGGAACATGAGTAATCTTCAGTATCTTGATATTGCTGGGGCTAATCTCTCTGGCCCAATTCCCAAGAACCTCAGCAATCTAACCAATCTTCATACCCTTTTCCTTTTCAAGAACAACTTAAATGGATTGATTCCTTGGGAATTCAGCAATATCAAGAATCTCCAAAGCTTGGATCTTTCAGACAACTTACTTTCTGGGACAATTCCTGAGAGCTTTTCAGAATTGAAAAACCTTAAACTGCTAAGTCTTATGTACAATGATCTTAGTGGCAAAGTTCCTGAAGGAATTGCTAAGCTTCAAGAACTTGATACCCTTCTTATATGGGATAATTTCTTTTCAGGATCACTTCCAGAAGACTTGGGAAGATTCTCGAAGTTAAGGTACCTTGATGTTTCAACAAATAATTTGGTTGGAAGAATTCCTCCCAATATTTGTTTAGGTGGGATGTTGGAAAGATTGATTCTTTTCTCAAACAATTTTACTGGGGAGCTTTATCCATCTCTCTCAATTTGTTCAAGTCTTGTTCGAATTCGAGTCGAAGATAATTCATTTTCAGGTGAAATATCTTTGATTTTCAGTAATCTTTCTGATATAATATATGTTGATCTCTCTAGAAATAGGTTCATAGGAGGAATTCCTAAAGATATAGCCCTCCAATCTTCAAAGCTTCAGTACTTGAATTTGTCTAATAATCAAGAACTTGGTGGGATAGTCCCAGAAAAACTTTGGTCCTTGCCATTTCTCCATAATTTTTCAGCAGTTTCTTGCAATATATCTGGAAATCTTCCTCAATTTGAATACTGTAAATCTGTATCTGTTATTGAATTGAGCAAGAACAGTTTATCAGGAAATGTCCCAGATAGTATATCAAATTGCAAGGATCTTATGAGAATGGATTTATCAAACAACAAAATAACCGGTCATTTACCGGTTGCACTAGCTAAACTTCCTGGGATTAGTGTACTAGATTTGTCACATAATAACTTGAGTGGAGCTATACCTATTGAATTTGGAAACTCTTCAAGCTTGAAACTGCTTAATGTGTCGTTTAATGATATTTCTGGATCGATTCCGCCTGAGAAATCGTTTAGACATATGAATAGCAGTGCATTTTTGGGTAATCCTAGGCTTTGTGGAGCACCAATATTGAGACCCTGTCGCCGTGGGAACGCGATGCCTAGTGGACTCGAACTAGGAAGCAGAAGGACTCAGAAGCTTGCATGGGTTCTCATAACATGTGCAGTGATTATGTTATTCATCACCACTGCTGTTTTTGTAGTACTTCACTTCAAGAAAAGAAGTAGAGGCCAGTGGAAAATGGTAACTTTTAGCAGCCTTCCAGAATTTGCAGCAAACGATGTTTTGAGGAGTTTGAATTCTTCAGAAACAACAGATGTGGTGCCTACACTAAAGAATTCGGTTTGCGTAGCAGTTTTGCCCAATGGAATAACTGTTTCTGTGAAGAAGATTGAATGGGAAACAAAGCAATTGGATATAATGTTGGAATTCATTAGAAGGATTGGCAATATAAGGCATAAGAATTTGATTAGGCTTCTTGGATGTTGCTATAATGCGCATCAAGCATATTTGTTGTATGATTACTTGCCTGATGGAAATCTATCCGAAAAGATCAAAGTGAAGAGAGATTGGGAAACAAAGTCTAAAATCATTACCGGGATAGCAAGAGGACTCGGCTTTCTTCACCATGATTGTTGTCCTGCTATTCCACACGGAGATTTAAAGGCTACTAATGTTGTGTTTGATGAAAATATGGAGCCTCATTTGGCCGAGTACGGACTCAGTTCGTTGTTTGCATCGAACATGAGTCCCTTGCTAGCAACAACTGATGCAGAAACAGGTACAATACAACACCAACTCTTCTATACTCTAGTTGGAACCTGATACTAGATTTTACGCGATTAACTGTTAGCTTTTGCAGTGCTGAAATTAGTATATATGTGCTTCTTGGTCAGGACATTCCAAAATCACCATTACTCGGATATCTTTATAACAGATCCTGCGTGCTTAGGAGACGAAGAATTAATTCAATAAAGATTTCGGACCAAATTACCCAACTATAATAGCTGTTGCTATGTAAAAACAACTAGAATAACATGATCCTGTTTATCACATCCTGATTTTTCTCTTTTCTCCTAACGTTTCTTTGAACTCGTGAACAGGTCAATTCATCACGGGGATAAAGGACCAGCTTAACAAGGACATATACAACCTTGGAGAAGTCATTCTGGAAATCTTGAGAAATGGGGAACCGAAAAATGCAGAAACGACGAGTACAAAGGGTACTTCAAAAGAGGCTCTTTTAAGAGAGATTTTGAGTAAAAATGAGATTGTTGGTAACTCTAATTCCATTCAAGAAGAGATCAAGACAGCTTTTGAAGTTGCTTTGCTTTGTACAAGTAGTAGACCATCAGATAGGCCTTCAATGGAAGAAGTATTGAGACTTTTATCAGTAGGGTTGAAAACACAAAGATCCTAGCAAGCCTTTAGAGTAGGAGAAAAATATATGTAAGTAAGCTTTTGTGAAGTTTTGACTTTGGTTCCATGTGCTTTGCTACTAAATGTTACTACCTCCATTCCTAAATATAAGACTTTCATTACAACAACAACAATAGCATAACCCATTAAGTCCCCAATAATTGGGGGTATCGACGGGATACAGACCTAACTTTTGTCAAACAAAGTGGTTGATCCCAGGATACCACTGAAACAGATGTATTGGAGACTAACCTAACCTTTGGCAACAAGTGCACAAAGTGGTTGCTCATATAATACACATGTAACAATGGTCCCCTATGCCGTCGCGTTTGCTACAGAATCATGCCCTCAAATCAAAGCCAAAAGGCATCAGAGAAGGCAGACCCAAGAACCATTTTGATTTATGTGCACATCACCATGCTTCTTTCATTCAGCATCCAGAGCATTAGTGGTGCACAAAATAAGACTTTCATTACATGTTGCGAAAATTAAGGAAGCAAAAATTACAATATTTTTGTAATCAAAATATCAATATTACACTGTTGAATAGAATTAGTGGTATACAAGTCATATTTAAGAGAGTAATATTGGTATTTTAATTACAAAAATATCTTAATTTTTCCTTCCTTAATTTTCACAACATTTAATGAAAGTCTTATATTTAGAAATGGAGGGAGTATTCTGTAAAATGTATCTATATCATATATCTATGTTCATTCTAGCATCTTGTGAAGCAAAAGCATAAGTTGCCTTGGGGTTTCCTTGAGGGGTGAGGGGGAAGCAAGGAAGTAGAGTTGTGGTAAGTTTTGTGACAGCCAACGTAAAATCATGATATGAATCGATATAAGATTAAGAATTCTCCGTTAGTGTTTCCATTTATATTGACTATCGCACGTATATAATTCTTTCTTCGGTTGAGATGTGGTATGTCACGCCCCAAATCCGGATCCAAGTCATGACACCGCCATACTCCTAGTTATTCCCAACTAAAAGCGCAAGGTGTATAACAATTTAAGAAGGCAAAATCTGTTGTTGATCATCCTTTGAGCAGATTTTCCAGATGAAGTACTTGGGATTAGGGGGAAAAAGCTGTCTTGATCAATCATTACCATGAAAGGCAAAGGTTTTGGATGATACACAATAAAATCAGAATTGATCTTGGAAGAATATAAAACTTTGGTGACCTTTAAGATGCAATGTTGCTTGATTTATGAAAATTTTCACTTTGGTCTCACTCCTCCTTCCTAAAGTTCGGGTTGTCAATTGAACACTGTGAGTCGAGCTTTGCCAAGTCTATGCTCAGTTCGAATTATTCGAGTTTATTAAAAACGAACCTGAGCTCGCGTCACGCGGGTTCTGGCCGAGCTCAAGCCAGGATGATAAAGATTTTGCATTATACATTTTGTAAGATTTGTTCTTCTTTTTCCCACAAGGATTTTAAGAATATTTTAAATGGGTTTAAATACGAATATCTTAAATAATTGTGTAATTTGCACTAAATGTTCATCAATTATTTACGTATTACGGGTTTTTACCAAATACTTTTTATTTTAACGACTTATAATCATAAATCATTTTACGTGAAGCAGGTATTAGCACCGGTGGCAGATTCCAGCCAATTTCTTAATTATTTTGGCCTGAAAATGTAAGAAAAACACTTTATCCCTTAAGACCCGACTCGAACCCGACACCACTTCCGATCATCTCCTCCGGCGACAATATAAGAATGGTTGCTATTTTTCAATTTCAATTTCATATTTAAGATGGAAATGGGTTTCAATTTCTAGTCCGGCTCCTATGCAGAACACCTTTTTTTTCCGCACATGCGGAACAGATTTTTTTGCACCTGTTCGGAACAGGGGTTCATTTTTTAAATCAATCTCATCCGTCAAAATTTTAATCCAACAGCTGAGATTCCGCTCCCACGTGTGCAGAATAAAATGTGTTTCGCATAAGAGCCGTGGTGTTCAATTTCAATCCAAAATTCATAAAAAAAAATAAAAAATAAAAAAAATTCATACTAAACAATAATTTGAGATTATTGAATCCCACCACCACACTAAACAAGAATGGTCTTGTATGAATTTTTTGTCTCCAATTTCTCAAATAGATTTGAGTGTTCAAGCTTCCATTGAAACATAAACCCACAAGAAAACAAAACATGGTTTTTAATCATAATTTCTTTCCAAATTCTAATGAATTTCATAGTTTTCCAGTAGTATATTCAATTTTTTTTTCAAGAATTCTTAGTAATAGATTAACTGAAATGAAAATCAATTGCATAATATAAAAAGGAATTGAACGGAACAGAATTATCATTGTAAGAAGAAAGAACCAAAAGAAAACAAAGACTGGTCTTTGGAGATAAGGGAGGAAAATATCACACTTTAGACTTTCTGTTTGCTTTTCTTAAGATATTAGTCTTAGTTAATTTTGGAAATCACACAAGATATTTATTATTCTTCTTTTTGAGAAACCAATGTTTTTACAGGAAAGAATTGGAAGATTTGGTAGAGGGGAGGACTTTTTGTGCTTTGACGACAGTAAGAAGGATTGGAAGAAATGATTATTGAAGACACTCCACCATGGATTCTTGATGAAGATGAAGATGTTAGAGATTATTTCTGTTTCACCGAAAATATTATTGTTATTGTTTTACTATTATATCATAACAGAATAAATTAAAACAGTGCAGAAAAATAAACTGAGATAGTATATTGCAACTGATTAACTTTATATCAGAAGAATAAATAAAACACTGATATTATACATTAGAATTATGCAGAAACATTAAACCAAACTGCAGTAAAACAAATAAGAAATGTTACTGATTTTGGATTTATATCCTGGACGAGACAACAGTCTTCTGCTTCCCTTAAGTTTAATATGTCATTCCTTTTATCAATTTCAGATCCTCTTGAATACTGAACTCTCAAGGTACAACGCCCCAAACTCTTCTGTTTCTTTGAAGCAAAAAAGAGACAGAACCTTCGAATCAGACTAAGAAACATCAGAACTCTCAGATAGAATGTTATGCAAGTGCAGAAGTAAAATATTAGAATGCAGAGAGAGATAAGGGAATTTTTTGGATTATCTCTTCTGGCAAGTAACACTGCCTTTTATAGGTTCCCAAAATCTCAATCTGTAACAGCTGAGAATAAACACAGCCATTAACATATGACAATTACAGTCACAAACCATGCTGATCAGATTCTCACATGGGACATAATATAAGTAAAACAATTTAAACTTATGTAAACCACTTTTCCCTAGAAAATGTCTTTTCACTTCCATGGGTTTCCTATATGGGATGTGGGTTTAAAACTCATTTACCACATTTCATCCACCCCACTTTATACCAATTTATCATTCACGTCATTCATTTGTTTCCTCACATGTTATATATCATTGTGAAGCTTGCGCAACCCACTTCGTGATAATCTCAATAACATTCAAAACCGAACAGTGTAACATATAATAATATTGGCTAAAAAATGTTCTAACAACACTTTAATTCTTTGAGAAAACCAATTTCTCCAACAAAAAATGGAGATGGTGGGTCTTTGAAGATTGATGAAGAAAATGAAGATGAAGATGGTTGAAGAAAATGGGTTGGTCCGGTCAAATCTCAAATCTTCCTTTTTTGGATTATTTTTAAAAAAAAATATCTCTAGAATCTTTCACTGGTGCTAATATTTGTTGTCCGTAAAATGTTTATGGTTGTAAGTCGTTAAAATAAAAGTACTTGATCAAAACCCGAAATATATAAATAGTTGATGGTCATTTAATAGGCAAATTGGTCGTTATTGTCCCTAAACAATTTATGAATCAGGCATAAGGTCCCTAACGATGTTTTCTGTACATTAAAATCCTCAAACAATTTACGATTGGTGTGTAAGGTCCTTCTGTCAAAAAAGTAACGGGTCAACAGTCAATTGAAAATTATATTCGAGTCAACATAAATATTTTAGGGGCATAATCGGTATATCACAATTAAAATACTGGAAAATTGGTCATTATTGTCCCTAAACAATTTATGAATCGGGTGTAAGGTCCCAAAATATTTTTTCTGGACATTAAAATCCTCAAACAATTTACGATTGGTGCGTAAGGTCCTTCTGTCAATCTTCTTACCGTAAAATAATTCACCAAATTAGCAAAAAAATTGAATGACAAAGATAAAGAACTCATCAACCCAATTCAGGACCTTATAGTAGAAGTTGTTGATGCAGTTGATCTAATGCCAATTGATTTTTAGCTGTTTTGGTGACTTAATTTATCTGAGTTTTTTAATTAGCAAGAATTATTATCTGTAGTTTGTGGATTTTTATTTCAAGTATGCAATGAAGGTTCTTTGCTTAAAATTTGATATTTCAAGAAAGAATTTTGCGGGTTTGATGGAATCTGGACATGAACATGTCTATGATGCTGTTAAAAAAATCCTTGCTTTGGGCTCAATCGGCGGCCATTTTTGTTCATTTTAGAGAGTTTGAAGAATAAGTCTGTAGTAGGTGATGGTGGTTGAGGATGGGGATGGTGAAGAAGAGGCGGGGATGGTGACTCGAATTAAATTTTCAATTGACAGTTGACTAACACTTTTTTGACAGAAGGACCTTACACACCAATCGTAAATTGTTTGAGGATTTTAATGTCCAGACAAAATGTTTTGGGACCTTACGCCTGATTCATAAATTGTTTAGGGACAATAATGACCAATTTGCCAGTATTTTAATTGCGATATACCGATTATGCCCCTAAAATATTTATGTTGACTCGAATAAAATTTTCAATTGATAGTTGACCCGTTACTTTTTTTGATGTAAGGACCTTACACACCAATCGTAAATTGTTTGAGGATTTTAATGTACAGAAAACATCGTTAGGGACCTTATGCCTGATTAATAAATTGTTTAGGGACAATAACGACCAATTTGCCCATTTAATACAAATTACTCTAAATAATTTTAATGTTAGTACACACTTTGATGTAAGGTTTTTTCTATTGTATGCAAAATAATACTGCAGCTACATTATGTATTGTGTATAATGTGGTGAAATATAAGAGTATACCTTTCTGGAAAAGGAAAAAAAAAACAAGAAAAATAAATACTCCCTCTGATTTCTAAGAGTCTTCTTCAGATATATGTATTTTTCTATCTTTTTAAATTGTTTTTCTAACATTGCTCTTATTATATAGAAAAAATGAAGGTGTTGGGGTTTGATAATAATCTAAATTTTAAGGGTATAAGAGTAAAAATATCACATATCTCCTTCTTGCATAATCTATTAAATTAGTTATAATGATTAGGGGTGAGCACCGAATTCGAATTAGGTTTATTTTTTATTTTTTTTAGAAACCAAAAAATCGACATAATTTGGATTCGAATTCATAATTACCGAATTCGAATTAACCAAATTGGCGAATTCAGAATTCGGTTTTGTCGTTGACCGATTTCACAAGAAACATAATAGAACACCAAGTCAAATTCAAAATTAAAACAAACAATAAATTCTGAAAAATAATAGAAACAATAAATTTGTTATCGATTGATTCAACCATATTTACACGGAAAATTAATAGCAAAATTGCAAAAATGACAATTTTCAGTTTTTATTTACTTTATATATTCACTATATAATAAAATTAATAATTATTAAAAAAAATTTAATTCGAATTCGGTCACATGGAATCCAATAATAGCCCAACCGTTTTCTTCTCATTTTCGACTAAATCGAATTCGGATGCCTCCGAATTACTGAATCACCGATTTCAAATTGCCAAATTGAATTTGAATTTGTTCGTTAATTCGGTAAAAATTGAATTTGTTCACCCCTAATAATGATTAATGACTTCTATTAAGTAACTGAGGTGAGAGTATAAGAGTATAAATTTGGATGAGACTTAAAATGGCCGAGCCTAGCCAAGTTCGAAATCGATCCGAATTTAATTCTGACTTAAAACATTAAATTCAATAATTGGCTAAACAGGATGGGATTAGGCCGGCCTGAAAGTCCTACTTAAAGTTACTTCATTAATGCACTTTTTAAGAACACGCTAGTATATTATATCTCCTCTTTAGTGTATTCGCCCAAAGTTCCAAGAAAGAAAAGGGGGAAGCAGGGCCCACCTCAATAACAGAAAACGTAGCCCAGCCCTGCTCCTATGCAGAACAGTTTTTTTCCCTTGTGTTCTCAAGTTAAGAACACCTGTTCTGAAAAGGTGTTCATTTTTCAAATCAATCTCTATCGTCAAAATTTTAATCCAACAGATGAGATTCCGCCCCGCATGTACGGAATAAAAGGTGTTCCGCATAGGAGCCGTGATGCATTCCACCCACCTCAATCAGAATCGTGGTGCATGATACGGGGCAAAAATGTCAATTTGGTCTTAAATATATTTTCACTATGAGGTTTGAGTTATATATGTTTTATTTTCTCTTTTTACATCCTTTAAATATTTACAACCTGCCATTATTATCCTTCCGTCCAATTTTCTGTGAACAATCCGTCAAAATTATCATCCGGTCAAAGCGTGCCTTTTTACTCAGGGGCATTTTAGTCATTTCAACATACTTTCTACAAGAAAAACTTATGTACTCAATTGTTAAACAAAATAACAATGCATACTCAATTTAATTTATCCAAAAAAACAAATCCCTAAACCCTTCATCTTCCTCCGCCCCCTCACCACCATCAACCACCGCCACCTACAACAACCACCAAAACCTTTTCATCTGCATTCATCTTCATCCCCTTCATCAAACTCACCCCCTTCACCTTCATTTTCATCCTCTCACCGCCGCTAATCACCACCTTCAACACCATATTTGAACGTAAACCAAATTCAATCTCAAACTTCAAAACGTGAATGCTATATGCAGCCAAGAAATTTAAATGAAATACCTGCACAGATTCAAGACTTGAATCAATCAAGTGACATTCTACAACTTTGTATTCAAAGAAAGTAAAAACACACCAAACAAAAAAAGTAGAAGAGTTTATGAGTTGGGTATTCATAGTTAATTTTTTTAACAACTGAGTACTCAAGTTTTTTTTATTATTATTTTTTTTATTTATGAGAATTGGGTTGAGATATCTGAAATACCCTTTAAAAGTGCCTCACATGTGAGACATATGACTGACTTGACGAGACTTTCACAGAAAATTGGACGGAAGGATAATAATGACAGGTCGTAAATACTTACAGGATATAAAAAGAGAAAATTTAACATACATGACTCAAACTTCACGATTAAAATACATTTAGGACCAAATTAACGTTTTTGCCCATAATACGATTTTATTCGTTTATTTTTATTCAATAATACTGAAAAGAATTTCTCTAGATAGTTATGAAGATAAAAGACATATTTATCACACTTAAAAAATGTAACCACTAGATAAAATTCATTAACATTAAAATTGTATTATGAACGTATAGATTAAAATGGTGGTTGTTCTTCACCCATCCAAAATTCCCTCACATGGAGGAGACCCTTCATTATATGTGACAAATGTATAAATAAATTGCCAAACAAAAAAAGAGAGACAAATGTTTAAATATGACCCACAATGGTTAGCTTGAAAAGTAAAACTCTCTCAAAACGTACAATATTGTTGCTTGACACATGCAAATGTTATATGCCCTCAACTCTCGCTTTTCCTTGAAAAAAGCCTCCCACTTTCTCTCTCTAATATTTCATCTCTTCTTTTTCTTGAATTTTTTTTCATTTTGGTCTTTCATGACTAGATCCAACCAAATTCCGATTGAGATTTTACTGTAAATCGTGATGAGATTTTTTCAAAACATTCTTATTCAAGATTCAAGACTCATATGCAAGATCTACTTCAGATCCTTCCAGATATGAAGTTTCTCTCTAAATTCGGAGTTGTTCTGTGTCCTTCCTTAGTTTTCTTCATCTTTTTTCGAGACAACGTATGAGACGGTTGATACGTCCATGGCCTCGTAGATTGTTGATTTCTAAGAAAGGTGATGAAACTGAACTTGTTACTGCTGTTCAAGGATTTCAGAGAAGATACTGCGAATAATTTTATTACGTATTTTTTTTTTTTTTTTTTTACTGTTTTTAGTGTTGTTTACCCAGTACGGGGTGTGGTCTTTTATATTTTATCATGGTAGCCTATACCATTGTATAACTCTTATTTTCTTGTATTTTCATTTTATTCTATAATTGTAATGATTTTGATTATTTTATAATTAATAAATAATTTCTTATTTAGTAAAAAAAAAAAATGTTATATGTCCTCGACTACCATTTCTAATGAACCAAATTGATTGAAATCCTAGTTACCATATCTTTATTTTTTTTTGGAGGAAAAAATGCAGTTTTATTCCATATCAGATAAAACAGCAGGATTACAGGAAGCAGGAACACTCTCGACAAGCAAGCAACTAGCTTCTAGCGAGGTACCATAACTAGCTAGCAAATGAGCAACAACATTGTTATTTCGCCGAACATGACGAACGCTAAAGGAAGGAAAGGCTAACAATTCCTTCTTCACAAGGGCAACTATGTCACCAACATCAGAGAGGTCATCACCGTCACAACACACCCGACTAACCGATTCCATAGAGTCTGTCTCCACAATAAGATGTGTGTTAACAAAATCACGTGCGAAACGGACACCTTCTAGAACTGCAACAAGTTCAGCCTGGAGTGGGGATACCATATGTCTCAGTGGGCTTGACATGCTTCCAAGTACTTCGCCACGGCAATTCCGAAGTACTGCTCCTGCACCCGCAACCATAGGCGTCCAAGAAGCATCACAATTTAATTTGTACTCATCTCTACTAGGTGGAACCCATCGCTGGTCATCCGTCACCCTGAGCTGCTTTGCCAAAAGCTGCGTAGCCAATGAGAAATACTCATCCACCGAGGCATGTATTTGACGAACCAATTCCCCCTCTTTAGTAATCCTTCCTTGAAAAACATGGGAATTTCGCCGCAACCAAAGAAACCAGAAGAAATACACCAACGTACTATAGGCCCGAGAATCCATTTGCCGAAAACATCCATCAAAGAAATCAATAAAACTAGCTGCAGCAGTCCTCCGCCATTCCCCATATCCATCCATGCGGTCCCAAACTGAGGATGAGAAGGGACAGTCAAAAAATAGGTGTCGATCCGTTTCAGGCGCCGAGTTACATCGAGAGCAAATGTGGCTTTTGGTTGGAATTCTCCGAGATATATTAACATTTGTTTGTAGGATGCCATGACAGCAAAGCCATATAAAGATTTTCATTTTCGGCGGTACTTGCAAATGCCATACAGAATTCCAAAAAGAACACATCGGTGAATCCGAGGACGATCCAACACCCACTTCAGAAGCATGCAAGTAGTCCATCAATGCCTTATAACCCGTTTTGACAGTATATGCTCCGGATTTATGGTATGCCCAAGTAAGTCGATCACGCGGCCAAGAATTGCATAAGGGAAGAGATGTAATGTTCTGCTGATCATAAGTATTAAATATCTGCCCAATAACTCCTTCATTCCAACATCCATTCACCTCATCTATCAGTTGACATACATAAAGATCCGTGTGATTAGGAGGACATGGCGTAGTAATCCTAAAATTGGGAGGAGTAGCGAGCCATCTATCCCCCCAGACACGGATACTGCGCCCATTACCCACTCGCCACTTCAGGCCTAGATGCAAAAGATACTGACCATCCAAAATGCTCCGCCATAGATATGAGGGTTGAACACCAACCTGAGCGTTTAGAAAACTTGTATTTGGATAATATTTTGCTTGAAGTACTCTACTTACCAGGCTATAAGGATTGTGTACAATACGCCAGGATTGTTTCGCTAAAAGAGCAAGATTAAAAGCTTCCAAATCCCGCAGTCCCAAACCACCAACAGCCTTGGGCTTACAAATGTCCTTCCATGATTTCCAACATATTTTCTGCGACCCATCTTTGTCGCCCCACCAAAAAGTTCGCATCATTGAAACAATGGCATTTCTCGTCTCTTCCGGTAGCAAAAAACATGACATGATATATGTAGGTATTGCCTGAACCACAGCTCGGAGTAATATTTCTTTACCAGCTTGCGACAAGAATTTCTCTTTCCAACCATTTAATTTTTTCCACACCATATCCTTCACATGGGAGAAAGCTTTATTTTTTGATCGACCAATAATATAGGGCATCCCGAGATATTTGCCCGATCCATCATCCTCCACGACTCCCAGTTGCATCAAAACAGTTTCCTTCAATGACATGTCAGTACCCTTACCAAAATAAATAGAGGACTTAACTCTATTAATAAACTGGCCAAATGGTATTCATATTCATTTAAGATATCCTGTAATGAGTCAACATTCTGCATGGTTGCTTGTGCAAAAAGAATACTATCATCAGCAAAGAGTAAATGAGATACCTCAGGCCCCGAACTGCCTATGCGTATCCCAGTCAAAGAACCAATCTCCTGAGCACGCCTTATGAGTGATGAGAAACCCTCTGAGCAGAGAATGAATAAGAACGGAGATAGTGGATCTCCTTGCCGAATACCACGACTTGGACGAAAAACTGCAGATGGTTGCCCATTAATAAGGACCGAGAAACGAACTGTCCTAATACAGGACATTATAGTGCTAATCAAGTGACTTGGAAAGTGGAGAATCTCCATGACTGCCTCCAAATAGTCCCACTCGACTTGATCAAATGCTTTGCTCATGTCAAGTTTGAGAGCCATCTCCGATACCCGCTTAGTTTGAACCTGCAGATTATGAAAAACTTCGAATGCTACAATCGCATTATCAGTTATGAGTCTCCCTTTGAGAAAGGCGCTCTGAGACTCGTCAATGACTCGCCCCAGAACTAGCTTCAGTCTATTTACTACTGTTTTAGAGACAAGCTTATACAACACATTGCACAAACTTATGGGCCTGTATTCAGTCATACGAATAGGGGACTTCACTTTAGGGACAAGCACAATGTATGTATAGTTGAGAGCCTCCAAGTCATCACCATTATTTAAAATACCCAATACCATATTACTAACACTCTCACCACATATATGCCACATTTTTTGAAGAAAACACGCATGCATTCCATCCGGGCCAGGGGATTTCATACCTGGCATATCCTTGAGAGCCTTCAAAATATCTGCCGATGTGTAGTGTTGCTCAAGAATGCTCTTTGCCGCTGGATCAAGGGATTTTTTGAATAAAGAAGGGTCAAGTGCCAAATGATTTGGACCCCTGCTGGAAGTAAAGATTTCCTTGAAATAATCAAGTGCTATTTGTTGTATGTCAGCTTCATTAGTCATAATCTCCCCGTTAGACTTTTGAAGTTGCTGAATTATATTGCGACTTCTCCTGCTAGTCGCCTTGTGATGAAAAAACTTGGTGTTCCTATCCCCTTCCATAAGCCAATCCGCCCTAGAGCGAGCCTTCCAGTACATTTCTTGGTCCTCAAGTAACGACTCTAAGTGGGCCATAAGTCATTTTTCTTCCGCAAAAATTAGAGGCCCGTGTGTGCGCGTTATCAATAATCGACCTTCCACATCCGAAATTTGCCGAGCTAGGCCCTTGAAACGGTCAAAACCCCAGCTTTGCAAAGCCTTGCGAGTCTCAGTAACTCGTTGGATAATTTGACCTGAGGTATACCCTTCCATAGATGACCATTTCTCTTCCCATATTCTTCTACATTCAGGGTATCTCAGCTAGAGGGGCTCAAATCTCCTCAATCTTTTCCCACGGTATAGTCTCCCATTCTCCACCCGTTGGGACGTTACCAAAACTGGCAAGTGGTCCGAGCCTTCATGCGATAACACATACAATTGAGCAGTTCTGAATTTTTCTTTCCATGTATCATTAACCAGTCCCCGGTCTAACCTCTCATACACCGTATGGGTACCGTCTCTTCCATTGTTCCAAGTAAACTTTGGTCCCACATACCCGAGATCATGAAGCTCAGATGTTTCAAGGGCTTCGCGGAAACGGTCAATTTGGCTTTGGGGTCGTTGTACTACTCCCGTTTTTTCATGATTATACAGTATCTCATTGAAATCTCCCAATACAAGCCAAGGCAAGCTTTGTATCTGCGATAATCGCTTAAGTAAAGTCCACGATTCATGCCTAAGTTCATGCTTAGGGTTACCATAAAATCCAGTTAAACGCCAAACAAAACCATCATCTTCTGTAACAAAAGTATCAATATGACCAGACGAGTAACTAAGAAGTGTAATATTAATATCAGAATTCCAAAGTAAAGCAAGACCGCCACTACGGTTTACACGATCAACAAAAAAACCATTACGAAAACCTAATTTAATGCGAATAGCAGTCATATCGGAACTAAATAATAAAGTTTCTGAAAGAAAAAGTACACTAGGGTTTACAGTCCTAACCAGACTGCTCAAATCCCGAATCGCGTGAGGGTTCCCCAATCCTCGGCAATTCCAAGCCAGAGTATTCATTGATGTCGGCGGGGATGCTCAGCAATCCCCACCGCTGGTCCATAAGACGCCTCAGTATCCTTGAAGTTATTCATCTGACCCATATCCGCACCATCAAATTCCACACCATTATGTTTGAATCTCTTTATTCCGCGAGGACCACTGTCCTTCCAAAGCCTCAGCAATAGGCCTTTTATTGACTACCAAACCCCGCCGTGAGTCTTCAACAACCTTTGATGGCGGAGCCTCGTTCACCGATACCCGTGGTTTCTCTCGCAACGGCTGTTTCAAGAGAGGCCAGATAAGAAGCCGGGTCCGAGTGACTGACCATAACCTCAAAAGGAACCTCAGAAACCCCACCAAGATTAATCCCAAACGGCATCATACCAATATCTGTTATCTCCGGAGGCCGCATCGAGCACGTTTTATGGCGGTGCCCGATTATCCCACAGTAGAAGCAAAGCTTGGGAAGCCTCTCATACCGAATCCGAAGAAGCCTCTCCGCCCCTCCATGCATGCGGAGCTTAATAAAACGACGCAAAGCCCTGGTTAGATCAACCAATACCCTGAGACGGAGAAAACTCTCACATTTGCCCCCGACCATAACACAGACTTGTATCTCCTTGCAATGGCCAAAGCCCCTTGCTACCCTTGCTGCAACTTCTAAGCTTGCCAATAATCTATCCGCCACACCCACGTGTATCCAATAATATTCCGCCTTGAAATCATTATGAACCGGGATGTAATTCGATTTCCATGGCCGAAGAATTACCACGTGATTATCAAAACTCCAAGGCCCATTATTAAGCACAAAATCAACCGCTTCATCAGTACCGAAAAAAAACTGGTAAAAACCATTATCCAAACCCTGGATATGAAAATCACCGCATCGCCAAGCACGAGCCATTGCCGATTTGAACCCCATGTGATTAATGTCACCGTACTCATGCACAATCCCAAATAGACTACGCTTGCATTCCGTCAACCCAGTGTTCAGATCCGTATCCGCGAGGTCAATGGCCTCGGATTCTTCTTCAGTAAGCGTGATGGATTCCAATTGCATGGCTAAGTCATGCGCCATGAGAGCCTCACGAGATCACTGTGGGGAGAACAATAACGTGATCTCCAATGTCGAGAAGTAGTGAATCTGGAAGAAAGAAGGAAACGTGGTTACCAAACTAGCAAGAACCCTAGGTATAGAAACCCTAGATTTGGAACCCTAGCCGACTAGGGAGAAAAGTTTCCGTCACTATAGTTACCATATCTTTTAAGATACGCCCATCCTATATGGATGGTGAAACATGTATAAAACATGTTAAAATAATTTCAAATTCATTGGTTAAATTTTTTTTTTCAATTCAATTGTTGAACGTTGTTATTTACTTAATTTAAATAGTTATTTAAAAATAATTCTTTGTTTATTTAAATACATAACTATCAAATTATCTTACCGTTAATAATTAATCAACACATATTGAAAAGTATACATTAATATCTTTCGATAATTAATACTAGTAAATGCTAGATAATTAATAATGCATTAGCATGTGTGGAAAATTTATGTATCTCACAACTTAATTTACTGGATGTATATTATTTTGGCTCTAGCGAAAATCTATTTTTAGCTATTACTGTGCTGATGAATCTCGACTATCGATATATACCGTTCGAATTTAGTGTTATGTCTGAATGTGAAAATACATGTCTTCTCTTAGATAAGTTGATTTAATGACTAAATTTTGTTTGGGAAGAATGAACAATTGTTCATCAATAAACATATTTTCTTGGAGAACATCTCATTGTTTTTTCAAACAAGATTTAGCCGTTAAATGGACTAATCTAATAGCAGACAAATGTTCTGCACATGCGAACTATCAACTATTCGAGCGTATAATCCAAAACCATATACACACCAAATGAATACCCCAGTAAAGTTTACGACTATAATGTTGAATGCTCTTTTTTCAACACATATGAACACGTTTTGGACAAGTGTTAAATCCTATGCAACAGGTGTTTTCTCTTTATAGACACATGTCTTAATGCTGCAACATATGTTCTCTCTCTATAAACATATATCCTTGGACATATAACATATGTCTGAAAATCAGAACATGTGTTCTCTTAACAAAATTTTGGACAGGTGAATTTTTTTATCCAATGATTCAAAACGACCGAAATTATTTTTGTATGTAATGAAAAAACGTAGGGTAAAAAGTGTCTACGCCCCCTAAACTATCTCAGATTTTGATTTTTGACCCTCAACTAAAAAACGTCAAGTGCTCGACCCTAAACTTTTTTGAAGTATCAATAGTGTCCCTTCCGTCAAATTTCTCCATTAAACAATAACATAAGGTACCCATGTGACATTCACATGATAAAAATGTGGGCAAATTACAACTTTAATGGAATTTAACATAATTTCATGGAAGTCATGCTTAAGTTATTTAGCCCCCAAAAAAAAAAAATGCTTAAGTTGTTCTTGGGGAATTTGTAAGATTTTCATTTTAGAAAGAAATGAGATTTTATTAGACATGAAATAAAGAAGAAATCAGGGAGAGATTTATGGTAAACCTCGATTTTCTAATCCATTTTTTTAAAGTTTAATTTGTTTTTGCCAAATTTGTCTCCTTTTTTATCATGAGTGTCACATTGGCACATTCCGTTATTATTTAATGAAGAAATTGGATGGAAGGGGATCATTGATACTTCAAAAAAATTGAAGGTTAAGCACTTAACGTTTTTTAGTTGAGGATAAAAAATCAAAAAATTTGAGATAATTTAAGGAGCTTGAATATTTTTTACTCAAAAATGTATTATACACCATAGTCGTACTCTAAAAGCAAGAGTACAAGATCTATCTACTTAAGAAAAGAATCCTCTCTAAGACGCCCTTTTCTTACGCAAGCACATAGATTCTCCCCGAAATTATTTCACAACTTCCTCCTCATTCTCTTTCACTGTCTCTTCTTCACTTCACATAAAAACAGGGGTATTTCTGGAGTCAACACAAAGTCAAGCCGCTTCCCGCCACCACCGCCGCTTCCCGCCACCTTTACCTTCTCCACCACAGCCTAGATCGCCGGCCTCCATGGACGGCGGCGATTACTCTGACATCGTATTCTTCTCGGAAACAACAACCGGCTCTAGTGCTAATGCCGGTGGTGGCTCCATTAACACCTCGCTGATCATTGAACAGTTGGCAACTTCATCTCCCAATGCTGCCAAAGTTCCCACTCTTCAACCTCAGAAACTCGAAAAAGACCCTAGAAAAATCGCTAGAAAGTAAAGCATTTTTCTGTTTTCTTATAATTGTTTCTGTTTTTGCTTTGTTCGTAAGGAATTGATTGTGCATGGAGTGTTTTATCTCTGTGTTTTTTTATTTTGCTCTTAAATGTTTTGTATTTTTATTAATGTAAATAAAAATATAAGAGCTTTCAGTGCAAACACAATTTTATCAATCGTGCTTTTATTGTTAGTGATTGTTACTTAAAAAATCAGTTAGTTTTGCGTATTGGAAGTCAATTAAGAAAATCAGCTTTTATGACCTAACATGATAAATTAATGTGTTTAGCAAACATTACACGAACGAGATTTTGAGTAGCAATACAGTAGTATGGAACTGATTTCGTGTTTTCCCACTTTCTTTAGGTTAGGTTTCTAGTTTATGGTCGAATGTAATTGTTTCCTCTGCCAATGACAAGTTGAGGTTGTCCAATCCCTTATGTTTGGAAGTTGGAACTAAGAACAAAAGAAAAAAGAATTGAAGGAAGCAATTTAGCTGATATTGGAGTTACAATCAGTTATCCGAATATGTGGAGGGCAGGAGGAGAATCTCTTTTGTTTTTCCCATTTAGAATTCAGTATCATTCTATACTGTTCTTTTTCAAATAATCAGTGTTCAAAGTTCTTTTATTTTCAGTCGATTTCGAAATCGAATAACATGCTTAAATCTTTAATCATTCCTCAAATATTGTCTCGCGGTACTATTACAGTTGGTCTCTCCATGTTGGTCGATTTTAGAGATCAGATGTCTCTATCTTTATCAACATCCTCCTTTAGCCTTCTAACATTTCAGCACTATAGACTTCGAAGTTCCAATTCTTCTTGCATAATCCAAGAGCCCTGCCTATGAGACTTCCAAACTTTATTGGCTGTGCCTCATCATCTTGATGTTTATTCTTCAAGCATTCATTACAAAATTCTCCATTTCTTTAAGATTTGAAAATTTGTAAATATAAAAAAGATATTATAGTGTGCCCACATAGAACTCTCTTTTACAGACTTGCTTAAGAAATGAAGAACATCCACAGCACATGTAATGATGTGGAAGACTAAAGTGAGCACTTTGTCATCTTTACTTTCTAGAGAGGATCCAAGAAGACTTTACCCTGCGAGCATTATTCCTCTAGAATCAATTTGTGAACTTTTATGAAGTTTCGCACAGATGGTTTCATTTTAGAAATTGTAATGTCTTGCAATTCTCTATTGGGTCAATGTCAAACAACCAAAGGTTTACTGTTGTGTAGAAGTTAACTTTTTGTTTCTAAAGAAAATCCTTTGTCCTCTGAAGGTATCAGATGGAACTTTGTAAGAAGGCCCTGGAGGAGAATGTCGTGGTTTACCTTGAAACAGGTTGCGGCAAAACCCATATTGCTAATTTGCTGATATATGAGATGGGTCACTTGATAAAGAAGCCTCAGAAAAATATTTGCATCTTTCTTGCCCCCACTGTTGCATTGGTTCAACAGGTTTTCTTTTATTTCCATTTCTCTTTCTTGATGATATATATGTATGTAAGGCAATGGTTTATTTCGAGTCTTTAGTCTTACTGATATGTATCCTCAGTGAAAAACGGTTAAATTGATTAGTAAGCCAAGACTAAGTACACATTTGTTTGATGCTCTAACATTCATGGAACAAAGTTAACGAGGCTCTGAAATTTACTGATATTTTTTCCCCTCAATCGCAGAAACACTTTTTATTGGATTTATCACAAGTTAGCTTTATATTAGCTCAAAGTTGAATATCTATAGTTGCACAGAAAATTGTGAGGTTCTTTGGAGATCTTCAAATGTAATCAAGAGCATTTTGGAAAATCCTCTATATCTACTCTGCATTTTGGAAAATCCTCTATTATCTTCTACCTTCAGATTTGTGCTTTTAATGGCCAAAATGTTAGCTTGATGGCATGATTGATTGGGAAGTATGCATGCCTGAAAAGATTGTGGCAACAATGATTTAAAACCAATTAAATGTTTTCATTACATATTTGGGCCAATGCATGACGCTGTGTGATGTTGCACCTTCCTGGAATAACAATATTTTTCATGTTATCCTTGAATCTTCTAATTTTTTTTCATGTTTCTTTTGTTTCCCGATGGTATTAAGTTGTCCAGATTTTGGGTTCTTTGAGTCTTGATTGCATGAATTTCTCATTTCTGATCTTTTGATAGTTTTTGTGAATCATGATCAGCTCCATTGGTTTATATATTTATTTACTTTGCTGGGTATGAACCATGATCAGTTTGTCAAAATATTATTGTGCTACATTGATCTCTTAAAGCTAGCTTTCATTTCCAGAATATTACCAATACTTATCTCTGTTTTATTTTTTTCTTTTCTTTTGTATCGTGAAATTATTTCTGGAAATAAAAGCAAGCTAGTGTCATTGAAGACTCTGTGGATTTTAAAGTTGGAACCTACTGTGGGAGTTCAAAGCGTTTGAAGACCCACCATGACTGGGAAAAAGAAATGGAAGAATATGAGGTCAGTTGTCTTGTAGCGAACTATATCTTTCAAGTGTTGCTACTTATGCCTTTAGCTAATTTTTAATCTTACTTTACCTGACGTACTTGACTACTTTCTATGGTTCTAACCCTTGTATTAAAATTTTATTGACCTCATTGCTTTTGTATTCCTTTCTTCTGGTAAATTTTTTCAAGTACTAAAGATGCCCTGGTGTTCTTTTGTTCTGTTTATGCAGGTCTTTGTTATGACCCCACAAATTCTGTTACATAACCTTTCCCACTGCTTCATCAAGATGGAGCTGATCGCACTTCTGATATTTGATGAGTGTCATTATGCCCAACTAGAAAGCAATCATCCTTATGCTGAAATTATGAAGGCAATGACAAGCTAAATATGCTTACATAGATGTTCGTTTGGCTCTTTAGTCCAATACCAAAAGATTTTTGTTTGGTCATCATTACGGAGGCATGGGTGTCTTTGTTAATTTTTTTGCTAATTAGTGGCTTGTGAATTATCTCAGGTCTTCTACAAAGCTAATGCAGTTAAGCTCCCTCGTATTTTTGGAATGACTGCTTCTCCAATACTGGGGAAAGGTAATATAGTTGCAAAAGTTGTAAGTAGGCTGCAGGTCTCGTTTCTTCAGCCAATTGCAGATATTTGTTTTTCTTCTCCACCCTAGGTCCTTGCTACTTTATGCACCTCTGAAATTTAATACTTCCAAATGATTGGGCATCTTCTTTTTCAGGTGGTTCTATTGATGGTCTTGAGTCCTTACTTCGTGCAAGGGTACACTTTTTAATATTATAGCAATGCTATATCCCTCTCTTGCCTGAAAATAAAATTTCTTTGTGCTATATTTTGCTGGATTAGTCCCACAGATTGGTGAATACTGGTCTTTTTCTCCTCGCTGAACCTATTCTCTTGTTCATTATTTTCTTACCTTTTGTCATTGTCAGGTTTACTCTGTGGAAGATAGAGATGAACTAGAAAAGTTCGTTTCTTCACCTAAAGTTAATGTACATTACTATAATCCAACTGTAAATGGGTCCTCCTGTGCTCATAAGCTAGAGGAATTAAAGCACCAGGTATTGCGTGATGGTTCTCAGTTGGTAATCCAATTTTATTTTATGTAACTTTTGATGGAAATTGATTGGTTCGGTAGTGTGAGTTGGCCCTGCCTAGGACTGAGGACCACAATATTCTTAGGAGCACCAAAAAGATGCTCCAGAAGCTGCATGGCAACCTCATATTTTGTGTGGAAAACCTTGGATTTTGGGGTGCATTACAGGTTAGTGGTAATGACATTCCATTCTCGTTGTTTCTATTGTCTTACATTATTCCCCTTCTTTTCTTTGATTATCCTATCACATTGCTGAGATATAGAAACTTCTTAATTCTTCTCCACGTGTTGGATGCTTGACTTCAGTAAATTGACCTGCTATGCAACTAAAATATCTTCACTTCCAAGAATTATAACATCAATTGGAAGCCTACCAGGATAATGTGCTTTAGTGAATGGAGGATACCAAATTACAAGCCAAAATACGATGACATTTGTATCAAAACATTTTGAAGTGATTGTTAGTAAATGATATTTGTGAAGGTTCTTAAGTTATCTTTATGGATATTTTCATAGGCGTGTGGCATCCTTATCAAAGGTGATCGCTATGAGCGGAATGAATTGACAGAGGTGGATGTGAATGGTGCTGACAACTCCTTATGTGACAGATATTTAACTCAAGCTGCGTCAGTCCTTACTTCTATTTGCACGAAAGGTATGTGTTAGCAGCTCCTCTTCCTGTCCGTAATTGTAATTCACATGGCCAATCCATATGGTTAATTTCTAATACCTAAAAACATATTGATTTTCCATGAAAAAGCAAGCAAAATTTGTGCTGTTATACTTTGATGTTCTGTCAGAGTGGCAATGAAATTAGCTTTCAAGTGTGGTTGATACTTCTATATTTTCAGAGTGTCTTATTATTAATCTCGATGCAGATGGTATTGAACCTGACCTATCCAAGGTGGAGGTCCTGAAGGAGCCCTTTTTCTCAAGAAAGCTCTTATGTCTTATTGGAATACTACGCAACTTTAGGTCGGTGACAAGTGCTACTTTGTTGATTCTGAGAAATCAAATGGTATAATCTATAGGTTTTCTCATTAAATGAGAGATATTGTTGATTCAAGGCCTCTGGGTATGACACTGCCCCCCCCCCAACAAACACACACCCACCCCACCCAAAAAAAAAAAGAGCTTTCTTCTTCTTTTTCATTAAAACCATGACATCCTTTGCCTACTTAAGCTGCTTGTATTTGTATAGCAATTTATAATTTGTAGCAAATTGCTATTTACAATTTGTTCTAGGATCTCAGGGAATGGCCTTCTCCAGCACCTTCTGTTGCTACTGGTAGATCTGCTGACCTACTTGAATAGCTTACAATTAGCAATTGTAATGTATTGAACCAGTTGGTTCTTTTTGGCGTCCCTGGCAAACCTGCATGTTGTTTCATAGGGAACATGTACTATGATGTACTTATCTGAAGCTGTTCCTGTCTCTCCTACCCTTTCCCTATCCCTGAAAAAGAAGTATATTAAAAAGCATTTGCTTGCTTGGTTAAGCCAATATTTCTTCATTTCCGTGAAAGATGTCTGGTTTCTGCAATGTTCCTAGATGCAGAAGAAGGAAAAAGAAAATGCAATGTAAAACTATTATGACTTCTTTGGGCCTTCTTGTTACTTGTGAAAATTAACTCATGGGCCTCCATATCCTCTCAAAACCAATTGGCAAGGAGACGTGTTAACCCATGAGCTTATAAGTTATTCGGATCTTCCTTAGGCACTCGATGTGGGACTTTATATTTCAACACTCCCCCTCACATCGAGGTGGGAGTCAAATTCAATGTCCGGCACCCTACTTGGGCCAAACGGGGACAAAGAGCCCACACATCCCACCTAAGGGTCTGCTCTGATACCATGTGAAAATTAACTCATGGGCCTCCATATCCTCTCAAAACCAATTGGCAAGGAGAGGTGTTAACCCATAAGCTTATAAGTTATTCGGATCTTCCTTAGGCACTCGATGTGGGACTTTATATTTCAACATTACTCAAGTGATTATTTGTCTAGAAAAGATGCTAGCGCAAGTTTCTTTTTTCTTGCATATCGTCTCTATCAGCTATTTAATTCAAATTGGTAACCTAAGGACCTCTTTTTTTTTTTGGTTTTCTTTTTCAGGCTACAACCAAATATGAAATGTATAATCTTTGTCAACAGGATTGTGACTGCAAGATCTTTATCATATATTCTTCGAAATCTAAAATTCCTATGGGCTTGGAAATGTGATTTCCTTCTAGGAGTTCACTCTGGACTTAAAAGTATGTCCAGGAAAAACACAAATATCATTCTAGAGAAGTTCCGCTCTGGTGAGGTAAAACTTTCATTTCTGGTATTTAGGTTCTCGAAGGATCATTTAGGAACATATTTCTTCTTCATTTGCTAAATGTGGGTTAACGTTCCCTCATAATCTCAAAGCTCAACTTATTCTGCTGTTGAATAAAGCTCACTTAATTTTCAGATGCTGATATATGTAGGTATGTTATATATTCCTTTATTTATTCGTCAGGTGAATTTGTTAGTTGCAACTAAGGTGGGTGAGGAAGGACTTGATATCCAGACATGTTGCCTCGTGATACGGTTTGATTTGCCAGAAACTGTTGCAAGTTTCATACAGTCCCGGGGTCGTGCAAGGATGCCACAGTCTGAATATACATTCTTGGTGAATAGGTACGTCTTATATACAGATACTTGTGCAACCCCATGGACCATTACTGCTCTCTGCAAACTAATAAATTTGTTTGGAATCATTGCAGTGGCAACGAAAAAGAGTTGAATTTAATAAAGCAGTTTATAAAAGAAGAAGGTCAGATGAATAAAGAAATTTTATCAAGGAAAACTCAAGTCACAGTAACTGATTTTGATGAAGAAGCTTATAAAGTGGATTTGACTGGTGCCACCATCAGTGCTTCATCAAGTGTTTCATTGCTTCATCACTATTGTTCGAAGCTCCCACATGATGAGTATGCTCTTACACACTCAGTATAGATTAAATTTTCATCTCTACAATCTAGAAACCTTCTTTACGTTTTTGGTATTTGATAATTCCTTGATTCAGACACTAAAACCGTTTTCCTTTGTTAGATATTTCAACCCAAAACCACAGTTCTTTTTCTTCGAGGATGCAGATGGAATGGTTTGCCAGATAATTCTCCCATGCAATGCTCCAATCCATCAGATTGTCAGTGAGCCACGATCTTCAACTGAAGCAGCTAAAAGAGACGCCTGTTTGAAAGCATGCCAGAGCTTGCATGAAATCGGTGGTTTAACCGACTATCTTTTACCAGAACAAGATGATGCTAATGATGAACTGGATGATGACCTCTCTGATTCTGGGAGCTCTGATGGTTAGAGAGCATAAACATGCTAAATCGACTTTTGTTTACCTTACTTCTTTAAGAGAATATACAGGTCCTATAACTCAATGCTTTCTTGCAGATGAAGATTCGCGAAGGAATCTCCATGAGATGCTTATTCCTGCTGCCCTTAAAGAACGGTGGACTGAGTTGGATGATCCTGTTTCTCTTAACTCTTACTATTTCAAGTTTTGTCCTAATCCTGTAGATAGGCTTTATAGGAAGTTCGCTCTTTTTGTAAAAACACCTCTACCAAAAGAAGCCAAGCAACTGAGGCTTGATCTCCATTTGGATCGTGGTAGATCTGTATTAACAGAGCTTATTCCCTCGGGGGTTTCATATTTTGAGAAAGATGAGGTAAAGCGTTCCTCCCTCTTCTTCTTTTGTTGTTTAGGAGTAAAATTAGAGATTCTACTTACCTTAATTTGTAAATTTTGTTGTTTACATGTACCAGTTGGTACAAGCGGAAAAGTTCCAGAAAATGTTCCTCAAGGTCATCCTTGACCGATCAGAGTTCATTCCAGAGTTTGTATCATTGGAAAATAGTGTTAGTAGTGACCTTTACCCACCAACCTTTTATCTGCTGCTTCCTGTACTTCTTGATGAGGACAACAAGGTTTCTGTGGACTGGAATCTTATTAGTAGATGTTTGTCATCACCAATTTTTGGGGCTCCCAGACACGCTGTAAATGATGGAATTTCTCAGAGGCAGTTGCATCTTGCTAATGGAGTCAGAAGCTCTGAGGATGTTATAAATAGTTTGGTGTATGTCCCATGTAAGGACACATTTTTCTTTATTTCTGATGTTACAGAAAAAAACGGATACGACGCGATGAAGGAGTCAAAGGATTCAAAGACTCATTTTGATCACTATAATAAAAGGTAAATATTTTGCTAACCTATTTCCCCTTATCAGGATTAATTGAATTCCTTTCCCCATCACATGAATGCTTTTGCAGAATGTTCATATTCCCTGACATCCATTTGTGTTATACATTTCTTCAGATTTATGTAGTATATCCCCTATCCCTCTTTAAATTTTTTCAAAATCACTTCTTAATACTAAACTTGGTTGCTTTTTCTTGGAAAATGATGTTGCACCCACCCTGGGAATTTTTAAAACTTTCCAAACTTTGCAAGTTTTCTTTCTAAACAAACACGTCTTCTACCCGATACAATCCCCCCACCTCTCCTCATAAAGAAATAATAATAATAAAGATAAGAAAAGAAAGCAATGGAAAACGAATTGAAATAACTTAAAAAGGCGCACATGGGGGCGGAGGTTTTATGACTGCACGTTTGTTAAACTCCTGGGAAAGGTTGCGTCTTCAAAGGTCATTTAGCTGAGAACTGAGCATATTCATGTATTCTGTGTTATGGTGGTCCCATTTTGTTGCCATCAATGGACAGTTTCAGATAATATATATGCTTTTGAGAAAGTTCTTTTCTGGTTCAAAGTTCTTCTGGGAATCTTCCATGTGATTGGTGGTGTACCGTGTATCTGGATCAGAATAGCTAGAATTCTATATACTTTTATGAACTTTGCCTCTTTTCTTTTACAATTGGTTTACTGCCAGTATCAACAATAACAATAATATAACCCATTAAATCCCCAATAATTGGGGGTATGGGCGGGGGATGGATGCTGGTTTACTGCCAGTATATGTAAAAATATTTAATTTGAAATCTCTAGTGTCTCCTACTGATCACATTATTTCCTTCATCCTGTAAATAAGTCTCCTCAAGTGTTTTGTTCTGTTAAATTTCTTTTATCCTTTACGGCTTTGGCTTGAAGTATTTATTCTTCTGATAATTTATGATTGTCTAACAGATTCAGTATCTGTCTTGCTTATCCCAATCAACCACTTTTGAAAGCAAAACAACTATTTTGCCTGGACAACTTGCTGCGGAAGACAGGGTATTCAGGTATCCTGTTGTTTACTTGTAAAATGAAGTTCTTCTTTATTGGAATCATCTGGATTATTCTCCTTGAGATATTAACCCCCCCCCCCCCCCCCCTCTTTTAAGGAAACGTAAAATTAAACCACATTCCCCTGTAAGGCATGCTGCTGTAGTTTGCCTACCTAAATTCCAATTCCTGTTTCCTACCCTGTCTCGAACCACCCCAAAAGAAGTTACAAAAGGAAATTAGTAATTCTATAAGTTTGTCTGAGATATTGGATTAACGTTAACCATATTCAAAAAGCAGAGTTACGTGAAAAAGTGGAGCATTTCATTGAATTGCCACCAGAGATCTGCCAGTTAAAGATTATCGGTTTCTCAAAAGATATTGGAAGTTCGCTATCTTTGTTACCTTCTATTATGCACCGGCTGGAAAGCATGCTGGTGGCAGTAGAACTGAGGGATAGACTATCTGCATCATTCCCTGAAGGAGCAGAAGTTACTGTCGAACATGTAAGGCCAAGTTCTCTCATTTTCCTGTTAATGGATCTTGTTATCATATCAACATGATGACAAATCATGTGAATGTGGATCAGGTTCTTGAAGCTTTAACAACAGAGAAGTGCAACGAGCACTTCTCCCTTGAAAGACTGGAGGTTCTTGGTGATGCATTTCTCAAGTTTGCTGTTGGGAGGCATTTGTTTCTTTTACACGAAGCCCTAGATGAAGGACAGTTGACCAGAAAGCGCTCTAACATCGTCAATAATTCTAACTTACTCAATCTGGCCACAAGAAAGAATTTACAGGTAACTGCTATGAATTATGAAGCCTCTCAATAAATTTTTGTTCAAAATTGACAACTTATGAGGAAGATGGATTCTTTGCGTATTTTGTACTCGGTTTGTAAAGATATTTTAGGGAGAAAGTTACGAAAAAACACATTTCAAAAGAATACTGCTTATGTGAAATTGTGTTATCTTTTGAATTTTCTTTTATAATGTCATAAATATTGCTTATACTTCTCAGGTATACATTCGTGATCAAATATTTGAACCTGGTCAATTCTTTGCACTAGGCCGTCCATGTCCTTCAATTTGCACCGAGGACACAGAAAAGGAAATACATTATTCTTCTAAAAATGATGAAAATTCTGAAGTCAAATGCAACAAATGTCATCACTGGTTGTATAAGAAAACATCTGCAGACGTGTTTGAGGCTCTTGTTGGTGCGTTTATTGTGGATTCTGGCTTTAAAGCTGCAGCGGCTTTTCTCAAATGGATGGGCATCCAAATTGATTTTGAGGACTCACAAGTTAGAACCATCTGCTCTGCCAGTACAAGCTTTCTGCCTTTAGCCGATCAGCTTGATACCAATGCCCTCGAAAACTTGTTACGCTATAAATTTGTACATAAAGGATTGCTCATTCAGGCATTTCTCCATCCTTCATACAACAGTAACTTGGGAGGTTGCTATCAGGTAGGCACCAGCCTTTACGCCCCTCTTAAACATGTTTTCTAGCCTTACTTGGGATTTCTGTTTGAGGAACCTTGTGTTTAATGCTCATACTACTTAATTCAGAGACTGGAGTTTCTTGGAGATGCTGTCATGGATTATTTGATTACATCCTATCTATACTCGGTGTATCCAATGTTGAAGCCCGGTCAAATGACAGATCTGAGATCGGCACTTGTGAGCAATAATACATTTGCTGATGTTGCCATTCGTTATTCCTTTCACAAATTCATTATCTCCGACTCTAGCGCCCTCTCCAGATCAATGGATAAATATGCCAGTTTCATTCAAACATCAGCCACTGACAATGGATGCGTTCAAGAGCCAAGTTGTCCAAAGGTAACAGTTTTGATCTTTTCCTTTTCCTTTTCCTTTTCCCTGAAATTTCGGAAATACCTCAAGTTATACTCTTCCAATCCACCACCACCCACCCCACCTCCTAAAAAAAGCCTCCTAAAAGACTCCCACAGACACATTCTGTTACTTATGGGGGAGGTGCATTTTGGAAGTTGACATATGCTAGATATAACTGGTTGCGTTTCTAGTGATGATGACACACAGAAGAAAGGGATACGTTCTGGTCTCTGATATAATTGTTCCTTGGCTCCAGCTGATTCTGAGCAAGAGGTTTTCCATCTTCATTTACTTTTGTTCTGGGACCCTATTTTTAGCATTGCCTATGCATGTGATTGAAACAAACAATTTGACAAGATTTTTTTATATTTTTAAATGAAGCATTTTATGGGGGATATGACGCAACATAATGTTTTTCCTTTCTTCATGATGGGCATAATAATGGGGAGAGTGACACTATCTGTCATTCCACTATAAATAATAATAATAATAGTAAATAAATAAATAAAAAGGCTTCAATTATGCAAATTATTCTTCTCTACTTCCAGCTGACTCTCTTGATTAAGAAGTTTGTCCATCTTTATTTCCTTTTGCTCTAAAACCCTATTTTTCCATTGCCTAAGTATGTGATCTAAAGAGACAAAAGATGATGGCATAAAATTTCTTCCCTGGTTCTGTACTTATTTCTTGTCATTTGTCTTCAAACCTGATCTTGCTCTGAATATTTTGTTTCAGGCTCTTGGAGACTTGGTTGAGTCTTGCATCGGGGCCATTCTTCTAGACTCGGGGCTTGACTTAAACAACGCGTGGAAGATAATGCTCTCCTTGTTATACCCTGTTATGAACTTTACCAAGTTACGGATTAATCCTATTAGGGATATTCAAGAACTTTGCCAGTCTCATAACTTAGATCTTCAATTTTCATCATTGAAGAAAGATGGAGTATTTACTGTCATTGCAAAAGTAAAATTAGAAAGTAAGTCTGCAACTGCTACTGGTACAAACCACAGCAAAAAGGCTGCCAAAAGATTGACTGCATACCGTTTATTTTATGCTTTAAAGGTACAAACAGTATTTAATTATGCTATCATTTGCTGCAACTGCTTTTCTGCGAATGCAGGGTGACTCCGTGGTATATAGCAATGCTTCTCTCTTCACTTCTGATCATTTAGTTTTCTTTCCATTCAATTACTTTTTTGAGGCTGTAACTAGGAGAAAATTATTTCTCATGTTAATGGTTTTGCTGCAGTCTTAACATGTGGTGATTGTGAATGGACAGGAACTAGGTTACAAATCTAAGTCTAAATCGTTAGCAGATGTGCTCAAAGAAAGTAAGAAGATGAAATCCCAATTGATTGGCTATGATGAAACACCTTCCATTGTCTCCCCTGAACTTTCTCAGATGGAGGTGCAAGACGAACTTAAAATTGATTTTGACTTCAAAATACGTCCACTCAACGAAATACCTCCGAGAAACTCCCATACTAACTATGGAGTCGTGCTACAGCCAGATTGTTCTTTTGGAGGATCACATGATCCTAGGGAATTGCAGCCTCTAAATGCCATTAAAAATGTTATCCTGACTTATAATTCACAGGAATCAGGTAAGATTCTGATTGACTTTTATCTACTGATTCACATTCGCCACTTCCTATCAGTTCGCTTACTCTGTATAATGTTTTAGGTGGTTTGAATAGTAAATCGGCTAAGGCACTTTTGTACGAAATCTGCGCTGCTAACTATTGGAAACCACCAACATTTGAATGTTACCAAGAGTCTGGACCAAGCCACTTGAGGGAGTAAGTCATCAGTTTTTTCCTTTCCCTTTTTCTTTAATGATTGCGGGTAAATAAGGGTAAATAAGTCATGATCCTCTTTTCTTTTTCTTGTATTGTTTTCCCTTTTTGGGATGCAACTCACAATTTGTTATTTTTCCCTTGCTGATAAACGACTCATCGTCTTTTATGAAAACATTTCTCTAGTTTTGATTTCGAAATGGTAACCGAAAGCATGCAACGTAGATATTGAGTTGAGCTAAGCATGACAAAATTCCTTGCAGATTCACATTCAGGGTGGTGATACAAATTGAGGGGGCATTGCCTAAGACACTAGAGTGCTCTGGGGAACCTAGGACAAGAAAGAAAGACGCGGCGGAGCACGCTGCTGAAGGGGCACTTTGGTACTTAAAGCATGAAGGGTATTTAGGGGACAAAAAGTTATGAATGGTTTGGTACATTGTGTAATGTGTATGTATGTACATATTATAGATGCCAGCTATCTTGTCTGTATATGTGCATTCAGTGTCTTATGATATATTTGGTATATGTATTCAAACAATAGGTTTCACCCGGGTTGTATTTTTAATTTTTGTTTTAATTCATCTATTTTGATGATGTCGTACATGTTTTTTACCTTGCTTGTTGCTTAGAGATATGACTGTAACTAGAAAACTACGTTAATGAGCTCTAAATGTATGGTTGTTTATTTGTTGTAGACAATTGCATTGCTTGAACCTTTAAAGTCTTGGTGGTTGGTGCTAATTTGAAAACATATATATAGCATCGGCTAATGATTATGGTGTCTAAAATCAAATGAGTGTTTAATATGACTAAGAAACATGAGGCAATTGCATAGAAGATTAGTTTGGAGCATATTTTAGATTTGCAAATCCTCAATAAGAATGAATAATCACGATTACAACAACAAAATAAATTAAAATGAATTTTACCTTTACATCCAAAATTAAAGAATAAGCACTCATTAAATCGACAGGTTTTTGGGCATTGAAATTGTTCCATAATCTGGTTACTCAAAATAATATTCTCTTTTCTTGTTTGCCTTTTCCAAATTCATTGAGATGCACATATTCAAGTCTTGATTTCTCCATAATGTTTGTTTTGATGATATTTTTTGTTTTTTTTATGTGGGAAAGCATGGCTGATTTTGGTTTATATAGTCGGTTAATCTTGAAATATTAAATCTAATTTATGATGCAAGACTTTTAGAATTCCTTATGATGCAAGACATTTAAAATTCCTATATACTTGAATACGAATTCCGTTTTTTTTAAACATTAAATCTACTTCATAATGCAAGCCTTTTAGAATTCCTATATGCATTAATAAGAATCCAAAAATTCATTATACATATTTTTTTATGTAAGCCTTCTAGAATTCATATATACATGTTATTTTCTTAGAATTATTAAATCTGTTTTATGATGGAAGACTTTTAGAGTTATTAAATCTATTTCATTAAAAAAAAACAATTCAACTTCTTCATTTTAAAAAGAATCAATGAACTTTTCATTAAAAAAGAAAACCATTCAACTTATTCATTAAAAAAAATCATTGAACTTCTTCATTTAAATTCAATTCATTTATGTTACATAGCCTTTTAGAATTCCTATATACATGTTATTTAAAAAAAACCATTGAACTTTTTTATTTACAAAAAACCATTCAACTTCTTCATTTAAAAAGAATCAATGAACTTTTCATTAAAAAAGAAAAACATTCAACTTATTCATTAAAAAAACCATTGAACTTCTTTATTTAAAAAAAAAAACCATTCAACTTCTTCATTTTAAAAGAATTAATGAACTTTTCATTAAAAAAGAAAACCATTCAACTTATTCATTAAAAAAACCATTGAACTTCTTCATTTAAATTCAATTCATTTATGTTACATATTTTTTCTATAATCTATAAATATGTAACTTTAGAATGAAGATATTTAGCAAAAAAAAAAAAAAAAACTTTAGAATGAAGATGAAGATTATAGTTAAATTATTCATCTTTATAGTAACTTTAGAATGAAGATGAAAATTATAGCTAACGAAGCACTATTTTTAGAAGAAAATTAATGACAAAGTTGCCACATGGAATCTTATGATTGGAACACATATCATAAATATGCCACATGTCACATTATAAAGTTTCTGCCTCAATTTTGCCTAACTTTATATATTATAGATTTGTATATGAAGTGTTAAAAGGCAGGTATGTCAGTGGTCTTGTTACAATTTTGGAGGTCAATATAGTAAATTACATTGCTGGAGGCTAAAGAAGCCACAGTAAATATTGGAGAACTAGAGCAAGAAAATTGTATTTTTCATTCATGCTGAAAATGAGCAATAGAAGGGCTTTTATACAGTGCTGGAGTATGTACAATCAAGTAAATCTGGGGTACTTTGAATAGCTAGTGTTTTGTCTTGAAATTAAACGTTTTGGGTTTCGTAAAAGATGAATTGTCCATGATAGAAGATGTGAGCTTTAAATGTGAAATTGTGTTCCATTATGAGATGAAATATTGTCGAACTAGACTCTGAATTACAGGAATGTGTGGTTTTTTTTGAAATTTCTCTCGCATTTTTTTAAAAGTTATAAATTATTTGAGAAAATTTGTGAATTTCAAAACTGTGTTTGGTTCTGAAACGGAACTTGTTGCTTGCATGTCTGAAACAAACTAATTGTCAAAGCTTCAACATAGTACTCGAGTTCCATAAAAGCTGGAATTTAAAAAAAATTGTGTTTATCTGGTTTAGGAAAGGTCGCTGGATATTTGACTTTGAACATTTGTTGTTGCACTTTGTTGAAGAGGATCAACTCCTCCATGCTGAAGGAGACTGCAAAGAAAAGAAGAATACTACACCATAGTTCAGGAACGAAACTAGAATTTTTAGATTTGGAGGTGAAAAACTGCAACAGTATGTCGAATACGTATAAAAGCTGCAAAAAATATGTCGGGGCGAATTTGATCAAATATTCTGAACTACATATAAAATTTACTATATCTAGTAGGATTTTTAAAAATCTCAGGACCCGCCCCCCTTGTCTTCGTCCCTGCCATAGTCCCAAGATTTCTAAAATAAATTGTTAAATAAAAAAGAGAAGACTAGTGCAATTAACGCAGTACTTTTAACTCGAAATAATAAATCTTGACTTGACACTATGAAAAGTGATCTTAGTTCTAATCACATTTTCTCTTTTGTCAACAAATACCCCTCATTTGTACTATGCTCCCAACTCAGCTTATAGACAAGTTGAGCTTACCCAATCAATACACACACTTTTTTTTTTTTTTTTTTTTTTACACACTTTTACATACCAATAACTTGTACAAACTCGAGTGACATTATTGTATAAACTAATAATTCAGTTCTTGAATAATGACATGTTATTTAATCATATTTTTTCACACATTAAAAAAGTTGAAACAAGAAATGAACCTAAAAAGTTTTATTACTATGATTATTACCTTATTATCTTACTCACAATTCATAGGTATCGAATATCCAAATGATCAAAGGTGTCCTAGCTCAGTGGGGCAGGTGCCTGTCCACGACTTTGAGATTGTGGGTTCGATACCCTCTGCCTGCGTGCGACAAGGTTTAATCTCCCTTTCTAGGACTATCTCTTCCTCATCTGAGGCAGTTCTCTCTCCCTTATATGGGGCAACCGTCCAATCGGACTTAAAAAAAAAAAGAAAAAAAAAAAGAATATCCATATGTTGTAGTACCATGCTCATACAATGTTTGGTCGGATGAAAAGGTGTAATGAAAATTAAGAGGAGAGAGTAAGATTAATTTATTTTGAGATTTTTTTCCTACAATTAGTAAAATAAGTAATCCCTCCATTCCTATTTAATTGTCGTTTAAGAGATATATATATATATATATATATATATATATATATATATATATATGTATCCAAATTAATTGTCATTTAAGGTTCTTTTATTAGTTGTCAACCATTTATTTCAATTATACCCTTAACATATCTTTTATTGGAAAAATGTAAGAGGGGAAAAAAGGGGTATTATTGGAATTGAGGTGGAAAGATTAATATTTGTTTGAGTTTCTTAATTTTTTCAAAATGTCCTAAACGATCTTTAATGAGGAATGAAGGGAGTAGTTTATATAAAGAGAAAAAATAGGATTAAAGTGAGAAGAAATCGAATAAAAATCTCGTTCACAATGAGAGAGAGAGTAAAATTGATCTCGTCTCATTAGAATTAAATATTGAAACGGTGTCAATCTTGAATGGCACACAGATTTCCCATGGATTGGCATCATCTCCAATAGTAATCCTTCTCATTTGTTCAATAGTAATCAAGTTTCGGACATTTATTACAATTCTAAGTGTGCATCGGACAGATCAGGGACAAAGTCAGAAATTGTATTTTGGGGCGAAAAACTGCAACGGTATGCCGACTTACCTATAAAAACTGCAAAAAAAAAATACTTGAAAGGGCGAACTTGATAAAAAATTCCGAAATACATATAAAAATTATTATATATTATTATATCTAATAGTATTTTTAAAAATCTCGGGACGGGATCATCCTAGGACAAATGAAGAGAATTGTTATTGAAGAGAGTGCTAGCTCATTCCCGTTTATGCCAAATTCTTTTGCCATACATTTTTTTATTATTATTATTATTATTATTATTATTATTATTATTATTATGGGAACAAAAATATCAAATTCAAAACTTATTAGCCTTTCTTAACATGCACATTTCCTTATGAGCAAATATGCTCCTAGAAAAATAAAATTTAAAATAGATACATATACAAAAGTAAAAAGAGTAAATGGCTATTTGTGACACTAAAGTATTTACATATTTCTATTTATGATATTAAATTATTTTTTTAGTTAATTATATCACTCATCTATTTTCAGGTGTCAAATAATATACAACCACCATTTTCTAGGATGTTTTTCGGTCAAAGTTGCCACGTGACTTTCATGTGCAGATTTTTTTAGAGGCAAAATTGGAACTTCACATTAATCTAGTGATTCGTATGTTAAAGATTTGACCCGATTTTTTGTCCGTGGCCCAATTTTTTACTCATAAATGAATAAAATTGGGTCACGGGTTAAGATCAGATCAAATCTTTAACTCATGGATCACTGGGTTATTGCGAAGTTTCAATTTTGCCACTCAATAATTTGTACATGAAAGTCACATTGGCCGGAAAACACTCAAAACAATGGTGGTGTTATATTATTTGACACCCGCAAATAGTTGCGTGATATAATTAGCTAAAAAAATAATTTAGTACCATATATAGAAATACGTAAATAGTTTAATATCACAAATAGCCATTTACTCAAAGTAAAAATGTCCTTCCTTTCTTTTTGCAGACCCAAAAAAAAAAGTCCTCTCCCCAAAAGAGAATAAAAGTGCAAATTATCTGGCTAGTAGAATTATTCGTTTAATTTAATAATTTTTAATTTCTTATTGGTTCACACCAATCTCAAGCTAAGTTGAAAACCTCAATCGCAAGAATGATTATTACATTGCTTTTAGTCACAGAACATGGAATTCACAAATCATGTTCATCAATGCCCCCACACAGCAAATTTTTGCACCACGGCTCCTATGCGGAACACCTTTTATTCTGCACATGTAAGGTGAAATCTCAACCGTTGGATTAAAATTTTGACGGTTGAAATTGATTTAAAAAATGAACACATGTTCAAAACAGGTGTTCTCAAGTGAACAGATGTTCTCAACTTAAGAACACCTATTCTCAAAGCAAAAAAACTGTTATGCATGTGCGAAAAAAAAGGTATTCCGCATAGGAGCCGGACTGAAATTTTTGACAACAACATGAAGATTTCAAATCCTTATTTTTAAGGTTAATTCACACTCAATTTTGTCGGTTCGATCAGAAACCGGTTCAATATCCACATCAAGTTTGGTATATACCCAAACAGTAGTTTGGTTGAAACCGACATTTATTCCAGTTTTTTTTAGTACATTGTCTACTAAATCAATAAAAGTATCACAAGTAACGATCAATGTGATTAACTTAAGTCTATAAATTAGTTTTAGTCTAATTATATTACTACCTCTGTTAAATAATTGATATATTTCACATTTTTACATCAACTAAGAAATTGATTAGAAGACAATAATTACGGGAAAAAAACGTCGTAATTAACCATAATTAAAGTATAGTTTGATGTGCATGGGTAGGTGTGAAATGGTTAGAAACACTAAAATATTAAGTAAAGTTGACTAGAGATAAAGTTTAAAGAAATATGACAAATGTTTATCAAATTTTAAAATGTATCAAAGAATTTGGAACATACAAAAAAGTAAAATATATCAATTATTTAGAAATGAACTTAACTATATTGAACAATTTTATTGATGTATTAGATCATGTACTAGATGGTGTACTTGAATACTTGAAGTCCTCTTAAGTGGTTAAAGTTGACTATATGTCGAGAGAGTTACTATATGTTCTTTAGGCTAATATTATAAGTTCATGTTGTTAGGAAATATTGACTTCAACTGTTTGGAGTCTTCGCAACAATTGTTAATAAATTATTTAACAATTGTAAGATACAAACTCAACAATTGTTAGTGAACTATAAAATAATTGTTAATACAATATCTAATAGCTTTAACCTACTGACTTAACAACGGTTAGAGAAAGGTTTAACAGCGATTACAAAAAGAAATAACAACTATTAGTGACAGATTTAAACAGATGTTAGAACGAAGAAGATATATATACCAGTTAGAATAACACTCAATACCTGTTAGTTACAAACTTAACAACTGTTAGTTTCAAACTTAACATGTGTTACAAAAAGATTACAACAACTGTAAATGACAAAGGAAATCTGTGTAAACATAAAAATAAACCGAGGCTTGTGTTCGACACAATTTTCTTAAGCCTCTTCCCGGATTAGTGCTGGAGTTTCGAGAAACGTCTGTCTCCCAAGATACAACGACAACGTATAACTGGTTTGCACTAAACAGTTACACCGACGAATTAGAACTTGGACTGTTGATGAACACCAGAAGTTTTACAGAAAACAGAGAATTTCAAAAAGCTTTTGAGTATGAGAAGTATTTTCGAGGTGTGTTCATTGATGTCAGGTCCGCTAGTTTTGGTCCAGCATTCATGTACGCAGGTCGCGACCGCACACAAGTTTAAGCTATTTTGGTTTCGACGAAATTCGCACCTCCTGCACAAGCGCGTACGAGGTTCTAGAATAGGGCATAATCTTAGCAAGATATTTTAAATTCAAGTAAGCCACTTTTACATATAAAGTGATTCCCATAGGTATTAATACTAATAATATGTGTATTGTATCTTGTAGACTCCATAAGTATCTTAGTGGTACGCATCACCGTCAGCACTTCTGGGATAGGTATTTATTATATATTATATTTTTTATTATTAATTATTTGTTTGCATTATATGCTCAGGAATTGAGTTTGTAACTTTCAACTCTCAAATAGAAACTTCCATTTTACTATGAAATTATCATTTTTTTATATCAACATACCAATTCTAGTAAGTTACGAATTTAATTTCATTCAATCCTCTAGTACGAAGATTAGATTGTAATATTTATTATATTTATTTATGCTATATATGTGAACTTAATTTCACGACATTTTAAATTTGTTTTAATTGCTGCATGAATCGAGAATCAATGATACATTCACAAAACTATAATATTGACTTTACAAGACAAAAAAAAATATTGTTGCAAACTAAATACTTGATCAACATAGGTACACAAATAGACCAATTTTTGTTTTGAGAGAAAACCTAAAATTAAAACCAAAGCCTTAAAAACAATTATAACCAAAATCTAATACTACATCCATTATATAATATAAGTCGTTTAGAACATGTAGTGAAAATTAAGGAAATAAAAATAAAATATTTTTTTTTATTTAAAATATCAATATCCCTTTTAAATAGAATTAGTGATATGCAAGTTCTATTTAAAAGAATAATATCATATTTTAACTAATAATTTTTTATTTTTTTATTTCTTTAATTTTTATTACATGTATTAACGACTTATATTTCGTTTATATTATGGAATAGAGGAATATTTAACATCATTAAGTAGAGGAGTGATTTACCCCCTCCCCCAAAAAAGGTAAAAAAGAAAGAAGCAAGAGTTATGGATCCTACTTCAACTACTCATCCAACAACATTTTTCTAGTCATCCGTAGCAAATAATTAACTTGCAAAAAACGAGCAAATAATTTTATATTTTTCATTTTGAAGGGGACAGTATGGGAAAATTACACCAACCAAAAAATCTAGCCAACCAACCATAAGGGGAAGTAGTGGCTTACCACCAATCCCCACCAACCCCACCCACCAACTATTTTACTTTTTTCTCCATGAACTCTTTATGTTTTTACTTCAATTTTGTCATAATAGTATACAGTATTTAACTTTTACTTGCTTCAATTAGGAATGAGTCCAATCCTAAGGTTTCCCACTTTCCTGAATGATTTAATTCGCGAGATATGTCTCAATAAGAAATTATCATAAATTGTCTAGTATAATACTATCACACGAGAAATCAAAGCCTATATCTTTGTAGAAGCAAAACTGCTAGAATATCACTTGTAGACAAGTCTCTACTGAACTATGCTGAGACGATTTTTACTTGCTTTAACTACTTAATTTTTTTTTGCCAATGGGCATTGGTTTAGTGGTCAAGGGTGAGGCCTCATGACGTAAAAGTCATGAGTTTGAATCCCCTCCCTACTTCTTAAATCCCAATATTTCTTGTAATAGATAGGTCCCCTTATCCAATAAAAAAAAATTAAAAAAAAACTACTTAATTTTTGTACTTAGCAAAAAAAGAAAAAAAAACTACTTAATTTTGTGGTCAATTTATCTATTTCATTATTTTGCAATCACCAATGAAAATGACTAATAAACCAGCGGGTAAGCCCACCTAACATGGACCTTGGGCGAAGATTGCGTTCCAAATACAGATATTTTTAATATTGCTGATCGTGCACGTTGTAGAAGAGAGATTTAATAATTTATTATTACTCTTTTTTTTTTATACTCCCTCCCTTCCTAAATATAAGACTCTTTAGACAATTTGAGAAAAAGGAAGTTGTCATTTCCACCTAAATTTCCAATATTACCCCACCCTCCCCCTCTCTCACTTCTACGTCATAAAGAAAAGAAAGGAAAATATTGAGGGTATAATTAGAATATATTGTTGACAACTAATAAAAGAACCTTAAATGACAATTAATTTGGATACCTAGATATCTCCTAAACGACAATTAATAGGGAATGAAGAGAGTATCAGTTTATTATTTATTTTTTAAATTCCCTTTGGGAGTGATTTCATTTTATGCAGGGACGAAGACGGGGGCCGCTCTCGAGAGTTTTAAAAATATTACTAATTATAAAAAATTTATATGTAGTTTGGAAAATTTTATCAGTTTCGCTCCCCCTAAGATTTTTTTTGTCGTTTTTATATGTAGTTCGACATACTGTTGTAGTTTTGCCCCTCAACATTAAATTCCTGGCTTCGTCCCCGATTTTATGTGAATGGTTAATGAGTAGATTAATGTTGGGTCCGAATTATTATTATTGATATTCACGCTCAAATTTCTATCCTTGTGGCAAGGGAATGTGTTAGGAATCCAACATTTACTTACTTGTAAGAAGTTTATTTCTTATAAAAATTGGAGAATCCTCCCATTCTTGAGGAATTTTTGGGGTGGTAAAGTTACACTTAAGTAAAAAAATTAACAATGTTGCATGGGTATTTGATAGGACAATTAGCCAAATTTAGCCCCATCTAATTTATGATATGTCATTTATGTTATTTTTCTCTTTTAACTCACATGTGTGACAAGTTATACCACATTATCTTTTTTAGATAAAAAAATTCAAATCACAACGGAATGACGATATTGACAGCCTATAAAATTATTTAGGATGAAATAAGTTTAAAAAACAAAAAAAAAACGATGATTGTAGTAGATAGTAAATTAGTTGGGGAGCAAATTGGCTAATTTTTCATATTTAACACATCTACTATTTTAGGATCATTTGGTATGTGATTTGTCTCCTTTTAATTTTTTTTTCATCATTGGAATGAGAAACTTAATTTGGATGCATTATAATGTTTTCTCAATTGCAAATTATATAGTATGAAAGAGGAGAAAGTTGAAAATAACATAGTTTTTATACAGAGTTAGACAATGCCACCCTCATTGAATGAGAAAAAAAATATATTCAGTGAGACTTGCATTTGCATATAAGTCCGATAATATTGTGAATGAGGTGTGAGATCGAAATTAATGGACCGATCTATCCCATTCTTTCTAAAAAAAACGTATCAAAATTGAAATTCATGGGTTATTGCTAGTAATCGAATTGTTATCTCTTAATTCTTATATTTTATTTTATCTTCTTTTGTAATTTCAGTCTATGCAAATAATGCAAATAACCATATTGGCTGGAATATGGTTATCAATATCTAAACGAATATAATCTTTATCCTTAGATTACTTGATATTAGAGGGATTTTAAGCCCAAACTTAATTATCTAAGTCACTTGATATTATAGTACTCCCTCCATTCCTTAATGTATGATGTTTAGAACATTTTGAAAAAAAATTAAGGAATTCAAACAAACAATAATTTTTTCACCACAATTCAAATAATACCCCTTCCTCCCTCTTTTTCACTTTTACAATAAAAGATATGTTAAGGGTAAAATTTGAATAAATGGTCTTTTTTAAAAAAAAATATTTATTTATTTATTGGGGGAGGGGGGGACCTATCTATTACAAGAAAATAAGGGGATTCAAATGCCAATGAGACATTGGTCTAGTGGCCAAGACTGAGGCCTTATGACGTAGATGTCATGAGTTTTGACACCTAATAAAATACATGTAAATGACAATTAATTTGGATACTTATATATCTCCTAAACGACAATTAAATGGGAATGGATGGAGTACATCAGTAAGACCAATAACAAAGTTGAATAACCTTTTTTCCCCCTCTTTTGGGTTAAAATGTCAAAAATGACCCTATATAATTTTACTATCAATTTAATTCTGCATCTTTTCTCCCTCCAGCATTCAATTAAAGGGATAGAATTAGAAAAATCATAACTAATAGGTTTTTTATTTAGAAAGTGGACATTTAATTTGGGACATATTAAAAAGGAAATATGGACATGTACTTTGGGACGGGGTAACACTTTTTTTAATAGGCGTTGCAGGATTTTAGACATGTATTACATTTAATACTATCTCCGTTACTAAATAATTGATACATTTCTTTTTCTTTCTTTTTTGCGAGGGGGGTTAGGGTGGGGGTGGGTGAGTTAGTAGTCTGGGCGCTGTGGCCCGGTGTCGAACTCAGGACCTCTCGGTCGTAAGCGAAGGGGAGCCCCACTGGGCTACAACCTTCTTGACAATTGATACATTTCACTTTTTACACAGACCAAAAAAATGATTGGAAGATAATAATTACGAAGAAAAAAGAAATCTAAATTACCCATAATTAAAGTATGGTTTGATGTGCACGAGTAAATGTGAAATTGTTAGAAACACTAAAGGTGAAGTTGGAAGAAATATGACAAATGTTCATCAATTTTTTTAAATGTATCAAATAATTTGCAACATATAAACAAAAGTGAAATGTATCAATTATTTAGTAACCCGGAGGTAATAGTATGTGTTTTTCTGATAAACACATATCTTAAGACATATAACACATATTTTACGCAACATATTTTTTAAAATTACAATATGCGTTCATTTAAAAAAAATCTAAACCGTTAACTTTTGATCTGAAAATAAATTTTTTTTTTTTTTAATATTCAGCACCATAGTTAGAGCAACGCAAATAAAACATTTGTGCATAATAAAGAAATAGATAAAGATAAAAAAGAGTTTGAATTTACTGCTCCCAGATGAGATCTACCAATACTCCAACTCTTTCAGCTCTATAAATAAGGAGGTTCATCCCATCCCCAAACTCGCGTCCGCTCATTAGCTCTCTACTCTACTAAGGAAGAAGAAGCGTTCTCTCTCTGTCCCGGTTCTTCCTCGTCCTATAGGTACGCTTTCTCCATGAGCTCCTTGTGCATCACTTTAGATCACACATTTCTTGCTCTATAATTTGGTTTCAATTTTATTAGATCTAAAAACTTGTAAAGAAATCTTTTCTTTTTCTTCATCCTAATTATATGATTTCCACAACTCAGGAAAAGACAGTAGCTGTAGAAATCAAGAACTAAACATCAAAATATCCCAAGGAATTAAGTATTTAGTAGAAATTCATTAAGGGTTCTTTCCAAATGTGGATTGTGTGTTTTTTTAGATGAACTGATCCAAGAAATGGTCATCAAATTAGTATAAGTAGAATTTGGTCGTCCAATTCTGGGTTTTATTACATTATTAGGTACAAATTCATTGGATTTATCATCCTCTTAGTCGAATTTTCAGTTCTTGTGTTCTTAGATCACTCATTCTTTCTGTAATTTTATCTGAATGTGTTTCAGTTTGGATCTACTAAATTTAATATTTCATATGATTGTTGGCATATTTAATATGGGTCTTGCTTGAATTAATTGAGATCCCTGTTTATCACTTGTTTCAGTTTCATTTCATCATCATAGTATCGTTATTAAATTGTTATTCCAAGAACAATGGTTCATTTTTACTTAAAATCTCTACACTTGGATCAAGTGATCTGACTGTGATGTGACGACTGAGATGTGTCCACACAATATCCTTACTTCCACATATCGTGATCTTGGAAGATACATCCTACATTGATTATTAGTACCCTTTATTGATTTTGATCCGGATGATCCCCTTTCATTCTGTATCATATCATTCTCCTTATGTATGTGTAGCTTAAACTGTGTACAAGCTTCATGGTTGTATGAATACGAATACAAAATTTTTGTATTAGGAAGGACCAATCTTTTTGTGATTGAGTAACGTTTCCTTTTTTATCTTATTATTTTTCAGAACAATGGCCTCCCACATTGTCGGATACCCTCGTATGGGCCCAAAGAGAGAACTTAAATTTGCATTGGAATCTTTCTGGGATGGAAAGAGCAGTGCTGAGGATTTGCAGAAGGTTGCAGCTGACCTCAGGTCATCTATCTGGAAGCAGATGTCTGCTGCTGGCATCAAGTACATTCCAAGCAACACCTTCTCTTGCTATGATCAAGTACTTGACACCGCTACAATGCTCGGAGCTGTACCCCCAAGATACAACTTTGCCGGTGGTGAGATTGGATTCGATACTTATTTCTCCATGGCTAGAGGAAATGCCTCTGTACCTGCTATGGAAATGACCAAGTGGTTTGACACCAACTAGTAAGTGACAAGCTGATCCTCTCTGGATCTGTTTGTTTCTCTATGGAAATGGTTTTTCTCTTCGAGGACTCTAATCAAATTAATCTCTTCTAATGCAGCCACTACATCGTTCCTGAATTGGGACCTGAAGTCAGCTTTTCTTATGCTTCCCACAAAGCAGTGAATGAATACAAGGAGGCTAAGGCGGTGAGTAGATTATAGTATTTCTTCGATTAAATCACTTTGAATCTATTATTAGTATAAATCCGATGTACATGCCATAATTTCTGTCATCAGTGATGTGATTGTACACTGTCTCTTACTCCTTTTCCATAAAATAGTAAACAAAAGGAATCATTTGGAAAATTATTAGGAGATCCCTTAATGTTATCTGAAGTTAGCTTGCATATGATATAACCTAAGAGCTGCAAATGTTCCATTTTTACTGGCTATATTTAGCTGATCAGAGTAAATGAATATTCTATGGTGATGTGTGTATTCATCACTAATGGTTTTATAAATCAAGTAATTCAAAACTTTTGGTTTGCTGATTTACTTTATTGTCCAAGTAAATTGTTAATATGCTGAGTTGTTAAATTTGTTTATTACAAGGAATTGTTGGGGGAATAGAAAATAACCTGATTACTCCTCTGTTTCTTTGTCTTGCAGCTTGGTGTAGACACCGTCCCAGTCCTTGTTGGACCCGTCACTTTCTTGTTGCTATCCAAGCCTGCTAAGGGTGTTGAGAAATCTTTCCCCCTTCTCTCCCTTCTCGACAAAATCCTTCCAGTTTACAAGTAAGTAAATCCGGGTTGCTCCTTGGCTGTTTTGAATCTATTTGTTGTTGTTGTCAGCTTGGCATAACTAGTAAAATACATTTTGCAGGGAAGTGATTGCTGAGCTGAAGGCCGCTGGTGCCTCATGGATTCAGTTTCGATGAGCCCACCCTGGTATTGGATCTTGCATCTCACCAGTTGGAAGCATTCACCAAGGCCTACTCCGAGTTGGAGTCATCCCTCTCTGGCCTTAATGTTCTGGTGGAGACTTACTTTCGCTGATCTACCTGCTGATACGTACAAGATCCTCACTTCTTTGAAGGGGGTTGCCGGCTTTGGATTCGATCTTGTTCGTGGAACCAAAACTCTTGATCTGATCAAGGGTGGTTTCCCTTCTGGAAAGTATTTGTTTGCTGGAGTGGTTGATGGAAGGAACATCTGGGCCAATGATCTCGCTTCATCTCTCAGCACCTTGGAATCTCTTGAGGGCATTGTCGGAAAAGGTAGCACAGGCTAAAATTTATTTTTTGATATGATTGTGACTTTGATTCTGAAGATGCTGACCCTTTTCTGAATTCTCTAATGCAGACAAGCTTGTTGTTTCCACCTCTTGCTCACTTCTTCACACTGCCGTCGATTTGGTTAATGAGCCTAAATTGGACCAAGAAATCAAGTCTTGGCTTGCATTTGCTGCCCAGAAGGTCGTTGAAGTTAATGCTTTGGCCAAGGCCTTGGCTGGTCAAAAGGATGAGGTATTTTGTTACTCCCATACATCAGCATTGTATTTGTGATCAGTGGTTGTCTATATTGCTCTTTACTGACTTCTCTTTTCTTTGTTCATTTCAGGCATTCTTCTCCGAAAATGCTGCTGCTCAGGCTTCCAGGAAGTCCTCTCCAAGGGTCACTAATGAAGCTGTTCAAAAAGGCTGTAAGTGGATACCTGGTCTTTTCCCTGAGAAAGTAATCTAGAGTCTTCCTGAACCTTACAATTATGCTCTCTTTTATTTATCCCAGGCTGCTGCTTTGAGAGGTTCTGACCACCGCCGTGCCACACCTGTTAACTCTAGACTTGATGCTCAGCAGAAGAAGCTGAACCTTCCAGTTCTTCCCACCACTACCATTGGATCCTTCCCCCAGACTGTGGAGCTTAGAAGGGTTCGCCGTGAATACAAGGCTAAGAAGTGAGCAGATAGTCTGTTATTTTTCTAGATACGTTGATCTTTCCTTTGTTTTCCTATTCTGACTTCGCATCTTCTTCTAGGATTTCTGAGGATGATTATGTCAAGGCCATCAAGGAAGAAATCAACAAGGTTGTCAAGCTCCAAGAGGAGCTTGACATTGATGTTCTGGTCCATGGTGAGCCAGAGGTAAGCAAATAAATACTGTGACTGGTATACTAATCGTAAATTAATTGCTTTTTCTGAATAAATTTGGTAACCGGGCTGACTTCTGAGTATTCAATTGTGTAGAGAAACGATATGGTTGAGTACTTCGGAGAGCAGCTCTCAGGTTTCGCCTTCACTGCCAATGGATGGGTCCAATCCTATGGATCCCGATGTGTGAAGCCACCAATCATCTACGGTGATGTCAGCCGCCCCAACCCCATGACTGTCTTCTGGTCCCAAACCGCTCAAAGCATGACCAAGCGCCCAATGAAGGGAATGCTCACTGGCCCTGTTACAATCCTCAACTGGTCTTTCGTCAGAAATGATCAGCCAAGGTAATGTCTTGACAATCTACTACTGGCACTTGGCAGCTTACAAATTGGATTGATCTTCCTTTCCTTGTAAATAGAATCGTGCTAATGTCATAATTCCACTGTTCCAGATTCGAGACTTGCTATCAGATTGCTTTGTCCATCAAGGACGAGGTTGAAGATCTTGAGAAGGCAGGCATCAATGTTATTCAAATCGATGAAGCCGCTTTGAGAGAGGGGTTGCCACTCAGGAAGGCCGAGCACGCTTTCTACTTGGACTGGGCTGTTCACTCTTTCAGAATTACCAACGTTGGTGTTCAGGACACCACCCAGGTGTGTACTTTCTCTGGGCCCTTTCTATCTCCAATTTAACATCTTCTTGGAAGTTTTTCTTATACTGACTTTTCACTAACGGCGTTTATAATTAAAAACAACAGATCCACACTCACATGTGCTACTCCAACTTTAACGACATCATCCAATCCATCATCAACATGGATGCTGATGTGATCACAATTGAGAACTCCCGATCTGATGAGAAACTCCTTTCAGTTTTCCGTGAGGGAGTCAAGTATGGAGCTGGAATTGGCCCTGGCGTCTACGACATCCACTCTCCAAGAATACCCTCAACTGATGAGATCGCCGACAGAATCAACAAGATGCTTGCTGTCTTGGACACCAACATCTTGTGGGTGAACCCCTGACTGTGGACTCAAGACCCGCAAATACGGTGAAGTCAAGCCTGCTCTTGAGAACATGGTTTCAGCTGCCAAGCAAATCCGCACACAGTTGGCCAGTGCCAAGTGAAGAAGTTACTGCTTCGAACACGTTTAAATTCATTGTTTTTTTTTTTTACAAACTTGTTGGGAATACCCTCTTTGGTTCAATAACTCTGTGTTCTTGTTATGATGAAATATTATTAGTTCGGTAGGTTTAGTTTTGTCCACTGGCCAGTAATTTAAATTTTCTTTCTAGTTTTCATATTTTTACTTTTGGTCTGTATTCTGATGGATTTTCTCTCCTTCAATTCATTTGAAATGTTTTTTTGCCCCCTTGATATTTATTTTATATATGCCAAAGAAATGGAAATTGAAGAAGTTGGTGTGCTATACTTGTGGAAATGATTACTTAGTTGAAATGGAAGAAATTGTAAAGAAGCAAACTATATAACTGGGAGAGTTGAGAAATGAGGAGCAGTCTTGGGTGTCAGTGTTACATGTGAAATGGCTTAAAATCAAGCCAAACTTAATTGAGTTATAGTCTAATAATGTGGATTCTCTTATCTTCTTTTCTGAAATTGTTTATGTGGATTCTTGACAATAACTCGTAGGTCGGTTTAAATTATTAAGGAGAGGAAGTGAGAATTACTATTGGTCATCTTGAGAATATTAGGAAATTAATCCCCTCCCAATTCTAGCCAACAAGCAAATATCAATCAAACAAGCGATAAAGAGACACAACGATTTGCGTGGTTCGGTCAACTGACCTATATCCACGGGTAAGGCGGGCGAATACTCTCATTATAATGGAGAAACAAGAATACAATGGAGATTCCTCCAATCCATTAGCTCTCCTCGCCTTACTACACCAAACCATACAAGAGGCACATATGTAGTAAACCTTTTGCTAAATGGATTAGAAGTTCACATAATTAGTAATTCACCTAATTACTAATTCTAAACCTGATTAGTATCCAATTAGGAATCCACCTAATTAGTAATTTACTTAACTACTACTCCTTCCGTCCCAAATTATCTGTCCACTTTGTATTTTACACGGGAATTAAGGTTTCATCAAATTCTATAGTGGAATATGGTACAATGTCAAATATGACCCTATTTAATATTACTCCAATTTAATTCTACCTTCTCTTATCTCTATAGCCTTCTCTCTCCAACATTTAATGTAAGGGTTAGAATTGGAAAAATTGTAATTAATGAGCCCTTTATTTAGAAAGTGGACAAATAATTTGGGACAGATTAAAAAGGAAATGTGGACAGTTATTTTGGGACGGAGGGAGTAATTCTTATCCTAATTCATGTCTAATTAGTAATCCAGTGAATATGGGCCAAAAACCCAGCAATCTCCACCTTTGGCACGTATTCACCCAATCTCCAACTAGTACGCTCTGCATCCCAAATGCTCCACGTCTTATATGCCCCATGCTCTGCACTTGAATCTTCGAATCAACACGATGAATTAAGGGAAAATTGACTAAGATGAGTTTAGTCAACTTTGATCAACGGTCAAACACGGCAACACCAATAACGGAACAAACTGCTCAACGTTCAAAATCCACCAAACCCACTCTGGTTTAGGACACTCGATGCACCTCCGGGTCCATGCACCCGAAACATACCAGATCAATCATCCACCCTTCCAATTCAACCGTCTAGATTTAATCCTCCTTATTTGCTTGACTTGTACACCAACCACACTAGATTTTTATCTCTTTCAGCAACACCTCTATCGGCACGTGCGCTCCACCCCCAATGGATCTTACTTCCATCTCTGATGGGTCTCTACATCTTTGACGTATCTCTTCCATCTTTGGAGGACATACATAAAAATCTTTCCACTTGTGTTAAAGGTTTATGGTGACGATGACTAGAATTGCACAGAACTCTGAGTTGATAATTGGTCGATCTTTAACTGGAGAGTAACGCCAAATTCTAGTGTAGCAGCACTGCGTTCCCACCTTGGCTTAACCAATCGAAAGACTCTGTTTTCGATTATATCCAACACTCTCCTCCAATCTTTGGAGAAATCGATTCACCAAAACAACTTCTCTTATGTTCTGAACCTCGCTCTGATACCAGTTGTTGAGAAATAAATCCCCTTTCAATTCTAGCACACAAGCAAATATGAATAAGCAAAGCAATAAAGAGGGACAAAGATTTACGTGGTTCGGTCAACTGACCTACATCCACGGGGTAAGGCGGGCACATACTCTCATTATAATGGAGAAACAAGAATACAATGGAGATTTCTCCAATCCATTAGCTCTTCTCGCCTTACTACTCCAAATCATATAAGAGGCACATATATATAGGAGTAGTAAACCTTTTGCTAAATAGATTAGGAGTTCACATAATTAGTAATTTACCTAATTACTAATTCTTAAGCTAATTAGTATCCAATTAGGAATCCACCTAATTAGTCATTTACCTAATTACTAATTTTTATCCTAATTTTTTTCTAATTAGTAATCCAGTGAATATGGGCCAAAACCCAACTATCTAATTAGGAACTCCTCAGCAGAATGGTGTTGCAGAACGTATGAACAGAACCTTGAATGAGCGTGATAGGTGCATGAGGTTGAAGTGTGGACTGCCAAAGATGTTTTGGGCAGAAGCAGTTAACACTGCTGCATTCCTTATTAATAGATGACCATCAACCCCCTTGGAGAATGCCATACCAGAAGAAGCATGGACTGGTAAAGAGGTAAACCTAGAATTTCTTCGTGTTTTTGGTTGTGTTTCTTATGTTCATGTTGATGCTGCTGATAGAAGCAAGTTGGATGCTAAATCTATCAAGTGTACGTTTATTGGATATGGTGGTGACGAATTTGGTTATAGATTTTGGGATGAGCAAAATCGGAAAGTAATTCGTAGTCGAGATGTCATATTCAATGCAGGTATTGTACAAAGATAGGTTGGGTGCATCAGAGGCTCAGGTTGAGAGACCCGAAGTTGTTGAGCTAGATATTTCGAACTCAGGTGGGAGCAAGATTGTTCAAAATGATCAAGTGGTTGTTGAGGCAGAACCACAAACACCACCTCCAAAAACACAGCGGCGGAAATCCACCCGGAATTGTGGACCACCAGACAGGTTTTCACCTTTAAGGTATAATAACTATCTTTTGTTGACTGATAGTGGTAAACCTGAGTGTTATGCAGAGGCTAAACGAAGCGATCAAGGAGGCAAGTGAAAGCTTGCAATGGACGATGAGATGAATTCACTATTGTCCAATGATACTTGGGAACTAGTTAAGCTCCCAAAGGGAAAGAAGGCACTGCATTGTAAATGGGTCATCAGAATTAAAGTAGATATGGATGCAAGCGAGCGTTACAAAGCAAGACTGGTTGTGAAGGGATTTCAGCAGAAATACGGTATTGATTATACTGATGTTTTTACGCCTGTTGTAAAACTAACAACTATTCGGTTGGTTTTGAGTATAGTTGTTGCAGAGAACTTGGTGTTAGAACAGATGGATGTGAAAACAGCCTTTCTTCATGGTGATTTAGAGGAAGAAATATACATGGTGCAACCAGAAGGATACATTGGGGAGGGTAACAGTGAGCTCGTTTGTAAACTGAAGAAGAGCTTGTACGGCTTGAAACAGGCTCCGAGACAGTGGTATAAGAAGTTTGATGGATTCATGCTTGAGATTGGCTTCATCAGATGCGAAACTGACCGTTGTTGCTACTTCAAGAGGTTTGGAGATGGATATATCATTTTGTTGTTATATGTTGATGACATGTTAATAGTAGGTTCTAGTGCTCGAGAAGTGAGTAAGTTGAAGAGACAGTTGTCTGAACGATTTGCTATGAAGGACCTTGGAGAGGCTAAGCAGATACTGGGTATGCAGATTATTCGAGATAAGCCTGCAGAAAAGTTATATCTGTCACAAGATGATTATATAAACAAGGTTCTGAAAAGGTTCAGTATGCAGGATGCGAAACCAGTAAGTGTTCCATTGGGCAGCCACTTCAAACTATCTAAGAAGGAATCACCAAAGAGTGTTGAGGAACGTGCTCATATGCAGAAAATCCCATATGCTTCAGCAATTGGTAGCATAATGTATGCTATGGTGTGTACAAGACCAGATATTGCACATGCGGTGGGAGTAGTTAGCAGGTTTATGAGGAATCCGGATAAACAACATTGGGAAGCGGTGAAGTGGATTCTTAGATACTTAAGAGGTACCACAGAGAGAGCCTTATGTTTCGAAGGCAGAAATGTAGAATTGGGAGGGGATTCATTTCCTAACAACTGGTATCAGAGCGAGGTTTAGAACAGAAGAGAAGTTGTTTTGGTTCATCGATTTCTCTAGAGATTGGAGGAGAGTGTTGGATATAATCGAAAGCGGACTCTTTCGATTGGTTAAGCCAAGGTGGGAACGCAGCGATGCTACACCAGAATTTGGCGTTACTCTCCAGTTAAAGATCGAACAATTGTCAACTCAGAGTTCTATGCAATTCTAGCCATCGTCACCAGAAACCTTTAACACAAGTGGAAAGATTTTTATGTATGTCCTCCAAAGATGGAAGAGATCCGTTAGAGATGGTAGTAGAGACCCATTAGAGATGGAAGTAAGATCCATTGGGGGTGGAGCGCACGTGCCGACAGAGGTTTGGCAGAGAAGATGTGTTGCTGAAAAAGATAAAAAAAACTAGTGTGGTTGGTGTACAAGTCAAGCAAAAAAAAGAAGGATTAAATCTAGACGGTTGAATTGGAAGGGTGGATGATTGATCCGGTATGTTTCGGGTGCATGGACCCAGAGGTGCATCGAGTGTCCTAAACCAGAGTGGGTTTGGTGGACTTTGAACGTTGAGCTGTTTGTTCCGTTATTGATGTTGCCGTGTCTGACTGTTGATCAAAGTTGACTAAACTCATCTTAGTCAAATTCCCCTTAATTCAACGTGCTGATTTGAAGATTCAAGTGCAGAGCATGGGGCATATGAGACGTGGAGCATTTGGGACGCGGAGCGTACTAGTTGGAGATTGGGTGAATACGTGCCAGGGTGGAGATTGTTGGGTTTTGGCCAATATTCACTGGATTACTAATTAGATAAAAATTAGGATAAAAATTAGTAATTAGGTAAATTACTAATTAGGTGGATTCCTAATTGGATACTAATTAGGTTAAGAATTAGTAATTAGGTGAATTACTAATTATGTGAACTCCTAATCTATCTAGCAAAAGGTTTACTACTCCTATATATATGTGTCTCTTATATGATTTGGAGTAGTAAGGCGAGGAGAGCTAATGGATTAGAGAAATCTCCATTGTATTCTTGTTTCTCCATTATAATGAGAGTATGTGCCCGCCTTACCCCGTGGATGTAGGTCAGTTGACCGAACCACGTAAATCTTTGTCCCTCTTTATTGCTTTGCTGATTCATATTTGCTTGTGGGCTAGAATTGTGAGAGGATTAATTTCCTAACAGAGAAGGGATTAAAAAAAATAGGGGTCACTCAATCCTAAAACCGCCCTTGTAGAACTGGTCTCACAACCCCTCTGATCAAGGATGTAATACCCTTTGTAAATGTGATTCTATAACTTTGCTCGCACGGTACCAATTCACTAGAAGATAAAGTGTTGATTAAAGTGGTATCTTCATATATAAACAAGATTCGAACCCCATACGTCACTTAAAACGATAAAACTGCCGATGAAATTTGGTTTCGGTGCAAATGCTTTATAAAATGCGGTTTGCGGTGCAGTTTAACTTAAAATTTTCTAGACTGCGACTGCACCGAAAAATAATTTGTGGATACTAAAATCGTATTTAGGTGCACTATAATTGACCAAACACCGCACCATACACAAAAATTAAATTTGGTGTGGTGCAGTTTTTTATTAAAATCGATTAATGCACACCCCTAATGGTGGTAGCCGGGAAGCACCATATTCGAGCTTGAGGTTGAAGAACTTGACATATTTCATTTAATTGTAGGAATTGATAATTTGAAATTGGAAGGGAGAATGTTAGTATTAATAGCTTCTCTCACCTTAATACTCATCAATTTTCTCTCCCCTACCTACTCTGTTGGAGGGAAAAATTTCGGTCATTAAAAAGTTTCCCTATTGAAAAGTGGATGAAAATACCTCTTGAAAATGCTATTTCGTCACCAGATAATGCTTAAAATGGACGATTGTGCTAGTTTAGATATTTTTGGATACTTCGAGTGTCAAAAAGTTACAAATAATAATTTGAGTGTTAAAATAAATAATCGAGAATAGTTTGGATATACCTAATACTCGTTGCCCTAAAATCTTAATTATTACAATACCATTTAAATCTTAACATAGACGGGACTAAAGAAATAGGGGTATTGATTAGACTGACATTGAATTTGCAGAAAGCACAAAATATGGAAGTGTTTTTTTGGACCCAACATTTTTAGCAAGGACGGATTTTCCAAATCCGTCCTCGGATGACGTGGCAAATAATTGATTCAGCATGACACGTCAGCAAAGGACAGATTTGGGAAATCCGTCCCGGATTGAGGACGAATTTCCCACTTTCGTCCTCACCTGGCAGTGACATTTTTAAAAAATTTCCAAACACGTTCAATTTTTGCATGCCTGATATATGTTTAATTCACCAAAATATATTCAATACACCGATAATAAATCAAACTCAAAGTGAATAAACAATAAACAAAAGGTTCAATTGATTAAATTCAAATTCAATAGCCATAAGGTTCATGTAATACAACTATCAAACATTCATGAAGGCGTATACGGAAATTTTAATTTGCGATTCGACCTAAGCCAGTATCTCCGTCCCTTGTTATCGCGGACGACCGTACCATGAGCGGTGTTCTCTAATTGAACCACTTCAGTGTCGATAAAAACCTGATCCTCCAGTGATAGCAGCTGTTGAAGTTCGGGCTCTTCATGTGTCTGAGTCAGATCAAGTCCGAGGGAGTACGATGGTAGGTCATCCATGTGCCCCGCCTGCATTCCCGATGAAGACACACACTGATGAGAGCCCTGATTGGCAAATGGATTACCAGCTGCAGTCCAATCAAAGTTGCTGGGAATCTGGAAATCTCTCCACTGACTAGCTTCGAAATCGTCCATTGTGGATGTCGAAGGTTGTGTATCTTCGTGAGTAGATCCAATGAACCAAGCAGAGTCAATGTGTGGCGGAGACGGAGGTATGTAAGCGTCCCAAGGCCCGAGAATATCTCCACCGGCTTGTGTATACTGAATGGACTGATAATACACATTTGTCTCTTGACGAGTCCGACGACCACCCTGTCTAGCACCAACTTTACTCCGGCCTTCCACATGGGTTCTCGGGAAAGTCAATGGACGTTCTATCACCGCCTCTGATATGTCGGATGACCGCGGTCTGCAACTCATAGCTCTCACAACAGCCTGTAAAACACTCGTCAATTGCTCAGATGCCCCAATTTAGAAAATTCTTTGTATCAGGGTCGGTAATGCTGTTTGCTTTCTATTGCAAGGCACCTGAGACCTGACTGGACGCCAAAGCCTGTAATACATAATAAACATTAGATAAACATAATTATATAGCTCATAAAAAATGAAAACTCATCAAAATTTCTTCAGCAGTTGCGTTTGGTTGAAAGCCTTGGGGAAGGTTTGTATGAACCCTTATTTGGGGGTTATTTAATAGGCGGACTGTAACCTTTTTGTACCAGTCCATGTAATCATCGCGTGGCACAAAAACATTACCCGACTGAACACCCTCCACTACAAAGTTTGTTCTTCTCTGCCACATGGCGATGTAATCCTTGTGTACGTAGCTCTTACCAATTCTTACTCGCCACTAGTTTAACCTTGTGAAGATTACCATCCTCAACAAGTCCGATAGTTCTAACCGCTTCTGGTATAGTCTGCTCATATCTAAACTGCCTCAAGACTCGATCAAGTAGATGATATTCCACAATGTCAAAGCAAATCAATGGAACTCGAGCACACACCACTTCCTGAAAGTTTGGCTCTCGAGCAACACAGACATCTATCACTTGGGTATAGTATGGTACCCACATAAACTACACAAACAAATAAATATATCAGCCTTCACAAAATTAATAATTACAAAATTACAAAATTACAAAAATATCAACTTACCCTTGTCTCTCATTCATTCCATCAAGTTGATCCCGACATACCAATAATTGATGGCTTGGAGTTGCTCGAAAACTCTTAGGGCACTTCCATTTTGCCCCTAAAGCAGCACCCTCTGGTATATTCGGCCTTAGAACATCCCGATTTTGAGGTCGAAAAATCGACAGACGCTCCCATGCCCATAACTGTTGAATAAAATATACTAAATTAGCAGAAGACAATAATGTACTGCACTCAAATAAATTTAAAGTGCAATTTAATACTTTACCTGAATGAGTAAACAGCAACCACTGATGTCCTGTGAATCGGGCTTTGATGATATGCACATCTGACGGTAAAGATAGGCGAGCACAACACTAGCCCAGGAATATGTGGAGGTACCAAACTCTAAGTTTCGGAGTAGAAGCAAGTATCGCAAATGAATTCGGGAAGCTGACTTGTCCGAGAACAGTAAAGTACCCATGACAATAAAAAGTAAAGCCCTAGCTCTCTAGAAAACGTCGACCATACTAGCATCATTTGGCAATGGGTCTGAAATATGTGCTAGTATTTCATGCTGATTAATTACATTTCCCTTAAAAGCATTCTTTGATGGCCGAAATCCCAAATACTCATTAATTAAACCTATCCATTTAGAGACAGTATAATTCACTTTCTCATTCATAGTCACCTCATTGCCGTTGACCCGAAGACCAAGGAGGACTCCAGCGTCCTCTAAAGTGATGGTTGCCTCCCCGCCAGGCAAGTGAAATGTGTGTCTCGGGTTGCCATCTCTCAACTAGAGCGGTGATTAAGGCATGATCTACTTTAATATAACCTATGCGACACAACCCCCCAAAACCTACTCTATCAATAAGGTTAATCAAATCCTTATTTGTTTCTCGCTCGTAGGCAGTCCAAAAATGACTATCACTTTCGAATAAAAGTTAGTGGGTTATCTAACTTATCTTTATCATTTCCTTGCCATATACTTAAAGATCGGTGATCCCGTTGTTTGTATAAAACACTATAATCTAAAGGTCCAGGATGGAGGGAAGCCGGTGTAGCAGGTACATCAGACATCTAAACATAAAAAATAAAAAAAAATAAAAAAAAAACCAATGATATTTTCAGAAATTCGTAATTCATAATGTTCAATAATTCACAATAATACAAATTTCACTCAATTAACAAAATTCACAACAATTTATCAATATGAACTAAAAAAAGAAAAAAAAATCTGAGCAGAAGGTCTAACTATTTACATGTATACATACAACATATCATAGTACACAACGGATGCCTCTTAGTTTTGAATTTTTCTTTTTTACCACAAACTTATACCCACATATATTTACCTTGCAATTCAATAATACATGAAGGAGATTTTGTAAATATATTTGAATATAAACTTTGAAAAGCATGCACATCATACAACCAAAATCAATAACCCATAACCCGAAAATGGAATTACACAATACACAAATATTAATATTCTCTAAATTCGAAAATTTAAAAAATTCGAAAAATAAATAATTGGGATTATACCTTCCCTTGCCCGAAATTCTATGGAGATGGAGTTGATCGTGAGTGTTTGGATGGAGATATAGCTGATGGAGACGGAGATGGAGTTGCTCGTTCGTGGTTTTGACCGCCGGTGGGGGGATTTTTTTTCCGTCGCTGTTGGGGGTGCTGAAACAGGCAAGGAATGAAGGGGAATGAACAGGTGTGCGAGGACTTTAGGGCTTTTTGAGGACGGATTTTCCGGATTGGGCAAATCCATCCTCTGCTGATGTGTCATGCCGAATCAATTATTTCTTGCTAAAAATGTTGGGTAAAAAAAAAACACTGTCATATTTTGTGCTTTCTGCAAATTCAATGTCAGTCTAATCAATGCTTCAAGGAGACATGAGGTGCTCATTGCTCTCTAAGATTTTTAAAAGTTGTTTTATATAATTGATATTCTAGCTTTTACTAATATTTCTTTAAATTCGCTTCAAATTTTCTCCAAAAGGATTACGTCTATTGAAACTCAATGTTATAATTTTTTTTATGCATCTTAACTTGAATATTAGAAAGAAAAAAAAACTAATAGCTCTTAGATTTTTTTAAAAAGAAAAAATATTTATTTATTTTATTCATTAAATAAAATCATTCAATGACTTAACAACTGTTTTGCACTTATAATTAGGCCTGCAAACGGGCCGGGTTTAGATCCGTATCCGAATTAAATCCGAAAAAAGTTTAGGATTTGGTAAGAACTTCTGTCCCATATATCTGCATCTGAATCCGAATCCGTATAAGAGTAATGAAACGGTTACGCATCTGGAATCTAAAAAAATGGATCTGCTAGACCTGAATACGTTTCTGCATATATATTAATTATATATATGGTAAATAAATATTATTATATACCAATATTTGTTTAACTTTTGGATCAGTTAAAAAACTTACTTGTATAAAGGTAAAGAAAATACTCTAAAAAACTCTCTCTATCTCTCTCAAGAGAGTGCTCCGACTATGTCGGACAATCTTCCTAACATTTTAGGGTTTCTTACGGTGCCGCTATGCCCGTTTTTTAACCGAACGATGAGAGCTATCATCTGTCGGACTACTTATCTTTTGATGTTGCCATTATTCAGTAGAATATTTGGTTTCGACATCGTTTCTATGGCATTGAATTTATGTGATGCCGCTGCTATAATAACATGTCATCAATCTGGTACCATCGAAACGAGACGCTTGATGTTTTTGGTTTACTTGACCGGTCGCCGAACTGAAATTTCTCCAGTAGTGGGAGGTGTATCGGAACGAGAGGTGATGAGGATGATAAAATTTGATTTCGGTTCTAGACGTAATGAGGCGAGGATTTTGCTAGATTTGGACGTAATAATTGGATAGCCATCTGGCTATGCTGCTTATTTGACGGCGCAGGAAGAGATGTCAGAGATGATGACGATAGTCGGCGGCGGGCTGGATGAAGAGCATATGGGCTGGATGGATAATGGGGTAGATTGTTTTGCTTTTGGGCCAGGTGGGATAAGTAATGGTCGGCTGATTAAAAGGGGTCCGGGTCAGATTAGGAAGCAGTCAGGCATGATGCTAGACGGGTCGGTTGAGGAATATGTTGTTTGAGTTACATGTGGGCTTGGTTGGCATTGTGATGGGCCGCATGGGCAAAATTATATTGGGATGGATGAGGATATCTCGGTTGGGCTGCGAGATTTTAAAGGCCTGCCTGGGATTGCTCTTGTTGGGGTATGTAGAATTTCTCTGTTTGGGCTGGTTGCGGATGCAAAGGGGGATGACAAGGCGGAGGTCATAGATCAGCCCCGCCAAGACTTATGCGTTACTTAATATGGAATTGTTCGGGACTTAAAAATTCTTGGACAATTCAAAACTTAGTGGGCCTCAAAATGGCTTACAATTCTAGTAGTTTTTTCCTTGTAATAATAAAGTCGTTTGCAGACTACATGATTAACATCATGGTTGTTTTAGGTTTTCTTTCATGTTTTAAATTAGAATTTATTTTAAGTCATAACGTAAGCAATCAATGGGGGCGACCGTCTCAAATATGGCAAGTCATCCCTCAAGGTAGAGATTTGTTGCAACGTGGTTTCGAATGGATGATCATGAGAGGACGTTTTGTTCGTATCTGGCGTGGTCGCTGGCCAATTACTTTACGCGGTTTTCATCTGATTTCCCCTCCTAATTTGACGTGTTTTGAAAGTTTGCAAACAAAAACTCTGTAAGTTGTGGAAGGCCTATGGTTTGTGTGTGACCTCGGTTTTGATATTGCTTTTTTAGTAGTAGTGTCTGGTTGTACGGTCATAGAATTTTGTACTATATGGCACTTATTTTCTAAATTTTTCTATGACCACGAGTTTTGTAATGTTCTGGCTCATTGGTTAGCTGGAATTTTGTTAAGGCTTGATGCCTCATTTCAAAGTGTAGGGGATCCATTGGAATTCCACCTCCCTCGTGTAAGTTCTAATATCTATTAATGATATTACTTTCTCTTCAAAAAAACCCTTTGGATCAGTTTTACAAGTTCATTTTGTCCAAATGGTTTAGTTTGATATGTTTTGAGGATTCATAGTTATTCAAACATTATGTATTTTATTTTGAGGAGGCTTCTGAATATTTATATTGAAATGAGATCGAGATTCTGGTTATGTATTTTTATTTGAATTTTGAACTTTGAACAATATTATGATTATGGATTGAATTCTATTTTGTAGAATTATTTGTGGATTGTAGTATAATTGTGGTGAACTATCATATGATATGTAGAATTGTTAGATTAAACATGTATGTTTTTAATTAGTCAAAATAGAAAAGTAAAAAATAAGATAATTATACTTTTTTAAACGAGTTTTACCATATCAGTATCCATATCCAAATGGGTGGATCTGGTAATACATATGATGGATCCATTAGGTAGATAAATTTAAAAATAAATATGGATTCGAAATAGATAATTCTATATTCATTGGATACGTTTGCAAATCTACTTATAACCATTTCGAAGAAGAAAAGTTTTCGAGTACTCCGCGAGTGATATAATGATGTCCATAGTGTACATCTTGCTGGTTGGGTTCAACCTTTTCCGTGCAAATTTTTCACAAAGAATTATTTTTATGATGATAGCCAAAAATTCTCTCATGTTTTTACCAAGAATAACCTCAACCATGGAAAAGAGAAGGGCAAAAACGTCAATAAGAAAAGCCAACTCTTTCAATAAAAAAGAAAAAGAAGCCAACTCTAGTCCTACTCACATCTGCCACGAGTCATGATTTCGTCATCCAAGCAAGGCACAGTGCTCCCATCCGATCATTCTTTCTGAGGCAAAAATAAGTCATCTTTATTAATCATTAATTATATCAACGTATATATATTTAATTAATTCGACTAATTTAATTAGACATTTTACATAATAAATTAGCAAAGTCTAGCACATTGAATAATTCGAATTTATAATCTTACTTAATAGACCTTCGTCATCCAGCCACTATGGTTTCAGTGTTGAATGGCGTAAGTTCCGCACGTGCGAACTTACCATTGTTTGTCATATCAAAATTTTCACGGTCAAGATTGATTTAAAACGAACATCTGTCATAATTTACGACACCTGTCATGCAAGAGACCTATCTTGAGTCCCGAACACCTGTCCTCATACGATCCGTATGTGCGAAAAAATTTGCTTTTCCATATAGGATCCGAACTGTAATCTGGTTAGGATCTATAAAACATACCACACTAAATTACTAAATGATTCAAACTTACAATCTTACTTAAACAAATATTGAAGATAAAAAATAAGGTTGCGAGTTTAATAACTAGCACTTTACAATTGAAAATTTTGTTACGGACCACGTGATTCAAATTTAACCACAACAATATAAAAATGATTTATCTACTAGTGTGCTTGTATTTGAACCACATGATCAACCATGGTCCATATCAATATTAATTATTTTCAATTACTATTTCCGTTCCTAAATAATTGATAGATTTTACTTTTTTTATATATTTCAAATTATTTTGTACATTTCAAAATTTGATGAATATTTTACATATTTCGTCAAACTTTATTCTTAGTCAACTCTATTTAATACCTTAGTGTTTCAACAATCCCACTCTTATTCATAGTACAAGTTAAATCATAATTTAATTAGGGGTAATTTAAATTTTTTTTCCTTAATTATTATTTTTTTAATTCGTGTAAAAATGTGAATTATACCAATTACTTAGTAAGGTGGGTAGAATCTATTCATTTCTTTACCTTTTTTTTTTTGCTAAGTATTTTCATTTCTTACTTGCCCACTAAAAAACTTCTAACTCACAATTACATATCCCCTTCACCCCTCTTCTTCTTCCCCTCCTTAAAAAAATCTAAACCAAAATTTCTCTCCACTTCTCTCTTCCTTCTTTCTCTTTCTATCGAGGAATCGGCATCGCTACGAGCAAGACGTGGGAGAGCATACAGAAGAAAAAAATGTATAAGACGAAGCTTCAAGAGCTATGTCACAAGAAAAATTGGGACTTACCAGTATATGCTACGGTTAAAGATGGGTCAGATCATTGCCCTAGTTTCACCACCACTATTTACATCCAAGGAAAAACGTTCGAAACACCTAAAAATGTTTGTAAATCATCAAAAGAATCACAAAATGTTGCTGCGAAAATTGCTTTTGATAATTTCAACTCAGCTGAGCCGCAGCTGGTTTATCCTCCAGGTTAGATTTTTATGTTTTATTTTAATTCTAATTTTCTGTTTGGGGGAATTAACATTTCCCGAAGCGAAATTGATTGTGCTGCTAGGTTTTGGGTTTCGTGCATTCTTGTGTAGTTCATTGTGCTTCTCTGGTTGTACATTGCAGAAGCTATGGTGTATTTGATGAAAACAATTCTCTCTACTGGCATTAATGTTACTTATGAGAAACATTAAGTTCAACTGGGTGTTTCCAATAACAAAATGACGATATAAATTTTACCTTTTATTTTCTGACGAGTTTTTTACTATATTCAGTTCAACAAAATAAAGTTTAAAAAAAAATAAAGTTTTATTTTTAAAGATTTTTTCTTATCAAATTTTTTTTTGTAAAAATTATCCTTGTGAAAGAAAAAAAAAGTTATGATATGTGTGTGAGTGTGTTTTTTTTTCTTCTTTTCCGGTGCTTGTTTAGGTATAAAGAGTGATATGATTTTGTTAGACTTGGATGAAGGTGTGGCGTTGGATAGAAAGAAATGGAGAGAATGTATTCATGTTAACGACCACACATAATTATTTCCTTGATTCATGTAGCCGACTCTAATTACTTGGGATTAAGACTCTGTTGTTGTTTTTTGGGTGCTGGTTTATGTGGTATATGTAGCCCGACTCCAATTACTTGAGATTAATGCTTTGTTGTTGTTTTTGGGTGCTTGTTTATGTGGCATGTGTCTTTTTGCTAATTGAGGTTATGGAAATATTTCAGACCAGTGCATGTATGAGCAGCACTCTGAGCATTGTCATACTTATCTAATCAAAATGCCTGATTTGTTTATGTCATAGTGATTTTTCAGATTATATGTTTAAGAAACTTATGATGTAGAATTTGCAGTAGAACATTCAAATATCACTGTAATGTAGTCCAATTGTATTCTTTCATAAATAAACTTTTACTTGTTTTTGTAGGATTTATTGATATGGAGGCCGCTAAGAATAATAGTGTCTTGCAGCAACAGAAAGTGCAGAATGCTCAAACTTCTATGGCTGGTGTGGCTGGTGGTCAGTCTCTTAGGGATGAGATTAAGCCTCAAGGTTAGAAAAAATTTCTCATTTTTTGTACATTTCTCTATACTTTCTTATTCAGCTTAACCACATGCGTAGAATTTCTGAAGCTTTGGCATATAAAAGTACTGGTTAATTATATGTTCTCAAATGCCGGTATTGTAATATAGCATTGAAGTTCTCAAAAACAATTTACTTTGTTTGACAATATTAAATTTATCTATAACTGCATCCTTGAGGAATGAAGTGCGAGTTCTTCCCTATACTACTTTAAGGAGAGAAATCTCGTATCTCATGACATCATTGCTTCCCATGCGAAGAACATGCTTGAACTGCTAAATTATTATGTTATAGGCTTGCTGTATACATTTTAACATATTAACTTACCTTTGGTGTCAAATATAATTTTAACCCTGCTCTTCCTTTGATAGAGTCTGACAGTCGAAAAATTATTTGATATCCAAGTGAGTTGCATTTCTGGAGCGTCAAATTTTTGTTGTTACACTCCTTAAAGAGATATTGACGTACTATAGAAATATGGTTACTGGGAATTTTTAAGAAAAGATAGCCAAAATGGATGATTTCTTTTCAGGAGCGATTCGTCCTTCTTAAATGTAGCTTACTCCCACTTTTCTTACCCTAGAAGGAACCTTACAAGAAAAATTCACATGAGAAGAAAAATAAGGCATTGAAAGACGATCATGGCCTAACCTGAAGTCTGAGATCCTTTTCAGAACCTACTCCTATTTCAAGTCAAAGATGGATAAATAGATACCTGATTAGTTGTAAACTTGTAATAGCTCGGAGATATCTGTAAAGTAAAAAGCACAGGTACTGTGAAACTTGTAATGTTTGCATATAGATACTTACATTGGACGCAACGGCCAGACATGTAGCCAACACAGTTAACTAAGTCCATGATAGAAAATGGAAACCAAAATTTAGGACTCATGTCCTATCTCCGAACATGTTTTTCTTAAACTCATTGAATGCATGCTCTTATACTTGGATAATATGAATAAATGAGAAAAACTGAGATTTGGACTATAACCTTCTTAGACAAATAACAAAAGCATGAAATGGAATTCAAAATTCATTAATCAAAACTCCATTATCAATAACATTAACATTACAACTTTCAAATGGCAGCTTGTGCAATGTTTTATGTTAGTTACACATAACTATTGTCACAAGTAAATTAATGCCTATATGTTTGTATCTTTGAAAAATGATATGCTTGCATGTGTATTTGTATTCATGGGACAGAAAGTAAAAAATTAGTCGAGCTTTTATCTCAATTACTTTGTATCTTACTATTTTTATGGAAAATGATTTATCTGCTCGTCAATAAAGTGCTTCTACTTGTTTGTGCTTGTAGCTGCATGTACCTAGTATTATTTTTAGTGTTTCCGAGATAATATTTCTGACTTGTCTATGAACTTCAAAAAAAATTATTTCTTTTTGTCTCTTTTAAGTTTTGATAAATTTACTTTATTGCAGGTCTGCATGTCTACAAGAATCGCTTACAACATTATGCACAAAAGAAGAATCTCACTCTTCCTGAGTATTCTTCTGAGATTGTTGGACCACCTCATGCGCGTCAATTTAGGGCATCTGTGAAAATTGATGGAAGCATTTATACCAGTCCAGTTTATTGTTCTAATTTAAAGGATTCTGAGCATGCAGCTGCCAAAGTAGCCTTTGATTCACTATCCGCTGGTGAAGTTCAGGAGGTAGTCTACTAGATAGACGTTGAAGATTCATACAATGCTTTTTTTTTTTTTTACCAGTTGACAAATTAATTCACTCTTTTCATGTTTCTAATAAGCTATTTTAAATTCAAAATGTAGCAAGATGAAGGTTTGTACAAGACACTATTGCAAGAATTTGCCCAAAAGAAGAATCTCCAATTTCCATCCTATACAACAATCACAAATGGTCCACCTCATATACGAACTTTTGTGTCCACGGTGGAAATAGTAGGTGAGAGTTTCAAAGGACAAGAATGTCGAACCAAAAAGCTGGCGGAGATTAATGCTGCCAAGGTTGCTTACAACAGTGTTCTGGAACGTAAGACACTAACTCTGTAATTTGATTCACATATCTTGTAAATTACATAGCTACTGATTGAATTATTTAATTATCCATGAATGAATACATTACGATGCTAAGGGGTGAATTCTATACTCTAAAAGATGCACTTTATCACTTGCTGCCATACTTTTATGCATTCAAGAAACTTTTGTGCTACTCTCTAGTTTTCTCATGAGTTGTATTAATATGACTCTTCATCTTTTTCTAATGAGATGAGCAAATATCTATAATTTTTTTACTAAAACTAAATGGAAACACAAGCATATGTGCAGGTTAAGCATGCAATGTAGGCTGCTGTGGACTGGAGGTTTTCCTTTTGAACATTTGAAAGAAACTTTTTGTAGGATAAATGAGGCAAAGGAAATTTCAGGCCTAAAATTTCATGTGTTAATTGTTCTGCTTTGTTGCCAAAGTTCCTTGAGACATTTCTACTAATCCTAAGTTTCAGAAAATCAAAATATGCATTAACCATCTTGATTTGAGACACCATTATGATATTTTGATAGGAAGTTGTTGCTATTTTCTATCAGGTGAAGCAGGTCGTTACTTTTCCCCAGGTGATAGCAAAATGGGGAACACAGAGGTCGGAGCAGATATTCAGGAAATAAGTACTAGCCATGGCAATGATGGAGCTAGCAATGCCATAGAGACTCCGGTGGACATAGTTGCTGCGGGAATAGGTAATTATCTTGGAAGGCTAATGATTTTATGTGTTGATATTATGCTCTCTCTCTAGTTTCACATTTTGTTCCATATTCCTCTTCAAGCTGAAAAGTTATCTATTCTTATTTTTACTTAAAATGTCATCGGTATTTTTTTGGTCTTGTTCCTCGAGTGATGTTGACTTTTCCTGTGCCCTGTCTACAGAAATTCATATTTTTAATGATCTAAATTATGTAAGTTAGATATCTTGTATAGTAAACTGGAACAATGAGTATTCTACTATTCCGATAAGTCCATGAAGATGAGCAAATAAAACTTGGTGATATTCTCCAGATAAAACATTTTATCAGAACTTAACACCATGTTTTCATCTGAATTTTACTATAATGTTGAGAACAATGCCACGGATGTGACGCTTTCGGGTGTGGATTCTGTTGTTACTCGTGATCAGCAGAATATCTAGCCAAAATCCACCCCTTCAGTTAATGAGAATGATGGAAAAGGTGAAGGTGATATGCTAAAGCTCTTTGTAGCTCTTCTGATGTTTGCGATCCAACTTCAGAAAACTCTATGCATCATCTTAGCAATAAAATTTGCATTAATCAGCCATTTCTTAACATTCTCAATTTTAAAACTCTTCTAAAGGAACTTACTTTTTTACTTGCTCGATATTCTTGAGAATATTTTATTTCCAGAGATTGTTTTTGATATTTGGTACTTATTATAAGCTGAATGCATGTCTTTGCACGGCGGTATGCATGCTTGAAATCTGGCATTTTAGTAACTTGAATGGGCATATTCACTTCCTTTTTTTTTTTTTTTCGAATCTCAGAAGGAAGAAGGAAGTTTCATTTTCTGTGAAATTAGTGCAAAATTCAAATTCATTTTTCAAATATTTTCCTATCCATTATATGTTAGTACGAGGATATGCATGATATGTTTACCTTTGATGCACTGGCTGATAGTCCATCTTCTTATTCTACAGCAACAGAACCCTCAAAACATGGCCTGATGGAATCTGATGATGCTGAGAAACCAACTGCAGTCCGTGTTGCATACGGCTCAAAGGTTGTCGTTCTTCCCCGCAAGTCAAGTATCAAAGTTCCCGTAGGTTCCACCATTTCCCCCTGCAGTGACAAAACATGGGTGGCTGCGGAAGTGAAGGGGTATCAAGGACAGTAAATCATTGATTCGTCATTGCCCTTTTTAAGACCTGCCCTCAATCTTTCCATGAACTTGTCAAGTTATTAGTCTTTAGTTCTTTTAAGGATTATCTTAATTATTAGTTGAAAGTGCCTTCTCTATTAAGGTACATGTTAGAAGAGGTTGTTTAAGACTCTACATGGACAGTATTAGGTTTTTAAACGAAATGTTTTAGGTTCCGTAAGAGTTGAATTGTATGTGAGAAAATGTTTGTCTCAATCTTCAAATCTTGTGTTTCATTTGGAGACGGAACACTATATAAGTAGAGCGTTATACATCATGAAAGTAACCACCTTCAGAACTGCAAGAGAGAGGCTGAAACAAGCTATCATCGATGCAACAGACTTGGACAGGTGCATTTATCTCATCAGTGGCATTGATTCGAGTTCTTTGAACAGGTCCCCATATACAGTACTGTCAAGATATCAGACAAATCATCCCTCTGTGATAACAACAACAACATTATTTCTCTATAATTTCCACAAATGTTTTGCAAGAATTAATCCAAAAAGACATTTAAACAACCTTAAAACATGATTTATACATATAGAACACATAGGCACTTAGAGCCAATCCCACAACAACATTCAAACTTGTCTTAGCACATCTTTTAATTCTTGGAACTGAACAACTTTCTAGGCACTTAGAGCCAATCTCAGCAGTTTCCTTATTTTCTGCTAAGAATTACCCTTTTTCTTGATGATCTGATACGGGGTTTTTTCGTGATGGATTCAGCAGAAACTTCTTGGGGCTTATTATTGGTATTAGTTTGTTGATGATCTGTGGGAGATGGAATATTCATATAGAGGCAGCCATTAGCAAATTTTGCTTGAATCCCATTTGTATTGCAGTTCTTTGGAACTTCTACTTCCTTGTAAAATTTGCTCTTTTTCCATGAATCAATCCAACGTTCCCCTGAAATCTTCAGGATTCCACGGTTGTTGATGTTGGAAATTGCCCTCATGAACTTATACTGAAAAATCAGAGAACTAAACTGCACTGGGTTTATGTTTTTTCTGAACAAGAAAAAATCTGCACAGTAAAGTAAATAAATTCTGCACTGGAAAAAATATTTTCTGGACAGGAAAATAAAATTCTGGACAGTAAATCTGCACTGGAATAATTAATTCTGCACTGGAAAAAATATTTTCTGGACAGAAAATTAAAATTCTGGACAGTGCAGGAAACATAAACTGAGACAGGAAAAAAATTCTGTTACTGCTATAACACAAAGCAGTAAACAACTGAAAAAAACGAAACCTTAACCGTAATTGGATTGATTCCTGGACGAGACAGCAGAATGTCCACTTCCCCTTAAGTTCAATATGTCCGGCCTTGTAGCTTCTGGCTTTGTAGAACACTGAACTCCAAGGTACAACGCCCAAACACTTTCTGTCTTTTTGAAGCCCAAAAAACAGAACCTCCGAATCTTTAGCAGCAGAACTCTCAGTGATGATGTGCAGTGCAGGTAAGAAAAAGTTTATGCAGAGGGAGAGGGGAAATCTTTTTCGGATTAGTTTTCTGGCAGTGCAAGGCTGCCTTATATAGGCTCTCTCAAAGCCTTGTAACTGCTGAGGTATAACTCAAATGAATAAACCCTTTCGTCATTACTGAATTAAGGCTGCTAATAATGCTGCATTACTCCCACCAGCAGTTACAGTCAAAAGAATTAAGGGCTGCCATCAAGCTGGCTGTTACTGCAGTGTAATTCGAAAAAGAAAATTCAAACCAGTAGCTGATCAGGCCCGCGAGTTTTTGTCCGGCATTCGTGTACGCAGGTCGCGCCTACACACAAGTTCAAGCTATTTTGGCATCAACTGAACCTCAAATTGCACCCTCACTGCAGGGCGCATACGGGAGTTCTCACATAGGGGCATAATACAAGTAACACAATTTAAACCCATGTTAATCACTTTAACATATAAAGTGATTTTCTCTTTCATGGGTTTCCTATGTGGGATGTGAGTTTAAAACCCCATTTACCACATTTCATCCACCCCACTTTATACCAATTTATCATTCACACCAAAAATTGGTTTTCTCACATGTTATATATCATCGCGAAGCTTGCGCAACCCACTTCGTGATAAACTCAATAACATTCAAAACCGAGCGGTGTAACATATAAATATATTAGCTCAAATATGTCCTCACGAAACATTAATTACACATTAATTCTTTGAGAAAACACATTCTCCAACAGTTGATTTGCACTCTCAGCTGTTCCTTCTTGAAATCTACACATTCATCACAATTTAAAAAAAAAAAATTCTAAATAATCAACAATATTTTAGTAAGGCGTGTTTTCAGAGCGGATCAGAACTTGTACATTGAAGAGACAAAAATATAAAAAGACATATATTCTATTAGATGGGGGGCAGGGGCAGGGGCAGGGGCGGAGATGAAATTTGTTTTAAAGAATTTCTAAGAAGAAAAAAAAAATTATTTTTGTGCAAAAAATCTGGTATTTCAAAAAATATTAGGGGTTGCGGCTACCCTTAGATCCACTATTATCTGATCTTAATTGTTGAAACTTTTAAAAAATTGTAGAAAAATCAGAAGTGAAAAAACAGTTGAAAACAACTAAAACTAAGAAGCAGCAGTTTAAATTAAGATCAATAATCATCTAGAAAATGTTGAATATAGTGAATGAATTATTAATATTATTGACGGCTTTGTTGCTTCCATAGTCGGATTCTTTTGCTTCTATATTATAAGAATTTAAAGTTGATATAAATAGAAAGATTTCCTTTTTCTAGGTATGAAAATGAGAGATGAAGATGATGCCTCTACTACTTCAGTTCTTTGGAAAGCTTTGATTTGCTTTTGTCTTTGGCTAACCTCCTCAAAGTTTTCATTTCATCTTAAGAGAATGTTGGATGATTCATGAAATTGTTTCTTCAAGGTTAGGTTTATTCTTTTGCCTCTTCTCTAGTCTTCTGCTTTAGCATAGGAATATACTCCATATCCTTAAACTTGGGCTTGATGCTATAACTAGATCCATGCCAATGAGGCATTGTTCTAGTGGCTAAGGCTGATGCCTCATAACATAGAGGTCATGAGTTCGAATCCCCTTACCGGTTTTTGAATCCCCCTATTTTTTCTGATAGATAGGTCCATCCCCCAATAATAAAAAGGAAACTAGATCCACCATATTTTGATCCCTAGGCTCTCTAGTCTTTGGCATCTTTAAACCTTCAGGCCTTGCATCAATACGGAAAATTCGGTCCGGTCCCACCTCTCAACACAAAATACAACGCAACCCTGCTAAGTACTGCTAAGTAGAAGTAGGCTCTGCTTTTGTAAGTGTGTTTTTTTTTTTTTGTGGGGATGTGGGTCAGGACTTATTGAATCGATTTCACACCTACTTATCCCATGAATACCTTCAAATTGAGGTGTTCATTGTTCGGTTTATACATTTTTCAAATTAAGTTGAAATATTCGGTTTAAATTTTTTGAAACCAATCCAAACCATTCAAAATATCAAATCGATACATTCAGTTTGTATCAGTTTGGTTTGATTTGGTTGCTCGGTTTTTGTGAGATGCAAAATATATTGAATATAAAGTAAAAATAAAACAAAATATTCTTTAAATAATTACTTAGCTGCTAAAAATATAAAGAAATATATTTATTGTTTTTAAAGCTAAACACAATAAAGAAAACAAAATAATGAAAAATAAATTCTTAATCTTGAATTTTGAACTTCAAAGTTCAAACAAATTACTGCAAAATCATCATAAATGAAAAAAAGCAAAAAATACAAAAAATAAAAAAAAGTACACCATTATTAGTTCAAAATAAAATAAAATTTTCAGGTGAATCTAAAATCACATATCAACTGATGGGCATAAATAAGAAGTTAAATATATTATATTGCAAAAAAAATCTTATATTCGGTTTTGTTCGGTTTGGATTATAATTTTTTTTTAAACCAAATCGAAAGTTCGGTTTTAATTTATTACAAAATAAAATCAATTCAATGCACAGCTCAAACCGAAAAATCAGTTTGAATTGGTCGGTTTCGATTTTTCCTAAACACCCCTACCTTCAAAGCCCCCTAATGATCCTAAATCGTGTTTTTTTTAAGTACGTTATCTCTTAATTGAAGATCTTATAACATATGACTGATTGATTTTTTCCTCAATTTTTTCAATGAAGAGAGATTAAATGTGTCATCAAATGCAAAATGTTAAGGGACTAAATACGCCAATTATACAAATAGACCGTTCTTGAAACAGAACATATTAATATCATCGAGAGAAAGTCCTCAGCATCTATATACATAATACACTTTGATTTCGTTATAATTAACTCCTACATTAATGGTAGTAAAAAGGCAAAAAACCATATGTCCCCGTATATATCCTCATTCCTGTATCCAACTAATCACAATTCGTTAATGTGTATTTATAATTTGAAGAAATGTCCACTTAGCGAATTCTGATTAATTGGATACAGGAACATGGATATGCACGGAGACAGACGATTTTCACCTAGTAAAAACACTCTTTAATTTTACTTGAATCGCAAGGCATTTTCAAGGGGAGAAAGAAGTGGTTGAAGAAGATGTCTTTGTTGCCAAAGAAACAAGTAATTCTCTGTAATCCCCTGCTGGAATGCTCTCTGATATGGCATTTTTCAGTTCCATTCCATACTTCTTCTTGAATATCCTCTTTATTTCATCCATATCAACCTCACCTCTGCTCACCATTACTCGGATTAATCCTCCTTTGTCTTTTGTTGTCCCTTTTAAGCACCCATATAATGTCTGAATTTCATCATTCCCACCAAAATTTAATGTCAAAAATCTGTAAGAATACACTAATTAAACCTTACCACTCTCTCTATTTCACAATATAAAGACGGTTTAGCCCTTTTTATCACTTGCTAAAATGATTGGTCTTTTACAAATTTTAAAAAGTTATTTTTCGGAAGTTACCCTCATTTATAAATACAATTCTCTCATTCTCTATTAAACTAGTAGAAGATATAATGGGAAAATATAACTTATTTTAATCTTCATTAATCTATGCAAAACTATCAAAAGTGTTATATTTTGAAAAAGGAGAGTACTTACTTTTTAATTTGGCTTTGTGAAAGAATCGCCATCTTTTAACACGTTTTGAAGAGATGGGGAACTTATTTCTAGAACGGTACCATTGCACCATTCTTTCACAAAATCACTACGGCCTCATGGTTTTTTATATGTGGTCCCCGTGTGAAACCCATGGTAATTTTGTAAAAGAAGGATGCAATGGTAACGTCCTATGACCTAGTTACCAGAAGCGAGGCTGTTTTTTATATGCAATATTGTTCTTAAGAGATGAAAATCTTTAAGGAAAAAATTGATGGATTACCTGGGCATAATACCTTGGTGGGTTGCATATGCATTTAACTGTAGCTCTCAAAGCATCTTGAAATTCTCCAGAATTTTCATTTTTGATAAACTGCATTTTAGTAATACTAAACTAAATCAAGAAAAAAATTTTATTTTCACTGCAATGCTTGAGAATGATATTATTATAAGAGAAAGAGAAATAGAGCCTCACACTTGTATAGCTATGGCCATAAATATGCTTATAACTGGAAAAAGTCAGCTTCAATTGAGGAATACTTCTTTTAAAGAGGATTTCAAGAACCACTGCTTCATCAATTGCTCCATATTTTCCTTCCCCTGTTTGATATAGTCTCCTTGCATCACATTTAGCAATGTGTTGACTAATGTCAGCTTGGTGTGCTTTGTGAGATGCAGATAATGCCATCAAAATCTGTCCCCACCCCCCCAAAAAAAAAAAAAAAAAAGAAAAAACTTAGGTTCTTGAATCTTGATCCATTTCATAAAAGAAAAAAAGTCACCACATTATCAAACATGGGGCCAAATACTACTTCGTCCCAAATCAAATGTCCACATGACTAAGAAAGTGCACATATAATTTCGAACAGAGCAGGAACGAAGCTAGATAAGATTTTAAAACTGTATTTTTACCCCTATAAATTTTGAAAAACTTAAGATGATTATTAACAAAATTTACCTATCACCCTTTCAAGAATTATGTCAAATTTATTTTTCGCCTCCTAATCTGTAGCGGATATCAGAGAGGCAGGGTGGCAACTGCCCCAAGAGTACAAAATTCACATTTTTTTTACCATTAGGAAAAACAAAATCAGACTCTAATGTTTCAAATATTTTTTCCCCAAGTTACTGGATTGACCTCTGCTCCCAATATGAAGTTTCTAGCTCTGCCTATGCGACATAGGAGTATAATTGGAAGGAGATGATTACCTTTTGATATGGGTGAGAAGGTTCAATGTTGATAATATCTTGGTCTAATTTCCTCTTAAATCTTGCTTGATAGGCATGCAATATGAGAAGAACATGACTTGATTTTCGACAAGAAAATATTTCCATTAGAGCCCTGTAATTAACATCATTTTGCCCATCAAGTGCTTCTCTAGCAACAATGGCATGACGTTCATGTGGATTAAGCATCAGCATGGACAAGGCTATAAAGGGCTGTGTTGAAATTTCTCTTTGATCTTCAGTTCTTGATTTGCAGGTCTGATGATATTGATGAAGAAGATGAAAAGGGTCCTCCCCATAAAGCTTCAAGTACATTTCTCTAATTTTCTTGAGCTCAATTTGGTTTAGACTAGTCAAATGTTGAATCTGATGATTTGGGTTTTGCCAAGATTCATGAATCTCTTTACAAATATTCTCACAAGTGAGATTTGAGGTTGAAAATGCCATAGTTTTTTTAGCAGTAAATTTTGCAAGAGTAAAATGATGAAATGAACATGTTTCTCTTATATATATTATAACATTAGAGAAATGCTTGGAGACCAAGGAAATTATACTTTTCTTTCGGTAAAAATGGCATGTCCCCCATCATGTGTCATGTTTCCTGTCCATCTATAACAAATTGTCACGTATTAATTTTTTAATTAACAAAATTATAACCTAAAAGAAAAAGTAAAACCCTCAAGGAAAAATTAATACATGGTAATTTATTATTAATAGGATAAAAAACGTGACACAGAATGAGGACAGACGGTTGTTTGCCCTCTCCTTTAGCCTTTATTATTAGAACATAATTGTATTCTAAACGTTAACTTATTGGTTTTGACACTACACGATACTTATATATTTATAACAAAAGCGTGAATTCATAACTAATAAATCTAAACTAGAGCGTGAGTCGAAAACTAATAGCTCAGGTTTAGGTTGCACTAACTCTAAAAGCAAAAAAAAAAAGCTTTGGGTTAGTTGGCTCAGTTGGTAAGGATTTGACACGTCCTTATAAATGTCAAGTGTTCAATTCCCATTATCGACATGAGAGCTATGTTGGTGGATGATCTGTAAGTACCCTTGTAAGCGATATATGATCCCTAGAGCCTGCTCTAATCTGTAGTGGTGATCGGAGGCGAATCCATCCAGACAAAAAAAAAGGTTTGGTGGGGGTTAGAGAATAGAAGAAGATGATTTGATTTGGTGAAATGTGGTGTGTGGACTGAGTCAGGAAGAGAGAGAATGGGAGTTTAAAAGTGGAAATGCTTGTTATATGAGTTTGTACTGTTATACAAGTGTCCCTATTCCATTTGTTTTCTAGTGAAAAGTTTCATGGTTCCTAGTGGACAATGACTCTGATCAAACTCTTCTTTTTCCTAAACACAGCCTTTTTCAGCTCACACGTTTGCTCTTTCTTGCAAATTGCTTGTTGTACATGCAAAAAAGTTGCAGACCAAATGAAAAGGGCACTACAGTCACATGTGAAGGAATATCCTATCATAGTTCAAAGTAATGGTAGCTGTGAAGAGATTTTACACGTGTTCGGTTCACACACAAAGAACATATTAGTTGACCTGACAGTTAAATATTTTATTATATGAACGAATCTTTTTCATATGCAGTAATTATTCGATATAATGAATATTTTTAACTGTTAAATAAAAATTAACGACCAAACAAATATCTCACTTGTATGAAAAAAACACTTATTCTGTATTGAATGAATACGATTGCCATGAAGAGGAAAAAAGATTTTGGCCATTCCAGCCATTTCGCTGATTTCTTGTTTCTTAGTCAATAAAAATCAATCAAGATTTTGGAACTGATTTCTTTTTTTTTTAATTTAATACATTGTGATCTTTGGGGATCATATAGATAACGATCATCTTGTGGTTATCGATTGCGATGGACTCAGTTGAATCGAAGATCCGGTCGCATCCGATCCAGTTGGGGCAGGAATTCCCCGGTTTAAATCGGAAGCGCTGTGGAGGTGTAGATGAATTTTGCTCCGCTATCGGGTGCGAAAGTTGATATCTCGGTCCGCCCTGACCCGCCGTATATGTCCCGCCTAAAATACTAATTATAAACAGAAAAACACATAAAATGTCTAAAAATAAAAAATAAAATAAAAAGACCGGATGAATTCGCAAACTCTTTAGAGACTCCTCTCTCTTATAAACATTTGGGAACCCGATCCTTTTTATGAAGTAAACTATCGTTTTAAATATTGTAATTTCGTTTAAAATGTATTAAATATTTTTTTGTTTACACTTCTGTTTCGTTTTTAGAGCTTGTATATATTTGCCAATTTTTTGTCAAAAATTCACTTAATTTCCCTAGTCGGAGCTGATCGAAAACCAAGATTTGAAAAGAAAAAAAATCCCAGCTTTTCACCAATTGAGAATGGACCCATTTGATTTGGGGATGTGATCCCTATCCATTTCCAATGGCGAAATTGGGCCGAAATGAGATAAGATGGTTGAAGCTGGGCCGGAACTGGAGACCATGATCTCTACCACTGGCCATCCCTACTTGTGGTGTTTTCTATTTTTTTACAATTTTTGATGATCGTTCTAGAGCCGCTTGGGTTTATTTGTTGGCTACTAATTAAAGCTATAAAGTTAGGCAAATTCTACCTGAATTTATTTCTACGGTTAAAACTCAATTTAATACCTCTGTTAAAACCATTCAAACTGATACGGAACTGAGTTTTGATGTTTGAAAGATTATTCCGTTCTCATGGTATTTTTCATCAAACTTCCATTGTTGGAACTCCCCAACGGAATGGTAGAATAGAACGGAAACATAGGGTGTACTTGGGATTGGTTTGGTTTGGTCTCAAAATTGGCGGGAGAAATTCAATTTTGACCGCTAAAATTAGTGGGAGAAATTCAAATTCAAATTTTTTTTTCCAAATATTCCTTGAATTTCAATTTTTGGCCAAACCCAATCCAGTTTCTCCCGCCAATTTTAGACATATTAAATGTTGCAAAGGCCTTGCGTTTTCACTATAATTTGCCTATCACATTTTGGGGAATGTTTGTTGGCCGCAGGTTATTTAATTACAATAATGATTATTTAATTAAAAAATTAGGATCAAAGAATATAAAATGAAAAATGATGGTTGGAATTTGATATGAAATCATTTAATTAATCGCACAACATCTCATTTGCATGATAGAAAACCCCAATGAGATGTTATATGGACAAAAGCTAACTTATTCTATGATAATGAATTTTGGGTGCCTTTGCTATGCTCACTTTAAAGGCAAACAATGAGATAAATTTGACCCACGAAGTCATCGGTGTATTCTTAGAGGTCAAGCTCAAGTTCTACGCTAATGCTGGCAAGCGGAACTTATCATTGCAATCGGGTATGAAACGAAATTGTGTGCACTTGGGTATTGTCACCTCCCCTGCCTGCTTGTTCGGAACGCGACTCATATATAAGAATATTAACACATTGATATTTGTGACGTTTTACGTCTATAGGTTCAGAATGCGACTCGTAAGAATGTTGTTCGATCTGGTCACGTCTCGTGTTTGTGGGTCCGTAATGTGACTCGTGAATTTGGCGGCATCTACGAAAATCTACTTTGTCGGTGAACTCGCTAAGTTAAAATGAAGTGATAATGAATACTTATACTCATTCTTATATATCAGTCAAATTTATTTATTTTTACTTATCTTATCCTATGCGAGAAGAAGTTTCACGTGTATGTCTTACAAGTTACAAATAAACTTCAAATAAACGCATCAAGAAGCATGGATTAAGGAGGACAAAAGCCATATTCGGGTACCATTTGATTTTGTGTTTAGTTAGTTTTTGTCGCACCCCGAAATCAGAGTAATGATATGGCAGTGTCTCATTGGTCGATGAGACACCAATACTGAGTTGCTAAAAGGAAAAATTCATTATGTATTAAATCCAAAGTAAAGGTTTAATAACAAAAATCTGAATACATAAATGAAATGAATCTATTTATTACATTATTAAGAAAAAAGTCTAAGCGTTCTAAAATGAATAACTGAAATGAAACTAAGTGTTCATTGAAATTCGAATATCAAATTCCAAACAGTTTGTGCTAAAGGCCGATTATTCAAATAGTCTCTTTTGGTTACTTCTTTCTTCATTTTAAATATATGAATTTTTGGGTGAGTTTTATTTTATTCTAAAAGCCAAGTCCGGTTCTATTGTCATAATAAGAGCAGACCAAAACTTTATGCATAAATTTATTAAAAATCTTTAAATATACAGTGCAATACACACCACTTAAATAAGCTGTGGCAGCTGCTTTTTGACTTTTTGCATTTTGGTGTGAGAACAGATTCCCCAAATTCGTTCTCATTGTGAAATTCCTTCTACATTGACGTGACCAGAAACTTTAAAAAAATGCCACATAAATCGTACAAATCCGTTCTCACCGTTCATGCCAAAAATACTGTAAAAAAAAATAATGTCATGGTTGGCCAATTATGCCAAACCATAGCTAGTGTAAGGGCCAACCCACCGGATAGTTCGGATATGGACCAGGTCCATTGAACTTTGCGGTCCAGAACTAGGTACATCATCACAAAGTTGTCTCTCTCCTCAATACGTGGTGATGTGACCAGTTCTAAATCACAAGGTTCACATGATTCATATCAGAATTTTCTAACCCAAAAAGGAGGTCCTCATGAGCATGGTGCAGTGGTGACGACGGATGAGGCCATTTAACGTAGGAATTTAGGTTAAAATTTCTGTGCCAACTGAAAGTTAATATTTATGTGCGAAAGCAGAACCATGAGACATCTTGTTTCCCTTTGAGAATTCTAGTTGTACATCACAAAGAATGTCTACAGGGATAAAAACTACTTTCCCATATCTAGTTCAAGTATGTATAGGTTGTAATCGCATTCGAATTTATATAAATTTCGCACAAAATAATGCCACTCATCAAAGTTAGTCGGACAAAGTTCAAATACCTTATTCATAATAAAAGAATATAATAAAAGAATGCTTTTTTTTGGAGAACATAACAAAAGAATATTAAAAAGGAATGGCAGATTGGTGAATTTTGTCTCTAGGTATAGTATATTTGGTGATTTTGATTCATGTTCTTTATTTTTATTTTTATTTTTTGGGACCTTAAATATTTTACGTTTGATGGAAACGGTCTTTCCGTCATACTCTGTGATAGTCAACTGTTAGCCAACAAAAAATTAATTCATAAACCATTTATTCTCCTCTTCTTAAAAATCAGTTTATTCCTCCTCTATTTCTTCTAATTCTAAGTTACTTTGATGGGTTCTTGACCTCCAAGTATTAAAGTGGTTTTTTTACATGTTTATTGAATTTTACATTGAAATTCATCATTTTTATTCACTTTAGTTCTCTAAAATATGATTTAATATGAGAAAAGCACTATTTATGCCCATTAAGTATCTTTGAGAGGCAAGTTATGACCCTTAATTTTTTTAGGTGCCAAAATTGCACTTGATAATTTACAATGTGCTATTTGTAGACAAAATGGGCGGAATCCGGCGAGAGGGGGCGGCGTCCCACATGTGCGGCCCGCACATGCACATTTTGAGGGGTATATTAGTCATGACAAATTTCCATCCTTCTTCTCCAAAAAAAAAAAAAAAAAAGAAAAAGAAAAGAGAACCCCAGAATTTTCCATCCTTCTTCTCCGTCACTCACCCCCTTCTCCATCACTCATCCCACCCTCCACCACTCACCCCACACCACCCTCCCTCTTGATCTCCACCCCTCACCCCACTCTCCATCACTCACCCCGATCTCCACCGCCTTCATCTTCGACATCTGAAATTCATCTTTCTCTACTTTCATTTTTTGCGGAACAGATGGTGGAAGCAGCTCAAGTCACTGAATGGAACAGATGAGCGGTGAATTCGCTTAGTCACTTAAAGATGAGCAGTGAGAATGGAACATATGGTGAATTCGCTTAAGGAGTTTGCGGAGCGAGATAGTGGAAGCGGATCGGGCGGTGGATGTGCTAGGGCAAGGGAGAATGGCGATTTACTGATCCAAGGGTCGGGTTGAATCCGTCCACAATGAGCAATTGGAAATAGGGAATTTGCAGGAAGATTCTCGGGTTGAACCAATTTGTAAGTACTTTGTTTATTTGGATTTATTGATTTAATTTCTGGGGTTTTTTTTTTGTGTGCAGATTTTAAGGATGTTTATTTTGGTTGTAGATTAGCTGAAGTACTTCTTACTCGGAATTTATAGAATTAAAAAATATTAAAGAAAGAAATGAACTTTTGGATGTTTGTTGTTGATTTTATGGTTCAGATTTGTGAGTTTCGATAGAAAATATTGGTGGATTTCATACAAGGCTGTGATTGTGCTAGAGCACTTGTTAACTCATGGACCTGAGAGTTTTGGAGAGGAGTTTCAAAGTGATAGAGACGTGATTGCAAAAATAGGAAGCTTTCAACATATTTCATTTTCAAGATTTTTCATTGATTTTTTTTTGGTATATGAGAATGCAGATTCAATTGGGGCTGACTGTTAGAAAGAAATCTGAGAGGATTTTGAGGATTCTGAAAGGGAAATTGACGGATGGGATTCCTTGGACTCGGAAGAATCCAATCGTCTTCTTCTTCACAGTGAGAAGGAGAGCAATTCTGGGAACCCCATCTCCATGTCCATGGATGAAGAGCATATGGTAAGTGCCTCCTTGCTTTCTACCGAGGAGATGGAGGAGGGAGGGAGGGAGAGGTGAGTGGTGGTGGAGATGGCAAAGGGATGGAGGTGGAGGGGATGGCTGAGAGAGTGGTGAGTGGTGGAGAGTTTTGGACTGTTTGACATGGCGGAGAGTGGGCTGCTCTTGGATTTATTGATGGTTGAAGCTTTGAAGCTCCATTAATGGATATGAAATGGGTTTTGATGAAAAAGGAATTTTTGTTTTTTTTTCTTTTAATTAAAACAGTTGAATGGACAAAATTGCCCTCAGAATTTTGTGCATGTGTGCAGCATGTGTGTTACGCCACCACGGGTCGCCGGATTCCGCCGATTTTGTCTATAAATAGCACATCGTAAATTATCAAGTGCAATTTTGGCACCTAAAAAAATTAAGGGTCATAACTTGCCTTTGAAAGATACTTAATGGGTAGAAATAGTGCTTTTCTCATTTAATATAGTGGATTTTTCTTTTTACATCAAAAATTCATTATTTTTTTGGAATGGGTCTATTTTTGTAAAGTGTAATGAAGTTTGATTGATGAAGACGAAGAAGAGAGGTGGAAGAATGAGTGTCTTAGGGTGTGTGGTGGGGATGATGGGTCTATGGGGTGAGTTGAAGACGAGAGGTGGGGTGTATTGGAAGATAATATTTCCTAATTAATTAGGAAGTAACTAATCAAGGTTTAATTAATTAGGACATATGCTATATTAATTTCTTCTAATGTATAGTAGTTTACTAAATATTGTTTAGTGTGGAGTAATTAATAGTTAACTAATATTGTGTAGATACACATGTATAAATATTCATTTCCTACTTCTTTATTTTGCAAGAGCGAAATATATATTTTTCCTTCAAATCTTTTATGGTATCAGAGCAAAAACGATTCTGAAAGAAAAAAAAATGGCGATATTAGAAAAAATACCCCCATGTAGTGCAAAAAAACCATTGGCAATGGATCATCTCCATTGCAATGAACTCTTTCTACCTTTTACTAAATTCTAAAAAAAAAAAATCAATTTTTTCCCTAGACCAATATGTCGGAGACAAGCAATGTCATGTACACCACCGCGCATTGCGCTAGCTACTCAGGACCAGCACACGATGTGGCCTATTCGGTGCAGCAAACAACTACCACCTCTTTGGACAAAGTTCAATTGAGGGAATTGACTCAGTAAATAGCTGGAATACTCCAAAAAAATAAATTTGCAGCTTTCCACACCACTGGTAAAAATGTCTCCTATTATTTCCCATGGATTCTTGATAGCAGTGCCTCTCATCACATTACTTGCGAGGAAAACAAATTGGAGAACTTGCAAAATTTGTTAATTCCTATTAGCATGAGTTTGCATGATGGGAAACGTATTTGGGTACAACAGTATGGTACAGTGACTCTAAACTCCAATATTCGTCTCGCTAAAGTATTGTATATGCCACAATTCTTGTGCAATTTGATTTCTATCTCTCAATTAACTTGAGAATTACAATGTTGTGTCACCTACTTTGATGAGTATTGTGTTGTGCATAACCTAATCCGGAAGAAGCTGACTGGAGAAGGTGAGCTAGGTGGGGGCATCTATCGTCTAAAAGGCGTAACTCACCAAGGCAAAATAATTGCGGTTGTCCGTTTAGAAAAAAGTTGTCAACTGTGACACCGAAGACTCGGATACCCATATCTTGGTACTTTATATAAAATTCCTGTTTTGTTAAAACCCTCAAACGAAAAATCTCTACCTTGTGATGTTTGCCATCGTGCCAAAGACTCTAGGTTACATTTTCCCAGTAGTATTAATAAGGCGAAACGCCCTTTTGAATTAATACATTGTGGTTTATGGAGAAAATAGCAAACACCTTCTTAACTTGGGCACATTATTTTTTTCTGTTTGGTGAATGATTTCTCTAAGTGTGTTTAGGTTTATCTCCTTAATGAAAAAACTGAAACAAAAAAGGCTTTTATTAATTTTCACAACATTGTCTCCACACAGTTTAAAGGAGTCATCAAAAGATTTAGGAGTGATAATGGAACCGAATTTTTAAGTCTTATAGATTATTTTTCCCAAACCGGAATCCTTCACGAAACATCTTGCGTCTACACTCAATAAAACGGACAGGTAGAAAGGAAAAATAGGCACATTCTAAATGTTACACGAGCCCTTCGTTTTTAGGCACATCTACCAATTCGTTTTTGGGGGAGTGCATTTTAATCGCAGGGTATCTTGTCAATCACACTCCTGGCAAGCTTCTAAATAACAAAACTCCGTATGAGATTCTATTTGGGAAATTTAGCCATCTTCGAGTTTTTGGATCTCTTTGTTATGCATATAAGACAAATCCTACGAGAGGTAAATTCATCGAGTGATCCATCAAGTGTATTTTTATCGGATATCCAATGATACAAAACGGTTGGACAGTCTATGATCTTCACTCTAGAAAAAAGTTTCTCTCCCGAAATATTCACTTTTATAAGGACATTTTTCCGTTCGCACCATTGTCAACAAATATTTCGTCAACCTCCGAAAATATAACAGGACAATATCTACTGCAAAATTCCATTTCTTTATGATTCTGGTCCAGCCGAGCCATACCTGCCAAGATAGGCCCAGCCAAATCCAGTCAAGCCCAGTCAAGAGACACCAAGCCTAGCTGAACTATCCAGCCGGTACAATTATTTGAAGACAGCCCAGCCGAGCCAACAATATCTCTTACTCAGCCCCATTGCGTGGGCCTGAAGACAGACTGGCCCAACTCTACATGTGCCCCATCAACACTCTCCAGCCCGCTCCACCTCAGCTTCTCGCGGGTCAGTGAACCCAGATCCTCCGCGACCCGCGCGCACGATCCACCAACCCGCGCAGTGCACCACTGGGCCTAGTGGCCTTATCCCGCTATCGTCCCACTACCCGAGACAGCCCAGCTCTGCTGCTGCACCTCCGTCCAGTTCAGTCCACCATACCCCACCCGGATCCGGCTCTTCCTCGCAACCCTTGAAAAGGGCCGAACAGCCCGCGACCCTCGGCCCACCATTGGAGCCCATCTCACCTTTTAATCCATATCCTAGCATTCCAGAAAATCCAGTCGGCCCATCCTATCCAAGTGGCCCATCGGAATTCCCTTAATCTCCAAGTGACCCAATCCAGCCACATGTTCCCCCAGCCCAACTACCCAACATATCCCAATTTATTTTGAGCCTTCCAGTAGCCGAAACAGTGACCCTTCCTCAAGTCCAACTGTCCCGCTTCAATGGTACACACAAGACACTCAATCTTCTTTTCGGTTTCGCGATTATGTTTACAACACAATTGCTTCCCTCGACTCATCTTTCTCAAACGGCTTATTCAGGTATGATCTATCCACAACATAATTATTTATCTTATCAGAATTTTTCTGCTTCACATAAATGTTACTGACTTCTCTTTCCCGTTATACCGAGCCAACTATGCAGAAGCATCTCATTTCCCTATGTGGCGGAACTCTGTGGCAGCCGAAATACTCGCCCTTGAGAGTAACAATACTTGGGTCTATGCCCCATTACCTCTTGGAAAGAAGCCTATTTCCAACTGTTAGGTCTATAAATTGAAGTTTCGAACTGATGGTTCTCTAGAACGCCCTAAATCTCGTGTGGTGGCTAAAGGTCACTCTCAAGTTGAGGGGGTGATTTCACTGAGACTTTTGCTCCAGTTGCCAAAATGACCACCGTTCGATATCTTTTGGCTTTGTCAGTTTCCAAAAATTAGAGCATATTCCAATTAGATGTCAACAATGAATTCCTTCATGGTGATCTTGTAGAAGATATTTATATGGTACCACCACATGGATTCCTCTACCCAGACCAAATCTTTATTGCAAGCTCAAAAAGTCCATATATGGGTTGAAACAAGCAGGAAGGAACTGGTTCAGTAAGCTCGCCATAGAGCTTTCCAAATTTGTCTTTAGACAGACTGCATTAGAACCTACATTATTCATCTATCAGAGAGGTAATATCTTTATTGTGATCCTACTTTATGTTGACGACATCATTTTGACAGGAAATAACCTCGAAACATGCCAAGAAGTAAAAAGGTACTTGGATTTTAAATTTACAATCAAAGACCTTGGAGTTCTCAAGTACTTCTTGGGCATAGAAGTAGCACATTCACCAAAAGGTTTGTTTTTGTGTCAAAGAAAGTATGATTTTGACATTCTAACAGAATGTGGTTTATCTGATTCACGACCATGTTCTACACCAATGGAGACACAACTAAAGTTGACAACCGAGGATGATAGTGGAAAGTTAATCAAAGATTCGAGGGCAATATAGGCGATTAGTGGGGCGATTACTTTATCTTACCATCACAAGGCCTGACATCACTTATGCGCTCCATAATCTTAGCAAGTTCATGCAGCCAATCCAGTTTTTCATGAAAGAACTAAGCATATCGAGATCGATTGTCACTTCGTTCGAGAAAAGGTCCAAGATGGAACACTTGTTACTTGTCATGTGGTCACGAAGGAGCAACTCGCCGATGTGTTAACCAAAGTTTTGGGTCAAGGGAAATTTAATTATCTAGTTAGCAAGTTGGGTGTTCTCGATATCCACACTCCAACTTGAGGAGGAGTATTGGAAGATATTATTTAGGAGTTACCTAATTAATTAAGAAATACCTAATTAATTAGGAAGTACCTAATCAATGTTTAATTAATTAGGACATATGCTATATTAGTTTCTTCTAATGTATAGTAGTTGCCTAATTATTGTGTAGTGTGGAGTAATTAGTAGTTAACTAATATTGTGTAGATACACATGTATAAATACTCATTTCCTACTTCTTTATTTTGCAAGAGCAAAATATATATTTTCCCTTTAAATCTTTTAGGGTGGGGTGGATATCTGAGTGAGCTGAAGAAGAAGAAGAAGAGGTAGGGGTGGGGTGGGGTGAGTTTGAAATTCTTTGAAGGAGTGCCCTAATGAGATGAAGAAGAAGAGAGGGGGGATGAAGATTGAAACCTAAACCACCAATCGTACTATTTTTTTTTGGGACTTCAAGCGCTAATTTGTAAAAAATAAAATTTGGTAAAATTCCAAACTAACTCCGGTATCTTGTATGATTTAAAAAATAAATACAAATTAATTATCTCCATAACAGTTTTAAACGGAAGGATTGTTTCCACCAAAACAAAAATATTTAAGGTCCCAAAATAAAAAATAAAGAATAGATACCAAAATAGACTATGTTTAGAAATGAAATTCACCAATATGCCAAAAGGAATAATAGTTTGTTTTTTTAAAGTAAAAAGAGAAAGGATTGCCAACTCATGCACGGCTTGTGAGTAGGAATGGCAATGGGGCAGATCGGGGCGGGTATCTCAAATACCAGCCCCGCCTCGCACTGTTGAACCGCCGCCCCGCCTCGCGCCCAGCAGCGGATCAAAAATTTATGCCCCGCGCCTTGCCCTGTGCTGGGCAGATTTGACCCGCCCCGCCCCGCCCCGCCCCATTATTATTTTTTTCATACCACAGCGTTTATCACAAAGAACCACACAAAAGGAAAAAAGGGAACCACAGAAAAGGAAGAAGAAGGCCGGAGAGAGAAGGCCGGAAGGAGAAGCGGCGCTGGGCAGGACAGATCTGAAGGAGACGAAATGATATTATATGGGCTATTTAGGGTAGTAATATATATGGGCTGGGTAGGGTGGGTAGTAATATTATATGGTAGGGTAGTAATATTATACAGTGGGCTGGGTAGGCTGGGTGGTAATATTATACGGTGGGCTGGGTAGGGTAGTAATATTTATGGGCTGGGTAGTAATATTATATGGGTGGGGTAATAATATTACATGGGCTGGGTAATAATACCAAAAAATAATATTATTATTATATGGGCGGGGCGGGGCGGTCACAAATATCATGCCCCGATCTGCCCCGTTCTCTCTACGGGGCGGGGCAAGTCTGTCCCAAAAAAAGTCGAGATAGGGCGAGGCGACGAGTCGCGGGTTGAATTGCCATCCCTACTTGTGTGGAGTAGGGTCCAAGAGGTCACTGTCAGCGCACTCAAAGTTCTTGAAAGGAAGATTGACCAAAGGTTTGAAAACAAAACAAAAGATTGGCCTGCCACTGACATTGTCGTGCTGCACTCCAGGTCACATTGAAATGTATTCGACTTTGTAGGACTAACACACGGTCATTTCATATAAGTTGGAATGGAACATACCTGCAAAACAGGTCATGTCACAACTCATATGAAAAGATTGTATGGCCAATTTCACAAAGACGGTCCTATATTAGAATCTCCACCACTACTTTATTTTTTTATTCCAAGGGGAAAGGTCTCAAGTAGAGTTTTTCGTTTGTGGTAGCAGTTTTACTAGACCCATTTTTTTTTCCGGGTTAGGGGAGGGAGAGGGGGGTGTCGAACATAGGACCTCACAGTCCCAAACAGAGTGCTTTCCCACTGGGGCTGCCAATCTCTTGACTTACTAGACATTTAAATTTAAGAAATGCGTATAAAAGACAATAATTTAAGAAATTGAGTTGATGAATTTCTTACCTTATAACAATTTCCATAATATTTTAGTAAGAATATACTTCATACAAGTTATTTTCTTATTCTAATTTCGGGCCAAGTTTGGGGTTTTTTTTTTTTTTTAAACAAGGGGAAGGGAGATTTTTTGAGTATTTGTCCGGTATCGGTTTCGGGTTAATAGGTCCGAGGGACTGCCTTACAATCACTGGGACAAGTCCTCCCATGACATGTTTGTGCATGCAATCGATATTCCAATTTTGGTCTAAATTTTATTCGATGATATTTTTATTTTGGTTAAGACTAGTCTATATTCAGTGTGTTATACAGTGAAACTTCTATACAGTAATACCCTATATAAAAATAATCTCCTTATAGTAATAAAAAATTATGGTCCCAACTCGGGACCAGTTATAAATAAGAATAAACTCTAAATTGTAATATTTCATATTTTTTTAAGGAATATCCTTAATAAATTTACCTCTATATAGTAATAAAATAACATTAAATTTTAAATATATTTATATTTATATAAATTATCCAAAATTATTTAACTATTTACATTAAACTTTAGATGATATGAAATACTAATCTAAAGTTGTTTGTGACAATGACTTATTTTTTGGGTTAATACTGCATCCTTTAATTCTCTAGTTTTCTTTTGATTGTATGTGGTGTTCGGATAGTGATGGTGGTGCGATGGTGGCCGATGGAGACAACAAATAGAAAGTAAAAGGAAAGAAGAAGAAAGAAACGGGGAAGAGATTATCGGGAAAGAGATCGGGGGACGGGGGAATGGAAGTCAATAATAATTTTGGGATTGAAGTTTGGTAAGTGGTTAAAGAAGGGGCGGCGGCGTGCGGTGTAGATGGATGGAGGTGGCGGTGTGTGATGATGATGGGAGAAGGAAGAAGAAAGAAAGAGAAGAAGAATAGGGTGGTAAATTTAGGATGAAGGGTAAAATTGTATCAACATAATAAACTAGGCACCTATTGAGGCTAGAAAGTGACTTTAGGAGTTATTTCAAATTAATTTTAACATTTGCCTCTTTCATATGTACCTTCAACTCCGCCTCTGCACCACTATCCGCCGCCGTGGAGGGCACAAAAAGGTACCCGTAAAATTTGTTGGGGCAACGGAATATCGAATTTGTAAATTGTGGCAGAAAATGCACACATAAATAGTTTGATGGCATAAAAGGCTATTTGCTCTTTTGATTTTCATTTGTTTGACATATTAATAACTTATTCGACACCTTTAAAAAAAAAAAACTTATGGACACACGTTTGGTATTATAAAATTTCTGTTGATTCCAAAATTAGGTTTAAATTTTGAGACTTTTTCGAGTCGAGCTCGAGCTCTTCTAAAAGTGAATCGAGCCGAGCTCGAGCTTTAGTATTTTCCAAAGGAGTTCGAACTCGATAAGTCAAAAGCTCATCTTGACTCAACTCGTTGACAACTCTAATTACATCGTTATGAGCAATCATGGTTTTCACAGTTGTACATGAGGGATACACTGGTCATTTTTATTACTATTTAGAGAATTCATAATGGTAGCGAGCAGTTGCTTGTAGCACTTTTTTAGACAAAAAAATACCACATCAAATTTTGGAGCAAAGTCACTGATATATTTTCATCCTAGCACCTCTTATACACTCTTAAAAAGAATAAAAAAAATAGAGAATGATCCACGAGGAACATTAACAAAAAAGAAAAAAGAAAAATAGAAGTGAAAAGATGATGTGGTGTAACTTGAGCATGACTCCAGTCAAGCTATGCTTAAAGTAGAACAACAACTCCAGTCATGCTGCTTGGGACGCTACGCCATTTGAGCGAAGCAGCCATCTGGAGCTTAGCCATTGTGATTGCTCTTGAAAAACTTCATAGATCATTAACTAATTCTTAGAATCTTTATACTCATAAAATAAAAAAATAAAATCTTACAATCTTTTTTAAAAACATAAGGGACTAAAGTGAAACTTCTGTCTGGCCAATTGTAGTAAACTGCAATAAACACTTTATAAATCCACACTTGCAGCAGTACTTATCTGGCTCTTCCCTCTCTGACATCACAAATTCATTCCTTCCTGGACTCCAGTCTCCTTCAAGTTGTCGCGTCCACTTGAAACTTCTCTCCGTCTACCTCCACTTCCACACCGCACAATTCGAAGAGATATTTGGAGAATTGAAACAGAGGAAGATATTTGGAGTATTGCTTATTCGATGAAGATTTCTTCGGAGGAGACATCGGTAGCAATGCAGGTGAATTTTAATGGTTTTAACTTTGTTGATTGAAGTTTTTTTTCCAGTTCCGAATTCGTCTGTTTTTTTATTGGTAATATGCGTTTGATTTGGTAATACGTGTTTGTGTGTGTGTTTTCTGCAGTCGACAACAGTACAAGTTAAGCAATTATCAGATCTAGCAACCGAGAGAGAAATTCACGAGTTTTTCTCGTTTTCCGGTGAGATTGATCGTGTTGAGATCCGCCGCGAGTTGCCGCAGCAATCAGCCACCGCCTATGTTACATTCAAAGATCCGAAAGCGCTTGAAATCGCTTTGTTGTTATCGGTAATTATAGTTTATTAATGTTTTTTTTGTGTGTTTTAGTTTGTTAATGCTGTATATTCCTTGATTGCCAACCGATTCGGAGAAGATAAAGTGATAAAAGGCTATTTGCTCTTTTGATTTTCATTTGTTTGATGAATTTGATGCTTTCCTTGTGATATGAGCTGGAAAGTACTTGTTTATGATAATATGAGTTAAATTATGATTCCACGAGAAGATGATGAGCATAGTAATATAGCCATGAGAGGAACTTTCTTTTACATTTTCAAATGAAAATATAAATCATCAATTTTAAGTGGCAATCTACTTTGTGAATGAAAATGCTTACTCTGCAAATTTACTATAAGCATTTCTGAGAACGTAGCTCGTTATGATATGCGTGTGGCCAGTTAAAGTGCCCTGTATGCATTACTCCCTCCATTCCCTATTAATTGTCGTTTAGGAGATATATAGGTATCCAAATTAATTGTCGTTTAAGGTTGTTTTATTAGTTGTCAACAATTTATTCCAATTATACCCTCAACATTTTCCTTTCTTTATGACAAAGAAGTGAGAGAGGGGAGGGTGAGGGATAATATTGGAAGTTTAGGTGAAAATGACAACTTCCTTAATTTTCTCAAATTGTCTAAAGAGTCTTATATTTAGGAATGGAGGGAGTATTATATAGCATATCTCACCTAAAAAATGGAATTTAGATTAAAGTTGATATTAAACCAAAAATGATATTGTCTTTTGGCATGTAGTTCAAGGCTCAAGTAAATACTAAGCATTATTAGGCTGTCAAAATTTTGGTTGAGGTGTCACAGCAAAGGCAGTTCTACAGTGCTTGTCTAGAATAAGCTGTATCCAAGAACTGCCTACTTGAGCCAGGACATAACATAGTTTCTAACTTGTGAATTTTGTTCTCTCAAAAATGTACTTCCAACTGCTTAACATCTACGCATTTGAATTTTGTTATGGTGACATAAATCATATGTTGACTCACTATAGTTTCCAATTAACTGTTTCCTCACTTATAGCCTATTTCTGATTATTTGAAGGTCACCTTCAGCTCCCTAGGATTTCGACGGGAAATTCTAAATGGTCATATATCCAAAAATTATATCTGCACGAGCACGCCTGCGAGGGTCACTTTCTTTACTGAGTTTCTTTGTGCCCAAGTCACTGCTAAACTAAAATTTATTATATAACAGCTGACATTGAAATTGTTATATCTTTATTTTCTTTTTAACACTTCAGAACTTGGTCTAAAAGTGCCTTTTTATGTGTCAGAACTTGGTCTAGTGGTGCTTTTTTATATGTCAGAACTTGGTCTAATGGTGAGCCTTTGTTTCGGAGTAAAGAACTGCATTTTTAATCTTGACGGTATGAATTCAAATGAATAGATTTAGGGCTTTAATTCACTCTGAATTGAATTAGGTAGAATATAGCAAGACAATCAAGAAGATGCCATGTTATGTAGAGTCTAGGCAAGCCATGTAGCTTAAGGTGGGGTTACTCAGACTTTTGCATTTCTGCTGAAAGCACATATTTTCTAATATGAAAATAAGGAATTAAAGACTGAGACTAATCGTTTTGTTTATGTTTTTTTATTTTTTATTTCCTGATAAGTACTCTTTTCTTGAATAAATGCTTATCTAAGATTCATTCACCCCTTGATCCACATTATTTCACGTATAGACTGATCACTCTGCATTATGCTGGGAGCAACCATTGTTGACCAGATAGTTACTATAACTCTTGCAGAAAACTATGTGCCCCAAACTGAGATTCAGGTCATTCCATATATACATGAGTATGTATTTTCAGCCAGTTGTTGAGTGAAATTGATGTCTTTTTCTCAATGCATTCAGGAAGTAAGAATAGTTGACAATGCTGTTAACATGGCATGGGAAAGTACCTCTCCTGTTGATGTGGTAATAAAATCAGTCAGAGTCGAATCTTGGTTATTCAATGCTGAATATTTATTATAATTATTTTTTTCTATTGGGAAGTTTCCAATAATGCAGACACCCTGCTCCTGGACTTTCGAACCTTGTTCAGTCAATGCAGAATATTATTTCTTCCTGGAACTATAGAAGCACCAACAAGATTCGTAATATACTTGGAACCTCAGTTAATTTATTCATAGAAAAATATCTAGGTTATAGGTTACTTATTGCTTCTGCTGTGTGCTCATCCTACTGACTTCCACTCCTGGATTTTCGCTCCTATATAATGCATTCTAAATCTCCCCGTGGAGATCCTTTAACCATAGGTGCTTGAAATTTATTTCTCTTTCTTTTTCTTATCTATCTTCAATTCTGAAGAAGAAAAAGCTTTTCCCATATGCTGCAGGCCCTGTTTCCTAGCCATGATTCTGTAAATAGTTGCAAGACTATTCTGTTATTACATAGATGATGTATTATGATTCCCTGTTATTTATGAGATCCTAACTGAGATTTTTCATTTCTGTCTGACATAGCAGGGTAGAACTAGCCCTTCTACGAGTGGAAAAGTGTATGTTAACAAAGCTCAAGATGTTGTGTCGAGTATGCTGGCTAAGGGTTCAGCTATTAGACAAGATGCCATCAACAAGGCCAAAGCATTTGATGAGAAGCACCGGTTAACCGCCAATGCATCTGCCAGGGTCATTTCATTTGACAAGCGAGTTGGTTTGAGTGAGAAATTCACTGTTGGAATCTCTGTTGTAAATGAAAAGGTTTTGAACGCCCGAAGGCGGAGCCCCATGAACGGGGAGATAGAACAGCCCCATGAGCGGGGAGAGAACAGCCCTAGATCAGGGAGAATAAAGCTCACCGCAACGCTGGCGGAGGGTATCGAACCCGGGACCTCTCGGTCCCGGGCCAAGCACTTACCCACTTGGGCAAAGCACTTGATGATGTAAATGAAAAGGTTAAGTCAGTAGATCAAAGGCTTCAAGTCTCTGACAAAACAATGGCTGCAATTATGGCTGCAGAGAGGAAATTAAATGACACTGGATCAGCTGTCAAATCGAGCAGGTAATAAACCGTTCTTAACTGTTTTGTTTTTTTTTCCCATTGTAATACCCCATTAACACGTGGTTGCTGCATTCACATTTGGTTTGGCTTGCTTAATGATAATCACCACTGTTTTTGTGTCTTTGGTTCCCATATTATACATATTAAGAATTTTTTTATATGTACTTTCATTTAGCATTTTAGCCCACCTTGTTAGCTACTGAACCTTTCTTGGTGTCTAGGAAAGACGGTGGAAAGTTATAAAACAATCTTCTTTTCAAATAAGATTAATTTATTTTATCGGGGTGCATTTTTTAATACTTAAACACAGAGGCTTTGCCTAGGTCATGGCTGAATATCTTTCAGCTGGAAGTTTACATTAAGCAGTTAATTATCTTGTCTATGGCATATTGTGAACTCTTATTGGTGAAAGGCTAGGGAAATAGTTAATTTAGTTAATCCGTCTGTTTATTACCCGTCGATATAATAAGATGGTCACTTGTCTATATAATAAATTTAGTTAATTTAGTTAATCCGTCTGTTAATTATCTTGTCTATGGCATATTGTGAACTCTTATTGGTGAAAGGCTAGGGAAATTTTCATGGCAAGTTACTCCGACAACGTTAAAAAGTTGTAGAGACTTATTCTCTTGTAAATAATGAAAACAAACTCTAAACCCGTTTCTTCCATCTCTCTCTCTCTCTCTCTCTCTCTCTCTCCCCACATGCACAAAGATCTTTGTATTGACAGATAGGGCTAGGTATTTGGTTTTTACTTGCAGCTTTTCATTCTAAGGCTGTTTGCCTCATGTTCATTTCTTATGTATAGCCACTCCTATACTGGATGATGCATCCTGATTTCTCCTGCTTCAGTAATTTGGCACATGATTTATACCCTAAAATATTATGTAATTGATTCATCTGTGGTAATCAGGTATGTGAATGCTGGAACAGCTTGGCTGAACGGTACCTTCAGTAAAGTAGCAAAGGCAGGGCAAGTCGCTGGTACAAAAACTAGAGCAAAATGGAACTTTGCATTGTCAAATTTGACTGCAAAGGTGAATTTTCTGTTTTCTCAGCATGAATTTATTTCTTGCTCCATTCTGATGAAAGTGATGATTGACATGGCACTAAAAAATATTTAGACTGCATATCCTAACTTGAAAACCAAAAATTGCATAAATCAGGCTTTGACAATATATACCCACCACTCTTTATTAGGCTTTGACAATATATACCTACCCTTCCCCAAATTTATAAGGCAATCTTCCTATATTTCAAACATGATTTGATTCTTAATTTTTTCATAATTTTTCAATCTACAAGAAGAATTTTAAAGTTGTACATGAGGCTCAACTTCTTATGCCCATATTATTACTGTTTGAATATCTTTGTAACAATGGATGGGTCTTGTGAAATTTACTATAAGAGATAATGCAGTAAGAACCTCCCTGCAAAAGTTGCATACATGCCCTATTGCTGCGTGATGGGACTAATAAATTATAACTTGCTGAAACCCGAGATGTTTTATTATTATTATTTATTTATGTGGATATGAATCAATTCAGTGCTTCAATCATCTCTGAATCTGTTGTCGTGCAAAACTCTGTTTCACATTTTTTTTTTTTCTGTTTCTACTTGTATGATTGCAGGATCCATCTATTGTTGCATAAGTTTCGTGTACACAGTTAGAAGAGTGTGGTTGATTTTTTTTTCCCATTGGTTATGAAGGGATGATTTCTTGATCTTCAGACTCGACACGTGAACTCAAAGTGAAATATTTGATCTTGGAGTGCAATTCATTAGATCTGTGTATTTCTTTTCTTGTCATACTTTTTCCAGTCTTTTATTTCGCATTACATTAGTAGTCTGAGTCCATTTATTAGAGCATCAAGTTGGTTTTGCTGACCGAAAAGGCCCTGGAGAATTGTTCAGCGTGTTACCTTGAGTTTGGAAATATGATTAGTGACAAAAAAAAATTGTTAAAAAAAAATATCTTGTTGTACAGTGCATGAATTCCTAATTCAATATTTGGGTTAGACCAAATAGGGACAATCGATACATATAGTAGTTATCTGATTTTTGGTTGCAAAAAGTTCTTTTGATATATAAGAATTAAAAATTTGCAGGAGATGTTGTTTAACTCAAAGTCTCCAGTACAGAAATGGATTTGAGGCTTGAGTGAAGCCTAAACTGAGAAATCATATTGGCTTCTACGTTAAACAAAATACTACAGATTATCTTGTCTGGCTAAAATTATTGAACTCCGCGAGTTTTTTCCCTCCCTCAGATTAACTGAGTGTTCTCTTCCAAGATTATTCAAGGATTTTAGCTGTTTTTTTGTTGTTTTATTCTTTTTGTTGATTATTTGCTTCTTTTGACACTTTTGGAGAGAATTCATGGCCTTAGAAGAGTAGATTACTTCTCCTTTAGATTGAATTGGAAGTTAAGAGGTCCATGTTAGATATGGGTTGTTAGCCCGCTACAAAGTTTAGACTATAAAAGTTAGCAATCAAGCCTGCCATGTCGGTTGGATTATACTCGAAATAATAGTTTTGGTTGAGTAGTCTAAGCCCTTTTCAAAACAATAGTTTAAGTTGAGTAGTCTAGGCCCAAAAGATGTACATGAGTTAAGTTCACGAGATAGCCATGCTAGTTGATGGACTCGGACCAAAGCAAGTCCCTGAGCCGAGCTCTTGGAATGACTCGGGACGTACAAGCCTACTCAGATGCATATTTGTGGATGGATGATTTTCCTATTGGGGAACATCACTTTGATTAGATCAATGATTTCAGTGACTTGCATATGCTACTACTTTTTATTTTATCCAACAATAATGATAAAGTTTTTTTAGTGGCTAGCTATGAAGCTAACTCAGGCTTTCCACATTCAAAGGGATTACAGTAGAGAATAGTCATAGTGTTTTAACTGTTTTTAGCTTTGGCTACTAAAACTTTTATGAATGATGGTGATTTACACTGTAAATCAGAGTTGAACTTTGAACAAAGAAACCAAGATTAAGACATCCTCATTTCATTACTTTCAGTTCATCACTAACTGGAGGTATTTCTTTTGGTCTCAGTCAAAGAGTGTCTGCGTTAATAATAGAGATGGTGTACTGCGAATGTCGATTACGTGGATATAATTTTTTTTTGTTGATATGAAACAATAATTTCTTTTCAGAACGTATGAATGTTGAATTTCTCGTCCTAGCCCAACAATAAAAACCAAATTTGTATATTAAAAAGTTGTGCATAAAATGTATTATAATTTGTATCCTATGTAAAATAAAAACTAAAGTATGCATGAGCAGCTTGTTGAAAACTTGTCCTTTTCATTTTATTTTTTTCACCTTTTTTTGGTGGATAGATAGAGATTTCCCTTACTCTTAGCAGCTTCCTCTATCATATTATGTCCTTTATAGTCCGTAGAATAGGCAGGCATTATTTGTGGAGGGCCTTCTGTTTAGCCAAGGACCTCATAAATGAAACACTAGCTTTACGAGTCAAATAATTCTTGGATACAATAAAAAGCGGTCCAGTTATGATGTTTGAATATAAAAAATTCAGTACATATTGAATTTTTTTTACCGTCGAATACAAATTTTAACGGTTCATATTTTTTGGAGCGAACATGTGATATGATTTTCTAACACCTATTGTGTAAAATAGGTGTCACATGCCTTAGGACAAGTGTTAATCAGGAGAAAACACATATTATATATAATATAACACTTGTCTAAAAGCATGTAATACCAACAAAAATGTTCAATATGTATTGAATTTTTTGTATTCTGCATTGTCAAAAAAAAAAAGAAAGGAAATGCAAACAATGGCTTATGTCCAAATAATTTGGCACAGACTGAGAAGAACAGCAAAATTCAATCATGAAAAAAGGAGAAAGGAAATGCAAACAATGACTTGTGTCCAAATAATTTGGCACAGACTGAGAAGCAAAGTAAAATTCAATCATGCTTGTCTCTCAAAAGTATGTTGGTGGGACATTATAACTGATAGATTTTATTTTCATCAAAATAAAATAAAATAAAATAACTAATAGTATTTGTTCTTGGAAGTTTTCAATAGGCTTTCTACAAACTAAACCCTAGTAGTATTAGTCTCTATTCTCATAACATTTTTTTTTCTTGTTTTCCAGGATGATATTAAAAAGATTATAAACTTATGTTATGAGGGTAGAATAAGGTAAAATCCTATTTATATGATAAAATTCCAATTATTATCCACCTTAATAGTTAAAACGGTACACCTTTTATTCTCCAAAGACCAAAACAAAAAAGAATAAGTTAAATTTTTTTAAAGTGAAAGAGAAGTTTTATATAACTGTTGAACTAAAGAGTAAAAGAATGTGATCAGGTACATCTTTTATTCATATCTGGAAACCATTTAAATTACAGCTCAGCTTGACTATTGGATTATTCATCAACTACCTATTACTATAAATAACACTACTAGCACATGTGAAATGCACAAAACAGTTATTCATTTCATAATCTTAATTAGGGGTGTCACATATCAGCTTTAGATCTAAGAGATGGAAAATTTGTATTATAAGTGGAGAAGAAGAAAAAGGAGCAAAAAAGAAAGATTGGAAATGTAGTGGGGTCATTGTCACGCCCGAGCTCGGGGTCCGAAATGCGACACATAAGTTTGGCAGCACCCATGATCATCTACTTTCCCGAGGTGATAATGAATGCTTATGCCCATACTTATATATCAATAAGAATTTTTAGAGTTATCCCATGTGGTATGGGGTTTCACAGTCATTGCTTTGCATAGCTATAGGGAATATGAGAAAAAGCAAAAGGTTGAAATTATCATGCTTTGAATTTGAAAAGTGAAAAGCCCCAATACAAGAATACTAGTTAGCAAGTTTCATGATGTGAGTACTCAATTATATGAAGCTAATTAACCAATATTATCTTTCTTGAAGTGCTTCCTTGATTTTGCTTCATCATTCTTCTAATTACTTCTACTTTTTTTACTTGAACTAATAGTTATAGAAGGAAGGAACACATAGACACATAGGGCCATGTCGTATGCTCGTAGGTCTGGAAGCGTGACTCATGAATCTGATGACATTCAAAATCAATTACTCCCTCTATTCTCATTTAATTGTCGTTTAGAAAATACATATGTATCCAAATTAATTGTCATTTACATATCTTTTATTATATGTCAATAATTTATTCCAATTATACCCTTAACATATCTTTTATTGGGGGGAGTGAAAGAGAATGAGGAAGGAAGGGGTATTCTTGAAATTATGGTGAAAAAATGAATGTTTGTTTGAGTTCCTTAATTTTTTTAAAGTGTCCTAAACTATCTATATTGAGGAATTGAGGGAGTACTTAATAATCATCTTCAGCATGTTAATATGAATATTTCAAATTGATTATTAACTATGAGTACCTAAAATCACTCTCATATATACTGTTTAGTAACATTTCTGATATGCATGGCCCGCCTCCGAGATTTTTTTAAAATACTAATATATATCGAAATTTTATATGTATTTCAGTTTCGCTCCCCCAAGAATATTTTTTTTCCGTTTTTACCACTTGAGCTCTGTAATTCTACATACTGTTGTAGTTTCGCCTCTCAACACTAAATTTCTAACTTCGTCCCTCCCTGCAGATATGAGATGGTTCTCATGCACAAAAAATGTTTGTGGTGACCTAGGAAATATCATGCTTTAATTTGGACGGTGACTGACACCTTTACAAGATGGATAGAGATAGAGAGATAGAGTTGTTGCGGGAAAGTTTGGCATGAGACGGCCCTTGTGGATACATTCCTATACTTTTCTCACATAAATTTAAATAGAATCCACCTGTATGGTAGGTCCCGCGGGTCTCCATGTCTCATAGGTATCCACAAAGTCCATCCCATAGAGAATTTTTCCAATTGTTACAGCAAATAACTCTAATACGCGTGAGACCTCTCTCGGTCCATTTTGGTTCGGGTCTATCAGTATTATGTTAAATTAATTTGAATTGTCGAATAATTTAATTTGACGGTAACATAAATATTCAATTTTATGTTTAATTATTTTTTAATAATTATCTTACATGTCATATCAAACGATCTAATTGTTGAAATTAATTCAATACCCGTATTGCTGGCAAAATAACTGATGACATCGGAACTGAATTGGCGTTAGCAGAAGATGTGGTCCATAGCGTCCCGGCTCCTATGCGGAACAGCTTTTTGTTCCGCACTGCGGGACACGATCTAAGCTGTCGGATGAGATTTTTTAACGGTCCAGATCTAGAGATAAATTTTTTATTGTTTATTTTTTAAGTCCAGCCGCAACTTTTCTCTCTCCAGATCTGGACCGTTCAAAATCTCATCCGACAGCTGAGATTGTTTCGCACGTGCGAAAAAAAAGCTATTTCGCATAGGAACCGAACTGGGTACATAGTATTTTTAATTAGGGATTGTGAAGGGAAGGAAATGGAGCGTCCCGGCTCCTATGCGGAACAGCTTTTTGTTCTGTACTGCGGGACACGATCTCAGTCGTCGGATGAGATTTTTTAACGGTCCAGATCTGGAGAGAGAAATTGTTTTTTTAATTTTTTAAGTCCAACCGCAACTTTTCTCTCTCCAGATCTGGACCGTTCAAAATATCATCCGACGGCTGAGATTGTTCCGCACATACAGAAAAAAAGCTGTTCCGCATAGGAACCGGACTGGAAATGGAGGCATGCTGAATGTCGTCGTTATTTTCAGTGCCCACTTTAACTTTAATTGCTCACTCAGAATCAGAGATAGCTAGCCTGTAAAAGTTTCACCACTACCATTCCTCTTCTTCATCTTCATAATAAGACAAAGCCTTGCCCATCCCTCCCAGTCCGGATACTATGCAGAATGTTTTTTTTTCATTACATACGAAATGCCTCAAAATATGTGTTTCGAACAGTAAAAATAGAACTTGTGTTCTGAACTCATAACAGGTGTTTCAGACAGTAAAAAACAGAACATATGTTCCGAACAATAAAAAACAAAACAAATTTTCATTTTAAATCAATCTTGACCGTCAAAATTTTAATCTAACGGACGAGGGAGTTCCGCACATGCAGAATTACCTCATTCCCCACTGGAGCCAACGTCCATCCTCCAACCGCCTTAACATTTTTTTTTCAAAAAAAAAAAACTCTCACTTCTTCGGTTTTAAGATTAGTGTACGAGTTAAATCGAAAGATGTGCATCAGTTGGGATTCACCAGAAACAACTGTACATAACAATTCATAATGAACCGATTCTTATATTTGACAAGAATTGGACCCTTACTATAGTGAAAATAAGTTTAACACAATAATAGTCGTAGTGAATTTCTCAACTGAGTTATGTACTTTTCAATTTTTAGCTCCCAATATTACCTGTCTTTCATGTGATTCTTCCACAAGCAATTTGCCTTTAAATATATTATTTTATTATTTCTCCCACCTCCACTCCACTGTTTGATGTCGTCTCTGGTGTGTTAGTCGAAGATTGAGAACTTAAGTGCTTTGCAGCTTTATATAGTTTATTTGCCTCTTCCGTTCATTGCTGAATCATCATGAGTTATATATATATATATATATATATATATATATATATATATATATATATATATATATATATATATATATATATATAATCCATTCATCATGAGAGAGAGAGAGAAGCACAGAGATATCTTGGGCTCTTGGAGTAAGGAAAAGGGTTGTTTGGAATGAAGTTTGATCCAAGATCCCATTAGGGATTTCATAATCCATACTTGTTTTGTTCAACAAATTTGTATCATTGGTTTGTGAATGATATTATGGATCTCGGACCAGGCTTCATTCTTGACACTTCATTTTCCACCAGATGTTAGGTCAACAACTTCATAATTCATCATCTTCATCTTCATCTTCATAATATTCGGATCCTATACCTTCAGGTACAGATTTTCATGTATATGTATAAATACCAAAGTTTTTGATGATCTTGACCTAGAGTTGATTTGGATCTGTGGATGGATTGTAGGGTTTGTTTGAAATGAGTCTTATTTTGCTGAGATACCGGTGTTAATCTCACATCAGTATTAAATCCAAACCAAATTCTAATTTATTTAATTTTTTTAAGTTTTTTTTTCCAGACTCAATCAAAAAGAGTTTAAACCTCATTCTTAACCTCAAACACAGGTCATACCCAATTCAAACATACTCTTAGTTTAGAGACATCAATACCACTGCAAAAGTAGGGTTTTCTTTTGCTATGTAGTTCTCCATCCTTTGATACAGTAACGGATCCAGGAATATAATTCACTGAGTCATTTGATATACACAACAATTCACTGAGGTCATTTATACATTTATTATTTAAATAGAGTAAAATATATCATATATAATTAAAGATTTTTTTTTTCCAACGGGTTCATTAGCATACTGAATTCATCCCTGCTTTGATAAAGACTGTTTTTTAACCAACTGAGTTACTCTGTTACACAGTTACAAGATTAGTCACCTTATGCAATAGAAGTCCTAAGGAAATCTGATAAAAGGAAAGGGAATAGGACTACCCTTGAATAATGTAACATCTAATAATCTATCTTAATGTATATGTTGGACTGCTGATTTTTCAGTATTTTCATTTAGGATTTAAAGAACTTGGAACATGGTCTTTTTCTTCAAACATGGATCTGACTAGGGTTCTCATGATTCATTCTTTTCAATCTGTTTGGATTAGGGTTGCATTTGGTTGTGATAATCTCTATCCATTTGTTGAATAATAATTTTTTAGGTTGCAGTGTTTAATTCCTAATTTTCTGAACTACGAATTTGAATGTCACATCTTACTAGAATTATTCAATTTATTTTCCATGTTTTCTTGTGTTTAAACACTTGATTCTATGGGAATCTGACGCCCGATGGAAAAGGTTGTCAAACCCAAGATTTCGATCCTGGGTCGATTCCCGTACCCCTCCTCCGCCCCCTAAAATAAAATTAAAAAAAAAAAAACACTTGATTCTATGTTATTTTCAAGGAATTAACAGTAAATTTTTCTTTTTCTTTTTTCGGTGAATCAACATTAATTCATCAACACGAATAATTTCTAGCTAAGCCAGACTACACCCCCTAATTTTCTAATTTGGACACTGGTGGAATATTTATTTTGTATAGAAAAAAATGAAAACCTCATTTCCATGTTGTACTAATCCAGTGGCTATTCCTTGATGTTTTGAGGTGATGTAATACTCCCTCCATTCTCATTTAATTGTCGTTTAAAAGATATATATGTATCCAAATTAATTGTCATTTAAGGTTTTTTAATTAGTTGTCAACAATTTATTCCAATTATACCCTCGACATTTCTTTTATTTGCCGCCTCTGTCATCCCTATTTTTTCTTTTCTTTTCTTATACTATAGAAGTGTGAAAGAGGGGTGATATTGGAACTTTTGATGAAAATGACAAGTTCTTTAATATTATAAAATTGTCTACAGAGTCTTATATTTAGAAATGCAAGGAGTATCTTTTCAGTAGCATATATATTTAGTCTTTTCCATAACGCTAATGTATATGTAACACAATAATACATACTACCCCGTTCCTTAAAATAAGACTTTTAGAATATGTAATGAAAATTAAATAAGTAAAAATTAATGTATTTTTAATCAAAATATTAATAATACTTTCTTAAATAAGACTTGTATACCGCTAATTTTATATAAGAAAATAATATTTGTATTTAATTTAAAAAACACTTTATTTTTACTTTATTAATTTTCGTTACATGCCCTAAATTTTTTATATTAAGGAATGGAGAGAGTATCATTTTGTTTCACGACAAGGAGATAACTCTAATGCAGTTGCTGAAATTAATACTTGAGCCTTTGATTTGTGATGTAAAGGGTTTTATTTATTTTAGAAGTTCTCCAATTTCACCACATACTTTTTTGGTGTTTGGTATAAATTTTTGAGGGAAAAACTAAGAAGTATAATTGCTTATCTGCCCAAAGTGGAGTTCCTCTTTTAGTGCCCACAAAATTTAGTTCATAAAGTCTCATAAACTATTTTTACATGGTTACTATAATGCCTATGTAAGATCGATTGTCTCCGTGCATTTTTACAGATTCAAATAAAGTAAAACCTCTTTAAATTGATTCTCAGTAAATTAATAAACTTTTTTAAGATAATATTTTTTCCCGGTTCCCACTTGAGACAGTTGAAAAATTAACAAATTACGATAAGATAATATATTTTCAAAAAACTCTATGTAAATATTGGTCCCATTAATATCATAAATGAATAATTATATAAACTTACACAAACATAACTGAGACAATTTACTGAAATATGATTCTAGCTTTAGCTTGTTTTTTCTTAAAATTGAAGTCTAGTTGGAGCTCATCTCTAACTTTTCTTATTGCATACAAAATTTCTAGTGTTATGTTCTCGAACTCATCTAGGGATGGCAATTTGGCCCGTGCTCCCCCGCCCCGTACTGAGAATGGGGCGGGACGCTCCCGTGGATAGAACGGATTGGGTTTGGATATGATGTTTGCCCCAACCTGCCCCGTTGCCATCCCTAAACTCATTTGTAGGTTGGCTGAAAGATAATCAGCTGATCGTTTGAGTGTGTTTGAGATTGTACCTTGACTAACTTTCAAATGAAACTTTTCTTCAAGCCACAAACTACAAATCTTTTTGAGTGCATGTCGAATGATCTCTCTTGTACTCACATAATTCTTTCCGTATTTGATATGTCATTATTGATTTCGGGACACCTTTTAGATGAGGAGTCGTTGTTGGGTGTGGTTTCAAGAAAATTTCTATCTTGTTTACATTGTATTTTCTATCACCATCATGCATTGAATGTTTTAAGTAAAAATATAATGAATAATACTTAATTATTAAGAAACAATGAATATTATTTATTAATTTTCACTAATATTATGTACAATGAATTTATGTAATTTAATCAATATGATATATGAATTTTTCTAAGATACAATGCTATTTTATATAATCAAAATTTAACTTCAATAAATTACAAATCTCTTTTTAAATTAATAAATATTAATTTATCGATTAATTAATATCTCTATAAAATAATAAAATATTATGGTCCCCAACAATATTAATTTATAGAGTTTTACTGTAACGAAATTTCTTTTCGAAAGTGAAGCCCAAACATTCCTAGCTTTTCCGGCCTTATATTGCTTTAAAAAGTCACACTTCCATAATTTGACTGGTGAAAATCCTCTGTCCCCGTCCGTGTATGCCCCCATTGTCCCTAACCAATCAGAATTTACTATATAAATATTTGTTTCAATTATATATACACATGGTGAATTGTGATTGGTTGGGGACACGGGGACATATACGAACGGGGACAGATGATTTTTTGACAAATTTGACTCATAGGAAACAATCCCCCAATAGAGAACTAAGGAAAATGACATATTTGATCCATCAACTTTTATTTTAGCCAATACATGTGCGGAAAATAATTATGAAGGGAATAAAACTAACTTCCCACCCTTCTCAACATTTTTACAGTAAAAAATATTAAGAACCTAGACCAAAATGAGGAGTTTCCTCTTTTAATTCCACCAAATTTTGTCTCACTTATGTTGCACTAAGTTTGAGAGTGTATGAGTGAATAATTTAATCGAAAAATACTCCATGTGACAAGCACGTGCTTCATTTTGATTGGAAGAGCGCTAGAGTACAATAAAGTTTTGGATAATTCTAATATGCATCAGGTCTATTGGAACCTGCGGTGCATAATTGGTCACATCACCACATAATGAGAAGAGAAACAACTTTGTGATTATGTTGTCAATTCTGGATCACAAGGTCACACATAGACCTGGTGTATATCAGAATTTTCCTAAAATATTTATAAACCTTAAATTCCAAAAAAAAAAAAAAAAAAGGTTTGTGGACCAAAAGGAAATTTCTCCATCTTCTCTCTCTTGAAAAATAAATAAATAATTAACTCCTACTAGACCAAAGTCCAATAGAGGAAAACCTCGACTTCCTTAAGACAGGCCAGGCCAATGAAGCTTCTCTGTCATAGGTGAACCCAGTCCAATTCTCTATTAAACCCAATTACCTATTACTACTAGTATTCTTTTTAATATGAGCTAGTCCATGCAAAAGTAGATTGCAACCCTTAATAAAATCTTGAATTTGAATCCTGATAAAGTTGAATTATCTCCGGTTCAGAGATTTTTGGTGAAATGCTCGAACTTGATCTTTATCATAATAAAAACATTGGACCAACTACGAGGAATAATTTTCTTGGTCGTGTGAGGTTGAGCTCAAGGCAGTTTCTATCATAAATAGTTTTTTGATATCTTTTGAGCTCAAACGATATTTCGCGTACTACAAGTGTCATAATACGACATATCCAATTCAAATTCGATTCGAATCGACCATTAACCTTGACAGTCTATTATCCAATACATTCTAATTCATATGTAAAATTGACAAACCGTCTAATCCTAACCAATTCTCTCCAAACCAACTCGACCATTAACCCGACATACAAATATCGGGTTATCTGGAGGGTCGGGTCGGGCTGAGGTCTACATCTTCTTATATGTGTATGTCGGGTTAATGGTAAGTTCGGATTGGAGGGAATTAGTTATAGTTAGATGATTTGCCAAATTTAACTTAAAATTAAAATTTGGTGGAGAAGAGACTATCGTGTTAATGGTCAGGTCGGATCGAGTCTGAATTAGAACTGCCGCATTATGACACTTATACCATGCAAAATGTCTTTTGTGGCAAAAAATGCAGCAAAAAAACTTTTTGTGACAAAAATAGCACATAAACTACTTTTGTGACAAAAATAACTATTTACTCTAATAAAATTTAGAAAACGTTTTATTTCTTTTCTAACTTGAATATCATAAAGGCATAAACTTTGTGCACTATTTATAAGTAGATAAAAGTATTGTGAATCTAAATAGACCATCACTTACAACTAGAGAATTAATTGAAAACTAAAAAGTTTTAAGAACAAATAAAATTTTATTTAATAATATTTCAAAAGTGGCATTTTAAAATATCTTAACCATAAAAACCAGGCCAGAAAATATTTGAAGAAATATAAGAAAGAAAGAAAAAGATATGCCCTAGCAAATGAACACATAAAATTACGATATCTAACCACTAGAAATCATATAAATGCAAAACCCTTAAAAAAAAAATTAACCTTGAAACCCCAAACTCTATCAAACAAAATCAGTAAAATCAATTATACAAAAATTTAAGAAATCCCTCCAATAAAAGCAATACAATCATAGAAGTAAGAAAAATCCCAAATTAAAAATGTCTAATGATCGGGGTATGGATAAAAAAAAATGAACTTCCTTATCCCAATAGTCTACACTGAATGAATATGTAAATAACAGAGCGAAACATAAACGATTGCCCCCAGAAACTAAATAATAGTGAAAATCAATTTAATGAAGGAATCAGGTGAAAAATAGTAGTGACCAGTCTAAAAACAGTAGTTAAATGAATTTAAATTTTAACGGTGGTAATTTGAGAAAATGGCCTCAGAGTCCCCACAACAATTTCAATTTAGCCTCAATAATCCCCGTTTGTTTATTTCAGCATAATGAATCCTCCAACAATTTACGGACAGCCTGTAGACTCCTTACCACCACATTCGCGACAGAATTCGGCCAATTTGACACACGTGAACTGCATATGCATAAGAATCAGGGGTAAATTGATATTTTCAATATAAAATGAAAAAAAAATATTTTTTCTTTATTATTCATCTTCTCCCACACATTGCCACATCCGACAACCCCCACCACCACCACTATTCTCTTCTCCCGAATTCGACCACCACCCCTTCACAACTATTTTCCTGACCTCGGCTCTTTTCATGGCTTGCCTCGATTAAAATCAAATCCTCAGCGCCCCAAATTAAAAACTTTGAATTACGCTCTGTTACAAATCCCTTGTTACAAATGATGAAGATTTAGAGCATATTATGCTTGAACATGATCAGCCCTATGGCTCCTCAGCCAAGTCGGCTTGGGTTAGACTCTTTATCTTCACGGTGAATTTTAATTTGGTGTTGACTATGTTTGGATCGAACGACTCCAAATCTGAGCGTCAATGGTTTGTTGATGCTTTGAATTTGTTCAATTAAATTAGAATTTAGAAGACACCATATGTGGCGGAGGCGGAAACAGAGGCGAAACTGGAGTATAGCGGCACATCCAGGAGTTTCAGAGGAGGCAGACATCATTAGCAAATTGAGATAAAGTTTCATGCATAAGGCTAATGTCAAATGAGTGATGAGTTGATAGAGATGCAAAGACAGTCATTTTTAGTGAAATTGCCCCTTTATTCCTCCTAGGAATTTCTTGCATAAAAGAAGACCATTGAGCATCAAAATCAAAGTCTATAATGTGAATATTTTCAGCATTATTATTATAAAGGGCTTCAAGAATGTCCTGATTGGAGGTAAATTTCATAAATTGAACCAAAGGAGAAACTTCAGAAAGCATTTTATAAGCTCCCATCTTGAACATACCGTCAATGGGGTTCGGAATCCTTTCCAGAAAGAATTTTCCATGTCTTCCATTTCTTCATTTTATTTTCTTTGATTAATTTGAATTGGTCTAATTTGTATGTAAAAGTTGAATTGGATATCTTTTATTGGAAATTAAGAAAAAAAAATTGAGGTATTGATATTGTGGGATGGTGAAGATTGGTGTTGTTATGGTGATGGTGATGGTGATGGTGGGCGGTGGCGGGTAAGAGAAAGTGAGTGGGAGGAGCGGTGGCGGGTTTGAGAAGAAAGGGGATTTTATTTTTTTATTTATTTTTATTAAAAACAATATTAATGGAGAGTTAATGTCTTTTCTAATTTAAATAACAAAATGACAATTCTGATGGGTCTTTAAGTGGGTCGGTGCGGTTTAAGACAGTTATGCCCTTGGGTTAAAGTCATGTGCAGCTCACTTGTGTTTTTTTTGCCGGATTCCGTTGAGGTTGTTTGGACATAATAGGCTGCCCGTAAAAGTATAAAGGATTCTTAATGCTGGAATAAAGAAATAAGGATTATTGAGGCTAAACTGAAATAGTTGGGGGATGCCTAAGGACATTTTCTATAGTAATTAAAACAACAAAAAAATTGTTTGTCGTCGAGTAATTGAGTGTCTATAAGAAGATATGTGTAGTGAAAGTGACAAAGAGAGAGAACCGAAAAGGAAAAAGACCACAAATTACAATATTAGTCGCGTAAATATGAATTTTATTCAGTCGTCCTTCTTCTATTAATTTTTTATTTGTATACTGTAACTATTAATTATTTATTTGATGTTTTCGTTCTGGCCACTCTTTTCGCGTTAGTTTACCATCTAAATTGAAGCAAAGCAATTCAGAGGCAAAAAGTGAAGGATAATAGACAGCTTTCAATATAACTGATCAGATACAAAACTCTTTTCCAATGTAATACTCCATCCATCCTAAATTGTCATTTTCTATTTTAACTTGTCCTAAAATGCGAACATAAACTTTTTTTTTATATTTTTTCTTCTCAAACTTTCATAACTAACGTCCTACTACTATATGGATCCTCCTTAAATAAGATATTGGTGTAACTTCCCCATATTCAAATTACTTTCTTAATTACCATGCAAATCAACGATGTATATTCAATTTGAGACAAAGTGGGTACAAGAGTCACATTTTATAAGGAAACTGAATATATATATCATAGATGTACAATATTCTCTTGATATATATTCTACCATTTTAGGTATTGATTATTGGGATCAAGAAAATTGTATCAAACTTGGATCAACTAGGTATAGGGTTATATCAAATTCCAACAATTATTGTAATTATGTACCTGACGTGCTCTAACTAGAGGTGCTAAGTTCTTGTAGTTAGGCAGAAAGGAGGAGCTCAGACCAAAGTCAAAAGGGTCGGCCGAGCTACCTATCTTGTTGTGAAACTAGCCGAGCTTGCTGGAGATAGTCAAGGCTCGAATTGGAGACTTGGCTTCTAGTCCGGGCTATGTAATGTTCCTGTGAGACGAGCAATGTTAGAGAGAGTAAGGGAAACCTCAACCCCACTCTGATGCTTAAGTTAGTGCAGACACAAAGAGTATCAAGAATTTAGCATGCAAATTGAGAGTTAGAAATGACTTGGGTAAAAAAAGTGGGAATGTCTATATTTATATAGGTCATTTCCCTATGGATATGAGCCATACCTTGTACGGATGTAGGTCGAGTAGCTTCTAGCCTTAATCACGGAAATGTCACCGCTTTAATATGAGTATGGAGCTCAATAAGACCGAGTGGGTGCCATGCGCCTCATCCATGAATTTAGTCCGAGCCCATAATTTGTGTGCCCACTTTGTGGACTCAAGCTAGGATTTTTGTCTTGGGCCCAATGTGTTCCTCCTTAGCCAAGCCTTGCCTTGTTGGTCCAACCTGATCAGCTGGATCTAATCCGATTCATCTTTCATCCAAAAGATTTGATTCAACAGTCATATCCCATTATACCATATAAAGTGTATATCCTAATATATGGCAATTCTCATTTCTTTCGGGCTACTTATTCGGGCTTTGCATGGGCCTGACCCAACTTTTTCATAAAGTGGCACTTCCGTTTTGGACAAAAATGTTTGTCGCTCGATTTTTCAGGTGGCGTATCGTGGCTTTATGAAAAAAAATTGGGTCGAGCACGCAGTCTCTACTTATTCCGGAGCTCGTTGCTAAAAAAATGAAAAGAAAAAGGGGCCAGACTTCAAATTTTTATTGAAGTAATCCACTTTATATCCAGCTATTTTGAGCATGATTATGAAAACCTAGTTGGATTACATCTTATAATGTAAAACAATGGGCTAAAGAACCAAATTTCATAATATATACTGCTTTCCGATGATGAGCGATATTAGAGACCTTCAACTTCTTTTGTACGAGGAACATTCATTGTGAGGTACTCCCTCCATTCCTAAATATAAGACTCTTTAGACAATTTGAAAAAATTAAGGAAGTTGTCCATTCCACCTAAACTTCCAATACTACCCCATCCTCCCTCTCTTTCTCTCTCACTTCTATATTATAAAGAAAGGAAAATGTTGAGGGTATAATTGAAATGAATTGTTGACACCTAACAAAAGAACCTTAAACGACAATTAATTTGGACTCCTAGATTTCTCCTAAACGACAATTAATAAGAAATGGAGGGAGTACGAAGCAAGAATTTTGTCGTAGGGGATAAAAGGTAAAGTTTTTGAAGGACGATGAGTAAATTTGAGAGATTTTTTTCAAAATTTATAAGAATAAAAAAGGTAAATTTAAAAATCTTTAGAAATAGCCGCCACCCGACCATGTTCATTGTCAAAACGAGGAGAAGATACAAATAATGGTTTTACTGAATAAAAAGATAGTTTAATGTGTACTAACACACGAGTTAAATGAATACAGTAGACTATATATGACAATTAAACCAATATAAAATCTTGTAATATTCATTTTAAGAGATTTTCAACTAATTATATATTTATCTACCTTAATTATTTTCCGTTAATTAATCAAAATTAGGCACTTTCTGAGGGAAAACTAAAATTATTGTAGAGAGATGAAGAGAAGAGGATAATTTGGTAAAGCTGGTTGATTTATGGTAAATAAGTAAAATAGATAAATATATATGAGTTTTTCTAATACATCTACTGGGCTACAAGTTAATTTAGATAAAAGCGAATTATATATGACCATTATTAAAGATTTGGGACTAGATTGATATTATTAAAATAAATTGAGGACTGGATTGAATATTACTCAAATAATATACTTGCATAGCCCCCAGCTTATTAAAGATTTTTTTTTCAAATTATTTTTATATCTTCGAATCAGAATCAACAATCAAAATTGTGTCAGCCTCAGAACCTAAACTACACTGCATGAACACTTGAACTCTCTTTAAGCCAAAAGAACATGATTAACATACAATATTGTGAAGAAATATCAAAGAACAATGCACTTACAAATTCAAACAGGTAATTTTCCGGACCGAAAAACTGCAAATTTGTTGGATTTTGAATAAGAATATGGTATCCCATTAGTCTTCAACAGATCTTCAAGCAAATTCAAGTACCACAAATACAGCAGTAAAGCAGCAAAAGATACAAATTGGAACTAACATTGGTTTCTCAAAATGTTACAAATCAGTGAATCCTAAGAGACTATCAGTACAAAAACAAATGAAAATGGTTTTCTAGCTCTCTAATTGCATATTACCACTAATACCTGTCACAACAACTATACAGATTTCTGTTCAAGTAAGCCAACTCTACATTTCACTGTGTACATACTGATGAACTATGCTGCTGCAGCTAGTAAAGCAGACTGACGTCAATATCTGGCAATAATGGCACAAAAGACAGCATTGAATCACCATAACTTTCAAGATCAATAAAACTATCTACCCTTGGTAGCAAAGGTGAAGTCCTGCATGTCGCGCAGACGAACATTTGGGGCACGGATTCAGAATTATCGATCCCACAACCAACAATAGTTAGTAAAAGAATAGAATATAAGCCAGAATAATTAAAAAAATGCAATAGGACAATTTTATATTTTAGGAGAAATAAATAATAAAACTGTAATAATATTAATAGACACTGGAGCAAGTGAAAATTATATAACAAAGGATTATGTAAATAAATCAGAAATAGTATCTAGCAGTCATAGTTATTTGGATATAGAAAAGGTTAAACATACTAGTAAAGGAAAAATAAATATCATAACTAAAATAGGTTATAAATATATAAAAATTGAATATGAAATACAAGAAGAATATGAAAATCATAAAAAAGATATAATTTTAGGAACAAAATGGTTAAAAACTGTATACCCATGGAATATAAATGAATATGAATCAAGTATAACAGTAGAAAAAGAAATAGTAATTATACCTAGACAAAGAGATGATATACATAGTTTAAGAATAAAATATAATTGAATGTATATTTTAACAAAAATAGTAATAGAAGGATATAATAATAGATATTATGCACCATTGTTGGATACAGGAGCATGTATTAATTTATGTAAAAGATCTGTTTTACCAGATGAATGTTGGAAAAAGGTAAAAACAAATTTAATAAAAAAAAGGTTTTAATGAAGAAGGAAATATTATAACTGAAGTAGCATATAATATTAATATACAGATATGGCAGAAAATATTAACTATAAAACAAATATATGCTTTTGAGTTCAAAGGAAAAGATATGATTTTAGGACAAGAATTTATAAATCAATACTTGCCTATTAGTATACAAAAACAATATATAATATTTACTACCCCTTGTGGTGAAAAAGTACCAGCTTATAGAGTTAAGAAACAAGAAAAAGAGGTAAAATCTTGGCCAAAAGGAAATACTAAAATAACACAAACATTAAAAACAGTATATAATAACAATTTAGAAATAAAAATTTATTATTGTTGAGCAGGTATATATAGTATAGATAAAAAAAGTACCAGATGTCAAGCTTATTGACGAAAATATATAATTAAAATACCTGACTTGTTATTCTTGAAAGAAATATATCAATACTCTGATCTTCTTTCCGAAATTCGGATGAAGCTATCGCCCTGTTTGCTGCAAAATTTTGACAACTCACTCCTAGTAAAACGTAGATTCTTTAAAGTTTCATCAGCCTGTAATAACAAGAAAAAAACAATCAAGAACTTATCATATAACTATAATTATTCAAGAAAATATATAATTAAAAAGATTAAATACCTGACTTGTCATTCTTGAAAGAAATATGTCAAGATATGTTATTGCAACATATGCTGTTTCGATTTTAAATCCAAATCTCTGCTGATTCTGCATTAAAAAACAAATATTAATATTTTTCTTGAAATTATTAGATAAAAATCGATTGAATAAGACACTAACCTTAATAATGTAGCCGATAGTTTCCAAACGGGCTGCTGTGATCCAATCCGAAGTATTAACAATGCTATATTTTAGATTTTTAACCGCATTTTTACTGGTTTCTATCTTAAACATATTCTCCATAGTTTCATCTTCAGCTTCTTCATTTACAGAAGCGGGATAACCGAAATCCTCTTCATCAGTAAAAGTATCCAAGTTTTCTTTGCAAAGAAGAGAATCGAACTCCATTATTTTTATCAAGAAAGAAATTCGGGATACGAAAGAACACGACGGAAAATCAAGAAAATCAAGAAAGTGAGAAAAGACAAAAAGAATATGACGGAAAATCAAGAATGTCTCGCAGAATCTCCGCCGCCACAATTAACAGAATTACTATAAGAAATTACTTGACAAAGACTACTTCAACGTGTTTTTTCTCCAAAAAGAAAATGGGATTTATGGGTCGGTCGCTAAAATCTATCGAATACCATAAAATGTGGCATGAAAAACGGTGGCCAAGAACGGCGGTGATAGAGGTGGCGGAGGTGGGTTTTTTGGGGAGCCAAAAAAGGCGGGGTTGGATTTGTGGATTTGACTGAGGAGGGGACTTTGCTTAGTTTTAATCTGGAATCTTAGAAGTTGGAGCCCGAATTCTGCACATTATATAGGATTCTAATTTGATTATATGTGTTACATCTCCATGCACTTTGTGTGAATTTTATTTTGGGATATTGTTTTAAATATTAAATATAATCCTATTTATTTTTATTTTCAATTAATTTTACTCTATATTTTTCGCTTTTTAACATTTAATGTAATTGGGGTATGATTGTAAAAATGGTCATTAATGACTTATTTATTCAGAAAATGTACAATTAATTTATGACATATTAAAAAATAAATATGGATATAATTTTCGACGAACGGAGGTAATACTTTACTAAACGTGAATACGTGATATATCATATTTTTAATTGTGATATACCGATAATGCCCTAAAATATTTGTGTTGACCTGGTAAAACATTTGAATTAACAATTGACTAACAATTGTTTTGATGGAAAGACCTTGTATACCAATAGTAAATTGTTTAGGAATTTTAATATTCAGAATAAATATTTTAGGACCTTACGTTTGAGTTATAAATTCTTTAGGGATACTAATGAACAATTTGCCAAAAGGAAAGCAAAATAAAATCAAAATATAATGTTGAGCAACATTTTTATTTTTATTTGCGTATCATAAAAGAAAAAATAAGCCATAAACTTTATATTTTTAATTTCTTCTAGGAAAAAAACTTTAGATTTTTAATTATTATAATAATAAAAAAATATGATATATCACATTTAAAAAAGTATTACCTCCGTCCGTTAAAAATTATGTCCATATTTACTTTTTAATATGTCATAAATTAATTGTATACTTTTTGAATAAATAAGTCATTAATGACCGTTTTTACAATCATACACCTATTACATTAAATGTTAAAAAAGAGAAGAATATAGAGTAAAATTAATTGAAAATAAAATAATATTTAATATTTAAAACAATATCCCGAAATAAAATTCACACAAAGTGCACGGAGAAGTATCACATAGAATCAAATCAAAATCCTATATAATGGGGCAGAATTCGGCCACCAACTTCCAAGATTCCAGATTAAAACTAAGCAAAGTCTCCTCCTCAGTCAAATCCACAAACCCAACCCTGCCTTTTTTGGCTCCCCAAAAAACCCACCTCCGCCACCTCTATCACCGCCATACTTGGCCATCGTTTTTCATGCCACATTTTATGGTATTCCATAGATTTTAACGACCGACCCGTAAATCCCATTTTCTTTTTGGAGAAAAAACACGTTGAAGTAGTCTTCGTCGTCAAGTCATTTCTTATAGTAATTATGTTAATTGTGGCGGCGGAGATTCTGCGACACATTCTGGATTTTCCTTCGTGTTCTTTTTGTCTTTTCTCACTTTCTTGATTTTCTTGATTTTCCGTCGTGTTCTTTCTTATCCTGAATTTCTTTCTTGATAAAAATAATGGAATTCGATTCTCTTCTTTGCGAAGAAAACTTGGATACTTTTACTGACGAAAAAGATTTCGGTTATCCCGCTTCTGTAACTGAAGAAGCTGATGATGAAACTATGGAGAATATGTTTAAGATAGAAACCAGTAAAAATGCGGTTAAAAATCTAAAATGTGGCAATGTCAATACTTCGGATTGGATCACAGCAGCCCATTCGGAAACTATCGGCTACATTCTCAAGGTTAGTGTCTTATTCAATCGATTTTTATCTAAAAATTTCAAGAAAAATATTAATATTAATATTTGTTTTTTAATGCAGAATCAACAGATTTGGATTTAAAATCGAAACAGCATATGTTGCAATAACATATCTTGACATATTTCTTTCAAGAATGACAAGTCAGGTATTTAATCTTTTTAATTATGTATTTTCCTGAATAATTATAGTTATATGATAAGTTCTTGATTTTTTTTTCTTGTTATCACAAGCTGATGAAACTTTAAAGAATCTACGTTTACTAGAGTGAGTTGTCAAAATTTTGCAGCGAACAGGGCGATAGTTTCACCCGAATTTCGGAAAGAAGATCAAAGTATTGATATATTTCTTTCAAGAATGACAAGTCAGGTATTTTAATTTTTTAATTATATATTTTCGTCAATAATTTTAGTTATATGATTAGTTCTTGATTGATTTTTTCTTGTTATGACAGGCTCATGAAACTTCAAGGCATCTAAGTTTACTAGGATTGAGTTGTCTATCATTGGCATAAAAAATGGAGGGAGATGTACCGATAGTTTTATCCCAAACATGCAATTTTCATAAATCTAGCATACAGAAGACCGAATACGCGCTTTTAAAAAGATTGAAATGGAGGATGGAAACAATTACTCCTTTTACATTCATTCATTACTTGGTATCAAGATTTAGCCAAAACAGTTTACGAATGGGGGAAATAAAATCCAGTGTTGGAATCATGGTTGAAATTAATGGTAAGCCCCAATTTTAATAAATAAATAAATAAAATTTTTTTTTTCATTTAATAACTATTGTTTTTAATTTTGATTATTCAAATCTTGATGTTATATCAGATGAAAAATTATTGCACATTAGACCATCTGTTGTAGCAGCAGGAGCTGCATTGTGGGTCATGGATAAAACATTAACTAAAGAGACTATGGAGCTTAAGATGATCAATGATTTACCTATCCGTATCCTTAACCATCTTCAGATTGTAAGTAATTTATCTTATTAAACTGGATTATCATAGTTTTGGGACAAAATTTTAATGTTTATCCATTTGTTTTTTTTTGGACAGGATGATGTTTTTACATTCTATAGTCATTTGAAAGAGAATGACAAGGAGAAGAAAATGTTAGGTAAAGGTAAGAGTGACAAATCTCCAACATCCACGCCTGAAGATAAACGTAAAAGTACTTCAGTTTCTACTGCATCCAGCTCAAACAGAAAAGGCATAATAGATCCAGAGTTTTGAAGTGATTCAAAGAGGCAAAGGTAGAAGGAGTTATATAGCAGAACAGTGATATTGGTTTTTTTTGGTGAACAACAGTGATATTGGTATGAATATTCAATACTATATAGTACTAGTAGATTGTTTTTTTTAATGGACATTGCTAGGCTACTAGAATTATTGGCTAAAAGATTGACTAAAATAGTTTTTCGGACCGTTTTGCCCTTATAGTTGGGTGAATCCTTTATACCAGCAGGGGGTGAGATAGTCATTTAACACCCTCAATTTGGGGGTTTAGGTTTCTATCCCCAAAATTCTAGGAGTAAATCATTTTCCTTTTTTAATATTGTTTACACCATTAGAAATTCAAGTGGAGAATCACTTGTATATAAGACTCTATTTATAGACAATGCAACCAATTAAGAGAGCTCTAAGCAAAATTTATATTCACAACTTTGCTTATTATTTACACCACCTTACAAGCACACTCAAGTTTTACTTACACTCACAAATTGGTGACTTCACACACTATTTTGGAGTACTTATTTCACTCTATACAAAATGCTACCACACTTCTCCTATTTATACTAGTTGGTTAGATTAATCTCTAACCATCTAGAACATTCTACCAATTAATTGAAGCTTCCAAAAGAAGCTTGTCTAAGGAATATTCTAGAACTTGTATTGTAGGGGTAAATTTATTTATTTCTTGAAGCTTCTAGAGATTGATTGTTAGGAGCAAATTTCTCCATTACTCTTGAAGCTTCTAGAGGGTTGTTGATTCTCAACATACACATTTCTCTTTTTTTTTTTTTTTTTTTTGATGAACAATAGTGATATTGGTATGAATATTCAATACTCCCTCCATTCCCAATTAATTATCGTTTAAGGTTCTTTTATTAGTTGTCAACAATTTATTTCAATTATACCCTCAACATTTTTCCTTAATTTTAAGTTTAAGTGGAATATTGGAAGTTTAAGTGGAAATGACAACTTCCTTAATTTTCTCAAATTGTCTAAAGAGTCTTATACTTAGGAATGGAGGGAGTACTATATACTATAGTACTAGTAGATTGTGTATTTGTTTTTAATACTGTTTACACATTTCTCCCTATGTTCTTTAGTTTCTTTTACACATACACATTTTTTATTTGCTTAGGTTTATAATAGAGAAGAAGAAATATATGCATTATCCTTATATACATGCAGTGAAGAATTCCTCACATATCAACTTACCAAAAATACTGCTAAACAAAAGGGAAGAAATAACGCTCATCTCACATAAAGGCATATAAAGGTTCACTTTATCTAATTATATTACCAAACTCGCTTAAAAAAATACTACCAAATATTTTACCAGTACAAAAATCGAGATTTAGGAGCAAAAAATTCTAAAAGGAAGTTTTTTTCACTGTGCAGTCATTTTCTTTTTATTTACTCAAGCAATTTGAATTAATCATCAGCCACTAATATCTAAATTACCTCATTTTTAAAGTAAAATCAAAATTACCCTCTCATTTAATTTGTAACACAAAAAATAATAATAATAATAATTAAAACAGAAAAAGAAATTACCTTTTGTTTGGCCCGACTAGTTCCGGACTGTGTCAAAGCCACCAATGAAGGAATGGCACCTTCTCTGGCCACCATAGTACGACAGTTCACATAGCTGCAACAGTACAGCCACCGCTATCTCCTTCTGCCTTTGACTTCCAACTTCTACAATCTCCACAGCACCGGAATTCCACCTTCTTCCACCAACGCCGCCCTCGCCTCCGCCACCGAAACCAATAAACTCATCACGAACGCCGATTTATCCACCAGATTCGATCCAAAATCCGCCATCAATTCCACCAACGGCTTCATTATTCCGGCTTTCACCGCTCTAATCTTGTTCTCCTTCACCGAACACTGTGAATAAAGCGCCGTTGATGCATCCTAGCTCCTGCGAAAATTGCCGTATTTTCGGCGAGGAGTCGGAGTTCCATGGCCGCTTGCTTTTTATCACCAATGGACGAAGATTCGAGACCGGAGACGAGCTGTATGATTAATTCATCGGAGTTCTCCGTGGCACAAGCAATTAACAATCGTCGGCTTTCGGAAGCCGCCGTCGGGAACTCACCGGATCTATCACTGTTACAGTCGCTAAAAGCCGATGCTGAGGAATTGTCGTTGATGCTGAGATTACTGAAATTCCGGTCCATGTAAGTGAAATTATTGGAGTGGACCTCCGTTTTCATTGCCGGAGATCGGTCGCAAAATTGAATCAGCAGTGCATAAAATAGAAAATGAAATCCCAGGTGTCGGTGGTGGGCCCGTCAATTGAGTCTATTGAGTCCATAATATTAGATCCAGACTCAGACTCAACAAAAACATATTTGGGTCCAAATCCAACTATATTGGGTCTGGACCTTTTCACTTAAGGTCCAGATCCAAAATAGTTGGATCTGGATGAGTCTGGACAAACATCATCAACAAGTCGAACCATTATAGCATAAAGCAGAAGAAGCCTTTGATGATTTATGTGCAGCTCTCAAAGTTGAACCAAATTACATGATCAAAGAATCCATTTGATGTGCACTTATGGTTAGTTACTTTTCAAGAACTCGCAACTACTTTTGTAATCAATATGATCATACAATCCAGAACAAAAACTCTTGAGTTTTTTTTTTTTTTGCAGACAAACTATCAGAAACAGAACCATTAACACTCGAATCAATCATTTGTAGGCGATTTACAACCTTATATCCATTGAATCCACTCCTAGAGCTCCATTGAGGTTTGTAATCTAATAAAAATGATGAATTTCATAATAATGGGTTCTTAAGAATGTCCTCTCCGTTGTAGAAAAAGAAGATTAAGACTAAGTCACGGAACCCCATTAAAATTCAATAAAATTGGGGTAATTTTTATACGGTAAGCTACATTAAGTCGACTCATACCCAGTAATTTACACCTCAAATTGTTCGCATATACAAAGAAATTTAGAATCCAAGGGAAGAAATCGGAATATGTCGCAAGAGTTAATAAAAAAAAATAGTGATTTCTGGATGAAATTGATTGAGAGAAAAAATAAAAGAATTTGAAGAAGATACAAGTCTTACCGACTGAAATTAGGAGGTTTATGCCTAAAATTGAGAGTTTGTGGGTCGTTGAGAGTTGATTTTGGTCCGTATTTTCCAGCGACGGAAAAGGAGTGAGTGAGAGAGAGGGGTCTGCGTGGTAGGTATGGCGAGAATTCTTGGGTCTGAGTAGGCCCAGTGAGTCTTAGTAGGTCTTTTGGACCCATTATTACTTCCTCTAATAATCCATTGAGTCCAAATCCAAATAAATATGGGTATACAAAAATATGTATGGACCCAGATCAGATCTGTTGGATCTGGGTATGGGTCCAGGTCTTTGGGCAAAATTGACACCCCTAGTGGTGGCGACGAAAAATCATGAAAACGACAGCGTTTAGGGGATACCCTATTCTTCTTATTTTTTTTATTTTATGAATAAACCCTATTCTTCTTATTTGGATGCTTTGTTTGGTTATGTCTATGGAGGAGGAGAGAGGAGAATATAAATGAGGCTCCCGACTCCTATGCGGAACAGCTTTTGTTCAGTCACGGTCTTTAGACACGCCCTACTTGGGCCGTCGGATGAGATTTTTAACGATCCCGGATCCGAGAGAAAAGTTTTTTTTATTTTATTTTTTAAGTCAGCCGCAACTTTTCACTCTTCAGATCTGGACCGTTCAAAATCTCATATGACAGATGGGATTGTTCCGCACAGGAGCCGGACTGATGAATGAGATAAGAACAACCGGAAGTGGGGCCTAGGGTGAACGGGAGGACACGTGCACTGCCGTGCCTAATCCCAGTTCGGGACTCTAGATTAAGTACGTGTGAAAGCTCACTTTTAACGCGTGCGGAGAAGGAGGAGGGGAATATAAATGAGATAAGAACATCTGTAAGCGGGCCTAGAGGAACGGGAGGACACGTGCACTGCCGTACCGAATCCCGATCGTTCTAATATCAGTCCGGCTCCCATGCAGAATCTAGCTAAAGCTTTGTAGCGTCACGGGACATCGCTTTGTGAAGCCGTTGATTTCATTTTTAAAATGGATCGACGGCTATGATTTAAAAGAGGGTTAAAAGGGTACATATGTAATTTCACAAATAAATAATAATAATAATAACAAAAAAAAATAACACGCAACTTTACATCGATTGGGTTACCGAGGAGAGAGAAAAGTTGCGGTTAAAAAGTCAAAGGTACATTTCTTACAAGAACACATGTTCTTCTTAAGAGAACACTTGTTCTTCATTAGAGAACACATGTTCTTGTATATTGAGGAGAGAGAAAAGTTGCGGCTGAAAAGTAACTTTTCTCTCTCTCAATATACAAGAACATGTGTTTCTAACGACGAATACGCTGTTCGTAGAAATGCACTTTCGACTTTTACATCCGCAACTTTTCTCTCCTCAATATACAAGAATATGTGTTCTCTAAAGAAAAACATGCGTTATTGTAGAAATGTAAAAATACCTAAATACCCTTTTTTGATACAGCCGTTGGATAAAAAAGTACAAAATCCAACGGCTGACAGTTTGTCCCGCACGTACGGAATTTAGGTTGTTCAGCATAGGAGCCGTGTTGGTTCTAATATATGACCAATTTTGTAAGATTGACCTCATAGACTTTTCACATGAATTATGGCATGACCTACTTTGCAAGTAGGCTCCACTCTAATTAATGTGAAAGGATCGTAGGTCAATTACACAAAGTCAGATCCATGCTAAAGTGACCCTTCCAATCGGGACTCTAGAATAAGCACATATGAAAGCTCTCTTTTAACGCGTGCGGGGGTAAGGGTGGCAAAAAATCCTCTGTCCCCCGTATATGTTCTCATTCCTGTCATTAACCAGTCACAATTCACTATGTGTATATATAATTAAAAAAATATTTATATAGTAAATTTTGATTGGTTGGGGATAAAAAATGAGACATACACGGAAACGGAGGATTTTCACCCATAAGGGGTAGGGGTAGTTGATGGGTAAATCGTTTGGTATTCCGGTACAATGAGTCGGGTTTTTTTGTTTCGAAATTGTGTGGGTTTTTTTTAACGGTCAAATGGTTTATTTAATCCTGAAACATTTATAACGCCACTTTCTTTTTTGTAACGCTTCATTACGCGTGTTTTCATTGTTCCATCCGTAAAACTTTGGTGAAGGAATGTTAATCACATAATATATCTTAATGAATCAAAAGTTTTCAAAAATTGTGGAAAGTAAGGTTATATGCTGACTCTTATTTATAACATTACGGTAAAAGAGTTCAGGACCAAATTTTCTCCAAGAGTTATCGGACTCAAATTAGTCTTACTCGAAGCAGTGGTGGATTCAGAATCCGAGAGTAGTGGGGCATTCGTCGATTCACCATATTTGTGTGAGATCATTTATGAACCTATCATTTAAATGGAGTAAGAATACACCTTATTTATTACAATTTTTTTATTTTTTAGGGGGGCACGTAACCCCGGTGACGGGCAACTGCATCCACTACTGACTCGAAGTGAACGCAGCAACATAGACCGAGAAAAAATGAAAATTTTATGAGTCTGTTTTTTTTTTTTTTTTACCGAGTGAACTTGACTAACCCTGCAACTATCTGTCAAGAAGACCGTAGCCCAGTGGAGCTCTCCTTCGCTCACGACTTAGAGGTCCTGAGTTCGACACCGGGACACAGCGCCCAGGCTACTAACCCTCCCTAACCCAAAAAAAAAAATATATATATATATCCTGCGACTATCTGAACCAGGCTCACTCGGATGAGTCTATTTTTGGTCGCACAAGCATTGACCATTGGGCCGTTGGGTTGAATTTGAATACATATGGTCTGGATCTGACCTGGACCGTCTAGTCTGGACGAAACCAGAAAAATTAGCAGGCTAATTGAAATGTATGCTCCGACCCGATCCGACCCAATTAAAAAAATACCACTATAAATAAGAGTTGTCTTGAATTTCAAAAAAAAATTTAGGAAAAAGGCACAAACTTTGAATGCAAGAAGATTCCAGAAGAAGAAGAAATCGAATCCCCAATATGAGACCTAACATCGTAACTGAGGTTTTTTTCCGAGCTCTAATAATTATATCTCTAATTTCTTTTACTCTTTTCACATTTCTCATATGCAAATTTTACATTCGAAATTCATAATTTCAATTATTGTTTAATTTCAGTCCTTGCGGTTTTGAAAATGTGTAGTAAAACCCTAATTTATTGCTCCTAATATTTTATACTCTTTAATTCTTCAGGAAATCGATTACTTGTCCGTGTTTTTTTGATATATTTGCGAATTATAGTGTTCTAGAATGCTAATTTTATCATGGGAAGTGAAATTGAAATTCTAAGGACTCTGGATCTTCTAATATATTATCTAGTACACCAATAAAACTATCACAACTGGAGCAATGTGATTGGTCCAAGCCCGTCTAATGATGTTGCACCACTTTTCATAATTTCATTGGTGTACTAGACAATGTACTAGAAGATCCGAAAACAGTTATATGAGTTATGCATTTTTGTTTTACTCTTAGGTATCTTGATGTTGATGCTTAGCGGCTTGTTTGTACTTAATTTCTATGTATTTCGGGAATGCAGACATTTATTTTGAGGTCTGGAAATGTGAGTGTTTTAAGGGGTTCTGATAAAATCTGTGGCTTTTGTCACTGGTGTTATGTGGGAAAAGCTAAGGTTTTTTTTTTTTTTTTTTGAGTGAATAAGATTATAAGACACGCGCATTGTAGAAAGCCAGTTTATTCTATGGATGATCAGATGCAAAACTGCATATGATGTTTTGTTTCTTATGCCTCTGAAGGTGGAGCACTTAAGCTTCACTTTCCGAGCTTTCATTTGGCTCAACTCTTCAACAAATTGCACTCCGAAAAGAAGAAAATATTATTCAATGAGCTATAAAAGGCATATTTTTTTCCACTTTATTCGTTTTCCAGTATATGTCCAGCCTATATTAGTTTTGTTCAAGTTGTCATGATACACGATGCCATTATATATGAAATACTCATTTCTGAATATCCTGATTGCTTCAATTAAATTTGGTATGAGGGTCCACTCTTGTTCATCTTCAGAATTATTTAACTTTTTATGTTTATCTCTCCTTTTCTCTTTTTAACTGATTTGCAATGAAATGTTAGAGAGGGAAGTGTCCACTGGCTTAATATTGCTGGTCTTATTTTCTGTGTATAGGCTGGGTTTTCCACAAGAGTTGGGCAATGGTGGGAAGGCATTCCTTTCCTCACATCTTCAGTGGTGGTGGTATGCGGGGTCATTTATTTGGTTTGTCTTTTGGTTGGATATGACTCGTTTGCTGAAGTGTGCTTCTTGCCTTCTGCTGTTACTTCACATTTTGAAGGTATGCTATGCATTCATTATAAGCAGGTTTTTTTTTATAAGGGATATAGCTTGAGGAACTCTAAGAAATTCATTTATTCTGGGTATGGAAATTCATATTCATTCTTCACTGAAATTTAAGAGCAATAGGCTCCAACAGATATTTTTGGGGCAAACATTCTACTTTTTTACCTTACTCGAGAAAAATTATCATTTTTACCAATGTTAACCTTGGGCATTTTCCTGATTTTGCAGTTTACAGGATCTTCACCTCGATTTTTTTTCATGGTTCTTTACTTCATGTCCTGTTTAATATGATGGCTTTAGTTCCTCTGGGCTCTGAGCTGGAGAGAATCATGGGATCTGTCCGGTTGTTGTTTTTGATAATTTTGTTGGCCACAAGCAATGCCGTACTTCACCTTCTTATAGCTTTATTGGTAGCTCAAAATCCTTTTCATCCTTATGAGTATTTCATGAATGAGTGTGGTATAGGCTTCTCCGGCATTCTATTCTCAATGATTGTGATTGAGACAAGTTTAAGTGGAGTCCAATCAAGAAGGTTTGTCAATCACATTACTAACTCCTTTAAAATGTTGACCTCTAGGACGAGTTTCTTCTCTTTCTTGTTCCTGTTCTTTTCGAAACTGATTTTCCAATTCAAAACATAAAAATTATTTTCCTTATAAACTCCCATATCATATTGGCTTTAGATATTTTTGTGCCCAAGTAACATTGGCTTCCCATTATTCTCGGAGGATCTTATTACATTTATATAAATTCGTAAGAATCTACATAATATTGATTAAATTTTCCATTTTGCAGTGTATTTGGACTCTTCAATGTGCCTGCTAAGTGGTAAACAAAAATCATTTAATTTAATTTACATTCTTTCTAGAAAAGAAAAGAGATTATTTTAAACCCGTCTTCATATAGTATGTATTCATATTTTGTTTAATTTTGTTATCAGGTATGCATGGATCTTATTGGTCGTATTTCAACTTCTAATGACAAACGTATCCTTACTTGGTCACTTGTGCGGAATTTTGTCTGGATTTGCATGTATGGTACTTTAAGATGGTTTTTTTTATTCTTCCAATGTATTCACTGTTGACATATTTTGCTAATATGATCTGAAAATTTTCGTACAATCTTATATCAACTTTTTTTATGTCAGATACTCATGGATTATTTAATGTTTTAATTCCCGGCGCATCCTTCTTTTCGGCCATCGAATCCTCCCCTTGGCTTGTAAGTAGAATCAAAACTTAGTTATTAAATGCTATTAGTTTCTCCGCTTTGGGCCTAAAGACTATCTCTGTTTAGCTCTTTGAGATGGTATTAAATAGAGAGAGAGAGAGAGAGAGAGAGAGAGAGAGAGAGAGAGAGAGAGAGAGAGAGAGAGAGAGAGAGAGTTCTTTTCCTATTCACCTTAGAGAATTTCATTTTCGGCAGAAATCTCAGAATCATCTGAAGAAGTCTTTCACTTTCAATGTTTGCATTTATTGATTTAATCCGTTATCATTGAGAAATTTGTGAAGGGATTTAAAGGTTGTGTGTTTATTATCTTTTCCGTTTGTTTACTCTGATGGGTATTCCTCATTTTCTAATTGCATTTATTCTAATTAATTAACAAAATCTCTTGTTGCTTAGTTACAATAAGGAAATGATGGATAGTCTTTCGTGCTGGCAGGATTAAGTAAAGATAATGTGATAAAGATTTGTTCTTCCGTAACTAACAAAAAAAAAAAACTTGTAGACTGTATTTGAAGTTTTATTCTCCACATTTATAACGAGAATTTGGTAAGGTTAATTACAGAACTTATCTTCTGGCAGTCAACAGTTGTGCGCAGACCAAAATTTATATTGTGCATTGGTGGGAATACTACAGGCTACATTCCCACTCATTCAAGTCAAAGTCCAACGTCAAGGTAGGTCTCGCTATTTTACCTTTCCAGAACTGATAAGCTTGTTAATCTTCATTTCTTTACTAATATATAATTTTATATCTCATAATAGTGGATTGCTCTCTGGAAATCTCTGGAGGAACATATCTTCATGGATGCCACAGAGGGAAACTTCTTCTCCTGTTCAGGTGATCTTTGTGCATTATTTCCTTTATTCTTTTTCCATGAGTTTTAGGAGTGAATGAGGGAGACTGCGTTGTTGGATTGGAATGCTCAAGCAAGAGCAGCCTGGCAGTCTTTAATCTTTATTATTGACTTGCAATGTATGTATTTGCATTGAATGAATACTACGATCATGATAACCGACAACTCAAAGGGCAACGATGACGAATCTGAGCCTGATATTTTCAGCTCTTTGGTATTGATTTATTTGGTTTTCAAACTCCTTTGTCTTTTAGATTTTCTAGAAACTGCTAGATTCTGTTATTTATGTCTCAGTCACTCGCAAAGAATTCAATTTCAAAATCTGAATGAGCAGGAAGTTATTTATGCAAGCTACTAATAAAATAAAATAAATCTAATAATTAGAGTGGTAGAATAGAGTTGCAAACAAGTGCTTGAGGTTTCAAAGAATAAAAAGTGTATCAGACCAACTAAAGTACCATCCTAGCAGTTTCTACTTTTTATTATGACGAAGTTTAAAGACAATATAATTCCTTCTGCAAAATGTAAAGATCACATCTTGTGCTAAAATGAACTATCTGCATGATAGAGTCAAGATGGCATGATTCATGTCTAATTTCAGATCTAGCTCTGAAGTGGTTGGCGTAATACTTATTGGGGAAGATAATTGTTGTATTTCACGGGATTTGAATAATGTATACTACTGGAAGATTGTTTTCTAGATCTCCGGTTGAGCTAATTTCCTTTGCTTTGTCTAATTTTAGGTTTATAACTTTAAAGCGCAGTTCACAAAAGGGTGTCAGGATACCAAGAATATATATATATATATATATATATATATATATATATATATATATATATATATATATTCGATAATTTCTTAGGATTTCTGAAAAGTAAATATAGATCTGAAACACAGTAATACAGGAATATTTTAACTTCATTTCCTTATAAGATCTAGTGCCTGTTTGAGAAGTGTAAGCACTTTTGACTTTTCATGAAGTGATGCAAGTAATCATGATTTGACATATGCGTCGTAATCATTGTAAACCGCTTCGTCTTAGTCCAATTTAATTACTGACCCGGTTTTGAAATATTAATTTTATTTGGCACGTGCTTATTAGCTTTGGCTTTTGTGAATATTTTCTGCTTTTTTTCTTTCTTCAATCTGGAAACTTTCTCGGATGTTGGGGTCGTCAAGTGAAAATATGCATATGCATGAAGTTGAATTTACTGATCTTGTATTCTGCGTAAGTTGCAGTCAACACAAGATAGTAGGTTTCCAGGAACAGGAAGAACTCTTAGTGCTGGTTTAAGTCAAACAGCTTCTGGTGGTAGTCCTGATTCAAGCTTACAAGCTAGACTCCTGGAGAATGACACAATAAATCATCCAGTGCAACCAGGAACAAATGCTGGTGTCCAGCCAATGTCAGATAGAAGGTATTGCTGTATCAGAAGCAGGATTCTTCTGTTTGCATTAGCCTTGATATTTATTTGTTCTTCCGCACTGTAGCTCAAGCTTGAATCTAGTATATTGTTGTTCTTTTTCAGTTTTTCTGAACTTTTCGAGTTAAAAATGGGAAAAAAATTAAAATTCTTTTAGCATTTTTTTGTGAAGTGTTCATTATCAACTACTGTCTTCAATAAACCCAAGCCAGAAAGAACTACTATTCCTTTATATTCCAGACTGAAAATCCCTTGTTAATTTCAAGCCTTTTCCAGGCTAAAATGTGGATGATCTCTTGTTGGTGTCTCCACTTTCTCAAGCAGAAGAATCTTTGTAATGGATTTTCTCACAGATTTGTCAGTTGAGATCTTCCTCCTGATATGAATTTGTCTATGTTTTATGTGGTGGGCATGGGGGTCAGGAGCTTGTGTCTTGGCATTTCATTTCAATAGCTCATGAAAGAATAGGTAAATATGCCTTCTGTTGATCTTGAATTTTTTTGCTGAAGATGCTTTTTATTCTACAGGCAGTCAACAGTAAATAATGCAGCGATAGCAGTTAACAGGGTACAAAATCCTCAGGTAGCCTATATGATAAAAAAATCTGATGTATTTTCACGTGTTCTCCCAGTAGTTCTTGCATGCATAATGATTTTTGATTAATTTACATTCCTCTTGTAGGGCTTTGTCGCATCTGATGAAGAGATTCAGAAACTCGTTGCAATGGGATTTGAAAGGGTAAACTAATTAGTCTTTTGATTGTTTTCCAATTATTGATTTCATTTGCCCAAATTGTACACCATTTAACTTCCTTCACTATTACAAGATGTAAATAAGCATTTTAGAAGCTTGATTATTTTTTTTATTTTATTTTTGGAATATTCAGACACAGGTTGAAGTTGCCTTGGCAGCTGCCGATGGAGATCTAAATGTCGCAGTGGAAATTCTCATGACCCAACAGGTCTGTTTTATTATTTGGGGGGGTGGAGGAAAAGAAAATGTCTGTATTATTACTTCATGAACATCAGCTCTTAAGTTTCTTGGTCCTGATTGGTGCTCGTGTAAATACAAACAGGGATAAGGAGTATGTATCCGTTGCACATCGTGAAGTTCAAAATTCCTAAACCCCTTGGATTTCTGTCCACAATGACTTGTCTTGGATCCCTTTCCGGAAGCTCAACAAGTTCTTCCAAGGATGTGTATATTTTTAGTTGGTCGACTAATATAATTGAAAATATATACAACTGTTCTAGGTTAAGGTTTTTCATGTTATTACTTGTATGCACTCTCAATCTGCTCAAGAGTATATTTGCACAGAAATCTGTAATCTGATTCCAGTTTACCTGGTACTCGTGATTTAGTCGTTATTATGTGTCACTGAGCAATCTGTTTGGAACATGAACTACTTGAGCAATTAACAGCTAAAGTTAAAAGTGTTGATGGTGATTCCCTCAACGCGTGTAGATTGATTATCAACTGTCACATCAAGTCAATTTGCAGCGAAATATCAAAATAGCATATAATAGCTAATTTCAGAGAGAGATAATTTTCCACAGTTGAATTGAGCACATGTTGACAAAAACACCCCTCAATAATGTGACTGGATCTTTAAATAAGACTATCGTAGTAAAAGCAACACTTTTGAATAGGTACCATAAATTTCAAGTTCACCATTTGTCCCCTCCGCGGTTAAAGAAGAAGAAAAAAATGATCCAGAAAGCCAGTTCTTTTAGGAACTGTCCATAAGTTCTGAATGTTTACTATAAGACCTTATATCAATGTACAACAGCAGCAGCAAATTCTGCGCGGTTGGGCTAAGAGATCAGCGATGTAACTTGTAATTCAAGAAACAAATGGTTTGATTCTAACATATAACAAGAATAAGAAGGAATGTTCACACTATGGGAATCATTGCTGAGGTTGGACCAAGGATTGTCCGGAAGAGTTGGAGAAGCTAATGTTGTTTCCTTGAGCTGCTGTTGCCCTAGAAGCCTGCCAAGCATTTGATCTGTGGGTATCAAAAAAGGGGTCTTTGTTGTTGGGGATAATTACCCCTTCTCCATTTAGGCCAACTTAGCTGTGGGTTTGTTACGTTATTTTGCCCGAAATATACGGGAGGAGCATAGCCAAACCCAGGGGGAGGATTAGACCTTGGACCATAACTATGAGGAACATAACTCTGAGGACCATGGCTAAACCTGTAGGGAGGGTTAGGCCTTGAAACATGATTCTTCATTTTGCGACGTTTTACCGGTTTTGGAACATTGGAAAGAGTTCCTACTCCTGGTTCACTCACTTCTTTACCCTGGAAATTTTTTGGATCATTACATGATAGATTATGCACTAAGGAAGATGTGTGCGTAAGCAGGGAAATGTTCGTGGATATCATATATGCTTATAGGTACCTTTTCAGACTTATCGCATTCTTGTTCCAAACGACGTTTTTCTCCGACAGCCGGATGCACGAGCTGATTACGACGCCTGCTTTCTACCTTTGATTTCTTGTTTTTTATCCTTCTATTTTTACCCTTGCGATGCTTTGGTTCAGTGAATTTTACAGGCAATTTCTTGCATTCCTGTACAAACGTTAAGAATGTCCAGTAAACTATAATTATGAGGAAAAAGCGGATCAGATAAGTGCAGATGTTACTCACAGAACCGAGATGGCCAGACTCCCCACAATTATAACAAGAAACTGATTTCGGGCCTTCATTTCCATATGTAGCGCAGCAAAGGTGTCCAAAAGCTTTGCAAACATAACACTGGATTCTCTGTTCATATATAGACTAGGGAAAGAAGTTATTATCTTGCATCGAATTTTAGTTGCGATGATTTTCGATCATTAACTTTGACCATTCAGTTCACCAACATAGGTAAATGTAACCCGAGCAAAAACAATTTTATCTTGTCAATTTCATTCGGAAAGATTTCCCTAAGAGAAATTTTATAACCGCAAACATGCAAAGACACATAGAGGCATACAAATAAAGAAATGAAAAAACCCTAATAAAGGTTGAATGTAAAAGGAAAGAGAAGTAAAAAACTTGATGTAACATTACATACCTCAAGCTCATCGGCAGGATAGTCATTAGTACACGAGAGCATATCATGTCCTGGGTTTGCACACTTCAAACAGAAGCTAGAAGTTTGTTCCCGCACAATCTCTTCTTCAGGACAGTCATTAGCCAAATGACCTTTTTTGTTACAGAAAAGGCATTTATTAACCTGCATACCATAAAAAATAATAATAATAAATAAATAAATTACTATATAAAAAAGAACATTGTAAATTCATGAATCATTTTAAGTACAATGCAACCCAAACCTGCACGCACTGCTGCCTAAAATGTCCAAGACGCCCACAAATACAGCAAACCTTCTGCTGCTTCTTCCGAATGTTGTAGTCAGCCGCTATATGATCATCTTCACCACACCTTCTGCATGTCAGTAGACTGCTATCTTCGGGGTCAAAATATCTTCTCGGCCTCTAAAAATAGATCGTTCATATAGTTAATAGGACCGACGAGCAAATGGAACATGGACATATAAATTATAAATTGGTATAAACTTCTAATCAAACTCCCAAGAAGTCAAGGAACGCTAGCGCAGTTGACGCATCACTTCCAACTCGGAACAATAGGTCTTCGGTTCAACACCCCTTCCCTGACAATTTATCTTAAGAGGAAAAAACATTCATAATAACCTTTCTTGGAATTGTATCCTTTTTGTCGGTACACAGTGCTTCCAATGATATCATTCCTTCTAGAGATGCATCCTTTTCAGCTTGCTTCCCGAGAAGCTTTACCGGGACTATATCATTTATGTGATCAGGTTGTGCTTCCGTTGACGCCGTTCTTTCTAAATCTGCATAATTTTCAGCTTGCTTCCTAAGAAGCCTTACTGGGAGTATATCATTTCTGTGATCAGGTTGTGCTTCCAATGACGCTGATGTCGTTCTTTCTAAATCTGCATCCTTTTCTGCTTGCTTACCAAGAAGGCTAACTGGGTCTATATTGATTCTGTCATCAGGTTGTGCTTCCAATGACGCGATTCTTTCTATATCTGCATCCTTTTCAGCTTGATTCCTAAAAAGATTTACTGTGATTATATCATTTATATCATCAGGTTGTGCTTCCAATGATACTGATCCTTCTTGGCGTGCATCCTTTTCAGCTCGCTTACGAAGAATCTTTACTGGGAGTATATTGATTCTGTCATCAGGTTGTGCTTGCAATGACGCCATTCTTTCTAAATCTGCATCATTTTCTGCTTGCTCATCGTCCACCATTATCTCAATCTAGATTTTGAAGATTGTGACAATTTGATATAAGATAATCATTCTTGATTAAATCCTGAATTCAAATATTTTAACAAGACAAAAAAATGGAAGAAAAGAAATAAGAAGTTTGCAGCCCAAAAACTACCATATATCATATATGCAGGTTACATAACATAAAACCTAGAAATTTCTATCTAAATCTGAAGTTGATTGTTCTTAATATGTTTAATAACTGAACAACTACTCAAGCAACGACATAATTAGACGTCAACATTTCATGATTAGATTTAGTTACTCTTTCTTTTAGATAAGCATAGTACGTACAAGCATGTTTACATTGCTACTAACCTCTTCAAAGACTAGAGACTTTCTCATGCAATAATGCAAGTAATACCCCTCCGAAATGTTCGCAGGCTCTACTTAGTTAGCATGCAATACAAATTTTCAGTCCAAATACATGCTAGGTCGAAAAATGTGATAGAGGTATTCTCGTCTTCTGAAACGCTATAAAATATGCTTATTTCTTAGCATTCTTGCGACATCCAAACAAGCAACAATTACAACATTTTTGGAGGCTTTTTCTCTTTTCCTTACGTTTCTGTGACCGGATACCTATTCATTTCTGAGTAATAGGTTTGACATTTTGGCCCCTAGCGTGTGAGTTCAAAGTCTGAATTATAACATGGCAGTGTAATCTGTTTAATCAATGAGAATAAGAACAAAGATACCAACTATAGAAAGGAAAGAAACCTACAAAGTCTTCTGTTTCTGCATTCATCTTTGCCTCTTCGGCTGGTGCATCTACTGCGGCTTCCAACTTGTTTAAACATGAGAAACAAAGATCATTAACAACTACAGCAGATTCTTCTAGAACATTGCTCTCGCCAGTTGGTCCAGTACTCCCTTCAAAACTAGAGGCATTTCCAGCATCTCCTTTCCCATTAACTTCAACCTTAAGAGAATCAAAGCTAAAAGGGTAAGTTCTTAGACACACCAGAGAGAGTATATCAGGAAATGTATGTACGCGAGAAAACTTGAGCGGAGTCGATTTCAGAAAAAGGTTTGCAGCAAAAAGGGCCGAAAAACAAAACTCATTCCCAAATTTATCATGCTATGTAATCGCATTGAGAACAAGAACAAAGATATCAACTGTAGAAATGAAATAAACCTACAAGGCCATCAGCTTCTGCATTCATCTTTGCCTCATCGGCTTGTGCTTCTATTGCGGCTTCCACCTTGCTTAAACATGAGAAACAAAGATCATTAACAACAACAGCAGATTCTTCTAGAACATTGCTCTCGCCAGCTGGTTCAGTTCTCCCTCCAAAACTAGAGGCATTTCCAGCATCTCCTTTCCCATTAACATCAACCTTGAGAGAATCAAAGAAAAAAAGGGTAAGTTCTTAGACACAGCAGAGAGAGTATATCAGGAAATGTATGTACGCGAGAAAACTTGAGCGGAGTCGGTTTTAGAAAAAGGTTTGCAGCAAAAAGGGCCGAAAAACAAAACTCATTCCCAAATTTATAATGCTGTGTAATCGCATTGAGAACAAGAACAAAGATATTAACTGGAGAAAGGAAATAAACCTACAAGGTCATCTGCTTCTGCATTCATCTTTGCCGCTTCGGCTTGTGCATCTATTGCGGCTTCCACCTTGCTTAAACATGAGAAACAAAGATCATTAACAACAACAGCAGATTCTTCTAGAACATTGCTCTCGCCAGCTGGTTCAGTTCTCCCTCCAAAACTATAGGCATTTCCAGCATCTCCTTTCCCATTAACATCAACCTTGAGAGAATCAAAGCAAAAAAGGGTAAGTTCTTAGACACAGCAGAGAGAGTATATCAGGAAATGTATGTACGCGAGAAAACTTGAGCGGAGTCGGTTTCAGAAAAAGGTTTGCAGCAAAAGGGGCCGAAAAACAAAACTCATTCCTAAATTTATAATGCTGTGTAATCGCATTGAGAACAAGAACAAAGATATTAACTGGAGAAAGGAAATAAACCTACAAGGTCATCTGCTTCTGCATTCATCTTTGCCGCTTCGGCTTGTGCATCTATTGCGGCTTCCACCTTGCTTAAACATGAGAAACAAAGATCATTAACAACAACAGCAGATTCTTCTAGAACATTGCTCTCGCCAGCTGGTTCAGTTCTCCCTCCAAAACTATAGGCATTTCCAGCATCTCCTTTCCCATTAACATCAACCTTGAGAGAATCAAAGCAAAAAAGGGTAAGTTCTTAGACACAGCAGAGAGAGTATATCAGGAAATGTATGTACGCGAGAAAACTTGAGCGGAGTCGGTTTCAGAAAAAGGTTTGCAGCAAAAGGGGCCGAAAAACAAAACTCATTCCTAAATTTATAATGCTGTGTAATCGCATTGAGAACAAGAACAAAGATATTAACTGGAGAAAGGAAATAAACCTACAAGGTCATCTGCTTCGGCATTCATCTTTGCCGCTTCGGCTTGTGCATCTATTGCGGCTTCCACCTTGCTTAAACATGAGAAACAAAGATCATTAACAACAACAGCAGATTCTTCTAGAACATTGCTCTCGCCAGCTGGTTCAGTTCTCCCTCCAAAACTAGAGGCATTTCCAGCATCTCCTTTCCCATTAACATCAACCTAGAGAGAATCAAAGCAAAAAAGGGTAAGTTCTTAGACACAGCAGAGAGAGTATATCAGGAAATGTATGTACGCGAGAAAACTTGAGCGGAGTCGGTTTCAGAAAAAGGTTTGCAGCAAAAAGGGCCAAAAAACAAAACTCATTCCCAAATTTATAATGCTGTGTAATCGCATTGAGAACAAGAACAAAGATATTAACTGGAGAAAGGAAATAAACCTACAAGGTCATCTGCTTCGGCATTCATCTTTGCCGCTTCGGCTTGTGCATCTATTGCGGCTTCCACCTTGCTTAAACATGAGAAACAAAGATCATTAACAACAACAGCAGATTCTTCTAGAACATTGCTCTCGCCAGTTGGTTTAGTTCTATCTCCAAAACTAGAGGCATTTCCAATTTCTTCTTTCCCATTATCATCAACCTGTAGAGAATCAAGACCAAAACAGTCACGTTTTTTTTCCTTTTTGTGTGGCTGCAAAAGGGGTTTGCTTGTAACAAGTGATTTGTAACTTCTGGCGATACTTTTATGTATGAGGGTTTTTTCAATCTTTTTTTTATTAACATCGGGGAAGGGGAGTGTATAACCCCATAACCTATTGTCACAAGTCAGAAGTGTTGCACCAACTGCACTAGCTTTTTTTTGACGTGTGGGTTTCAATCTTTCGGTTGGTCGCAATCAAGAATGGGGCATAAATTATGGGAATTCTCACAGGGAAAAACATGTTCATTTTTGGAAACTCAGCATTCTCTTTTAGAAATATGAACACCTAAAGAAATCACAACATTGGCGCTGCAGAATAAGAAAGAAAAGTACAGAATAAGAAAGAAAAGTACAGAACAACAGAAAGTATTCATAAATTACATGATGTTCTTGGATTACTGCACTTTCATATTCCAAAATAGCATATTTTCCCAAATTTGGACCACCTTCGGCCACCACCTATATCAAACAATGTCCAAAAAATTTAATTTCACCATGAAAGAAACTCTAAATCCACAGTAAACAGTTCAAGGAAAACATTAAACAAATCAAAAGATGGTAACAGACAAAAGGCAACCAAAATCACAATTAATTTGGGAGAAATATAGAAACTGATAAATAGACAACTAATCAACAGGGTATGTGGTACCGATAACTTAGGTCCAACTTATGAACAGGAGTTAGGCCCAACACATTTTATTCTTCACAGTCAAATTTTGCATCCAACGGCTGAGATTGTTCTGCACGATTCACACGTGCAGAACAATTTTCTGCACCGGATGGGGACTGCCCTATTTTGAGCTATGTTTGGAGTCGAAGTTAAGCCACCTCCATTTTTAATAGAATTTTGTCTCGAAACATGTTGAAATATAAAGTTACACACGGAGTGCCCAAGGAATATCCAAACAACTTATAAGCTCATGGGTTAACACTCCAATTGATTTTGAGAGGATATGGAGGCCATTAGCTAATTTTCACAAAACAGAATCCAAATTTTTTATTTTCATTTGTGACCTCTAAATAATTCAACTTTTATAAAATTCCTTACCGTCTGTTGTTGGTCCGCTGCAGCTTCAGATTTCAACACACCATCTTTATGAAAATTGTTACTTTCTTGTGCATCTTCATCAACCACCTATGTCAAAAAAAAAAAAAAAACCAAAGAAAAAAAGTCACAAATTTATAACATAAATATATAACCATAAGACAAATTCATTCAACACCAAAAAAAAAGAAGAAGAATGCTAATTAAAACCAGAAATTGGTGCAAAAAATGGGATTTGTTTATAGTTTTTGTTACTTTGATAAAAACAACTCAAACAAACAAAAGAACAAAAATTCAAATTCAAATCCCATTTTTTGAATTTGGTGCAAAAAAAAAAAAGTGGGATTTGTTACTTCGATAAAACACCTCAACCAAAAAAAAAACAAAAATTCAATTCAATTCCCAATTCCACATCTTTATCAAATGCTCACCATAGAATTATTGGATTGGATTATCAATTTTGTTTTCTTTTTACCGTATCCTTTTAACATGCGTTCTTCATCCTCACGAGCTTCACGAGCAAGCCAATTAGCAAGATTTGGATAGCAACTCAAATCTGCCAAATAAGCATTTGCTTCTTCCAATGTTCCCAAATGTCGACCACCTCGAACACAACTCGTTGCTGTACCATGACCCTGCTTCGACATCTTATCGGCCTCCTCACCGCCGTCTTTGTTCTGGATCTCAGCTCTGACAGTTCTGGAGTGTGATCTGCTTCTGGCAGTTAAAGTTGAGAAGATTGTGACTGAAGAGATGGATGTCTTTTCCTCGTACACTCCGAGGTATCCACTCACGACTCACGTGTATCTGTGTGGACGGTTTTTTTTTTGGTTTGTGTTTTGTTTTTTCTGAAACAGCGTGTGGACAATTTTTTGAAGATTGTAATTGGTTAATTACCCTCTCCATTCCTAAATATATGACGGTCAGGACAAGTAAAAAATTAATGATATAAATATTATAATATTTTTTTAAATAAAATATTATTATTATTATTTTAAATAAGATTAGTGGCATGCAAGTTCTGTTTAAAATAATAATATTAGTATTTTGTTTAACAAAACACCTTGAATTTTGTTTCCTTAATTTTCGCTATTTATCCTAAAAGTCTTATATTTAGGAATGAAAGTAGTATTTATAGATAAGGAGAGTTTTTCTCATAATATATATATATATATATATATATATATATATATATATATATATATACACACACTAAGCAAATGACCCGTGCTATGCATCTGAAATACTCAATTTCAAATTATTAGTTTAATGCTTGTACAATTGTATTTAAAACAACAACTCGTTAATTTTAAATTTTCAGAAAACAAATAAGAAAATTCAACATGATTAGGTAATATGACTTTTATTGAGTCACAAATGTAAGGGTCAACAGCTGAATGATTATTGGATCGAATAATATATAATCAAAAGAATTAAAAATAGTATTATACTATTTCAATTAATGTTCCGTCCAATGTTTTGATCCAATAATCTCTACACTACTACTATTAAATGTTAATCACCCAATCTTTTTAGAAAATATGAAGAAACTACGTATTGTGACTTCAATTTTCTTATGGAGCCATTAAATTCATGAAGTTTTCAGCTCAAGTTTTTTCTGCTAAACTTGCATTACTGTAAGATCCATTTTAGTAAATATTTTTATTCCCTGAAAGATAAAATTAGTCTAATAGTATATTAATAAATTATTTAAAGGACATTTATTAATAGTAATGTTTATTGGATAAAAATAAATCAAACATAGATATAAATAATAATTAGACATCAAAAGTCAAGAACATAAAAAGTATGAAGAGGTGAGTAAATGTTGGAATAAAATATTCTCATAAATTCCCGTAAATTCACAGAAACTTCCTAATAAATTCTCTCAAATAAGTTCCTCCTAAACTTCATAAATTTTTGGAAAAACAATGTTGGGCATGGCTAAAAAACTTAATTCTTAAGACCAAAATAACAAATCAAGACTAAATTAAGTTTTTGCATAAGACTTCTAGGACATAAGTAAATCAATACATATAACATAAAAGGTTACCATGAATTAGGATTCTTTGTATCCTGCAATCAAATAAATTGAAACATTTAAAAAAAATCAAAAATCAAAATTAAAAGTGGCTAGTAATGATCAATAGATTTAGCAATCATAAATCAATGCGAAAAAAGCAAAAATTCTACTAATAATATAAAAGAAATTTAGCAAAATAACACAAGGGCCATAAGCAATTTGATGATACATAGTTATCAGAAACTCAAATATTATTTAGGCTATATACTTTAACAAATACAATATTGCTTCTATCCGGAATTTAATGTTTCACTTTGACTTAAGATGAAAATTAATAAAAGTATTCTACTTTTAATAAAGTTTCCTTCTTGCATTATTAGTTAAGGAAGGTTAACGTCTTTAAATTACGCTTAAACTAAGGAAGGTTAGTAGTGGAAGTTTATACGAAAAAGTATTATTATTTTAGGAAATGTGTAATTTAATTCTAGTCATTCTCAAAAGAAAAAAACTCATAATGAATATACTTTACTCGACAAAAACTCATAATGAGATTTCTTATATCATAAAATGCTATCTTTAGACATTTAAGAAATGATAAGGAATAATGGGTAATCTGATATACCTTGGGGGAGGCTCGTCCGCAAGTTTAACAGAAACTAAATGGTTCGTTACACTAATTTAAATTTTTATCGTATTTGAATTTGAATAACAGATGAGAAGTAGAATTTAACTGAAATTACGAATCAATAATCCAATGTGAGATTAATAAAAACAAAAATTAAAAGTGAGGGGTTGGTTATGAATTTGCAAAGCACGTGATAAAAGGGCTAGAAATACGGAAGTCTGTGCTAGCGAAGGAATTAATATTTTCTTGATTTATTTCAAACATTTAAAATCTTTTTAACCAATCACAACATTTGAGATTAAATCGAAAAATCTTTAATTTAGAAATTTTATATTAGATTGGGAGTTTAAAACTGAAAAGTGTGTTCGAGATTATGAGAAAAAAATTAGGATTGAAGAGATATTTGGTTAAGTAATTTGATATTTAAATTTGTTTTAAGATAATAATTAGTTTTGAATTAACTTAATTAATCAAAATTCATCATAACCAATCAAGTTTTTGTATTATAATTAAGAGTTAGAAAATTCGAGAAATTTGGGTTAGAGTTTTGAAGATTTATGATGGGTTAAAACTTGAAAACATGTTATGTAATATAAATATAGATTGATTTTGGAAAAATATGTTAATCCAATGAAATTTTTTATAAAAGAATTTAAAGTGTTAAAAAATTTATAAACTTCTAAAATATAATCATAAAAGAAGAGGTTGAGAGTATTAGATGAGTTTTGAATCTTGAAATTAAGAAAGATAAAATATTTAATGTAGAATATTATATCATACCAAGAATACTGTTAGTTTAGACTTGTTAGGGATCGTGGAAAAGTTTACTTAAATTAGCATTCCAGTAAAATAGTTAAATAAAATAGTTGTCAAATACCTGATATAGAGTAGCTGGTAAAGTGGTGTAGCATCTAACCCGAACGTTTAGGGTTTGAATCCTCCCCCTCCCCAATTTAAATGAAGAAGTTCAATTTTTTTGCACCAATCAAAAGTTTTATAATTACTTATATAACAAAAAAATCTACAAAAATGACACGTGGCATGAGGGAGTTACAAATCTGAAAAGGGCTTCTGTAATATATATATACTAGCAAAAATACCCGTGCTATGCACGGAAACGTAATGTTTAATGAAAGAAAAAATGTCAAAGTAATTTTGTATCTCAAAACATGTCAAAGTACACCATTTTATGGTATTGTCAAACTCAAAAAACAATGTAACTTTTCAATGTGGGATACTCTAATAAGCAAATTAAGAATTTTAACTTTGATTATAAGTTCAATCGGAATTCAGAGGACCCGGCCATCTAAATTACCCGTTATTTGTTAAAACTTTAACTATTTATATTTATATAAATACAAAATATAAGAAGCAAATAACCGGGCTACCTTAATTTGATGGGCTAAAATGTCAGCCCAATTTTGTAACTCAAAACATGTCAAAGTACCATCTTTTATAGTATTGTCAAACTCAAAAAATAATGTAACTTTTCGATGTGGGATACTCTTATAAGCCAATTAAGAGTTTACAACCAAAATAAAATTTAAATTAACATTCCATTAAAAGAATTAGAGAAAACAGCTTGTCAAATACTTGCTAGAGTAGTTGGCAATGCAGTACAAAGATTCGACTGCAGAGTCGTGGGATCGAATCCTCCCTCTCCCGGTTTGAATAAAATAGTTTAACTTTTTTGCACCTACAAAAGTTGATATTTAATTTTTTATTAAGATAAGTTATTTTTCAATTAATTTAATTAACCTAAATATTCTCAACCAATTAAAAAATTAGTAAATTAATTAAAAAAAGTGAAAATCTAAGAAAAAAGATGGAAGAAATATATAGATACAATTATCCGTATGTATAAGTGCTTCTGTAATATATATATAGATAGATATATATATATATATATATATATATATATATATATATATATATATATATATTAGCAAATGACTTGCATATGCACTGAAATACTCAATTTCAAATTATTAATTTAATGGTTGTACAATTGTATTTAGAACAAAAACTCGTTAACTGTAATATGAATTTTATTGAGTAACTCACAAATATAAGAGTGAGCACCGAAAGATTATTGGATAACAAATATTGGATCAAATAATATATAATCAAAATAATTAAACATAGTCCTATACTATTTCGATTAATGTTTCATCCAATGTTTTGGTCCAATAATCACTACACTACTACTATTAAATATTAATCACCTAGTCTTTTAAGAAAAAATGAAGAGACTACGTATTGTGACTTCATTTTTCTTATGGAGCCATCTAATTCATGAAGTTTTTTCAACATTGTGTGCTCCACATTTTGAGATAATGCATCTTCTTCTATGAGAGCGAGCAATTTTCTGCTCAAGTTTTTTTCGACAAACTTGCATTGTTGTTAGATCCATTTTATTAAATATTTTTATTCCCTGAAAGATAAAATCAGTCTAATAGAATATAATAAATTATTTAAAGGGAATTTATTAATAATAATGTTTATTGGATAAAAAATGGATCAAAATAGATATAAATAATAATTAAACGTCAAAAGTATTGAACATAAAACGGATGAAGAGATGAGTAAATATTAGAATAAAATATTCTCATACATTCCCATAAGTTCACATAAACTTCCCAATAAATTCCCTCAAATAAGTTCCTCATAAACTTTATAATTTTTTGCAAAATTGGTCATTTTTGAAGGGCAATCTTTTAAGAAAACTATGTTGGGCATGGCTTAAAAACTTAATTCTTAGAACCAAAATAACAAATGAAGTCTAAATTAAGGTTTTGTTTAAGACTTCTAGGACATACGTAAATCAATACATATAACAGAAAATGTTACCAAGAATTAGGATTCTTTGTACCCAGCAATCAAATAAAATCGAAACATTTAAAAGAAAAATAAAAATAAAAAAAATTAAAAGTGTCTAGCAATGATCAATAGATTCAGCAATCATAAATCAATGCAAAAAAGCAAAAATTCTACTAATAATATAAAAGACATTTAGAAAAATAACACAAGGGTCATAAGCAATATGATTATACATAGTTATCAGAAACTCGAATATTATTTAGGCTATATACTTTAACAAATACAATATTGCTTCAATCTTGAATTTAATATTTCACTTTGACTTAAAATGAAAATTAATAAAAATATTTTACTTTTAATAAAGTTGTCTTCTAACATTATTAGTTAAGGAAATTTAATCCCATTAAATTACGCTTAAACTAAGAAATGTTAGTAATGGAAGTTTATATGAAAAAATATTATTATTTTAGGAAATGAGTAATTTAATTCTAGTCATTCTGAAAAGAAAAAGAAAACTCATAATAGACATACTTTACTTTACAAAAACTCATTATGTATACTTTATTCGACAAAAACTCATTCTGTATACTTTATTCGACTAAAACTCAAAAAATATTATGGTCGGTAAGTAGCTTATAGATTAATGTAAAAATTATTGCAATATAAAAGTTCAAACGAAACAAATTTTTTCTTACGGAATTTATTACAATATTCCAACTATCTTATAATTTACTTAAATTAGCATTCCATTAAAAGAATTAAAGAAAATAGTTGTCAAATAGCCGCCAGAGTAGCTGGCAATGTGGTATGGCATTTGATCTGCATGTTGCGGGTTCGAATCCTTCCTCCTCCGAATTGAATAAAATAGTTCAAATTTTTTGCACCAATCAAAAGTTTTATAACTAATTAAGAATATAAAAAATCCTAGAAAATGACACGTGGCATTATATATATACAAATTTGAAAAGGGCTTCTGTAATATATACATACTAGCAAATGACCCGTGCTATGCACGGAAATACTGAATTTCAAATTATTAATTTAATCCTTGTACAATTGTATTTAAAACAACAACTCGTTAACTTTAAATTTTCAGAAAACAAATAAGAAAATTCAACATGATTAGGTAATATGACTTTTATTGAGTAACTCACAAATGTAAGGGTCAACAACAGAATGATTATTGGATCGAATAATATATAATCAAAAGAGTTAAAAATAGTATTATACTATTTCAATTAATGTTGCTTCCAATGTGTTGATCCAATAATCACTACACTACTACTATTAAATGTTAATAACCCAATCATTTTAGAAAATATGAAGAAACTACGTATTGTGACTTCATTTTTCTTATGGAGCCATCAAATTCATGAAGTTTTCTGTTCAAGTTTTTTCCGCTAAACTTGCATTACTATAAGATCCATTTTAGTAAATGTTTTTATTCTCTAAAAGATAAAATTAGTCTAATAGTATATTAATAAATTATTTAAAGGACATTTATTAATAGTAATGTTTATTGGATAACAATAAATCAAACATATATATAAATAATAATTAGACATCAAAAGTCATGAACATAAAAAGGATGAAGAGGTGAGTAAATGTTGGAATGAAATATTCTCATAAATTCCCGTAAATTCACAAAAACTTACCAATAAATTCTCTCAAATAAGTTCCTCCTAAACTTCATGAATTTTTGGAAAAACAATGTTGGGCATGGCTAAAAAACTTAATTCTTAAAACCAAAATAACAAATCAAGTATAAATTAAGTTTTTGCATAACACTTCTAGGACATAAGTAAATCAATACATATAACAGAAAAGGTTACCAAGAATTAGGATTTTATGTATCCTGCAATCAAATAAATTGAAACATTTAAAAAAAATCAAAATGAAAAATTAAAAGTGGCTAGTAAAGATCAATAGATTTAGCTATCATAAATCAATGTGAAAAAAACAAAAATTCTACTAATAATATAAAAGAAATTTAGCAAAATAACACAAGGGCCATAAGCAATATGATGATACATAGTTATCAGAAACTCAAATATTATTTATGCTATATACTTTAACAAATACAATATTGCTTCTATCCGGAATTTAATGTTTCACTTTGATTTAAGATGAAAATTAATAAAAGTATTCTACTTTTAATAAAGTTTCCTTCTTGCATTATTAGTTAAGGAAGGTTAATGTATTTAAATTAAGCTTAAACTAAGGAAGGTTAGTAGTGGAACTTTATACGAAAAAATATTATTATTTTAGGAAATTCGTAATTTAATTGTAGTCATTCTCAAAAGAAAAAAACTCATAATAGACATACTTTACTCGACAAAAACTCATAATGAGATTTCTTATATCATAAAATGCTATCTTTAGACATATAATCTGATACACCTTGGGGGGAGGCTCGTCCGCAGGTTTAACAGAAACTAAATGGTTCGTTACACTAATTTAAATTTTTATCGTATTTGAATTTGAATAACATATGAGAAGTATAATTTAACTGAAATTACGAATCAATAAACCTTTGTGAGATTAATAAAAACAAAAATTAAAAGCGAGGGGTTGGTTATGAATTTGCAAAGCACGTGATAAAAGGGCTAGAAATACGTGAGTCTGTGCTAGTGAAGTAATTAATATTTTCTTGATTTATTTCAAACATTTAAAATATTTTTAACCAATCACAACATTTGAAATTAAATCGAAAAATATTTAATCTAGAAATTTTATATTAGATTGGGAGTTTAAAACTGAAAAGTGTGTTCAAGATTATGATAACAAAATTTAGGATTGTAGAGATATTTGGTTAAGTAATTTGATATTTAAATTTTTTTAAGATAATAATTAGTTTTGAATTAACTTAATTAACCAATCTAGTTTTTGTATTATAATTAAGAGTTAGAAAATTCGAGAAATTTGGGTTAGAGTTTTGAAGATTTCTGATGGGTTTAAACTTGAAAACATGTTTTGTAATATAAATATAGATTGATTTTGGAAAAATATTTTAATCCAATGAAATTTTTTATAAAAGAATTTAAAGTGTTAAAAAATTTATAAACTTCTAAAATATAATCATAAAAGAAGAGGTTAAGAGTATGAGATGAGTTTTGTGGAAAAGTTTACTTAAATTAGCATTCCAGTAAAAGAGTTAAATAAATTGGTAGTCAAATACCTGATAGAGTAGCTGGTAAAGTGGTGTAGCATTTAACCTGAACGTTTAGGGTTCGAATCCTCCCCCTCCCCAATTTAAATGAAGATGTTCAATTTTTTTGCACCAATCAAAAGTTTTATAATTAATTAAATAACAAAAAAATCTACAAAAATGACACGTGGCATGAGGGATTTACAAATCTGAAAAGGGCTTCTGTAATACATATATAGATAGACTAGCAAATGACCCGTGCTATGCACGAAAATACTAAATTTCAAATTATTAATTTAATGCTTGTATAATTTTATTTAAAACAACAACTCGTTAACTTTAAATTTTCAAAAAACAAATAAGAAAATTCAACATGATTAGGTAATATGACTTTTATTGAGTAACTCACAAATGTAAGGGTCAACACCAGAATGATTATTAGATCGAATAATATATAATTAAAAGAATTAAAAATAGTCTTATACTATTTCAATTAATGTCCCGTTCAATGTTTTGATCCAATAATCACTACACTACTACTGTTAAATGTTAATCACTCAATCTTTTTAGAAAATATGAAGAAACTATTTATTGTGACTTCATTTTTCTTATGGAGTCATCTAATTAATGTAGTTTTACGCTCAAGTTTTTCCCTTTAAACTTGCATTACTGTAAGATCCATTTTAATAAATATTTTTATTCTCTGAAAGATAAAATTAGTCTAATAGTATATTAATAAATTATTTAAAAGACATTTATTAATAGTAATGTTTATTGGATAAAAATAAATCAAAATAGATATAAATAATAAATAGACATCAAAAGTCATGAACATAAAAAGGATGAAGAGGTGAGTAAATGTTGGAATAAAATATTCTCATAAATTCCCGTAAATTCACAGAAACTTCCCAATAAATTTTCTCAAATAAGTTCCTCCTAAACTTCTTAAATTTTTGGAAAAACAATGTTGGGCATGGCTAAAAAACTTAATTCTTAAAACCAAAATAACAAATCAAGTCTAAATTAAGTTTTTGCATAAGACTTCTAGGACATAAGTAAATCCATACATATAACAGAAAAGGTTACCATGAATTAGGATTCTTTGTATCCTGCAATCAAATAAATTGAAAAATTTTAAAAAAAAATCCAAAATCCAAAAATCAAAATTAAAAGTGGCTAGTAAAGATCAAAAGATTTAGCTATTATAAATCAATGCGAAAAAAGCAAAAATTCTACTAATAATATAAAAGAAATTTAGCAAAATAACACAAAGGCCATAAGCAATATGATGATACATAGTTATCAGAAACTCAAATATTATTTAGGCTGTATACTTTAACAAATACAATATTGCTTCTATCCGGAATTCAATGTTTCACTTTGACTTAAGATGAAAATTAATAAAAGTATTTTACTTTTAATAAAGTTTCCTTCTTGCATTATTAACTAAGGAAGGTTAATGTATTTAAATTACGCAAGAACTAAGGAAGGTTAGTAGTGAAAGTTTGTACGAAAAAGTATTATTATTTTAGGAAATGTGTAATTTAATTCTAGTCATTCTCAAAAGAAAAAAAAACTCATAATGGACATACTTTACTCGACAAAAACTCATAATGAGATTTCTTATATCATAAAATGATATCTTTAGACATATAAGAAATGATAAGGAATAATGAGTAATCTGATATACCTTGGGGAGGCTCGTCCCAGCAGTTTAACGGAATCTAAATGGTTCGTTACACTAATTTAAATTTTGATCGTATTTGAATTTGAATAACATATGAGAAGTAGAATTTAACTGAAATTACGAATCAATAAACCAATGTGAGATTAATAAAAACAAAAATTAAAAGTGAGGGGTTGGTTATGAATTAGCAAAGCACGTGATAAAAGAGCTAGAAATACGGGAGTATGTGCTAGTGAAATAATTAATATTTTCTTAATTTATTTCAAACATTTAAAATCTTTTTAACCAATCACAACATTTGAAATTAAATCGAAAAATCTTTAATCTAGAAATTTTATATTAGATTGGGAGTTTAAAACTAAAAAGTGTGTTCAAGATTATGAGAAAAAATTTAGGATTGTAGAGATATTTGGTTAAGTAATTTGATATTTAAATTTGTTTTAAGATAATAATTAGTTTTGAATTAGTTTAATTAATCAAAATTCATCTTAACCAATCAAGTTTTTGTATTATAATTAATAGTTAGAAAATTAGAGAAATTTGTGTTAGAGTTTTGAAGATTTCTGATTGGTTAAAACTTGAAAACATGTTATGTAATATAAATATAGATTGATTTTGGAAAAATATTTTAAATCAATGAAATTCTTTATAAAAGAATTTAAAGTGTTAAAAAAAATTATAAACTTCTAAAATATAATCATAAAAGAAGAGGTTAAGATTATGAGATGAGTTTTGTATCTTGAAATTAAGGAAGTTAATATACTTAATGTAGAATATTATATCATACCAAGAATACTGTTAGTTTAGATTTGTTAGGGATCGTGGAAAAGTTTACTTAAATTAGCATTCCAGTAAAAGAGTTAAATAAATTGGTTGTCAAATACCTGATAGAGTAGCTGGTAAAGTGGTGTAGCATTTACAGATCCATTTTAGTAAATATTTTTATTCCCTGAAAGATAAAATTAGTCTAATAGTATATTAATAAATTATTTAAAGGACATTTATTAATAGTAATGTTTATTACTAAATATTAATAAACATTACTATTAATAAATATTAATAAACATTACTATTACTAAATGTCCTTTAAATAATTTATTAATATACTATTAGACTAATTTTATCTTTCAGGGAATAAAAATATTTACTAAAATGGATCTTACAGTAATGCAAGTTTAGCAGAAAAAACTTGAGCAGAAAACTTCATGAATTTGATGGCTCCATAAGAAAATTGAAGTCACAATATGTAGTTTCTTCATATTTTCTAAAAAGATTGGGTGATTAACATTTAATAGTAGTAGTGTAGAGATTATTGGATCAAAACATTGGACGGAACATTAATTGAAATAGTATAATACTATTTTTAATTCTTTTGATTATATATTATTCGATCCAATAATCATTCTGCTGTTGACCCTTACATTTGTGACTCAATAAAAGTCATATTACCTAATCATGTTGAATTTTCTTATTTGTTTTCTGAAAATTTAAAGTTAACGAGTTGTTGTTTTAAATACAATTGTACAAGCATTAAACTAATAATTTGAAATTCAGTATTTCCGTGCATAGCACGGGTCATTTGCTAGTGTATATATATATATATATATATATATACACACACACACACACACAAGGAGAGGTGCAGAAAATGTGTTAGGTTCTACGCACGAAATATTTGTGCATTGTTGGATGAATTAATTTCGCAGTTTTTTTTTAAATAATAGATGTTTAAATAAAAAGAAAATATAAATGTTATTTTAAAAGAAAATTTAAATGTAGTATCAACTCATCTAATAATGCACAAGTTCTGCTCGTACGAACAAAATATTTGTTTTATTTCAAATATGATTGGTTTTATAGAGAAGTATAAAAAATGTAGGGCAAATTGGTGGATTTTGTCCCTAAACAATTTATAGTTAGGTGTAAGTTCCCTAAACATTAATTTTGCACATTAAAATTCCTAAACAATTTACCATTAATATACAATCTCATTATGTATAAAAAGTTACAATCAACGAATTTTGGGGGTGGGGGGGGGAATTAAGTCAAAGTAAAAATCTGAATGGGTAATTATGATATTTTGCACCTTGTCTTCTTCTTCTTAAACCTCACCCCCTTTATTTCCCGACGTATCCCCACCACACCACTTCTTCCCCAATGCCCCACCCCTACCCTTTCCAAAAAAATTAATAGAATAACAGTTATCATCCACCGTCGTAAAGCCTGATAAGTACTTTTCCACTTTCTCCCAATCTATATTAATCACGATTTCATCAAAATACTTCATGTTGAAGAAAAATCCAGACTCATCCAACCTTCAATCATCAAAATCCCAAAAAAAAAAACAAAGTTAAAAATAAATTCACCACAAATCATAATCATAACCAAACATTTCATTTCCAACCATAATTAAAAACCCGAATTCTTACTTGTGCATGGTATCTTTGTATCTCTCCTCATTCAAAAACTGCATAATCAAGAACACCAACTCCTTGCTTAAAGAACTCGTCTTTCCTTCACCAAACAGATCTACCAAATTCCACTTTCCCACAATTAAAAAAATCAAGAAACATAGTAAAGTTATGGTTTAAAACAAAAATCAAATCAAATTCAACCAAAAAAACCTCAAAAAACACAAATTCAACTTATTTCTAAAAATATTACAAGTCCACCTTGAAATGAGAGACGGAGATAGATCAAACCCACAAGAAAAAAAGTTTAAGCCAAGAACAAGATTTGCAGAAAGACTCAAACTTTTTTTCTGGGCTCGGTGCATTGGGAAGAAGAAGAAAAAATGGTATTTTATTCTACTTCTAAGTAGTCATTGAGTGAATTTAAAAGTTGTATTCTTATCTTTTTCAAGCAGGGTTTTGTTAAGGCAAATATGTACTTTTGGTTGTTCTTTGTTGGTGTAATTTGAGTTCTTCAATTCTGATTGGATGGTTGTTGAAAAACTTAGGGTAAAGAAGGGGTAATTTGGTAATGGGGGTTAGGAGTGCAAGATTTACCGATTATATCCCTAAAATATTTCCGTTTACCCAATAAAAAAATTTGAATTAACAGTTGACTAACAATGTTTTTTACGGAAGGACCTTATATACCAATAGTAAATTGTATAGGGATTTTTATGTCCATAATTAATTTTATGAGAACATTACGTCTGATTTATAAATTGTTTAGGAATAATATTGACCAATTTGCCAAAAATTAAAAAGAAAGAAAAGTAAATACTCCCTCGATCACACTATTTGCACGCCATTTCTTTACACAAACATAAAGTTTTCATTTTAGTTCTTAACTTTATTTTATAGAACGGATTCTCAAGTAAAAAATAAATTAAAATAAATCATAAAGTTTATTTTACCATTTTCACATAGATTGCATAATAGAAATTTAAGTCATATTTTTCTATAATACCATTTGTTACTTTTAGTACTTTGATTGGAAATGATTTAATTAGATTTACGATAACAATAACTTTAGAATAATAATTCTTAAATTTACAAGTACGTACTTATAAATAAGCTTATAAGCATATTAGCTAGTTCACCTAATAACTTAGGTCTAGTTAGAGTTCTGAAAAGGACAACAATTTCCATTAGTTTCACATAATCTCTCACAAAAAAAAATCACTTTTACTAAAGAAAATACGTTTTATTTCAAAACTACAAATTTTCAAGTCTAGCTTTTTTGTTGAACATGTGTTGTTTTGTACAGTGTTGAACAACTATTAATCGTCAAATTAAAAATCTTATGGATGATAATATTTGTTCCACAACACCTGTTATTAGTAATTGGATCGTTTTGTCGCTTATTTTTACCCAACGACTAAAACGTGTTTTGCACGGTTTCACACAACATATATTTAACACCAAATTTGAAGTCCACATTCTCCACCTCCATCCTTAATGTGATTCTTGTAAATTTTGCTTGAATGATTTGTATAATTTTAATTGATTTTATGTGTATGATTGTGTTTACGTGTTTTATGTTATGTCGTTATTTGTGTAGGGAGCACTTTGATTAAATTAAAACTTAGAAGGACCTAAGTGATAATGTTACAAAGTTGTTATGCTGTTTTGTAAGAATTTGAATGGTCCTTTAGTGTGAGTTATGGCTGGGGGAATTCAGTTACAGAATGGATAATGAAAATACAAAAAGAAGAAGAGAGAAAGAAAATACGGAAAAAACTGTGAAGTACTTTTAGAACTTCAGGTAGAAGAAGGACATAAATAGGGATGTTAGGAAGTTGAGGGTTATTTACCTAGGATAGAAGACTCCTAGGAATTCAATTTGTAAGGCGAATATTGGATTTCAACGGGTAATTTCAGAGTTATAGCTTTCGGAACGTATGTCTGAATTTTTGGGTAAATTAGTGATTTGCGATCTTTGAAGATTTGTTTAAAAAATTGAGGTAAGGTTCTTACACTCTTGAATCTCTGACCAAAAAGTATGAAATTATGGTTTGTTAAAGTTATGTAATTGTGATGAAATTACTCTTACATTCTTTATTGTATCAAGTTGGACTAATCGTTGAATTCCATGTGCATGAATTGTATGTTTGATTATTGGGATTTTCTGCGTTTGATGTTGGATATGTGGTTGATCGTCATTTCGTTGAGTTGTGTGTTTATTCCCAATCTAAATCTCTTGTCTGTTGATGACTATATAACATGATATATCCTAAATTAATTTAAGGTTTGTGTGCCCGGGAGCACCATATTAAGCCAATCAGACCCGACCCTAGCGGGAGTAAAAAGTTAGGGCTGTTAACAGTTGTTTTGGAGTTCACAAAGGGTGAACGATGACATAACTAGGTGTATCATTAAAGTTCAGGCTCTTTCATTCGGGGTTTGTGTACCCGGATCCATGAAAAGTCAGTCTCTCCTGGACATGAAATAATAGTTATATGCGGTTAACAGTTAGTATAGAGTGGTAGCCAGACAATTGAACTTGATTGTGTGAATTACATGTTGTGTTCAAGAACAATACTCATAGTGTCTGACTATAAGTATGCCCGTCTGTTATGCATGAGTAGTTCATGGTGCTCGTAGCACAAATTCCGATATATAAATGCCAGATATGATAGAGTATAGGTTTGGTTTGCTTATGTTGGTCAAAATGTGTATTTTGTGTTGGTATTTTTGAAATGCAAAAAATGGGATTTTCTTTACTATTTTTCACTAAAAATGGCTGTTCTTAAACTCAGACAACCACTTTGGTCTACCAGACTAGTTTCCTCTCGTCTGGAGGGAGGTATTGGGTCTTCTACCTAAATTCTGGATGACCACTTCGGTCGACTGGATAAAGGTTTCCCTTCTCCGGATGGAGATACTGACAATACTGCCTGAATCCCGGACGATGAGTAGCATGTTAATACAGTTCATACATGATACATTGATCTTCAAACAACCACGAAAAACAATTACATAAACAAATAATTCACATAACAAGTTCATACATCAAATTAACATGGCATAGCATATCATCAATGACATATAAAGTGATAAGTAACCACATATGTCATATTCTATCGTCTCTAGACGATGATCACATCTTATGTTATCTATCACAACCTTCATATGTTCACTCCATATTTAACTTTTAACCACATAGGTTCGACCTGTTTTGATATCATTCTGTCACACACCAGAACTTGGAGGTGACCGACAACGTCTCATTAGTCGATGTGACATCGAACCCATAAACAAAAATACTAAAATAACCATAGAACAAATCCAAGCACATGAAAGTCATGGGAATCACAATAAACATAAAACAAATCCAAGCACATACAAAAGAATGCTAAACCCAAAATTTGGTGAAAAACTGGATTTTTTCATAATTTTTGTTACTTTGATGAGAACAACTCAAACAATCAAAAGAAGAAAAGTCAATTTCCATCGGGAAACAAGAAAGAAAAAAAAAAAATCAATTCATACATGAAAGGACAATCCATTTCTTTTTCGTGGAAACAAGAAAGAAAAAAATCAAATCAAATCAAGTTCCTCCACTGCCATATTGCCGTCCTCCTGACCGCCGCCTTTGTTATGAGCAGCTCCGAATTCTGCTACTTCCTTCTCATTCTCTGGCTCCTCCTGATCAGTCCTAATCGCCATTTTTCTTCTCTTTAGCCTTTTTAAGGGTCGGTTGGGGTTACTCAATCCTAAAATCATTCTCATGAGATTGGTTTTACAATCCTCACATTAATTAAATAGAGTTCACATTTATAAACAATTCATATAAGAGAATGTAGAGTTAGTTCCATAAGGACGTTTATATGATTGAATTTTTCGGTTAGGAGAGAGTAAAGTCTGACGGTTCAGTTTGAGTTATGATAACGTCAGATACGCATCCTTTGTCTTTTTCCTCCTTGTCTCATTGAAAATTTTATCGGTGTATTTGGATTTACTTTTTATTTAAAAAATATATTTTGAATATTAAAATATTATTTCCATTCTTTAATATAAGACTTTAAAGACATTTAGCAAAAAATTAAGAAGAAGAAAAGGTATTTTTAATCTAAATATCAATATTACTCTCTCAAACAGGATTTGTATACCACTAATTTTATTTAAGAGATTAATATTGATTAAAAAATACATTATTTTTTACTTTCTGAATTTTCGATATATGTCCTAAAAATCTTAATAATTAAGGAATGGAGTGAGTAATAAATTATTTAAAGTTTAAGAGGTGTGTGATTTAAATTAAAATTTTGTGTTAGGAAATGTATAGAAATTGTACACAAAGGCCCAGACTTTTTGTATTGAGAAATTTAATTTAGGAGATTGAGAAAATAAATTGTATGTTAAAGAAAATGTAGAGATCAAAATAAAAATTTGTTATTTTGATTCACGACAAAATAAAAAATAAAAAAAAGTTATTTTGATCAAAATAAAAAATAAGTTAAGGAAAATGTAGAGATCAAAATCAAAATGGGATTAGATTCGATAAAAAAACAAAAAAAGACTTCAGAAAAAGACAAAAATACATGGGGCTGTGTACAGTAATGCAGAACTGTTTCGTGCGTAACCAATTTACTTCGTGTAGGACTTTCGATGGCCCAGTGAAAACGGCCACTTAACGTAAGGCTTTCGGTCTGCATTCGAATCCTGCAACCCCCTCCCCGCCTCCGCTCCGTAAAAAAAAATAAATAAAATTATTTCGTTAAATGTAAAATCAGAAAATTGAATTTTTTTTTCAAATAAAATGTATGTTACAATTGTTTTTGAAAACAAGTCTTCACTCTCTTCTTAACCTTCAAAAAAAAAAAATGACAGTTAAATTTATTTTGAATGTGCAAAACAAACACTTATCTTGCACTAGAGTCTAACTGATTGTATTCTAATAATTTCGACTTCACACCACACTTACATATTTTTATCAACGCTATTTGAAGTAGAAGTTAGCAAAATTAATTGTATAGTTGCAAGAAGATAGTAGTTGAATACTAATGGAGAATGTATAAAATAAAGTTTTTCATTTGTATCATGATGATGCTAGTTATGTGTGGTGTGGATAATTTGGCACGTTTAATACGCTGAAATAAATTTTAAGAAATCACGCTTTTACGTTTTGCATCAATTGTATATCAAGGTTGTCAAGATCGTAATTTTGACTCGGAACGGACGGGGTTTCAAAAATCATAAACACGAGGATCATAGCACGGATCGGAAGATCCGACAAAACTATTAAAATAATATTTCATGATAAATTTAAACCAATAGAACTAAAAAAATGAAATTAAAACACAAACTAATAAGTGATAGACTTCAAAAGCAAACCAATAATCTAGATAAATCAACTTCTCCTAATGCCTCAAAAAATGCAAAATACCGAAGAACAAGAAAACCGACTTATGTACGCCTTGAAACTTAAGAATCTGAGTCGAAACTTGGAAAACTTCATCAAGTTACATTACTTCAATTTAAACTACATTAGCACTATTTTTTTCTACATTTTATTAGATCTCTTCTTATTTTCTACGATAGTGTATTATAGAGAAAATTCAGACATCACGAGAAAAACATCGAATCCAGTCCCAGAACAATTTAGGAGCAGTCAATTATGAGATCATAAATTCCTAATAACCACAAATAAACCAATTCTCAGTGTCCAATACATAATTTCTGCAACAATCTGTTTATTAGGCATAAAAAAACATGATAAAAAAGTATAAAAAAAAAAAGACTTTATTGGATCGTATTGGATCGTACGATCTTTACGATCCAACTCTCCAACGATTTTTAGTATGATTTAACTCGATTTATACCCTTTGGATCGTAAAATCGTACGATTTTACGATACAACTCGCGATTTTGACAACCTTGTTGTATATTATGGTCATTTGATAATATATATAAAAAAAAAAACTCAAAGAAAGGTGAAAATAAATGAACTCCTTTTTTTTTTATGAATAAAATAAATGAACTCCTTTTTTTTTATGAATAAATTAAATCAACTCCTTACATCTTAGCCAATGAGTAATTTACCCTCCAGTTTAATTAGTGCATCTATGTTTCATTTTTAACAAGAATTATTAGTAGTAGTCAATAAGTTAATGGTGTATGCCAATTCCAGTGACCAACCTCTTCTATTATGAGGTAGGTTTTTTCCGGGTAAATGCTTTTCGACTAAGTGAAATTGGCTAAATAGATTAAAAATTGTCGTTACGGAGAACTGTTGCCACCTCAACCCCTCCCTTAGATCCCCCGTTGATATGAGAATACATAGGACTTCTGGCCGAGCAGATGCAAAATTCAGCATACCAAAAATAGGGAGAAAAATAAGTATTTAATGTACTTACAGTATGTTTGGTACGCTGAAATGGAATCTCTTTCCAGGCAAAATCGGTTTCCATCCAGAATGACTTCGAAATCCTCTTTCCATTCCAGTGTTTGGAAGCCAAAGCCAGAATGGAATGCCGATTCCTTTTCTGTGTTTGATAAAACTATATTTTAATGTAAGAATGGAATGGAATTAAACATAATATGACCTAAATGCCCTTTTAGCATATACTAGTGATAAAACCTAATTAAACATTCATTACAAAATCTTATTGAATGACATTGACATTATAATATATATATTTGTTGTTGAAACATATTTTTTATTAAAATGTCAACATAGTAATAAAAATATCTTTACTTTTAAATTTAAAAATAGATTAAAACTACTACCCAAAAAAAAATATTTATAAAATTATCACCTATGAAATTATACTAAGTGAAATAGAATATTTATAACTAAATATGAATACGTTGCTATGTAAAATGAACATAATAATTAATTAAAAGAGGGGTATAAATGTCAGTCACTGTTTATTGATGATTCCATCTTCTCCTGGAAAGGCCATTCCATATGTTTTGGTGTGGAATGCCCTTTCCCACTTCTTCCTGGAATTGTCATTCCCGTGGAATGATCATTCCCACTTCAATTTGTCCGACCAAACGTCGGAATGGAAAGAGAGTGGGAAAGGCCCTTTCCATTCCCGCGTATCAAACACGCACTTAAATTTTTGTTTGGTAGGAAGAAATAGTGTGGGCGGGGGAAGAGGAAATAGATAGAGAGGTATTTGAGTAAAATATCTAGTTTGGTAGAAGGAGGAGAGGAACTAGGTCTATAGGATTTGTAAGGAGTTTTAAAGTCTATAGGTATTCAATTTAGATTTTTAAAAGTACACTAAAATCTAGAGGTATTCAATATAGATTTTAAAAAGTCCATTAAAATATATAGGTATTCAATTTAGATTTTAAAAAGTCCATTAAAATTTAGAGTTATTGAAAACTCTATAGATTCCATTAAAGGTAGGATTTTGATGGATTTCCAAGGCTTAAATGTGTATTGTGAAATCTCTTATTTTTTTCTCAAGATTTTGATTTTCTCTCATTAATATTAAAATTAAATGTCTTTGATAATTTTATCTTAAATTACAATTTTTTTAGTGATCTCATTTCTTTAAAATTATAAGAAAAATAAAAAAATCCAAACTAAAAAAAATGAGATTTTTTTAACTTCGTTAGAAAACTCAATATGGAATGTTTATTTCCAAAAAAAAGATATATTGTCATAATATCCAAATATTTTTCTTCCTAGTCATCTTCAATCATAAATTAAAGTAAGTAAACAATTTCTTCTCTATTTAATCACAAATTTATATTTTCCAAAATATGGATTTCATTTCCCTGAAAGAGAAAATCAAAGAGGAAAAAAAGAGTTCAAACAAAATCCATCACAAAACATATCTTAATTAACCCAAAGAAAAAAAATCAGCAAGTAAATTATACAAACCTTGAACAAATAAATCAAAAAATGGCATAGTTACATGATCTTCAAAAAATTCAAAGACCATCACCAATTTTTTTAAATTTTTAACAAAATGATTTAATTTAAAAAAAAAGATTGATAAACATATGTTTGACTTTGGAAATTCAACACCGCTGGATCTGTATAATACACTACTGAATCAGTCTTTTATTTATTTTTGAATTTTTTCAAATAATCTATAGACTTTATGAATCAAAAGAAATCCTGATAAATCAATCTATTAGAATATGATAGAATCTGTGTAGAGTTTACATAGAGTTAAAACAATTCATAAAGTAATTAGAAGGTATTGACTATTTGTGATGTAATCCTTCTACTTTCTTCTAATTTTTTACTTAATTTTTTTAAAGGATATAATAATTATTCTAATCAAATAAACAATTTAAAATTTGATAGGAAACAATATCTTGTGATTTACTTCCTCTTCTTTCATACTAAAACATACTCCCTCTATTCCTAAATATAAGACTCTTTAGACAATTTTAAAAAAATGAAGAAACTTGTCATTTTCACTGAAAATTCTAATATTACCCCTCTCTCACTTCTATAGCATAAGAAAAGAAAGGAAAAATAGGGATGACAGAAGCCGTAAATAAAAGAAATATCGAGGTATAATGGGAATAAATTGTTGACAACTAATAAAAGAGGCTTAAACGATAATTAATTTGGATACACGTGGATCTCTTAAACGACAGTGGGAATGGAGGGAGTACTAAACAAAATGAATATAAATGTTTTTACTTCCCGGAGAAAGCAAATGGTGTCACTAGTTACAATCTTTTCATACCAAACAAAGTCTACTTAAATAAGAAAAATAAAATGCCTCTTTCATAGATGTCAATATATTCACATTGGAAAAAAAAAAAACCATTGATGGAAAATTATTATTAACATGAATCGAATTGAGTCCTACCAAATTTTACTTTAATTTTCAATTTTAGACATTTTAAATTTTGGTCTGGTTGATTTTTCAAACGAATCAAATAGAAGACTCGTGCTCTTAACTTTTTGATAAAAGCTATTATTACTTTTGTTTTACAGCCTACAACTCATATAATTTAATTTACTAAATGAGAGCTTTCTAACATTTTTCTCTTAATTACTAATGTAACCATTTGTTTCTTAATCTAATTCGATAAATGTCTCGCGAATTATTTACCGTAAATTCTATTTCAAATTGTGTAAGAGGCTTTCATGTTTTGTGGAGAATATGGAAACTTGTTAACTAATTTTATCCCTGTTTTGTAGCGAAAGAGAAACATCGTGTGAAATAGAATATAAAGAAAGAGATTGTGAGTTCTTTGATCTGTTTTGTTCAACCTCAAGGACTTTTAGAGAAATATTGTAGGAACAAAAATTTATTGCAACGAAAAAATAAGTATGAGGGGTTGTGCCTCATACATAATTTAAAATAGACTAACTCTAAAGCGATAAATATTTCAAAATTTAAAGTAAATAGTAAAATGAACTACTTTGAATGTAGTCTATAATTCGAACCCTAAACTAATAAGACGGTGATATTGACCTCTGGATTGATGTCTTTTAGGCCGAAAAGAATTGATAAAGAGCAAATGGAGTTGTTGTGTTTATGAGTCGAGTTTCCCCAATGCTCCTCCTCAATTTATAGCTGAGTACGACCAAACTTATGAAATAGAAATGATTAGCTTAACTAGGGCCCACTCTATTTGTCCCCGAACCGATCTAACCCCTCAGGGGCTTACTTGAACTCGCCAGGCCCAAGTCTATTGATATTGAGAAGCCCAACTGGAAAGGCTTTTATTTCTGCTCGTAACATTTTTCAGATTGCAGCCAAGATCGAGGGGTCCAACATTAACCTATGGTATGTTTGCTATTGCTTAAAAATATTTTCTTATAGTTTTTTTACTAAAATAAGTTACTACTGACATATTCACAATAGCTTATTTACCTAACTTATGACTTATAATAAGTTCAAAAAATTATTTGAAAAAGTACCCGTGAGGTGTATTTTTTTAAATATCTTTAGCTGAAATTAATTATTTTGCTAAAAAAATCATGGTATATGTGTACGTTGAATATTTTTTTTAGCTCATGACCATTTTTAAAGAAGATTTATACGATTTTTCTGCGTTCCCCCCAACAAATGAAAATAACTTACATGTGTAAAAAAGAAACTATTTTTACAAAAACAAATTTTCTCGTCAACTTAAAATTTTTCCAACTATGGAGAACAATCTTATAATCGATTTATGATTTTTCTTATTCTTGGAAAGCTTATTGAGTTTGCTTGAAATTCATCTTCTTCAAATATATCATTACTGCTTTCTTATATCTCTTATTCGTCCATTTTTTCTTTCGAAATTTCTCTTTCTACAAGAAGCTTCTTACAATGACTCTGATTTCAATTTCGATCGAGTTCAAAAAGTTTTGTTGTAGGGGAATCAAAGAGGGAGGTATTATGAATTTAGAAATAAAATATTGAATTGACAGATTAATTTAATACGTAGAAAAGACTTTAGGGGAAAAAAGAAAAAAACACAATAGATAAAAGAAAGAGTAATATTGTCCTTTAACACAAATAAAGATAGTGAAGTAAAAGTACGGATAACAAATATGGGAGTGTCAATATCGCCTCTCATTACATAATTGCCTCGGCCGATAAAAGAAAATTGATAAATGGATGAGTGAATGATCAGATTCATCAAATATTACATAATCGCCCCCAATGAAAAATGGAAAATAATAAATGGATGATCAGATCAATGAGTTGGACAGTTGGTAATCCTCATTTCTCGAATCATGTATGCACCTTAGTTGCCCTATGCAATATCCCCTTGCTCCAGGACGAAGATAGAAATTTGGCGCTGGGGGCGAAACTGCAATAATATGTCGAACTACATATAAAAACGGCAAAAAAAAAATAGGGGGCGAAACTGATAAAATATTCTGAACTACATATAAAATTTATTATACCTAATAGTATTTTTAAAAATCTCGAAGGCGACTGCCCCCTCCCCCGGCCCCTGTCTTCGTCCCTGCTTGCCCTTACTCCAAAAAAAATAAAAATAAAAATAAATAAATAGATCATTTTTTTTGTCTTGCCACGAGGTGTCTTAACTAACTCCAATCTTTGAAAGACCATACCAGACTAAATCCCGCTCGCGGTGCGAGTTGACCCATAAAAGGTAAAGTGATAGCTAAAGTGGCGGCTCCATACGTGAGTGGTGATCGATCTCTTGACCTCTCTTAAAGAGCGAAGCTGTCGAACTAAAAATACCAACCAACTTTGTTAAATAAATGAAGGGTAGTGCTAGGTGACTCAAATAATTGGTTATAATTTGGAGTAAAGTATAAAATACCGTAAAATCATATATAAAAAATAAGGGGTCAAGTGTATTTTATACCTTATTATAGCGTAAATGTGAAAAAATATCGTGAAATCATTAAAATACAGAGAGTCAATGGTATTTATAATTAATTATTTGAGCCATTAATCATTAATCATAAATAAATAGATGATCAGATTCATCAAGTAAGATTTCTCAATCATCAAGTAAGACAGCACAAACGTATTACATTATATTCAATAAGAACTTTGTGGAGGAACTAAATTACTCCCTCCAGCGCTGCCGCCGCTATTTCACCGGCGCTTGCCGGATCCCTCATCCCTATGAGGCACTCTGTCTAGATTTCTCCATGGATTATCTAGATTTCTCTAGATCTCTAAAGATATTTCCTTCTAATACAAAGATTTGGTATAACCATCCCTCTAAAAATTCGATATTCCTAATAATCGTCGCTGTCAAGGAGATTGCCACCAAGCTAGTCGATGTTCTCTCCTCCTTCTCCTCATCATATATTGGCGTTGCCTTGATGAGGCTCCGGCCTCGTCGCAAAATTCACCATGGATTTCTGAAAACCCTAAGCTCTCTTCTGTGATCGGTATGCATATGTCGCGGTGTGCCGTCAATTTTTTGCTCCATTTTTTTCCGATTTCGGTCAGATCTGTTCCGTCGTGCTCCTTTGGCATTCCTGGACCGTTTTTGTGCCGCTGTCGAAGATTCAAGTCACAGTCACTGCTGTGACCGTTGGCATCTTAAAAGAAAAGTTGATATTAGAGGAAGAAGAAACCCTCCCTAGAATTCTACGGTTTACTACGCCGCCGTTGAGCGCGTCTTCTAGTCGGAATATGGGATCTCTTGTTTACCGGCTCTCTTGTCTACTAGCGTTGCCATTGCTGAACCAGAGCTCTAGTTTCTGTGCCAATTCTCAGTGTATAACACTGGAGCGGGGGCCGCAGGGGATAAAGTTTTTTGCTATTGATTATGGGGGTGAATTATCAAACTCCAATCGATTGGGATTTGGAGAAATTGGGCCTTTGTTGTCGCCGGCAATGATCGCTGACCAACATATTGGCTTTGATTTCAGACTGGCCGGAATTTGGTTTTGTTCGCTGGTCGAAAATGAGGAACTTGTAGGAATTAATTGAGAAATTCGGTGACGGCGGGTCTCCGACTTGGGGACAACAATCTGCAAACAATACTGTGGCTAGGGCGGGTCGAAGTGGCTGGGAAATATGGTTTGCGTATGGACCAAAAACTTGGGCCAAGAGATTATGAGGATGGGCTTGGGTACAGCTATGATACAGTCCAATAATGACTGCATCTGGACCGATCTAATGGGCCAGCTTTCTCAAACCATGGATATGGTTCGAAATGGCCTAACTCTGGGGCGTTTTGGTTTCTTTTGACTAGACCAATTTGGAAGCAAAATTTTGATGACGCTGATAAGGCGGCGGTCGCAAGTCGGCCCTGCCATTGCCTCATGAGTTGCTTGATCTGAAATTGTTCGGGACGTAACAATTTTTGGACAATTCAAATGTTAGTGCGCCTCATAATGACTCACTTTGCTTTTAGTACTTTCTTTTTCATAATAAAGTATTTTGTAGACTTCATCATGCAAGTTTTAGGTTTTATTTCATGTTTTAATTTAGGATTTACTTCAAGTTTTTATGTTTGCACACTAATGGGGCGACCGTCTCAAACTTGGAGAAATATCCCTCAAGGCAGAGTTTTGTTGTAGCATGGCTTCGAATGGAGGATCGTGAGCGGACGTTATGTTCGGATCTGGCGTAGTCGCTGGCTAGCTACACATTGCAGTTTTCAGCTGATCTCCCCTCCTGATTTTATGTGTTTTGAAAGTTTGCAAACAAGAACTCTGACAATTGTGGAAGCCTTCTTGTTTGAACGTGACATTGGTTTTGATTTTTTGGTTATAGAATTTGTTTGTAAGGGTATAGTAATACGTATCTTAGGGATTATATTCTTTGTAATTTTCTATGCCCACAATTCAAGTAATGTTCTGGTTCACTTGTTGGCTAGATATCCTCTGAGACTTGACACCTCATTTCAAATGGTCGGGGATCCCTCGAAATTCCACCTCCATCATGTAACTCTCGATATCGATTAATGATATTATTATTTTGCTTAAAAAAAAAAAAAAGACAGCACAAACGTATTGGGGTCTTATAATGGGCTTTTTATCATGGGCTGGGTTTGATACTTTATTACACCGCCAACAGATCACTTCGATTTCATGTCAAACGTCAGTTCTTGTTCCTTAAATCCATAGAAAGTTAGAAACAATTTTTTACTTTCCCTTGTTTTACCCCTTCACTTTTCTCAAAATACCAAATCAGTCCCTCCACCAAAAATCGAGAAGGAAACCCAGGAAAAAACTCATCAGAGCTCTTTTTTGCTTCTCATTCTTCCAAGAGAGTATTTTCTCTCTCTAAAATTTTTCCTTGATTTTATCACTTTGACAGATTCGTCAATCGGACGATCTTCATCTATCCGGTCATGACCATGATGACTCAACAGCCGTTGGATGTAAGTCCGTTCTCAATTTTAATCGCAAATTTTCACTCATTTTGTGTTAATTTTTCCTTAATTTTTTCCTAATTAATGTTTGAGGTTTTTATATTCATGATTAAGTGTATATGTTGTCATATATTTCTATTTTTAGATTTTTTTTGTGTGTTGAACTGACATGTGATCGTCTAGGGTTTTGGTGGTTTATTAATTGAATTTTGTATGCACTTTTGATTTTGAGCAATGGAATTAGGTATTGTGAGAATCAAATTGGGGTTTTTTCGCGGTTGGGGGTTGGACTAGGGTTTATTGGATCGCAAGTGTTGAGTTTTTTTTTAAAAAAAATTTACTTTCAGCAACAAGAGGACGAGGAAATGCTGGTGCCCCACTCAGATATAGTAGAAGGCCCTCAGCCCTTAGTTGAAGGTCCCCAGCCAATGGAAGGTCTGTATCGTGCTGTTTACTTTAAATCACTACTATTTTGTGTTTTGTCGTTTCTGCCATTAGGGATTAATTAACTTTTTTAGGTTTTCGTTCGTTTATATTAAGTTTCAAATGGAGAAACATGTGATAACTTGTATGTTTTTTAGATAATCTTCTTTTAAAGAATTTATGGGATTTTGACTTTTTTGGTTGATTCACGTGTGTAGTAGCACAACCTGTAAATGCTAATACTGCGGAGAACCAAGCTGTAGAGGAGCCACAAGCTTCAAGGTTCTTGTGGAAAATCGAGAATTTTACTCGTGTGATCACGAAAAAGCTTTATTCAGAGGTTTTTGTTGTTGGTGGTTACAAATGGTAAGTGTAAGCTGTCAAACTTGGACGGACTCTTTTATTTTTGTTTTCTAATTCTGCAGTATAAGTGAGGGTATGAAGGATTTTGGATCTGCATTGTTGTGGGCAGGCGGGTACTCATCTTTCCTAAGGGGAACAATGTAGATTATTTGTCGATGTATTTAGATGTCGCGGATGCAGCTGCATTGCCATATGGATGGAGTCGATATGCTCAGTTTAACTTGGCTGTCGTTAATCAAATCCATGACAAGTTCACTATAAAAAAGGGTATGCTCCTTCTTCCATCTTCATGCTTGTTTAGTTAGCCATGGAAGTTTGTTCGTTTTCTTATGCAGTGTGAGATGTTCCATCCTGTATGTTCTTTGAGAGTGCTTCAACTTGGAGACCAAGATGTTGTCTCCAACCTCCTTTATGCTCAACATATTAGAAATGTACTAGCTTTTGTTTCCATTCTTTGGTTACAGTTGTCCTGTATGGGGTTTTGCAGACACACAGCATCAGTTTAATCAAAGAGAGAGCGATTGGGGGTTTACATCATTCATGCCTCTCAGTGAGCTTTATGACCCCGGTAAGGGGTATCTTGTGAATGATTCAGTGATTATTGAAGCTGATGTTGCTGTCCGGAAGGTCATTGATTACTGGACATATGACTCAAAGAAAGAAACGGGCTACGTAGGCCTAAAGAATCAGGGAGCAACTTGCTACATGAATTCGCTCCTACAAACTCTTTATCACATTCCTTATTTTAGAAAGGTTAGTGTAGATTATCTTTGTTTTTATCAAATCCACTGATTATGTATTGATTATTTATACCTTGGTGCACGCCAATTAAATTGTTTACTAGGCTGTGTATCATATGCCGACGACAGAGAATGACATGCCCTCAGGAAGCATTCCTCTGGCGCTTCAAAGCTTGTTTTATAAGCTCCAATACAGTGACACCAGTGTAGCAACTAAAGAATTAACTAAATCGTTTGGATGGGACACATATGATTCTTTTATGCAGCATGATGTGCAAGAGCTAAATAGAGTGTTGTGTGAAAAACTTGAAGATAAGATGAAGGTATGTCAATTATCTTGCTGTCTCTCCCATAATCCTGTCTGGAGCTACTTACTTGTAAGTTTTCTTTGTGAATCTAGGGAACGGTTGTGGAAGGTACAATACAAAAGTTGTTTGAAGGACACCACATGAACTACATTGAGTGCATCAATGTGGATTTCAAATCCACAAGGAAAGAATCATTTTATGGTATTTAACTATTCCTAGATTTGTTTCTGCACCTCTATGTTAATCTCTATGTTAATGCTTGAACTGACCTTTACATTTTCTTTGTGGCAGATCTTCAACTTGATGTCAAGGGCTGCAAGGATGTTTATGCTTCTTTTGACAAGTATGTGGAGGTTGAACGACTCGAAGGTGATAACAAATATCATGCTGAAGAACATGGTTTACAGGTTTGCTGCTGAATCAGTTGACATTGTTGTCCTGATCATATGTCGTTATTAAACGTTTTTCATGCAAGATTCCCCCACTTTTTGTCACATTCGCCCTTCTTACAGAAAATGATTTTGTCAGCCTGTTTGGCTGCAAGAAGCACCGATTCCAATTAACTATCAGTGGAAGAAGTTATAATCGACGAAAAAGCTGTACTGTCAGTTTTTCTGCGCATGTCACATAAATTATTCTGTGTCCGTGGGATGCCTTCTTTCAGTGGTAGTGTATTTCATATAGAGAATAAGGAGCTTCTCCAAGTGTACATGCATGTCTGTATAGCGTTATAATGTTCGTTGGCATGCCATTTGCTAAGAAATTGTTTTGTAATATCTGTATTGCAAATAAAAAGTTTTGTAATTGTTTCATGGTTAACCAACCATCCCCCCGCACCCTCCTTGCTTATTCTTTGATCCATTGTTATTTTTTAACAATCCTGCTTCTGTTTCATGGAGTACTCTGAAGATTATCTTTGTTGCTTTCAGGATGCGAAAAAAGGTGTCCTCTTTATTGACTTCCCTCCTGTTCTCCAGCTTCAGCTTAAGCGGTTTGAGTATGATTTCATGCGTGACACAATGGTTAAGGTCAGCATACACAAATATATTGGGGTCATTCTTCCTAGATTGTAGTGCTAACTGCTATTAATTCCCTTTTAATCATGTTTGAGTGTCTGTGTTATTGATTTTCCTTCCTTTTTCCATCCGGTGGTGGTGAAGAAGTGTATTGTTGTAACCCTTGACGGAAAGAAACTGAGAAATAAGAAAATATCATGCACGGGCAGCTAATAAACGTTAATGCGTGACTGACTATTGGGCACTATGGCGTCCACTAACTGTGCAGATTGTTTTACTAAGATGTTGAAAGTTATTGAGTGGTGATGCTTTCAAAGGTGTAGATAAAGCTGGGAATGAATGAGCGGCATTTTTCTTTCTTCCTCTTGTGCATTTTCTTGCTATTCAACGTGATGCAACTGACAGTTTCCCTAATAAATGAGGTTATGAGGCCAACGTCTAATGACAAAGTAATTCGGAGAACCCCTTGTGATCTCTGAGGGTAAGGGGGAATAAAGAAATTGCATGTTTTTTGAAAAGAAAAATAACCAGCAATAAATAGACACAATCAGACACTAGAATATCTAGTCTCTTTAAGTGAAGAAATGGCCTATTGTTCTCTTGCTCATCTACTCAGACACTAGAAACGGCCTTATTGGTTGCTTTCTACATTAAAGCATTTTGTGGTGGTTGTTGGAGTTTTTGGATACCTTTGTATGGAAAATTTCTCTGTGCAGTTCTTTCTTGTATATTTTGGTAGACCTTTCCCCTGGGAATCCACATAATTCAAATATTGTGTTCTCATAATGTGACATGATAGCTGAGTGAACTTGGCTGTGAACCTTAATAAAAAATTAAGAAAAAATGCTGAGAGTGGCTTGTTGTTCTCGTGCTAGTATATGTCCTAAAATTTCGAATGTGGAATACAGCTAGCCATCCACACCAGAATAAATAGAGTTTTCCGCTACTGGAGGAAGACCGCCTAGGGAAAAGAATAAGTACCAAGTGCTGGTTCGTGAATTAATTTTTGACCTTTTCTATTTATGAATGGGAAGTTCTATCAAATTCTTTGCTCTATTGCTGTTTTGTAAAACTCATTTCTTCTATTTGAGCACATATGTGATCATCTTTTTTGGCGTATTGCTTATCTTTGTTTTTTTTTGTATTATACGCTATCACCACAGATAAATGATCGCTATGAGTTTCCTTTGCAACTTGACCTTGATAGAGAGAATGGGAAGTATCTGTCTCCTGACGCAGATAAGAGTGTCCGCAACCTTTACACTCTTCATAGGTGAGCTCCTCTCGTGTGTGTGCGCGCGTGCATGTTTCCATGTTAAGCTCCAGGGTTTAGGCTTGATTTTTTTCATATATATCTGGACTCATTTTAACTCTCTCTTGGTCAAACAGTGTTTTGGTCCACAGTGGTGGTGTGCATGGTGGACATTATTATGCTTTCATCAGGCCAACTCTATCTGATCAATGGTATGCATTTCTACTTGTATCCCCATCCGACTTTACTTTGTGTGTGTGTGCAGACATACAAGCAGCATAAGAAACTCCCAGTTTGTATTTATGCCATGGTGCTGTTGTGCTCGGATGAGAGCTAATTTTTTGATATTTTATCCTTTTATCTCAACGGTGAATTGTCTACTGAAACATACACATGCTTCTCTAGTGTTAATCATTCCAATTGTTCCCCAGATGTTTTCCTCTTTTTGCCAATATTCAGGATACAATAGGCTTCTTGCATACATGTAATTCTAGTTTAATGTATTGTTTCAGTTTGGCCTCACTTACTTTTTGGCTTTACTCTCAAAGGTACAAATTCGATGATGAACGGGTTACTAAAGAAGATGTAAAGAGGGCATTAGAGGAGCAGTATGGTGGAGAGGAAGAGGTAATTTTGCTGACAACTAAAATTTTCCTTTTGCATCTTTCTGTTTTTGTCTACTGATCATAGTATCTTCTTTAATTTGTTTAATAGTTGCCACAAACGAATCCTGGCTTCAACAATACTCCTTTTAAGTTTACAAAATATTCAAATGCATACATGCTTGTTTACATACGGGAGAGTGACAAGGACAAAATAATATGTGATGTGGATGAGAAGGACATTGCCGAACACCTTAGGGTAAGCATAATCCTTTTGCTAAAATTTCGTCTGTCTAATTTAGCGTGTTGGCTTGGATTTCTTATGCTCATGTATATCACATTCCAGATACGTTTGAAGAAAGAGCAAGGAGAGAAAGAGGACAAAAGAAAATATAAAGCTCAGGCCCACCTTTATACCATTATCAAGGTTTGCCTTGGGGCAGAAACCTTCTATTGTCGAAGTGCTCTCCACTGCTTATTAAGTAATGCCTTGAATCATTTCTACTGACCACTGTAGGTTGCACGTGATGAGGATTTAAGAGAGCAAATAGGGAAGGATACTTATTTTGATCTTGCTGATCACGACAAAGTTCACAGTTTTCGGATTCAAAAACAGACACCTTTTAACCTTTTCAAGGTATTCAAACTGTAACAAAATTAACTTTAATGCTTTCGGGTGAAGAATATTGTAGGTTTACCACAATAGAGTTTACTGCTTTGTGTATTGTTGATTCTTGTCTTGTGAAAGACTTGTGGAAATTCTATGTGAAATGGAATAAATTTTCCATAACAACTGTAAGACAATGTGCAAGCAATTTCGATGTTGGGGCCAGTGTTGCCCGATACTCTGTCCACCCCTACGTATGGCGTACTAGTACTCGTGTACCCAAACGTGGTGGGTTATCACACTAGTTCTCTTAGAGGAGCGTACCGCTTCAGTTAAGAGAAAATGAAGAAAAGACCTTAAGTTCACAGTGTCCTTTTCTTACGTTGATGCTTCTCTATTGGATCTTGCATGCTTTGCTTATGCATTTTATTGCGTTATAGTAGTTGTTGGCAGTGTTGTCAAGGGGCGCGCCTGAGGCGAGGATGAAGTCGCCTTAGAATTTGAGGCGCGCCTGGATTTCGTGAGGCGAGCACGGCTAGATGTCTCTTTCAAGAAAGTGTTATCAAATGGCGGCCATGGCGGCGCCATGGCGGTATGGCGTTGCGGAATTTTGGCCCACCGCAATACGCAATGGTTGGGCCAGCATATATATATATATATATATATATATATATATATATATATATATATTTGTGTGTGTTTTTCCTTCTTTTTTCTGAAATTCATAACTAAATGATTGTTGCGGATGTGGGCTTAATATGCTTTAAATTACTTTCTTCCTCTAATCTGTCGTATTTTCCGTATTCAATAAGGGAATTATTATTTTGGATTGTAGGGCAATTTCTTCAATTCTGTCTCTTTCCCTCCCTCCCTCTATTCCTTTTCAAATTCCGTGTGGATGTTGCTAAACAGATTGTCCCCCTATCCACTTATAGACAGTAACCTGATTACCTGTAGTTTTCCCCTATCCACTTATAGACAGTAACCTGATTACCTGTAGTTTTAAATTCATTTTGACCCATGAATTGTTGTTTTTGCAGGAGGAGGTTGCCAAAGAATTAGGTATACCAGTTCAATTTCAGCGTTTTTGGATCTGGGCAAAGAGGCAGAACCATACCTACCGTCCAAATAGGCCATTGACACCTCAGGAGGAACTGCAAACGGTATAACTTTTCACCCTATTTCACAATTGACATTTTCCATTACATAAAAAAGAAGGGGGTGGGGGGTAGTTGAGGTTTCAATGATGTCAATATTTTCAATCACAAGCCTTTTACATTGAATTCATCCGAAGAATGGGCCTGTTTTTTTAAAGGGCTATTGAATGGATTATATAGGGAGGTGTGAAGACTTCACTTCTGCAACGATCATAAATAAAGTAGTGCTTGTCAGCTAAAAATCACAAGAAAAATAATGCAACTGTTGCTAATTTAAGAAACACATATTTGGCAGGTCAAGATCAATTTATCTATTCTAACTTTAGTACTCTTTTGTTTGCACATCTTTACCATTTTGTATGTTATGAAATCTAATCTGGCATATTCTGTAGGAAATTAGGAATGCATGATACATCCACACAAATCTTTTCCAATACATTATACATAATAAAGTTAGCATAATTGTTTATTTATCATGTATTGTACTTCTTAATTTCTTTTGTACTTGCACTACAATTATGTCTTGATTGCCGTGTTTTGATGGTAGCTTCAAGCTTTACATTTTGGTTTTTTCCCGTCTCTTATTCCACTATCTGTTTAATATCCAGCCTGAAGTGTATAGATTGTGCTGAGCCAACTACTTTATAATTTCAGGTTGGGCAGTTGAGGGAAGTTTCCAATAAAACTCAGAATGCTGAACTAAAACTATTTCTGGAAGTAGAGTATGGGCTGGTATTTTCCTATACTCCCTAGAACATGATCTCGTATTCAGTTGGCATTTGCTTATGTATAGATGCTCAAATATATTTCTTTCTCTACTTTGTACTCTCTTTCTGTTAACACCTTTAATCTTGGTAGGATTTGCGGCCCATTCCTCCACCCGAGAAGACTAAAGAAGATATACTGCTTTTCTTTAAACTTTTTAATCCTGAGAAAGAAGAGCTCCGGTACTTAATTTTACAAGATAGATTGGTGGATTTTGTCAATGTCAAGCTTGGATGGGTTATAACTTTATGGTTCATTTTCTCTTTCCAGTTTTGTTGGTAGATATTTTGTTAAAAGTTCTGGTAAGCCTGCTGAAATCCTGACAAAACTGAATGAATTAGCTGGATTTCCCCCTGAGGAAGACATTGAACTTTTTGAGGTTTGTCTTCTGTTGTGTTCTTTGTCATTAAACAGCACTTCATGTAAAGCATTCTCTCTGCCACCCATTATGTACGTGTAATCATGAACAGCAGAGTTAACTGTGAGACATTAACTATATCTTCAGGAAATAAAGTTTGAACCTAATGTCATGTGTGAACGCCTGGACAAGAGGGCTTCGTTTCGGTTTAGTCAGGTAGATTTTTGCTTATTCTCTATATTTATGTATCATAAACATTCTTGTCACTGTAAGGATCTATCCTGTTTATTACTCTTAATTTGATTTGTTTGTGCCCTTGGAGCAGATCGAAGATGGTGACATCATTTGCTTTCAGAAACGCCTTCCAGCTGAAAGTGAAGAGCAAGTTCGATTTCCCGATGTTCCTTCATTTCTGGAATACGTGAAAAATCGCCAGGTGCTTTGCTTCAACTTTTGATGTTATACCTATGCTAACAAGTTCGATTTCCTTGGGAAGTTTATGGGCCTGATATTCTTGGTAGTGACCTCAATAATCAGGATACGGGGGAAGTGACTGTTCTATAGTTGACACATTCAGATCTCCAAGATAACTTTTATTTTTATTTTCTTCTCGTTTTTATTTATTAGTGCATATATTACGACATGTCCAAATCAAAGGTACCCAAGTATTGTCCTGGGAAATTCGTGATCAATGTTCTTTTCTCCCCTTTGTTCTTCCTCTACATTTTCCCCCTTTTTCTTTTGGTGGGGACAATGATTTGGAGATGGTGATGAAGCAGCATATGCTTTCTTCGGAGATCTCCTTGTTTTATACTACTAAGTTTAAAGTAACGATGGTTCTTCTTCTCCTTTCCTTCTACCAATGTTCTTTTAGTTTTGGCCAACCTCTCTCGCTATTCCTTCGCCTCTTCTTTTCTTTCTTTCTATTTAGTTGGATTTCTGATTGCTCTCAGGGATAGGAATGAAGCAGCAAGGTTACCTATGCTAACTCAGTAAATCGCTATTTGCAGGTTGTTCATTTTCGGGCTCTGGAAAAACCAAAGGAGGATGACTTCTGTCTGGAGTTGTGAGTACTTGATATAATTTCAATCTTAACTCTAGTTCACAATAAGGTTCTCTTTGCTAATTGTACCTTCCTCATCACCCTTTTAGAGCAAAGAACCACACTTATGATGATGTAGTGGAAAGGGTAGCTCAGAGGCTCGGCCTGGATGATCCATCAAAGATTAGGCTTACTCCTCATAATTGCTATTCACAGCAACCCAAGCCCAATTACATCAAGTATCGGTCTGTTGACCAATTGATGGATATGCTGGTACACTACAATCAGGTATATCTTCATGAACTTAGTTCATAGTGTCTATTACATTTCCTATTGGTCTCTTAGTATTTTATTAATCTCTAAATTCTCTTCTGATAGGTTTCTGATATTTTGTACTACGAAGTCCTGGATATTCCTCTGCCGGAATTGCAATGCCTGAAAACACTGAAAGTAGCATTTCATTCTGCCATAAAGGATGAGGTTTGCCAGAAGTTGCATGTCCTGCTGTTGTACCTTTCCACTTCCCTCGGTCAAACTTTATCATAACTAATAATCTAGTTTTCTCATGAATCTTCAGATAGTAATTCTCAATGTTAGACTGCCAAAACAAAGCACTGTAGAAGATGTGCTCAATGAAATAAAGACAAAGGTGAGTTTCAGGCTTCCTCAATACTTGAACTTCTATTGGTTTCAGATACTCTGCTAGAATATATATATATATATACTAGCAAATGACCCGTGCTATGCACGGAAATACTGAATTTCAAATTATTAATTTAATGGCTGTACAATTGTATTTAGAACAAAAACTCGTTAACTGTAATATGAATTTTATTGAGTAACTCACAAATATAAGGGTGAGCACCGAAGGATTATTGGATCAAATAATATATAATTAAACATAGTCCTATACTATTTCGATTAATGTTTCATCCAATGTTTTGGTCCAATAATCACTACACTACTACTATTAAATATTAATCACCTAATCTTTTAAGAAAAAATGAAGAGACTACGTATTTTGACTTCATTTTTTTTATGTAGCCATCTAATTCATGAAGTTTTTTCAACATTGTGTGCTCCACATTTTGAGATAATGCATCTTCTTTTATGAGAGCGAGCAATTTTCTGCTCAAATTTTTTCAACAAACTTGCATTGTTGTAAGATCCATTTAATTAAATGTTTTTATTCCCTGAAAGATAAAATCAGTCTAATAGTATATAATAAATTATTTAAAGGGAATTTATTAATAATAATGTTTATTGGATAAAAAATGGATCAAAATAGATATAAATAATAATTAAACGTCAAAAGTATTGAACATAAAACGGATGAAGAGATGAGTAAATATTAGAATAAAATATTCTCACAAATTCCCATAAGTTCACAGAAACTTCCCAATAAATTCCCTCAAATAAGTTCCTCATAAACTTTATAATTTTTTGCAAAATTCGCCATTTTTGAAGCGCACTCTTTTAAGAAAACTCTGTTGGGCATGACTTAAAAACCTAATTCTTAGAACCAAAATAACAAATCAAGTCTAAATTAAGGTTTTGCTTAAGACTTCTAGGACATACGTAAATCAATACATATAACAGAAAAATGTTACCAAGAATTAGGATTCTTTGTACCCAGCAATCAAATCAATCGAAACATTTAAAAGAAAAATCAAAATAAAAAATTAAAAGTGGCTAGCAATGATCAATAGATTCAGCTATCATAAATAATGCAAAAAAGCAAAAATTCTACTAATAATATAAAAGAAATTTAGAAAAATAACACAAGGGTCATAAGCAATATGATGATACATAGTTATCAGAAACTCGAATATTATTTAGGCTATATACTTTAACAAATACAATATTGCTTCATTCTTGAATTTAATATTTCACTTTGACTTAAAATGATAATTAATAAAAGTATTTTACTTTTAATAAAGTTATCTTCTAACATTATTAGTTAAGGAAATTTAATCCCATTAAATTACGCTTAAACTAAGGAAGGTTAGTAGTGGAAGTTTATATGAAAAAATATTATTTTAGAAAATGAGTAATTTAATTCTAGTCATTCTAAAAAGAAAAAAAAAACTCATAATAGACATACTTTACTCAACAAAAACTCATTATGTATACTTTATTCGACAAAAACTCATTCTGTATACTTTATTCGACAAAAACTCAAAAACATTATGGTCGGTAAGTAGCTTATAGATTAATGTAAAAATTATTGCAATATAAAAGTTCAAACGAAACAAATTTTTTCTTACGGAATTTATTACAATATTCCAACTATCTTATAATTTACTTAAATTAGCATTTCATTAAAAGAATTAAAGAAAATAGTTGTCAAATAGCCGCCAGAGTAGTTGGCAATGTGGTATGGCATTTGATCTGCATGTTGCGGGTTCGAATCCTTCCTCCTCCGAATTGAATAAAATAGTTCAAATTTTTTGCACCAATCAAAAGTTTTATAACTAATTAAAAATTTAAAAAATCCTAGAAAATGACACGTGGCATGATATATATACAAATCTGAAAAGGGCTTCTGTAATATATATATATATATATATATATATATATATATATATATATATATATATATATATATATATATAGATAGATAGGTATATCAAGTTCTAGCTTTTATAGACACCAACCTCTGTGTCTGGTGTTTAAACAACATGCTGGGGTGGAGCCACGATAGGTGTAATAATTAAGTTATAGCATCATCTATATTCTAGGTTTGCTTTCTTTTTAATTGTGCGGGTGTTGCAACCTTTAGCTGCATATTGATGGATGATTCTCCCCACTGTTAAAATGTTATATAAGAAGATTGTTAGCTTATATCCATTCTGATAGCTTATGTCCATTCTGAAACAGGTGGAGTTGTCCCATGCAAATGCAGAACTTAGATTGCTCGAGGTTTTCTATCACAAGATATACAAGGTAGAGTGCACTTCCCATAGTTCATTTCTTTGAATTTCCATCTTTTCCTGCTTGTGCCAGGTCAGTCAGCTTCTGCCAATCTTGCAGATCTTTCCTCTAAATGAGAAGATAGAAAACATAAATGATCAATACTGGACATTACGGGCAGAAGAGGTGAGTCCTCTCTCTCTCTCTCTGTTCAATTCCATTGTGCACCTTGTTTAACTTGAGAGAACTTTGTGCCTATGCATTTATATGAGAATTTCATAAGCTTGCTGACATACTATTTTAAAATAATGCAAGGATGGTCATGAGATTTTGTGGTGGTCTATTCCCTATTGACATAAGGAAATTAACACATCAAAGCACATGGATGAATGTTTAATTTAGAAGTTCATATAATGTGCCTTTTTTGACAGGCTTAACAGAGAGTGACTGATGAAATTATTTGAAAGTTTGAAAACATAAATGGAGATTCGATGAAAAGGGCTTTTGGTATATTCAATCTAGAGCAACATGTATACCTTGAAGGAAAAGCAAAATCTCTTAAACATTAGTCTAGGTAATATAAGAAACCTACCCAGAAAGAGAGAGAGAGGGGAGGGAAGTAAATAGAACACTATATACTATGAGAAAATATATACCATGCTAAGTCCAGAGTTGTGATTCATATAGCTGTTGGGTTGTACGGCATTAAAATACTCCTAGTCTTCAAATTTTTATTTACAGAGCTGATGAAAATTGTGAGATTCAGCTGGGAATGTCATTTCCTTATCAAAACTTTGTCTTGTACAGATTCCAGAAGAAGAGAAGAATCTTGGTCCCCATGATCGCTTAATTCATGTTTACCATTTCACTAAGGAGACTGCACAAAATCAGATGGTACTGAACTTCTCCTGGAATACTCCTCATTATTTGGTTTCCATCTAAGTGCCTGTTTGATGCAACTGAGGTTTTGAACTTCAAGTCTGGACATTTATTATCCAAAGATTGAAAATTAGGCCATCCAAATCTGTAGTATGATTTTAACTAAAGATTAACAACAGTATTCCCTCTAAACTCTAAAAACTGGAAATTTTTAGCTTTTCTGTTTTTGGTGAAACTTCTCCCGATTATTACTTTCATAGATCTGGTTTTGTCAAATCAAAATCTAAAAGTAAATATTTTCTGTCAATAAATTAGTTTTATTCATTGGCTATTGTTCACCAAACATTATAGTATACTCATTACTGTCGATAGTTTTGTAATTCGTGTAATTTTTATATTTTAAAAGAATTTTTGTGGAGAATGTAAAGTTCTTTTGCATTATGTCCTTTCAATATTTGGAAAACAAAACGTCTTCCTTTCGATCAATGTTGTTAATGCTCAAGCCTCATGCACGCCTTTGCGCCTCGGGCTCGAGGGATAGTGTCTCAACATCTCAGGCGCGCCTTAAATCAGGGAGAGCGCGCGCATTGAAGAAAAGGCTCTAGCCCCTAGGCGCACCTCGACTTTGTGTAATTAATCCTTTGCGAGCCCAAAAAACTCAAAAGTACCTTTTTCCTTGTATTTGCCTACAACTTAATATTTATTTAACAAAAGAAAATAGAGGAGTGTGGGATGTGCTTGAATGCCAGGGTCTGTATAGTCACTTGACCGATTAATTTTAGGTACTTAATTGAGTAATTAGGCGGCCCCATGTTTATGCGTTCTGGTGCATCAGATTTTTTTGTTGAACTTATTGTTCATACTTACATTTGTTCGCATCTTCCATTCACAGCAAGTCCAGAATTTTGGGGAACCTTTCTTTTTGGTCATTCATGAAGGTGAAACTCTGGACGAGGTTAAAGTGCGTATTCAAAAGAAGTTGCAGGTTCCAGATGAGGAATTCTCTAAGGTATTCTCCTTGGGTTCTGGCAGTTTTCTTTGGCATGTAAATTTCCTAGAAGCTTTTATATTAACTTTTTTTGTACATGAACAGTGGAAATTTGCATTTCTATCTCTGGGACGCCCAGAATATCTTCATGACACTGATGTTGTATCTAGCCGATTCCAGGTCAGAAAACATTGAAGCCTTTAATTTTTTATTTCCTTGTCTTTTACTTGTGGGAGACTTTCTCCAGATATGTACATCTTTCGTTCATTCATGACTTTAATGATTTGCTGCCTGGCAGAGAAGAGACGTTTATGGTGCTTGGGAGCAATACCTTGGGTTGGAGCACTCTGACACGACTCCTAAAAGAGCTTATGTTGCAAACCAGGTAAATATTTCCAATCAAATACCATGTTGTATGTTTAACCAATCCTTAGACACTGTTTCAAGTTTACCTCAATTGTTCTATTCACTTCATTTAGTCTGATGACATTTTATTTGCTAAAGCGAGCAATATTTCACTGAAAAAAGGTAGAGCAGTTATGAGTTTATTTATTTTTTGTTTCCTTTGCCTTCTAAAATTGCAGAATCGACATGCATTTGAGAAGCCAGTTAAAATTTATAACTAAGCAATCTTGAGAGGGAGAAGGAAGCTTTCATGGCTGAACACATATCTTCTGATCCACAAGGAATGTAAAGAGTAGTCTAAAATCAGATTAGAAGGCACACATAACAAGGTTACTCGCAGTGAGGGTAGGCTGTGATCGCTTGTTCTTTCTATTCTTTTTCAGCTGGATTTCGTTGGTTTTGTAGGGTGATCTTTTGGGTGTTTTCATAGGGAGGAATCATTCCTCTCTAAACTATTGCTTTTTGATGTTTATAGAAATGCATAGTTGTTTTGCCGTCATTTTTCCTTCCCCGGAAGGGTTTCTTTGCTCGGAGGACATGGGTATGTCATGTTGTTGCCCTCGGGTTGGTTGCTGTGCAAGAAGATTTTGATTCTGAGGGATGTAAAGTTAATATGGTAGGTGCCTTACCTGTTGTCTCCTTGTTCATGCCTTGCTATTTCCCCCCTTCTCATATATCCTAGTTTCCTGTGCCCCCCTTTTGGTTGTATTTATAGTCAAATCTGAAAAGGGGGATGGACTTGTACGAGAAACAGATGCTTTTAGTGAGAATTTATGGAATAGTATTATTTTCTTCTCCAAAGATAAGTACCGTGCCTCTTACGAATTTACCTCAGACTTTACTCTTTTGAAAATATTCATATTCAAGCCATTTGGAAACTAAAGGGATATACAATGATTTTCAATGAATTCACTAATGCACATTTGCTCTATGGATTTTTTTACATGGTATAATTAAACCGCTCTATTTTGGTTAAAAACTATGTTGTTATCGTCAGTTGCAATGTTGCATTTCTAGTTGTTACCATTTGGTATGCGTTAGGGGGTACGATACATGTATGGGAACATACTGATAGGCATATACTTGTACAATTTAAAAAATAAGAAAATGCTCTCTACTAACTATTCCCAGAGGGAAGGAAAAGCCACAGAACCACATCCAACAAAAGCAAGCTCCGGTTCAAGAAACCCTGCTACTGTGGAAGAAGAAGACCTTCAAAGAAGCACAAAAAAGGGTAAAGAATAATGCAGCTGAGGAACTCACTTTCTCAGAAGAAAAACTTATTTCATATAAAGATAAACTCAAGCAAACACATAACTTGTGTGCAAAAGATGTTCAGAAAAACTTTCTCGTTAAGCATTTGGATGAAGACTCGACTCTGATTTAGAAACAAGCAAAATCCCCACTATTAAGCTATCCAAGGCGGACAAACTTAGGTGTAGGACACCATGAATAAACTCACTCATCATCAAACCCTATGGGAAACTGATCAGCTATGGATTCATCGACTACAGATAAAGGAAGCTTTGGAATCCTATGGGAGAACTCAGATTGATAGATCTTGGGAACAATTTTTTTATTGCTAAGTTTGGTATGGAAGAGGACTTCTCAAGAACTATAGCAAGAGGCCCTTGGTTCATTAATGGTCAGTATATCACCTTGAGGCCATGGCAACCGGAATTCAAAGATAAATCTACAACTACTGCAGTATGAGCGCGCCTGACCTCCTTACCTGTCGATTTCTATAATAGACCTATCCTCACAAAGGTGGGAAACCAACTTGGTACACTACTCAAAATCGACGCAAAAACTTCCAATGCAGAGAGGGGACGGTACGCTAGACTATGCATTCAAATTGATTTATGTCCAGCAAGTCCAATACGAAGGAGTAGATTTCTGCTTCGAATGTGGTATTATTGGACACGAAGATTCTAAATGTCCAAACACTGCTAAGGATAAATATGAATTTGATTCAAGTGACATTATTAATGGTGTTTCTAGTAACATGGACACGGCTATGGAAGAACCTACTCCTGCCCCAAACCCCCAAGATAATCTTGCTTTAGGACCCTGGAACCTTGTGTCTCACAAACCAAATCGCCGGAATGCACGCCTGAAAAGAGAACTGCCGGCGGACAGAGAGAGGTACAAGGACATCGATGCCCCTATGGGTCTAAAAGAAAGTGGTGTCACTAATCAAGTGTAGAGGCTGAAAGTTAGGAATGGGCAAGTCTCCAACCACCCCCAAGTCAAAAGTCAAAATAAGTTGTCCCAATCAGCAATAAATGCGACTGGGCAACCTACCCTGCAGCCAACTGTTCACAGAGGACCCGTCGACAGTTCGACGGTAGACAGGATGCTCGATGGGACGGCGCCGCCTCAAAAAAATGGGAAAAAAATCTGATTTTGCACAAATCCCAGGTAAAGGGGGAATAAAGAATGATTGCATTGTTGAAAATTCTACTACCAACAACAGATTTGGCCCCTTATATTTAGAGGATTCTTCCCTTAAAGATCAAATAGAGCTTCAAGTTATAACAGCCAAATTAAACGGTAAACTTTCTCATGCCTCCTCAATGGAGTTACTGTCACCTGAGAAGCTCTCCACCTCCGTCACCGTAAAAAAGGCGCCACCCTTATCAGCATTTGCCAAATCGTCCAACCCCCCTAAGACGTAACAGCCCAACCCCATCCCTAAGATCTCAAAACATCCCTCACCCACCCCAACGGGCCCAAGCTCAGCCTTACCCATTCTGGAGACCAAACACAAACTTAACCCCCCTCCGTTGGGCCAATCCAACTGGAACTGGATGGGCTCCTTACAAATACTCTCATCAGCCCATCCTATGCGAGCCCCACCCTCAAACACCCTGGGCCAAATGCCGGCCTCCAATCTGGGTTAGATCAACTTATGGGCCAACCTAGACTCAGCGACCTTTACAGTAAACCTGGACCCCACGAAACTGATGGACTGGGTCATGACAAATCTGGCCCAATTACGCCGATTTGCCGCACCGGTCCAGAATGCAATATTTCACTCAAGAGCAAACTTGGGGAATTTTCCTATGGGGGAAATGCCGATTCCTGGACCGACAGCTCCAAGTATGAGTCGGACATGGACACTAAATTATACTCTGACGTTTCTTCCGGTAGAGTTGAGAGAAGCAAACAGACAAAAGAACGAAGAAAATCACAATCAAAAAAGGCTAGGTCCTCAAATAAACTATTACACATTAAGCAACCTACCTTTAAAAGTGGTCATAAAAAATTCAAGGATAACACCACTATCATTCCAACTGTCAAGAGAAATTCGAAAGCTAATAATAATTTTGGATCGCGAGGAGAACATACTGGATTGGTTATACAAGCTCCATCTTATCCCGATAATGGGCCAGTCTCCTCCCTGCCAGATCTGTGGTCAAATCCCCTAAACATCGGCCCAACAAACCTCATCATTAATCAGGCCTCAGATGATGCAGGAGGCCTAGGGAACAGGCAGTTGGGAGGGTACACTGAGCCGGATCAGCAATCCACAATTACTGGTACATGTGGGCAACAGGCCATACTGAGTCAGGTAGTTCACAGGCCCATGGCGGAAAGGACAGAGTAGCAGCCCATTGCAAATCGAATGGAAATGAGGGCAAGTCTGGTCTAGACCCCCTATTGACTGGCTTAAACTTAATGTCGATGGTTCTCTATTGGTAACCCGGGGAGGGGTGGCAGTGGGGTTTGATCAGAAACAGTAATGGGGACTGGATTATTGGCTTCCACAAGAATATTGGTATTTGTACCAACAATGTTGCAGAGCTATGGGAACTCAAAGACGGACTAAAAATTGCTATTGATATCAATTCACAAAAGCTTGCTATTGATATGGATGCAAAAGTGGTGATTCAACTAATTCTTCATGCTGATATTTCTACTTACCCTTTGTCTTCTCTTATTTCTGACTGCAGGGCGTTGCTCGGGATGATACCGGAGACTAGCATTTCTCACATTTACAGAGAGGCAAACGCATGCGCCGATGGTCTCGCTAAAGATGGAGGGCTCTCATAAGCCTCTGATCTTGTTTATTTTCACTCTTTACCCCCTTGTGTTAGCCACCTAGTGACGGGGATGCCCGTGGGGCTTCTTTTGGTAGGACTATCCCTGACACCTCCGTCCATATCATCCCTTTTGTTAGCCATATAGCGGCGGGATATGGACAAGAGGTATCAACTGATAGGCCTAATTGTAATAATTTTATGCCTTACCCTACGGGTTAGGGAGTTGTCTTTATTTTATATATATAATCAGTTTTAACCCCAAAAAAAAAAAACATGTATGGGAACTATTACTTCTTGAAGGTTGATTTTAATCTTTTTATCGCAGTAAGAGTAATAGCTATGTGTGGTGGCTAATGTACTTGAAATTGTTGAGCAGCAATTGCATTGCCATCCGTAGAGCTTGATACCTGGACGGTCTGATGATCTTGCCTGAGCATTTGGCCACAGCATTATGAGTTGTTCTTGAAATAACAAGCGTGCATTGGTTTGACAACGCTCTAGATCATTTGTTGCACTCCTAATCACAGTATTGTTACTGGAGTTTATCTTATTTAGTTTAGTGTATCTTGTTCTCAAAATAATACAATTTTGGAAAGGGGGGAAATACGAGCCGACGTTCTACTTAAATGGAAGAGCTACACAACCTTCTCAATGTTTTCATCCAAAACAAATCATCTTTACAAGTAATGTAAGACAAATTATTTCCTCCAGAGACATCTGCGTAGCTTCGAGCGCAAAATATCTGTGTTTGCAGAATGCGTATGTATGATTGTAAGAAACTTACAGTATCAAACTTGTTTTACCCTGACATTTTCCTATGGTATCTGCATTTGGAAAAGCCAGTCACTGAAAAAGATGGAAGATTAAAGAACAGATAAGTGAGTTCTTGTCAAGGCTCAAAGTAGCTAGCCCTAACCTTTAATCATATCCCTTTATCCAACTTGTGATGGAGTAGGAAGGGCCTAAAGAAACAATTGTATGGAAGGAAAGTTGGTTACCAAAAAGAACATATTATCATATTATATACAAGTTTGTTACATGTTCATATTCATCCTTCCTACTGAGTAAGCGATCCACTAGACAAGATCGCCCTTCAGAACTCGAGCAACCCTTTGAATGGCCCTAGCGACCCTCCAGATCTCATGCTGGATTTTCTTTTGTCTACCTTCCTTGTTCAGCCACGAGGATCGCGAAATAGCATCAACAATTCCAGGGAAGAATTCAAGATTGCTTTCACTGCTATTCCGAGGCCCGTATATCTGTAGTTGAACACCGGTTCAGACATGTAATATTGAATGCAGAATCATATGATATTTGACTACTCTTTTAGTTTGAACTAATTGAAACAAAAGAATTAAGAACTGGTAGTTGTAGTCTCCCTTCATATGCATTCTCAAGTATGATTACCAAAAAAAACACAATAAGGTCCCTGGTTCAACACCCCTACCCTGATATAAAAATTTATCAAAAAAAGAAAAGAAAACAGAAAACAACAAAGTTGTCCCGTGTCATCTCAAGCAAGCTGCAAGTATTGGAGAATAAGTGTAAAATCAGCTAATTGAGCAACATGAATTAAAATGCTTACCAGATGCTTAAAAAATCGTCTTCCTCGAAGACCTTCCGCATCCAAGAACCCTCTTTCAGCAAGCATCAGCCTATCGTTTAATATTCGCTTCTTCAACACAAAGAGTTCCCCCGTAGCTTCCTGTTCTCTCAGTTTCTGAAAGTAATGAATAAGACATAAGGTCCTCAACTGCAAGTAAAAGCGTAAGAACATGCTTGAAACTGCTTCTCGAAAACAAGTCTCTTTCTTGTAGGCCTATGTTTTGGATTTTGTTTCATTTCATGTATGTTTTTATCGTTACCTTTTTTTTTAAATCATATTAACCCTAAAATAAAACTACTAGAAGAACCTTTTTATCATTTCATGCTGATTATCCACATAAATAATTTCCATTGAAGAACCATCTCTAACCTTTGCTTCCTGCTGAATCTCTTTAGCTGCATCCATGAGTTCTTTAATGGCAAGACTAATAGGCTGCAACGAGATATCCCCTTCTAGAAAATTGTTCAATTTGCTTGTATAGTCCTGAAAAACAATTCCAAGTGATTGTCGAAGAGGTTAAAATCATTTCCAGATTGTGCTCAAAACAGTTACTAAATACAGGGAACCAATAACACCAATATGAGATTGCCCACACTACTAGTGTTAGCAATTTGCTTTTGAATATGTGATTTTACCAAAATCAAAGTTCCTAAGACAAACAAAATGAAGTATCTACATCTACACGGGACATGGGCGCACAGATAACTTCATTCCAATATCTACGACTGTAAAATAAAAGTAGGACAAGCATTTTTGAAACCTTGACCTCGGCAAACAAGTCGTCATTTCCACAAAAAAGATGAGTGCTAGTTTATATTGAGAAAAGGTAGAAATTCATACCTGCAACTCAAGAGCATAGGAAAGGTAGTTGAAAGGTAAAATTGGATCGTCAGCCAGGCGAAGTGCAAGTAGTCCCCATATTCCACTGACTGCAGTAGCATTAATGCAAAGAGCCAACTCATCTTACATGAATCACAAATTCTAAATGGAACTAAAGTTCTTGCATTCATGAAAACTTTCCAGTTTCTTTTCACACATTAAGAACTACCATAGATGTTTAGGAAAGCAAAAGGAGCAAATTCAAGAGTACCAGTCACATGCCGATGAAACAATGGGTCTCCAATATTCATCATCCAGTCATAGGAGTCGAAAGCAGTGTGGTAAACAGGAAAATCTGCAGAAGTACAAGCACTGTTATGACCCAAAAGGGAAGCTACATGTGTGTTTATGTGTCCATTGCTCCACATCATCATTTATATCCAAGAGGAATCACATGCAAAATATTAAACCAAAAGAGATGTACCTTTGCCATAGTATAAATCAACAGAAGGAACTCCTGCATGTTGTAGAAAAGGAGCAAAATCTGAATCCACCCGACTGAGTCTACCAATCTGCAAGCCAGTTGATCCAAATCTCAATTAAAACACCAAACAATTTATTACCTCCTAATAACTAAGAAAGGAAGAGAAAGAACCTAATGAGGACAAGTCTAGCAAAACCGTGAACATTTATTAATATCCCAATTAATTATGGCATTATGTTACGTGGCCGGGTACCAAAACATGGTATGCCCTAAACTGCTAATCACATGCATAGATGTCGATACTGGTGTAATCAAGCAGATAACTTTGGGATCCTGAGGATAGCATGAACTTACGCTGATACCTTTATCAGCAGTTTTCCAAGATTCATATACTGCCACATTCTTTGTATCAGGATCTTTAACCTATACAAGGCACATAAAGTTTTTCTTAAAAATGTAGAATACGCATAAAAAATAAACACATCCAAACTAGGTTTAGATTCAATAAACTGGCAACAACAATCGTATTTTACCATTTTTGTGACCTCAATGAGAAGATCATCTAATTGAGGAGTGGAACCGACAAAGAAGCCAGGTCCTTGAACAGCACAATCCACGTTAAGGTAAGTTACAGCTTTACCGCCAAGGTTCTCGAGGTTATTTTCAACCCATTCAGTAGACCCAATCTGAAACAACAAGAAAGATGTTATAGGAGGCAAAATTTTGCATAAGCAGGCTCCGGTGAAGAATTTTTGCAGTTCGACAATTTTCCAGGAGTTTCATAGACATTCAAACAAAAGGATTTTAAGAAAATGTATCGATCTTTTTAGATAGTTTTTTTTTTAAAAGCATTTACATTATGACTTATGATTAACCAATTTTAGGTATTAAAAAAAATTCCATGATGCATGTTTGAGACTCCAGATAGAGATATTACCTACCATACCAAACTCTTCTGCATCCCAACTGCAAAAGATAATAGTTCTTCTAGGATTCCAACCCAAACGCATCAGAAGCGCATATCGACGAGCAATATCAAGTAGGGCGGATGTTCCACTGTTTGGATCGACCGCTCCATAAGTCCATGCATCTCTGTGATTTCCCAGAATTACGAAGCGATCCGGCTCCTCTGATCCCCTTATGATAGCAAACATGTTATGGATGGTTGCCTTCTTTTTCTCACCCTGTGAAAGATGAAGAAATATGTGTATTTCAATTCATAAAAAGTTTCAATTAATTTTGTCTTAGCAAGTTTTCACAAAATTCCTAATTGTCCTAGTTCATTTTCTTTGTTTTCTTTCTACTATCCAGTTGTATTCCAAATACCTCTAGTTTGGAGGATATTATTTACTATAAGCAAACACAACAATGCCTAAACCTTAACAACTACTGGAAATTGATAGTATGAGATAATAGCCTTACCCTTCCAACAACTACTGCAAATTTCCCTTAAATTGGCTAAATATCCCAACTTTAAACACAAGAATGCACTTGGCAAAAGAAAAAAAAACATAAAAAAACACACACAAGAATACAGACAACCCCATTCACTAGAAATGATTGAAAGACATAATACATATGCAACCATCACAGGCAACACCCCCCCCCCAATTTTTCCAAAAGAAAGAAACACACAATTCAATAACTCAATATTCATAAAATCAAATTTCAGATTTGGGATTCAAATCTCCGATCACAAACAATTCAGACTTCTACGAAACTTTCATTCAAAAACCCAAAAACAATCTCCCACTAGATTCCAAGTATCAATACTCCCATACCTGGTAGGTAAAGTTGAGCATTGTTGGGCCGGGCCCAACCCGTCTAATTTTACTCATCTTCATATTTTCCCACAATTCTTGAGGCAACTTGGCACCCTCCAAAGACCTCAATATACTCCTCCTCCCCCCCAAGCAAAAAAAAAGAAACACACATAATTCAATAACTCAATATCCATAATCAAGTACAATCAACATCCCACAACTTAAAAAAACCCAAAAAGTTAGGGTGTTAATGTATAGTTTTTTTCCAGCACGTAATGATACTGGATGTCCAAGTATTTAAATACGTAAAGTGTGAATAGCTAGTTTTTTGAATAGTTATTCAAACCAGCTGAATAGTTATTTTCAACCATTAAATCAAGAATCAACCATCTAATCGCTATAACCGTATCGCAAACAAACACCTAAAAGAACTGTTTTCCAACTAGTAGTAGATCCCAAGTATCAGTACCCCATACCTGGTAGGTAAAGTTGAGCATTGTCGGGCCGGGCCCAACCCGTGTAATTTTACTCATCTTCAAATTCTCCCTCCATTCTTGAGGCAACTTGGCACCCTCCAATGACCTCAATATACTTTCCGCCGTCTCTTCAGAAACCGGCATAGACGGAATCCTCGGAAACCGTTCAGTCACCCGCGGGTCATTTAAACCCAAACTCTCACCACTTTCAAGCCCGGCCCATCCAGGACTTAATGGGTCCCCCAACCCATTCATCACCGTCCCTCTCTCAACACCACCTCTAAATTTCACATCATCCCCGTCACCACTCTCGGTATACATTAACACCGCCGCCACCCCACGCGCCGCCGCTTTTTCCACCACAGCATTCCTTGATAACCCATCGCCGCCCCTACGAACCACTCCAATGCATCCTTTAACATCCACCCCGTGCGCAGCCAGAGCAATGTAGTCTTTATCACTCCCGTAGTTTAAAAACACGGCCGCGCCATACGCCGAGCCGGAGGGCGAGTAGGCGTGGTAGGGATGTGGAACGGCGCCGTTTTGAGATACTCCGGGTTCAAATAACGGAAGAGTAACGTAAGTTGCGTTATTGAAAAGGGCGGTGAGTGAGGAATTGAGATGGTAAGAAAGGAGAGAAGAGTAATTAGAGGTTTTGGTTTGGAAACCTAGGGATTGGAAGTGGTTTTGGACGTAGAGAAGGGTTTGGAGGGAAGGAGGAGTTCCGGCGAGGTGAGGGTGGAGAGTGAGGTGACGGAGGTAGTTGGATAGCGTGTAGTTGCTGGCTGAGGAAATGAATGTGTTCTGGTAGTAAAGTGGGGTGGTGGTGGTGGAGTTGCGGTGGTGGCGGTGGTGGTGGTGGAAGGCGGTGTAGATGGTGAGGGTGGCGAGGGTTAGAATGAAAATAAGAGTGCATGGAGATTTGGAAGCGGAAGCCATTTTTGAACTACAAAGGAAAGGTAGTTTAACCATTTTTTTTTCTTCTGATGTAGAATGGTGGTGGTGATTTTATAGAGATTAAAGAATCACATTAACAATAGAATTGCTTATTTAATTTGATTCTGTGCTTATGATGGAAAAAGTCTATATCCCCCAGATCTGAAAAACACCGCCAAGTTCAGACCCGTGATTCCATTAAAGAGAAGAAAAGAAGAAAAAATTGGTAATGGTGATAAGAAGGAATGGAGTTGGTTTTAAGAGCGGTAATGACCAATCTTGAAGCAGAGAAGAATTTGGAAGTGAAGCTTTGAAAGACCATCAATGGCTGCTGGTGCTGCAGATGGTGGTCGGCGGCGGTAAGAGAGAGGGGCCAGTGTTTGGAGAAGAAGAAGTTTGATTACAATTAACTAAAAAGTAAAATTGATTAGAATTACTTATTTAATGAAAACTTAAGTAGTACTCCCTCCATCCCTCACTATAGGTCGTTTAGTACACTTTGATAAAATTAAGAAACTCAAACAAATAGTAAAATTTTCACCACAATTTCAATAATACCTCTTCCTTCCTCTCTTTCACTTTTCCACTAAAATCAAAGATATGTTGAGAGTATAAATGGAATAAATTATTGACACTTAATAAAAGACATGTAATTGATAATTAATTTCGATACATATATATCTCATAAACGACAATTAAATGGGAATGGAAAGAGTACTATTTATGATGAATAGAGCAGGGATGAAACCAAGAATTTGGTGTTGGGGGAGGCAAAACTGCAACAGTATGTCAAACTACATATAAAAACGGTAAAAAAAAATCTTAAGGGGCGAAACTGATAAAAATTTTCGAAGTACACATAAAATTACTATACCTAATAGTATTTTTAAAAATCTCGAGAGTTCGTCCTTGGAATAGAGAGAATTAAAAATACAACACCCGTCTCTTTTTTTTTTTCAAAAAAATAATACTTAAAAGTATACAACCGAAAATGTTTCTATACACCACGGCTCCTATGCGGAACACCTTTTATTCCGCACATGCGGGGCGCAATCTCAGCCGTTGGATTAAAATTTTGACGGCTGAGATTGATTTGAAAAATAAACACTTGTTCTGATATTTTTAGAACAGCTGTTCGGAACAGGTGTTCTTAACTGTTCTCAAGGTAAAAAAATTGTTCCGCATGTGCGAAAAAAATGTGTTCCGCATAAGAGCCGGACTGGTTTCTATATAGTTTTTCCTTTTATCACATCAAATTGTTCTCTTAAAAAAAATGTAGTGCGTGTTTGGTACGCAGGAATGAAAAGGAATGGAAAAGCCTTTCCCACTTCTCTTTCCATTCCGGCGTTTGGTTGGGCAACTTGAAGTAGGAATGATCATTCCACGCGAATGACGATTTCAGGAAGAAGTGGGAAAGGTCATTCCACGCCAAAACTTATGGAATGGCCTTTCCAGGAGAAATTGGAATCATCAATAAATAGTAACTGACATTTATACCCCTCTTTTAATTAATTATTACGTTCATTTTACACAGTAACGTATTCATATTTAGTCATAAATATTCTATTTCACTTAGTATAATTTCATATATTGGTAATTTTATAAATATTTATTTTTCTTGGTACAGTCAAACCTCTATATAAGAATACTCTATATAAGAATAAACTCCTTATAATACTAAAAAATGATGGTCCCAACTCAGGACCAGTTATAAATAAGAATAAACTCTACATTGTAATATTCCATGTTTTTTTTAGGACCCTCCTTAAGAAATTTACCTCCATATAGTAATAAAATAACATTAAATTTTAAATATATTTATATATCTATATAAAACATCCATAATTATTTAACAATTTTACATTAAACTTAAGATGATATGAAATATTTGTTTAAAATTGTCTGTGACAATGACTTAATTTTTTGGGTTAATATCGCATCCTTAAACTTGCGCGTTCGAATTTTGCAGTGCTTGAAGCAGTTTTCAATTGTATGTGGCTTCACATCTATAAACCATGTATAGTAGTTGCCTAAATATTGTGTAGTATCGTGTAATTGGTATTTAACTAATATAGTGTAGGAACACATGTTTTTAAAATATAAGGAACACATTTCTACGTGTCGTATAATTTATATTAGTTACTTTTAAAAAAATATAATTTTTATATGTAAGCCTCTATTTAAGAATAACCTCCCAATAGTAACATTTTTGTCCAGTCCCAAGAGTATTACTATATAGAGGTTTTACTGTAGTAGTTTTGATCTATTTTTAATTTTAAAAGTAAAGATATGTTTGTTACTATGTTGACATTTTAATAAAAATTATGTTTCAACAATATATATATATATATATATATATATATATATATATATATTAGATATATAATGTAAATGTTATTCAAGTAAGATTTTGTAATGAATGTTTAATTAGGTTTTATCACTAGTATATATTAAAAGGGTATTTAGGTCATATTCTGTTTAATTTCATTTCATTCTGACATTAAAATATAGATTTACCAAACACAGAAAAGAAATCGACATTTCATTCCGCCTTTGCCTTCCAAACACTGGAATGAAAAGAGAATTCTGAAGTGATTCTGAGTGAAAAGTAATTTCATTTCATTCTATTACACCGTACCAAATGTGCTGGTATAGTTTTTCTTGAGAGGGAGTGACATTTTACTTTAATCGAGTTTGAGATGGAACATTTTGCCAATATGAAGATACTTTTCTCATTTTCAGTCGGACAACGTAAATGGGATTAAGTACCGGAAGTGGAACTATTAAGCTAACTATTACGTATAGTTTTTTTTTATAGTTGGTATACGATATATTGTGTGAAATGTATATCAAATATTATATATATTGTATCATATTATTAGTGTATGTCTTTTTTTTTTTAAAGTTTATATGCATTATTCTATACATGTATACACTCTGATATAATTAAAATATTTTGTGTGCATACTATTGTATATACTTTTACGTAATAATTAAAAACTCAAATGTTGAAAACTCTAAATGCGCCTAAATGTTCATCAAGCTTTTCATAGGTAAAAATATATTTTTTTTAATTTTTTTTATAAATTTTCTGGATAATATTTTCAGGTCCTTTACTTTTAGAAAAGAACTTATTACTATTGGACCATATGTATTCCTCGAACAAATCAATGATATTGAACTTATAAAACATATCTATTTTTCTTTCCTTTTCTAAATATATAAAACGTATTAATCACTTTATAAGAATACATTACTTCATAATAAAAACATCTTTATGGAATTGACTAGACCTTATTGTGCTTCTCATTTTATAAAAGTGTAGGCATACTATAAAATCGGCTAAATTCATGAATGTTTTTTTTTTTTTTTTTTGCTAAGTAAAATTCATGAATGTTTTGATTCAATGAAATATTAATGTTGGATTTAATTAGCAATGAAGTGGAGGTACTATTGAAGGGTGAAAATTTTCTACCCCATTCTTTTTCCCATCCATATCCCCAACCAATCAGAATTTACTATATAAATATTTTTTCCAATTATATATACACAGAGTGAATTGTGATTGACTGAGGACAGGAATGGAGATAGGAACGGGGACAGATGATTTTTTGCCACTAGGGAATGGGGCACTAGAGAGAACGTGTAGACCCACAGCTATAGTTGGGAAAAGAATGTTACTAGTATATACTAACACTTTTTAGACAGTTGTTACATTATGTATACATAATTGTTCTCTTCTGATTAACATATGATATAGTATATGTAACACTTATTTTACGCAACAAATGTAACAAAATTATAACATATATTCGTTTCAAACTGGATCGTCAAATTTTTATCCAACAACAACAAATATTCAATACATATTTAGTTATTAGTGTTTAGCATCAGAGCCCGACCAGAACACGTTTGATTGGGAAAATTCAATTATAGGATTGTCCTTATAAAACTGATCTCACAGCCCCTGATAGGGGTGTGCATTGGTGCGGTTTGGTGAAACCCGATTTATTAATGCGATTTTTATACTGTTTTTTGATATATTTTCTAAAACCACACTGCAACATTTTGACTTTCAAACCGTAATTATTTCGGTTTGGTGAAATTTGGTGCGGTGAAAACCGATGTAAAAAACTTCTAAAATTATTTAGATATCTCACAACTCATGAGTTTCAATGTAATATTTCTAAGAGATTAACCATGTAACAAAATTCCTCTGTTGTAATGCGAATTTAAATAAATAAATACATATCTATGTTGAAAACGCTAGCAAAATACATATGTTTTCTTTGAAATTTCTAAATCAATTGTAAATAAAATAAATCAAAAGTCTCATAAGGACATCAATTCCAACCAATAGCATCTTGAATCTTGAATTACATTTTAACCCTAACTTAAATCGAATAAAACAACTACGGTGAATATATTAATCGTAGTTAAAATTAATTCAGTGATCGACTTTAGATATTAAACGTTATTACGTAAATATACAACATTCTTTTAAAAATAAAAAATATATAAGTATATAATGCGGTTTGCGGTGCGTTTAACTTAAATTATTCTAGATCGGATCGCACCAAAAAATAATTTGTGGCTATTAAAATCGTATTTAACAGCACTATAATTGACCAAATACTACACCGTAGACTCAAAATTAAATTTAGTGTGATGCGATTTTCGATTAAAACCTATTAATACACACCCTTAACCCCTGATATGAATTACAACATATATACATTTTCAAAAATGGACCGTTAAATTTTTATATAACAACAAAAAATACTTAATACATATTTAATTTTTAGCGTTTAGCATCTGAGCCGGACCAGAATAGTTTGGTTTCATGGACTCTTGAAATGCAGTCCGGCTCCTATGCGGAACAGCTTTTTTTCCGTACGTGCGGAACAATCCCAGCCGTCAGATGATATTTTGAACGGTCCAGATCTGGAGAGAGAAAAGTTGCGGCTGACTTAAAAAATATTAAAAAAAAAATTTCTCTCTCCAGATCTGAACCGTTAAAAAATCTCATCTGACGGCTGGTATGGTGTCCCGCACAGTCCGCACAGAAACTATTCCGCATAGGAGCCGGGAACCTTGAAATGAATGGGGGTATAGGAAAGAGAAATATATGATTGTCCTCATGAGTATCTTGGTACTAGATTAATATTTGGGTAGCAGGCAGGAGATTGTGGTGGGGGAGCAATGAGCATTCCCATCCTGTCACATCGACAGTGATGTATCATGTATTATTATTATTATTATGTACAGTCCCCTGGCACATTATTAGATTCCCGATGCTACTCTTCCATTTTGGGCCTGGTCATAATAAAAAAATTGTCAGTTTCATTCTGAATTAATCTTGATTATTTAATTTAATAATTGATATAATTATTCAAAATTAATTATAATTATATGAAGAGATAATGGTTATTTATGCCGCTAAGTATTTTTCAAATGAAGAGTTAACCCTAAACTATTTTATGTCCTATTAATACCCCTAACTATTTACAGGGAGCTATTTATGTCCGAAAGTGGCGGAATTCGGCGAAGGAGGCGGTTCGCACATGTGAACGTTAAGGGTCATAAATGTCAATTACTGAGTCATCTTCAACCTCTAAAATGTTGTTCCTCTCCCATCTCATTTCTTCCATATCTGGTTAAAAAAAAAAAAGAGCAGCAACCAAAAAATGGCTGGTGAAGAAGCAACCAAAAAGTTCATCTTCCTCACTTTCTTCTTTATTTTTCTCAAAAAATTATCAAAATGGACAATTAAAGTATGGATTTCGAGATGAGGATCCATACTTGAATCCAAAAAAATCTAGATTCTACACTTAAAATCCATCTCAAATCACACACTTGTGTAGAGAGAGATGTGTGATTGGAGAGTTTCAGATCTGAATGGGGAGAAGAAGAAATGAAGAAAAAAGAAGAGGAAAGTGGCTGGATTGGCGGCAGCGGCAAAGACTGCCGATAGAGGTTGAGGAAGCAAGGATGCGACATAGGGTTCTTCCATAAGATTTTTTGAAATCCCATCACTGGAAAGTGATTTCTAAGCTCAATTTTTGGTTTCTAAACTCAAATTGGTGATTAACTGAGGGGGTTGAGGACGAAGATGGCATTTGAGGAGAGAGAGAGAGAGAGAGAGAGAGAGAGAGAGAGAGAGAGAGAGAGAGAGAGAGAGAGAGAGAGATTTAGGGCTGGGATTGTGAATGATTGAAGTAGGCGGAGAGAAAGGGGGAGGAAGAGATCGCCGGGGAGGTGGGTGGCGGTGGAGAGTGATTTTTCTCCTCTTTTTTTTTTTTGGTTGTAAATATGATTTAAAAAAAAAGGGTCATGGGTCGGGTCTAGGATGGGTTATGGGCAACCCATTCAAAAACGAATAATTGGACACTTATACCCCTAAAAGAGTACTTGTGCGGTTCGCACATGTGCTACGCCGCCCCCTTTCGCCGAATTCCGCTACTTTTGGGCATAAATAGCTCCCCGTAAATAGTTAGGGACATTAATAGCACATAAAATTGTCTAGGGTTAACACTTTCATTTGAAACATATGCAATGAGCATAAATAGCCATTATCTCTTATATTAACCATATAATCGAACGATTCATGCTTGAAATTAATTCAATATGGAGCTCAATAAAAAACAGTTCAGATTTTTTGCGGAATATTTTTTTTCCAATACATACGAAACGTATTAAAATATGTATTAGAACAAGTGCTTTGAGGTTCAGAACAGGTATCATGAGGCACATAACAGATGTTCCGCACCGTAAAAACAGAACAGGTGTTCTGAAGTTCATAATAAATGTTCATTTTAAATCAATTTTAACCGTAAAAAATTTAATCCAACGAATGAATGAGGTTTCGCCGTGTAAAATTACACCGTTCTTCATTGGAGACAACGTCCAACAAAAGACTCTGAACAATATCAACTAACTATGGCAGATTGGCGAATTGCGTCCCTAAACTTATACAAATTCGCGCGAATGGTCCCCCTTCTAAATTTCTTTGTATTACACTACCCAAACAATTTGCGTTTGGTGAAGGCAGCCCTTCCATCCAATTCTATTAAGGTCTGCTGTTAAAGGGCAAAAAAATAAATGAAAATTCAATAATGGGAAAATGTATTAATAATCCATCTGATAATTCATTTTCCGGCGACGCCGCCGGAGCCTACCATCCTTCTTACTCCCTATCACCACAGCCAAATCCAAACAACCACCACCAATTTTTACAATATCAGAAACCTAATTCCAAAGATCTAAGATTATGATTAGGTGAAGGGAGGAGAAAGGGCAAGTGGGTGGAGTGGCAGAGGTTGAAGAGAGCAACAGTGGAAGGAGATTGCTCCAGTGGTCGCCATTGTTGTCGGAAGCTGTGTAGAGAAGAGCGGGAGCTGACGCCGACGCCGCTGCTCCAGGAGCTGCTGCTGCCACCGTCGCGGCCACCACCAAACTGACCAGAAATAGGCTCCCTCCACCACTCCTCCACCATCGAGGCATTCCCCCAAATTTCCAGACAAGAAAAACAAAACCCAATTTTTCTTTGCTTATTCTCCCCCCTCCACAAAGTAATAGAGTTGCAGAGGAATTTAATCAAAGAAAAAAAACAAAAAAGCATAAACCACTGCCATGGCTCCTTCTTTGAAATCATGAACCACCAAAACTTTCTTCTCTTTTCTACCCAAAAATTAATCAAAGCTAGAGTTTTTTCTCAAATGGGTTTCTCAAAAAATTTCAGAAAAAGAGTCAATAATGGCCTCAAAACCACCATATCAACCAAACAAACACCTGGTACTTCTCTTTCCCCGAGCTTATATATTCATGTATTTGAGTATTAATATGTGTACAGATGCATAAAGTTTTCTTCTTTATTAGGAACAAGTGAAGAAATGGAAAGGGAGGGTGGAAGGAGGTGGTGGCGCCACTGTTCATATTCTCACCACCGTTTCTCCGTCTCAAGCTTCCGTTAGGATTTGATTTATGTTTCGATTTTGCGATCCTTTTCCTTTGCTGTTTTATTGGGAATTTTTAGGAGAGGGAGGGTGGAAGGAGGTGGTGGCGGGACTGGGTTGAGGTTGATTGAGGATAGAGAAGGTGGGGGGAAGGATGAAAGGGGTAAAATGGTTATTTGGCAACAACTTAAAAAATAATTCAAAATTTATTTTTTTTGTAACAGAATTGGACGGAAGGGCTACCTTCACCAAACGCAAATTGTTTGGGGAGTGTAATACAAAAAAAATTTAGAACGGAAACCATTCGTGCCAATTTATGTAAGTTTAGGGATGAAATTCACTAATTTGCCTCTAACTATTCATGTAGGGGTGCTTACGTCAAAAGTTCGACACCGCAAGCAGCAAAAAAATCTCCCATCTCTAATCGAGAAAAAAATATATGTAGGTCCACATCACAATTGTACATATCTTATACTCAATGTACGGGGTCATATTTGTCCGTAAAATATTGTTTAAAAAAAAATGGAGTCTTCACCTACTCGTTTCTAAAATTAGCGGAAGAGTCTTCGTTCTTAAGGATATTAAAGAAGTTAAATTACGGAATGTATTTTAAATGGTATCCACCAGTAGTGGTATATGTACACTAACAACTCATGATGAGTTGATTTATGTACTTAACAGGAATCGAACACTCACCATATGAGTGAAGGCAAGACTAGTACAATACGAGATGAATTTAAAAATTGAGTTATGGCCAATTATTTATTCATATACCAAAAATATATGTCAATTCCACCATTTCATCTCGTGCTAGGAAAATGTTCCCAAAAATCTTTAGTAGGACCACCAAATTCAATATGTTGTTTGTGATGCGGTCAAGATTGGAATCCACCATAGCTGAATAATCTAGTAATGATATAGAGTATGATTGGATTATGTCTCAAATTGAGATTTCTAATCTCACTTTCAAACTAATATCAATCTCAAATTAAAATTTTCATGAATTAGTGCTTGATGTTTTATTCTCAAATTAAATTTAAAGAGAGTTTGAGTCGTAATTTAATTTTTAAATTTAAATCAGACTCAATTTTAAGTATACCCATAATGAGTTGGGAACTTGAACAGTGATAAAATTTTCAATCTATAAAATCATGCTTTTGGAACATCAACCTTTGCTTTTTTCTCTGCCTCCCTTATCAATGGAAACAAAAGAATGCCCAATATGTGGCTTAAACGAAAGGGGTACAATGCGGAACAAATATTATTTAATATGTGCAAAATATATGTTAAGCCGTTAAATAAAGTTATATAACGATTGAGATGAATAAGTGTTTTTTCCTCTTTTCGTAACATCTTTTACAAAGAAAATATTAATCTCAATCATTGAATAAATTATTCAACTATTTCCAGTGCGAAGCGCGTCAAAATTTCGTATGTTCTGCACCATAACCAGTGGCTCAAAGTGCACAAAAAAGGAGAATGAAATGGCACTAACAACTTTGTCCAGGGAAAGGGACCTTTAGCTTTTTCATGATTTTTGCCCCTTCAACTTTTGGATACAATCATTTCAGTGTCAATGGAATGAGAATAAATTCCTTTTCTCTTTGCACTTGGTGCTAAAAAGCAATTTGGCCCAATGCTTATAGGTTATGACTAATGTGCTTATAGATCTGGGTCGTATTTAATCTGACATCCTAAATTAAAAGTGATCGATCATGTATAATTTTTCATGAATAGTTTTTGCTGACCGACTTTTAATCTAGATCATCGTAACCATAATCATCAGCTAAAAACATCCTCAATCTCCAAGGGAGTATGGTAATAAAGATAGCGTGTATTTTTTTTTTTTTTTTTAACTTTTATTATTTTAAATGTGTCTGTTTTATAATACAACTAATCTGGTTCGATATAATTGTCAAACTTCTTGGTGAAATAACTCGGAACAATTTTTTTTCCATACTACTAGACTCAAACTTCAAATCATACTTCACAGACAACGAACTCCTCCCACTCCTACCAATAAATACTAGTAGAGATAGATACAGGGACGAAGACTGGGCAGGTTGGCAGTCGTCCCGAGATTTCTAAAAATACTACTAAATATAGTAAATTTGATATGTAGTTCGAAATATTTTATCAAATTCACCCTAAACATTTTTTTTTTTGCAGTTTTTATATGTAGTTCGACATACTATTGCAGTTTTCGTTCCAACGCCAAATTTATGGCTTCGCCCTTGATAGATATGTTTTGAGGCAAATGCATGGTGAGTGGGAAAAGCATTTTGCTTTAGCATAATTGCCAACCAGTCCACTCTCACCTGAAAAAGATAACCTCCAAAAAGAATTATAATAATCAAATATCCTCTCCTAAGGGAAATTTGTGGAAAGACATTGACATGGTACTACACAAAACATTGGTAAAGTACAAATATTCATGACAAAGTGGGAGAGGAGGATCCAATTCAATTAAAAACAAACTTTTTATGTCTTTTTTCTCCTAAGCTTTTTTCAGCTAAAGTTTCATTTCAATCAGTGAATAACACTTGTAGAAATATGCCTAATTTATAAGGAAATTCAAGAAAGACAGAAGTTTAGGGTTTTGAACTCTTCAGGATCTCAGCCGATAGGTAGTTAATCCGATGGCTGTACTCGGGCGTAGGATCAACAACGAAAAGGCAGATAATGTATCAGCACGGTGCTGACAAAAAATCTATCAGCACCAGAATCAAGTTGGTCTAGTACATCCTCTTCCGTTCATATATCCTAAACGAAATAAAAATTGACCCTAAACTCTAAAAGATAAACCCTAAGCATTTATAATACTATAGTTACACGATTGTTACAGAGGTTCCAGGTGACTTGGTAATAAGTAAAATCTCCTGGTGAGTTGGTAATGAGTAGAATCTTACTTGATAATAGAGAGGCTTCTCCTTTGTCCAACTTCAACATTTTTACAGCGATATCTGAGATAGTCAAACAGCAATCTGATAATTTTTATCTACTAAACAGAGGTTGAAATGTTACCTATTTAGCTGAGAAATGCCTCGTATGTGTACAAGTTTCTATCTACTTTCTTTGTCCTTGGAGCTTCATATAGCACAACCATAGTTTCTTGCTCCAGAAACAATATAATCTACTGCATCTTGCTTCATAAAATATCTCGAAGATGATTATAAGCGCTCAAAACAATATGGCTGGCAGAGACAATCAATAGCGTGCATCAGCTTTCTTCGAGGACCAACAGCCATTGCACCCATATCCTTAAGCTTCTTCATGTTCAAGTTTGCCAACTGAAATTTATTTATGTTCTTTTGCTGAAAAATCTTTATAAATCGTTCTAAGCCCAAAGAAACCAGCCAACTGCTCAAACCACCTGCCCGTTGAAGCTTCTTCTCGATATTGATAGCCCTCATCCTTTGACACAGCAATGGCTTTCCATCATAAAAGATCAATGCTTGCTTTCTCACTGTCAATGGTCTGCACAAGCCAGGTGACTTCAAATCTCGGACACTATCAAATTTTGGATTTTCGGATGTCATCAAATGGCTTAGACTAGATCGCTTTGGAAACGAAGGACTTGGTTGAGGATCATCTATTTTAGTGGGTGGAGGAGAACTTTCAGGAGCAGGCGATATGCATTTTTCTGTTTCAGAAACTGAATACTCACGAGAATACGTTTTAGCTGGATATTCTATCTGGGTATCAATTCTCTTTCTTGGCTTCAATTGTGGTTGATTTTCTACAGCACACGGAGCATTATTTTGTTCGGTAACAGGCAAAGGTGGGATCAGAATGGTGACTTTCTGCTTCTTGACCACCACCCAACCATCTTCCCCCAGAAGGTCCAAAACAGGAGCACTTCGCTTATTTTTTTCCTTTGCAGGTGCAGAAACAAGTTGATTCTGTCTCTGTTTTGCCATTAGCTGCGAACATATCAAGAATGTCAGAAATGAATTTAGCAACAAAAAAAAATTGAGATGAGTTCCAAACAATGGCCTAAAACTGACTTCTACTTGGTCCTGGGGCCAATTGACTACTAACAGATTTCCCGAGTTATTGCATTTTTTTATGTTTCTTTATTCTTTTTTGAGTGGTGTATTGGGGTGTCGAACCTGGGGCTATGCCCGGGGTGGGAGGCGCCTATACCAAGCAGGCTATCCTCCCTCGACCATAGAGTTTTTGCATTGAAAATATCTCCCATAAAAAAACAATAACTTAAGATACAAAGAACTTAACGTTCATTCATGCCAATGTCAGACCCACATACAAGCAGGAGCATGTTTATGCCACATAGCCATTCAGAACACTATAAGGGAATTTACATAAACCTAATTATCCATTTTCTCAACCAAAGAGCTTCGCAAAAATATGCTATATATGTTAAAAAATCAAATCAAATACTGATAAAATCACCATAAATTCAGCCAAAATATGAAGGAAAAAAAACAAATTTAAAGAAGCAAGAATAAGATGCCGAAAAAATGGGGTTCACCACTTCCACGCACCCAAGATTCCTAAAAGAGACATGTCAAGCACAAGAAATAATTAGATTGCATTCATGTTTTAGTCAGCATTTCATGACACATTCAGTAAATGAAGGTTTTATACACCAAATAGTTAACCTTGAAATTTAGGATCTTCTGCAACTAAAAAATGAAATTCAATTAAGGAAAACAAAACCCTACAAAGTGGCAATTTTTAAGGTTCACTTCACACTCGTTATAGAGGGAACCGTCTTACCGCTTAAGCTGACACTTTGTCGTCTCATTATATAACTAAAGAGAAATAATACTACTAAAAAGCACATTTCCGTTTTCTGATAAATTCTCAGAATTGAAATCACCATTTCTGATAAATTCATTTGCATACTCTCTGAAAATTCTTATAATTTTGTCCTCCAAAAAAAAAAAAAGTAATCAACTTTAAGATGCCATTTTTAACAAAATCAAATAATTACAGTGCATAATAACGTTTCTATTTTCCTCGATTTTGAACTCTAAAAAAATTGCTTCTATTGTCAGGAGATCCAGCTAAAACCCACGATTTTCTTCAGTAAATTATAATTTAATTTCAAGTCTACCAAATCATTTCAAAACTGAACAAAGATAAATACATAATATAAGCACATATTAGATAAAAGTTGAAGAAAGATTAACCTTTGATCGATAATTTTCTGCTTTGAATCGCGATTGCTATGAAGAGAGAAAGAGATGAAGAATGGCGAAGAAAAATCGAACGGCGTCGTTTGGAACTTACTTGGCTGAAGGAAATGGGCTGGGATGACAATATGGGCTTTGTAGTGTCGATTTCTCCCTGGGCTCCGTACTGTACTAGAGATGGACCGTCCAATTTCAGCCGCCACTCAACTCTTGCCGTCAATGTGAGATTTACCATACGGTCACTCACATGAATTCAGCAGAGCATATATCTACACATATATTTTACTCAATTCATGTGAGGGATGTAGAGTTAGTCTCATAAGGACGGTAATAAAATTGAATATTTCCATTTGCAGGTCCTTTCCTTGCTTATAATTTTTTTTTTTTAAAAATTGTCAACGCAAGAATAAATCTGTTATGTACATGACCTATTGAATATTGTAATCTACGCCCCGAGCTCTGGGGCAGTTGGTTGGAGCTAGGGCTGTTATCAAGCCGATTAAATCGCTAATCGCTCGTTAATCGGTTCGTTAAAATCGGTTCGTTATACTCGCTCGGCTCGTTAACGAACCGGTTACGATTCGGTAAAATGGCTCGAAAATCGTTTTAAATCGCTCGTTAAACCGGTTAATAATATTCTACCGATTTTAGCGAGTTAGCGAGCCGATTTTAACGAATCGATTAACGAGCGATTAACGAGTTAACCGATTTTAGCGAGTTAGCGAACCGATTAACGAGCGATTTGCGAGTTAACCGGTTCGCCAACAGCCCTAGTTTTGTAATAGTATGATCCGATTAACGAACCGAATTACGATTTTATGCGAATTACGATTTTCGATCCGATTAGCGAACCGATTTTGCGCGATTTGATACGGTTCGATTAACGAACCGGTTTTGTACGATTTTATTTCGAACCCATTACGAATTGAACAACCGAATCGGTTGACTAACGAACCGATTAACGATCGATTCGGTTTTCTTAACGATCCGAACCGATTTGGCCTAAAACCGGCTCGGTTCGGCTCGTTAACAACCCTAGTTGGAGCTGCTTGAACTGACGTTGTTGACGAATGTTCGATTCCCGTTGGTGGAATTCGACTCTTGCGGGATTTTCCGCGGCTGAGAGCGCCGTTTAAGAGCATTATGGGGTGGGCTCTCCCCCGTTGAGCGGTAACGCTGCGGATCAACCGTGAGGTCGAGTCCGGATGTAGTCAACACGTTGTCGGTAGATACCGGATGCCCCCAAATGGGTAGAACAAAAAAAAATATTGTAATCTAAAATTAGTTACATCATTATATAATAAGAGAAAATAAATATTGTAAGAGATAATAGCTATTAATCTCCTTACATATGTTTCAAATGTAAGTGTTAACCCTCGACAATTTTAGGTGCTATTTATGCCCCTAATTATTTACGGGGAGCAATGCCCAAAATCGGCGAAATCCGGCGATTGACGGCGGCATAGCACTCGTGCGACTCACACATGCGAATGTTAAGGGGCATAACAGTCAAATTACTCAATCATCTTCAACCTCCAACCTCTTCTTCCTCTCCCACTCCATTTCTTCCAAATCCCTAAAAAATTTCAGAAGAATAGTGCACAAATGTTTCACTTTGAACACTTTAGACATCAATAATATCTTTCTAATTGCTCAATTTGAGATTCAATGTGAGTGAGAAACCAAAGGTATGTTTTCATTTTTTTTTTAATGAATTTCTGCAATACATTCTTCACTAAGCTCCATCCTTGGAAAAAATGCCTAAATGTTTCGAAAATAGTCAAATTTTGGTGTTTTTGGGCTGAAAATTGGAACATTTTAAGTGGGTTTTGATTATGAAGAACGTTCCGGCTACAAATCTGGGTGGTTGTTTGGAGTGTTTGCTACCCCAGAACTTGGAGAAAAAGATTATATAGTTTTTTTCATCATCAGCCATCATTGGTAGTTTGTTTTTCTGGTGTTCTTGGTGATTCAAGAGGTTGAAGATGGAGAAAACCTATAACTCGCCTCAGCTTGTGGATTGTGTTCGCGGGTCAGGATTTTGTTTAAATATCACAATTATTCGGGTCATGGGTCGGGGCAATTGAATGAGTCGGATGTTACCCATTTAGCACCGATTGTGTGGACTATTTTGCCCCTGAAAATGTGCTTGTGCGGGCTGCACATGTGCAACCCTCTCGCCTGATTTCGCCGATTTGGGCATTAATAGCTCCCCGTAAATAGTTAGGGGCATAAATAGCACCTAAAATTGTCGAGGGTTAACACTTACATTTGAAACATATGTAAAGGGCATTAATAGCTATTATCTCATCTTGTAATAATATGGTTAATTTTGAATCATTAGATCTAGAGAAAATCGCTATATATGTAAACCAACTATTTTTACTTTTCTCTAAATGTACATGAACTATTTACTGGGACTGCTATGTTTGTCAAATTAATATTTTTGATCAAATTTCAGGGCAAAAAACACGTGCACGGCACCATCCTCCTCCTCCCTAGGCTGAATCATCTATTCGGCGTTCGATGTCCTCTTCTCGTCCGCCGTCAATAATATCTTTTCCTCCTATTCCTACTGTAGATCCATACACTCGAATTCATTCCTTAGCCAAATTATTATTATTATTTATTAAATTTTAAAAATTGCAAATATCTAGGGTATTTTTAATGATCTTGATCTAATATTTTGAATATCATTTCATTCTTGTAATTGTAATCTATCATTTTTTATAGATAATTTTTTGGCTTAGGGTTTTGGATTTGATTGGGAGAGCAGATATGTTTAACAAAATTATGAAGAGAGGGAACCGTAAGGTCTCCAAATCAGATGGTGGTGGTGGTGGCGATTACGGTTATGCGCCGCCGTCCGGAGGTGGTCGAAGTTCCAGCTCCGTTTCTACATCAAATGTGGTTGTTAACCACGCTTCTCGCGGTGGAGGAGCTCCTGCTAATAATTCGGGGCAGCCTCAGTCTGCTCCGGTAACAGCACCCTCAGGAACCATTGAGAATCTGCTGTTGTTCAAGGATGTACCGGTAACGGAGCGGCTTAATTTGGAAAATTAGACAGACAAAATAACAAGCTTGAGCAAAGTTGTCAAAATTGCTTGTTATATAGTAGAATTGTACGATTTTAAGGGTATAAATCAAGTTAAATCGTATTAAAAATCGCTGGAGGATTGAATCGTAGATGATCGTCGATCTAGATCGTAAAATCGGACGATCAGGTGCGATTCAATCTTACCTCTTTTCAACTGGGTCGGTATCAGGTATCTCAAATAAAAAAAATATACGTTTGTATTCAATTTAACCTCTCAAATCTCATAATCGCAGCTTTGTCGCTCATCATCGATGTAAGTGGATGTGGAGATTACATGGACGATAACGATAACGTCTTGAATGGTTTACTAGATTAGAATATTAGAAAGATAGACTTATTGCTATGAAATTTGTTTGATTAAAAGACCTTATGAATTGTTGGCTTGCTTTTGAAGTTTATCACTTGTTAGTTTGTGGTTTGATTTCAGTTTTTGAGTTCTAATGGTATTTTTATTTTTTCCCTTGAAGTATTTTTTTTTAAGCCCGGTTGGGCGGTTGCCCCATGAAGGGGAGATAAAAGTGCCTCACAAGAGGAGAGAACCCTAGAAAGGGAAGTTTAAAGCATGCTCCATGTATGGGGAGGATATCGAACCCACGAACTCACGGTCGTTGGCAGGCCATAGCCCCACTGGTGTATGGACCTTGTGATTCCCTTGAAGTATTGTTACATTATTTTTTGCTCATTAGTATATAGAATTATGTCTTATTGACATAAATTTATCATGAAATATTATTTTAATTGTTTTGTCGGATCTTTCTATCCGTGCTACGATATTCGTGTTTACGATTTTTTAGACCTCTTCCGTTCCGAGTCAAATTTGCGATCTTGACAACCTTGAGCTTGAGGACATCCATTTCCTATTCAAAAGTGCGCGACATCTTTACAAGGGAGCATCTTCAAAATCTTTACAAGGGAGAATTTGGGAAAGAAGAATTAGGGAAATTATGGGGTTTAGAAGAAGAAGAATTAGGGAAATTATGGAAGAAGCTATTGGTAAGCAAATCATGGGTTTGATATAAAAGCTTATGAATTTTGATGTGGTGGTTGAGGGTGGTAGATTTGGGGTGTCGGGTGTGGTGGCGGTTGGTGGTGGAGTTGTTGAGGATGAAGATGCAATGAGGGGTTGGAGCTGTGCATAATTTGACTATTTTGCCCTTGATATCGAAGTCATGTGTAACTGGAATTGTCCCCCTTTTTTGTTAATTTGATAAATAAAGCAGTTCCGTAAATAATTCATGTATATTTAAACTCTAATTTTAGGTTTGTATTATTTAAAAAAACATAAATAGTTAATGTATATATATAACGATTTTCTCTTATATCTATATCAGGATTTTTCTTAAAAGTAAACCACCTTTTCTTTCAGAGACATCTCATGTCCAACCATATTTATCTCTACGGGAAACTTTTTTGCCGAATAAATTAATTACTGACGGTGGCAGAGAACACGTGTTTTCAACCAAAAAAAAAAAATTGCAAAAGTAAACTAAGAATCACGCAATTTACAACTCGACTCTTTTCACTGTACTGTGTGAAGGCCTCACACTCCTCTCACATAAATTTAGACATGATTCACCTGCAGAGTAGGTCCTGTAGGTCAATCAGGTGGCTCCTCCCTAATTTATGTGAGAGGAGTGTGAGACCGTACTTATTAGGTCCGTCCCATGCCGAATTTTTCCGGGAAGGACTACTATATCCAATTTTGAGGATTTTTTTTTTCTTTTCCTTTTTGACATTGTCAAAGTAAACTAAGAATTAGGCAATTGACCTCGATTCTTTTATCGGAATGGGTCCAGTAATATTTTAGAATGACTCTTTTATTTCAGAATATTTTAGGGAATAACTGGAAAGATAATAAATAACACATTATTGAAAATAAATAAATAATCGGTTTGGTCAAAATATTTTTAAAGTTTTCTACCTTTTGGGGTGGGGGTAAGTTTTTGTACTTTTTGTATTTTTTCAATGGTAATTATGATTTATAATCTACTAACAGGTGTAATGTATTAAGGAATACTCCATAAAAATTTGATCTATAATATGTCTTGGATAAAATAGGAATACCCTTACGCGGGAATGAAAAGGAATGGAAAGACCTTTCCCACTTCTCTTTCCATTCTGGCATTTGGTTGGACAATTTGAAGTGGGAATCATCGTTCCACGGGAATGACAATTCCAGGAAGAAGTGGAAAAGGGCATTCCACACCAAAACCTATCGAATGACCTTTCTAGGAGAAGCTGGAATCATCAATAAATAGTAACTTACATTTATACCCATATTTTAATTAATTATTACGTTAATTTTACATAGCAACATATTCATATTTAGTCATAAATATTCTATTTCACTTAGTATAATTTCATAGATGATAATTTTATAAATATTTCTTTTTCTTGGTAGTATTTTTAATCTATTTTTAAATTTAAAAGTAAAGATATTTTTATTACTATGTTGACGTTTTAATAAAAAATTATGTTTCAACTATATATATATATATATAAATAAATATTTTTTATATATAATATCAATGTTATTCAAGTAAGATTTTGTAATGAATATTTAATTAGGTTTTATCACTAGTATATGCTAAAAGAGCATTTAGGTCATATTGTGCTTAATTCCATTCCATTCTGACATTAAAATACAGTTTTACCAAACACAGAAAAGGAATCGACATTCCATTATGCATTTACCTTCCAAACACTGGAATGGAAAGAGGATTCCGAAGTCATTTTGGGTGGAAAGCGATTCTGCTTGGAAAGGGATTCCATTCCATTTCATTCCAGCGTACCAAACGTTTACAGCATGTTTGGTATGCTGGATGGAATGAAATGGAATCCATTTTCAGGCATAACCGCTTTTCACCCAGAATGACTTCGGAATCATTTTTTCATTCCAGTGTTTGGAAGGACAAGCAGAATGGAATGTCGATTCTTGTTGTGTTTGGTAAAACTATATTTTAATGTCATAATAGTATAGAATTAAACCTAATATGACCTTTTAGCATATACTAACAATAAAACCTAATTAACAAAATCTTACTTGAATAACACTGAAATTATATATAAAAAGTATTTATATATAACTATATATATTGTTGAAACATAATTTTTATTAAAATGTTAACATAGTAATAAAAATATCTTTACTTTAAAATTTAAAAATAGATTGAAAAACTACTACCAAGAAAAAGAAATATTTATAAAATTACCATTTATGAAATTATCCTAAGTGAAATAGAATATTTATAACTAAATATGAATACGTTGTTATGTAAAATGAACGTAATAATTAAAATAGGGGTATATAGGTCAGTTACTATTTATTGATAATTCCAACTTCTCCTAGGAAGGCCATTCCATAGAGTTTGTTTTGGAATGACCTTTCTCACTTGTTCCTGGAATTGTCATAATGGTCTTTCCAAATTAAATTAGTCAAACCAAACACTATAATGGAAAGAGAGGTTGAAATCGTCATTCCATTCCATTCCAGCGTACCAAACGTGCTCTTAATTATTGAGAATACGGATAAAAGTTTAAAAAACTCCTCATTAATCATTGAGAATCAAACAATTAGCTCTTGACTTGTATTGAAAATTATTAATTAGGAATATTAGATGGGTGATTGTAGGTAAGATAAAATTAGAAAACTAAATATAAATAGTTATTTTATTTAGAGAAATTCAACCATTTATGAAAAATTCAATCGACATTGTGGATTTGTCTCACCCTCCTCTCACATGAATTGGACGGACCTATCTGCATATGTGTACTCCGCTAAATTCATGTGAAGAGCCGTGAGCTCAGTACCACAAGGACGGTCTTAGAATTAAGTGACACAGATTATGAAGAAGAAAGAAAAGTACCGAAATGCTCAAATTGCCTTCGATTTAGAGGTGAGCACCGATTTCAAATTCGCCAATTTAGTCATTTGAATTGGGTTTTTTCATTTTTTTTCATTCCTTGAAAAACCGACCGAATTCGAATTGATCGAATTGGAAAGTACAGTTTTTTTTTTCTTCAATTTTCTGCAAAAATAAGGTCCATTTATGGACAGTGGCTCTTTTTTTATCAGTAAAACAATTTATATCATTAACCAATATCATGTAGTACATTTGGTAGGAGAAATCCCAGTGGGTCTCCAAAACATTGATTTGAAGCTTTGTTCATTGATGAGGGATCATACATGAAGCTTAAAGAGGTCATTTGGATAAATGATCTCATCCTTAACTCATACATTCCAAATACGAGCTTCCAAGTCAAGCCTTTGTTCCAAGTGTCGAAAGTCACTAATCTAAGGGTTCAAGAGGTAAAGAAACCTTCAAAGAAAGCTAGACTCAAGGATCAAAGCCATATAATCTAATTTAAAGGAAAGATACATAATTGGAAGGAAAACGGTTGAAGGGGTATTTTAGGAAACTTGTAAATTAAAGTCTATTAAAGACTTTAATTATATTTTCAGCTTTATTGTTTATTTTAATTAGTCACGTTGGCCGAAATAAGCTAGCTAAATAAAAGGACATGTTGTCCATAATGTTAAGTAGTGTTTTTAGTTATCTAGGAGTTGTAGAGTCCTAATCTTTAAAGGACTCTTATTTGTGGGTCATTAGGCTACGGAATTCCACACTATTTAAGAGGGATTTCAGCCATGTTATTGGTAGACTTGATAGGATATTTTAAGGTTATTCCTTAGTTACTTTGTGTTTGATTCTCTATGTAGAATTCATTCATCATTTGAGTTACTGTATCAATAAGTTTGGTTTTACTTATTGTGGTGTTTCAGGCCTATTGATAATCAACTTTACGGGAGGATTGTTGATTATATTCCCCCATAAACTGTTCGAGATAGAGAAAGATCGCACCTTTAAGCCGAACCTTGGTATTTGTACCTCGGATCCGCATTATTCATTCGTATTTTGCCAATTTGTCAGCAGTATGATTACAAGACTTGTGCGCAAAGACTAAATTGTCTGCTATACTCCCCAACATATTTTGAATTTGACTAACGATATGACATAACTGTGAAAGATACTCCTTGAATTGATGGATTTGGTTGACAAGTGATTGTCAATCACTCTCAATGGCGATGACATAATGACCTTGAGCTAAAGCGAACCAAATTCCTTCTAGTAGGGCCCTTGCTTTTGTGTATTCAGGGCGGGAAGATTGAGAAACAAACTTTATAGCTCCCGCTATAAATCTGGACCGTGGCTCTGTTTTGGATAAAAGTGCATCCTGAAAAGAAAATACATATCAAAGTGCTTCCTAAACTAAACTCAAGAATTGGACAAATAAAAAAAATACATATCAAAGTGCTTCCTAAACTAAACTCAAGAATTGGACAAATAAAAAAAATACATATTCATGCATAGTGGCTCTATGTTGGATCTACACTCTCAAGCCAATGGATTCTCTTGAAAGCTTTCAACTTTCAAGTGATTCTCCTGGAAGCTTTCAAAAAAATTTAAAAATCTAAAAAATTAAAAATGAAAAATCTAAGAGAATCTTCCGATGATGGATGGAGACTGATGAGTGGTGAGTGGTAGTGCTAATCGCGGCTATTGATGGAGCTGATCGGAATAAATGAGATAGAGATGGAGCCTGGAGGAGATGCATCCCTTGAGAAGAAAAGAGATGAGGGTTAGGTTTATTTTTTTATTTTTTATGTTTACTATATATATTTATTATATAATAATAATATTAAATTAAAATTACTAAGACCGAATTCATCCCAAATTCAACCAATTCATATTCAGTAGTGACCGAATTACCAAATTCAATGCGAATTCGGTCGGAATTCGGCAAAAATCGAATTTGCTCACCCCTAATTCGATTAAAGAAACTTCAATTTAAAAAACAAGGCAAATTGGCTCTACAGGTCCAATTTTTTTTTTTTTACTTTGGTGATTTTTGTCCAAAATCTATTTGTTTGGTGGACAAGGTCAAAAAACAATTTATGTTTGTGAGGTAGGTCCTTCCGTCCAAAATTCCATCAGTCAACTGTTAATTTTAAATTTGAACATGGTCAACCCTAAAACTATCAGGGGCATTTTTGGGATTTTACACATTAAATTAATCCCCTACCCTAACCCGACCCATCATTCTCCTAACCCCTAACCCGACCCATCTCTTCCCCCTTCCCCTTCCCCTGCCCCAACCCGACCCGACCCGACCCGACCCTTCCCATCCCATCCCACTCACCTTCACAGCACCACATTCATCCGCAAAACCCTCAACCAGCTTCATCCCCGTCCATCATTCTCCCCCGAACCGCACCTTCACAGCACCACCACCACCACCTTTATCCCTAACCTTAATGGGTCACCGTCGAAGCCCGATTCATCACTGGATAAGACGACGGTATCACTCCTCACAACAGAGTAAGAAGTCATCGGAGAAGCAGTCGGAGCTGCTGTTGCGTTGGCGGTCCACAAATACCGTAACTCCGATTCATCATCTGCAGAGGTTGTTGTGATTGAGGTGGTAAGTTCATCAGAAACGACGTCGCAACACTAGTGATCGAGATGGGTCGGGTTAGGGGACCGCGGATGAAGGTGGTGGTGGTCGGGTTAGGGGTCAGGGAGAAGGGATTGGTCGGGGGGAAGGATGGATGGGGATGAAGGTGGTAGTGGTGGTTGCGGTGGTGCTGTGAAGGTGAGGGGGATGGGAAGGGTCGGGTTAGGGGTCAGGGAGAAGGGATTGTTCGGGGGGAATGATGGATGGGGATGAAGGTGGTGGTGGTGGTTGCGGTGGTGCTGTGAAGGTGAGGGTGAGGGGAAAGGTCAGGGAAAAGGGATTGGTCGGGGGCAGGGTGGATATGGATGAAGGTGGTGGTTGCGGTGGTGCTGTGAAGGTGAGTGAGAAGGGAAGGGTCGGGTCGGGTTGGGTTAGGGGTCAGGGGTTGGGTTGGGTTGGGTCAGGGGGAAGGGATGGGTCGGGTTAGGAGTTAGGGGAATGGTGGGTCGGGTTAGGGTAGGGGATTAATTTAATGTGTAAAATCCCAAAAATGCCCCTAATAGTGTTAGGGTTAACCATGTTCAAATTTCAAATTAACAGTTGACTGATGGAATTTTAGACGGAAGGACCTACCTCACCAAACATAAATTGTTTTTGGATCTTGTCCACCAAACAAATAAATTTTGGACAAAAATCACTAAAGTAAAATTGTTGTTGGACCTATAGTGCCAATTTGCCCAAAAAACAATGTCAACTTAATATTGATTGAAAGAGAAATACCTATCTAGAAAAAAATAAAACTAAATTGTTTCCTACTTTTGCTAGGAAACTATTGTAAATCATTTTAGTTAAATTTTTTATTAGCAAAAAATATAAGGACGCGGTTTACATGCAATCAATGACTCTTCTTCTCCATTCTTCCTCTCCCACCGCCGCAGCAGAAACCTTTCCTCAGCCTCTCTTTCTCTCCGAAATCCATCAATCATTTTTTTTATTTGATAATAAAGAAAGGATTTATATATATAATTGAAGTGATTAATTAATTTAAATGATTAATTATTCCATAGGAAGAAGATGAAGTTCGGAGATACGTTTACGGAGTATCTACATGGCGACCAGGAGAGGTTTCTGGTAAAATGCTCCCATGTCGAGTATAAACGGCTCAAGAAGGTTCTCAAAAGCTGCAGAACCTGTAGGACACAAATTCAGGTCCAGGGTTCATCCAATGGAGAGGATGAAGGAAATCATCCCGATCCTGGTGGGGATTATAAAACGTCGTCGCAGTTCTGCCGTTGTGATTCTTGCCCATGTATGTATCCATCCATCACTTTTTCTGTGATCATTTTGTTAGAGATTCTCAATATCCAACTAGATATAGGTTTCTTTATTTTGTTTAAGTTGTAATTTAAAAAAATTGAGATAACGGAGGAAATGTCGGGATTCTCTAACTATCCCATATCTATGTTGTTGCGAGGGACATTTTTTTTAGAAAAAATGGTTGGGAGGAAAACCTCTACTAGTTTATTATTATTTGTGCCCAAGGGTGCCAGCAACTCAGATGAGTTTACTGAGTTTGATTTGTTGAGATGTTTTGTAATGTTTGTCGGGAAAAATACACATTGAAATGGTTTGTAATTTTGCCGCAAAAATTATATAGTGAATTTTCCTTTTTGTGACTGTATACGTAGGTCTGTGTTGAAACCGAAACAAGTTAAAATATTATTGTTCTTTCGTGTTTATTTATTTATTTTTCTTTTTCTCTCCATATTATCCGTGTGTTTGCCTCGGCTGCCCCAACACATTTGTGGTTCTCGTTTATATTTAGTTTATATATGATGTAATTTGAATTAATGGTGGAATTTGAAATATTTACAATTAATTACTTTGTGGTGGTTTATATATATATATATATATATATATATATATATATATATATATATATATATATATATATATATATATATATATATATATGCTCAAGAAAATTAATGTTGTATTTCTTGTATTTCGAATCCAAAATCATTTTTTCTTCAGTTTTTTTATTTGTGAAAAATGGGGGTGAGGCGGGTTAAATGGTTATGGTTCCATAATTCCTTAGTCGGTCCTACTTGCAAACGTAGGTTTGGTACTTCACATTCCTAGTGGAGGTGAACAATTTGAGAGGGGTGGGGCAAGACTCATTAGACCACCACTTTTGAGACAAAACATCTGGTCTCGTAAAAGTTGAATGGTTTCATAAGAGTTGAATTCTTAATGAGAGGTGATCATGTAGGTTCCAAACTTCAAATTTTGGTGTTTGTCTTGCTGTATATATTGCTTCAAGGAACAAGAGGACAATGACTTGGTGCATATGATGCTCCTGGGCCATAATTGAACCTACATTTTGAAGCAAGTCTTCACATTTTCTTGAACCTACATATGATTCTTAATTGAAACACCCCCCCCCCTGATATTTATTTGCAACCTTTTTCCATACAACATGGTTTTAATCATGGAGCTTTGTGAACTTTCTTCTAGTGTGTGATCAGATGTTCTTCTCCGAGTTGATTAAGGAGGCTTCGGATGTAGCTGGGTGCTTCAATTCCAGGGTGAGGCGTTTACAACATCTTCATATTTCTTCCGGGATGCAAAGATACCTTGGAATGTTATGCCACTGTTTCATGAATGATCGTCAAGCCATGCTGCAAGAAGGTCGCATGTTAATTCAATATGTTACAATGAATGCTCTTGCTATCCGGAAGATCCTTAAGAAATATGACAAAGTAATTATTAATTCGTTTTCATCCATAAATTTCCATGTTAATCTAATTTAGTTTTCTATAAAACTATAAAGCATATCTTACTTCTTACGAATTGACCGGTCTTTTTTATAAATATCCTCTTTCAGGTACATAGCTCTCAAACTGGCTTGAGATTTAGATCTAAGTTGCGTGCTGAACATATAGAGATTCTTCAATCACCGTGGTTGATAGAACTCGGGGCTTTCTATATTAACATTATTCATACAAATGAACTAAGGTCCGATGAGCTCTCAAGTACGTTCTCGTGTGATTTCAATTCCTCAGAGCCAGTAATGACATTGATGCTTCCAAACATGGTGAAATTGGAATATGACCTGACTTGTCCCATTTGCTTGGTATGATAACTTTTTTTGGTTGGCCTCGAAAATAAATTCCGTACGATTTCATCTATAGTTTGTTAGACATGACATTACTCGTTGTTGTTGTTTCAGGATATCGTATTTAATCCATATGCTTTGAGTTGTGGGCATCTGTTTTGCAAATTGTGTGCTTGCTCAGCAGCTTCTGTTATGATCTTTCAAGGTCCTAAATTTGCAAGTGCCGCTTCAAAATGTCCTATTTGTCGAGAGGTTAGTTTCTAGTTTTAATTTCTGAATTACTTGTCATCTTATGAATATCATTAATTCACTTATCCCCCCAACTTTATCCTAACACTTATTAATTCAATAAACAGAACATTATGTTCAATGTTTCAAGATGTTGTTTTGGTCAGCTTGACTCGATAAATCAAACCAACTACTAATCATTTTCTTAATCTGTTTGAAAGTTAGTCTTTGGACAAGTAATTTGGGATGGAGGAAGTAAACTATAATAGTCTGCGGTTCTGGTTTTCTGCGGTTCTGGTTTCGAAACTTCACTTTTTAGACAACTTTAGCCTCAGTTAGACTTGTCTTCTCCTTCCTACTTTGCTAGTCTTATCTTTTAACTAATTGTTCGGCCTTTTTTTGGTGGCTTCGTATATCATATAACTTGTCATTCCACACTGACAATTACTTGTTACCTCAGGATGGAGTCTATGCAAATTCAGTACACATGATAGAATTAGATTTGCTTCTGAAGAAGAAATGCAAGGAATACTGGAAGGAGAGGATGGTTGCTGAACGCTCCGAGATGGTGAAGCAATCAAAGATCTACTGGGACTTACAAGCTAAGCACATGATGTACTAAATCGAATGTCCACTTTTCTATTCAAGACGGAGGGCGTACTAGTCTTTGCAACTGTTCATTGCAGACTTTTGCTGTTCTGTTTTCTCCGTACTCCCATTCATTGGTTTATTTAGACTATGAGGAGATTACGGCACTAGACGTTTGGATTTTTTATTTTTTAAAAAAAATACAAATAACAGTAAAAACTGTATCTTTAGAGAAGTTTTGTTTGCCAAATCCCTCTGCCAGTTGTCTTGTACAATTCAAGGATTTTAGGAAAATAACTATTTGGAAGTTGGAGATTTTGATACTGAGCACTCTGCAAATGGCTTGGAACTATGTTTGTTTATTAAATTAAATATCTTTTGCATCAATTTGGGGAACTAAATCTAAATGTCTGCTGATGCTGTATACAACAAATTTGTTATGCTATGTTATTATCCATTCTCGCCGATACCCAAATATTAGGAATTTAATGAGTTATATTGCTGTTTTTTTTTGTTAAAAAAAAATATATATATAAATAAGCAACTCCCTAACCCGTAGGGTAGGGTACAAAGTTATTACAATTATGCCTATCTATAGATGCTTCCTGTCCATAGTCTGCCACTATAAGGCTAACAAAAGGTTGGCTATGGACAGGGGTATACAAAATAGTCCTAGCAAAAGAAATTTCACGGGCATCCCCTTCCACTAATTGGCTAACAAATGGGGGTAAAGAGTGAAAAACAAAAAGATTAGAGGATGCAAAGAGTCCTCCAGCTTTGGCGAGAGCATCAGCACAAGCGTTGGTCTCTCTGTAAATGTGCGAAATCCTAGTCTCCGGAAGTCGCCTGAGTAATGTCCTGCAATCGGAAATAAGAGAAGATAACGGGTGAATAAGAACATCCGCATGTCGAATCAGTTGAATAATCACTTCAGCATCCATTTCAATATCTAGATTTTGTGCATTAATACTGATAGCTAGGTTTAATCCTTCCTTGAGAGCCCAAAGTTCAGCCACATTGTTAGTACAGGTGCCAATATTCCTGCAAAATCCTATTATCCAGTCACCATAACCATTCCTGATCAAGCCTCCACAACCTCCATTTCCGGAGTTACCAACAAAGGAGCTGTCAATATTCAGTTTCAACAAGTCATTTTGAGGCTTCGTCTGGGATACTGAGATTTGCCTAGTTCTCTTAGAACTTCTGGCACTTGCACACAAAGTAAAGAATTCGGTAGATTTGGAGATATTATCAAGAGGGTTCATTGCAAGGTTTGTCAGGAGAGAAGATTTTCTGATTCCTAATAATCCATAAAACCCAACAAGCATCCCCACGGAACATTGTTGATGGGAGACATTTTTGTACACTCAGCACACATCTTGAACCACTCTTCGAAGTTGTAATTTCGGGTTCCTGGTAAAATTTGGTTCAAATTGATTTTCTGCCATAATTTTTGTGCTTCCCCACACTCTCTCAGTAAGTGCTCAAGAGTTACATTGTAAGAAAATCGGACTGGGTGAGATATTTTTCCTGTGAAGGTGCTCTCTCGTTGGAACGCGATTATGTATGCATTGCCAAATGAATATTTTTATTCTCTGATTACAGTTAACATTCCAAATCCAATCCCAATTATGAACTGTAGTAATATCATCCCGGGTGTCCTGGTGGATCAAGTAGTGAGTTACATTTGCATTGAAATCACCATCATGCAACAATTTCCACTTTCTCCTATGTGGTAGGGCGGATTGTTCCGGTCTAGCCACCCCTATAATACATTCAACCATTTCTCTCAGTAGTTCAAATGATAGATTACTAAGATTTCAGTTGCCAAGGCCATTAAAGATTGACTTAATCGTTACTTTATCTTCGTCCTTGTTCAGAGGGCCCGAGATAAGCTTTTTGAGGGGTCCTAAGCCTATCCAATAATCATGTCAAGTTCTAACTGTTATTTTTTAAACATTATTCATGTGGACTTGCATTTATCTATAGATAATTGAATAAAGTTCATACACAAGACATGTGAGAAAGTGGATTGAATCTTTGTTTATCTCTTGCTCCTAAGAGGTGCTATTATCCACTAAGATGATATTTTTGCTTAAAGTTGTTAACACTAACATCACATTTTTAGCTTAAGTTATTCTCAACATGTTTTTAAATTCGAGACAAAACATAATAATTAAATCAAATTATTAGATTCAGATTTGGACTGCTACACAAAATACATAAAAATTTAAATTTTAACTGTGAATATGAATATATTCTCTCAATTTATTTCTAATTAAGACCGTACTCTCATCCAAATATATTAAGTTATATATCATTTATTACTACCATTAAAGTTTTTCCGAGTCTTTTTTTAAACACAATAATATTCTTTTTATATGTGCAAAACCAATACAAATAATTATATAATCTTATCATCTGTATGTCACTCCTGTATTTTCTGGACTTATTTCTTATTCTATTATTCCTCATATCCATGTCTTAATTAAAAATAATTAAAGAAAAAAATAGATTTTTTGTTCATCTTAAAAAAAAAAAAAAAGCAAAATAAATTGTCACATGCTTGCCGGCTAGCTACTCATCCGATACCGAGGGGTCTCGTTCCGTGTAGTCCGTCTATAATCGCCCGAACATATTCCAGCAATTAAAAAATAGTATATATTAAATATTGCACGATAAATTTTGTATATTTTTAAATAAATATTAGATTAAGTGTTTTTTTCAAACGAACGCCTATCATAATACATATGTAAAATTTGCCGTATGCAATATGTGTTCTAAAAATCACAAAGGTGTTCGTTCAACAAATTTAAATCGTTATTTTTTATCCAACTACTCAAAAACACAAAAAATATTAAATATGTATACTGAAATTTTAAAGTTCTACATCATAGCGGGGCACGTTTATAACATAGTGACAAAGTTTTAAGGATATAAAACACTGCAATCTGGGCAAGGCTAACAATACTGTCGGTGGAATTCTATGACATGCATATTCTAACAAATGTAGGAAAACAACTTGGAACTTTGCTTAAGATCGACGCAAAAACTTTTAACACTGAGAGAGGACGGTACGCAAGACTTTGCATCCAAATTGACATGAATAAGTCTCTTGTTCCATTTGTGAAAATTGAAAAAAATCACACTCAACAAATTTAATACGAAGGAGTTGAGCAATGCTCAACAAAGAAAGATGATGGCAACCCCAATCCATCTATCCTAATCGCGGAAAAAGAACCAAACAGTGAAGCAAAATATGTTCTTACATGTACTGAGGAGCGGCTAAGAGAGTGTTCGAGATGATCGACCGCACAAGCCCTTTAAAAATTGGGCCCCCAATTTTATATTAGTTTTATATGTGTGTGGTGTGTGTTTGTATTTTGTTATAGAATAATAAAAATTCTAATTACTTGGGTTTTTTTTATGTTGATAATTATCATTAAATATTGTTACCTTGGGTACAAACCAACCCACTTTATTTATAAGTAAAAGTCCAAAAAACGTGAAATATGTTATCTTTCTTCTTTCTTTACATATTTTTAACATGTTCTCTTTAGTCTTCAAGTTCCTTAACAACATTTTTTTTTAATTTTTATAAGTTTTTTTTTTTTTGGTAAAAGAGATATATATAAAAATATAAAACAAGACAAACAGACTCCCTACCCCGTAGGGTAGGGCACAAAGTTATTACAATTAGGTCTATCTATCAAAACATCTTGTCCATAACCTGCCACTATAAGGCTAACAAAAGGTTGGTTATGGATAGAAGTATCAGAAATAGTCCTATCAAAAGTAACCCCGTTGGCATCCCCACCACTAGTTGGCATACAAAGAGGGTAAAGTTCTAGTTTCTACTCTATGATTTACAATTATATATTCAGTTCGTAATCTTGTTGACTCCTTACCAAGATTTTTCGACATCGGCAATTAGTCAATTACGATAATACAATTCTTCCAGTCCTCTCTATTCATAACAAATCAAGTCGATGGAAATACCTTTAAGAATTGTGAGCAATCTGATATCGATGAAAATGATTTGAATGTGGAGTTTAAGTTGCTTAGAGAATTCTTGCCTAATGCAAAAATTAAACCTATTGATATTTGGATGTTCTTGAAGCGTGTAGATTGTTTTCCTAACGCAATAATTGCATAAAGAATTTTGTTGACTATTCCGGTTACAGTTATATCTGCGGGATTAATTGCCATTTGGGTCCCCAACATATTTGCGCGCAACCAATTTCATCCTTTTTCTTTTTTTTTAACTTTTTCGGTCATCAATTTATTTTCAAACGACCACTTTCATCCCTTTAAACTTTTTTCACTACTTTCATCCCCAATATATTTTTCAAATCGCTATCTTCATCTCAATATATTTTATAGCATACTTTCATCCCCTGAAAAGATTTTTAAACGTACCACTTTAAAAAGGATGAAAGTGGTCGTTGAAAATATATCGGGATGAAAGTGGCTGCTAGAAAATATATTGGGGATGAAAATGACTGGAAAAAAGTTAAAAAAGGATGAAAGTGGTCGTTTGAAAAATATATTGGGGATGTGAAAAGTTAAAAAAAAAGAAAAAAGGATGAAATTGTCACACAGAAATATGTTGGGGACCCAAATGGCAATTAATCCAATATCTGCGAAAAGGAGTTTTTCAAAATTGAGGTTGCTGAAGTCATACATACGTTCTACAATGTCTCAGGAAAGACTCAATGGATTAAAGACGATAGCAATTGAAAATGATCTTTTGGAGCAAATCAAATATGAAGATTTAGTTGATAATTTTGCTTCAATGAAAGGTAGAATGATTGTTATTTTCAAGTAAAGAAAGTTTGTTAGTATTTATATTTTTAAAATTTTGTTTAAAATGTTTTAGTATATTTTGGAGAACAAAAATTATGATACAATTGTAATGATTTTGTTTTTTTGTTATATTTACATGAAAGTCACTTCTCTTCAATTATGTAGGGCCTCATTTTTTTAATTTAGCACATGACCTCCAAAATGATTGAGCGACCCTGCTATGGAGGATAAGCAAATAGAGTCTCATTCACACTCAATTGGACCGTGGAACCAAGTCATCAACCGTAAACACCGCAAAAACGATCAAAAAAATAAAATTTTATATACTTTTAGATAAATGTTAGATTAAGTTTTTTCTTCAAACAAACGTCTATCACAAAATATATGTAAAATCTACCATACATAATATGTGCTTTAAAAATTACAAAAGTTTTTCGCTAAAAAAAAAATTTAAATCGTTAATTTTTTATTCAACTACTTAAAAACACAAAAATATTAAATATGTACTGAAATTTTGAAGTTCTTCGTTATAGCGGGGCCAGATTATAACACGGTGACAGTTTTAAGGATATAAAACAAAAATCAGACAATCGTTTATCTAATTATCCCATTCCTCTCCCCTACTGAATTCAAGAAATCAATCATGGCTTTCTCATCCTGGTTAGCTCGCCTTCGTTCTTCTTCTTTTTCTTCCAAACCCATTTACACTAATCTCAGAAACTCCATTTTCAACAAGCCCAGCACTAGCAGGTCCATAACTATCTTCAATGAGCCCATCAGCTCTAATCCAAGAATCCTATCATGGGCTAACTCTTTGCTTCCCATGGCATTGGCTATCTCTGCTGGCTCATTCGCTCTTCAATCACAATACACTAATCTTTCCTTTTGTGATGATGGCCCAAATCTTGATCAAACGTATGCCATTTCTTCAATCAACTCTTCTCAGAGATAGATAGATAAGCAAATTTTATTATGTATTATATGATTATTTACCACAATTGGTGGCAGCTGTAAGCCTGCTAAGATTGAAATATTTGTGGGTTTCTATTTGATTTTTGCATCTTTGCAAAAAAGGTTAGATTTTATTTTTGAAGATTTTATTGATTTCTAGAGATAGATAGGCAGTTATCTAAGCATTATATGATTATTTACCTCAATTGGTGGCAGCTAGAATCCTGTTAAGTTTGAAAATTTTGTGGGTTTCTATTTGATTTTTTGTATCTTTGCAAAAAGATTAAAACTTGCTTGAAGATTTTATTGCTTTCAATATTAAATTTTGTGGGGTTTTATATATTTAATCTTATGATGAGTATTGAGTGGTCTGAGGATAATTGATTGGTTGGTTGGTTTATTTTTGAGTTACCAGAGGTTTGAGGGTTGGTGGCAAAGACAGCACAGATTATGTGGTGAAAGGGTCTCATAAGAAAATCCCACTAAAGCTTATTGATGAACTGAAGGTTATCTGTGAGGTATTCTTCTGATCAAATGAGACTCTGTTATGAAATCTTTATCCTTGAAATGCTTGTTTCTGATTATTTTTAGTAGCTGTTTTAGTTGAGAGAGGATAATGATGGTTAAGTTTACTTTTCATGGAGAGCATCACAATACTACTCTTGCTATAGGATAACATGACTTTGGATTATGAAGAAAGATACTTGCATGGAAAGCCACGGAATAGTTTTCACAAAGCTGTAACCGTTCCGGATGTGGTGGTATTTCCAAGGTTACACACGCATCTGAAGCTTTCTCTTTCGGTTTTTTTCCCCTTTCATATGCTTGGTCTCATTGTAGTATGCTGCTCCCTCTCAAATGCAGGACAGAAGATGAGGTGTCTAAGATTGTCAAATTGTGTAACAAGCACAAGGTCCTTAGTGACGGGATTATATGCTTTCTTCGTTTTTTTTCCCCCGATTTTCCAATTTGTGCTTTGTTTAGATGTTTGGTTACACAGAACTATTCCAGTATATAATTGTCAAATCTTGTGTGGAATTATATGTCAAAGGCACAGGATATGCTAGTTTCTTAGTAGGTCAACACGTTCAATATGTGTACTTGATTAGCTCTACATTTTAACATAGTTTTAATCTTTTTTCTTTTTTGTGTTTGATTTTGTTAATCTTTTTGACTGATAGTAGGTCCCAATTGTGCCCTATGGTGGAGCAACGTCACTTGAAGGTCATACCTTATGTCCTCATGGGGGAGTTTGCATCGACATGACATCGATGAAAGTATGAGTTAATCAATGCCTGAAATTTATTTCATCTACTTGTTGCAATTGTGTTCTTTTCTCACTGTCTGTTGGTTCATGGTAGAATTTTCATGCTTCTCCTTGCTTTTATTTCTATTATCCTTCTTGTTCTTTATTTCACTTTTGCTGTATATTTCTAATTTTAGAACTCTATATGCAGTGATTCATAACCACAGTATCTATAAGTGCTTGGTGTAAATAACAAAACTTAAGTCTTAAAATCTTCTGTTTCTCACTTCATATGGGCATATTTGTAGCGGGTTAAATCGTTAAACATTAAGGACATGGATGTGGTTGTTGAACCTGGAATTGGTTGGATGGAACTGAACGAGTATCTGGAGCCTTATGGTCTCTTCTTCCCTCTTGATCCTGGTTAGTACTATTTTACCTCTTTTTTGATTCTTCTAAACATTATTTCTGTGTTTTTCTTTGTGATAAACTCTAACTCTAGCTCGTTATGCTTTAGGATGTTGTTTGTAAGTATCCATAAAAATTCAAATAATGCGTTAAATTAAAAACTAACATTCCCTGTTCATGCTTTAAAGGTTAAAGTACCAAGCTGAAGAAAAAAGAAAACTGGTTTATTAATAAGATAGGAACATTAATAGCTTGTAGTATACGGACCCCTGGAAACTTCATTCCTCTCTGGTTCTCTTTTTTTTTCCCGTTATTCTAGTAACAGAAGTTGTTGGCAGGACCTGGCGCTACCATTGGAGGGATGTGTGCCACCCGTTGCTCTGGATCATTAGCTGTGAGGTTGTTGTTTTACTTTTTCCACCTTTCTATGAGTACGGGATTATTTTTATGAAATAATCATTGTCATCGTTGTAGGATTTAACCCACACTAAGGATAATTAATTTCAAAACTTTGGACAGTAATGTAAAATCAAAATGTAATATAACTTGTAAATAAGATGCCTAAGGAAACCATCAATTCTGGCTCATTTGCGTTCTGCGTGATTGCTCTAAGTGACTTTATCTTATTTCATCTTCTCTTTCCCAATTCTATTTTATGTTTCTTTGTTCGAGATTATTTTCCCGCAATGTAGGTGAGGGCCTTGAGGTTATTTGATGAAAGAGAACTAAAAATATGATAAGATGCTTGAACTGAAATTTTAGGGTGTTAATCAAGAAAACAAAAACTTATCTTCAAATGTAGCAATATATAATAACTATTAATATTCATCAAAAAATATATAATAACTATTAAAAACTTACCTTCCTCCTCCTCAAGCTTGTCCTTCTTCCATGTTTATGGGTTGTAGAATCTGCGTCAAGACCAACTGGCGTACACCAAAGGGTATTGACTCTAGAGTGAGGAGAAAGTTAAGGGATGTACTTCGATACCAAACATTGGTTATGTATCTAACAAGAGAACTCGTCACTATCTTCCCAACGGTTTCAAGAAGTTTCTTGTTCACAATGTCCCTTGAACCTTCCTGTGTTGAGCAGTTTCTTGTTTCTTGTTTACACTATCTGAGCAACTTGAATTGTTTCAAGAAGTTTCTAGTTTCAAGAAGTTTTTTGTTTTTTGTTTTTTGTTTACATTATCTGAGCAACTTGAATTGTTGATGATGCACACAATGTATCGACGAAAAAGAGAGCATCTAGCTGAGCAGCTCTCTCAACTATCTCTTTCCTCTTTTTCGCCGATACATTGTTGATGATACATTGTGTGCATCATCAACCATTCAAGCTGCTCAGATAGTGTAAACAAGAAACAAGAAACTGCTCAGCACAATAGGTCTTGTTGTGCATCATCAACAATCAATAGGTCATTATGAACAAGAAACTTCTTGAAACCTTTGGGAAGATTGTGACGAGTTCTCTTGTCATATCCATAACCAATATTTGGCATCAAAGTACATCCCTTGAACTTTCTCCTCACTCTATAGTCAATACCTTTTGGCTTGACGTAGATTCTACAACCCATAAACATGGAAGAAAGACAAGATTCAGGAGGAGGAAGGTAAGTTTTTAATAGTTATTATATATTGCTGCATTTGAAGAGAAGTTTTTTTTTTCTTCTTGATTAACACCCCTAAAATTTTAGTTCAAGCATCTTATCATATTTTTAGTTCTCTTTCATCAAATAACCTCAAGGCCCTAACCCACATTGCGGGAAAATAATCTCGAACGAAGAAGGATAAAATGGAATTGGGAAAGAGAAGAGGAAATAAGATAAAGTCACTACTGTGCTGCCAATATCATCTACTTTATTATTATTTGTTACAGTTGTTTCCTTAACTTTTCATGACCTAACATCCCTTTCTTTTTTTCCTCTTTTAAGTTTCATAATACTCGTTAGGTGCCCTTTTCCACACAATATCCTTTTTCCTTTCCAGTGCCCAGAATACTCGTCTGTCGGTTAAAGTTTATGTTATATAGACTATTAAAGCAATATATATATATTTTTTTTTTTTGGGTGGGGGAAGGGGTACAGGAATCGAACACCAGTCCACTGGCCAGTGTTGGATAGCCTTTTCCACTGGGCTACCTGATCCCTATTATTAATAAGTAGTGAATGTGAATTGTTCCCTAGACCTCATTAATATTGTCTGATGTGTTGGCGGGTCGGGTAGTATGATTCGCGGGTCTTTTAACCCGGATCAGTTAGCTATAAATAGCCTAGCTCAGACAACAACAACAACAACAACAACAACAACCAAGCCTTAATCCCAACAGATTGGGGTCGGCTACATGAACCAAAGTAAGAATCACGTAAGGTCATCCACATGGATGCAATCTCTCCATTTCTTTCGATCCCAAACACAACTCTCATCTAGTTCTAGCAGATTCATATCCCCTTTTATCACCTCCATCCAAGTCTTCCTCGGTCTCCCTCTACCTCTTACGCCATCTACATTACATAATCCTTCAATTCTCCTAACCGAGCATCACTAGCCTTCGTCTAATGTGCCCAAACCAACGCAAACGGTTCTCTCTCATCTTATCTTCAATAGGTGCTACACCAACCTTCTTCTGAATAGTCTCATTCCTCACTCTATCCATTCTCGTATGCCCACACATCCATCTTAAAATACGCATCTATTTTGGTTCATGTCATGGGATGTGACTGAGTTTTACGCTGGTTGTCACGAGACCTACCGCAACCCTCCTCCTTTATCCGGGCTTGGGACCGGCAGTAAGTGTCAAAGACAAAAGTCCTCAACACTCACTGGCGGAGTTAAATAGCCTAGCTCAGAATAGAAGGGATATCTTTTGGGAAATATCTAAAACGGTTACAACATTCTCTCTCTCATCTCTTCTCTCTATAACTGAATTTCCTTTCTGAATTCCATTAATCGAATTCTTCTTCTTCTCTTCTTGATTCTTCTGTTCTTGAGTTGATTGCTGTGACTTTTATGATTCTGGTGAGAGGAATCATAACATTTGGTATCAGAGCTTCGATTTTGGCTGACAATGGTGACAACTAGGAATCAAACTGGAGAAGGTCAACAGATGAACGCACCGGCATTGTTACTTACTCCAGATTCTTCTGAATTCAGACTACCTGCAGAACAACAAACTCGGAGGTTATTCGATCTTGAAACTACTGTTTTAAAAATAGAGAAATTGTTGACTGCTATGAATTCTGAAATTGCTAATGGGAAAAGAGAAACTGAAACAAAATTCAATCAGATAATGGAGCAATTGAATAAATCGAACTATAATCCTAGGGAGAAATGTGTTGACAATGAGCCTAGTAGAAGTAATATCAATTCACCTATAGTGAGACATTACACTGCTAATAATGAAGATCAACCTAGTCATTCAGCTGGAGTTAGAAATGAACTTAGGTTTGTTATAGGAGGTAATGACAGAGGAGGAATTAGACTTCCAAAATTAGACTTTCCTAAGTTTGATGGAAGTTCTCCTAGGGAGTGGGTGATACAGGCTGATCAGTACTTCAAGATACATGGCATACCAGGTCCTTTGAGACTGGATGTAGCTTTGATGTACTTTAGAGGTGAGGCATGCCTTTGGGGACATAGCTATGTAGCTGAGTATGGGGCTCAGGACTGGCTAGGGTTCATTCAGGCATTGTTTGTGAGGTTTGATGCTAAGTCTCTGTCTGGTATAGTGGTATGCCATGTATCTTGAAGTACTGATCAACCTAGTCATTCAGCTGGAGTTAGAAATGAACTTAGGTTTGTTATAGGAGGTAATGATAGAGGAGGAATTAGACTTCCAAAATTAGACTTTCCTAAGTTTGATGGAAGTTCTCCTAGGGAGTGGGTGATACAGGCTGATCAGTACTTCAAGATACATGGCATACCAGGTCCTTTGAGACTGGATGTAGCTTTGATGTACTTTAGAGGTGAGGCATGCCTTTGGGGACATAGCTATGTAGTCGAGTATGGGGCTCGGGGATCGGCTAGGGGTTCATTCGGGGCATTGTTTGTGAGGTTTGATACTAAGTCTCTGTCTGGTATAGTGGGTGACTTTACTAAACTCAAACAATCTGGTGATGTACACTCACATATGAAGAGATTTGAAGCCTCGAAGGCTGTATTTGTGACCACTGGAACTAGGGCCACCACAGCCTATTATGTTGACTTGTTCTTGAGTGGCCTCAAGGATGAGATTAGGGGAGTAGTCTGTATGCACAAACCTGGTTCTTTGGTAGAGGCTTTCAGATTGGCTGTGGAACAAGAAATGTATCTTTCTTGTGCTACAAAGGTTACCAACAGATACCAAAACAACAACTACTACCAGAAGTCTACTACAGCTGTAACTACACCTCTTGGTCAAGCAAATAAGCAGACTAGTCCTATCCCATGGACTTCTAAAACTTCAGCAAAAGAACCAATCAAGTTTAAAAGGGTGAGTAATGAGGAGATGCAAGGGAGGAGAGAGTTGAACCTTTGATTCAAATGTGGTGAGAAGTATTCTCCTCAACACAGATGTGCTTTAGCTGAGGTGAACATGATATACTTAAGTGATCCAGTAGATGAAGGAGGTTGTGGTGCTGAATTGCAACTGATGCAATCTAGTGAGTTGGATGATGGTGTTGTAATTGGTGAAGAAGTTGCTGAATTGACTCATTTATCAGTCAATGCTTTAGGAGGGAAAACTGGTGGAATGATTTTCAGGATTCCTGGCATTCTAAGGAGGAATCAACAAATATCTATCCTGGTGGATCCGGGAAGTACTCATAGCTTCTTGGATCCCAAGATAGCCAAACAAGTGGGGTTGAAGATAGAATCTGGAAAGCCTATGATGGTTGTGCTAGGAAATGGTGAAAGGAGGTGGTATGGAGAATGTAGCAAATGAGTTAAGTGAAAGATTGGGGATCATAGCTTTTGTCAAGACTTTTACATGCTTCCCCTTTGAGGAAGTGACATGATCTTGGGTGGGGACTGGTTGGAGAAACACAGCCCTATCACCCTAGACTATGTAAATCAAGTGATCAGATTCCAAAAGGAGGGGGAAGAAGTCATGATCCAAAGTAATGGTGAAAGTATGAAACTGCAATATGTCTCAGTTAAGTCTTTATCAAAGTGTATTAACAGTGCATCCGAAGTATGGATTGGTCAAGTCAATCTGCTGCAAGGTGAGGAGTCTGACCATGTCAGTTTCCTACATCAATTAGAAGAATGTAAGGAGGAGGTTCCCAACTCTTATCAGGAGGTTGTTGGAGGAATATAATGAAGTGTTTGAAGTACCCAAAGGACTACCACCTGGAAGAGACTATGAGCATAGAATCTTGCTCAAAGAAAGAGCACAACCTGTCAAAATCAGGTCCTACAGAGTTCCTCACGCTCAAAAGACAGAAATTGAGAAACTAATTAAAGACATGATCCAAGATGGAATTATACAAACTAGTTGCAGTCCCTTCTCTTCACCAGTGATTCTGGTCTAGAAGAAAGATGGTAGCTGGAGATTTTGTGTTGATTATAGACAACTGAACTCCATTACCATCAAGGACAAGTTTCCTATACCAATTGTAGATGATCTTTTGGATGAGTTGAATGGAGCACAACTCTTTTCAAAGATTGATCTTAGATCTGGTTACTTCCAGATCAGAATGAAGGAGGAAGACATCTACAAAATTGCTTTTAGCACTCACTTTGGACATTTTGAGTTCAAAGTGATGCCATTTGGTTTGACAAATGCACCAGCTACATTTCAGTCTCTTATGAACAAGATTTTTGGACCTTATTTGAGAGACTTTGTACTGGTATTCTTTGATGACATATTGATTTACAGTCCTGACTTGAATTCACACTCTAAGCATATGGAAGTGGTTTTGAGGGTGTTGAAGGAAAATCAGCTTTATGGTAAGCTTAGCAAATGTTCATTTGCTCAAAATGAAGTTGAGTATCTAGGGCATTTGATCAATGGTGAAGGGGTTAAAGCTGATCCTAAGAAGATTGCTGATATGATGAAGTGGCCTATTCCTAAGACAGTGAAGCAATTGAGGGGTTCTTATCTGGATACTACAGAAGATTCATTAGGCTCTATGGGATCATTAGCAAGCCTCTGACCAATTTACTTAAAAAGAATGCTTTCTCTTGGAGCAAGGAGGCTGAACAAGCTTTTATGAGTCTTAAATGAGGCTCTCAGTTCTCCTCCAGTCCTGGCTTTGCCAGATTTCTCCAAAAAGTTCATTGTAGAGTCTGATGCTTGTGATCTATGTTACTCAGACATGGGTACGGGTGTCGGGTACGGGTATGTATTTAGGTGTCTGGTACTTAAACATCTAAAATAAAAGATATGGGGACACTTCTCCAAATTCGGACACGGGTACGGGGATACAGAAATAAATTTTAATTCATAATGAAAAAATAGGATCCTACAATAAATAAGTTTTAATAATATCAAAAAAGCTGTCTTCAACCAATCTTCCCCTGTTCCCCATCATCTCCTCTCCATGACTCCACCAACCCTAATTCATTCTCTTCCTTTTTCTAACAATTGCAGCCACAATAAAGATTCAAAACATGCCAATTTCAAATCCCATGTTAGAGTCTTCTCTATTACATGTTCCCTTTAATCATTGCTGCAATTTTGTTCAAGCACCAGAATCCGCCCAAACTCAGCCCAAATTCACAGCTGGCAGCCATGGTCAAAGTACCCATATGGAATTGACCATGTCAGGTACGTTTGCCATACCAGTACCAGCGTCATACCCGATGGACACGGGTACGGCATGGCTAAGTGGAGAGTCCGAGTAACATAGCTTGTGATGTGGGGATGGGGGCTGTGATTATGCAGGATGGGAGGCCTTTAGCATACTACATCAAGGCTCTTGGACCTAAAAGTGCAGGCATGTCAACATATGAAAAAAAATTGATGGCACTTTCTACCTCAATTCTTAAATGGAGGCATTACCTTGAAGGTCAGTCATTCATAATCAAGACTGACCATCAAAGTCTTAAGTATTTACTTGAACAAAAAATTAGCAATACAGCACAACAGAAGTGGATTTCTAAATTGCTTGGATTTGACTTTGTGATACAATATAAGAAAGGTTGGAAAATAAAGTGGCTGATGCTTTATCAAGGCAAATGGAGTGTGCAGCCATTTCTGTTGTGGTTCCTGAATGGAAGGAAGATGTTAAAAGAAGTTATATTGGAGATGATGCTGCTCAGGAGTTGTTGGCTCAACTAATGCTAGGTAAACAAGTGGCTGATTACCAGCTTACAGGAGAATTGCTCAAGTATAAATGGAAGATTTATATAGGAAGTCAGGGAGAATGCAGGAAGTCTTTGATTGAAGCTATGCACTCCTCAAGTCTAGGAGGACACTCAGGTGTATTGGCTAGCTTCAATAGAATGAGGAAGGTTTTTTACTGGCCCTATATGTTGGAACAAATACAAGAATTGGTGAGGCAATGTGAAATATGCCAAAGGTGCAAGCATGAGCACATTCCATACCCTGGTTTGCTGCAACCTTTGGTAGTGCCTAATAAACCTTTTACCAACCTTAGCATGGATTTTGTGGAAGGTTTGCCAAAATCTGAAGGCAAAGACTCCATATTGGTGGTGATAGATAGATTTACAAAGTTTGGGCACTTCATTGGCCTTACTCATCCATTTTCTGCCAAGAAAGTGGCAGAAAAATTCATGAATAAGGTGTTCAAATCACATGGTTTACCAGACAGCATAGTAAGTGATAGAGACAAAGTGTTTACAAGCCTATTTTGGAAGGAATTATTCTCTGTTTTGGGGGTAAAACTACATCTCAGCTCAGCATATCACCCTCAATCTGATGGCCAAACAGAGAGGGTGAATCAATGCTTGGAAATGTACTTAAGATGTGTGGCCTTTCATAGACCACAAGGGTGGCATAAATTCCTTCCCTTGGCAGAGTGGTGGTACAACTCTTGTGTACACACTGCCATTAAAATGTCACCATTTGAAGCCTTGTATGGCTATAAGCCACAAGGATTTGGTGAGGGAGTGTATGCAGGTGACATACAACATGGTGAGGTTTCTAGTATGATGGAGGAAAGGCTTAAGCTGAATGCCATTTTGAAGGAACACCTGCAAGTTGCTGCTAACAGAATGAAGCAGCAACAAGATCAGCACAGGACTGAAAGACAGTTTGAGGTGAATGATTGGGTGTTTGTAAAACTCCAGCCTTACAAACAGCAATCAGTAGTTCTTAGGAGAAATAAAAAATTATCTCCTAAATTCTTTGGACCTTACAAAGTGGTTAAGAGAATTGGGACAGTGGCTTATGAACTTGAGCTTCCTGCAACTTCAAAGATTCATCCAGTTTTTCATGTCAGTCAGTTGAAGAAGAAACTGGGTGGTGATCAAGTTGCACAAAAGGACTTACCTGAGAATAATGCTGAAGGGCAGTTGTTGGTTGAACCTACTGCTATTTTGGATAGAAGATTGGTCAAGAAGGGCAACAGTGCTGCAGTTCAGTGGCTGATCTCTTGGAGTCACTTACCAGAATCAGATGTTTCATGGGAGTTTGCTGATGCTTTCATGAAGAAATGGCCTTCATTTGCTTGGGCAGCTTGAGGACAAGCTGCATTTTAAGGGGGGAGTAGTAGTTGTTATATAGACTATTAAAGCAATATTAATTAGTAGTGAATGGGAATTGTTCCCTAGACCTCATTAATATTGTCTGATGTATTGGCGGGTCGGGTAGTATGATTCACGGGTCTTTTAACCCGGATCAGTTAGCTATAAATAGCCTAGCTCAGAATAGAAGGGATATCTTTTGGGAAATATCTAAAACGGTTACAACCTTCTCTCTCTCATCTCTTCTCTCTGTAACTGAATTTCCTTTCTGAATTCCATTAATCGAATTCTTCTTCTTCTTCTCTTCTTGATTCTTCTGTTCTTGAGTTGATTGCTGTGACTTTTATGATTCTGGTGAGAGGAATCATAACAGTTTACGATAGTCTAAGTTTTTACTATCTAATTTTAATATTCAATTTCAATTGATAATTTGTTTCTAGTATGTAGGTATGGGACAATGCGGGATAATGTCATAAGTCTTAAGGTTGGTTATTTTCTTTTGAACTGCTTTCCTTTTCTTTATATATCAAACTCTACAACTTTCCCTTTTTTGCAGGTAGTTCTAGCCAACGGAGAAATTATGAAGACAGCATCTCGTGCCAGAAAAAGTGCTGCAGGGTGAGTTTCGTGTTTCCTTTAAATTCTATTATCTAATCTTGTTACTTACAATAGATTCTCCTTTCAAAACCGTTTTTTTTAGGGGGTTAAGTAAAGTTTCATAAGTTGATTAGTGAAGCTTTACTGTAGGTATGATCTGACACGCTTGGTGATCGGAAGCGAAGGAACGCTGGGTGTCATAACAGAAGTTACTTTACGTCTGCAGAAAATCCCTCAGCACTCTGTGGTATTTCAACTTACCCTCTTGGACGGAAGCTTAATTCTTTGATATTGGCTGTAATGAATCATTGTTTGCGTAAGATTATGCAATTAACAAGCATTGAAAAGTTATTTCGTGTAATATTCTACTTGCATGTCTAATCTTGATTATGATTAATATACAGGTTGCAATGTGTAACTTCCCCACGATAAAAGATGCAGCTGACGTTGCTATTGCTACTATGCTGTCTGGTATTCAGGTTGGCCGTCTAATTTTCATTGTAATTAGGCTTCAAATTATTGAAAAACTCTATATAGTGTCTTCGAATTTTATATTTTGTTTTTTAATACGTCTCTTTATTGATACATTTTGTCAAAAGGTTTCGCGGGTGGAGCTTTTGGATGAAGTTCAAGTGAGAGCCATCAACATTGCTAATGGGAAGACATGGCCTGAAGTTCCAACCTTGATGTTTGAATTTGTAGGCACAGGTAAACATGGGCCTTTAGATGTACTTACTGTTATGCTTTGAAAAGGGCTTTGCATCTCGTAGTTTTAATATAAGGGGCGCTGACTTTTTTAACTATATTTAAGGTGCAAATTATTATTTATTTTTTTACGTTGTAAAAATAGGACATGCCTGTTCTGAATTGCTTGTACAAACTGAGATGTATATGTTTTTGTGACATTTTACTTTTTGATTGCTGATCTTTTTACCGATGTTAAACCTCATTAGAAGCATACTCCCGTGAGCAGACACAGATAGTTCAGACAATAGTTTCTGAGCATAATGGCTCAGATTTTGTCTTCTCGGAGGACCCAGAAGCAAAAAAGGAACTCTGGAAGGTATGTAAAAACTGCCGCATCTTTATATGTATCTCTATCTCTATGTCCCATTATATCATGCATAATGAAATGTTTTGAGGTGCAAATTGCTTTCAGTTTTTGGCAATTGTTTTAATAATCCAGTTGAACATGATAACCTCCTATAGTTGAGAACGGTTATTGAGCACGTAACATACAGTTTTATCACGAGGATGCTGAGTCAATTCACGCTCTTTCTGTTTCTGGCATATTTCTGTTGCTAACAACTCGAGTGGTTCTGGACGTAGATAAGAAAGGAGGCGCTCTGGGCTTGCTTTGCAATGGCACCTGATTGTGAAGCAATGTCAACAGTAAGTTTGCTTTTTTTTTTTTTTAATTTCGGCTTCTTTTATTACCCTTTCTAACTTTCTGAGGATTTTCTCACACCTCTTTGTGCAGGATGTATGTGTTCCTTTATCGCATCTTGCAGAATTAATATCAATGTCGAAAGAAAAACTGGACGCATCATCACTCCTCTGGTATATAATTCCTCTTAATACTTGAAACTTCGATAGGAGAATTACATGCTACTCTTATACTTTTGCCGCTTTTCTTCACAGCACGGTTGTTGCTCATGCTGGTGATGGGAACTTTCATACGCTGATCCTATTTGACCCCAATCAAGACGAACAACGAAGGGAAGCGGAGAGGTTAAACCATTTTATGGTCCATGCAGCTTTATCCTTGGAAGGTACCAAAAGTATTCTTTGCAAGTTTCCTCCATCCTACTAGTTCTGCTGATGATTAGGATTTCTTTCGACATTATTATTTTTAAAACATTTAGGGGTATCTTATATTCCTTTACCTGACATTGGTTGTTTTCTCCATGTCCGAGTAGGAACATGTACAGGAGAACATGGAGTTGGCACCGACAAAATGAAGGTATGAGAACATTGAATATGCTCCCTCAGGACGGAAATTGAATATCCACTTTAATATTCATTACTATCGTATAAAAAAAGTGGACAGTATTATTCTCGTTTTAGATTATATCTGATTAGAACTGCCCAATATGTAGAGATTTATGGTTATTCTTGTTTCAGTATCTTGAAGAAGAGCTTGGAATAGAGGCATTGAGGACAATGAAGAAGATTAAAGCTGTTTTAGATCCGAACGACATCATGAATCCAGGAAAGATTATTCCTCCTCATGTATGCTTCTAAGTGAGCTCTATCTTTGAAACAAATAGCGCGACGGGATATATTTTATCGGCATATGTTCGTTACTAAACACGAATTCCACGTAGGACCTTAGTTCATGGTGTACCGGGAGGCGAATCAAGCTGCTGAACTTGGGAGGTTATAGATGTTATGCACCCCCAAACACCTTATGTATTCAATAAAACTCTATATGTGTTGTCCTACTCCTTCCATCAATAAAATTTATCTTTTTATCTCTTACTAGCTTGAGTTAACAAGTTCCTAATTTCTTGGAGGATATATAGAGATTAATTCTTTTGGTGTTGTGGGTCCTTGGAAATCTGCCCATTTGTTAATCTTTAGTCACAAGTTGAACCATTCTGTTCATTCCAAGAGTTTCAATTTTTTATTTTATTTTTTTTGGGATTGTGTTTTTATTGAAAGATTTTGGGCTAATTATGTAGGTTTTAGTGTTGCATGTGGTGGTGATGGTGGTCGGAGGTGGTGCTGCGAGTGGTGGTTGGAAGGGGAAAGGGATGAGGTAGTGGGACCCACATCAGGAGGGTTTGGGGAATTTATTCTAGAGAAAACAAGCCCCAGACATCCCTCTATTATTTTTATTTAGCCTCGATAGTCTTAGTATGATTTTTTTAGCTTAAAGAATCCTCATAAAACTTACGTTTAGCCTCAAGAATCCTAACCACCACAATTGCGGTGGTTTCCAACTGAATAGAGTCTCGTGCCTTGCACGTGGCTTTTAATTGAGGGCAAATGCGTCTTTTAAACCCGACCCACTCCCATACCCGTTTCAAAGAGGGATTAAATCCCTAATTTGAGATTTTTGATGAAAACCAAATTCTCAATTTGATCAATGTCACAGCTTTTGGTCTTGATGAAGAAACATTTGCAGCTAACCCACTAGAGAAAGCTCCAAAACACAGCAATTGGAATACTAGAATAGCCCAGATCATCCTCATTCTAGATGAATTCCCTGCTACCTCTGTACAACCCAAAATTCTAGCGAAATTGGTTCATGGAGTAAAAAGACTTAAAACTAAAACTAGATAAAATGTTCAAAATTTTCAAAATTGGTGCAAGAATTCTTGCAAAATGTTCAAAGACACCAACTTTGGTTCAAATTAGAAAGAAATATACCGAAGAGGACATTGATCAAACACCTTACGAGCTCTCAGTCACGTGCAAACGCTGGAAAGAGAAAAAAGGAAGGTAAAGAAGATAACTTTTCGTCGAGGGAAACAAAAAGAATCAGATTCTATATATAGTTACTGATAATGGGCAATGAAGGAAAGATACAAAATGTGCCTTGGTTGGAGGTTTTTGATGAAGACGCAATTCTCAAGTTGGGGATTTAATACCTCTTTTAAACGGGTGTCGGGTTTATAAGACTTATTTGCCCTTAATTAAAAGCCACGTGTAAGACACGAGACTCCATTAAGTCGGAAACCACCGCAATTGTGGTGAGTAGAATTCTTAAGGGTAAACGTAAATTTTATAAGGATTCTATAGGGAGAAAAAAAATCATACTATGACTAACAAAGCTAAATGAAAATAATAGAGGAATGTCTGAGGCTGTTTTCTCTTTATTCTAATTGTAGAGTTTTAAAAAAATGCCTCTGAAAATATTTGCGTTCACCCATTTGAGAATTTGAATTAACAATTGACTGACGAATTTTTAGACTTTTTTTTATATTTGTTTCTCCAAAAGGAGTATAAATAGTTGTACCCCACTTTTTCTTCAACATGACTTGAACTTCCGACCTACTAGTTACAAATAAAGTGTCTTACCATTTGAATTGTGCTTTAAATGATTTAAATCATTCGTTCAAAATTATTTTGGAGACCTAAAGTTCAAAAATATTGAAGACTTTACTCACCAATCATACATTACTTGAGATAAAATTGATCAATTCGCCTTGAAATTATACGAAAAAGATAGTACACAAATACTAGGAGCCAAATTTTAGGGCTTGACCTTAGACTGACCATGGTTTGGCATAATAGGCCAATCATGACATATTTTTTTGGGGAACAACATTTTTGGCTTGAGCGGATTTCCCAAATCCGTTATGGGTTGAAAATGGATTTGGGGAATCTGTTCTTGGCTTATGTGGGGCAATTTCAGACGCACCTGGCCACATCAGTTGAGAAGGGATTTCGCAAATCCGTTCTCAATGGGGAATCCGTTCTCACTTGCCCTAAAACAGAACGCCACAGCCCCATCTTTCTCCTCCTTCATTTGTAAAATCAGAAGCAGCATTCAACAGGACAAAAAAATCCCCATTCCCCTCAGCGAACTTCCGCCGCCACCGCCAATCATTACCACCTCCGACGGCCACCGCCGCACATCACCATCTACCTCATCATTGTCTTCTCTCTCACAATTAAAAAAAGCCCTTCCCCTCAGCGAACTTCCACCGCCACCGCCAATCATTACCACCTCCGACGGCCACGGCCACCGCCGCATATCACCATCTACCTCATCATTGTCTTCTCTCACACAATTAAAAAAAAGTATAAAAAAAAAATTTCAAAATTTTTTTTTAATTTCAGATATATTTTTTTTTATTGAAGGAATAATGTATGACATTGTATAATTTGTAAAAATTGTTAATATAGAAATATTCGAAATTTGGGATGTTATGTTAATTTTTTTGTTAAATTGGGAATATTTGTTAATTTGTAGTTAAATTTGGGAAATTTTGTTAAATTGATCTTAAAAGGTCGTACCCAGTGCACAAGGCTCCCGTATAAGTAGGGTCTAGGGAAGTTTCGATGTACGCAGTCTTACATTTATTTTTTCATAAAGAGGATGTTTCTGGGGTTCGAACCCGTAACCTAGAGGATAACAAGTAAACACTTGACCATCGCGCCAAGCACGGCCTTTATTTTGTTAAATTTATCTTATTTTTTGGAATTTATGTTAATTTGAATTTAAATTATGTTATTGTTATGTTAATTTTGGAAGTACATGTTAATTTGATGTTAATTATAGTTTGTTTATTGTTTGGTATTTTTGTTTAATGGATATTGTATTTTTTTTTTTGTGGAATGAATATTGGTATTTTTTTCGTAGTTTTTTGATAATTTTTTTTTTTTCTCTCTTTGTATGGATGTCTACACCTGCTAATCTCCACCCCGATCCTTTAGATCCTACTATTTTAATCAAACAGCCACATTAGATACCATTAGGTCATTAGGAATATGACACGGTTTAGATAAACTAGATACCATTTTGACTGTTATTCGCAGTGACAGTCAATTTTATGACATATAGTAGAGAAACGAACAAGTCCTTAATTAAGCTTATAGACGATGTAGGTTTTGTGGGAGTTTCTAGGATTGGATTCATCCCGGGTAGATCACGCTTTAGCGACTGCCTTAGTTGAGAGATGGCGCCCAGAGACACATACAAATCACTTACCTTGCGGAGAGGCGACCAGGGGAAGTGTGGTTACGTGAAATGATGAATATAAGGAATATATAGAGTTATGGGATAGCCGCTTGAGAGCATCGTGGATGGTGCTCATGTCGTAGGTAGTGTTTTTATACCAAGCAATGAGTACATGGACTGGTACAAGAACATTACCATCATTCTTATTAGCAACCCAAAAAATAAGGACACTTCGCACCTCCCAATGGGTTTTCAACCTAACGCCACAGCCAAACAAATTTTTGTAAGTTTTTTTTTCCCTTTTGTTTTAAATACTATTGTTTTAATTTTTATTATCATTTTTTGATTGTTTGATATTTTTTTATTACATGTTGCATCAAATAAAAGAGTGCTCGAGACCTTCCATAACGCTTCAAGTACTGACCATACTGTAAGCCAGTATAAGAGTCTAATCAGCTGGGCGACCAAACTCCTGACAGAAACCTTCGAGGAGGCTGGGAAGGCAATTTCGTGTAGACATCGTTCTATCAACATTTCAGAGGCAGTCATTGAGCGACCATTGACACAACCTAGAAAGCATATTGAGGGTAGGAGTCAGCCTGGGAGGCGGGATCGGCGTCGGTCTGGCCGGGGTACACAAGAGCATTATTATACGATACGGCGCACCCGGCCTGGCGGAGATACCCGTGCTCCTCCTCCACTTGAGGATTAGACTTAGACGGAAGCTCCAAGGTCTTCGTCTGAACTTGGTCGTGATGGCGACCAATGGATTTTAGAGTTGCCAACACTTTCAACTGATCACCAAGAAATGTAGCTCAAGTCGGGGGCATCCTGATGCGTCTTCATCATCACATAGCAAAAGATCCTCCACTCCCGCCACAGCCACCTGAGGGGCCGATTTTTATCGATCCTGAAGGCATTGAGTTCATAGAAACCGCATAAGGTAGTGCGATAAAAATAAGAGATGAAAACATGTACTATCTGAGGCCGAAACCAAGAAGGAAAGATCCTTATACACCGGGAGGAGCAAACTAGAAGACGTTGATTTTATTATGTTTTGTTTATTTTATGTTACAATTCATTATTGTTTTAAACGTACGATTTTTACGTTGTTGAATATTATTATTGATGTTAATGTTTTTCAAGTTTATTTCTACAATTTTTGAGTTATTGATATTCACTTTTACTACGGGAATTAAGTGTGTTATCGATTTTGCATCTTGTTGTACAAATTTGACTTTAAATTTTTTAGGCCAAATCAATATGGAACAATTTTTATGGACTGACCACTGCCAATCCCAAATCCGTTCTGGAATTGAATAATTGTTAAAAAAATTGAAGTGTTTTTTGACATAGCTACTGCCAATTAAGAATGGATTCAGTTGAGAACGTTGCGTTCTCGGCTAACCTGGCCACGTGCGTATAAAATTGCCACGTCAGCAAATCCGTTCTCAACTGAGAACAAATTTGGGGAATCCGTTAATGCCAAAATTGTTGCTTCTGAAAAATAGACTGCCATGGTTGGCCCATTATGCCAATTCAATGGTCCGTGTAAGTCAAGCCCCAAATTTTAAGATGCGCCTCCACAATTAATTAATTTTTTTTTAATAAAAGAAACTTTTTCAAAATGAAAATGAAGTTATTATACTACATTAAAACCTCTATATAGTAATATTCTATACAAGAATAACCTCTTTATAGTAATAAAAAATTATGGTCCCGAGTTGGGACTAGTTATAAATAAAAATAAACTATACATTATAATATTCTATGTTTTGTTTAGGATCATCCTTGAGAAATTTTACCTCCATATAGTAATAAAATAACAATAAATTTTAAATATATTTATATATCTATATAAAATATTCAGATTTAGTTATCTATGTTACAATAAATTTAAGATAATATGAAATACTTATCTAAAATTGTCCGTGACAATGACTTAATTTTTAGGGTTAATACCGCATCATTTTACTTGCGTGTTTCGTAATAACTGTACGTACGTACATGAATGAATATTCTAAATCTAATATATACACAATGTACATGCATGATGAACACATATTTGTTTTTTAAAACTCATGAATCTTATATATCTTTTATATTCATATTTTTAAAATATGAAAGAGTACATTTTCAGGTGTCCTATAATGTATATTAGTTATTTTTTAAAAATTATAATTTTTATATCTAAGTCTTCATTTAAGAATAGGTTTTACTGTATTTTAATTTATCTCTAGCAATATTGATCTTTATCACTAAGATAAGATAATGAATCGTTGACTAGGGCTATATACCACATGCTCATATTTTTCCACTTTAACTCTGCTTTTTTCTGTTTAATGCGTCACTAATCAGTGTATTTGATTGGGGATAGACGTATCGTTCAAGTAATTCGGACTAGAAATCTCAAATGGATAGTCGTGGAGGAATAGAAAGCTCTTCCTCTAAAATATATGTACATATAATAGTGAAATTGGTTAGTTTATGAGGCAAATTTGCCACTCTCTATCCTGTTCTCCATTTTTTTATATGTATTTATTCTTTTTATTGAGTTTTTTTTTTAATAGATTCATTTTATTGAGTTAATACAAGAAGTTCCCTTTCTCCACAGCAGAAAAATCACTGTATTTGATGTTAATCCAAAACTGGTTTTGGAGATTAACATTGCCAGTTGGGAAAAATGCTGACCACCCTTTGGCAAACACGTTCGGGTCATTTTTTTTTTTTGAGGCCCGAAGGCTATTGCCCCCGAAGGGGAAGATCGGAGAATACCCTATATCGGGAGATTGTAACATGCTCCAAGCCGGGGAGGGAACTTGGCCTCGCAAGGAAGAGAATTTATTGCCCCATAAGGGAAGATACAGGAATCGACCACGGGACCTCCGTCCCGTGGCCGGATAGCCTTACCACTTGGGCTACCCGATTCCTCGTTCGGGTCATTAAGCCCAAACAAACAATAATATGTCCGTAACGAAATCCCTGTAAAACGTTAAATCAACTTGAGCTGAAACAATGACTATTAGGTGCGGATGATATTTGTCCTAGATGGAGCTGTCTATGGTGTAAAATGATCAAAATTCAGTATCAAAACTGTTTCAATAATTTTAGAGTATTGTGCTACACTATAAAATAAGGCCCTATAAATAAAAAAAAATTAACCTTCATGTAAATATAATAAAACATAGATAAATTATTAAAATTGTATCATAAATTTTGTTTTCTCCAAAATATATTAAAAAAAATTAGAATATGAATAAGGAGAAGAAAGTAACGTTATTTAATTATATAGGGATGACCAATTTAAAAGAGAAGGAAATAGAATTGACTTGAAAAGAAGATGAAATAATCAAGTAAATTAGACGAATCTCGAAGTTGATTCTGATTTAGTTAAAAAGGAAATACGATAAATTAGCAACTAATTGGCTGTTGAGCCTCAAAGACACAAATCAAAAAATATTACAGAGGCTTTTTAAAAAAAAAAAAAAATTGAAATATGCACATGTGTGTGTATACAAAAACTTTTGGGACCTCACATACATTTTCCCACGTCATCCAATGACTCCGAACAATAAAATTTTTTATCTTGGTAGGCTAATAAGTTTATAAGTTACATCCAAACCAATTAGTGCAATACATATAGGAAAGAGAATTGATGTAAGTTCAACTCTCTTTCCTACGTGTACTGTATTGATTGGTTTGGTTATAAGTTTTAAACTTAATAGTCTACCAAGATAAAACTACTCACGAACAATACCCTCTCAAATTTAAGAAGATTGTACAGTTTTCATTTTATTTTATTTTATGAAAAGACATATAGTGAACAAAAAGTTAGGTATTTACTATTGATCTTGATAAGCTCAAATGCAAAAAGATTACATAGAGGTTTTAATGGAAATACATATATAACAAAAAAAAAAAATAAAAAATAAAAAAATTGGGGCCCCAATTTTTAAGAGCTCTGTTCGGTCGAGCACCCTAGACATGGAGTTAGTCGGGCATGTTCAGTACGTATTGAACAATCTTGGTCGTTCTGAGCCATTAGATAAAAATTTAACGGTTCAAGATTTATTTAGGACACCTGTTACGATTTTTTAAACATCTGTTACAAAACATATGTTATATGCCTAAGGACAAATATTCATCAGAATAAAATAACTATTGCAGCCTTAGAACGTGTGTTCATAAGGAGAGAACCCTTGTCACATAAGATTTAACAAACATGTTCAAAAGCATGCAACAGTTGTCCAAAAAATGTTCCTTATATAATGAAAAAATGTGTTCAATACTATAGCCATGAGCCTATCCTTGACCCACTCTGTCCGTTTGGTATTTTCTTTTTTTTTAAAAAATATTTTAAATTTTACAAAAAAAATGTTTATATTGTAAAATGCTCTATAATTAAACTATAAATACAAAAAAGAAAGTTTAATAAGACGGTGCTTCTCTCAATTTGATTAATGCTTGCCCTTGTTTAGTCGAGGAAGGGACGTATATGGATCATCAAGAAATTTTTGGCGGGAAATAAACACGATCTAATTAATTATGAAAAAATGGGATTTGCATTGGATTGACCATGATTTGGCATAAATGACCAACTATGACAGTCATATTTTTTGGACCAACATTTATGTCCAGAACGGAATTGCCACTTCCGTCTTGGGGGAGAACGGAATTGCCAATTCCGTCCAGGGTCGACGTCGGCCCAGGATGAAATTGGCAATTCCTTCCTCATGCTACCCCTAATAAATTCCTGAAACTCTAAAAGAGCGGTACAAAACTTAGACTCCAGTGACTTGAGAACGGAATTAGCAATTCCGTTCTCACTTGACAGTGGATATATCCTCTGACCTACCTTTAACCCTCTATATATACATACAAACATCTCTCCTTCTAAAATCATATCAATTTTCATATTTCTCTCCAAACTTAGGTAGTTACTCTGAAAACTTAGCATTTTCAGAATGAATAGCGAAATGGATCCCACCCTGGAAGAGTATTTCAGACACCAATTTAAAATTGTTGTCGAAAATCAAAGGGAGGATTTTTTATAAGGCCCGGGATCGGTTACCTTAGGGAAAATTATCGTATCCCTCCGACGGGGCTTTTTTTGGTAGAGTTTTCGAATAGACATTTACAATACGTACTCGGAATTTTCAAAACCGGTAAGTTTTTTAATATTAAAATTTTGAAAAAATATTCGTTCCTCTTAAAGTTATTTAATGTAATTTGTTTTTTTGTGTACAGTGGATATGTAGAAACTACATGCAATGACGCGTTAGAATGCATCTTGGAATCCCTAAGTACTACACATGCGTAATAGTCGCGGGAACAAATTGACACTCCGCATGGCTCGAGACGAAGACGAAGACGAAGGCGATTACTATTTCTTGGGGTGGTATGAATTTGTTGAGTTTTCGAGATTGCACCCCGCTGACCATTACAAATCCATCAAACCCCTTACGATATCCTTGATTATACGGCCGAGCTGGCTGATTTTGAGAATGGAATAGAATAACTTTAATAATACGTCATTGCAATATTTGCAATGTTTTCTTATTGAATGAAATAAAATTAAAATAAGTTGATAAGATTGCAAACAAACTAACAAAAGTGATAATTGATACATTCTAAAATATTACAATGTAAAAAATTAAAATACAATTAATTTGGAGTGGGTCTGTTCGGGCAAGTCTTCCGGTTGTGACCGATATGTTTACAGTTGCCGCACTTCTATGGTCTTGGATTTCCCCGGTTCTCTCTGTCCATAGGCATTGGAAATCTTCGCGTTTGAAATTGACCCACCTGTGAACATTTCATGTCAGGAGGGTAATGTGTCATATCAAAGGTCTCCAATACATGGGATCAAGTACATGATATAAAATGGACTTGTACGTATTCTTGTAGTACTCCAGAGAATACACAAGGTGGATATACTTTGAAGTATCCTCCATGACCGATTTAGACACTGCAATGACATGTGTGCAGGGAGTTGTATAAGTAGACCATTTATCACAATTACATTCACGAGCAGATAAGTTGACTGTGTATATTTTTTCACCTTCACCAGGTCCTCTATTACGAAATTGACAAGTCTATGAAATTTGGTCATAAATGCCAAATCCGTTCTCATTTTCAGTCTTCAATTATTCAAAAGATGGGTTGAGAATAGACTAGACTCTGCAAAAGTGCTGCAATTTGAGAACGGAATTGCCAATTCCGTTCTTAAGTCACGGGAGTCTAGGGTTTGTGTCGCTCTTTTAGGATTTCAAGAATTTATTAGGGTTAGAATGAGTATGGAATTGCCACTTCCGTCCTGGGGGAGAACGGAATTGACAATTCCGTCCTGAACATAAATATTGGTTCAAAAAATATGACTATCATGGCCCTTTATATCAAATCATGACCAGCCCAATGCAAACCCCTGAAAAAATTCTTTATGTGACAATTTTTATTTGTTGAGAGTTACAATTAGTAAAAAAAAGCATCTTTTACTAAGTGAAAATTTTATGTGTAAATTATGTAAAGGGTGAAATAGATGATGAAATAGATGGTGAGATTTTCTTGTTTCTCGTCATAACGTGAACGATATAACAATGATATATAAAAATGAATCCAAGCATGTATGATTATTTTAACATATCTATTTAGACGTAATGTAAACATCATGATTTTAAAACTCGGTTTAGATTGGCAGGTTAAATTAGTCGGACTGTCGCCCAATTTTCTTTGAGGTTCGCGTTGGTTTCCAAAACCAATAAGATTAAAAAATTAGCTTCTTTTGTTCAATCCCGGTAAAACTTGACAGTCGAAACGTTGAACCCAAAAACCGGAACAGGTTTACTAGAATCGGTTGGGTCTCATATGCTCCATTTAAAAAAAAGAGGAAACTTTGCTTCTTGAAAAAAAAACCCCCTAAGAAACACCCAATTTGTACATCTCACCCTTAATTCTATTGAGTATTGCCGTTTAGGTCCAAAACAAGAAGCTCTCTCAGTCTCAACTCTCAAACCAAAATAATAAAATTCAAACTACCAAATCAAAATTTTCATAGCATATTTAAATTTCTTGATCAGTAGTAAGTATAACTAAATTCCTTGTCCTTCGGTAGTCCAACCACGAAGTCCATCGTGATGTGTTCCCATTTCCAAATGGGAATCTCGAGAGGCTTAAGTAAACCAGCGGGTCCTTGGTGTTCCGCTTTTACTTGTTGGCACACAAGACATTTAGCCACAAAGTCAGCTCTGTCAGTTTGTGTAAATGAATTAAATAGCATTTTGTTAATTTTTAGGTTTATATTAAATGGATGTTTTAGAATTTGAATTTGTACTTCATTTTAAATAATAATTATATATTATTTATTTATAATATATATGATATCATTGGGACAATGAATGGATCAATGAAGGTCCACCCACCGGTCTAAATAATTACATGTAACACAATAATTTTTTCAAATCGATATCCAGACTGAGTTTTAAAACCTTTGTAAGCCCTAAGAGCGAACAAACTCAGTTTTTGATATTGGACAAACTTTTGATGTTGTGTCTAATGATCTTAATCTTTGTGATAGAATATCGGAACTAATTATGGAAGCTCTAAGTACTTCAATCAAGCCATTGGTATCAAGATTCAAAGTTATGCAAGGCTCATTTATCAAGATTGAAGATTGAAGACTTAGGTTTGGTTAGTTTAGCTTTGTCGTCATAAGTCGTTATCTTATAAAGCTCTAACCAAAGCTCTCATGAACATAAGCTCTACACTCTAGTCTTGCATGCATCATAAACACGTTTTCAAAAGGCTAAGTTTCAAAACGTTCCTTACATGAGTTCATATCTCAAAAGCCTTTGTTTTCAAAGTCTAAGTACTTTAAAATGGTTTTCCAAATGTTCTTACTTGTTACCTTTTGGGAAAACCTTTTAGACTTCAAAAGATTTTAAAACGTGTGAAAAATCAACATCTCTCGAGCTCGAAAAGTTCGGTCAACCGAGCTCAAGCTCGGATCAACCGAGAGAAACAGAGAGGTTTGAAGTTGTGGTTCGGTCGACCAAAGGGGAGGTCGATTGACCGACCTAGGGTTAAGGTCGACCGAGGTTGGCTAAAGGTCATCCGATGTGTGATTTCGGTCAACCGAACTCTGCGAAAAACTAGCCTTTTTTGACCGTTAAAGAGTCGTTTTTCAGCCTATTTTGAAATGTATATATACTCCAAAGCTAGAGAATGACTCTAAGACTTGCACATACAATATAGATTGATTTCTTATCAAGTCTAAACACTCTCAAAGCAAATACACTTCATTTCTATGATCAAAATCATTCAAGAGTGTTCTTTCAAAAGCAAGACAAAGAGTGTGCATCATATGTACAAAGAGCTTAACATTCTTGTACTTCAAAGGTATATATTTCTCACTTAGAAGAGTGAACAACCTTTCTCTTTAAAGCTTATCATTCCCTTTCTAAGTGATTGAGTTATTCTTGTATAAGTCAAATTGATAAGTCCTACTTTGTGTGGGCAATTGACTCTTAGTGAGTTTTGTATTGTGGTTGTGTTTGTAAAACTCTTAGTGAGTTAGCCACAAGTGTAATATTCTTCTTAGTGAAGTTTGTTGAAATCCTCAGGGCATGCGCTCGAGGTAGTGGATGTAGATTCTAAGTTAATCGAACCACTCTAAATCCTTTGTCTTGTTATTGGGTTTTGTTTTGCTATTGTTCATCTTGCTCAAACTTACATTAGCATTGAATAGATTTGGAAAAGTTTACAAGATTAGTTAAAACCCAATTCACCATCCCTCCCCCCCCCCCCCCCCTCTTGTGTTTTACAACCTTGATGGTAAACGGTTATTCTGTTACATTTGTGTGTCGTGCTTTAGACATACGGCATAACAAATATTGAATTAAGAGGATAAATAGTATCATTTTTCCCAGCTAGCGTCCAATATAATTTGACAATTTCGATGACGATCTCTTCGAAATTCGAATTATATTTCAATAAAACCAATCGTATGATGAGACATAAAATAGATTCATTGTTAATTCAAAAGATACATGTATATGATTCACCTTTTGAAAGAATATTGAATGAATCAAATCCAAAAATTCTGTTCCCTACATTTATATTCGAGGTCCCCCCCCACCCCAACATCTCCTCAAAATTTCTAAAGTATGAATGAAGTAACACTAAGAAGTTACATCAATGCACTTTCAAACGTAATGTTTGTTATAAGAAAACACCTTTTTTTATTTTATTTAAAGGAGAATCAATAGTGGTTTCTCACTTTCCTTATAATATGATTCGAATTTCTGACTTACCGGTTAGAAATGAAGCGTCTTACCGCATGAACTGCGCTTCGTTGTCTTGTTGAAAACACTTAGAATATGATAACAATAATGTAAATTACTTCCTTCGTTGTCTTGGTTTTGATGATTTTAATGGTAAAATATAAACAAATGTCTAAGATACACCTCTTTAATTTTACTAATCTTTTTTAAAATTTATGTCGTTCTCTCTCTTTTCTCTCATACAACAATCAAATAGCTCTTAAATATGTGTTGGAAAGTGAGTATTAGAATTAAGTAATAGTATTCAACGGAGAGTTAAAAGAAGGGTAAAATTGGAAAATATGTTATTAATACATACTTTATTTAGAAAATTGACAAATAATTTGGAACAAACAAAAAAGGAAACGTGGACAGTTAATTTGGTACTGGGATGGAGTATTAAGTAGAGAAAGAGAACAACTGAACAAGAGTAGTATGTACTCTCTCCGTCCCAAATTAACTAGAACTATCATTATTACGTAATAGAGAGATAATTTTCCTCAAATATTTATTCTTAATTACGATTAAAGACCACCAATCTACTACATATGCCATTTTTTTTTGTTAAGTACCACACATGTACCTGATTCACGATAAATTTTCTACTATGAGTAAGTTATATTAGATCATTAATTAAACAATACCTACAAAGACAAATTTGGGTAGGAAAAACAAATTTTGAGAGATAATAGGAGGACAACATCAGAAAAAGTCCGTATCTACAATGGTAAAATCGTAGACCAAAACAATTTATAAAAAGTAAAAGAGTAAAAGAAACAATAAATGACTCTCTTGATATGAAAAAATAACAAATATTTTGGGGAAAAAATGAAAGTGACAGCTAATATGAATGATACAGAATATGAAAAAATGACAAATATTCTGAGGGGAAAAAAAGGTGACAGTTAATATGGGAGGAAATGGAAGTTGGAACAATTAAATTATAAACTTGCGGCCAGGAAAAAAAGAAAAAAAAAAAAAAAAAACTCCCTCAATTTCCCGGCAAAAAATCATATGTTCATATTCTGTGTCCCGTTTTCTTTTCGAACAAATAGATAATTGACACCTGTTTTCATTTCTCTACCATTTTCACTATTTCTATTAGCTTATAATTTCTTATTTAAAAAATTAAGACATTTTAATTTCTTATTAATTGCACATAAAATAACACACCGAACATGGACAGAAAAATGACTTTCCCGAACAACCTATCGACGACTTTTTGCCCTATTTATAGGATAATTATGATATGAATCAGGTTTATTTGACCCTTTAATTCATAATTGGTCACATCACTACATAATGAGAAAAAATATAACTTTATTATGACGTGATCAATTTTAAACCACAAAAACCACTTGTACCTTATGCATATCACAATTTTCCCTATTTATATGGGTCATTTGTTCATTCCAACTATGTCGGACCACAAAGAATTAATACTACAAGACAGAAAACATGGGCTCCCTTCCTTGTATAGTAGAAGACTGCCATGGAGTTGTTCAACTCTATAGCGACGGCTCCATTTTCCGCTCTAACAACATTCAGCTCAACATTCCCGTTCATGACGACGGCTCCGTCATTTGGAAAGACTTCCAATACGACCAAAAACACGACCTTTTTCTCCGCCTCTACAAGCCTTCCAATCCGGTACTTCCGACCAAACTTCCGTTATTGTTCTTCTTTCACGGCGGCGGCTTTTGTGTCGGCTCACGTACGTGGCCTAATTGCCACAACTGCTGCGTGCGCCTCTCTTCTGGTCTACAGGTAAGGACAGTCGTCTCTAAAATTTTCAAAAATTTCGTATTTTTAAAAATGAATCGGAGTGACAAAGTGTTGAATATTAACAAGTCTTGGCAACAAGATTTTTTTATTGACGAAGCCAAAACTTTCATCTCGAGAGCGAAAAACTGTAACAGTTAGAACTACATATAAAAATTTTAAAAAAATATTGGGGACGTAAACTTGATCAAATATTTTGAAATACATATAAAATTTACTATATTTAATAGGATTTTTAAAAATATCGGAAGACGACTACACCTTTTACCCCTGCCTTCGTCTATGAATTTAAGGGTGGGGCAAGATGGTCTTGCTCCCAATTTTTTTTGTAAATGTCATTTTTTTTTATAATAACAATTTTTTTTAAAGGAATTCTTTAAAATTGTATTGCCTTTCCCAACCATTTATTAAAGGCCATTCTAAATAGGTCAGCTCTGGTATGGAGCTATTTTGTGGGACTAACCACACATACCTCTCAAATGAATTGGGGCACGACCTACTTACAATGTAGATCCCGCTCAAACTAATGTGAAAGTTTGTAGGGCCACTCCCACAATTACAGCTATACCATAGAAATTTTCCCATTAAAATGTCTCGTAAATTGTAACATTTCGCCCCTAATTTATAAATTCTAAATCTGCCTTCTTTTAAATTTCTCTTTATAAAAGCTAAAATTTCATAATGAATTTTTTTTAAAAAAAAATATTCTTCACCATTTTCAAGAATTATATAAAATTTAATATCTTCTATTCTTATATACGAAGTTTCTGAATTAACATGAAGTTTCTGAATTTGTCTATTACCGCAGGCAGTTGTTATTGCACCGGACTACCGGCTGGCTCCGGAGCATAGGCTTCCGGCAGCCATGGAAGATGCGATAAGATCGGTTATGTGGCTGAAAGAGCAGGCCACGTCAGAGAATCCTGATATGACAACATGGTTGTCCGATGATGTAGTGGATTTTGAGAAAGTATTTATTATGGGGGATTCGTCGGGCGGAAACCTGGCGCACCATTTGGCGGTCCACCTAGGTTCGGAAGACTTGGGTCCTGTTAGAGTTTGTGGTTATGTGCTGATGGCTCCATTTTTTGGTGGAAATGAGAGGACCAAGTCTGAAGAAGAGGGACCTCCTGAAGCACATCTTAATTTGGAGATTCTTGACAGGTATGCATGGGGGGGGGGGGGGGTGCACCTACATTTACGTTCGTAGTAATTTTTATCCGGGTGAAAATCGTCTATACCAGTATATGTTCTTAATACTGTGTCCAACCACATAAAATTCGTCATTTCTTCTAATTATATATACACATGGTAAATTGTTAGTGGTTGTGCACATGAATGAGAATATACACAGGTACAAACGATTATTTTGTCGTTGTGTCCATGAATTTCTTTTTAAATAAACCCTGTTTTGCCTTATTGAACTTCTTCACCAACTTACTATATCTATCATTCAACGAGAAAAATGGAGTGGACCCATTAGAATGGATTCAGACTCACTCCCTCCTTACATAAATCGGTTAGAAATCGTTTGTCTTTATACATGTATTTACACATATTTTCATCACTCAAAACCCATTAACTGTATATATTTTTCAATTTTACATATATATGACGAATTATAAGTAATTATGAACAAACATGAGAACGTGTATAGAGATAGACGGTTTTTTACCACATAAATCTAGGTTCTTTTGCTGGTAGACATGAGTCTCGTTTGACCAAAACTAAATTTATTGGAGGGGAAAGGAGTTAGGACTCATTGAAACCAGTCCACCCCTAACTAGTTACCCTAATCAATATAAATTCTAAATTGATAAATTATAATAATATTATTCCCTTATCATATAATAGAACACATATATTAATATATTAATGAAAATTGCATCTTAGAAAATTACTTATTAAAATTCATGGAGAGAATACATCTAGATGGCATATTAGTCCTTTGGATAATCTACCAATGGTAAGCAGATGATATAAGTTACTAAAGAACGTCATTAAGAATAAATTATCTCTCTTAAAAAAGTCGACAAAACTTTGATTCTGACATATATACTCATTTTATTACATTATTACAAAATCAAACAATATTTAAAGCAGCTGCTTAGTTACTCTTTTCTCCGTTTTCTAATAGAGATATTTTTTAGCCAATAAAAAAAATAAAATTTAGTAGATTTTTTTTTAGTGCTTTGTTCTACCACAGAGGTCGAATATTCGAATTAAAAAATACAAGGTGCGAAATCAACATCATAAAAAAGAATCCCACTATTTTGTTTGTATCATGTAAAGTGATTTTCCGAATAAATCTGAATTGGCCACAAAAAATTCTTTAGTAATCTCTCGTGCAAATTTTAAATCAAAAGGGTTCCCAATCATTGGTTGAAAATGTGTGAATTGCAATGAACAACCAATAAGATTACTGTCTATGTAGGTTCATTTTCTTGATATGGACTGATAAAAGCGTTAGGAAGGACTCAATTAAAATAGAAGGCGGGTCATGACTAGGCCTGCAAATGGGTCGGATTTTTATCCGTATCCGACTCGATCCGAATTGTTTTCTAAAATTTGGTAAGAACTTCATACCTATATACTCACATCCGACTCCGAATCCGTTATATATTATATATTATTTATTTATAATATATATATAAAATATAAAATATATAATTGTTTTCTAGATATGAAATATAAAAAATCGGATCTGTTAGATCCGAATCCGTTATATATATATATATATAAATGAATTTTTTTAACCTTTGAATCAATTCACATCTAAGACTATAATTTTACCTAATTTTATCCTCACATAAAAAAGTATATGAATAAAAGTTATAAAACATAGTTATTCCGTCGTTTCATTCTCTTTTCATCATAGTCGAGGACTCGAGAGCCGCCACCACCATTAAAACGCCTTTGCTGCTCAGTTTGAACTGCTCAAATGCTATTGGTAGATTTTTATTATTTAGTTTCGAAAAGTTTTAATCTCTTTATTATATGTTTTTAATCAGCCAAAATAAAAAAGTAAAAATTAGGAAGATTGGACTTTTTGAAACGGGTTTTATCATATCCGTATTCGGATTCAAATCAACGGATCTGATAATATATATAATGGATATGTTAGCATACGGATTTGGTAAAAAAAATTTAAAATGGATATGGATTCGGAATAGACAATTCCGTATTCGTTTGTATCCGTTTGCAGGCCTAGTCATGACAAGAACGTCTCTTTCAGAAATTCTGCTGAACCTTTTTATGTGGTTGTAGAAAGATTTATTATTATTATTTTAAAACTAGACCATTTATAAGTATGGTCTAGTTTTATTACAATTATTTATTATTAGCACTTCCAGAGGAGGTCGACCTCACCGGAGGAGGAGTAGTAGAAGCTCGCTTAAGCGGGTGCCCCGTGAGGGGAGTAGTAGAAGTCCCGTTGAGCGGGTGTCGTAGAAGAGCCCGTTGAGCGGGTGCCCCGTGAGGGGAGTAGTAGAAGTCCCGCTGAGCGGGTGTCGTAGAAGTCCCGTGTTGAGCGGGTGTCGTATAAGCCCATTGAGCGGGGTGCCCAAGAGGGAGTATAAGATCCACATAAGTGTTCTCAAAGAAATGACAATTAAATCATTCCTCATGTAGAGTATGGGGATTGAACTTTGGACCTGGGTTTCAAGTGTGATGGCCTTACCCACTTGGCCATCCAATCCCTATTAGAAAGATTTATTATTATTGCCTTTGTCACATGACCTTAGTGTCACCCCCATAGAGTATGTTTATAGGAACCCACTGACAGCCATGTCTCTTCTATCATTAGCTTTTGGACTCCATCTGCCATTTCTACAACGTTGTTTTTCTGAACAAAATTTAAAACGTTGTTTTTTTTTCCTATTCATTTGGAGGTCCTAAATTCCTTGTCTTAATTCAATTCATAGCTGATGGAACTAGATAGGGAATTGTTTCATTAATTGGATACTAGCTTTGTTCATTCATATAGAAGAGAATATGCAAACTAATAAACCTTGTAAGTTTTCAATACAAGTAATAGGTTGTAGCTAAAGTGTTTGTCTCATAATTTAAATAATTTTAAACAAAGTCGACCGGACACTTAATAGAAGATCTAATTATAAGCTTATATACTTGGATATTTTATGAAATATAAAACAAAATTATAAAATATAAATTCTATCAAATTCCTCCCTTAGTCGTGCTATCATGTTCAACTCTATATCTCCACCTCTCTTTCTGGACATGCATATGCCGTGGCCATGCGCGCACACTCAACTTGGGTAGCCATGACTTAAAAACAAAAAAACAAAAAAAAGTTGGATATGTCCTCATCGAGTGGTGATAAAATTATTTCTTTTCTTTTTCTTTTTTCTTTTTTGTTTTGTTTTTTTAGGTAAGACAAAAAATCTTTATTAATATTATTATTGGTGCATATACTCTAGATTCTAATAGAAAGAAGTATAATAATGTACACAGAAATCAAAATGGTTTATGTGTCTACCTTATTTAATGTCTATTGGTTTTTATTTGAGTGTATGATTCCGTAGAAAATGTGATGGTATAAGGTACTAATACTTTTTAGTGGTATTTTGTGCATTGACTGCATTCATTGTAGAAGGTTAAGTCGGTGTTTAATCCATCTGTTTCAATAATATTCTATGAGAAGTCACTTTATACTTTTATTGTAAAATACTAAATATGTCTTATATTTATCTGAGTCTATATCTTTAATTATTGGAGATTTAATAACTTATGTTATTCTTGTGGTGGCTAACGTGACTGAATTATCACAATCTTTTGTGTGAGTGATTCGTTTTAATATTTGCCAAGAGTGTTTTTGTTTGACATGATCCCAACGTTTGGAAAGATTTGGTAGGCCAAATTAGACTCTCATATAATATATCTTATTATATTATGCAGCCACCATGCATTTTGTGACAAATTCCATTGAATCTGAAAGCATTTTCTATTATAAATTATAATAATGCCGCCACAATTAATCCGTTGTTCCTAAACTCGTCCTCTCAAAACCAAAATCGCCATTGGATAATATAAAGGATAGTTCTGATATGGAATATGTTCATTGTATAATGTGATTCAAAACTGGCCATATCACTACAATGTCTTCCAATTAGTAGATAAAGGCATACATTAGATAGTGCTTATCTTTTGACTGTAGATAATCTCAATACTTATTTATATTTGAATTTTTCTGATATGGACCAGGTCCACATGAATCTTGTGGTGTAAAATTAGACACGTCATCGCATAATTGTCATTGGATAATATAAAGGATAGTTCTGATATGGAATAGGTCTATTGTATCATTTGGTTCAGAACTGGCCACATCACTACAGAATGTGGAGAGAGACAATTATGTGATGACGTGTCTAATTCTAGATCACAAGATTCATGTGGACCTGGTGCATATCAGAAAAATCCAAATATAAATAAGTATTGAGATTATCTAAAGTCAAAAGATAAGCACTATCTAATTTATGTCTTTATCTACTAATTGGAAGACACTTTCTCTGTATGATATCTTCATGGGTAGTTTTTTTATAATTTGTCCTATAGTGTTGAGTTCCATAAAGAAGTTCTTATTCTTTTTCTTTGTATTAAATCTAATCTCTAACTTTACCAACGATATATTGATGTTGCAAATCACCGTCGAGAAAAGCTCTCCATATATAAATAAATATTTTTACTTTTCTCTTTCTTTATTAAACTTTTATTTTAACTTTTTTTTATATATAAACTATTTTCGAACTACTATTTTATCAAATTAGTGTAAAATTTGTTGTTTCCTGCCACTTTTAATCACTTGTTATGCGCATATTCTCAGTGTTAATGACTTAAATTGACAAAAATATCATTAAGACCGACAAACATGTAAATAATATGTGTTCAAAAGTGGCTGAAAACCGTAAGTTTTACACTAATTTGATAAAAATAGTAGTTCAAAAATAGTTTATGTACATAAAGAGAGCTAAAATAAAAGTTTACTGACAAAAAGAGAAAAACAAAAATTGTTTATGTATATATGTGGATGTTTTCTCAATCACTCTCCCCAGGTAAAATAAGTGTGAGAAGTATGAATAATAACAGAGTATTATTATTTTGGAATATCCATTTAGAGTATAGTTAGTTGTGTGACATTAACACATTATTGACTTAATGCAAAAAAAAAAAAAAAATAATGTACAGGTTTTGGAGGCTATCACTGCCGGTTGGAGAGACTAGGGACCATCCTCTAGCAAATCCTATTGGGCCATCAAGCCCAAATTTGGAATCCATAAAGCTTGGCCCGATGATGGTGATTGTTGGGGCCCGTGAAATCATGAGAGATAGGGTTGACTTATATGCAAGAAGATTGAAGGAACTTGGAAAGAAAGCCCATTATATTGAATTCGAGGGAAAAGAACACGGGTTCTTCACAAATGACCCGTTTTCACATGATTCAAATCAAGTTTTACAAGAGATAAAAGACTTCTTGTCTGAAAATTCCGGGAAAGATTAATCTATTAAGGTTTTACTGTTCATGAGAATTTAGCTTCATTGATAGACCGACCTTAAGGTATCATAATAATGAACTCTTAAAAATTATATGAGTATCCTCCTATATCGATGGTGGTGTTGTTTCGCTTGTTATATATAATATAATTTATAATTTTAGTATTTATGTACCTCTGTCAATTAATTATATTATAGGAGACATATCTATTCATGAGATTAAAGAAGTGACAAGTATAATAGCTACATATGTACATAAAGCTCCTGCACTAATAGGGTTTGAAAAGGTCCTGATATATACACATTGTTACTCTTAATTTTCATAAAGAGACTGTTTTCCGGGATTCAAATTCGTGACCTAAGAGATAACAGGTAAAAACTTAACCATCCATCACGGTAAATACGATCTTCTTGTTCAAAAGTATAATTAATGGATAAAAAACTTATGAGTTGATGAAGTCTAGACAGTTTTCCTCTTTTAGGCTAATTAGTGAATTATGTCCTTAAACTATTAACGTCCCAGTTCATTATTTTTATATATTATCATCCACAAACAATTTTCATTTTGTACGTCCTTTTGTCCAGAAATTGACGGTCAACTGAAATTGAGAGATGAAAAAGGAATCAACTCACATAATTTAAGGGGCTTATAATCTCAGTATTTATATACGTCTGTCAATTAATTATATTATGTAAGACATATCTAGTCACGAAATTTAAAAAGTTATAAACATGACAGCTATTCATGAATAAGAGATATGATATGATAGATGATCAGCATGCACAAAGCTCCCGCATCAATAGAGTATGTGGAAGGCCTTGATGTACACAGATTTACCTTTAATTTTTATAAAATGTAATCCTTCTTCTCTAAATTTATTTTTATGTAAATAAATAAATAAAATATCCAAGTTGTCATATATATTAAATAACTTATTCCCCACTATATATACATTAATCTGAAAACTCAATAGAACAGTAATTCATAGTTTCTTGATAATCATGGCAAAAGAAGTAAATAATTCTTCTTCTTCTTCTTCCAAAACCACCCCTGTAGAACTGGTTGAAGATTGCTTTGGTTTTGTGAAGCTCTACAACGATGGCGCCATTTTCAGGTCAACTGAAATACATCACAGAGACACTATTCACGAGGATAGTACCGTCATTTGGAAAGACTGCTTCTATGACGGCGCCCACAATCTCCACCTTCGCCTTTACAAACCCAAAGATTCTTCGTCGGATCGTAAACACTTCCTCTAGTTTTCACCCACGCCTCCAGGGCACTTTCTCCAATTTTCTGCTTCCATGCAGGAGAGTATGAATAGTTTTATCTTAGTTAGTAAGTAAACTTAAAATTTACATTTAAACCAATAAGTATATTATACGCAGTCCAAAAATATCAATTCACAGGAAAAAGAATTGACTTTTTATCCTATTTGTATTTGCATTTATTGGTCTGGATATAAGTTTTAAACTTACACAGTAACCAAGATAAAATTTCTCGGTATGTACGACCCCAAAATTTGAAAACCCTGTTTCTTTTTTCCCTTTTAGGCTAAGATTTTAGGAAGACTGTTACAAAATAGTTATTGGATATGTATTCTCTGATTTATTTTAACTTTGATATGAGAACATGATTCTCTAGCAAACGTGATAGTATAGAGACTCTTGTCTTAAATAACTTTTCTTTTTCTTTTTCTTTTTAATTGAGGATCAATAGTGGTTCCCCACTTTTTCTCCGGCATGACTCGAACTCCCGACCTACCGGTTGGAAGTGAAGCGTCTTACCCAGGGACGAAGCCAGAAATTTGGTGTTGGGGGGGGGGGGGGGGGCGAAACTACAATAGTATGTAGAATTACAGAGATCGAGTGATAAAAACAGCTAGGGCAGATAGGGGCGTGTATCTCAATTACCAGCTAGCCCCGCCCCGTTCTATCTTTTTTTTTTTTAAACATTAATTTTACTGTAAAAATCATTAATTTTATCATAAAAATTTTAAATCATAAAAATAGAACCTCCAACAAGTATAATTAGTACATTTTTCACAAATCAATTCTCAAACAAGTACAAATAGTATATTAAAATTAAACTTAAACATGATTAGGTCTAATAATAACAATATTATAATAATATAATATAGATGGGGCAAAATGGGGCAGAACGGGGCGGGGCAGGCACAAATACCATGCCCGATCTGCCCCGTTCGCGGGGGCGGGGCAGATCTTCCCCGTTCTCTTCACGGGGCAGGGTCGACAGGTCACGGGTCAAATTGTCATCCTTAAAAACAGCAAAAAAATTCTTTTGGGGGCAATAAAAAAGGCAAAAAATAAATTCTTGAGGGGATGAAACTGATAAAAAATTTCAAAATATATATAAAATTTCGATAAATAATAGTATTTTTAAAAATCTTCGCCCCTGGTCTTACCGCATGAACTGCGCTTCGTTGTCGTCTTAAATAACTTATATTATGTAATTGAGAGAGTCTTAATGATGAATAATAAAGTCGTTGCGCTCCTGGATTTTCTTTTTCTTTTTCTCTTTTTAAGATCCGAATCTGTTTTCTCTTTTATTTAGAAATTATTATGGTTAACCATTAGTATGAAAAAATATAGTAGTTGGAATCAACGTACCTAATGTATGACTTTTCATGGGAATCGGGTAGCCCATGTGGTAAGGCTACCCGAACACGGGTCAGAGGTCCCGTGTTCGATTTCCATATCTTCCCAAGTGGAGTAAAATAATTTCTCCTCCTTATGAGGCTAAATTCCCTCCTCAGGCATAGAGCATGCTACAATCTCCCTATCTAGGGTACTCTCCGCTCTCTCCCCTCGGGGCAATCGCCCAACGGGCGTAAAAAAAAAAAATGTATGACTTTTCTTGTTTCCTGGAAAAAAAATGTATGACTTTTTTTAATGTTAGACCAACAAACTTTTTTGAACTATCCATAGGACAGGTAATTAAGGGGGATGTATTCAATTAGGATTTTAAAAGACTATTTATGGATAAATAAGTCCAGTGGATTTTAAAAGACTATCTAAGATTTTAAAAGAATGTAATAACTTATAAGATTTTTTTTTTAAAGATTTTGTATACTTAGGATTCTTATGTTCGGATTTTAAAGATTTATATCATAAGAATTTATAAGATTTGAAAGGATTACAAAGACTTTTTATTTGTACGATCCTAACCAACCAACTTAATTGGATGATGAACAATGTCTAGTTCAATTATGCACAAATTCTTCAATAACAATCTTTACAACCCAAGCTTTTCAAATAATGGTGAAATTTATTCTTCCCAAAGGTTTTATGATAAGTATAAAGTTACTAGGTTGCGGACACTTGGTTCAAATAATGGAATGATGCCATAAATATAAAGCCAATAAAAGTAAATTGGTTAAAATTGTGGGCACTCACGAGCAAATTTGATTTTTACCGAATTACCGACCGAATTCAAATTCAATTCGACAATTTGAATTCGATAATTCAGTGTGAATTTGGTAATTCGGTTACATCCCAATCCGATTTGGTAAAAAATAGGACGAAATCGGTTTGACTATAATTGAATTCGGCCTGACCGAATTCGAATTCATTTTTTATAATTTTTATAATTTTATTATATAGTTAATATATAAAGTAAATAGACCCTAAAAATTATTATTTTGGCGGTTTTGCTATTAATTTTTCGTGTAAATATGGTTGAATTAAACAATGACTAATTTATTATTTCGATTAATTTTTCGATTATTTTTTCTGAATTTATTGTTTGTTTTGGTTTTGGTTTTTTCTTGATGTTCAATTAGAGTTTTCTTGTGAAATCGGTCAATTCGGCAAAAAACGAATTCCAAATTCGCCAATTCGGTCAATTCTGAATTCGAATCCAAATTGGGCCCCTTTTTAGGTTCTAAAAAGTTGCCCCCGAATTCAAATGACCGAATTGGCGAATTCGAATTCGGTGTTCACCACTAGTTGCATTAGCAATAACATAAATGAGATTAAATGGAATGGAACAATAAAAATAAAAGTAAACATTCAAAGTTATAAGAGTCAATGAAAAAATGTAATAAATAAACAAATCATGAAAATCCACTAAAAAGTCTTATGGGTTATGGTGGGATTTTTTAAAGGGTTTGATATTTATACTTTTCACTAAAAAAATCCCACAAATTCCTAATTAAAAAAAAATCCATCGAAATTTGGAAGTTTTTGAATACCAACAAACTTTTTGTTACTTGTTAAAAGTCCTGATTGAATACCACTGGATTTGAAAATCACTTTTAAAAAATCCTAATAGTCCTGATTGAATACCACATGACTTATTTAGATTACTTAAAAGTCTTAATTGAATACCACAAAACTTATTTATCTCAAAATAGTCTTTTAAAATCCCAATTGAATACACCCCTTAAGTTATCAAATAACATTAATTAAGTTGCTTATGGTTGAGTACCTCTAATTATCTTTGATTAGTTAAGTAATGATGTAGGCTTAGTGATACAAACGGCGTACTTGATGTGGTGCAGCATGAGATTGATGTATTCGAATGCTAGATTATCTGTTTTGTTAAGATCCAAAATTCAATCAACGTATTTTTCGTCTTGTTTATTCTCTTTTCCTTGCAATAATGTGTTATTTCTACCATTTATTTTTATTTTGCTTTTTTTTTATATACTTTAACTATTTTTCATGGCAGTTTGTATGTGTAATAGGGAGCAGTAACACGGTAGATTGCATGTTTTTTCACCAAAAACTGCTTGGAAGTAGATAATTGGCACACCCAAAATAATTAAAGTATATAAAAAATAAAATAAAAATAACTAATAAAAACAACACACTCAAAAGTGTTATATATTACTGAAAACTCTTATAAATAATTTCCCTATTCTTTTTTTGAGTGACAAAAATCATTTTCTTCTTTCTTTTAAGTACATCGTTGTCCAGAGTACCACTTCACTAATTAGGATAAACCTGATAACCGGAAAAATTATCTATGAGACGGTCCTTCTGGGTACTTGTGAGACGTGAAGGCCTGCAGGACCTACTCTGTAAGTGGGTCCTATCTCAAATTATATTAGAGGAGTGTGAGGCCGTACCCAGAAGGACCGCCCATGCCAAATTTTCCGCTGATAACCGGTAGTCCGCCCATGTTGATAAATGACTCGAAATTTTCTATGTTACTCTAACTTGTGATTTTATAATAAATAAATCTCTGAATATTAAAAGTGACAGTCAGCTGAACTTATCTCAGTTATCCTTATTCCTATGTTATACAGCGCAAATCCATATCCAAGTAGGACCTTATATCATATTAGGGACGAAGATAGGACTTTTAGGTTGTGGGCGAAAAACTACAACAGTATACCAAACTAAATATAAAATTGTAAAACAAAATGTGGAGGCGAATTTGATTAAATATTCCAAAATACATATAAAATCTACTATATCTAATAGTATTTTTTAAAAAGGGAAATCAATCTATTTGGTCTCCAAAAATTTTTTGTTTCGCCCGTATAGTCCCCAATATCTAATTTCAGCCTATTTAATCCCCCAAAAATTTTCGTTCATCCTGTAAGGAGAATTTGGCCTTGAGTTCTCTCTCCTTTTTTTTTGGACTAGAGTTCCATTCTCTTTAACACAATAAATTTACCAACAACTTGACGATAATGCCCTTCAATGAGAGTACTACTTTCAAACAATGATACAAACTAGTAGTAGTAGTACAATCTAACATTTTTTTTTGTATTTCATTAAATTCTAAGATTCCAACTATTATCATATACTCGTAACAATATGATAATTCAATTAATTTAAAGTGATCAGATAATAGAGTATGAGATCGAATCACATACACGTTTTACAATGTATATAAAAAAGAAAAAGTAATAAAGGACAATGATGATGGGGTATTTGATAACAAACATTGTAAGTTAAGTTGGTTCTAGGGAAGTTTTTTGCCAATTTGGGGAAAGGGGAAGAAAAATTAATTGATGAAAACAAACTTAGCATAGGATTCCAAGTTGCTTTGACACAATAGTATATAAGTTATATTAAATGATACATTAAGTAGTTTTTTTTTTTCCAAGGTTCAACACCTCATCTCCTGATACGAGTTAAGTATTCCACCGCAAGACTATTATTTATACAGCTACATTCTTAAATATATATTAAATGTTACATTTTGTACTTCTATTGCTAGGATGTATTTTGGTTCGTATAAATATAGAATGAATATTTAGTACTACATTTTGTCATGTCGAATGTTGAATGGGACCATTAGTATTGTTGGCAAGTTTCACACTGAGGACCGAAGTGCCCACTTCCGTCCTCGGGAGAACGGAATTGGCACTTCCGTCCCTGGACCGACACGTGCAGAGCGCGTCTGCAAGTCGCTAAAGTCAATCCGAGACTAAGTCCCACTTTCGTTCTCCCTCGGGACTTCCGTCCTTTCTACCAAACTATGGTCAGTTCAAGGTATTCCCCTGAAGACTGTTCATTGTATTATTATTTCTCAATTATAGTGAAAATGTGCTCGCATTACCCGTTGATGTAGGTCATATTAACCGAACCATGTAAATTATTGTGCATTTTATTGCTTTTCTTAGTTATATTTAATTGTGAGGTAGAATTGAGAGGATTAATTTTCTAACATACAAGTGCATACCTGCATTTTTTTCTATGGGAATATAATCCTTGGTGCAATTTTCTTTTGAATTATGAGTCTGTTGGCCTTAGGTTTTGATCAGGGAAGATTTTAGGGGGCGGGAGGGGCAGTCGCCCCCGAGATTTTTAAAAAATACTGCTAGATATAGTAATTTTTATATGTAGTTCGGTAAATTTTTATCAAGTTTGCCCCCAAAAATCTTTTTTTTTTTTTTTTAAATTTTTATAGGTAAATCAATATACTGTTACAATTTTTCACCCCCAACAGATAATTTCTGCCTTCGTCCATGGCTTTGATGCCAAAAGTCCTTTTCAGAATCTGCCTTTGCATCTAATTTGTCTTAGCTCATTGCTTTCCTTTCTGATGGTTAGTTTTGTTGTGTTCTTGTAAAATTTACCTACCATTAAGCATGTTTGGGAATTCGAATTCTTCGGAAGCTTATTCTGTAAGGCAACTTTCTTCCTTTTTAATTTTTCAATATTTTGGCACCTCTATTCTGACCAGTCACATTCCTTATTTCATTGTCATTTTGACAAAGCAGGACCCCATTTATACTTCCCAATAATATTATGGAAAATGGGAAGTTCATAGACTAAGGTAATTTTGTGAGTTTTGACCTGTGTAAAAACAGGATTGTCTGTAATAGGAGATGTGAGTCTCACAAAGTGAAATTTTTAATTCGGTTTGGAGATAAAACACTATCTAGTCCTATCTTTGATTGGTCAATAACAGTTCACTAAGATAATTTTGTGAGTTCTGGCCTGCATAAAAACAGAATTGTCTGTAAAAAGAGACGTGACTCTCACAAAGTGAAACTTTTAGTTCGGTTTGAAAAATGAAACACTGTCTACTCCTACCTTTTAACAGTTCACATGATAATTCTTTCTTTCTTAAACTTTGGTGTGGATTTAACATTTGAGTGGGGTAATTCAAAAGGTAAAGGAGGAACCATAGTTTCATGTGCTTGGGGTCAAACCAGCTTTTGTTACTCATGTTTGATTGAATTTAGCTTTAAAAAGATGGTATAAAAAGAAGGGTACTAGAGCTAGATATGAAGAACATGGTAATTTTATCTTTACCTTTCTACAAGGTTTTTTTTTCCATCATGGTGAAACTTCTGCTTCTATAGCATCTTAAAGAAACTAATTAAATATGAACTCATTCAATATTCACCAATATATTTCTATTTATCTCCCGCTTATACTTTAATTATTGAAAAATTAATGAATTATATTATTGTTGTATTAAAGGTTCTTAAAATCGAATGAAATGACTTTACATACACAGAATGATTAATTCATGTCCTACCCTCAAAAAATGAATTATTCCTACTTGAAAAGGAAAAGTTTTGCAATGATAGTCACTTTACAAGCTAGCATATGGATTCTAATATTCAAATATCCGGTTTGGATAATGTAAGGGCCAACTATGTTTTTTCCTGAGAAAAGTATCTAATTTAGGAACACCAACAGCATTTGACACCATTTGTCATTTTAAATTTTAAATTTGGGTTTCACATATCTGTTCACACAAATCATTCAACTTTTGCGAAAATCAAGATGAAATTTTAAAACTCAAGCTCTATTCAATTCTTACTTAAACAATAGCAAAATGATTTGTACTGTGACAAAAGACTTGCTTCCCAAAACGACTTTTATTATGAAATGGAGAGAGTATATAAGGATGAAGATATACATTTGCAAAACAATGAATCTGAGAATTTCAAACTTATCAAAATAAATTCCAAGTTTGAAAGTACTTTTTTCGTCCCAAATTAATTGTCCGCATTCTTTTTTTTTTTTGTTTCAAATTAAATGTCAACTTTCTAAATAAAGTATGTATTAATTACAATTTTTCCAATTTTACCTTTTTTCAACTCCTCATTGAATACTCTTAATTAATTAAAATTATCACTTTCCAACACATATATAAGGAGTGGTTGGATATTGTGTGAGAGGAGGAGAGAAAGACATAAATTTTAAATGAGATTAATAAAATTAATAAGTGGTATATTAGACTTTAACTTATATTTTACCATTAAAATCACCAAAATCTTAAATACTCGTGCATTTGTTAAAGTGGACAGATATTTTGAGACGGAAGGAGTAATTTTTTACAAATTTTGACACATTTTTCAATGCAAGTTTACGGCTGTCCTCATGCATGTTCTCATATATTTATTTATCACTCATAATTTACCATGTAAACATTTATTCTAACTATATATACACGTGACGAATTATAAATAATTGAGTATATAAATAAGAATATACACGGGTATAAACAATTATTTGCCCCGTTGGCCATGTCTTTTGGAAGAGTAAACAATATTGCATTACTAACATCATAGGGCACATCATTAATCGTAAGATTAAGTGCTACTAAACCCTTTTGGGCAAAAATAACAATATAGATAAATTAATTTCTGAAATATGACAAACAATTTGAAATATCATGCGAACAATTTGGGACGCATGTAGTACCAATAAACGTCAACATTCATTTAAAGGATAAATGAACAATTAAGTGAAACGTATTTTATTCGGAAAAAAAATCGCTAATTTAAATCACGTATTTCAACTTCTATATACTTAAAAGCAACAACTGTCACATTTTTGTTAGAATTCTTGTTAAATCGGTCAAACATTCTCTAAATCTAAACTAAATTATTCAAACAATAATGTTTGGATATGGTAATAATAAGACAGATCAATTAAAAGGATAAATACACAATGATAATAAAAAAAAACGCGATTTCTGTTGTAGACTCCGAAAATCTTTCCTCCCTCCAAAAATAAGACCCTTCCCTCCATTTTTCCCCATCATTACTTTTCTCCTTTCCCCAAATTACCCCTCAACTTTTCCACTCTATTTGTCTTCTCCTTCTCTCTCTCTACTATTCCCCAAAACAGGCAAACACAGAGCAGAAAACAATAAAAATTATAGGGTTTCAAATTTTAATCCTTGTTTCTCTCTTTAATTTTTCTTTTTTTCCTCTCCCTCCCCTCAATCTCTCTCTGGAGCTTGCAGAGGGAAAATTATTTTCCAATCTTCTTATTTTCCCTTCATCTTTTCGATCCCCATTTTCTTATTTTTTTTCTTCGGAAAGGAAAACTGAGAAATAGAGAACAAACCAAAAGAATTTCCCCCCTGCAATTTTTTTTTTCGCAGCTCCTTTCTTCAGCTCCAAGGTAACAAGATTTTAATTTTTTTTTTAAAGAAGGTTCTTGACTATGGTTGAATTAATGGGTTATTTTTCTTTTTCTTTTGTTTTGGTGAAATTTTTGCAGGAATTTTGGGTATCATATTATTTGATCTGAAAACCCTTTTGTTAATTTTGTGGGATTGAGGAATTGGGGGGGAAATGTTCTGATATTTTGGAAGGAGGGAGGTTTGGAAATTCTTGTATAAAAAAGGGGTCTTTTTTTTCTTTTTCTTTATATTCTTGTCATGGGATAAATTTTCTGTTGTTTCTTGTATTGATTTCTTTGCTGGGTTGAATGTACGCTGCCCTAATATGGATTCGGATTTCCCAATTCCGTTTGCCACGCCGAGCAAATGTTGTGATTGTGGGTGTATTAGCTGTTCTGGAATGAACAGGTCATATTCAGGAAATATGCTTCGTTCTGTTAAGCGGAAATTGGATGAGTTTGAGGTAGGGAATAATAACAATAATAATCAATTTGTGATCTCTGGTGTTAGTTTACCAATAAATGCTCGTGTTGGGATGGAGAACGAACGTGCATTGTTGCGTGAGATGGTTTCCAATCAACAAGATCAAATTCAGGATCTTTCTCTTGAATTGGATGAAGAGAGAAATGCATCGTCGTCTTCTGCTAATGAGGCCATGTCGATGATTTTGAGGTTGCAGAGGGAGAAAGCAGAGATTCAAATGGAGGCGAGGCAATTTAAGCGGTTTGCTGAGGAGAAAATGGCGCATGATCAGCATGAGTTTTTGGCTTTGGAGGATGTGTTGTATAAGAGGGAACAGACCATTCATTCGCTTACTTGTGAGGTGCAAATGTACAAACATAGGATGCTCAGTTATGGCATTACTGACGTTGAGGTCGATGGAGAGAATAGAAGGAATGGCACGATTAGCCGGAATAATAGTATTGCTGGTAACTCTGATGGACAGTATGAATATGATTACCCCAGTCTTAAATGCAATTTGAACGAGAACCAGGTTTCAGAAGCTGATAATGAAGTGGTGGATGTTGAGAAATATGCATTTGATGACACTCCACGTTCGCGTGATCAGTTGAAGGACCTGGAATTCCGGATCAATCAATTGGAAAGAAGTCCCAAAGGAAATCAGCCTGAAGGGGGGGAATACTTTGGTACCAAGCATGTGCTTGAAAAGGTGATAGTTGGTCACTCACCAAGGGCTAGGCATCTTAGGAAGGTCTCGGCAGATAGTTCCAATTCCTTCTTAGCGACAGGTAGAGAAACGGGTCCCGATTCCGCCACAGATCCTCCAAGGTTTGGTGCAAGTTTTAGGAAGACAGAATATTCCCAACAGGCCGACTATTCTAATTTGAAGAAAGTTGATAATGCATCAGAAGATGGAGATGATACAAGTGATAGAGTTTATACAATAGATTCTGTTCATCAGCAGGCAACATCGTATAATGGCACCACAGACCCTAAGGCTTCTATCGGAGTGAATGACGATTATGTTGAAACTCCAAGAGATTCACTGGCTACTGTTGAGGACCCTGATATCCAGAAGTTGTACACGAGACTTCATGCCTTAGAAGCTGATAGGGAATCAATGAGGCAGGCAATCATTTCTATACGCACTGACAAAGCGCAGTTGGTACTCTTGAAGGAGATAGCTCAGAATTTGTGTAAAGATATGTCCCCAGCACGAAAGCCACCTGCAAGGAAGCCATCTGTAATTGGAAGCTTTCCTGTCTTCTCAGTTTTCAAGGTACTCATAATTTTCTGTTGATTAGCAGTTATTTCTTTGCTTTTAGCTCTTTTTATTTTTCTGCTGCCTTTCACAAATCCCTGTTTTATTGTCAACTGTTATGCATTTGCAGTCGCATTACTTTTTATATTGCTTGTCCGAAGCAGGGGAAAGGTTGATGTAGCATATCTATTTTGAGATTAATATACTGTTTCTTTTTTTATGGAGGACCATTTCTAACTGCTTATTTGTATTTGCATCTTTGTCTCAGACTGAAAGCACTATATGAATTGAAGAAGAGTTGGTTTATTGGGCTTTGTAATATGTTTGACCTCATTTTGGTGCATAATATGGATATTTCTGTATATTTACGTCATAGTGAGAATGATTGGTGAACTGGAGTAATTAGATTAATGGATTACTTAGTTTGCACATATCCTTAATTCTTGATGGGCGACTTAGCGTGCCTTGGATGGATCGAACACCTCGTGGACATGACCTTTTGCCCTAGTGGACTTGTTTAAAAAAATTGTTTGATCTTTATGTTTTCCATAATTGCTTGTGTTGCTGAAATCTATATGATCCTATTTTTTTTGTGTACTTGAGATTTGAGAAAACGTAATGGTAAGAATTAATTGATTCTTATACCATAGTGTAAAATAAACAAACCGTTCAGTCAGATTGCAAGATGGTTGCTCGTATTTGGTGCCCAGGAACATAGTTTGCAATTGTCTGACGGATGATCATGGTTTTTAAGGAACCTTATTGGGTAGTTGATGATGAAAAATGATGTATTCTTTTCAATTGTTGGTTAATTATGTAAGATGTATTTCTGTTCAGTTGTAGTTATTATGAGCATTACCTGAGCGTTTTGTTATAAAGGACAATTGTTGACTTATTGTCATCTCACTTTTCTGTCCAGTGGATGTTATCCTTTGTGTCCTGGAAAAGGAAAGCACGCCGATGCAGGTGAGTACATCTTTGACATTTCTGTGAACTGACAATTGTTAGCTCACTTGTGGTCCGATCTGATTGCGTACTGCTTTTTAAGGTAGTTATATTGTTTGATAATATCAGATATATGCATTGCTGTTACATTATAAACAATTTTTTTCCCTCAAATGTAAAAAACCTTAATAATGACAAACAGAGTGGATTTTCATTTTGACCTTATTGTTGCATTTGAGGGTAAGTCGTCCAGGACTCAGATGGACATGTTTTCCAACTTGGCACTAGTTTTATGATGCTTTTGGTAAATGAAGAAGACGTTGACTGATACCACAAATGAATATGGGGATAGCGATTCTAGGATTTTACCCCTTTTATCACCCGTATTATCCAAGTTTCTTTTCCGTCTTGTGTTCATTTATATAAAAAATAACAAACACGAGAGGATGAATATATGCACATAGGAAACCGTCATCAAAGAAAAACAAATGTCACAATACTATTCAAGTGCTTCTGGTTTCAAATCTGTTTTACATTTAGGACACGTACACATACGCACAGATGATGCTGCATTATTTACACTATTTGGGAATAGATGTAGCGGCTATCTGGGTTTCACCTGTTTTGCCTAATGCAACGTCGATTGTCTTTGTCCAGGTACTTGTTTGGACAATCGCCCAACAATTCTGGTTTGCTAATGCTTTTGGACAGGGGACCGCGTCTGGGACAGTTGAGATGTCTCTCAAGTACACAAGTATAACACCAGTTTCCACGTATTTCGTCCTTCTTCCAAACCTTTCCCTGTCAATATAAACCTGGAGTGGAATTTTATGGCATTTTTTTGAATGTCACATTCTTTTGTTTTCTGGATCGGTGTTGCTTGCTGCAGAATCGTGATTTGGTTGGTTCTGTGCAGTGTTATTTCTGTTCAATTATATTTGATCAACCAGCAAGAATGTCAATACAATATGATAATGGCCTTATTATGGCTTTCTTATTATAGTGTAGTAGTCCAAGCAAGTTAAGTGGCTTTCTGATAGGTTGCTTATGTACAGTATTTGGATTGATGTATGATTTCTCAATCAAAACACGATTGGCGCGTAAATCGTTTGTGCATAAAAGTTTAGATTTTCACTTGTAGCTCATTGTGTTTGTTCATCTTCTCTTCCTCACAATTAACCAGTCTCTCTCTGTGTATATATATGGTAGACATTGTTGATTGAAGTTGGCAAATTCGAAGGCGCCTTTGTTCCTCATGTTTGATTGAATTTTTCGGAGTGAATGACTCTAATTAGACTTTAATAATTTTTGTTTTTTACTTTTTTAGATGTAAACTTTATTTTCGTACATTCGTGAACGTAAACAATTTACGGGACAACGTATATAGAAAAAGTAGTAGATTCCGGTCAAAATTTGTCACGTGTCGACGATATGCTGGTGGGATAGGGATAAAATTGTCTATTTGTAAATACTTTTTAGTGAATAGCCTTATTTGGACACCAACAATTTCACTTCTCTCTTTTTAGACAAACTTTTTTGTTTGTACATTCATAATCATAAACAATTTTTGGACTTCTATAATTAGATTTTGTCCGTAAATTTTAATCGAAAGTATCAAAATGTGAAGAATAAGAAAACAAAGAGAGGTGGATTACCGTCCAGTACGAGTTTTTTTACCAATCTAATCCAAATTGCGAAAAGCATATAGATAGATAGAAAAATAATAAGGGTAAGACTGTGTATATCTGAACCTTCTCCACTCTCTACTGATGTGGGAACTATATGCACGGAGTACGATCTTTGCAGATGAAAATAACTTTGAATCTAATAATGCAAGTATCCAAACAAATAGTGAAAGACAAAAGATTATCCCAACATTATCTATTAGATGAACACTTTTTTCTAAAACAACGGATTATTAATATTACTATCTTAAATAAGACTTACGCGAAGAGTTTAGTCAAATTGACAACAGGGAAGCTGTGGAAGAAGGAAGATAGGAAGTGGATAAAATGTAAAGAATCTGGTAGTTCAAAACAAGAGAATCCTTGTTACGGATACTTCTTGATGTTCAAATTTCTTTTTTTGCTAAGTAAATTTGTTTAGTTATATGTAAATTATCCTCTTGTAATGTAATAAAATAATATGTTCAGAAGATATCAATAAAGGTATTTGTTTTTCATTTTTCCATTTCTTTCTTTTTTCTCAAGAGGATTAATAGTTATTTTCTATTTTCTCTCCATTATAGTTCATGTGCTGATTGTTTATAGTTTCAGATTTATCTACTGGACAAAAACTCTCTATATATACAAGAATATACATAAAAGTATATACGCTTTTCTCTTCCTTTCAATAAAATTTTATTTTGAACTATTTATATCTCTACATTATTTTTAGCGTGCAAATTGTGTCAAATTAGTACAAAGGTGGCAATTTTCGATTAATTTTGACCACATGTTGTATACACATTTCTTGCCTTAAAAGACTGGAAATGACTTAAATTGACAAAGATTCTATTAGGCTAGCATTTGCAAAACATGTGATAAAAAAATTACTAGAAACCACCAGCTTGACAAAAATAGCTGTTTGGAAATAGTTAGTAGGGACAGAAAGTGTTAAAAAAAAAAATTTACTGACGGAAAGAGAAAAATGTAAAATAATTTATATATATGTAGAGCGTTTTTCTTAACTGTTAATATTGAGTCTTGCACGTATTGAAAACAATCACTCTGACTGCATAAACATAGGCATTGGTCCATAATTTGATTCTTCTACCAAATGATACATTTGAGGATCAATTTATTTATCTTATAAGATAGAAAAGAAAACAAATTACAACTTAATTATTGTGCTTGTTCTTGGTTAGATAATCAGAAGCAAGATTCAGAAGAGCAACAAAAACTTGGAAATTGGACTCTGCAAGATTAACAGCTGCTAAATCCTTAGTCTCATACTCAATTGTAACTTTAGTGATGCATGATTCTTCTTCCTTTTCAATGATTTCAAATCGATTGCGATAAAGATCGAGACCCTGCTCCAGAATCCCACCTTCAATCCCATCTATTACTTTCACTCTCTTCTCGTTATCAACCAAAGTGTACTTCTCTTTGTACTGGGAACTCACTGATGCACCTAATAATTCAACAACAACAACAACAACAACATAATAATAATAATAATAATAATAATAATAAACGATAACACTTAATAATTATCGTTGCGAATAATAATCCTAATTAGAGGAAAAGCATATAGATAAATAGATAGAAAAATAATAATGAGATAAAATAAAAGCATATTACCAGGTGCAAAAGTGAGGAGAAGTATAGTTCCAGGTCCACCATCACCTTCTAATACATCCAACTTTTGAAATATTTGAGGGAAGCTCTCAAGGACAAAATATGCAAGACGAAGAGTCCCGTATAACTTCCAAGCTTCACTTGCAGATACCTTTACTTCCATTTCTTCTGATATGCTTCCATACATTTTTTTTTCTGCTTTTTTTTTTGGACTTGGTTTAATTTTAATTGGAATGGGATTGAGTCTTTTTATAGTATTTTTTTTAAACAAACACCTAACCTTTACCTACCGAATTAGGCAGGCGGTACTAAAAGTGTGACATACCGTCTCATATCAGAATTATTTGAAACCACATGATGAGATATAAGCGGAAGTTTAAGTACCTAAGGTCACTTTTAAATATTTATTTTGATGTAGAAAAAATAGTTGGTCATGCATACTATCAACCTGGTGAGTTTGCGCAAATAATCGTTTGTACTCGTGCATGTTCTTATTTCTGTGCCCAATCACTCGTAATTTAGCATGTGTATATATAAGTAGAAGAAATATCCACATTGAGAATTCTGAATGGTCGAACACATAAATAGAAACATATACGAGTACATACGATTTACAGCCGTGAGTTTGAGAGTGCAGCCAAAAAACTTCAATTGGGATTTGCATGTGCAATAACAGGACATAAATAGAAATTTAGGTATTTGTAGTTAGAAATGCAAATGTAGTAAACATATTTCTCATCCTCAGCCGAAAAACTTCAATTGGGATTTGCATGTGTAATAACAGGACAAATATAGCAATTTAGGTATTTGTAGCTAGAAATGCAAATGTAGTAAACATATTTCTCATCCTTTTATGTGGCTGGACTCCAAACTCATATCCCCGCATCTGAATTCATATAAAAGTAATAAAATGATTATGAGTTTGAAATATAAAAAATCGGATACGTTAGACCTGCATCCAATTAATTATATATATATATATATATATATATATGATTGTTTTTAACATTTGGATCACTTCACATCTAAAGTTAGTTTTTTACCCTTATTTTATCATCATATATGAAAATATACGAATACAAATTATAAAACATATCGTTTTACAATTAACCCTAAGTGGTGCACTGGGAAGTGATAGAAACTAATCCATGACAGTGGTTAATTATTTTAGCTTTGTCCTCATCGAATCTAAAGTAAATATTGCCAGTTTTAGGGGTGTGTATCCAATCCAAATTCTATGTGATTTTTAAGGACTCTGTTCTACCCTCTGATAATACTTTATTCAGACCAAAAAAAGGGAATGATAAACGGTTGAGACTTGAGAGTACCAAACGGTATTGATTGAATTTTTCGAAGTGAATGACTCTAATAAAAAAAATTCCTTTTTTTAGACAAACTTTATTTTTGTATATTTGAAAATACTTTTTAGTGAATAGCCCTATTTGGAAACCAACAATTTCATTTTTCTCTTTTTGGCAAATTGGTGAATTTTGTCCCTAAACAATTTTGAGATTGACATAAGGTCCTTAAACAACATTTTTCAATTATTTTATCCTGAAACAATTTACATTTGGTATATAAGGTCCTTCCGTCTAAAAAGTAGCTAGTTAGTCGGCTGTGAAATCTAAAATTTAATAGGGTCAAAGAAAAAGTGATAAGGGTATATTTGGTACATCACAAATCTACTGGCTGAGGTATCTAGCCACCCCACCCCCACCTACTCCCTTCCCCGAATCCCCCCATTCTTCCAGTCCGGTTCCTATGCGGAACAGATTTTTTTCCGCATGTGCGGAACAACTGGAGCCGTCGGATGAGATTTTAAACGGCCCAGATCAGGAGAGAGACTTAAAAAAAATTTATTATTTTTTTAATCAGCCGCAACTTTTCTCTCTCCTGATCTGGACCGTTAAAAATTTCATCTGACGGTCATAATTTTGTCCCGCACATGCGGAACAAAACCCTGTTCCGCATAGGAGCCGTGAGCCCATTCTTCCTTCTTCCTTGAACGACATCCCCCCACCCCCGTCTGATACCAATTATCTCCACCACAAAACTTTACCCCTACCACTATCCACCACTGATGCAAACCACCCAGCCCCACAACAATCACAAACAATCTCCATCTCCGGCCACCAATAATCACCACCATCTCCATCTACGGCTACCAACAAACACCATGCTCAGAAATGTACCAAATTTGAATTTTTAAATTCTTATTTTTTGGGTTTTTGAATTCTTCATCTGTGTTTTCAATTTTGTGGTTCCCTAATAATCCATCTTGTTCATCTAATTGCATGAAGTTTTTTAATAAAGTATGAATGATTTTCCCATTTGTTTGTGTTTAGGGAGAGGAAATTTGATTGTGGAGTAAATAAAGTTAAAAACTTTATCCTTCTGTTCTCTATAGTTTATGATTTTTTTTGGTGGTCCGGGGTCGGCTGATGTCCGGAATTTGTATCAGAATGGGTACGGCGATTGGTGGTGGCTGTAGGGGTGGAGGCGGCTATTGGTGGTGGATTTAGGGTGGGGTATATTTTTTTTTTTTGCAATGTACACAAATGCCCCTTAAACCTTTTTCTTTGACTCCATTTTTTTTCAAATTTACAGTTGACTGTTACTTTATGGATAGAAGGACCTTATATACCAAATGTAAATTGTTTCAGGATAAAATAATTGAAAAACGTTGTTTAAGGACCTTATATCAATCTCAAAATTGTTTAGGGACAAAATTCACCAATTTGCCTTCTCTTTTTGGACAAATTTTTTTTTATTTGTACATTCATAATCATAAACAATTTTTGAACTTCTATAATTAGATTTTGTCGTGGATTTTATCCGTAGATTTTAATCGAAAGTATCAAAATGTGAAGAATAAGAAAACAAAGACAGGTGGATTACCGTCTAATACGAGTTTTTTTACCCAATCTAATCCAAATGTAGAAAAGCATATAGATAGATAGAAAAACAATAAGGGTAAGGCTGTGTATATTGAAATCTTCTCCACTCTCTATTGATGTGGGAACCTTATGCATGGAGTACAGTCTTTTGCAGATGAAAACAACTTTGAATCTAATAATGCAAGTATCCAAACAAATAGTGAAAGACAAAATATTATCCCAGCATTATCTATTAGATGAACCTTTTTTTCTAAAACAACGGATTATCAATATTACTCTTTTAAATAAGACTTACACGAAGAGTTTATTCAAATTGACAGCAGGGAAGCTGTGGAAGAAGGAAGATAGGAAGTGGATAAAATGTAAAGAATCTGGTAGTCTTCTTCCCACCATTCAAAACAAGAGAATCCTCGTTACAGATACTTCTTGATGTTCAATTTTTTTTTGCTAAGTAAATTTTTTTAGTTTATATGTAAATTATCCCCTTGTATTGTAATAAAATAATCTGTTCAAAACATATCAATAAAGGTATTTTTTTTCTATTTTTCCATTTATACATTTTTTTTCTCAAGAGGATTAAATCTATGTGTTTATTTTAACTATTTATGTTTCTAAATTATTTTTAGACTGCAAATTATGTCAAATTAGTACACGGGTGGCAATTTTCGATGAATTTTGACCACATGTTGTATACACATTTCTTGCCTTAAAGGACTGGAAATGACTTAAAAAAATTCTATCAGGCTAGCATTTGCAAAACATGTGTTAAAAAAATTATTATAAACCACCAGCTTGACAAGAATAGCAGTCTGAAAGTAGTTTGTGGGGACAGAAAGTGGTAAAATAAAAGTTTATTGACAAAAAGAGAAAAATGTAAAATAATTTATGTATATATAAATCTTTTTCTTAATTGTTTATATTGAGTCTTGCACACGTATTGAAAACAATCACTCTGACTGCATAAACATAAGCATTGGTCCATATTTGGATTCTTCTACCAAATGATACATTTGAGGATCAATTTATTTATCTTATAAGATAGAAAAGAAAAGAAATTACAACTTAATTATTGTGCTTGTTCTTGGTTAGATAATCAGAAGCAAGATTCATAACATCAACAAAACCTTGGAGAGTGGACTCTGCAAGATTAGCAGCTGCTAAATCCTTAGTCTCATACTCAATTGTAACTTTAGTGATGCATGATTCTTCTTCTTCTTCAATGATTTCAAATCGAATGCGATAAAGATCGACACCCTGCTCCAGAATCCCACCTTCAATCCCATCTACTACTTTCACTCTCTTCTCGTTATCAACCAAAGTGTACTTCTCTTTGTACTGGGAACTCCATGATGCACCTAATAATTCAACATAACACTAATAAACGATAACATATAAATTCAGTAGAACTTAACAAGCTTGATGCATTCTCAATCATCACACCAACACTTAATAATTATCGTTGCGAAGAATAATCATAATGCGAAGAAAATTAATAATGAGATAAAATAATAGCATATTACCAGGTGCAAAAGTGATGAGAAGAATAGTTCCAGGTCCACCTTCACCTTCTAATACATCCACCTTTTGATATATTTGAGGGAAGTTCTCAATCACAAGATATACAAGACGAAGAGTCCCGTATAACTTCCAAGCTTCACTTGCAGACACCTTTACTTCCATTTCTTCTGATATGCTTCTATACATTTTTAGTTTTTTTTTGGGCTTGGTTTTAGTTGGAATGGAATTGAATCTTTTTATAGTATTCTTTGAAACAGACAAAATCCGACTTCTCCAGAATTCGATTTGGAAGATACCTAACCTTTACCTACCGACTTAGGCACTAAGGAGGAGTTCGAGAGAGAGAGAGAGAGAAATTAGGCGGACGGTACTAAAAGTGTGACATTCCGTCTCATATCAGAATTATTTAAAACCACAGAATCGAGATATAAGAGGAAGTTTAAGTACCTAAAGTCACTTTTAAATATTTATTTTGACGTATCTATTTTGATATAGGAAAATTAGTTGGCCATGAATACTATCAAATTGGTGAGTTTTGGCCTATAATAGTTTGTACTCGTGCATTTTTTATTCTTGTGCCCAATCACTCATAATTTAACATGTGTATATATAACTATAAGAAATACCCACATGGAGAATTTTGAGTGGTTGGGCACATAAATAGAAATATACACGTGAAGACGATTTACAGTCGTGAGTTTGAGCGTGCAGCCAAAAAACTTCAATTGGGATTTGCACGTGCAATAACAGGACATAAATAGCAATTTAGGTATTTTTAGTTAGAAATGCAAATGTAGTAAACATATTTCTCATCCTTTCAATTTGGATTTGCATGTGCAATAACAGGACAAAAATAGCAATTTAGGTATTTGTAGTTAGAAATGCAAATGTAGTAACATATTTCTCATCCTTTTATGTTGCTGGTCTCCAAACCCATATCACCGCATCCGAATTCGTATAAGAGTAATAAAATGGTTACGGGTTTGAAATATAAAAAATCGTATACGTTAGACCTGCATCCAATTAATATATATACGCCTGGTTTTTTACCCTTATTTTATCATCATATATGAAAATATATGAATAAAAGTTAAAAAACATATCGTTTTCAATCACTTCTTTCTCTTTTCATAAAAATTTGCATCCAGTTCCTTCTCTTTTCATTATAGTCTAAGTGGTTTAGTGATGTCTCTTTTGAGTGTTCATAGTTATTCAAGCATTATATATTTTATTTTGAGGAGGCTTCTAAATATTTATATTGAAATGTGATTGAAATTCTAGTTATATATTTTTATTTAAATTTTGAACTTTGGAAATTATAATGATTATGGATTGTATTCTAGTTCGTAGAATTATTTGTGTATTTTAGTATAATTGTGGTTAAATATTATCTGATATGTAAGATTATTAGATTAAACAAGTATATTTTTAATCACCAAAATATAAAAGAAAAAAACAATATGATTGGACTTTTTTAAACAGGTTTTACTGGATCCGGATAGACGGATCTGGTAACACACGTTATTGATCCGTTCGGATCCGTATACGAATTCGTTATGGAAAGTTAAAAATAGGTCTGGATTCAGAATATACAATTCTGTATCCATTTGTAAAGCTGCTGCCAGGTCCATGTGTCACGTTTCGGGCAGGGGGCGTGTCATTTTATGGTATGAGAGTCGGTGACAAAGAGGGCGTGTGGGAACTAAGTGCAACACCGGAAGGGGTGAGAGCCACCTCTAGAATCTTGCACACCTGGTTAGTCCTGGGCTAAGTATGTTTGTGGCGTCTAGAACCCCAACGATAATTATTTTTTACGGCGGCTCCTGCCGGTAAACAGTGTAAGGTGGAGGTCGCATGTCGGCACCACCAAGGTCAATGAGTTGTTTGATCTGGAATTGTTCGAGACTTAACAACTCTTGGACAATTTAAGACTTAGCGCGCCTCATAATGGCTCGCTTTTTCAGTAGTTTTTTTCTTTTTCATAATAAAATTAGTTACGGTCTTCACGATATATATCATGCTAGTATTATGTTTTATTTCATGTTATACATTAGAATTTATTTCAAATTTTTATGAAAACAAACAATATGGGAGACCATCTAAAATTTGGAGAAGCATCCCTCGTGGTAGAAATTTGCTGCAGCATGGCTTCGAATGGAGGATCGGGAGCGGACGTTCTGTTCGTATATGACATGGTCGCTGGCTAACTACACAGTGCAGTTTTCAGCCGATCTCCCCTCCTATTTTTATGGGTTTTGAAAGTTTGCAAACAAGAACTCTGGCAATTGTGGAAGACATCTGGTTTGAATGTGTCCCCGGTTTTGTTTTTTGGGTTATAGAGTCTGTTTGTAAGGGCATAGTAATGCGTATCTTAGGAAATATGTTATTTAGAATTTTCTATGCCCATAAGCCAAGTAATGCTCTGACTTCTTTTCAAATGGTAGGGGATTACATCGGCATTCGACCTCCCTAACGTAATTCTTAATATCGATTAATGATATTACCTTTTTCTGCAAAGAAAAAACAAAGAGAGAGAAAAAAAATAATGATTTTATATTATTATTGATTCAATACACTAGAAGTACATATATCAGCTTTTTACTTGGAATGGACTAGTTTTTGTACAAGAGCACTAAACTAGACACCCTTTTTTGGGGGTTTCTTAAAATAGGCAGAACGCATAGTGGTAATGCGTTGTTCAAAGCAGAACGCATAATATTCATGCGTTGTTGGGAAGAACGCATAATGACCATGCGTTGTTGGCAGAAGAACGCATTATGCTTATGCGTTGTTGGCAAGAACGCATACTTATTATGCGTTGTCAAGACCCTTTTCCCAGTAACCCTAATTCCCTTCCTTCTCTTTCTTCTTTCCCTTCACTCCTCAGAGCCGCGGCTTCCTTCTTCTAAAATGGCGAAAAACTCCATTTTTGGTTGATAAAATCTCTTCAAAATCCATCTTATTCCTTGAAGAAAATTTATCTCTTCAACAAAATTGCTCTCTTCATAAAAAATTCTCTCCTCAACAATTATTTGTCCTTCCGAAAATTTTGTGAGTTTTGGTAAATTTTTCTCAATCTCCATTTATTTTTGTAATTTATTTTAATTTATGTGTAGTTGTAAATTGTGTAAATTTATTTTATTTTGCATTTTTATGTATTTTCTTATAGTTGATGTGTATTTGTTAATTATGATATTTTAGGCATTTTTTGGTATATTTATATGTTTTAAATTGTGTAATTATGATATTTTAGGCATTTTTCATAATTAATTTATATGTAGTTGTAAATTGTGTAAATTTATTTTATTTTGCATTTTTATGTATTTTCTTATAGTTGATGTGTATTTGTTAATTATGAAATTTTAGGCATTTTTTGGTATATTTATATGTTTTTGTTATTTGGTAAATGTTCATTTTAGATAAATATGATATAATTTTTGAGTTTGGTATAATTTTTTATGTTTTGACAAAATTATTGTTAGTGAAATAAAAAATGTATCTATAAATGGTTGTTAGTGGAAAAAAATTGTTATGTTTAATTTTAGCTTATTGTAACTATTTATTTTAATTTAGTTTTGCACAATTACTAAATATGTTTTTTTTGATTTATTTGAATTTTTTTATGAAAAAAATGAAGATTAGTGATGCGACTCGTTAGTATACCTGCCGATGTTCATCCCGGTCCCTTAGATGGTTCATTATTGACCATGCAAGGGGAACACCGGTCTTCTTTAATTTGGGATGGTGATCAACATTACAAGAACTTAATAGTTAGACGGTTTGATAAGGTTTTTTGGGAGGTGTATTCTGGGACGCATGAAAGAGTTCGTGATTGGATTAATAGAGCGGGATTTGGGGGTTTGACTAAGATTGGGTACATGGAGACTGATCTTGCGCTCATTACTGCCTTGGTTGAGCGTTGGTGTCCAGAGACCCACACGTTTCACCTTACAGTGGGTGAAGCCACAGTGACCTTACAGGATGTGGCGGTATTGTGGGGTTTGCCGGTAGAGGGTTTTCCAATAACTGGGGGTAAATATAATTTAAAAAAAGGATCGAGTGGATTGAGCAGATAAATATAAGTTTGGGCTTTAGACCTTTACCTACTGAGATTCGGGGTAATCAGTTGGTAAAGTCACGTTTAGAGGAGTTTGTTTTGACTCCTCTACCAGAGGATCCTACAGATTTAGACTTTTCTAGGCTGGCCCGGGGTCTTATTTTGATGTTGTTAGGGGGACAGTTTTTTAGTGATCACAGCGGCAACCATGTGCCGTTGCGGTATCTCCAGTTCCTCGCTGATTTAGATCGCACACGTTTGTATAGCTGGGGGAGCGGCGTACTAGCATATCTATATAGATCTTTATGTACAGCTTGCCTTGGAGTGGCCAAGGAAATTGTGGGGCCGATGACTCTGTTGCGGTTGTGGGGTTGGGACGCGGATCTCGGTGGTTCGTCCCGCTTATTAGGGGGGCCGGTTGATGTCGCTCGGGGAGCGGCTTATGGTGGGACGTTGGTCTTTTCCCCCTGGACTTGTCCTTAGTCCCGAGGCGTGTTCTCATTACATATCGCGATCAGTTGGATTCCCTACAACCGCAGCAGGTGAGTTTATGTTTTATCAAGTACTTATTAATTCAATGTTTTTAAATTTTTAATATTTTAGTAACGTTTGGTTTTTGTGTAGTTTGATTGGCTCCCCTATTGGGATGTCGTCACTTATCCAGGAGATGGTGTATGTCGGGCTGAGGTTCCTCTTATATGTTTTGAGATTGCGGAGTTGCACCTACCCAGTCGGGTGATGAGACAGTACGGTTTCGAGCAGTATATACCTCAACACCCCAACACACGACCGGACTGGCACAAGCTAAAAACTTTAGGAAAGGCCAATGAGGATTGGAGTGCGGTGCATAGGCAACAGATTGAACATTGGAATAATATAAATCAGTTTATAGTGACCGGCCATCTGACCAGGGACGTCCAGAGACCTAGGCCTGATTACATGGAGTGGTATCTGGTTAGGACCCGACTCCAAGTTGGCAACGCGATGCATCGTTTAGAAGTAATGTGGTACCCCGACACCATTTACCTCCAACCAGGTTGTGAATGACAATGGTATGGGCTGCACAATGTAATTCGAGTTAGGTAATAAATTAAAATTATAATAAATACAAACCACGTATCTAAGATATTACCATTCTACCATTCCGTCGATATCCGGCTACAATTTCAAAATTATTATTAAAATATTGAACAAGTGGCGGATCCATATCGCTATTCATTTCAAAAAACTTGTGTTTTTAGGGAAAATTGGGAGTAAGAGGGAAATTTATATGCATTGATATGGCGATGTGGGTTAGTATTTATACAGGGAAAGATGATAAGATTTTCAAGAGCGCTTCACGTGGAAAAAGCTGCAAAAGATAAGATTGTACTAAATTATCGGCTTTTTCAAAGTAATGGTGCATGTCCTCTAGTGAACAACGCATTTCCAAAATGCGTTGTTCTGAATGATGATAAGATTTTTGAGTTTTCTTCACGTGCAAAAAGCTGCAAACGATAAGATTTTACAAAATTATCGGCTTTTTCAAAGTAATGGTGCATGTCCTCTAGTGAACAACGCATTTCCAAAATGCGTTGTTCTGAATGTTGATAAGATTTTTGAGTTTTCTTCACGTGCAAAAAGCTGCAAACGATAAGATTTTACAAAATTATCGGCTTTTTCAAAATAATGGTGCATGTGCGTTGTTCTGAATGATGATAAGATTTTTCAGTTTTCTTCACGTGCAAAAAGCTGCAAACGATAAGATTTTCCGTAATTATCGGCTTTTTCAAAATAATGGTGCAGGTCCTCTACTGAACAACGCATTTCCAAAATGCGTTGTTCTGAAATATGATAAGATTTTTCTACCCTATATATATGTCAAATACCGTTCACCGACTAAAACCATCAAATATTCATAAATTCTAAATGCCCTCTCATTATTTATTATTTTTAACCATAAGATGGCCACTACATTGCAACATCCCATTAAACTTTTTTTGTACTGGGATAGTCAAATTGAACGAGATCAGGAAGGCCACTACTTTACTGGCCATGCAAAGAAATCTTGGACGCTTAGGCGCAAGGTTGCATATGCAGAGATGGTTCAAAGAATAATAGCCCTCAAAGAGTTAAATCCAACAGAGTATCAACTACGAATGACCCTTAGGTGGCCATTTTACTCACCGGGAGTGGCAACGATTCTTTTACTCGTACTGTTGATATGAACAAGTGATGAGGAAATGAATGCTCTTTGGGGATATTAATCCCCGGCTTTGGTGCCTCGGGTGTACACATTCTTATTGAATTTGTGCAAATATCTTTTCAAACAATAGCCAACGATGATTTTGACTTAAACACTAATCGAATAGTCAAAGTTTCTTTGGTTCAATGTCAATACCTAACTTGCAATATTCACCAAATGCAAGTTTGCCTAACTATACAGCAGAATCCCGGTGCAATACTCTCACCCAAGCCTACATGTAACCCCGGTCACACATATAGTTACATCTGCTGAACGAATGGTTAATGGACTCTGTCATTGCGGACTCTTTAGGTCCGACTTTCGATGTGGACGGTGATCCCGAATCGAAGGTCCAAATGGCGATGACTCGACGAACACGAAGAAGGTCCATCAAGCATCGCATACTCGATTTCACCGCATACACATGTTTTCAAGATTTTGGTTCTGGTGCCCAAATTGATGATTTACAGGAAGATGCGGACGTTACCATGGACGACTGGACTCCCGAGACAAAGCACCTAAAAAACAATATGCGATTTCGTGACAAACAAGAAGTTTTGTTGGCAGTTAGAACTTGGTGTGTTCAGAATAAGGTCGAGTTTAGGGTGAGTAGGAGCAATACAACGGTGTGGTCTGCCAAGTGTGCAAATTCAACCCCGACTAATAAGTGTCCTCGTACATAAACATAAGGAAAAAAGCCACACATGGCAAATGGCAGGCAACTGTTTACAATTCAACGCACACTTGCATTGTTACACGAGCTAACAACTATCACCGTAACCTTTCATCCAAAATTATTGCCGAACGTGTCACCCATATTGTGCAGGTAGATCCAGAGTCGCCGGTCAAACTCATTGTAGATGAGGTTTTGGAAATATTTGCAGTAGGTTGCTCTTACAAGAAAGGGTGGTATGCTAGGAAGGGTGCCATTGAGTTGCTATTTGGAAATTGGGAATCCACATTTACCCAACTTCCGCAATACACTCGGGCAATAGAGCAGGCAAATACCGGAACAATTGTTCGGTGGATGCATCATGATACTAGCTCCCGAGCTGTAAAAGTCTTCAATTTTTTGTTTTGGACTTTTCAACCTTCTATAACCGGTTTTCCAAGTCGTCGTCCCCGTTATATCAATTGACTGGGACTCATTTACGCGGTGTTTATAAGGGAGTGTTATTGATTGCTAGCACATGGGATGCAAACAACCACGCTTTTCCCACTAGGATTTGCCATTGTTGACAAAGAGTCATCAGAGAGTTGGAATTGGTTCCTTCAAAACCTACAAGAACATGTTGTCAAACAAAGGCCCGTTTGTGTAATTTTCCGATCGTCACAACGGAATCCTCAATGCGATCATCGAACAAGTACTGGGCAGCCCACCATATGCCCATCACAGATTCTCGTCCCGAGACACATTAGAGCAAATTTCAACAAAAGGTTCAAAAAATAAGGAGTTGAAATCTTTAATGTGGCTTATGGGAACCACAACAAAAATGCACAAGTTCAACCGGTTTATGCAAGAAATTCAAACCAGAAATGTCGAAGCTTACAATTGGCTAAACCAAATAAGGTATGACCAGTGGACACTTGTGCATGATGGTGGTTACAGACATGGAATAATGACCACAAACCTCTCCGAATCACTAAACAGTGTGTTGAAGAAAGCAAGGGCTCTTCCCTTAAAGGCTCTTTTGGAGATGGTTTTTAGTAAGATGGTCCAGTATTTTGATGAACATCGGAATGAGGCAACCAACAAACGATTCACCCATTACTTGCGAGAATTTGGAATAACTTCGTTCAAAACCAACAGAAGTGTCGACGCCACCGGGTTGTCCAATTCAATAATCAGACGGGATTATACAGTGTCAAATCTCGTGCGCGTGGAAATGGAAGAGGAAATACAACGTATACACTCCATATGGCCGACAATTCCTGCACTTGTGGGAAATGGATAAATTATGGTTACCCATGCTCTCATGCAATGGCTGTTTGTAACAATAAGGGATGGAACCCGGTGGAAATGGTTTTGGATATTTACACAAACGTAAATTACCAAAAAACATATGAGGCTTCTTTCAATCCTATCGCAGACTAGAGTTTATGGCGGGATGCACCCTTTTATATGACGTACTACGGTCCCCAATATGAAAAACAAAAGAGGTCGCGTTCAAACCACTAGGATTCGTAGCGATATGGATTATCGTGAACCGGGAACTATTCACCTTTGTAGCAATTGTAATATGCCTGGTCATAACTCAAGAAACTGTCAAAACCATGCCGGACCAAGTCACTCTTAGCTTTTATTATGTATTATTAGCTTGTAAGATTTTTGTAAATATTTTCGTAATTCTAAACTATTGTATTTATATTTCCATTTTTATTTTCACATATTTAGTCTTTTCTCTAATATTTTTATTCTCAATATAAATATATTACGCAAAATAAGAGACTAAAACATTGTAGTATGTTAACTTTATTGCAACTACTATAATTTTAGGGTTTCTTAAGGTTTTAAAATGGAATAACGGATTATTCTCATTTCTATGGCAACAATCTTCAATTTCTATGGCAACATAATATATTTTTTTTTAATAACCAAACTTAAAATAAGTAGGGATGGAAGAATTTTTTTTTGCTTTCAATTGAAACATATGAAACAAAGGCATCCATGATTGTTTGCCAATACGAAATGGAGGCTTGGAAGAAATGGGCAAGGGAAACGGAAAAGAAAACAACGCATACGCATTATGCGTTCTTGACAACAACGCATGATAATTATGCGATCTTCTGACCAACAACACATGGTCAATATGCGTTCTTCCAAACAACGCATGACTATTATGCGTTCTGCTTTGAACAACGCATTACAACTATGCGTTCTGCCTATTTTAAGAAACCCCCAAAAAAGGGTGTCTAGTTTAGTGCTCTTGTACAAAAACTAGTCCATTCCAAGTAAAAGCCCTACATATATCTATATACTTTTATACAACTACCATATAAGAGTAATTGTAACTAACAAAGTTGGACTGAAAAATATCTAACATAAAAGAGATTAAGAATGATTCTACATTATTGTAGATTCAATACAGGAAAAGTATATGTATCTATACTTTTATACAACTATCATCTAAAAATAATTGTTACTGAAAAATATCTAATAGAAGAGAGAGAAAGAAATAATGATTCTACATTATTATTGATTCAATACAGGAAAATACATGTGTATATACTTTTGTACAACTATCATCTAAGAGTAAATGTGACTGACAAGGTTGAGCTGAAAATATTTAACATAAAAGATTATAAGAGGGAATAACTCGTAGCCCCCGCGTTCACTCCAAACTCATAAGTATTGCTAAATAATCCAACTCCTCGCCACAAATATTTAATAATAATTGTTTCCATCTTTCGCCACAAACATTTATCAAGTTACATTTGCATTCTTTATTCTTTCATACTCTAAACCGATTTCGGCTTGATATTGTCCACCTTTTATTTGGAGGTTTTGGTATTAAGTTCCCTCCTTGTACATTTTTGCCTTTTCGGTTGGATTAATAAATGGGGGTCCGCCCCACCACAACTGGTGACTTTTCCAAAAAAAAAAAATAAGCCTTCATTTGAGGTTTTGAATTTGAGGGGTTTAAAACTTAAAGATTTTTATTCTGATTACTTGTTTCAAAGTTGGCTTTGTGCTAATCTTGAAATGAAACCTGAATGGCTTGAAAGATATAATATAATAAGAAGGGAATTTCTCTTGAGGAATTTGTATTGAAGTTTGAAGAACCTAATAAGTATGTGTTTTGTTAGAAGGGTTCCTGTATATTTCAATGAGGGTTTATTCAATGTTTGGGGAACGAGGGACCGGATTATTGATGGGTTATTATTGGACCAGCTGCCTCTGGCTCATCTTTCCATCACACAGAAGTACAGAACTTTGTTAGCAGTTAGGGCGTTCAAAAAAACTGAAACAGACCAATATATATATATATATATATATATATATATATATATATATATATATATATATATATATATATATATATATATATATATATATATATATCACCTGAATAACTTGCTTGTCCTTATATAAATAAGAAGTTAATATATTTTATTGTGAAAGAGTCAGTTAATATATTTAAATGACTCTTTTACAATAAAATATAGGACATTGCTAGACTCCTAGAATTATTGACTAAAATATTTTTTCGGACTATTTTACCCTTTTCAACAGTAATTGCCCTTTCCAATTTTAAAAAAAAATTCAAAAATCAAACTTAGAATTTAATGCAGCATAGTACTTTCACCCTATTTTATCTCTCTGCAAAACTCTCACCTCTCTTTAATGCATTATTTTCCAATTTTTCAGTTCATGGGAGCAATGTTTTCCAGTTTTTCAAACAGCTCCGGTGAACAGTAACTCCGGTAAACAGCTCCGGTGAACAGTATTTTTACGAAAAACTTTTGCTTTTATAAAATTTCGTTACAAATATATTGAGTTTTTTTTGTTGTTTAGCCTTGGAAACTTTTTTTTGCTATCAATATTCAGTCCATTTTTTTTTATCAAAAATCATGAACCCAACAGAGCCCAAAAACCAAGAACTCAAACAAGAAGTTAAAATTAAAAAATGGTAATTTTTTTTTAAAACGTGCAAAAGAAAGGAAGGGAAAAAAACTATACTTTTAATCCAGTCAAACTTGATTATGCTTGGTTTGTTGGAGAAGACGATGACTAGTAACTTCATTTGTCTTGAATTTGTGTTGCAGGGTTGTTGATAATTTGAAATTGTTAGATCCAGTGCAGAATATTAATTGTGCTGCACCATGCAAAATCATTACGCACCGTTGGATCTAAAATCTAACGGTTGAGATCATTTGGTTTAACAAATTCTTGTGTTCAGAACGCATGTTCTTGTATTCTGAACACTTGTTCTTGTGTTCTAAACACATGTTTTTTGTGTTTTGAGAGTCCTAAACACATGTACTAATCAGCATTGCCCTGTAAAAAAAAATGTGTTCAGAAAAAAAAACAAGTGTTCTGGTAAAAGAACATGTAGACAAAAACAAGTGTTCATGTTAACGTAACATGTGTTCTTGGCAAGAGAACATGTGTTCCGATTAATGATATGCGAAAAACTTTTGCTTTTATAAAATTTCGTTGCAAATATATTGTGTTTTTTTTGTCGGGTGCAGGAAGAATTAATATATTTACTATAGCAGCCTAGTACAACTTGGTCCTTTGGAAGATTTATTTGTTCTTCAATGTTTCTTTGATGTAGAGGAAAATCATATCAAATATTCCTCTGTACGAAATGAACAAAAAATTGAATATTTATTTTCGGACATATTAATTAGATTAAATAGTCAAATACCAAACAACAAATATTTTCTCTTTCTCATTTTTTTCTGGTAAATATTCACTGAGATTGGGAAAGAAAATGTGAGATAGAGTATGAAAGAAGAAGAAAAATGGCAGCAAATGAGTGAATGAAGTGATTGAAAATTGTAGCCTATAAAAGAGTCTACCCTATAATGTTTTAATGCTCCTATATAACTTTTTCAAGCAAAAGTTAATGCTTCTCTAAAAAAGTACAAGCACTTATGGTTCCCAGCTACATTTTCTTCTTTGATGTAGAGGAAAAGCATATCAAATATTCCTCTGTACGAAATGAACAAAAAATTGAACACTTATTTTCGGACATATTAGTTAGATTAAATAGTCAAATACCAAACAATAAATATTTTCTCTTTCTCATTTTTTTCTACTTTTTTCTGGTAAATATTTACTGAGATTGGGAAAGAAAATGTGAGAGAGAGTATGAAAGAAGAAGAAAAATGGCAGCAAATGAGTGAATGAAGTGATTGAAAATTGTAACCTATAAAAGAGTCTACCCTATACATGTTTTAATGCTCCTATATAACTTTTTTCAAGTAAAAGTTAATGCTTCTCTAAAAAAGTACAAGCATTTATGGTTCCCAGCTACATTTTCCAAACTCATATACAGCATGAACACCAACTATTTCGCACGGTGTGAAATATTTGGTGATCGTCGATAAGAAAGCGGACGGCTGAGATCATTTGACTTTACATTTTTCATGATAAGTATTGAGACCAAAATGATCTCTAACGTTAGTTTCTTCATCCAGTGGCCATTAAATATTTTCGCACTGTGCAGTAACATCTGAGTGTTCCGCACTTTAGCCTGGGATTGGCATTTTCCATCACTATTTTCGAATTCTTACAAACGAAATGTCATTATCACACTTTCGGTACATATTTATTCACTAATTGCACGTAAAATCCCTATATCTTTTGTTAAATGCTTACCCTAAATCCCTCTAGGGCTGTGAATTGATTACCCTAAAGTCCCTATAAAATATTATTTTGATCCCAAATTTTTTTTAACAAATTGACCTCGGGATCAATTTTTATAATTTATAAATTGAACCATTTATTCGATATATATTTTTTTAATTTTTAAAAATTTTAACCCAATTTTTTTTATTTTATAGCCAAATTAAAATTAGTGTTTGTTAGAACACTAAAACATTATGTGTTCTGAAATTATTAACACTAAATACTATAACGATTACTTGTTATAGTATAAAATTAGATTTTGTGTTTATTATAACACAATGACTTATAAAACACCGCTTAAAATGAAAATCGAATATATGCAATAGAACAATGATCCTCATTATACTAAGTATTGTAGAGTTACTTAAATACATATTATGATTAGATTACTTTTTAATATATAACATTTGTGAAATGAAGAACGAATCACAACGCCATAAAAATGATTATCAATACTATAACATTATGTAGCTTAGTGTTAGTTAGAACATGAAGTAACACATAGTCACTTCTAGAGTTAATTAAACATTATGTAGATTCAATTACTTGTTAACATATAACACATGTTAAAGGAAGAACGTATAATCTTATAAAACACCGCTTAAAAGGAAAATGAATATAATTACTATAACAATGATACTTAATATACTAAGTAATGTATAGTTACTTAACCAAATGTAATCATCTATTTACAACGATTTCATAATATTAATAATCTATAAACAGTCGTGGTTATTATCATTATAATATATATAATTTAACTATTAACATTATAATATTACTTAAGTAAGATTTGAGTGACTTATATGTTCTCTCACCATGAAGGCATTTGTCTTACGAAGAACACATGTTCTCTTACCAAAAACACATGTTTTTGTCTACTGAACACACGTTCTCTTACCAAGAACACATGTTTTTGTCTACTGAACACATTTTTTTTACAGGCAATGCTGACTAGTACATGTGTTTATGACTCTCAAAACACAAGAACATGTGTTTAGAACACAAGAACAAGTGTTCAGAATACAAGAACATTCGTTCTGAACACAAGAAGTTGTTAAACCAAATGATCTCAGCCGTTAGATTTTAGATCCAACGGTGCGTAATAGTTTTGCATGGTGCAATTAATATTCTGCACTGGATTAACAATTCCAAATTCCCAACATCCCTGCAACACAAATTCAAGACAAATGAAGTTACTATTCATCGTCTTCTCCAACAAACCAAGCATAATCGAGTTTGACTGGAGTAAAAGTATAGTTTTTTTCCCTTCCTTTCTTTTGCACGTTTTCAAAAAAAAATTACCATTTTTTAATTTTAACTTCTTGTTTGGGTTCTTGATTTTTGATAAAAAAAAAAAAAGAATGAATCTTAACAAAAAAAAACAGTTTCCTAAGCTAAACAACAAAAAACCCAATATATTTGCAACGAAATTTTATAAAAGCAAAAGTTTTTCGCAAAAAGTTACTGTTCACCGGAGCTGTTTGATCGGAATAACTGTTCATCTTCTTCTTTGAAAAAAATTTGGGAAAACTCTTGAGCTTCTTTATGAGAATGAAGAAGGAAGAAGGAGAGAGATGATATAGTAGAATAGGTTGGTAGAGTAGATCATTTAAAAATAAAGATAAAATAAATTTAATCTTTCAAATCACTGAAAGGGTAAGATAGTCATTTGACACCTTCAATTTGGGGATTTAGGGTTTCTACCCAATATTTTCTAGGAGTAAATCATTTTCCTAAAATATATTAACTTCTTATTTATATAAGGACAAGCAAGTTATTCAGGTGCTAAAATAAGAGATTGAAGAGTCATCAGATTGGTACGTGGTTTTGGATTCACCTGAATCTTGTGTTTTATTTTGAACTAATAATGGGTGTAATTTTTGTATTGTTTTGCCTTTTGTTTTCTTGTAGGATAATTTTGTAGTAATTCGTTTGAAGTTTAAGGATGAAAGATCAATAATTTATGTTTCATTAATTTGTTTTCTTTATTGTGTTTAACTTGTGAAAAAATATACACATTTTTTTTAATTATTTTTAGCAATTAAGTAATTATATAAATATATTTATTTTTATAATTGATATAAAAATAAATAAAGAGAAAAAGATAATCGATATGTTTTGTATCTCACAAAAACCGAACAACTAAATAAAACCAAACTAAACCAAACCGATACAAACCGAATGCACGTGTTTGAGATTTTAAATGGTTTGGATTGATTTCAAAACTTTCAAACCGAATAATTCAGATTGGTTTGAAAATTATGTAAAATCAAACCAAACCGAACCATAAACACCCCTATTAATAGGTATGCTGCTAATGTGTCTTGATTTTAATCCATTTCAAAAACTATTTGGACCCTAAGTGGTGCACTGGGACGTGATAGAAACTAATCCATGACAGTGGTTAATTATCTTAGCTTTGTCCTCATCGAATCTAAAGTAAATATTGCCAGTTTTAGGGTGTGTATCCAATCCAAATTCTATGTGATTTTTAAGGACTCTGTTTTACCCTCTGATAATACTTTATTCAGACCAAAAAAAGGGAATGATAAACGGTTGAGACTTGAGAGTACCAAACGGTATTGATTGAATTTTTCGGAGTGAATGACTCTAATTAGACTATAACATAAAAAAAAATGCTTATTTTAGATAAACTTTACTTTTGTACATTCGTGAACGTGAACAATTTACGGGATAACGTATATAGAAAAAGTAGTAGATTTCGGACAAAATTGATCACGTACCGACAACATGCAGGTGGGGGTAGGAGTAAAATTGTATATTTGAAAATACTTTTTAGTGAATAGCCCTATTTGGAAACCAACAATTTCACTTTTCTCTTTTTGGACAAACTTTTTTATTTGTACATTCATAATCATAAACAATTTTCGGACTTCTATAATTAGATTTTGTCGTGGATTTTATCCGTAGATTTTAATTGAAAGTATCAAAATGTGAAGAATAAGAAAACAAAGAGAGGTGGACTACCATCCAGTACGAGTTTTTTTACCCAATCTAATCTAAATGCAGAAAAGCATATAAGATAGATAGATAGATAGAAAAACAATAAGGGTAAGGCTGTGTATATCGAAATATTCTCCACTCTCTACTGATGTGGAAACCTTATGCATTGAGTACGATCTCTGTAGATGAAAACAACTTTGAATCTAATAATGCAAGTATCCAAACAAATAGTGAAAGACAAAAGATTATCCCAACATTATCTATTAGATGAACATTTTTTTCTAAAACAACGGATTATCATTAGGCAAAAACACCAATTTCGTCATAAAAGATGTTTCTAAGAGTCGTTAAAGTCCTAAAGGATTAATTTTATCTTTTAATGTCCTATATGTATTTACGTGCTGCAAATAATGTCCTTCCGTCCAATTTTTTATTAAGTCGACGTTAAATTAGAAAAGTGGTCAAACACACCACTTTTTACCGAGGGGCATTTATGTCATTTCAATGTCGTCTTCTTCACACCCCTCCATCTTCCTCCATCTCCACCCTCCCCCAAACTTCAAAAAAGTCACAGATTGAGCTGTAATATTAGACTAGAGAAGGCTTATGAACCAAGTATAACATAAAAACAGGTTTAGCTGTAGTATGAGATGTATCGAAGGAGCAAAAATGCATCAGAATAAAAGGGTCAAGAAAAGGAAATGTCAGGAGAAGAGGAAGACGAAGAGACAAGTTTTTGGTAATCTACAAGACAGATATGATAAATCTATACTAGCAAGTGTATTAGGTCGATGTTGTAGTAATCAAGGTCGATCCCACAGAGAATGATGATTAATTAATTCCTATGTAAATAATTCTACAATGATCAAAAGCAAGTAAAATAAATCTGACGGTTGATGATGATTTGATTAAACTAAATTAATTAACTAAACTAAAGAAAACAAATTACTTAAACAAGAGTGATAAAAGTCTAAGGCACATGAATTCACTAAATTAACCAATATATTATCCAAACGATATGTTATTATAGAGTGAGTTTCATTAATCGATCGATTTCCAATTATATCTAATAACCTCTTTCAAGGCTTATCAAACCTATTCTCACGAATAAACCAACTATATGTCTATGTTGATTTTAACCCATAAAAATGCATTAAACATATGAAATCATAAAGATCGCACAAACCATACAAGTATATGTCTATCTTGTATGCAATTTATGTTCAGATTATTTAACCTAATTAACAAGGTCAGCTGTCGCAAATCTTCCAAGTTAATGTAAAGACAATTTGAGTGGTAGCTAATCACACAAAAGCATTAAGAACAATAATAAGAAATTAATTCCACAACACTAATCGAATAACAAAATCAAGAGAATAACATATAAAATTAATCTAGCTACATCATGGCATTAGAATAAATATTTAGCTCATACTAGAGAAAAATTCAATAACAAATTAAAACTTAGAATAATCTAATAATGACTGAATAATTCCTAAGACTATTGAAGAATATTTATAGAACTAGAAACCTGCTAGCTTAAGGTAATTGACATAGATCAAAACTCTCCCTCCTTTAAAGTAGTTGACATAAAATACAACTCTTCAAGATTCTTTAAAGTAGTTGCCATAAACCAAAACTCATCAACATCCTTTAAAGTAGCTGTCATATCTTCTCTTCTAGTATGTAAAGATGTCTTTTCAATTCCAGCAGCTTCTTTCTTTTTCTGCAAGTCGGTTCACTTTTATCCTTCAAAAGACTATTTTGCCCCTACAAATGCAAACATAAATAAGTGAGGATTATACCATTCTAAGCTCAAAACTCGATATGTAAATACTTTTTGAAGCTCAAAATTACTATTAAAGTAGAATAAAATAAAGATAAATTTACGAGTTATCAATAGAGCTGTGAATTCAGAAATTAATAAGCCTCATGTAGTAACATAAAATACTGTGAATAAAAGCTGTGACAATTAAAAATAAAACTTCTATGCAAGTTCAGATGAACAAAAATCCAGAGTGCTAAAATTGAATCCAGGTGGTAGTTTTGATATTCAGATGACCTTATTGTGTGTCTTGAGTTACGTTTTCTTTTTTCCTTTTTGGATAATGTACCTTTGAGTTTCTAGCTCAGCTACAATTTAGCTATTAGTGAGGAGTGAAATTGATTTGACTGTGTATATACTCCAAATGCTCCTCAGTCCTCCCTATATACAGATTTATTTGAATTAGCTCATCACAAAACATAGAAGCTAGTGTCCAGAATTGAGTTTCGCCTGATCTAATATATGTCAAATTGCTGCCTAGATCAGAATTTCTCTTTTTATACTTAATCATGCTAGTTAGAGAAAACGAACTGATTCATCGCACAACAAGTCAGCCCAGGGAAATTGATTTATGGGAAAAAGACTGAAAACGCAACCAAGTGGATAAACTAGAAAATTTAGTACCGGAACTGCTACAAAGACATAATCATCAATAACCATCAAACCTCATTGAAAAGAAACAAAACCCATATGAGAATCAAGAAACCCATTTGTTTGTTGAACTCCATTGATGAATTTAGTGAGATTTTTGTGGGTTTTGGTTTATTTTTATTTCTCCATTATCAAGAAACCCATTTGTTTTCTAACTCCATTGATAAATTTAGTGATATTTTTTTGGGTTTGAGTTTATTTTTATTTCTCCATTATAAAGAAACTCATGTGTTTCATGAACCCCATTGATGAATTTAGAAAGATTTTTTCTGGGTTTGGGTTTGAGTTTATTTTTATTTCTCCATTATAAAGAAACTCATGTGTTTCATGAACCACATTGATGAATTTAGAAAGATTTTTTCTGGGTTTGAGTTTGAGTTTTTATTTCTCCATTATAAAAAAACTCATTTGTTTCTTGGACTCCATTGATGAATTTAGTGAGATTTTTCTGGGTTTGTTGAGTTTGAGTCTTATTTCTCCATTATCAAGAAACCCATTTGTTTCTTGGACTCCATTGATGAAATTGGGGAAAGTGATTTTGAGGGTTAATGGTGGTGGGGGAAGGGTGGGGGCGGAGGAAAATGGAGGGGGTGTGAAGAAGACGACATTGAAATGACATAAATGCCCCTCGGTAAAAAGTGATGTATTTGACCGATATTCTGATTTAACTTCAACTTAACAAAAAATTGGACGGAAGGACCTTATTTGCAGCACGTAAATACATATAGGACATTAAAAGATAAAATTAATCCTTTAGGACTTTAACGGCTCTTAGAAACATCTTTTAGGACAAAATTGGTGTTTTTGCCTTATCATTATTACTCTCTTAAATAAGACTTACGCGAAGAGTTTATGCAAATTGACAGCAGGGAAGAAAGAAGATAGGAAGTGGATAAAATGTAAAGAATCTGGTAGTCTTCTTCCCACCATGCAAAACAAGAGAATTCTCGTTATAGATACTTCTTGATGTTCAATTTTTTTATTTTTTTTTACTAAGTAAATTTTTTAGTTATATGTAAATTATCCCCTTGTAATGTAATAAAATAATCTGTTCAAAACATATCAATAAAGGTATTTTTTTTCTTTTTTTCCATTTCTTTTTTTTCTCAAGAGGATTAATTCTATGTGTTTATTTTAACTATTTATGTTTCTAAATTATTTTTAGACTACAAATTATGTCAAATTAGTACACATGTGGCAATTTTCGATGAATTTTGACCACATGTTGTATACACATTTCTTGCCTTTAAAGGACTGGAAATGACTTACCAAAAATTCTATTAGGCTATCATTTGCAAAACATGTGATAAAAAAATTATTATAAACCACCAGCTTGACAAAAATAGCAGTCTAAAAATAGTTTGTGGGGACAGAAAGTGGTAAAATAAAAGTTTATTGACAAAAAGAAAAAAATGTAAATTAATTTATGTATATATAGATCTTTTTCTTAACTGTTGATATTGAGTCTTGCACGTATTGAAAACAATCACTCTGACTGCATAAACATAAGCATTGGTCCATATTTGGATTCTTCTACCAAATGATACATTTGAGGATCAATTTATTTATCTTATAAGATAGAAAAGAAAAGAAATTACAACTTAATTATTGTGCTTGTTCTTGGTTAGATAATCAGAAGCAAGATTCATAAACATCAACAAAACCTTGGAGAGTGGACTCTGCAAGATTAGCAGCTGCTAAATCCTTAGTCTCATACTCAATTGTAACTTTAGTGATGCATGATTCTTCTTCTTCTTCAATGATTTCAAATCGAATGCGATAAAGATCGACACCCTGCTCCAGAATCCCACCTTTAATCCCATCTACTACTTTCACTCTCTTCTCGTTATCAACCAAAGTGTACTTCTCTTTGTACAGGGAACTCCCTGATGCACCTAATAATTCAACATAATACTAATAAACGATAACAGATAAATTCAATATAACTTAACAAACTTGATGTATTCTCAATCAGCACACCAACACTTAGCGAATAGCCCTATTTGGAAACTTGATTTCGAACAAAATTGATCACGTAACGACAACATGCAGGTGGGGGTAGGAGTAAAATTGTATATTTGAAAATACTTTTTAGTGAATAGCCCTATTTGGAAACCAACAATTTCACTTTTCTCTTTTTGGACAAACTTTTTTATTTGTACATTCATAATCATAAACAATTTTCGGACTTCTATAATTAGATTTTGTCGTGGATTTTATCCGTAGATTTTAATTGAAAGTATCAAAATGTGAAGAATAAGAAAACAAAGAGAGGTGGATTACCGTCCAGTACGAGTTTTTTTACCCAATCTAATCCAAATGCATAAAAGCATATAAGATAGATAGATAGATAGAAAAACAATAAGGGTAAGGCTATGTATATCGAAATATTTTCCAATCTCTACTGATGTGGAAACCTTATGCACTGAGTACGGTCTTTGTAGATGAAAACAACTTTGAATCTAATAATGCAAGTATCCAAACAAATAGTGAAAGACAAAATATTATCACAGCATTATCTATTAGATGAACATTTTTTTCTAAAACAACGGATTATCATTATTACTCTCTTAAATAATGCTTACGCGAAGAGTTTATTCAAATTGACAGCAGGGAAGCTGTGGAAGAAGGAAGATAAGAAGTGGATAAAATGTAAAGAATCTGGTAGTCTTCTTCCCACCATTCAAAACAAGAGAATCCTCGTTACAGATACTTCTTGATGTTCAATTTTTTTTTTGCTAAGTAATTTTTTTTAGTTATATGTAAATTATCCCCTTGTATTGTAATAAAATAATCTGTTCAAAACATATCAATAAAGGTATTTTTTTTCTATTTTTCCATTTCTTTTTTTTTTTGTCTCAAGAGGATTAAATCTATGTGTTTATTTTAACTATTTATGTTTCTAAATTATTTTTAGACTGCAAATTATGTCAAATTAGTACACATGTGGCAATTTTCGATGAATTTTGATCACATGTTGTATACACATTTCTTTCCTTAAAGGACTGGAAATGGCTTAACACAAATTCTATTGGGCTAGCATTTGCAAAACATGTGTTAAAAAAATGACCTTGCTAGGCTACTAGAATTATTGGCTAAAATAGTTTTTCGGACCTTTTTGCTCTTTTAGTTGGGTGAATCCCTTATACCAGCAGGGGTAAGATAGTCATTTAACACCCTCAAAACCAAAAGATTATCAATTAGCAAACCTTAACATTCATATATTACATAATATGGTACATGATTGTTAATATATTACATCAAGCTTACTAAGTTACGTTACTGCCTTTATATTACATTATTCCTGCTATATTACATTATTCAAACATACTACATTATCCCTTCATACTGCTTTATCTTAGTTCTCACTTAGTTCCGTCTTGAGGCCCTACGCCAGTACTGGGCTTTGCTTTCTAACTTTCTATTTATTTCAGAGAGGTTTGCGATTTGGCCATCTTTACGTTCCATTTCAGTCCTCAGGAAGAAGTTATGATTTACTAACATCTCGGTCTCTTGGATCTTACTATCAAGAGTTGCTTGTACCGACTGGAGGGTCAGTTCCAGGGAGACATAAGCTTGATTCCAAGTATCTATTTCCGTTGTTTTACTAGCACAGGCAAGACAATCGGGAGTAGGTGAGGATTGGGGTGTTGGGGTTTGAAGGAAGTTGTACAAGGCATTTTCCCCAACAGACTGGGATGAATCCGGTGGAAAAGTATAGTCCCAAGGTGGGGGATCTACTGGAGGGTTGAGCATGCCTACTGGGTCAGTTGAGGGAGGATCAGTCATCATAGGAGAGTCTGTTCCAGTTAAATCTACCACTGGCGCGGTCGCAGTTGCTAAGGATAAGGTTGGCAAGTCATGTGATTCCATAACAGGAGGTTCAGGCGCGGAGCTTTTACTTTTCTTTTTCCAGAAAGGTCTTTTCTTGCTTTCTTCAGATGACGACATCATACACAGTAAGTCAAATGTGAGTGACAATTTTTTTTTTTTTAAAAAAAAAAAATATACGGACTACTACTTCCTAAATGACCTATTACTGTTGGGACAACGTCAACCTAGGCTCTGATACCAACTGTGACGACCCGTTCCCTCTCGGGTCGGATCGCCGCGTGCCTCTCGGTACTGGGTTCTAAAATACAACAGAATTTAGGTAATTACTACTACAAATTGTACATGAGTTATAATAGACAGCTAAAATTTATTGCCTTCGTCTTTATTTTCTTCTTTTGTTTATAAGACACAATATCTCGTTTCCTGAGCTATCCTTATTCTTGGGCTTGACATTTACAACTCTGAATTCCCTGAAAAATTTAAAGATAAAAGAGTGAGCTTAAAAAGCCCAGTGAGTTCCCCGTGAAGTGGGTGCCTGTGATTTAAAACTGGTTTTGTTTTCAAAACATTCATCAAAAATTTGGAAAACTTTTCATATTTCTTTATTTCATTCCTGCTGGATAATGTAGTTCCGAGCTGCAAACAGAAGACCAGAAATCCATATACAGAACTGCAACCAGAAGACCAGAAATCCATATACAGAAGTGCAAACAGAAGACCATAGTCAGTAACCAGCCGTACACCAGACATGGCTATGATTTCCTACCACACACTCGTTCATGTTTGTGACTCTTAGAAACTGGGGTACCCGCCAGTCCAAGTCCACAGGCTGATGTTCCGGAGCCAATCTCCTGACTCGAGATACATACCGCCCAACCAAATTTGACACTGAAGGTTTACAGAGGAGACCGGTCAGCCCAACGCTTTCCCCGCCCTTCTGGTTCCAACAGGCCCGGGATCCCGTCTAAACATTTTCGAACTATCGATGGTTCGAGATGCCCTCGTACGGGTGACTAGCCTCGCACAGTGCAAACCCCCACCGATAAAACCATAAATCCAGAATAATATGCCAGCAATACCAAATAAGATTACATTTATCCAGGGATGACTGAAGTCCAGAATTTCAATAATATGCCAGCGATGCCAAATAGATTACATTTATCCAGGAATGATTTCAAGTTTAGCTTGTACATTTTTATTTACGAAACAGTTTATATTAATTTTAGAAATAGATTTTTAGGAGGGAACTCACCTTAATTCTGAATTTCACGATCGTCCTGAAAATCTGTTATTAAACATAAGGTAGATTAATACATGTAAGATAATTGTTCACTTAAATTTACACAGTCTTAAGGGTCTCCCAAGGGAAATTTAAGACTTTTGGGGCCAAAAAGTAGTTTCCTAAAATATGGGGGACTTAAACATGAGTATTGAAATATTTAATTCCTTTATCAGCTTTAAATATTAATAAGGTACTAAAATGATAAATCAAAATTCCTAAGGACTAGAGTTGTAATTAATTTAAAAGTTATCCCGCGAATTTTTAAATTTTCGCGGGACAATTCATCGCCTTAGTGCTGAGGAAAAATTGAGTGATGTTAAGGAGGGACTAGATGTGCAGATCAGTAAATTCTTCCTAGCGAATTCTGAGTTCTTCAGGGACTAAATGAGCGAATTACTAAAGTTTTGTCCTAAGAAGTTCTAGGGCATTCCTCTTTCTTCTTCATTATTTTGGAGAAAATAAAACTCCATTCTTGCTCCATAGGCCGCCGCCTCTCCTCTCTCTCCTCTTTCCGTGTGATGTCCCACAGGAATCACAAGTCTAACTCAACTAATCAAACAACAGCTAAGAGACTTTCAGTCTCAAACCAACAATAGCAACAGCAAAAATGCAATAAAGGATTTGATATATAAAGAGAAATTAACTCAGCCAGATTCAATACATATTAATCCCCATAACTATAAATTAATGTCTCAGAATAACAGAAATAAAGGATCACTGTCCCCAGATAATCTAAGAACATTAACTGCTACTTAAAAGAACAAGAAAAGAGGGACAAACTCAGTGCACTCCAACAGCTGCAAAGCTCACCATTAACCCCTGGAATACAATGAAGTATCAGTATCAGCAAGAACAGAAATGATGCCTCGAGGAAGGAAGAAAGCAAGGAAGAATTAAGAAGAATGATTCAAGGGGGAAAGAAGCTTACAAGAGAAGAGATATGGCAGCTGCCACTGTTTGTTGGATAATTTCTGGATGCCTTTCCTCGGATGAACTTTCCCTTTTTATAGGTAGGGTTATTCTTCCAAGGTGGATCTGGTCCCTCCACCTCAACACTTCTGACAGTTTCTTGAAATCCACAGCTCACATTGAGTGAGCTCCTGTCTCCTCTGTCATGGCTAATGCCTTGCCCCCCGCAGCTTTCCTAAATTAGCCTAGTTTCTATTTAGGTGAGATATTTCCCAAACGGTGTCGTTTTGGGTATCATTTAGGGAAAGCAATTAATAACTTAAACGCTGTCGTTTTGGGTTTGGGTTCTCTTAGAATTATTGAGCCCTAATTTTCCCCCAATTCGAATCAGCTTGGTTTAACTACTATTAACTAACTTTCTATTTTATTGTGTGCAAAAAGACTTCTCTGTCCTCAGCACATGACATTCCGGCATCACTCCGGCTTCTCCGGCACCGCTCCTCGGTCGCCTCTTCCTGGTCCGGCGTCGCTGCTACTTCCTAGGAGGTAAGCTTTCTTCTTTAATTTACTATTATTGTTGTTTTTATTATTATTATTATTATTATTATTATTATTATTATTATTATATATATATATATATATACATATCTTATTTTATTTTTTTGGTGTTCTTTCTTTCTCCTTCTCAGATGGATTTTGCTCCGGTTGGTGGCGATCCGGTCCGGTAGCAACGGCTGCTCTCCCCACTCCGGCGGTCTCGGTTCATGCCGCCAGCTACAGTTCACCGGTGATGTAGGTTTCAGCTTCTTATTTAGTATTTTCTAATTAGTTTATATATATACCTAAGAGAGAGAAAACTGAAAACTGAAGTATGTACATTTTCGGCATAAAACTGAAATATTCAATCGGTAAAACTGAAATATATATGTACTAAATATTTTCGGCTTATTTCACTTTATCTGTCTTCAGAGAAAATTTAGGTTCGGTGGTGAATTCTTCTGTTTCTTGGATGTTTTTCTGAAGTCTGAAAAATAGTGTATTATAGCTTACTTTAAAAAAATGAAGAGGGTAAATCCAATTAAGAAGAGAGATGGACCTGAACTTACTGATCCTGAAATATATATATTTTTTTTTATTGAAAATACTATGTTTCAAAAATAGTATGCTGTATTTACTTATTATTTCCTTTGTCAAAATTTGCTAAATCCTTCTAGGTTTGTGGTTCATGGCAGTAGGCTGGTTGAATTATTGGTGTTTTACTGTTAACTATTTTCTAGCTTCCTGTGTTATGTTGTAGCTGTTGACTCTTAGCTGAAAAAAGAAAGTGGCCATTATACGTCTACTTTTCTTTTTATTTTTAGCTATTAAAATTTCCGTTTTTTTTTTTCAAAAACCATAGCAAGTACTTTGTAAATTTTCTTAATAAAAGATTCAAAGAATTTAAACATTCAATCTCCAAATATTCTAAGGAAACTGAACAGTTAAATTCTTTTAAATCAATTTTTCTTCAGTCCATATTCAGGGAAGAATTTGGGTTTATATTCTTCTGGTTCACCCGTCTTAACCAGACAAATGTCCGATTAGATACGTCTCCACCAGTGGGGTGGGTTACAGGTGCTCCCGGGATTGCGTTCCCACAATCCTCGGGTTCAGACAGTTTCAGAGAATATAATCCAATTTTTACCTGTACCTGAATAACCAAAGTTTTCTTATTGCAGGATTTTAACAATATATTTAAAATAGGAATACCTGTCAGCAGCAGACAAATCTTCCGCCAGAGATTTCGGACAACAGAGGCTTTTATTTCAGAGTTATTTTGGAAGAGTTTTCTTAAGAGAGAGAAAGAAGTAGAAAGCTCATTATTATTATTCTAAATAAGCTTTGGTGCAGGGATTTCCCTTGAAAGAGGCGCCCTATTTATATGGGAAACTCAAAGAGGCATTGAGAAACAAACATCCTGCAAAAGGGATAAGAGAGAAGGAGTGACTCCTCTGGAACTGATTTTGTTTTCTTCTGGCTATCTCAATTGCTTATTCCAAGTTTCCAGCGATGACACTTTTAAGATTTAAGAAATTCACGACAATTACAAATACTACTATGAGAATTTTTTCATTCAGGATGCCACATGAAATAATCTTCTGAAAGCCTGATAATGCGACCCAAAAAATCAACAAAAGTTATTCAATCATGGGTTTCTTGTTTGTGGAGAGAGAGAGAGAGATTCTACGGGTGTGGTTGGACAAGGTTTGGCTTGGGTTTGGTTTGGTCTCACTTTTGGAGGGAAATACCCAAAATTTGACCACTTAAAAAAGGCGAGAAACATTCAAATTCAAATTTTTTTTCTTCAAATAATCGTTCAATTTCAAATTTTTTTCTCTAAAATTGTCGGGAGATGTTTAAATTCCAAATTTTTTAGGCCAAAATTTGAATTTGGACGATTATTTGAAAAAAAAATTTGAATTTGAATGTTTCCCGCCTTTTTTAAGTGGTCAAATTTTGGGCATTTCCCTCCAAAAGTGAGACCAAACCAAACCTTGTCCAAGCACACCCAGCAATGACCTTAAACCTCTTGTTGACTGGCATATATAACCATGGCAGGTATGTTTTGAATCTTCTTGACTATCAGAAGCAGTAAGCAGCACCACAAATCTTGTTGTGCACACTTAAAATTTGTCAACTAATTAGCAAGCAAATGTTTGTTCTTCCAAGTATGACCTTCCCATCAATAACCTAAGACACCTTCTTATTGGGAAAAAAATGTATCCTGCAACACATTACGAACCTTATATATCAACTCTTCACCATAGGTTGGGTAAAAAAGATTAAAACAGTGCATTTCATATCTTCAGGAAATTATGTCTAATAACCAGAAAAATATTCAAGACTCCGAATGCATTTTTTTTTTTTTTTTTTTTTGCTCTGGTAGTATCAGCAGAACAGTTCAATACAACAACAATAGCATAACCCATTAAGTCCCCAGTAATTGGGGGTATGGGCGAGGGATGAATAGGAGACATACCTAACCTTTGGCAATAAATGCACAAAGTGGATGCTCCCAGAGCTCAATACTACACATGGTAGAAAATGAAATAACTTGACTCAGTATTTGCCTAGTTATCATGTGCGTTCTGGTGGGTGTACAAAATCATGAGACCTAATTACCAAAAGATATATTGTAGTTCAACAGCAAGAAAGACTTTCAGAATCTCAATTCAATTACTGGCTTGCACACTATCAGAAGATAGGGTTCAGGATTCCAATAGTCAATGGGTTACAACATCTTACCTACAGAAACCGTCTTGAACACATAGGCCAACTCGTCAACTTAAAATTGATACATATTAGTATTAAGTACATCAAAGCAGCTGAAAAGGGGAGTAAAGTGTTATTGGAAATCAGGACAGACTTTCAATTGGAGGGCAGAATGCATAAAGCTAACAAGTTAAGCCATACCTAACCTTACTTACTAATGAACGGTTCATCGATCAGTGAATGGGATCCTTCACAAAGATCATACACTGACAAGCAACTTTTGATATTTCCAAAACAAGACAAAAACATATTACAATGTATAAGTAATTACCATAGAAGATGTTACAAAACTTCTTTCTAAGCATGTAGTATAGTGTTGTCAATCGCGGATGGCGGATCATGGCGGCAAGCAAAAAAAATGCCATAACGTTATAGCGGGCGCTATAACGCCTAATAGCGGACACATGGCGGACACAATAAAATAATGCAAAATATATATAATACAATACATAATCTAAATAAAAAAGCAAAAAATTAACAAAATGAATCAAACAAATAACTCAAAAGTCATTAATCAACCATTAACTAGTATATCTAGTAAGTCATAACACATAAAATAACAAGCATGCATAACTCAAAAGTCTCCAAACTCGATAAAAAACGATAACCAAAACAAAACAAGAAAATTCGAGAAATCTAATCATCCTCTTCCTCTTCCTCTTCTTCAATATACTCATCCTCCTTGCTAGGAACAGATGCAAATCCTTCACCCTCTTCCCCATCTGAGGGCCATCAAAATCAATATCAATATCTTTGATATTTTCATCTATGTAATCATCTTCAAAATCAAGTTCTTTTTCAACTTCAATTATTTGCTCTTTTCCTCTTCTACTCGACGAAACAATTCCTCTACCTCTACCTCCTTTAGACACTCTCGAAGCTGATGCGGATAAAAAAACAGAGAAGAGAGGAAGATGGAGAAAAGAAAAAAAAAAGGAGAGAGAGAAGAGAGAGGAAGATAAAGAAGGGAGAGTAGAAGAAAGAATAGAGAGTCAGAAGATGGAAGATGAAAAGACGTACATACCTGTTGTAGAGAGCAGAGAGAGACGGAAGAGACTTCTTTTTTTGAAGAAAGGCAAGAGACTTGATTAGGTAAGTATATTATAATAAAGTAACCCAAGCCCATTTATTAAAAAAAGAACAAAAAAGGCCCACTATACCGCCATGCCCGCCATAACGTAACCGCTATAACGCCCGCGAAACGCTGAAAGGCGGACACCGCTATATTAGAGGATATAGCGCATTGCGTATTGCAGTGGGCCAAAATTCCGCAACGCCATGCCGCCATTTGATAACACAAACTTCGAAATGACTCCTCTCAAGCCTCACGACGATTGCTCAAGAAGTTTGTTTGCCCTTTAAGAAATCAAAATGACTTCCCTTTATAAGGAAAATGTAGGAAAGAAGCTAAATGTTAAAGTATGCCAGAAAACAGTTTGCTGTAGTACCTCCTCCTTCAGCTAATGATAATGCTGATATAACTAAAGAAGGTAAAGGAGACTGTGGATACACCCATGAGTGTAAAGCCTTAGAACTAGATCGTGGAGTAGAAGAAGTAACTGTTGGGGCAGCGGAAGCAAACACGCGGATAATATGGAGAGAAAAAGAAGAATAAATAAATCAACACAAAAGAACACCAATATTTTTACCGTGGTTCGGTCTCAACGCAGACCTACATCCACGACCCCGAAGGGTACAAACTTTCACTATGTAATTTTTTGACGGAACAAAATTACAAACCCTCTCGCAAACCAAACTCAGGAAACTCACCATCTGAGTTGGTGGCGCCCAACGCGGCACACACACAAATAATACTAAACTAGAAGATCCTTATTTATAAGGTTTTCCTTCTTCCTAGTTTCCTAACACAACCGATGTGGGATATTGAGAGAATCCCAACATATCCTCCCTTCTCTCAAATTCCCAAATTACAACTTAAACAGAATAAGAAAATCTATCACTATTGGGATCTTGAAAATCTCTAACAGTAACTTCTAAGGAGGAGGGTACATCCAAATATTTATTTTAATTTTTCGAAAAAACAAAGTTCCATTGCTAGACATGGAAGCTTATAAAATGTAGATCAAATGTTTTGTGTCGAGATGCAAAGAGTATTACATTTGTAATCATGGTATTTTACATCAAATATATGATAAATCATTTGAAAAATGAGAAATTTGAGGAGGCCCCAACCTTGGCAATTTCCTTTTCTGAAAGTAACATCAGCCTAATGGTGTTCTTTCTGACAGGAAATAATTCATTCACGCGTGTATCAATATATCTTGGAACTTTTGCTGAATCTTTCTTGTGTCCAAGACCTACACTGTTAGCCTCCCGGCAGAGGGTAGCCAATGGAATAAGTACAATCCAAAAGTGGTTAAAAGGTATTGAGAATACATACCTGTTAGAATCAATTACTGGGAATGGAGATTCATCTACAAGCTCCATCACTTTCTTTTGTTTCAGCAGCTCCCCCTGTCATTGTCAAGGGATGCATAAAAATGTTTCTTCTTGACATTATCTATCAAAACACTTTTCCTAAATTTGGTCTCCTGAATTACGAGTCAGAGACTGGTCTTGGATGCAGTGTCAACATGTAGACGGATCTAAGCAAAATTTAAAAAATGCTGTATTTTTCTTCTAACTAGAAATGGCATTATATATTTTGGCTTTTGCCTCTAGATCATGTAAAGTTTTATCTTTCTGTCACCCCTCAACTTGAAGTTTCTGGTTCCATCTATGGTCTGACTAATTTCTCCACTCACTTGCACATAGATTAGATTGCATAATATTGAATGAGGAAACAATAATTGTAAATAAATCATTACGCTGCTAAATACTGAGTATTTGTATATTTAGCCTATAATGTGCACACATATCCAACTTAATATAGCACAAAAAAGGCAAACCTTGTAAATGTTGCATCTATCATAAATTACCAGTCAATTTCATCATACAAAATCTAACACAATGAGGTAGATAGTAACAGAAGATATTCAATTTTCAACTTTTACAAAATATATACCCGTCCTTCAAACAAAGGAGAGTTCTTTCACCTAATCCAAGGTCCAACAACAACTATTTAATGACATTGACCACTTAATTCAACTTAAACTCATAATAAAGTGAATAATATACACTAAACAAAATCAGATCGCAGATCTTCAGCCCTATAACTACCAAAAATATATGTCCTTTTGAATAAAGTAGAGTCCTTTTAACATCTATTTCACGCCGTTAACATAAAATCCAGCTTAAACTCGTAGATACAGTGAAAAATACACTAAATAAAAAATCAGATTGCAGATCTTCAGTAATATATAACAACCAAAATAACCACCTGTTTCAGAAGAACACTATCAAAATATATCGATTCATGAAACTAAGGTTTTACAAGTATTATTACCCGTAACTCCGATGGAGTTTTCCGCTTCAAAGTAGTAGTAGAAGATGTAGCCTTCGTCGCCCCGCCGCCAAACTGAATCGTACTGGCTGGAGCTAATGGATTTGCAGCAGCAACCTTAGCCATTCCTCCTTCTGCAAAAATTAAAAAAAAAATTGATACAAATATCCATCACCTTCTGCAAATATATACAAAATAAATTGCCAATTGATACTGCATTCTTTGCACCTGTTTAATTAAAATTACAGTGAGCTAATCTGAATTGAAATCGAGATGATTGAATTGATTTTGCCCTAAACTGAAATTTTTGCTTTTAGGGAAAATCTACCAGAGAGAGAAGTTGGGAACATGAATGGAAGGGCGGTAGTGGAAATTATTTGAACAAAATTCGATTTCCCTCCCTCTGTAGTCTGTAGCCTCTGACGCCGTAAGATAACGACGTCGTCCGCGCTCCTCGCATCCCTTTTGTTTGTGGTAATTTACTTCATGATCCCTGAATTCATGAGCTATTCACATGTTTGATCTCCAACAGTCTTATTATTTACTTTATAGTCCTTAAACTAGGGTTAATACTCCCTCCGTCCCAAATTGACTGTCCACATTTTTTGTTTGTCCCAAATTAACTGTCAACTTTCTAAATAAAGTAGGTATTAATGATAATTTTTCCAATTTTACCCTTCTTCCAACTCCTCATTGAATGCTCTTAGTTAATTAAAATTATCGCTTTCCAAAACATATTTAAGAGATTGTTGGATGTTGTGTGAGAGGAAGGAGAGAGAGAAACATAAATTTTAAATGAGATTAATAAAATTAATTAAGGGTATCTTAGACTTTTACTTATATTTTACCATCAAAATCACAAAAATCTTACTCCCTCCGTCCCAAATTATTTGTCCACTTTGTATTTTGCACGGGGATTAAAGTTTCATCAAATTCTAGAGTGAAATATGATAAAATGTCAAACATAACCTTATTTAATGTTACTCCCAATTTAATTCACCTCATTTTCTCTCTTTATTTTTCTCTCTCCAATATTTAATGTAAAGGGTAGGATTGGAAAAATCATCATTAATGAACCCTTTAATTAGAAAGTGGACAAATATTTTGGGACACACTAAAAAGGAAATGTGGACAGATAATTTGGGACGGAGGGAGTAATACCCATGCATTTATCAAAGTGGGTAGATAATTTGGAACGGAGGGAGTAGTACTTTAATATTAGTAGATTTGGCTCTTTTCAGTACGGTAATTAAATGATAGACGTTTTTATCAATAGATAAAAAAACTTATACTATGAAAATAGTAGCTCATTGTTATCATTTATTGTCTGATTTTCACTAAAGAATTCTCCAGTTAATTTAGTCACACTAGTAGTATGATTACCTCTGATAAAAATATAAGATTATTCGTATTATTTTTGTTGACAATAGAACATGCAATTGTTAACTACAATGAATACTAGGTAATACAACAGTCCGCGAACTATATGATAAAGTAAGTCGCACTATATAAAATTACAATAATGATTGTTGGATTAAAAAATTTAGATTAAACAATGATCAAAGAGTATAAAATGAAAAGGCAAATTGGCTCCACCGGTCCAAAAACAATTTTACTTTGGTGATTTTTGTCCAAAATCTATATTTTTACAAAATTAGGTATCAAAACAATTTATATTTGGTGAGGTAGGTCCTTCCGTCCAAAATTCCATCAGTCAACTGTTAATTTGAAATTTGAACATGGTCAACCCTAAAACTATCAGGGGCATTTTTGGGATTTTACACATTAAATTAAACCCCTTCCCTAACCCGACCCACTATTCCCCTCCCTTCCCCTAACCCGACCCATCCCTTCCCCCTGACCCCTAATCCGTCCCCTGCACACCACCACCTTCATCCGCAACCACCTCCACCGCCGCACCATCACCACTGTCCGCTAATAATTGTGCAGGTTTGAGGTTGAATTTGGTTATGGGTTTATCGTTATCAAAATGGTACAAAAATAAACAAAATTCTATGTTTTCTTCATCTCCGGAGTGCCCAACAGTCAAAGACTACCATCGCCTCCCAAAATCATTCATCTCCGGCGTGCGCAACGATCAAAGGCCACCACCGCCTCCCAAAATCATCATCCACCAGATCTTGATTTAAATGAGATTTGATTCAAATATTTGTTTCAAAAATTGATTCAAATCTCGGTTTCAGAAATTGGTGAAGATCGCAGTAGCTGCTCCAATCGGAAAAGCTAGAAATTTATCTTTATATCGATCGCCGCAAAAAATCATTGAAGATGTGATTCCGCAAAAAATCGAAAAAACAAGAATTTGGTTGGGTTTAATTAGTTGAACTTGTGTATTCTGATTCCTTTGATCTTTACTGAACATGTGAATAAGAGCATCATTTACTGCGGATGGTGTTGTGCGGGGGGCCTCAGCGGAGAAGATAGTCCAAATGGGTCGGGTCGGTTTTAAATGGGTCGGATAATATGAAGTGTCTGTCATTACAAATTCCCGAAAATGCCCATCAAATTAAAATAGTTGACTAACTTCGAAATTTGAATTAACAGTTGACCAACTGTTAATTCGAAATTTGAATAAACAGTTGACGGATGGATGGACTCCACCAATTGTAAATTGTTTTTGAATGGAACTGTGTAAAAACATTATTTTTGAACCTTTCGTAAAAATCATAATTAGTTTTTGGACCTGTGGCGCCAATTTGCCAAATAAAAATAATGGTTAGAATTGAATGTGTAATTATTCTTTATCCAAATTTGATCCCAAACATTTTATCCAATAATGATTACCCATAAAATTATTAGTGATACTTGTATTCGATATCTAGACATTTAACACGATTAATTTAATTAAAATTTTAGTGATACTTGAACCCGACTAATTTAATCAGAATTCTAGAACTCTTTTTTCTTTTTTTATGAACATAAAAGTTATTAATGTCCATGCACGGGTCTGCAAGAGCATGCAGGTGGTTACAGTTTCATTTTCGAAACTCCACCTGATCATTCATTATCTGTATTATCCATGGCCTGATCAGTAGTATCCCTGGATCATTTGGGTTATTGAGCTTTTAATTTCCGATTTTTTTTTCAGGGATTTCCAGTTTTCTGCTCGGAATTGCATAGATTGGGCTCAATTACGTCATTGATTCATCAAAAAGATTCAATCCCACGTTGGTAGTACTTGATCGGGAGAAGGCCCAATTTTGGGGAGCTAAATTAGGTATATGATTCATCAAAAGATTGAATTTTTTGGAATAATCCCACGTTAGCACTTGATTTGGAGGCCTAAATTTGGAATTTGGGGCTAATTTATATTTTTAGGGCTTTGATGAGATTGATGTTAATGGGATCAAGAAGGCTTTGTTTGGATAACTTTTGTGAAATTCAAGAGGGATAGGAAATCCTGATAGGAGAAATTGATGGGGAATTCATGTGTAGGACCCAATTTGGGGAACAATGGGTTCTTGCAATCTGTTACTAATGCAGTTTGGAAAGGTAGACAGCAAGAACTTCCTAGCCCAGAACAGGAAAATATTAGCAAGGATAATGAAACCAAGAACAACAATGAGAAAATTGGAGAAAATGCTAAGGAGGATTCATCGTCAAGATCTATTTCTAATGTCCAAAGTATCCCTCCTTCCCAGGCTAAAATGGATGGTGAACAGCCTAAAGTGGCTGAAGACCCCAAGGTCAATGTTGACAATAGTAAGCCACCACCAGCTGAAGGAGTGAAACAGAATAACAAACCGGGTCCAGGACATATGAAGAGAATATCAAGTGCAGGTCTTCTAGTTGATTCAGTTTTAGGAAGAAAAACAGGGAATCTAAAGGATATTTATAGTTTAGGGAGGAAATTAGGACAAGGGCAATTTGGGACTACATTTTTCTGTTTGGAAAAAGAATCAGGAAAGGAATTTGCTTGTAAAACGATTGCGAAAAGAAAGCTAACAACTCAAGAAGATGTTGAGGATGTGAGGAGGGAGATTCAGATAATGCATCATTTAGCAGGGCATCCTAATGTGATATCGATCGTCGGGGCTTATGAAGATGCTGTTGCAGTTCATGTTATTATGGAACTTTGTACTGGTGGGGAGCTTTTTGATAGGATAATACAAAAAGGGCATTATACTGAGAAAAAAGCTTCTGAACTTGCAAGGATTATTGTTGGTGTTGTGCAAGCTTGTCACTCCTTAGGTGTTATGCATAGAGACTTGAAACCTGAGAATTTTCTTTTTGCCAATGAAGAAGAGGAATCAGCTCTTAAGACTATTGATTTTGGCCTCTCCATCTTCTTTAAGCCAGGTAAAGTCTACTCGTAACCCTCCTTGTAATACTCTCTGTAACATTATAGATGCTTAGCGTTTATCTTGTTTAGTCTCGGATATATGAATATAAGTTTCTATAATTATTAGTATTCCAGTGAGTGTTATAGAGGATCTGAGCCGAGTGAAATCCCACTATAACCTTTCAATAATTAGAAAATGACTAGAAAACTTCAGGATATACTTTTGTTTTGTCAACTATGATTTTTTGCCTCTGATCACTTGGTCTATAACTTTGAAAGTGCTTGTAAGAGAGTTTATATTAGTTCATATTAAATCTAGGTCTTCATTGTTTCCGAGGAATTTCTTTGTACTTAATATTGTGATTTGTGAAGAGTGAGTTAGAAAAATGAAAATTAGGACTAGAACATACTATACTAGCATTCTGGATGCTATACAAACTAAGATAATAACAATTGGGCAAGTAGAAATTTTTCGTTTTACCATTTAACATTAAGTATAAACTCTATAGTTTGTTTAATTGACTGTTACTTGATCAAGTCCATTGATCCATGGTTTTCATATTTGTTTCCTGCTTTTCTCTCTCGTCTGTAGTGGTGTTTTGTTCGAATTACTTATTTCCTTCAAATCTCATTAAGAACTTAATCTTCTCCATACAGGCGACACATTCACTGATGTAGTTGGAAGCCCGTATTATGTCGCCCCTGAAGTGTTACGCAAACATTATGGACAAGAATGTGACATTTGGAGTGCTGGAGTTATCATTTATATTTTGTTAAGTGGTGTTCCTCCTTTTTGGGATGGTAAGTGCTTCATTATTATCTTTATTGGTTTATTTCTACTCGAATTTAACCTTTGTAACCAACTTTCTTTTGATCTGCATTTATGTTCAGAAACGGAACAAGGAATATTCGAGCAGGTCTTGAAAGGGGAACTGGACTTTATTTCAGAACCTTGGCCTAGTATATCTGAAAGTGCAAAAGATCTCGTCAGAAAGATGCTCGTAAGAGATCCCAAGAAACGACCATCAGCACATGAAGTTCTTTGTGAGTATGCAGTATTAGATACTTGTCCTTTTTATCCTCTTTCAGCAACTATTTATTTCAGCTAGCATTTTATGTTTCCTTTCCTGCGCGTTTTAAAATATAAACCAAGAAAACTTATTGCATCTTTAAGATAACATAATGCAAGGTTGCCTTTTCATCTAGTGGAAAATGGTAACGCCCCCCTTCCCTGAGCGGGTAGTAAAATGAGATTATTTCTAGATTATTGTAGTATTGTGCTTTTACAAAATGAATTTCCCATCACAAAACAGGATGGGAAAATTCTCCATTTCAGCAATGATACTAGTCATGTATTCACGTTTAAACCTAGGAAAATGCACCATTCCAATGGACAAGTTTTGAAGTGCATTATTTTCTTCTCTGGGGTAGTCATTTGATTTAAAATTTCTTAGCTGATAACCTGTCTTTTGAGTTTCCTATAATCATTTTGAATGTCAATCTAACGATAATCCATGGCAAAAAGTACATAATGTTCAGGGAACAAAAGTGGTTGTGCTATCTGTCTGATTATTTATGTTCCAAGTGGTGACTATGTTGAATGAAGTTATGGTTTATTTCCTCTTTGCAGGCCACCCGTGGGTTCGTATCGATGGTACAGCTCCAGATAAACCTCTTGATTCTACTGTTCTAAGTCGGCTGAAGCAGTTTTCCGCCTGGAACAAACTCAAGAAAATAGCTATCAGAGTATGTTGCTAGTTCTACTATGGATCCCAGAAACAATTTTCCTTTTGTTGAGCCTATGGATAGTTCATTGGCATGAAATTGATATTTGGACATTCGGTTAGGATCCTGGATGTGTGCATGTTGAATATGAAAATGGTGGTGTGGGGGGCTGGCCGGGGAAATGGAACATATGTACTATTGTCCAAGTACAAATCTCTTTTCCAATAACAGATTTTTGGTGGTAGGCGACTTACCAATCTATATGTACTAATTGTAGGTCATTGCTGAAAATTTATCGGAAGACGAAATTGCAGGACTCAAAGAAATGTTCAAAATGATAGATGTAGATAATAGCGGGCATATTACATTGGAGGAACTCAAAAAAGGTTTGGAAAGAGTTGGCGCCAACCTCAAGGAGTCAGAGTTAGATAATCTGATGCACGCTGTAAGTGAAAGGATTTTCAAGGGACGGGAAACACATTTATCTTGCTCTGGTTTCAAGCATTTTTAAGTAAAATTAGCTTGGACTATCTTTTCAATTCTAACTAAACCGCTTTTATGGGACTCTACAGGCAGATCTTGATAACAGTGGTACGATAGATTATGTTGAATTTGTCGCGGCAATGCTTCATCTCAACAAGGTCGAGAAAGAGAATCATCTATATGCAGCATTTTCATATTTTGACCAAGACGGAAGTGGTTACATCACTAAAGATGAGCTAGCGCAGGCCTGTGAAAAGTTTGGCATGGTAGATGTTCACCTCGACGAAATTATAAGCGAAGTTGACAAGGATAACGTATGAATTCCCTCTACTACCCTACTATTATTTCAGTTTAGAAAATACGCGTTATATTAAAATATTCTTTCTCTCCTCTTTTTTTTCAGGATGGACGCATCGATTACAGTGAATTCGTGGCTATGATGCAAGACACTGGTTTTGGTAAAAAGTTAGCAAAATAGGTATGTTACTTGTGTAGCAGTAAAGATTCTATCCATTGTAAAGAATTTTTTGGCAGCCAAATAAGTGTTCTTTTAACTTTTTTTCTAGTCTTGTTTAGTTCCTACATAGACAATTAGATAGAACTGTTTAAGATTATCTTAATGTAGTGGATTATTAAACTCAAGAATATAACAATTATATCCAAATTTTTTTACTGTATCAAAGCAATGTTTTTTTTTTCTTCTGCATTCCATCTTTCAGAAAGTGATCATGAATTGAGATAAACTGTTTCTCTTGATTCTCCAATGCAAGTCGGAGCATCCCAGATTCACATTTCCTACAACACTCTTAATTATAGTATTTTTAATGCTTAGCGTTTATCTTTAGAGTTTAGGGTTTGTATATGGATGAAATTTTCTATATTCAGAGTATTACATGGAAGTGTTACAGATGATTTCAACTAAAAAGTATTTTTCTTTTGATGAGGCACTGCAAAGTCTCTATTATGGTACACATATTTGCAGAATCCATCAGGCCTTGTTCTTTTGTCTTGCATTTGAACAAGACTGCTTGTTAAGGTTGATTTCTACTGGGTTGTAAGAACTGTTGATCGGAAAAATCCATGAAGCAGCCTAGTTTTCTTGCTGGATTCAAAGTGTTTGTATAAGTTGTGATGGAGATTTTTCCCTGGGCTTTTATTTTTTTATACCACTCTTTTCTTTCTTTCACAAGTACGAGTCACCAACTTTTGGTAGCAGAAATTCTCATTTTTAGGTTAATTAGTAAGCATACTGCAATTGTTAAAGTGCGGTCACGTATTTGATTTCTACTTGTGGTACTATGTTGAAAGAGCTATTGGTCAAGTTTTCTCCTGAATGGGACTCTCAAATTTTATATGAAGAAGTGGATAATACAGACCGTGTTCATATTAGTTTTACCTAAAGTAAGAATAACGAGTGTTGTAAGGAGAAATTCTCTTTTTTGATAAATATAAAGAGAAAAAAAAACACTGTTGTATTATAGGTAAGATCTGAATAATTTCAGCAAACAGAAGAAAACTATCACTATATCACATATTTGAGGCTCATATTTTGTTCAGCCCAAGTTTAGGCACAAGATCTGAATAATTTTGTTGAGATCCGACAAAAAGACAGCACCTTAAAACGGGCCAAATTCGGGCCTTAAAAAAAGTTCGATCCGGCTAGAGTGCTGAACATACTAACAACCATAGGATTTAGTGGCCTTACATCCAATGTCGCGTTAATATGTGAAATTGAATAACATAACAAGTGTTAAAACTGATATTGTTTAAACAAAACAATAACATAAATTTTTAAAAGCATAATTATAATATGTGTAAACGCATAATTATAATATGCGTAATCCATGTGTATAATAATTGTAAGCTATATGCACAATAGCTATTAGCTTGGCACATAATAGCTATGCTACTAATTAGATGTAAGTCATGTGTATAATAATTGTAAGTTTTGTGCACAATAGCTATTAGCTTGGCACATAATAGCTATGCTACTAATTAGCTGTAAGTCATGTGTATAATAACTGTAAGCTATGTGCACAATAGATATTACCTTGGCACATAATAGATATGCTACTAATTAGCTTGGCACATAATAGGTAGGCTACTAATTCATAACAGCTGTAAACGCCAAACATACATTTATAATGAACAATACATAAAAATAACCATAACAACAATTGTATTAATATTAAAAAACATACCATCAATAACAAAATCATCCAAAAAAGTATGATCTGGTATATTGAAAAAATAAGAAAAGGAAGAACAAGAATGATATTAAGTGATTTTAGGTTTTTTTGGTATATTAAAACCCCAAATTAGTGACAATGTGCGGCATGATAGTCATGATGCCAAAATAGAGTGATTAATCCGAGATTTATGGACCAAAATCGTGGTTGAGGAAGGATAAATATATGGAATTTGAGAAAAAAAATCTCAAATTGGGCGGTTGCGGGCAGGAACATGGTGCTTAAAAAAAATTGATTCAGTGTGAACGACTCTTTATGACAGTCGAATGCGTTACAGCCATTAGATGTAAAAGGAACGAATCCAGTGGTGAATGACGCGTGCTGAACGTGCTAAAAAACGAGGTGTTCCGCATTGTAGCCAATTGCCTGATCATTTACTATTATTTCATCCGTCCCAAATTACATGTCCACTTTATATTTTGTACGTAAATTAATATTTCATCAAATTCTATAGTGTTATATGGTAAAATGTTAAGCATGACCCTATTTAATTTTACTTCCGATTTAATTATAGCTTCTTCTCTCTCTCTCTCTCTCTATTATTCTCTCTCCAATATTCAATGTAAGAGTTAATATTGGAAAAATCATCAATAAAGAGCCATTTCTTTAGAAATTGAACATATAATTTGGGACAGATTAAAAAGAAAATGTGGACATATAATTTGGGACGGATGAAGTACTAACGAAAAAGGAAGAAAATGGCAGCAATTAGGAATCCGATTACAGTATTGGTAATTGATAATTACTTCGTATATGCTGATAAAAACACTCATTAACACCTTAACTCTAACATGTTGCTAACATCATCCGTCCTTAATAGTTGTCTGGATTACTTTTTCTTTTGTCTCAAATTAGTTGTCACAAATCAATCACAATGCAACTTTTACCTTATTCTTCCATATTTGCCCTTAGTTAATTTAAGTTAAGTTGGAGTTAAATCATTTCTTGTTCCAATGCAATTCTCCAACTACTCAATATAAAATGAAAGACGTTTAAGTCTTTTTCTTTATGATTATTTATGGTACTAAATTATATACGTATTTTTATTTATGGTATTAAACTATTTTTTTAGTTAATTATATCACTCATCTATTTGAGATTGTCAAATAATATAAAAAACCAATGTTTCATTATACCTTGCTTTCCAAAGACTGGAATGTAAAGAAAATTCTGAGCTCATTACATGTGAAAAGCTATTCTGTCTGAAAAGTGATTTCATTCCAGCGTACCAAACTTACTGTAAATACTCTTACAAGATATTTTCAAATACGTACCATTTTTTAAGACGAGCCTTTAAATAAATTTAAAAAGATTGACATTCTTATATTCTTTCCTCGAATAATAATTCTCAAAATTCAACTTCTATATTGATAATGGATTAATTTCTCCTCCCCCCCCCCACCCATAAACCTCTCTTCCTTTTGTTGATAATTCATACACATATAGGATCACTTGCACATGAAACTTAACCTACCACGCCCACCTTTGCCCATCTCTCATTGTTATACAACTTTTTTCCAAAAAGCTCCCTTCCTTTTGAAGCCCTTTATAATTCTAACTCTCAACTGTGAGAATAGTCTCTTTGGCCATTGTCACCTTTTTCACGTCTTTTCTTTTCCAACCTTTTTTTCCTTCTAACCTAACATTTGCATGTATGGACCATTTCAATTCTCTGCTCTCCTCTCCCGTCATGTCCTTCAACAAACATTTGATTATTGAAAGAGACAATACTTTAAGGAATGAGAGGACGTAGTTTGTGCTTCTGCCCTTTGCTTGCCTAATTATAACTTTCTTCTAAATCAGATTTCCGTAATACTTCCTGTAATATTTTTAATTACAATTTTTTTAATGAAGCCAAAAGGATAATAAAGTTCATTATAAATTTGACACTATAAGAAAACAGCTCTTTGGCGATCGAAAATTCCGTTCTAAAAAATAGCTGCGAAATACTGATTGGATTTATCGAAAATAAATTTGTCATTATTCCTTCCTTAAATCAATGCTACCATTAATACCTTGACCAACTTCAATAAAAATAATAGTGATCGCTATTTAGCTACTACTTCGCGACCGACCTCATTAAATAAAAATCATTCAAGATGATACAAGGATTTAGTCGCTAAATAACTAGCCAACATCATTAAAAAAAATAATTCAAAATGAAATAAGGATTCAGTCGCTAAATAACTAACCAACATCATTAATAAAAATAATTTAAAATGAAATAAGGATTCAGTCGTTAAATAGCAACTGCTTAGCGACCAACCTCATTAATAAAAATAATTTCAAAATGAAATAAGAATTCCACCTATTTTCTAAGTTGAGCAGCCCGTAAATTGTTGATTGTTATAAATATTAAAAATAATTTGACTAAAAAGAGAAAATGTAAAATCATTGATGGTGAACTTAAACCATTCACTCAAGAATATATAAATAAATTTTTTTATAATAAAAATATTACTAATACTTTTTTTTTTTTGATGCAAAAAAAATATTACTAATACAATGTTAGTGAAATGTTGCAAGTGTGCTTCATTCGGTTCGACAAGGCACATCACTCACTATTTAACGGACAGCGTGACCTAGTTAGTGTACGTTTATTTTGTTTGCTATGTGAAAGAGAAAACTCAAAGGTCATTGGTCATTGGTCATTGGTCATGTCGTTTCCGTTAATTGCTCGATCCGGCACCGTACTGTTAAATTTACACGAATACTTGCAAAGATTTTAAGACTCGCCACCGTTAGTTATGTAAGGAAAGGTACATAGTTCAACTGTACTTCTGGCCTTTATTGCCTAAATTGTACACATGCAATTAACTAACCTTTTTCTGGTTGCTAATTATAATTATACATATTACTTTCAGATCAATTCTTCTCAGCCGTCACATATGCTTATACAATTTTAAATATTAATTTTCAATTAAATATTTAAGTAAATAATTTTGATTTAATTTGACTAATTATTCACTTATTTAGGTATCTAAATATTAAACCGAACTAATTAAACGACAAATTAATACAAAAAAGAAGAAGAAGATATTGGACCATACTAATTAGAAATGTAATTGCATGAGGATATTTTTCTCTGTGGATCGATGGAGTGGAAGATAAACCCTACTACGTACGTACGAATAGAAAAGTCCATTTATAGTACCTTTGATTTTTAAGGTGGAGACAAGAAACCTTAGCTTCCTAGAAGTTTCGTAGAGTGCCCCGCTTTACCATCTACTTGAAGGCATTCTTCTTTTTCATGTAGTCGAGAGGCTAGTGGAACAAGGTCTCCCACCAATAGAGTCGCTAAGTCACCTTGAGGTGGAGGTCCTGTGGGCGTGGATATCACCTTTTTGTATAGTAGAGGCTAGTGGAGGGTCTGTCAAATTAGTAAAATCAAATTTTGAACGACCTAGATACAAAATCAATGAACGTGTTGGTCCTGTGAACATCAACATTGATACAAGGAGTAGTTTGCATTGTCACTTCGCGCTTACATCAAAAGTGCGAGAGGTTCAGTTCTTTAAGTACAAGAACCAATTATTTCGGAACTATTGTTTAATAAGTATTTGTATTAGACTACTCAAGAAGACATGTTCGGTAATATAAATCTTTTATATCTTCTATCCAGCTCTAAAAACGGGGCAATAAAACTTTAGAGACTGGGGTTCATTTTATTATTATTATTATTTATTTATTTATATAAAAGGAGTAGTTCAATATTAAGATTTCTATTTGAAAATATTTGTTCAAATTTTATAAAAGCAAATCCGTTAGGGGAGGAGGTATGAAACATACAATGAAGATTTTGTATGAAATTCCTTTTATACATAATTTACTTTTTGCGAGAGTTGAGTATCCAATGTGTACATCTTGTATTAGTTTTTGTGACGAAAGTTAAAAGTTGAGATTACATAGTTTTAATTTTAAACATTTTTTTAAATTTTACAAATTTGTGAAAAGAGATATGAAACTAAATTTTGAATTTAATATTCGAGGTGCTATCCAATGTACCCTAAAGTTGTTGTGTGTAGGGGTGGAAGTGGGTTGAGCCGATCCGTGAGTAGCTCACGATTCGATTCGATTCGATATTCGGTTTGATAAGCTCAGCTCATGAGCTAAATGAGCGATACATGAGCCAAGATTTTTAGCTCATCTAAAATATGAGTCGAGTTTGAGTTAGATAGAATTCGACTCATTTGGCTCATGAGCTGGCTCAATATATATATAACAAAATAGCCTCACAAACCCTTTAAAAAAGTAGCCGCACATCTTCTTAAGGAAAATAAACAAAGACAACCCTAGAAATCTCTTATAATCTTCTCATCTTCTCAAAGTGGAAGAGTTATTGATTCATATCGATCTTCTTATCCCGAAAAAAGTTCAAGCATTAAGTTGTGAAGGAGATTGGCTCGAGTCACTTATGACATTCAGAGAAACTCAAAGTATATTACTAATTTTCGTTTATTACTGATGATAATTAATTGTTAGTCTACAAAATACTCTTTTAATGACAATACTATTTTTATCTTTTTCAGGTGGAAAAACACGCCACAAAAATCAAATTGGTTAAATAAGAAGACTTTTGACATTTATTCATAAGGATTATAATATTTGGTAGCTAGACTTCTGTTGGTTTACATTGGTTTAATTTTATATCTTGTTAAGCATTTTTTACCGGATTCTTTACATAGTATAATTAGTAGAAATATATAAACTTCTATTATATGCCATTGTGATAATAAAATCTCTTAATTTATTTTGTATAAGTTGGATATTAAACTCATATTATAAGTAATCGTATTTTTTCAAAAATATTTAGTAGATAAATGAGTTGAGCTGAGCTGCTCGTGAGCTACTGATGAGTTGAGATTGAGCTGAGAAAATTAGCTCATATCAAATATGAGCTGAGCTATGAGATGGGCAAATTTAGTATGAGTTGAGCCTGAGCTAGTCTTAACTCGGCTCAGCTCAGCTCATTTCCACCCCTAGTTGTGTGCCTCTTTAATTACGAATTGGATTTAATGTAGTAATTATGTGTTTGATCTGATTTGAAACTCAGATCTAGGTTAAAATTATCTTTAGGTTGAGTCTGAAAATTAAACTTGAGTATTAAATAATCTAAATCTGATTTTGGTTTGAAAATAGATTAAACTAAAACAAAAAAATTCATACTAAACTCAATTAAATTACACTGTATTTTAATTGAGCCAAACCCAAAATTCTATTTATGCATAGAAATCACCGTTGGAGAAAATTGGTTATTCAAAGAATTGAAGTGTAAGTAAAGTGTCGTGAGGACAATTTTGAGCAAATATTATTTTAAGTTACACCACTCGATTTTGAATGTTATTAAAATTATCACGAGGTGGGTTGCGCAAACTTCGCGATGATATATAACATGTGAGAAAACCAATTAATGCCCCATGTCAGAACATTTTAAACCCACATCCCACATGGGAAACCTACGAAAGTAAAAATCACTTTATAAGGAAAAGTGATTCACATGTGTTTAAATTGTCTTACTAATATTATGTGCCCCATGTCAGAACCTCATGCGCGCCCGCGCAGGGGATGCAAATTGAAGGTCTGTCGATACCAAAATAGCTCGAACTTGTGTGCGTACACGAATACCGGACCAAAACTCACGTGCCTGATCAGCCCACGTTTTGCTACTTGTTTGAATTTTGAGTGTTCGAATTCTTGTTGTAACAGTCAGAATTAAAAGAGGGTAATGACAGTGGACTGTAACAGCAGTATTTACACTATGTTTATTGGCTTGATTGTAACAGACAGGTTTATTGCAGTAATAAAACCTGAACTGTTACAATTCTCATTTTTGTGCCTATATAAGGTAGACCAAAACTGTCAGAAAATATACTCGAAAATCTCTTCTCTCCCTCTGCATAAGTTTTCTATTTTTTCTTGCATTATTTTAAACATTCTGCCTGAGAGTTCCACACTGTTACCAACCGATTCGAAAGTTCCGTTATCTTCTGCTTTAAAGATACAAAGAGTTTGGGCGTTGTACCTTGGGAGTTCAGTGTTCAAGAGGCCTGAACCTGATAAAGGCAGAGTATATTGAACTTAAGGGGAAACGGTAACACTGCTGTCTCGTCCAGGATTCAATCAAAAAATCAGTAACATATCTTAATTGTTTTACTACAATTGTTTACTGATTCTCTACAATTATGATATAATATCATTGTATTATTCTTTCTATCATGTCTTCCATTTTTAGTACGGGTTGTTTGATACTATTATGATCAATATTAAAAGCAGTAGCTATATTTAATTTTCAGTAAAACAGGAAGATTATCAACAATTTTCAGTAAAACACAAAAAGTTTATAACAATCACGTTCTCTTTCACACACAAAAAATTCAAAAGTTAGAGGAGTTTGTTTTTTTTTTTTTTTTTTTATCAAACTCAATCTACTTATAAGTTACATTTTCAAAAATCCTATTTTTTCTTCCCGTATATTTGATCATGCTGTCGACACTTGCTCCAATATGAACGTAAGTTAATAATTTCGAGATATATGTAGTTGTTGACAATAACTTAATAACTTATTAATTTCGAGATATATGTAGTTATTGACAATAACTTAATAACTTATTGCGCTAATGACACTAATCTACCTTTCCTTTATTATTAACTCGGTCATTCACTAGTTGACTTGTCCATTAGAACTTGACAAATAAATTTTGACCGCTAGATATGAAGTTTTGTTTTATTGCAAAATGAAAAGTTATTTTGAACATGAAAAATAATTTTTGACTGCTAGATATAAAGTTTAACAGTTAAACATTTTTAAAGAAGGATACGTATTATTTAATCGAGAACATATATTTTTGAAAAATATATATTCACTCTATTCTCAACCACTAGATAATATCAAAACGTAGGAAAATTCGATATTAGGGACGTCCTTCTAAGACTGATTTTACATTCCTTTCTTATAAATTGAGCGGAATCTATTTATAGATGTGTGTTTTTCTCAATTCAAGTTAGAGAAATATGAGACCTGTCTTACGAGAATCATTTTAAAATTGAGTGATTCCAAACGGAGACCATTGTGAGTATAAGCGGTGAGTACCAAGGTTGTCAAAATCGCGAGTTGGATCGTAAAATCGTACGATTTTACGATCCAAAAGATATAAATCGAGTTAAATCGCATTAAAAATCGCATCAGAGTTTGATCGTAAAAGATCGTACGATCGTAGGATCCGTTACGATTCAATATTGTCTCTTTTCAATATTTTTTTTTTTTAGATTCTGGCCCGACAACATAATAAAAATTTGTTTTAATGTGAGAAATCCCTCTCTACTTTTTCTTTTGCTTGTGATTTAATTAGGTAGCGAATCATGAAGTTTTTTTTTTTTTTTTTATTATTATTATTTTTTTTATAAAAAAAACTAGACCATTTATAAGTATGGTCTAGTTTATTACAATTATTTAATTATAAGACCTCACCAGAGGAGGAGTAGTAGAAGTCCGTTGAGCGGGTGCCCCGTGAGGGGTGTCGTAGAAGTCCCGTTGAATGGGTGCCCCGTGAGGGGAGTATAAGACCCACACAAGGGAACCCAAAGAAATGACAATTAAATCATTCCCCTTGTGTGAGGTGGGTATCGAACCTGGACCTCTCGGTCACAGGCAGTGGATGTTACCCACTGGGCTACCATGCCTTCGATAAATCATGAAGTTACTAATTACTGTTTTAATCATTTGTTATGATTTTTACTGTAAAAAAAAAATTTTATAATACATTTGAGAAAATAAAATCTTACTATTAATAATTGTAATAGGTGCAAGATTAATAAGAACTAAGGAAAAATATTATTTTATCATAAAATATTGGTTTAAATTTATCATAAAATATTATTTTAATAGTTTTGTTGAATTTTTCGATCCGTGCTACGATACTTATGTTTACAATTTTTTAGATCTCTTCCGTTTCGAGTCAAAATTACGATCTTCACAACTTTGTGAGTACAACCAAACGCTTTTAACGGGGAGTCAGATTGTCATTAAGTGGACATGGATAGATAAATAGTTAGAGGCATTTGACGACTGTCCAATCACCAAGGATACGTGATCTGAGAAACGACGTGTCAGAAGTAGGACAACATTAAATGATTCTGATACTGGTCAAGTTATTATCTTGTTCAACACTAAAAATTTAATATGAATATTTTTATCGTTAAATTAAAATTTTAATGATCTAAATTTTTAATAACGAATTAGTATTGTAATTTTTTTAACATTTATTTAGAAAAATATATGTTACATTCCTTAAAATAAGTGTTGATAAAAAAAAACACCAATTACATAAGATATACTCTCTTCTTACTGAATTATAAGTTCACTATTTTTTAACTTGTCTCAAATTAACTATCAAATTTCTAAATAAATGTAGTTCATTAATGATAATTTTTCCAACATTAGCCCTACATTTAATATTGGAGGGAGAATGTTAGAGAGATAAAAGAATGTAGAATTAAATTTGAAGTAAAATTAAATAGTGTCATGTTTGACATTTTAACCTAACTATACTATTATAAAATATGATGAAAATTTAATCTCGTGTAAAATATAAAATATATAAATAATTTGAGACGGGGTAACACTTATCTAAAAATCAGGCCTAACTCCAAGCATGTTTAAAGTGAAATGCGGAACCGGACCTCTTATTTTGAGGGGCCCCAAAAATTTTTAAAAATCAATTAATTTGTATATAACTATTAGTTAAAAAAATTGAAGATCTTGATGTTTTTCATAGTGCAATTATTTCATATAGAATTTTGTTGGTTATTCCTTTGACTGTTGCATCTACAAAGAGATAAGTTTTTATAAATTGAAGTTGTTGAAGTCATTATATGAGTTTTACAATGTGACAAGAAAGACTCAATGGAATAGTTTTGATAGCAATCGAGAATGATATTTCAGAGAAAATCGATTACGAAAATTTGATTAGCGATTTCGCTTCAAAGAGTATTAGAAAGATACTCATTTTTAAAATAAAATATGAATTTTAAGAATGGCTTCGCACTTGAAATATAATTATGTTTTGATACTTTTATAAATTATAATTTATAAAAAAAAAAATTAGAGATTTAATTTTGATAACTATCATAGAGCATTAATATTATTTGAGACGGAGACGGACATGGTAAAAACTTACAAAAACCTGTCAAAAAAGCTGGAACGGTCCGAGCTATGGCCAGTGTCATGTTGCATACGTGGCTCCCGTTATTTGATTACAGTCACATAACGGAGAGGTGGTAATAAAAGCTGTACCGTTTGACCCATCCAGTAGTACTTATCAAGAAAAAATTGACCCCACTGAGGGTACTGGGTGTGTAGCTGTCTCCAGCCCAGGGAGTGGCGTCCTTGTCACGTGCTCCGGGCGGCACCGCCCCATGGATTTGCTTTTTATTGCCATTAATAAATAAACAAATTATAAATATCATGCAATTGGTTTCTTTAATTACTTTCTTTGTTTTAAAATATAAAGTTTCCAGAAATAAATGAAATATTTTTTATTATAATCTTTAACTAATTTTACTGATAACTAAGAATAAAAACTACTATTCTAATGAGAACAAAAATTACATTTAGAAGTGAGAATAACAAGAGACAAATATATGTCTATTTTTCGCAATTCTATTTTTTTATTATCATTTATATGATTTTTATTAAGTGTCAATAATTTATTTTAATTATACCATTAATATATCTTTTATTGAAAAAGATAAAAGTGAAAAGTGAAAAGGCACAAATAAAATTCACATGTGGTAGAACACACGTGGCGAATTTGAAAGAAGTCTGTCGTCACCAACCATCTCGCTGGACCAAGATAAAGCCTTTTTTAAAAACCACCCTAAAAAAGGTTATCCTTTTGGCCTTTTTGCCCCTAATCCCAGTTCCGGACAGCTAACAACCACCCTTTCTCCCCAGTGATGTCCCCTCCTATATTATTCATTTTTTTTCCTCTTAAAACAATGATTTAGCTTGTCTAAAAGTTTCCAATGTCTTGTTTCTATACTTACAATCACCTACTTAGCAAAAAATTTCACAATATCAAAATGGACATTGCATGAACACGTAGGTCCATGATTATATATATTAGTCAATATTTTCAGATTTATAACATGTATAATACAAGATCATATTCACCTCTTTAAGGGTCTAGCGTCTTTTATAGTCACTTCAAACATACCAAGCTCACTAAAACGACAGGTGTGGGATTGCAGAGGTGACTGCACGGTGTAGCACTTATTTACCACACGTCTGGCATGTAATCGGACTCTGATACCACTGTTAGGCCCTGTGCCCTTGAGTCTGAAAACACAACTTATGAGTTTAACATCATTTATGGCCACTTATTTGATAAATGTCCTAACGATGTCAAAATAAATATTTAAGATGACCATAAATACTTACGCAATCATACTTATATATTCGTCAATCTTTTAAAATATATTTTTGCTAATTTAATAATAAGATACATAACTCGTTGTCTAAAGAGGCTGAGAGTCCAATTCTTATTCATAAAAATAGAGAGTTTAATTTTGAGTTCTTACATATATATACAATAGAAAACAATACCACAAAGCTTCACCAGCAGCTGCTAATTAGACCAATTTGGCTGGTCTTAGAAATGCTTTATTAGACAATATAATTGTACAATTAAAAAAAAAAACCCTAATAATTTCATTATAGTACAACAGTACTGGCAAATGGCAATTAGGAAACAACACCATAATCCTTACCTAATTTCCTTAAGGTGACTTCCACATCATTTTGGGCTTAACAAAACAATGTCTCCCTCCTAACATTTTTTCCTCTTCCAAGAATAGTCATTAATTTTATAACTCTCTTATAATGACCAACTTTGTTTCTAAGAAGAGATATAATATACTCCGATGCTTAGGTCAGTACTCCCTCCGTCCCAAATTAACTGTACACATTTACTTTTTTATTTATCTCAAATTAATTGTCCACTTTCTTAATCAAGTATGTATTAATGATAATTTTTCCAATTTTACCTTTTTTACAACTCCTCATTGAATACTTTTAATTAATTAAAATTATAATTTTACAACACATATTTAAGAGGTAGTTGAGTATTGTGTGAGATGACGAAGAGAGAAATACACAAATCTTAAATAAAATTAATGAGTGGTATCTTAGACTTTTGTTTATATTTTACCAATTAAAATCATCAAACCAATTAAAATCATCAAAACCTTAATAATACTGCATTTGTCAAAGTTGATAGATAATTTGAAACAGAGGAAGTACTATTTTCGATGAACAAACTCACTTAAAAATATCAAAGGTTCCTTAGCACAGTGGGGAAAGGGCCTGCCCACGACTGTGAGGATGTGTGTTCGATATCCTCCCCGCGCATGGGGCATGCTTAATTTGACTCCCTTTCTAGGGTTACTCTCTCCTCCTCTGGTGAGGCAGTTCTATCTCCCCGTTCATGGGGCATCGGCCAACGGGCGTCAAAAAAAAAAAACTCGCTTAAAAATTTAACCCCAAAAAATGAGCGGGGATGATGAAATCAGTGATGAAACAGTGACGAAATAATTAGCATCAAAGTTGCATGGCTACGAGTGTTACGTAAAGGAATAGTCGATAATAGAACCAAATTATTGGAAATTCAGACAGATAGTAGAGATGGATGAGTACAATGAGAAGGAAAGGTTTAATTTGTGGGAATTAATTAAGAAAAGTTCCAAAACCTAAATGCCCTTTAAGACAGGTAACCTAAGATCAAACAATATTGGCCTTATCTTATAGACAAGAAGGCCCTTTTATCTACTATGCATTTTCCTACATTTGTCCCTTTGGGGTCACATCCATCCCCATTTCATGATCATAAGGTTGGCATTGTATTGCCGGATAAGGTTAATAACAATTAATGCTAAAAGCTTCTTATCAAAAAAAAAAATTAATGCTAAAAGCTTCATAATTGACTCGTAACACAACGAAGCTCATCAAGTCTCCAATCCTCATCCCCGAACGGAGAAAAGTTAAGGTTGCAAATTAGTGGCGGGGATGCCCATTAAATTTATTTTGAGAGATTCAGAACAATTTTTGTACTCCTCCGTCGATTGATATTAATTGTTCTTTATTTTACCAAAAAAAAGAAGGTGATGAGGTATATTTTTTTCCTGGTAGACACTGAAGTAGCACATACTAATGCACTATTTTCCCAGCAATTAACTTGTGAGAATGAACAGTCGAAATTCTATCAGTATTTGTAAAGAAAAGTGAGTTTCGAACACTCTAATTAAATCTCTTTTGGCAGATTGGTGAATTTCGTCGTATAACATTGTGCGATTGGTGGTAATGGTCCTTGTTCTCTTTTTTTGTTTTTTAGAACCTTAAACAATTTGCGTTTGACGATAATAGTAATTTCATCCACAACAGTTATAGTTAACAGTCAATCAACAAAAATTTAAATGAAAACACCAAAATTAAAGGGTATTTTGGTAAAAAAAAATCTTTCTTCTTCATTCAATTTCTACACCATCATCTCCCAAGATTCCATATTTTAAACATCACATAAAATACACCACAATACCCCCATTCCCCATCTCCGCTCTACCCACCTAACTCCTACTCTTCCACCTTCCACTCAGGCCCGGCTCCTAAATTTTTTTAAAAATTAGTTAATTTGTATATAATTATTAATTAAAAAATTAAAGATATTGATGTTTTTCATAATGTAATTATTACATATAATATTTTGTTGGTTATACCGTTGTATTTACGGAGAGAAATTTTTATAAATTGAAGTTGCCTTGCAATTTCGCTTCAAAGATAGTGTTAGAAGGATTCTCAATTTTAAAATAAAATATGATTTAAGGATTGCACGCATTTAAAACTTGAGTATATAATTATGTTTTAACACTTTTATAATTTTTAATTTTTAAAAAATTTAGGGGTCTAAATTTGATAAATAGAATATGACCTCAATATTATTTGAGACGGTCCTACCACCAACGTTCATCTTCGCCTTCTTCACCATTACAATTTTTTCACCATCTCCAAAAATCCATTTCTTCTTTTTCTTAAATCAAGTCGAAGCATAAATCTTGAATAGGTTTTGTAATTCATGGTCATCAGCAGCATCCATGAGCAAATTTAAAATTCAATTTGCTCAAGAACAAACATCATTAAATTTATGAACAGCAAGAGCCACTTCGCGTAATTTATAAACAAGAAAATTTAAATTGGAAACAAGAAAAACCAAAAGAAGATCTTAGTAGAAAATATTACCGGCAATATTCTTGTAGAATGTGATAAAATCAAGAACAAAAGCAATAACCTTTTGAAATTATTGTTTCTGCAGCAAATAATTTTCATGATAGTAATAAGCTTGGGGAAGGTGGCTTTGGCCCAGTTTTTAAGCAATTCCCTTTTTTGGTTTATGAAAGAATGAATGGGAGCAATTCGGTTCTGCACTTCTGGGATGGGGGAAGCATACCAGTTGGGGGTGGACGGGGGGGGGGGGGGGGGTGCAAAGGGGTGAATGGATACCAGTTGGGACGGGACAAAAGAAGCAAGTTAATTGGAAAATAAAGGAGGCCGTGCCTTAGTGGAGCAAGCCTTTACCTGTGACCAAGAGATTCTGGGTTTAACACTCTCGCTTTACGTGGGGCAATGAAAATTCTCCTCCTTTAATAAAGAAAAAATTTAAGGTTCCTGACAAAAAAAAACCCAAAGAAACAAGTTAAATAAACTAAGCAAAAAAATAGACCAAATTCCAGAAAGTTGATCTGTTTCTTTAAATTAATTGGAGCTCTAAACAGGAAATAAAAGCTTCAAATGGAGAATTCTTGATTTTTTTTAAACTAATTTTTATGATCTTCTTCGTCTTCCTCTTTATGTTGAAGGAAGTTTATTACATATGGGAAGTCTGCCCCAGTGGAAAAAGTAGGCGTGACCCTGGGTGTATATCTCCCTCCCCCTCTCCCCCAAAAAAAAAAAAGAAAAGAAAAGGAAGTTTATTACTTTATTGACTGGTTTCTGAAGAAGAAGAAGAGAATTGCAGTGGTATGAAAAAATCTTCTTTCTTCTTAGTGAATTTGGAGTATTTGCAGCAAAGAATAAGAAGTGAATTTGCAGCCGCAATGATGAAAAGAAGGGGGAGAGAGTTGGGCAAGTTGGATGGGGAAGGAAGAGATTTGGAGTATTTTTTAAGGCAAATTGGTAATTTTGGTCCATAATCTATATTTTTGGGTGAATTATCCAAATTAACGCTGGTGTCTTGAAGGGTTTAAAAAAAACAAAATTAATTATTTTTCATCACAGTTGTGGACGACGAAAGGACTATTATCTTCAAACGCAAATTTTTTAAGGTTCTAAAAACAAAAACAAAAAGAGAACAAAAAATTATTACCACTAATCGCATAATGTTACAGGATAAAATTTACCAATCTGCCACCTCTTTTGTGCTCAAACTAATTAATTTACTATTTCCACCATAAAAAAGGACTAGAAATTGGTCCGAACACGTGTACGACAAAGATGATTTGACTCCCTATTGATGATGATTAATGTTAGGGTTTTGTTATGCCAAATATGTTAATCATTATATCTAAACTCTACTTTCTTGTCTTGTGTTCTTTTTTTTCAGTCCGTCTCCTATGCGGAACAGGAAAAATTTGCAACGTACGGAATAATTTGGGTTGTCGAATGATAATTTTAACGGCTCAGATTTGGGAAGAGAAAAGTTACGACTAAACTTAAAAAATAAAAAAATAAAAACTTTTTTCTCTCCAAATCTGGACCGTTCAAAGCTACTAACAGATGACCCAGATTGTTCCACACGGTGCGAAACTTTTCCTATTTCGCATAGGAGCCGGATTGCTTTTTTTCTTCCTTTCTAAATTTTACCAGAAGTTAATTGGGTCATTCAATTTTAAAACCGTCTTTATGGGTTGGTCTCACAATCTTTTCAAATAAATTAAGCGGAACCCATATTTACAGGTAGATTTCACTCAATTCATGGGAGTGGACTGTATGACCAATCCCACTGAACGGTTATAAGATTGAATTTTCCAATTAAAAGGCCTCCTAAAAAGTAAAGGGCACTTGTGCAGCTTCCTCTTTAATTACTCCATATAAAAGGCAATACAAGAGAAGCTGCATTTCATAAATTGTCACAGTTGATCAATCTCTCTTCATAATATCTCAATATATATATTTCTCCCTTTACCAAACGGACATTTCTCACTAAGCATCTCCAGTCCGATCGTCACCGTAGTTTCACCCAAATAAGGTATTATTACAATTACAACTTTAATTCATGTCTTTTCCCCCATTAAAATGCAGTAAGAAATCTCAATGTGTTTAGTACGCTAATGAAAAATAGTCGTTTAAATTCAAGTTGTGGCGACCATTTTCAGACAACCGTAACATTTTGGTTGCTAAAGTATCGCTTAGTTAGCGACTGATTAGCAACATGGATGAAGATAGGATTTTGAGGTTGGGGGCAAAAGAACTGTAACAGTATGTCAAACTACATATAAAAACTATAAAAAAAATTGTTGGGGCAAATTTGATCAAATATTCCGAACTACATATAAAATCTACTATATCTAGGATGATTTTTTAAAAATTTTGGGTTTGACTGCCCCTGTCTTCGTCCCTTATTAGCAACCAAATTGAAGGTGATTGATAACTGTTTTCTTGTAGTGTACGTAACATATATATAATTTTTACAGATGGAGAAAGAGAATTCGACAAGTTTAGTAAGAACGAAGTCCGAACAATTGGTTGATACTCTAGCGGCAATGACCGGAATTAAGTCACCAGTTCATTCATCAAGCGGTGGTGGTGGTGAGGCAACGGCGGCTCTAGAGAATGGCACCGGTGGCAGCGGCGGAGGAAGTGACACGTTATCGCGGAAATCGAGCAGGAGACTGATGCCGTCGCCCGGGAGGAACGGGATTAATAGTACAGGAAAGAATGCACACATAAGGAAATGGAGCAGTGCTCAAATGAAATTTGATATTGATGACGTAAGCAGCGGCGCCGCCTTGAGCCGAGCTTCGAGTGCTAGCTTAGGTCTCTCGTTTTCTTTCACCGGCTTCAATATGCCTCCCGAGGAAATGGCCGATTCAATGCCGTTCAGCGACGATGATATCCGTAAGTCGATATTTTTTTTTTTCAAAATTAATTTTATTTATTTTCCTATCTTTTGCATGAATATTGGTAACTGTTGCATTCATTTAAATGGACATTTGGTCGTGTCTTTTGCTTCACAACATTGGTTTCACGGGACTGATTAAGTGAATAGTCAGTGTCAAACTGTTAAATATCTGCCTCAAAATTTAGGAGATTAAATGATTCCGTCAACTTAATTGGTATTTTTTTTTTTTTTTTTTTATCATTGTGACATGGTATAAAATGAAAAAAAACCCAGAAAATGAGATAGAAAATTAAACAGATAATTTGAAACCGGACTATGTACACTTGATATGTACCTCTTTGTTATGAATAAAAGATTACCCATTAATAATAAAATGGCCGGGGCCATTACAACCTGAAAAGTTTCCAAACTCTCTCTCTAATACAACAAAAGAGAATAGTTGAGAAAGGAAATAAGACAAACAAGATGGAAAAAAAAATTACACAAGGTAACGGAAAATAACTCACACCCCAAGAGGTGAGAAGCAACTAAAACTATTAATTTAACAAACAAACAAAAGATAATCTTTTTCGCAGCATTTTCATCGTCATTTTCGAACCCCAGAGGCAAGCACTTGGTACCTCTTTGTTTTATTATCTTAAAAAAACTATCAAAATCCTACGTACTATAACAACAAATAATGCCTAATTATCTGTAGTACCATAATAAATCCATAATGGGGGGTTTTGGTACAAATGTCTAAGTTTTCCACAACTTTTTTTTTTTCTTTTACGGGGCGAGGTATGCAGGATTTGAACACGGATCGAAACCCTTCGTTCAGTGACCGTTTTCACTGGGCAGTTGAAGTCCTACCTAAGTTTTCCACAACGAGTGGTACAGAAACATCAAAACTTTTCCCAGTTTCTACTACAACTGTCGTAGCCATAATCCAACGGCCACTTGTCATCTAGAGTTTCTCATGGACAGTTGCAAGTGGGAAAAATTCGGCATGGGATGGATTCAATGGGTACGGTCCCACACTCCTCTCACATAAATTAAGGAGGATCCACCTGATTGACCTGCGGGATCTACCCCTGCAAGTGGGTCCTGTCTAAATTTATATGAGAGGAGTGTGGGGCCGGACCCATTGAGTCCGCCCCATGCCAGACTTACCCCTGCAAGTGGTCCCCGTAAATAGTGACGGATCTAATACTACATAACACTAAAATACTCAATATTAATTTTGGAGAGGTTTTATTTTATTAGTGGAGGTCACTAAAAATATTTGTGTATAAGTTACTTATACATTTATCATCTAAATAGAGTAAAATATACCATAAATACTAAAAAAAAAAAAAAAAACACCTGGAACATGTGACCATGGTGTCAGAAGGCTACATCCGTCTCTGCAGGAAATTAATCGTATGTACTCGTGTATATACTCATTTATTTACCCAACCACTCACAATTTAGTATGTGTATATATAATTAGAAAAAATGTTCACATGCCAAATTCTAAATGATTGGGTATAAGAATGAGAACGAGTAAATTCGATTTTCACCCAGTGGTCCCCCTGCATGAAAATGAAGAATGCTTGTTTGCTTTATTATCACTGGCCTCATACACTTATATACATTCTCTCCGACACAAAATTTTCAATTTTAACTTACATTTCTTTTACAATTTTATTTTATTTTTAAAACAGAAATTTTCAAATAAAAAATAAGTTCAAATGTACCAAAACCCAAAACAAAAATTGCTATGCAGTTAAGATCCGAATGACTTAGATCCTTTGCACTGTACACATAATTTATCGCTGTCAAATTAAATAGTTCGACAACTAATTTAAAATTAGCTATTTTTATTTAAAAATAATTATTTTGCTATTCTTATATTAGTTGACGAACCATTTTATCCCCTACCGATAAATTATATGCACAGTGCGGAAGAAACACCCTCCCCACCTTAACCGTGGGGTGTTTTGAGGACATGCAACGATACATGGAAGTGGGGTTGAAAAGGATGGGCTGAAAATGCAATCTGTTGGAAAATTAGTCCCACAGATCCCAATTGTCAGAAACCTTGTTGGTCTTTTTCTTTCTTGTTGGTCCCTTATTCACTAATCAGCACCATCAATTTCGGCAAAAGCCAATCACTGTTTTCCCTTTATTTTGACCATAGACGCAATGGCAGAGTCAAGAGTTTATTAATTGGTGACGAATTTTTTACTGAATTTTTTTTTAAAAAAAAGTCAGGCTAGACGTTCAAAAGTGGTTGACTTTTTTAAAAAAAAATCGATTTTCTGCCCAGAACGACGTCATTTTGGGTAGAGAAATTAAAAATAATTATTATTTTTCTGCTCAAAACGACATCGTTTTGGACAGTATTTTAAACCAAAAAAAAACCTAACCATTAATTTCAATCCGTCGAGAAATTCTTCTTCCCAGCTGTCGAGAAATTCTCTGCTGTGCTCCGACGAGCGTGATTTAGTAAGTGCTTCTTTCATTGTATATAACTAACAAAAAAAACCAAACCCACCTTTCTAATTTCAGAAATTGATTTGAATAGCATTTGATTGTTAATTTATTTTGGAATTTTGTTTGACTAGTATAATATATATGATAACAAAATTTTAAAAAATACATTTTAATTTAGAATCACCGACTAGTCTCCGGTCTGCCGCCCGACTAGCGACTCACGATTTCTACAACAATGATTATGTTTACACACGTGAACATAACACCTGTCATACTGAATTCTTAAACGTGCTTAATCTCAAAATGGAATATTAAAATTTTAAGTTTGAGATTCATGTGCTCTCTTTTTAAAAAAAAAAAATTAATAAAAAATTACGAAAGGCCTATTTCCAAACCAAATACTATCCAAATGACAAACAACAATTTAAAGAACACAAAGAAAGGAAAATGGGCTATGTGAAAGTTTGTCTTCATCTATATCTATGAATACACAATATGGAAGCATTATAGTATACATCATATTCTCCCTCCATTCGGAATTGAATGTTCAGTTTTCGCTTCATTTTGCATAAAAACACGAGTGTTCAAATGTAGACGGAGGGAGTATATAGTAATAACAGTATGCTAAACTGTTGATTAATGAAACTATGCCCTTTTTCAGCTGAAGATCTTGAAGCAGGTACTTGCAAGAAGAAGATTCAGACAGAACCAACCTTACCAATCTACCTTAAGGTGACAATATAGTACTCCAACACACCTGAAAGATCTTCCTGAAAACTTTTATCCAGAAAATCCAGCAAAACCTGGTCTCAAAACAGTATTTTTCTAGCTACATATTCACAAGGATTAATTCATTCGTATACTATCTATTTGGACAGGACGGATTGGGAGTTTTAGCTTAACCAAATCAACGCGACCCTTTGAACATGGCTATCAAGTCAGGTTCAGTCTTGTACAGAATCTCTCGGTTCATATGCCATTTTTCTCCAAGACTTTCCTTTAACCAAGTAAAAAGAATAGAATTTTCTTTTTTAGTGTAGGGTTCAAAATACTTCCTTCGTCCAGAACTGAGGACATTAAATTCCGGATAGAGGGAGTAATTCGGAGTCTGCAGGTGTGGTTTTGGAGTGTACCATATCTGCAGTTAACATTGAGGATTCTGTACTAAGGGGCGCGGAGTTTTGAACAAGAACTGGAGTTCTAGTCATATTTCTTCGTAAATTATGTGGATGAGTTAAGAAATTTTAGCAATAATCCACAACTACAGGGGAAGGAAATGTGAATTCTATAGCTAATGACATTTTTGGTTCTCAAATTTTTGCAGTTTACAGATGTAAACTACAAGGTGGTCATCAAAGGAGTGACTACAACAGTGGAGAAGGAAATTTTGAATGGAATTACTGGTTCAGTAAATCCTGGTGAAGTTTTAGCTCTAATGGGACCTTCAGGAAGTGGAAAGACTACCCTTTTGAGTCTTCTAGGAGGCAGGGTAAGACAGTCCATGGCAGGTGGTACAGTTACGTATAACGACCAGCCATATTCAAAGTTCTTGAAAAGCAGGTAATAGTTCAAAACACCCTGAAATCTTGTTTGTGAGAGAAAATTATGTGTCCCAAAATATGAAATCTTGCGTTAAGGAATATATGCATGAATATAAGAAAAATACTATCCTAGACCTGGTCCCACACATTCCTCACATGTTTCCAGTGACCTACTTGCACGAGTAGGACCAGTGAGTAAAAAACTTTTGCACTTGTGACTAGATCAATGAGTCAGGTCCATACCCCAGTTTCCCGGAAAATAACCTTATGAACATTTGTGCAGGATAGGATTTGTGACTCAAGATGATGTTCTGTTTCCACACCTCACCATAAGAGAAACGCTGACATTTGCAGCTCGTTTGAGATTGCCTAGTACATTAACGAGACAAGAGAAGGAACAACGAGCTGCAGATGTAATATGTGAGCTCGGATTAGAAAGGTAAATTTCTGCCTCCCACACGGAGCTCGCCGGTAGGAGCAGACTTGGATTAGTGGTGGAGTGTTAAAACAGATAAAAATACTGATTGAATCTTAAATCTTACCAAACGGAAAAAGAGAAATGCTGCAATCTTCTTATTAACTTGTAAACTGATTACCATGAACATGATGTCTTCAGGTGCCAAGACACCATGATTGGTGGCTCCTTTGTCCGTGGAGTTTCCGGTGGAGAGAGGAAGCGTGTATGTATAGGCACCGAGATAATTATAAACCCATCTCTGTTGTTCCTCGATGAACCCACCTCTGGATTGGATTCTACCACTGCTCTAAGGATTGTTGATCTTTTGCAGGATATTGCAGAGGTATGTTGCAATCTCCACGTGCCTTCACCTCAATCACACACAGAAAAATCATAATAATAGTTAATCATTCATTTTAATCTTCAAATGCAAGAATTTCATGATTCATTTTATGTTTTGGTAGGCTGGTAAGACGGTGATCACCACAATTCATCAGCCATCAAGCAGACTTTTCCACAAGTTCGATAAACTGATACTTCTTGGAAAAGGGAGCTTACTTTACTTTGGGAAGGCATCTGAAGCAATGGTTTATTTCTCATCTATCGGATGCTCTCCTCTGATCGCAATGAACCCAGCAGAGTTCCTTCTAGATCTTGCAAATGGAAACTTGAATGAAGTTTCTATCCCTTCTGAATTGGAGGATAAAGTGCGAATGGGAAATGCAGAAACAGAGACGCGAAACAGAAAGCCTTCTCCTGTACTTGTACACGAGGTGAAAATCTTCAACTTTTTACTTACCAATGAGAGGAAATATTTACATAAATGCTCAGAGTTTTGAGATTTTCTTATTGTAAAACAGTATCTAGTGGAAAACTACAAAACAAAAGTAGCAGAAGATGAGAAGAAGAAACTTTTGGTACCTCTACAGATTGATGAAGACTTGAAGTTTAAGGTATTTTCCACGAAGAGAAAATGGGGAGCTAGCTGGTGCGAACAGTACTCTATATTATTTTGGAGAGGACTTAAAGAACGCCGACATGACTATTTCAGCTGGTTGAGAATCACTCAAGTTCTGGCCACTGCTACCATATTGGGAATGCTCTGGTGGCAATCCGGTGGTAAAAGACCCGAAGAATTGCAAGAGCAGGTATGAAACTATTCCATTTTAACCTAAAACTTGCTTATAGCACCGGTATAGTATTCCTACATTCAGCAAGAATAATTACGCCTACAGTCTCTGATTCTTACACTCGGGAAAAGACCTGACCCAAAACTCTTTCAACATAAAACTTGATCAACCCTTGATCACCTATAGCAGAATGACAAATCAATCTTTTACGAGTCCGTTTTCGTCTTTGTTTGATCGATTATCAACCTAATACCATTTTGCAGGCAGGGTTGCTCTTCTTCATTGCTGTATTCTGGGGATTTTTCCCGGTCTTCACAGCAATCTTCGCATTCCCTCAGGAAAGAGCGATGCTGAGCAAGGAACGAGCAGCTGATATGTACAGGCTAAGCGCGTATTTTCTGGCCAGGAATTCAACCGATCTTCCACTTGACCTTATACTGCCAGTACTTTTTATTTCAGTGGTTTATTTCATGGCAGGCTTGAGGATGAATACTGGTTCCTTTTTCCTCACCATGCTTACAGTTTTCCTCTGCATTGTGGCAGCTCAGGTATGCCTTTTTCTGCAAAAACCCGTGTCAAGTTATCACAGTAAAAACACTCCAATACTAATCCATATGCAATTTTAGGGATTTGGACTAGCTATTGGGGCCACCCTGATGGATTTAAAGAAAGCAACAACTTTGGCCTCTGTCACTGTCATGACTTTCATGTTGGCCGGAGGCTTTTTTGTCACGGTAAGCACATTCCTCAATTCGGGTTTTAGCTCAAATCAATAAACCTCCCACTTCCTAGGAAATATCACATTTCTACAACCAGGAGATCTTATAACTTGATTTAACCGAGGCAGAAACTAGAAATGCTTGAAACATATAGACAATTTATTTCTTGATTAAAGAAGTTACCTTGCAGAAGAGTGATTGATAACACCATGTTCTTCGATTTTGCAGAATGTACCAAAATTCATATCCTGGCTTCGGTATCTCTCTTTCAACTATCACACGTACAAACTTCTTCTGACGGTGCAGTATGAACACATTACTCATACTGTCAACGGGACGAAAATCGACAGTGGTGTGAAGGAAGTCTGTGTATTGGCAGCTATGGTCTTTGGCTATAGATTCTTGGCCTACATATCTCTGAGAAGAATGAAACTTCAACCAAGCAGTTAGATAACGAAGGAGATTTACCTGGGAACTAGAATCCATAGCAATCTGGATTCGCCTTTTCTCTTAATTTTCTTGTACACAGCTCAAGTTGTAAGGTCAGTAAGAGGATTTAGCCCACAGATTTCTAAAATTTTCAAGTCTACAAATGTTGTAAATCTCTAATTTGTATAAGAGATACACACAGCAGATAATTTGTATTCTGTTAATCGTGATAAAGAAGATAATTCAGCTAGATAAGCTCTCCACTGTGGTTGGGAATCGTTAGTCTCATTCTATGTCTCATCCTCTGTATATCTGCCACCACGTGTTTCACTTTCCCCCTTAGGATTCCACCATTTTCTTTAGGTTATAGATTTTTTTTAAAAGAAAATTAGACACGACATATTATTGATTATGGGACACAGAACGAGACAGAAAATCCCGAACCGCATTTATACGCTCACTCCTTACATCTGCAGCAAAACATTAAAGAAGCACTTGTACTAAGTATGATCAGATAACAGATAACAATTTACAAGTTTCGACAAATGTTGCAGAACATTTTGTATGTATACATTCAAAACTCAGAGCAGTCATTGACAAGATTGAGTTCTACTCTGATACATTTGGATATTGAATACATGTATAGAACAATAATTTTGGCAAACATCCTAAAAGTGAAATTATGGAAGAATGAATATCCAACTCCAGTTTCTTTACAATTGTGGACAAAACTCGAAACATAACACGGAAATATTGCTTGCCTGAAAATTTAGATTACACTCCGGAAAAGTGAAGTACCTAAACAGATTCTCACCTCCTCTACATCAATCTGAGCATACGGTAGAGGCTGTCTAGCTAGGTGGAAAGTTCTGCACTTTCAGTTAAATGCATTCAGAATCAGCTCGTAAGTTTCCTGAAACAGTGATAAACATCCTTCCTCTTCTTTCATAATTTTCTCATGCTAATGTCCTAAACCAACCCAGTAGCCGAAGGAGACCAGCATCTAGAACTGGCGATCTCTTCTCAAACCCTATTTTAATTAAACATAAATTCTTTTCAGTCAAAGGAAACTATAAAAGCCTAACTTTGATTAATATACGAGGATATAGTATAAGCCATAGAGTTCTCTACATAAGATTGACACGTTCCATTGTTATGTGTGGGAAGCTCATGGGCTTACCTATTTTTCTTTTCTTTCTTTTTTTTTTATAATAATTTTATTATCGGGGTAGGGGTGTTGAACCCGGGACCTATTGTTCCGAGTCAGAAGTGTTGCGCCAACTGCGCGAGCCTTCTTTGACGAGCTAAACTAATGTAGTCTTAGAAAACATAGCTTAAAGTTGACGAGTGATAAGCACGGTGCCTACCTAAATCAGCAGCTACTCGATGAGCGCACATTACTCCTGAAAATGCTACAGCTATCACGCCTTGTCCTGGAAAGCAACTATCTCCTACACAATATAGGCCATTTATACCCTGCATGCTCCATCCAGAAGAAACAGTTCATGAATAGGGAATTTCCAAACACTTTTAGCCGTTTACTACAGCAGAACGAAGTAATCATTTACCGTTGTGTTGAAGGGCATTCCCAATAAGCCCTTAGGGATATTCTTTGGCATTGGACCATAGGTACCACTGTCACGAGCTAGGTATCGCCTATGTGTTTTTGGTGTCCCCACCTGCCATAGTAGAAGCTTTAGAAACTTCATGAACAAATTCTGATAATGAAACTGATTCAGCAAGCAAGAACAGAGGACTATATTCATGAATATAATGACCGAAAGACCTTGATCAGTAGGTAACCTTGACTATTTTCAACCCTATTGTACTATTTTCGATATCTAAATGAAAATTTCAACGACTTAGTAATACCTCCTTAAAGACAACCGCTGACTTAAGTCCTGGAAACAATTTCTTTTCAAGTCTGCTTATTATTCTGTCTGCTATAACCTCCTTCTTTGCCTCGTAGTCTTTTCGGGAGAGCCCCTACAAGGATGAAACCATTTCATGGTTATCAAAAGTGAAATATCGAGCTTTTGGTGACGAACTCTTGATCATGGTATAGAGAGTAAAGAGATCAACCTCCCAGTCCTCTATGGAAGAAGTAGTAAATACATGAAGAATATGTCGTCCTTCTGGAGCTAGTGATGAATCAAGCACTGTAGGGATACTCAAGAATATACTTCCATACGGACTTTCTAAGTTTTTCCAGTCATCCTTCAAGCATAGAACTTTGGTCACCAAAAGAGAAGAGAAGAACACTCGAAACAAAGTTAAAAGAACTTCGGTCATCTTATAACGCAACAGTACCTCAAGAACGAAGTGGTGGCAATCCGTATCTGGTGGCAGAATCTCAGCTTTAATTCCCAAGTGAATAGAGAGAAAGGATGGTGCCTTAACATAGGCTTTATGGAAATTCTCTTCTTCTTTTGGGAGGTTTTCTTTCTTCACTAGCTTCCCTAAGAACGAATAGAATAGACGGCTTTAGTCATAAATTTAAATAAACTTGTATTGATTTCAAAAGCCGTCTCTGAAATCTAACCAAATGTGTCCCATCTAGTAGCATTGGATATTACGGTTTTAGCGTAAAACTCCCTTCCATCTGAAAGCTTCACGCCCACCTGATACAAAACAAATGAGGCATATAATATTATTATTTTCCACCATTTTAAATAAAGTCATAAACTTTACAAATCCAAGAACACCCAAAGAGCAGAGTAACTCACAGCTTTTCCATTGTCAGTTATAATGTTTGTCACATTTGCCTTATAAAGTATCTCGCTCCCCTTCTTAACCAAACCTTTCGCCAAGGACTTTGCAATTTCACCAACACCTCCAACAGGGTAATTGATTCCTCCAAAATGTCGGTCACATAAAACCTACCAAAAATTATAAGAATACCTCACTCATAAGAAGAAATATTGTAGGGAGGACAATTCCAAAAAGGAAACATTACCATGCTTGCGTTGATCATTGGCGTTCGTAAAGCATTGACAGTGCTTACAATGAAACACTGAAATAGAAAAAAATCAAGAGTTATCAGACATATACAATAAATTACTAAAATTTACCGCAAAAGAGGATAATGATTTTGAAGTAAACAAAAAATTAAAAAAGAGAAGAGAAGAAAATAGCATAATTGATTAAAAAGTCCCCCGGAACAGCTCTATCACAGGACAATGCATATAGAAGATTTGATAAAAGAACTAAATCAACCAACCTCTGCATCAATAAAGCAAAGTAGCTCGGGGTCTTTAATGAACTTCCTAGCTATGTCACCAGCATTCTGCGGTAAATAGTATGCTGTAACAAGTATAAAAGTGACCTAATCAGACCTATTAAATTAAATGCTCCTGCTTCTTAGACAAATTAAAATAAAAGCAGACAGATAATTACCAAGAGTGAGGCACTCAAGAGGCTTCTTGAAAAACTGCCCGAAAAGGTAGATTGGCTCCTCAAGTGATTTCAATTCCAACGAGTTCAAAGAATTGAAAACCTATTTAACATAAGTAAAACCATCCCGTTTAGCCTTCGAGTCCAATAATCAAAACCAGTATTCAACAATAAGCTGCAATCACCTTAATGAAAACAAACCTTCCAGCATTCACCATAAAATTTGAGAATTCCTTCCTTTTCATGTGGAAATTTACTTACAAGCTCCGCAACGAAATCACTGTATTCTCTGTGAACTTGTACTGACAGATTATTTGGTAAATGAAAATGAACAGTAGTTGGATCAGGTATCACATCTATTTTACATCCCACAGCTGCCAATGCTCGAGTAATCAAATTTAGATTTCCCTACCAAGTTACAAAACAAACGTTTTTAAGGACAAACGAGTAATCAAAACGTACAAGACCTATACACATAATATGCATTCACATACAAACACTATATCTATTTAGTGCCATGTATACCTATTAAATGGAAAGCCTCTCTTCTAAATTCGGACTCGTTAAAATTTTAGTTGCTAGCACAATGATTAAAAAAAACTAAATATTGAATAAGTTTGAACTATCATACTTCTATATGTGCAATTTGGAATACATAATAGCACTCTACTCCCTCAGCTCCCAGATTGAATTTCTACTTTTCTATACAAAATGAATAGGAAAGTCGACGTTCAATTTGGGACAGATGGAGTAGCTTTTCTTGCTTTCTGCAATGAATTTCTATAGCATTACGCAAATACTCCATGAATCAAAGACATATGCTTCACACACTAATGCAAAAAATGTCTCATTTTTTATCTGTAAACAATAAACACATATTCTAATAATATAATATCCATGAATCAAAAGCAACTAACCTTATCACTAAACCCAAACATTACAGATGATCCAACATCAAATTTATAACCATCTCTTTCATAAAATCCAGAGCTCCCACCAGGAATTACATACTTTTCGAATACCAAAACCTTAGCTCCTTTAACAGCAAGTTGAGTCCCAGCAACCAATCCACCAATCCCTGACCCAATTACAATTGCATCATAACTACTATTTCCTACCTCTCCTGCATAACTTCCATTACTTTCTTCAACCACTTTTTCCACATCCATAATTGATTTTATAACCCTAAAAGAATTCCCTCTCTTTTCTTCTCTATGCCTCCAAAATCCAGCTGAAGAAAAGTTCTTGGAGCTAGAAGATAAAAATCTCTGCTTTTGATGATACCCAGCTTTGAAGTTTTTATAATTGCCTAAAGAAACAATCTTGCAGCTATTATAAAGCTGTGAAGAAATGAAAACCCCAGAATTCAAAGTGCCCATTTTGTAATTCTTGAAGAAAAAGAAAATCAGTTTCTTGAAAAGTACAAAAACAAAGACTTAAAACTTTTTCCCTTGTGGGTCTGAGATAATTCAAAATTAGAGAAGTGCTGGTGATTAAAAGGGATATTCTTGATTCCTGGATTCTTGAAATGGAGAAGATTATTGAAGGTGGGTTTTATGAGGAGAGAAGAGTAAAAAATAGTGGGTTGGGGTTGGTGATTTGGCACTATTCTTTGGCATCTTTCAGAATATAAAGTGAGAGATCGGCCTAATGATTCCTTAATCTATCTTAAACATTTTAAAATTTTACTTACAAGAATTCTTGAAAAGAACGTTGGATAATTGTTTTCATTTAACGGTTAGTTTTGGGGGCGCCGGCAAAATGCAACAGTCAAAACGTTATGGATAATAATTAATAATTATTTTTTAACAATTTAATACCGTAAAATACATTAACTAGAAATATAACTTCATTTAAAAGAATAATAATCAATAATAATTCACTAATTTAACTAATCATATTCACCATTTATTGAAATAGCTTATAAGTTACAAATGAGGTTGTCCAAATTAAATAAGAAGTTCAAGTACCAAAATTGACTTCTTGCAACATAATCTTAATCAAATTATTCATTTAGCTTAAACCACGATATACAAACTACTCAGTTGTATTACAATTTCCTAAAAATAAATTTTTATTTACTAATTTCGAGACCACAATTTTTCGAAATCTGAATTGGGTCATCTCTTCGACCAAGCGAGTCAACTGAATTTTGCAAAAGGAATTGTTTTTATCATTTATTGAGTTTGAGGTCTAACTCCTATCGTTTTGAAGACCGAGTAACTGGATCACTCGTCCGACCGATTATATCGAGCTGAGTTTCAAAACCATGGGTAAATCAATTATTTCTTTGAAACTTTTATTACAATATAGGCTATAATAAATAGTTAGTTCTTTTAGTTTAACAATAGATCTTAAATTTAAAAGAATATTTATTTATTTTTCTTCTCATGGTAGTAAATTATGGTTCCCTTACACAACTTTTGTTGTTGCATTAGCTATCAAATCTCTCCAAGTAAAGTTCAAACCTACGTTAGGTTAATAATAGTCTGCTTTTTTCTTTTTTTCTTTCTTTTTGGGGGTTAGGAGGATTTAGTAGTCTGGGCGTTGTGACCCGGTGTCAAACTCAGGACCTCTCAGTCGTGAGCGAAGGGGAGCCCCACTGGACTACGGCCTTCTTTGCCCAAAACCACATATATAAGCTAGATATGTAGTCTTTCAACTTCCTTATCTTTCTTCTTGCTTTGACTAAAACCACATATATAAGCTGGGTTTGTAGTCTTTCAACTTCCTTATCTTTCTTCTTGCTTTGCCCAAAACCACATAAGTTAGGTTTGTAGCCTTTCTCAAGCATCTTCTCAACCTCCTATGTGATACCCGAGACTTTTTGACGTAATTGTTCTAGCATGAAATTATGTGAAATGAAAATGGGATTATGTGCTCAATTAAATGTTATAACGTGTTTATGTGTTATATGTGGTTTACTTTTGGACTAAGGAGCGCATTATAAGAGTTATTAGATGAGGGACTTGAGTGTAGGCTTTGGGAAGTTTTGGGGTTGGAATATAGACTTTTGAAAAGGTGTTAGAAGTGAGGTTATGGCTGGAGAAAGAGGGAGTTAGTGTTAGAAGAAAAGGAAGAAAAAGAGAGAAAAAATAATAGTGCAGAAATTTGAGTTCTGTGGGGGGTTTTCTGAACAATTAACATAGTAAACGGAGTTGGAATCAGACAATTATTTTTTGGTTTGATAGTTTACTGAATAGGCTACGTCTGGGAGTTGACGGATTGAAGTTTCGAGTTCTGAAGTAGGAGTAATCGCAGTTTTAGCGGCTGACTTTCTGCAACTTTTGGTGAAATATAGATTTTTGGAAGTTTTGCTTAAGTTTGACAAGTAAGGATCTTTCACCCTTGAATTTCAATCCTTAAATCATCATGAAATGTCATTTTTACAGAATTTACTGAATTGTTATGATTTGGTTTTCAATCATGTTTTCTTTGCATTAAAATTGGATGAGGCTTTGATGTTATTTGTAATTGCTTGTGAGTTTGATAGTTGGAATTGTTGCGTTTGGTAATTGCTACTTGATTGACTGTTATTTTGGAGTCTATGTGTGTGATTCCCAATTAGAGCTCTTGTATGTCGATGATCCTAGTCCAAGACATCGTCAAACTATTTTGTTAAGTGCCTTGGAGCACTATCAGACAGTATTAGTTGATTAGACTCGGTTCCTAACGAGGATAAAAAGTAGGAATGTTAACAGTTGTTGTGGAGCTCACAAGGGTGAGCGATGACATAACTGACGTGTCCTTAAATGTCGGCCCCGTCGTTCGGAGGGTAATAGTATCCGGATCCATGTTAAGTTCAGTCAGGCCCTCCTTAACAGGGAAATGAATAGTTAAAGGGTTGTTAACAGGGATGTAGAGTTGTTGCCAGACAAATGAGCTCAATTGTGTGAATGTTATGTGTTTGTCATTGCTAGAATTGTATCCGATAGTTTGACATGAAAATTCATTTGAAGTGCATGAGTCTCTCAGCACAATTTCCGATCCGTTTGTGTTAGATTCGTTGGATATAGTTTGAGCATATTATGTGTTTGATTAGTAAATGTTATGGTATGTGTTTTAGAGTCAAAATATGGTATTTTGGACTGGTTTTTTGAATTGTGCAAAAATCATATTCGACGGGTGGTGGATTCCGGTCGACCAGGATGAAATTCTATCGACCGGAGATACTGCGGTCGACCACACTCTACATTTAGTCGCCCGGATTTTGAGGGCAATGTTTATGTCCTAATCTCGGATGACCTGTTCGGTCGACCGGTCTTCCGAACCTCTGTTTTGGTCTTTGTTCAGTTTCAGTTTTGTCTTCCGTTTTTGTATTATTTTAACTATGTTCCGCACTGTTTTAAAGTATATTTGCAAGTGATTTCTATTAGTCCTATACAAATGATTTGGGATTGGGAAAAGTCTTTTGAGTCTAATTGATGCTTCATCCCAAGGGTGATCGATGTTTACTGAGCTAGTTAGCTCACCTCTTATTTGTTTCTCCTTTTGCAGATAAGTTTGTCAATGGTGAGATTGATGAGACCTTCGAGGATGAGTATGATGACGATATAGTTTGAACTTGTAATAGTTTAGTCCATGGATGATGTATTTCCCTTATCAAGTAATGTCAATTGTTGAAGTTCCTTTTTAGTTATTGGGTTCGGTGCTTCATTAATTTGAAGTGTTGTTAGGTCATCACTCGGGTTACGGGGTGTGACATCCTCAAACTACATACCTTTAGTTTCGGGTATGAGGAAATATAAGAACACAAATCTAATGAATAAAATTCCAGCAAACATAAGAAAAGTGTCAGAAGAACCAAGTGCCTTTGTCACAGTCAAGAACGTTTCACTCACAATGAAATTCAAATCCAGTTAGCAACTGATGCAATCCCACCTCATAATCCTTTGTACTTCAATGGATATATCTTTGAATTCACAATCCACGTAGGGTTTTAGAGGCAAAAAATCGTATGTACATGCATTTACCCACCACTCAAAATCTGCCACGTGGACAGAGAAAATATATTTTCCTTACGGGTTCAACTATTTCTTTTAGGTTATAGATTTCTTAATTAAAAAATTGACACATGCCAATTTCTTATTGATGGCACATGCATGATTACACAAGTTGGGGGTAGAGAATTTTTAGTCGTTTTAGAGAATAGATTGGAAGAAGGAGAGTGAAGAAAAAATAAAAAAGAATTACGAGGAGGAGAGAAATCCGGTGGGCAAAAATCCTTGGAAGACTTTGGTGGGACCGAATGTGCCATATTATATCCCAATAACTCATAGAAGTTCTACCCGATGTAGAAGTCATAGTCCGCAATTTTTTCTTTAGTTCCACCCGAAGGTGATAGGCTGGCTTAATTGAGAATGAGCCATTCTTCATATAAGCCTAGACAAGGTGGTCGCGGGGCCAAGAATCACATAGAGGATCCTTAAGAATTTCAGAAACCTCATATGCGAAAAGCAACGCTGAAGGTACTCAATATCCCAAGAAGTCTTTTGGTAGTCAACGAAGGCAGACACCGCCATTATGCTTTGTGAGAAAGACATATTAGGCGGCTCTAGGAGCTTAAAGGAATGAGGCGTTGTAATCCACTTATCCTTCCAGATACTAACCATTGTTCCATCTCCAATGCGCCAACGCATGCCTTGGAGAAGCAACTTCTTCCTTTTTAAAATACTACGCCAAATGAGAGATGTTTGACCATGGAGAGAAACCGTTAGAAAACGGTCCAGAGGAAAAGTACTTAGCTTACAGAACTCGAGAGCAGGGAGATAGGAGATTCAGGACAATGCGCCAGCCTTGTTTAGCGATCAAAGCTCTGTTGAAATCACTTAGGTCCCTAAGACCTAGGCCTCCCTATGATTTTGGTTGGCATAACTCGGACCAGGCTCTCTAGTAGATCTTCTTATGGTTCTCATCACCCCTATAGAAATCGCTAGACCATGCTAAAGATTTGTACTTGGGTGACTTTCGGTAGAGTAAAACAAGACATGACATACGTCGAGGTAGCTTGCACCACAGATTGGACTAATACCACTTGTGCAACAAAGGAAATGGCCTTATCCTTCCAACTACTTATCTTTTCCAAATATTTGTCCATAACAAATTGAAAGACCTCATTCTAGGGCAGCCCTAAGTATTTCCCTTTCACGTCGCCTTCCAGAATTTCTAGGATACCCGAAGTAAGCTTTCTTATATCTATTGGCGTATTTTTGCTGAAAAAATGTTGGACTTGTCGAAGTTAATCATTTGCCCAGAACGGGCTGCATAGGCCTTCAGAATATCCTGTAGTTTCCTAAAATATCTTTCATCCGCTTCAGAAAAAAGGAGAGAATCATCCACAATTGCGAGAAAATCAGTTTTATTTTTGTTTTACTTGTAACATTTATATTTTGTTCATGTTATTTTCTCTTATTAATTATGATTATGGATAAAATATGTTTTTATGAGATGGTTATATGGCTTGTTCTCTATTACTGATTTTTTTATGCTGATGAGAAAAGTCATTTTTATAAAAAAACAACATTTTTTTGTATACATGAAGTAGTTCTCATATGTTGAAAAGAAACTGCTGAAAAATTAATTAAATTTTCTTCCACAATCCAACACGGGGTGAAATAAGAAAAAATATATATTGTATGATTATTTTGTACTTAACATATCTCATATTATAAATTTTTAGTTTAAAAAAATCCAACATAAATTATTCTTAAAAAGCATCTACTATGGTGAATTTTGAAATCAACTATTTTGGGCTTATTTTAAGTTATAAATTGGGCACTAAGCAATTGAAAACATATCAGTAGTAACTTATTTTAAGCAAAAAATTAAAAACTGCTACTTTTAAACTATCAAGAACATACTCATGGATAATCAATTAATCATATGGTTCATAAAAAGAGAACAAAGGAAAAAGAAAAAAAGAAGCCCTATACTCGTTTAACATAATTTTGTGGGCTTGGCATATACCCATCCTTTAGCTTAATCTTTTCAAGGGCTTCTCTATTCAAAGGTAGCCCATCCCTTGATATACTTTCTTAGGGGAAAAAATCATATGTCCCAGTGTATATCTCTATTTTTATACTCAACCAATTACAATTCGCCATGTGTCTATATAATTGGAAAGAAATGTCTACATAACGAATTCTGATTGGTTGGGTATAAGAATAGAGACATACACGGGGACAGACAATTTTCACCCCTTTCTTAGTAGTTTGTCTTAAAACATTCCAAAAATCTTGGCTGGCCGAGATCAATTAAGAGACAGGTAAAATGGTTCGGTTGATGACTAACTTGAATGTCAATAAGAAACGAGCAGACCGAGAAAAACGTAATGGCCATAAATAGACGGTCGGGAACAGTTAGGGAACAAAAATTTAAAACGACCAAAGAGTATTACTGGTTGAGATAAGCAAATAGAACTCCAAGCTATAAGGAATCGATTTTTCAACTCTTTTGACCCAACCTTAGACCTTATCCACTCTTTAATCACCACGATCTCCAAGAAGTTTGTTGAACAAACCTGGACAACCGAACAGGCCGAAAAAAAGATGGAAACTTGCAGCTGCCACTGAACCGAAGTAGAAGGAGTTTTCCCTGATTCTCCACCACGGCGATGATTTGAGGAACATGTCCACTACACCAAATCATGACCGAAATGGGTAGAAAACTAGGCAGGAAGCCTTTTTCACAAACAAATATAAATAGGAAATGAAAATGAAGGATAAAGACATCATCATCAACAATCAAACTATCATTTATCTTTATTCAACAATATTTAATACTTTCCTTACAAACTTTCCGCACTTATATTCATGTAATTCAACTGGGATTTACTAGGTTTTCTACGTAAGAATACTCATCCAATAGCGCATACTTTAGTTAGAATTTAGCCATTATACTAGACTTTCAGCCTTGAGAGATTGTCCCAACAATGTATACTTAGCTTTAAAGTAGTCCGTTTGACTCTGGACAGACTTCATGTGTGAGGAAATCCTGTCAATAGCGCATACTTGGCCGAGTCACCCTTTTTCAAATGTAAACAATCTTGTAAAAAGAAATTTCAAGTGTGAATATAATGTCCGACCAACTAAGCTTTTTAGCTTAACGTTCGATCGAGTTTTTGTGTGGCAACAGCTAGTAATTAATCAAAAGGAAAGGTAGCCAACTATGGAGTGGTTTCTTACTGGTAGGGGCATATAGAAATAACCGAAACCAATCAATACAAACCGAATTTTTTGTTTGAGGGGTGAATTAGATTGGTTTCAGTTTGGGTTAAGTTAAAATCGAACTTTCGGTTTGGTTTAATTTTTTTTAGTCTAACCCAAACTAAATCAAAGTTATTCATATATATTCATATTTTATATTTATAATATTTATCATATATATGTTATTTATTATTAGTTATTTTTTTAGAAAAAAAAATAAACTAAATGTAACCTCTTATAATAGTCTTCTTAATTAGTCGTTATATATTCATAGTCTTCTTAATTAGTCGTTATTATCATGCTATCCAAATAAGTCACTTTTTACTTTCATCCATACTTCTTTTCTCATGTCACCCCGTGTGTTTTCCTAGTAGCCAAAAAGATTATCTATTAGAAGGTTTATTTATTTATTTTTCAATTTAATTTATTTACTGTACATGTATTATGTTGTTCGTTAATATTATTGCAATCAAAATATTTGTATCTCATGAAACTGACGAAACCTAACCAAACGTATAAGCTTGGAATTTTGAATGATTTGAATAGATTTCAAAATTCTCAAACAAAAAATATTGATTTGGTTTGAAAATGTGCAAAATTGCACCTACCGAACCATGAAAAACCCTATTTACGGGCCTGGAGCACTGTTTGTGCTGTTGTGCATATGAAAAGTGAACAAAGAACTATGTTTATATATAGAAACATTACTTTAACTAACACTTTATCACTTAATGGTTGATCTGGTGCGAACAAGAGATTTAATCAGAGTGTAATACCTAGGACCTCGCGGTCAAACAAAAAAGAAAAAAATGAACATAAAAGTTTTTTATTTTTATTATTTTTATTTTTGGACCAATAAAACATTGGTTATCTTTTTCTTTTCGTCCTGGTGGCATAATTGCGCTCCAATATGGAGATAGAACATCATATTCAACCCATTAAACACCTTTGTCAATATCCACCTTTTTAAATGGTACAACAGATTCGAAATATCAGTTAAAAATGTAATCTTCGTATAAATGAAAAGATTACTTTTAGTTAAAAGCCGTCCAATAAAAAATAATTGGAATGAAAACAAAGAAAAGAGAAATTATAAAGAAAAAAATTAGAGAATATGTTTTTTACGTACTTGTTAAAAAAAAAAAATTTAGAGTGATATTTATGTTCTTATTCCTAACTTCATCTCATCTTATGACAAAGATACTTCTGATTGAAAACTCCATCTTCTTATCGTCTAATAGAATTCAATAATCCAACAACTAATAAGCTGCCACCACACGAATTTGAAAACAAAAGAAATCAGGATTTACTAAATAAATTAGAAATTATTAACTTTTCTCCTAATATTCATGTTTTGTTTGGTGTAAGAATCGTATTGTACTAGTGGTTACGCACGCCTACATGTTACACGCACAATTTTGTTTCTTCTCTTCTTCTTCTTCTTCTTCTTCTTTTTTTTGACATTTTCAATAGAAATAGCTTTTTGGACAAAAGGTTTATTTTGAATCGTACTTGGACTTCAATAATTTACAGGGAACCCGATATAGAAAAATTTGTAGATTCCGGCAATTTTATCCTTATATTTGGTTTGAAATTTTAAAAACTAATATACCCTTTATAACAATAAGAATGAAAATTGACCCAACCAAATCCAACCCTACTTATTTTCCCTGCCTCCCCTTTCTACTTCTCCTCCCTTCGGCCATTATTCTTCCAAGCCATGGCCGGGGTCGTAAAATGGACTTGGAAGAAATTGTTTGAGTTTTCAATTTTGCCCTTAATCAGATCGGCACTATTTAGTCAGTCGACCGATTTGATCGAATTTTTGAACTTTTTTTATATCGGATTTTCATAAATTGTTGAAGTTTATATAGGGTCTAAAACAAATTTTTTGTCTAAAATTCAAAAAGCAAAAATTATTGGGAAATCAGCCTATTTAGTCCCCCAAGAATTTTCGTTTAGCCTGTAAAGTCCCCAATGTTTAATTTCAGCCTGTAAAGTCCCCCAGGAATTTTCGTTCAGCCTGTAAAGTCCCTTACCTATTTAATTTCAGCCTGTAAAGTCCCTTATCTATTTACAGGTTGCATATAGAGGTTCCAAGGAATTTTCCTGGGGGACTTTACAAGCTGAACGAAAATTCCTGGGGGACTTTACAGGCTGAACGAAAATTCCTGGGGGACTAACTAGGCTGAAATTAAACATTGGGGACTTTACAGGCTAAACGAAAATTCCTAGGAGACTAAACAGGCGAATTTCCCAAAATTATTCATGTCTTAAATAGGTCATTCACTCTTGTCATGAACTAATAGAGGTTCAAAATCATTAATACTCCATACCAAGTTACGTATCTGATTAATTGAAGAGTCCATATAAAAGTGTTACACGTTACAATTACGAACTCCCAATTTAACTTTTATATGTTTATATAGATTTAGGATGAATACATAGCTTGGATTTTGCAAAAAAAGCGCCAAAGAAATTGGATCCAATGCTGAGAGTAGGAAGAATTCCAATTATCAACAACTGTCCACTACTATTTGTAAGGCCATCCTCATTTCCCCATCCTTCTTCTTTATATTCATTTTCAATTTCTCTCCCTACTGCTACTCTCTCTTGCTCTGCCACATACTCCATCCAATCTGCTCTCTCTCAGGTACGCTATTACTTTCTCTCTCTACATATCTATATACTATACCTATAGATTTAATCGTTTAATCTGTATGAATTCGTGAGTATTGCGATTTTTTTTTAAAAAAAAATAAAAATCGGTGTATTGATTGTGTTTATTGTGATCTGTGTACTGTGTTTCATATTGAATGATCGGTGAATTCAGACTGCGATGCTTTTTTAATCGGTGAAATTAGGTTTATTAAGATAAGAATTGAATGAATTTAGGATTCCTACGGAGCGAATTTAGGTTTATTGAGGATGTAGTGGATTTCTGATCGGAATGGAACAGTAAAATCAAATTCAGCATCCTTAGGTCGACAAAATTCGTTGTCTATATTATTATTGTTATTTTTGTTGTTGTTCGTGGTGGTGGTGGTTGTGTTTTGGTCTAATGATTGCTTGGAGAGAAGGTTGTGGAGGTAGGGGGAAGTGGATTTACTGTGGCTTGTTTACTGGAAGGAAATGAAATGTAGCTCTAGTTCCTTACTAATAAAAGAAAATGAATTTAGTGTCTCTTGTTTTATCCGTGGGTGTGGTACTGAGTTGTTTTGGTTGGTTTTTATGATTTCTCTAAAGTAGTCTGTATATGCTTCAGAGACTGAATTTTCAGCTTCCTAGTAGTTTTATTCTTTTTGCTGTGATTTTATTTGATCATTGTTGCAAGAGTCTCATGGTTGAAATCTGTAGGTCATGTTATCTCTCTTTTGAAGTACTCCGATTTCCCTTTTTTGCAGAATACAAGTGAAATTATAACAACCATGAATCGGCTCACTGATCCTGCACGTCTCATGATTGTCTCTGATCTTGACCATACGATGGTAGGTTTGTTTTTGTTATGTTTCTTTCTTCGTAATGATAGCAGGAGTTACATGGAGTTATTTCTTTACAGGTCGATCACCATGATGCCGAGAATATGTCCCTGCTTCGGTTTAATGCGTTGTGGGAAACCAACTATCGAGATAATTCTTTGCTGGTATTCTCAACTGGGAGGTCACCTACACTGTACAAAGAATTAAGGAGAGAGAAACCCATGCTAACCCCAGATATTACCATAACATCTGTTGGAACTGAAATAACTTATGGTAATTCTATGGTGCCTGATGATGGTTGGGTTAAAATTCTAAACCAGAAATGGGACAGGAACATAGTTGCAGAAGAGACGAGCAAGTTTCCCGAGCTTAAACTTCAGGTATAGTTTCAAATTCAGCAACCGCTAATTGGTTTAACTTGATACGTGCCTTATACATACAATAAAGAATTTAACAAGTCACAAATTGGTCCTGGATTTTGAATCATCATATAATCATGTTGTTTTGGGGCATGCAGTCAGAAACTGAGCAGCGACCACACAAGGTCAGCTTTAACGTTACAAAAGACAAAGCTCAAGATATAATGAAAACTCTTGCTACACAGTTGGCGCAACGCGGGGTATGACAACTTATCAGTCTTTCCTTTTGGAGATGAAATTAGCTTTTGATCGAGTTTCCATGATATAGTAATAAGCGCCTCCTCTTGTTTATAATTTATTTTTCTTTATGATGGTCAGCTGGATGTTAAAATAATTTACAGCGGAGGGGTGGACTTGGATATATTGCCTCAAGGTGCTGGCAAGGGGCAAGCACTCGCTTATTTGCTTACCAAATTTAAGGGTGAGGGTAAAGCACCAAACAACACCCTTGTTTGTGGAGATTCCGGAAATGATGCTGAACTATTTAGCATTCCAGAAGTGTACGGGGTCATGGTAGGTGATTTTAGAATTCTTTCATCATTGCAGCATCTTGTAATGGATTCACCTTCATGTTTCAGGACACTTCTAAAAGATTGGTTAATTCTGCAGGTCAGTAATGCCCAGGAAGAACTGCTTCAGTGGCATTCTGCAAATGCTAAAGATAATCCTAAAATCCTTCATGCGTCAGAGAGGTGTGCGGCGGGTATAATACAAGCCATTGGCCATTTTAATCTTGGTCCACATATATCTCCTAGAGATATGGGAGACTTCACGGATGTAAAGATGGAGACCTTTGATCCAGCTTTTGAAGTAGTGAGGATGTTGATATTTTTTGAGAAATGGAGGCGAGCAGAAGTTATTAAATCCGAGCTTTTTATGGCACACCTGAAAGCGATTTCGGTATGTTTAAATGTCAGGTTTTGCTCACCTCATATACAACAATACACAATAATAACATAACTCATTAAATCCCCCAATAATTGGGGGTATGGGTTGGGGGAGGGATAGGAAACGGACCAAACTTTTTGCAATAAATGCACATAGTGGCTGCTCCCAGAATACCACTGAAACAATGGATCGGAGACTGACCTAACCTTTGTTAAAGAATTCGCAAAGTGGCTGCTCTCAGAATACCACTGAAATAGTAGTCCCATGTACCATCACGTTTGCTACGGAGTCATGCCCTCAAATCAAAGCCAAAAGGAATCAGAGAAGGCAGACACTAACCATTTTGATTTATGTGCACATTACCATATGCGTCTTTCATTCAACATCCAACGCATTTATGTGCACTTTATATATATGAGAATTATGGAGAAACTTAAGGACTGTAGCTCATACTTATGACTTAAAAATGGAAAACCTTATACATTAAACTTTAGCCTCTTCTTTTTGTTTGCTGTGGCGGTTCTTTTACATATTACTAAATTTCGGTAAATTTTCTGACTATTTCTTCTGGCTCTTTCTTAGCTTTTATTTTTATTTTATGTTATCAGCATCCCACTGGCGTGTATTACCACCCATCTGGAGTTGAGAAAGCTCTTGTTGACGTTATACCAAATTTAAGACCATGCTATGGGGACAAACAGGGGAAAGAATACCGGGTCTGGGTGGATCAGGTCATACCAAAACAGATTTCTTCAGATTTGTGGTTAGTAACATTCAAGAAGTGGGAGCTAAATGGTGAGGCTGCTTTCTTTGAAATTTTCTGTTTCTTCTTTTAATATTCATTGCTAAACAGGAAAATGCAACTTCAAAGTTTATATTGAGATAGTTATGTGAAGCATGTTTATGGCTTCTTTTAATATTCATGTTGCTAATTGCTTGTTTATTTATGTATCTATTTATTTTTCCTTTCGTGTTCTGGCGGATGGAAGGTTTAAGTGTCTGGAGATTCTGGTGGAGTGCCCTTTGTGTCAATAAAGGGGGTCAAAGTCACTTAATCTGGGTAGAGTGCCATGGGCGATATTAATGGTTAACTATTACTTAGCAAAAAATAGGGGTAGTGTCATGGGATTTCTAATGGGAACTTTGTTCAGTGAACTGATAAGAGAGCAGAAAAAGTATAGTTCAATTTCTTTATTGATCAACGTCTGATCATTTTAAATGTGTTGAAGCTCGACATTTTGTGCAAGTTTGATGGTTGATTTATCCATAGTATTCTTTCTCGTCTTCTGTCATGTAAAAACTTCTTCTGAATTGCAGGAAACAAAAGACAGAGCTGTGTTCTTACTACACTTTTATTGAGTTCAAAGGTAAGTTTTTGGTATTCGATGCGTGAAGATCCTAAGTTACATGATTCCTGCTGTTAATATGTTTTAATGTTTTTGTTATTCAGGACGTGACCGTTGAGGAAGGGCTAACCTGGGTGCATGTTCAGCAGACATGGTTAGACGGAGCAGGACCAGTTGAGGGTGAAACCTGGATCCTCTAAATCATATACTTTTGCAGTATTTTATGTCTTTTCTCATTTTATTGTTAGAATAAGTTTCAAACACATATCACTCAACTTTGTAATTTCTTTACCAAGCTAATAATAACCATCAAACAGTATGAAAATTACCTGTTAGTCCCTTTTCCCTTTTGTTTCACAAAATGACAGATAATTGTATTAAAAAGAGTTACAAGAAGTGATGGATGTCATCTGTGGACGGAATGAGTATATTTTTCAAGCTTAGAATGGCAATCGTTCGCAATACCTTTAGCCCATTCTTGAAATTTCTCAACCTCAATATCCTTATTACCTATAATTTGGACGAAACAGCCCTCACAGGTTCCTATATCAGTGGAAAATGCATCAACATCAACATCGGCTTTATAGTAATTTTTCACTGAAACATCAATGTAACCTTTTTGCATGGCTTTCACGGCGTCTTCATAGGCATCTTTGCACGTCCATAAGCATTCTCTTGTTGATTCTTCTGTAAATGGATCGTCATCCAACCGTTTCAGTATTACCTTTTCCAGAAATTGTTCGACTTTGCTCGACGCTATTTCCATATGAGTCATAAGATACCGATCGATTTGACCTCGTTCTTCATAAGGTATGTCATTTTGTGATGGAGTTGGGAGGTGAGCTTGGCTGGAGACGGCTGAGAGAAGAAAAATGAGAGCGATATTGAACATTAGGACTTGATTGTTGTTGAACGCCGTTGGTATTTTGTTCTGATGAGGAGAAATAATCACAAAGGCGAGAGAAAAAGAAGGAAGAATTAGGAGTGAGAAATCGTGGGAAGGGTTTAGGAGGTATTTATGCTAGAAAGATGGTTAGTTTTCTTCAAATCATTAACTTTTTTTTAACAATTTTCAGGCCTCTCAAATCTCTAAATTATTGCCTAAATTTGCGGGACAGGGTGTATTTGAAATTGGACTTCTGTTTCAAAAAGTTTGATTTGGTTGTTTAAAAAACGAATTGTTGTTAGCAAATATGGACTCTACTTGGACAATGTTTGGTTTGGGTTTGGTCTCAAAATTGATGGGAAAATACAAATTTTGACTTGGAAAATTGGCGGGAAAATTTCAAATTCAAATTTTTTCGTTCAAATATTCATTGAAATTGAAATTTTTGAAAGAAAATTGGCGGGAGCAATTCAAATTCAATTTATTTCTTTCAAAAATTTTAATTTCAACGAATATTTGAACGAAAAAATTTGAATTTGAAATTCTCCCGCCAATTTTCTAGGTTAAAATTTGTATTTTCCCACTGATTTTGAGACCAAACCCAAATTCAAACCAAACCTTGTCCAAGTAGAGCCATGTGCAACCTAAGAACGTGCGTGAATTTTCCCATTCCAATACATAAAACTACTCTAATGCAGGGACGAAGACAAGGGGCGCCCCGAGATTTTTAAAAATTCTACTATATATAGTAATTTTATCTGTAGCTCAGAATATTTGATCAAATTCGCCCCCCAAATATTTTTTTTGCAATTTTAATTTATATGTATTTCGACATACTGTTGCAGTTTTTCGCCCCTTCAACATAAAAGTCTTGACTTCGTCCCTGCCTAATGGGAAAAAAGAACATGAATGCATATCTTTTTATAGAGTGGAACCTGTTTCATTTATTGTTGTGGTAAAATCACAAATACAAAGTATATCCCACCCAAAAATTAGGTGGGAAGGAAACGAAAACAAAACAGACTAATCACTATAAGAATATGTACAAAGATCACTAGCTTTCAATTTTCTATCGCGCCATCCATTCTATACTCCGAACTTTGATAAGGTGAGCGATATGTATGGCCATTGGTATAACAACGGCCTCCTCATGTAGAGCCTTTTGCCTCAAGTACCAAATGGTACTAATAGTTTCCCTCACAAAATATCCACCAGGGACAAAGAAAGGAATTTGGTGTTAGGGGTGCGAAACTGCAACAGTATGTAAAACTACAGAGCTCGAGTGATAAAGATGAATCCACACTAGAACCACATAACCGGCAGAACGCTGAGGCACAATTTGTATATCCCTTCCGTCACTCACATTAAAACTAACTTTATAAATGACGATATTTTGTTAGAAATTTTTTTTGATATGAATCATTGTTTAATAGATAATATGATCTAAATTTACCCGTATTAGAATGTGAACAAATTTAAATCACATAATTTATTTGGATCATGTTCTATATCAATATTAATCTATTTCAGGGCAGTATTCTCCTGCCAAAGCAATATCTCACTAAATGATAATATTGTCCCTCTATTAACTGAAATGGGAAGATAAAATTATGTTGGTCTTCTCTTCCACCGTCTTCCGCAGTTCGTCAATCGTCCCCTTTTCTCTTTCTCCCCGCTATATATCCATGGTTCAGAATCTCGACCGAGTTCGAGTTGACTCGACCGAATTATTACCGTATCAGTGGCCTCCGAGAAAAAACGAGACAACGTCACAACCATTGTTGTTAAAATCGCGAGTTAACGATTCTACAGAAGCAAAACGTATTGAATCGGGAGTATAATCGCAATTTGGTAGAAACGGATAGAATCGTAGAATTGTAACGTAAAAACGTACATTTCTACTGAGTCTACCAGGGTCGGCTTTATGCATGCTTAAAGTGACCTCTATTATTTTGAAGGGCCCCAAATTTTTTAATACTCCCTCCATTCCTAAATATAAGACTCTTTAGACAATTTGAGAAAATTAAGGAAGTTGTCCATTCCACCTAAACTTCCAATACTACCCATCCTCCCTCTCTTTCTCTCTCACTTGTATATTATAAAGAAAGGAAAATGTTGAGGGTATAATTGAAATGAATTGTTGACACCTAACAAAAGAACCTTAAACGACAATTAATTTGGACTCCTAGATTTCTCCTAAACGACAATTAATAAGGAATGGAGGGAGTATATATTAGTAATTATTTTTTAAAGATTTTGTCTTTTTTCCTAATGCAATTATTGTATATAAAATTTTGTTGACTATTCATGTGAAGGTTGTATTTACAAAAAAAAAACAAATTCCTAAATTGAAATTGTTGATGTTCTATATGCGTAAAATAATGTCACGAAAAAAAAAGACAACGTTGAAGCGAGCTCGAAAGTCGAAAGAATATAACCTTATTGATTTTTCTTCGAATGATGATTGGATTATTGATGAGAATTCTGAGTTGGATTTGGAAGAAGGAGACAATGTTGAATTTGGAGGCGATGCTACTGCTAGTGCTATCGATGCAATTTTTTATTTTTTAGAGCTTCTTCATGATGATGATGAGTTTGATGAAGGCGGAAATGATATGGAGGATGATGATAGTGATTTTGGTTCGAAATTCATGTCTTTAAATGACTTGCTCGATTAGATCATAGACTTATTATGTGTTATATTTTATTTTGATGTTTTGAAAGACTTATAAGGTAAGAACTTGTTTTTTCGTGTTTTTTCTATTTTGAAAGACTTGTAAGTTCTTTATTGTGAACTTTGTTGCGTTATTGTCTTTTGAAAAAAGTTGTGTAATTATGTTTTATGAATTTTTCTCATGTTGTTGGACCATATGATATGATTTATATGTTACTTATTATTATTTTTATATAAAATATATATTTTAACTTTTTGGTACGATTTTACGATTTATTTTATGATTCACGAGTTTATGATTCTACATCCCTATTTCGAGTCTACGTAGAATCGCGATTTTAACAACCTTAGTCACAACTGTTCTAAAAAAAAGTGCTAAATCAGTTCCAATTTGGCCCGACTTGGCAAATTTTGGCGAGTCAACATGAGTTAACTCGTCTTAGTAGAAAAAATCTTAGATTTTTTTTTTTAATGAAAAAAGAATACAAATATGTACATAATTGCAATAATAGATAATAATAATAATAATAAAAAAGCTAACAACCAATTGACAACCGGCATGATCACTCTTTGCTTATTCGTGGTAATATTAATAACTAATTTTCATATTCATACCATAATTACAGAGGATTGGAAGTGATGAAGAATTTGAACCTGTCATACATTTCCCTTTAGATATATGTAATACATTATCATTTTTAATTATATTATGTCATATAAGTAGAACTTTATATAACTTTTTTATTTTCCCAGTAATCACACTCCTTTATTATGTTAAATAGGTATTTGTTAGATTGAATATGAATGTTTATCTCCACGAATAATATCATTATATTACTTATATGTTTGTTTGTTTTTACAAAATGTTTCATAATTTTTTAACATACAAAGAAATTGTGTATCGCCCGATTCGACGTGTCGTATCTGGAACGATAGCCTCCGAGTCGGCGACCGATACAACCAGTGATGAAGATAGGGGCTGGGCCAGTCGCCCTCGATTATGGGTTTTGCATTAGACTGGCACTGATTTTTCATAAAGCACAAAACATGGCATTAAAAATTTGTGGGACAACATTTTTGTCCGGAACGGAAGTCCCAATTCCGTCCCCGATGACGTGGCATGAGGCGGGTTGGCTGACGTGAAAAATTTTGGGGACAGAAGTCCCACTTCCGTTTCGACCCGGGAACGGAAGTCCCAAGCCTTGTTTTTTTTTTTTTTTTTTTCATTTTCAATATCCTCTTTTGTAAGGGTAATAATTACTAATTACTTGTTATTATTATTAATTATTAATTACTATTTATTATTGGTCAAATTTAATGCTCACTTTCTTATATAAAATTAATAAGAAATATGACATTTTATTTGAAATGAAAGGAATAATAGTTTAAAAATTAAAAAAAAAAACTGATTTTTTCCCAATAAACTTGGATGAGATGATAAAAATTACTTTTAAAACTAAGAAAACTAACTTTTTATTATAATTATGTACATATTCTTAATCATTTAGAATGGTGGAGTGAATCAATGGCCAACTATAGAAATTCAAATGCTTCAAGATTAGTTCTAATCATATATCACTATAATTTTTAAACATAGATCCTTCGATCGTTTCAAGATATTAATGCATAGGTGATGATATGTTAAGTTAAAATCTCTATATAGTAATACTTTTGTAACCAGATAAATATATTATTATAGAGAGATTATTCTTGTTAGAGGATAACATATAAAAATTTATAATTTTTTAAAAATAACTAATATACATTATACGACACTTGGAAATGTGTCCCTTCATATTTTAAAAATATTAATTTAAAAGATATATAATATTAATTAGCTAAAAAACAAATGTACGTAAATTATGCATGTACATTGTGTATATATTAGATTTAGAAGATTCATTCATGTACATACAATATTTAGGAAATGTAAAAAATGTATATGTACAAAAAGCTTTTGATCTCATTCAGTATACTCCTTCTATTTGGATTTGAATGTCAATTTTGAATTAAACTACAATGTAAAGATTGTCTTTGATTTGAGATACATTTGAAAATATGTATTAAAAATTTAGTTAAAATTTAGAAATTAAACATTCAATTATTGATATCCCAATAAGCTAAATGAGACATTCAAATCTGGACGAACCGAGTATTTTTTAATCTATAGCTAAAAATGAGACATTCAAAACCCGCAAAAAACGGTCAAGGAACTGACACCACATATTAAGTAACTCATAATTTGACCAATAATAAATAGTAATTAATAATTAATAATAATAACAAGTAATTAGTAATTATTACCCTTACAAAAGTGGACATTAAAAATGAAAAAAAAAAAAAAGGCTTGGGAACGAAAGTTTCACTTCCGTCCCCAAAATTTTCCACGTCAGCCAACCTGCCTCATGCCACGTCATCGGGGACGGAATTGGGACTTCTGTTCCGGACAAAAATGTTGCCCCCCAAATTTTCAATGTCATGTTTTGTGCTTTATACAAAATCAGTGTCAGTCTAATGCAAACCCCCCGATATTTTTAAAAATCCTACTATATATAGTGAATTTTATATGTAGTTCGGAATATTTTATCAAATTCGGTCCCAAACATTTTTATGCAGTTTTTATATATAGTTTGACATATTATTGTAGTTTTTTGCTTGAACTTAAAAGTCATGGCTTCGTCCTGATAGTACAACTTTGAACCATGTCTATATCTCTATTAAACTTTCTGCACTAATCTGACTAAAACAGCTGAAATTTTCATTTAAACAGGGACGAAGACGGGGGCAAGATTTTTAAAAATATTACTATTTATCGAAATTTTATGTGTATTTTGAAAATTTTATCAATTTTGTCCCCCCAATATTTTTTTTTTTGCCTTTTTTTATCGCCCCCAATAATTTTGAATTTTTTTTACTAGTTTTGCCCCCCAACACCAAATTCCTGACTTCGTCCCTGCATTTAAATACAACGGAAGCAAACAACTTGTGCCTCTAAAAGTATTTTTATTTAGCAAATGAGAATAGAATTAGAATAATATAATAGGTATCTTCTTCTTTTTTTGTTGGTGACTTGACATACACCGGCGGTCATAGATTTTCAACAAAATTAGGGCTTATGAAGCCGGACCAAAGAGATGATTCAGAGTCTTGGGCCATAAATAAGAAAGGGTATTTTAGTCATTTACTCAGATATTGTTCTGGCAGAAAAATATCTGCATTGGCAATATCGCCATCCTAATTTTATTGATTTCCTCAAAAGACAAAGAAAAAGTTCATTGCAATTTTATTATCCTCATATTATGGGATAATTATACTTTAGTCTTCTACTACTATATTCAAAAAAGATTTCTAGGAGTCTTAAGATTAGAGAAGCAAATTGTAGTTAAATAGCCATGAAATGCTTAGTTTATCCCTCATTTATGATTAGCAATTGTAATGTCCGGTGCAAATGGGTATTCAAAAAGGCAGTTATATCCTTAAGTGTATACATAATTTTTTTCCTAGTATAACACAAGTTTTAAAACAAAGATTTTTTTTTGAAATTATCAGAGAAATTGTACTTGTGTGTGCATTAATCGGTTTTAATCGAAAACCGCACCGCACCAAATTTAATTTTGGTGTATGGTGCGGTGTTTGGTCAATTATGGTGCGGTTAAATACGGTTTTAATAGCCACAAATTATTTTTCGGTGCGGTCGCGGTCTAGAAAATTTTAAATTATACCGCACAGCAAATCGCATTATATACCTATCTAATTTTTTTTTTTTAAAGTATATGGTATATTTACATAATTATGTTTCACTGAATTTATTTTAATTACGATTAATATAGTAATATTAGTTAGTTGTTTTATTAGATTTAAGTTACGGTTAGGATCTAATTCTCTCATTCCCACTCCTCACAAAAGTCACAAGTCTCAACGGCAACCTAATTTCTCTGTTGTCCTCCTACATCATCTCCATGTAGCTCTTCTAGTTTAATTTTAAGTGAACATTTACGGAATTCATTGGTTAATCCATTGTTAAAAAAGCGTGCCTTAACTATTAATACTAGGAGCGAGTACAATATGCACAAGAAGGAGTGGTTTACAACAAAAATGAGTTGGATAAATATTTTGCAGAAAATACTGAAGATGATTTTGATATTTTGAAGTGTTGGAAACTGGGGGATTCTGTTACATGGTTAATCTCTTAGAAATATAACATTGAGCTCATGAGTCATAAGATATTTAAATAATTTTACAAGTTTTTAGATCGGTTTTCATCGCACATAATTTCACCAAACCAAAATAATTACGGTTTGGTGAAATTTGGTTTGAAAGTCAAAATTGTGCTGTATAATTTTAAAATATATATTAAAAAATTGTACAAAAATCGCAATAGTAAATTGGTTTTCACAAAATTGCACCAATGCACACCCCTACTTGTACTAGCGTGGACAATCATTTAATTTGTCAGGATAAATAAGGAATCGACGAATCATTTTTATGGTTATTTAACAACGGTTTAATTATCCAATGTTGACTAACAGTCTTAAAACTCGTATTCCGACATAAAGTACTAAAGTGCAACAATTCTCTTACATAAAACATAGTGGCAATAAACTATAAACTGGTTTAAAAAAAAGAAGCAATTTTATCTATAAACTGGGTCATTAGAAGTCCTTGATTAGAGGTTATTCTAGGGGTGAAAATCGGTGTATGTCCATATTCATATACCCAATCAATCAGAATTCGCTATGTGAACATTTTCTTCCAATTATATACACACATTGCGAATTGTAATTGATTAAACACAATAATGAAGACATACACGGGGACAGGTGATTTTTTGCCTTATGCTAGTGGTTATAAAAGCTAAAGTCCCAGATAGTAGGGGGTCAGGTCCCTCTTAACTTCTTAAATCTTTTTATTTTATTTTATAATAGATAGACTTTTACCTCTAATATATATATATATATATATATATATATAACCTCTCAAACAATAAAATAAAAATAAAAAAGTTAAAAGGTTATTTATCTAGACATTTTTTTTTTTTTTTGTCAGCAACCTTAATTCTTTCCCTCATCAGAGGAGGAGAATTTTTTTCCCCACGTAGGTGAGGGTGTCGAACCCGGGACCTCTTGATCACGGGTAGAAACTTGCCCCACTGGATTACGGCCTCCTTAACTTATGTTCGTCCTTCCATCCATTGTATGGATTTGTCTCTCTTGTTGACCCATTCTTTCTCTTCATCATCAATATTTGTGTGGTAAAAGAAAAAGAGAATTTTTACCCTCCACAACTACTATAAACTGTTATAAGGGTGTGTATGTCATTTGAAACAACCAACAATATTGATCTATTTGTTCTTAATTTATATTTTGCTCGAGAGATGAAAATATTAGACTCAAGGAAAAACACAAGAAGAAAATTGTTTGTTTTTCATTGAGGTCATAGTCGATGCCATTTTGGTCATGATGAATAATATTGATGGCATTTGACAAAAAAAAAACTATATAATATAGGAAAAAATGGTTGTTAATTACAACTTGGGTTCTCCACCCAAGATTCAAATAATAATAATAATAATAAATTCCATTTTTTCCTTTTTAATTTCCTCCTCATTTCCCTCCACCATTTTTAATATTCTTCCTCAAGTTCCCCTCAAATGCAACTAATTTTGTTATTTCCACATTCCCCATGTTAGTATTATTATTATTTTTATGCAAAAACAATGCTCCTTTTAGGTAGTTTTTCAACTATCGATCGTTCTCCCATATGAGAAAAATAAGAAGATTTACTATTTTTTTTTATCGGAGAAAAGGTAATTAAGTACGTAATTTAGAAGACTAGGAATTAAGACATGGATGCCAATTCCTTGGGAGCCGGTTATATGGCGGTCTTCGCCGTTTCAGGAAGTGTTGTTGTTGAGATATATATTATGATAGTGTATTGTATTTAGGACTCTATTTCCCTTACACATTAGGATTGTACCTAAGGCTAGGGTTTCCTACATTGTATATATATTGGTCATTGTTGACCGCATAAAGGGAAGAGGCATCAGAGCCATTTTACGATATTGTCTCTCTAATATTAGCTCTTTGATAATTTTACATGGTATCAGAGCCATTCTTCATACAATGAGTGGCAAAGATGAAGCTGGCGGGCAGTCCAACGGTAGTGACAACGGGGCTTATATCTTGAACTCCAGTGATAATCCTGGAACAATTATTACTCACATCCAATTACGGGGTGAGAACTATGATGAATGGGTAACTGCGATGCGAATCGCGTTACGGGCGAAAAAGAAACTTGGGTTCGTTGAAGGTAAGATTGCAAAACCAACAAGTGATCCCACGGCAATTGAAGATTGGTGGACAATGAACTCTATGATTGTCTCTTGGATTTTCAATACGATTGAACCAAATCTTCGATCTACCATCACCATGGTGGATTCGGCTACTCGCTTGTGGGCTGATTTGAAGCAGCGTTTCTCGGTTGGGAATGGACCACGCCTTCACGAATTGAAGGCGGCAATTGCAAATTGCAAACAAGATGGAAACACTTGTGATGACTTATTATGGGACGCTTGAAAAAGCTTTGGGATGAACTTGGTAACTACGAACGAGTACCAATGTGTGAAGAACATTCTTGTAAGTGTGACCCTTCGATCGTATTTAATAAAAGGCAGGAAGAAGAACAGGTACACCAATTTCTCATGGGTTTGGATAATTCAATATTTGGATCTATTCGTTCCAACATTCTGAACATGGAACCGCTTCCTTCGGTTAATTCGGTTTACTCCATGATAATTCGTGATGAGAAAATTGTGTCTGTTGCCCGGACGAATGAGACTCGCCGTGATGCTGTGGCTTTTGCTGTTCAAACTAACAAACATCCTTTGTTGTGTACAGCTTGTGGAAAAAGTGGGCATGAGGCTCAAACATGTTTTCAGATTATTGGATATCCTATATGGTGGGGGGAGCGGACCAAGCAAGGTCAAGGGCGTCGTCCTCAAGTTTTTTCAGTCTGCTGGTCGAGGAGGGGGCAAACAACATGCTAGTTCTGTTTTGCCTAACCCGGCTGCTAGTGTGTCTCAACGAAACAACATCGGATCATCTTCCATTCTAGGTGTTCCAGGACGGACTCAGCCGCTGGCGTGGGCTCACGCTGCACAACATTCGTCTGCTGAAGTTGCAAGTTCACGTTCGGATGCATCGTCTGCTTCGCCGGTGGCTCTCCCTGGACTAACCACTCAACAATGGAGCAATCTTCTTCACCTACTCAACCAGCCATCTCCTAGTGATAAACTATCTGGTAAGCCAAATAATGATGATTTGTGGCTTTTACATTCAGATTTGTGGATTTTGGATTCAGGTGCTTCGCACCATATGACCGGACGTCGTTCTCTTCTCACCAACCTTCGCTCCATTCTGCCTTGCCCGATCGGTTTGCCTGATGGAACTCACGCTTCGGCTATCATGGAAGGGAGCCTTTGCCTTGGTCCCAATCTTATAGTTCCTGATATTTTTTATGTGCCGAACATGACTTGCAATCTTCTTTCTGTTGCTCAATTATTGAAGCAAGTTAATGGGTTCCTTTTATTTACTGACAAGTATTGTGTAATACAGGACCTTACTACGATGAACCTGATTGGAGTCGGTGAGCAGCGGAGGGGGGTTTATTTCTTCCGGACGCGTCATTCGGTTCAAGTGTCTCATGCGGTTACTTCTATTTCACGTGAGTTATGTCATACTTGCTTAGGTCATCCGTCTGATAAAGCATTGAACTTTTTACCCGGTTGCAAGAATTCTGTTTCGGATAATTTATCAAGTTGTGTTACTTGTTTTAAAGCTAAACAAACTCGTACTCCATTTCCTGTTAGCTCGGTAGAGCATTAGCAATTTTTGATTTAATACATTGTGAGCTTTGGGGTCCTTATCGCCAACAATCGTCTTGTGGTGCATTCTATTTTTTGACTATTCTTGATGATTACTCTCGAGCGGTTTGGGTTTATTTGCTAGCTTCTAAATCTGAGGTTCAACAAATTCTCCAAACTTTTATTTCCATGATTAAAACTCAGTTCACTACTCTGATTAAAATTGTTCGTACTGACAATGGAACTGAATTTATGTGTTTAAACGATTATTTTCGTTCTCATGGAATTGTTCACCAGACTTCTATTGTCGGAACCCCGCAACAAAATGGTAGAGTAGAACGAAAACATAGACATATTTTAAATGTTGCAAGAGCGTTGCGTTTTCAATCTAATCTACCTCTTACTTTTTGGGGGGAATGTATTTTGGCTGCGGGATACTTAATAAATCGAACCCCTTCACTACTCCTTGATGGAAAAACCCCATATGAGATGTTATTTGGAAAAACACCGGACTACGATATGATTAAGAACTTTGGTTGTCTCTGTTATGCACATTTTGAGGGAAAATCTCGAGACAAATTTCAAACAAAAAGTCAGCGGTGTATTTTTATTGGATATCCCTATGGAAAAAAAGGTTGGCAATTATACGATCTTGATACATTTGAGACATTCGTATCGAGAAATGTTCACTTTTCTGAGAATACATTTCCTTTTCAAACAGACCATTCTTCTTCTTCTATTGACTCTTTTCCTAATGCCTATACTCCTAATGACTCTTTCTCCTATGACATCCGAAATCTACCTGCTACTTCCGCTGATACTTCAAAATCAGTCCCAGTAAATCTATCTTCATCTCCAAACCTTCCTTCTTCTATACCCACAATTTTCGATGACCAACCTGAGCATTCAACTTCTACAAAGTATTCTGCAACTGTCCCAGAAAATGCAGCCGCAGAATATGCGGAAGCAGAAAATGTAGAAAGCAATGAGAAAATGCGAAATAGCGAGAACACTGTAGACCAAAGCCCGATGATAACCTATCATGCCTTGCCTCCTGCTCCACTTGACGCAGACACTCGCATAACTATGGTGCCAAAAAAACTCCAAGATTTTGTCTGCTACAACGTTTCAATGGAAGAAAAACCCTACTCTGCTCCGCCTACTCCAAATGGTTCCTCCGGTAAGTGTTTTTATCCTATTTCTAATTACACATTTTGCTCACGGTTTTCTTCGCAATATAAACATTTTTTTTGGCAGCAGTGACCACTAGTGAAAAGCTTACTCGATTCTCTGAGGCGGTTATTCATTCTCATTGGCGAGATGCTATGAGAAAAGAAATTGATGCTTTAGAAGGTAATGATACTTGGAGTCTCACGACTTTGCCTCCTGGAAAAAGAGCACTTGGTTCCGAGAGGGTGTATAAACTTAAGTATAATCTGATGGTTCAATTGAACGCCCTAAAGCTCGTGTTGTCATTCTGGGAAACTCTCAGGTTGAGGGTATTGATTATACTGACACGTTTGCTCTTGTTGCTAAAATGGTCACAATTCGGACTCTTCTAGTTTGTCGCGGCCGCTAAAGATTGGGAGATACATCAAATGGATGTGCATAATGCCTTTCTCCATGGTGATCTCAATGAGGAAGTTTATATGAAACTCCTCCGGGGTTTTTCCTCTCGCCATTACAGTACGGGTTTGTCGTCTTAGGAAATCTTTGTATGGTTTGAAACAAGCTCCCCGTTGTTGGTTTTCTAAGCTTTCTAAGGAATTAACAGCCAATGGTTTTCGACAATCTTTTTCTGATTACTCTTTATTTACTTACTCTCATAATGGTGTATTTTTGTGTGTCTTGGTCTATGTGGATGATCTAATAATTACTGGAAATGACTCCCATGTTTTGGCCCGCTTTAAGGCGCATCTCAGTAAATGCTTTCACATGAAAGATTTAGGCCCCCTTAAATATTTTCTTGGCATTGAGGTTGCTCGGAGTCCGGAGGGTCTTTACTTGTGTCAACAAAAATATACTCTTGACATTCTAACCGAAACTGGTTTGTTGGGTTCCAAACCGGTTTCTTTTCCTCTTGAGCAGAATCATAACTTAGGGAAAGCAACTGGTCCTCTTCTCTCTGATCCGGAGATTTATCGTCGTTTGATTGGTCGACTCATTTATCTAACTTTTACTCGTCCAGATCTTGCCTATGCCGTTCATATTCTTGCTCAATTCATGCATGCTCCGAGACAAGATCATTGGGATGCGACACTTCGAGTTCTCTGTTATCTCAAGGGCTCTTGTTGACAAGGAATTTTTCTTCGTCGTGATAGTGATCTTCGCCTCTTGGCTTATTGTGATTCGGATTGGGCGAGATGTCCCATCACTCGCAGATCTCTTACAGGTTATTTTATTCTTTTGGGGGGGAGAGGGCTCTCCTATCTCTTGGAAGACCAAAAAACAACACACTGTATCTCGTTCTTCTGCAGAGGCTGAATATCGGTCCATGTCTATGACTTGTTGTGAGTTAAGATGGTTTCGAGCTCTACTCAAAGATCTTAAGGTTCCTCAACTCGGTCCTACTTTGCTATATTGTGATAGTCAAGTGCACTCCACATTCTCTGCCAATCCCGTTTTTCATGAGCACTACGAAACATATAGAAGTTGATTGTCACTTTGTTCGCGATGAGATTCAAGGTGGTCGCCTACTTCCTCAACACATCTCGACTACCTCCCAGCTTGCCGATATTTTCACCAAGGCTTTGGGTGCATCTACCTTTCACCATTTATTAGACAAGTTGGGCATTTGTAATCTCCATGCTCCAACTTGAGGGGGCGTGTTGAGATATATATTATGATAGTGTATTGTATTTAGGACTCTATTTCCCTTACACATTAGGATTGTACCTAAGGCTAGGGTTTCCTACATTGTATATATATTGGTCATTGTTGACCGCATAAAGGGAAGAGGCATCAGAGCCATTTTACGATATTGTCTCTCTAATATTAGCTCTTTGATAATTTTACATTCTCGTTGCCCTTCAAGTCCATAAGCCCCTTCTTTCCAATTTCATGAAGAAGATGGAATTCGAAATTGGTAATAATAAAATCTTTCTCTAGCTTTTTCCTTTTTCATTTCTCGTAAAGGTTAAGATTCCTCTCTATAACCTACTCTAAGCAGTGACGAATTCAACATATTTTTTATGTTGTTTTTCCGAAATATATATAAAGAAATTTCAATTGTTTGGGAGGAGGGAGGTAAGGCAACTTATTACAAAATTTTAGGACAACTGATATTCATACCCCTTAAATTTTGCCACTCTCCCTACCAGGGCCGGCCCGAGCATTGATGCAAGTGGTGCAACCGCCCCCAAATTTTTTAAGTATAAAGCCCAACCCAAATATCCAAGCTACCATGTAGCTATCCATGTCCATTACTCTAATAGTCCAACTATTATTGACGATTTTGCCTCCACTAATGCACGAAGAAAGCATATTTTGTAGTTTTATAATGTCATATTTCGTTTATTTTAAAAATTGTAACAAGTTGAAAATGTTAATGTTCATACGAAAGGCCCCATTTTTAGTTTTCACATAGGACCCCCAAAATGTCAGGACCGGCCCTGGTCCACGTACAAATATAATAGATCGATTTCTATGCATGCATGGGATCTAAATCGACAAAATAAAAAAAATTCTCCTGATCTTATGTTTTTTTGTTTATTGACTAGGTTCTGCGAAGAATCAATCGAAGAACAAAGTGAGATTTTCAGACAATGTGGGGACAAAATTGTCATTAGAGAATAAAGGACATACAAAGAAGCACCGTGTTCTTGAAGAAAAATTGGAGGCCATGCCCCTTAACTGGCAAGCCTTGTACAAGGGGATCATACAGTATAGGGCACTTAGAAGCCTTGACTAAGTAATTCTAGGATTTTATTTATTTATTTAAAAACTTTTTGTTGGGGGTTTGCTTTTTTGGAATCAAAAGGTCCTTAGCCCTAGGGCCGTGTGAAGGGAACACGGGGGCCTGAGGCCAAAAATTATCAGAGGCTTATATTGAATTTTTTTTTGAAAAGTTTAAAGATTTTTTTTCCTGAAATTTTTAGCTGCAAAATTACTTACTAAAGTTTTATAAATCAATAACAAAAACAAATAACACAGAAATATAGTAAGCTATAATAAAATAAAAATAAAAAAAAATTAAAGAGATAGAAACTAGAAAGATGGAACCTGTGATTTATATAGTCAAAATATTGGAAAATTGCGCGTATCAGAATCAGAGAGATTTATCGTTTTTTTTAGACTGAGAGTAGAGTGAAGTGAATAAAAAACTCCAATTTCTTTGGGATGAAAATGATGGAGATAGAAAGGTCACTGACTCTTTGAGTTTTTATACTCTCACAATGACTTTCAACTCAATGGGATTTGTTTGGGTTGGTCCTATTTTTATTAGAATATTATAGACGTTGAAAATAAATGAGTAACAAATATGTATGGTTAGCAGTTAGGCGTGATCAATGCCGAAGATGTTTAATTTTTGGAAACTATGAGAGGCAATATTGAGATTGACACGTGAATGGATGAAGATTAATTTCAGGGTTAGGCTTATGTCAAATAGGAAATTGATGGGAATTTTTGGAAGCGAAACTTTAGTATAAAAAAAAATGAGGCATTTATTTTGTGGGGGGCCTAAGGCGATGGCCTAAATGGCCTCATGGTTGACACGGCCCTGCTTAGTCCAGTGGGGTAACGGCCTGCCCACGACCCCTTGAGGTTGGGGGTTCGATACCCTCTCCGCGTATGGGGCATGCTTTAAATTGTCTCCCTTTCTAGGGTTATCTCTTCATCCTCTTGTGAGGTGCTACTCTCCCTTTGGGGTGTCGCCTGTCTGGGCTTAAAAAAAAAGCCTTGACTAATTAATTCTAGGATTTTATGTATTTATTTAAAAACTTTTTGTTGGGGGTTTGCTTTTTTGGAATCAGGAAGAAAAATGTAAAACTGTTTAGAAAATTTTTTTCCAGCATAATTGTCATTTTTTATATAATGTAATTTTTTTTTTTTTTTTTTGCTAAATAAATTATATTTTCATTAATCACAAATAGCCGAGGCCATTACAATCAAAGGAAAATCTGAAAATACAGAAAGTAACAGTTATACAATGATTTAAAAAATCACGATAACAGACAAAAGACACACCCAATAAAACTTGGATGGTTAGGAAAAACAACTAATAAAACTAACAAACTAAACAAATACATAATCTTCTTCTTCAAAGCATCTTCATTGCAATCCTCGAAACACAGGGACATGAGAATATCACTTTCAACATCTTCCTTAGGGGTCGACAATTTATAGGACCATGGGCGTATCAACCGTCCAATAAATTGTCTCGGGAAGATGGATGATAAAGGGCCCAGATCAAGTCCGGGTTGAACACATCCTCCTAGAAAAATAGAAAAAAAAAAATCTAGATCTGCGAAGATCTGAGACTCATCTAACCACTGCGTCTTGAATCTTGAAGAAAAAAATTCTGAAAAAGGTTTCATATGAATCGTAGTACAAAATAGAGTAATATTAACGGATGGCCAAATCTGGCCAGCAGCAGAGGAGAGAAAGAGAACAGGAGGAAGAGATAGAAGAGAGAAAAGGGAAAAAAAAGTTTTTTCAAATAATTTTTATATAATGTAATTATATGTTCATTATGTTGTGGTTATAAGAGAGGTATAAGTGAAGAATTGTATGAAGAAATTAATGGAATTCTTGAACAATATAGAGTGAATATTTGTTTTTACATTTCTTTCTATTTTTTTTTAAGTGTTTAGTGAAGATTTGTTTTTTAATTTTCTGTTATGGATCATGTTGGGACAGTTTTTGGACGGAAGTTCTAATTTGGAACAAAAATGTCAAATATAAAAATTATCTTGAGACGGTTTAATTTTCAAGTCCTTGTTTAAGATATTAATAGGGGTGTTCAGGAAAAAATCGAAACCGACCAATCTAAACCGATTGAAATTAATCCAAATCGATTTTTCAGTTTGAGTGGTGCATTGGATTTGTTTCGATTTGAACTAAATTAAAATCAAATTTACGATTTGGTTTAAAAAAATTATAATCCAAACTATATATATATATATATATATATATATATATATATATATATATATATATATATATATATATATATATATGACTTTTTACAATAAAACATATTTAACTTCTTATTTATAACCATGGCAAACAAGTGCTTCAGGTGTTAAAACAAGAGATTGAAGAGGCATAAGTTGGTATATGATTTCAGATTCACCTGAAACTTTTGTTTTATTTTGAGCTAATAATGGTGTAATTTTTTGTATTTTTTTCTTTTTATTCTTGTATGATAATTTTGTAGTAATTTGTTTGAAGTTCAAGAATCAATATTAAGAATTTTTACTTCATTAATTTATTTTCTTTATTATGTTTAACTTGTGAAAACAATAGGAATATATTTTTTTTTAGCAGTTAAATAATTATATGAAGATTTGTCGTTTTATTTTTACTTTACAATCAATATATTTTGTATGTCACAAAAACCGAATAACTAAACAAAACCGATACAAACCGAACGCATCGGTTTGAAATTTTGAATAGTTTAGATTGGTTTCAAAAAATTTCAAACCGAATACTTTAGTTTGGTTTGAAAAATATGCAAAACTTGAACCAAATCGAACTATGAACACCGCAATATATTAATATATTTCTAGTGACTAATTTAAAATTAATCATTGACCAACAAAAAATTGTTACTCGATTGACAATAGTGAAACATTGATCGCTCAATTGACGAACCACCCAAAGAAAACTAGCAGTCGCTATTTTTTCTTTTTTTCAATATAGAATATAATATTATTAATCGATATCAAAGTTACATAGGGGAAAAGGAATTTCGGAGAATCCTCTACTCATTAAAAAGAGGCTCTAAACCTCAAAGAGTGTCTAACTAAAGTATTAGTCAGAATATTACATTACCCGAGTACATTGAAAATTTTAAATATTAGACTTTCTAAATTACCACGAAAGACCAAAATCTAATTGGTAAAAAAAGATCGACTTATATAATTTTACAACCAGACTCAACAAAAAAAAATTGAGAAGCCTAAAGTGCGGGTATAGTAAAGTTCTTCAACAATTGATCGGGCTCCTACTTATTCCTACTCTGATGAGACACCGAAAAATTTGAAATCACACACCCTTTTTTTTTTTTTTTTCCGAGCGCACGAAGGAGATTGCCCCCGAAGGGGAAGAGCAGAGAGTACTCTAGATAGGGAAGATTGAAACATGCCCCATTCCTGGGGAGGGAAGATAAGCCTCATAAGGAGGAGAAATTATTTGCCCCATTATGGGGAGATATAGAAATCGAACACGGGACCTCTGCCCCGTGTTCGGGTAGCCCTACTACTTGGGCTACCCGATTCCCATAAATCACACACCCTAATAGTCCTAGATTCATCTCAAACAATAAAACCAACAATTTCAATGCCCACGAACCAATAGCCATTAACATTTAATTTAAAAAACCCAAAAGGGGGAGCGTTCAATTTACCTAAAGGCAGAGACGAGCTTGAATCCACACAGGGACGAAGTCAGGAATTTTGTGTTGGGGGATGAAATTGCAACAGTATATACAATTACAGAGCTCAAGGAATAAAAACGGAAAAAAAAGAATTCTTGGGGGACAATAAAAATAGCAAAAAAAAAAATCTTGGGAGAGGGGAGGGGGTGAAACTGATAAAATTTTCCAAAATGCATATAAAATTTCGATAAATAGTAATATTTTTAAAAATATCGGGCCCGCCCCTATCTTCGCCCCTGAATCCGCAGGTCTGCCAGCATGCGACTGATCAAGAGGGAGATCACCATGAAGCTTCTATGCTTTCCTTTGTTCGGGTTGCGTGGATTAGTCTCTTGGTCAGGCTAGGGCCGGTCCTGACATTTTGAGGGTCCTGTGCGAAAACTAAAAATGAGGTCTTACGTATGAATATTAACATTTTCAACTTGTTACAATTTTTAAAATGGGGTCTTTTGTATGATTGCTTTTGTACGTTGGAAACTTGGAAATTGGAATATATTAAATATGCACATTGGACTATTGGAGTAATGGACATGGATGGCTACATGGTAGCTTGGATATTTGAGCTGGGCTTAACATATAAATAGGTTATACTTGAAAATTTTGGGGCCCCATCGGTTGCACCACCTCCATATGGGCTCGGGCCGGCCCTGGGTCAGGCTTGTAATAACAAAAGAACTAGAACCTGGCTAATTCTCTTCAATAAAAGCAAATTAACCTTTCCACAAAAATCATAGCATTTCGGTTGCACCAAATTAAGTAAAGTGCAGATAAATATTCAAGAATGGAGATAGTATTACATATGATAGAGCTCAAGAGTGAATAGACCAGTATTCGAATATTTATTTGACTAATTCAGTAAGAATAGGGCTCTTTGTAATGTAACGAAATCCTACCATCGAGTGAAATTCCAACGAGAGTCGTTCTCAAGGGAATCGAACACTCGTTAATGGTGAGTCATATAACACCTCCAACTAGTTGCCCCAGAGTTCGGGGTTGTGTATGATAAATTTAATGATACGATATGAAATGGTTTTTGATGATTTAAACATGTGATCTTACGTGGGTCATTGCGGATCTAAGCCCACTTGTCACCCATATGTATTTAAGGGCTGTCCAAACCCTTAAATGTATCCGGGCCGGGAGAATCCCTTGATTTTCTTGAAAGGAAATACATATAGTCATTTGGGCCAGGTTTCAAATTTAGAACTTTATGAACCATTGGACTGGCCTTGGGAATATGGGATTGCTTAAACCTAATTTGGGCTTTCAAATTTCAAGATTTTATTTCTGGCGGATCGAAAATTTTGGACTAGTTCATAAGCCCTAATATACAGATTTTTGAAGCTTTTCAAATATCCACCTATTTCTTTTTAGGACCTTGCTAGACTACTAGAATTATTGGCTAAAAGATTGACTAAAATAGATTTTTGGACCGCTTTGCCCTTATATTTGGGTGAATCCCTTATACCAGCAGGGGGTGAGATAGTCATTTAACACTCTCAATTTGGGAGTTTAGGGTTTCTATCCCCAAAATTCTAGGAGTATTTTCCTTCTTTTTATTTCTCACTCCCATTTTGATTTCAAATCTTATACTACATTTTCAGCTCTCTAGTACACTAATACAATTATTATATGTGCAACGATATTATTATTCTAAGGCTATAAAATCTCACATTGTCCCAATGATGTTACTTTATGTAGAATAATTTTATTGGTATATTAGAAAGTGTGTTAAAATATCTGGATTCCTACATTTTATAACACAAGTCTTTTTAATATTTTCTTTCTCTTTCTAAATATGCCTTTTTTAAAAATTAACGGATATATTAGTAGAAGGTTTTGGGCCTTTTGGCTAACGCATACCTACGGGCATATGTGAATATGGATAAAGTAGAATACATATGGTAATTCACGTATATAAAAAAAAAAAATCTAAATTTATCAGAAATGGAAAACCCTAAGGGAATAGAAAACTTATGCTAACATATACAGTAATTTATCCATATTAACATGTGCCCCAAGAGTACGCATTAGAAAAATCATTATCACTACTAAAGAAAGTGAGAGAAGTTGGTAATTAAGACCTTATAAAAATAAATTCAATTCTTTAAATTTATAATGCTTTATTCTTAATATATATATATACACACTAAAATACTCAAAAGGTTTTCTATTACGAAACAAATGAGTATAGAGGAAGGAAAATTGTGTAGGCGTTGCATATTTCATAAGCAAACAATTTTATAGAATTGTTATCATTCATTCATCGGTTAATTTTTTTTAGAAAACTCTATTTCATCTCCTCAATGATTTACTTGAAATTTAGAAAAAAACTAAAAAAATTCAAAGTTGATGAAAGAAGATATACGTGCATAGGACTACCAAAATCGTCATTCTCATGATGCGATTCATGTATTACCAATAATATCATCATCAAATCTATGGAATAATGGTTTCTTCCATAAATTGATTACTTATCCAATCTGGCAATTATTTGAGGGTCTATTTTTTTTGGGGGGAAAATGTATTGATTCTTTTTCTTTTTTGATTGGTTCGAAGCTCACAATGTCTGATTTTTACATGAAAAAAAAATTACCATAAAACTTTTTTTATAGTGTCACGAATAAAAATCACACACGTAACGTCAAGTTTTTTTTTTTTTTTTTTTTGACGTCATGATGGGCGATTGCCCCACATTGGGGAGAGAGAACAGCCCTACATTGGGAGAGAACACCCTAGATAAGATAGAATAAAGCTTACCGCACGCAGACGGAGGGTATCGAATCCGGAACCTCTCGATCACGGGCCGGCCAATGCCCCACTGGACTATTGGCCTCTTCGATATGTAACGTCAAGTTAACATTAAAAATTAACTTGTCAACTGCCCTAATCTATTAAATTAAGAATGCCTTGATTGTGTCTACGTGATGATGATAGTGACCTTATTTTAGAGATTAGTCCCATGACCAGGGACGGATCCAGTATACTGTCATTGGGGTTAAATGACCCCAGTGAAAAAAAAATCTTTAATTATATATTTTACTCCATTTAGATAATAAATATATAAATGATCCCAGTGAATTATTGTGTATATCAAATTATCCAAATAAATTATATTTCTGAATCCGTCACTGCCCATGACACTAATCAAATCAAAACGTAAGTATAAGGTGGAAGCAATCTTTTTATGAGCCAAACAAAAGCAACAAAACTATAGTATCTTTGTCCGGTCAATATTAAAGGATTTACCTTTTAGATTCCGAAGCGACATTAGTATAAAGGCAAATTGGCGTCGTGGGTCCAAAAATAATTTTCATTTTAGAAGTCGGGTCCAAAAACTATGTTTTCAACGTCTTCTATCTTAAAACAATTTACGTTTGGTGCAGTAGGTCCTTCCGTCAAAAAACCCTTCCGTCAACTGTTAATTTGAAATTTAAACTTGGTCAACCCAAAAGTAACAGGGGTATTTTTGGTACATTATGTTAAAAATTCCCACCTCCCACCCCCCACCACAGCCCACACCCGATGGTCTGTTCAGGGGTACCCCTACCACCACCTCTCCCCTTACTTCCCAAACGCTACCCCCACCCCCACCCCCACCGACACACCCTCCCCCATCGTCCATCTTCATCTTGGAGACATGTTTGAAGACAGCTAATTTTGCAACAATAACACCAAATTGATGATGTTTTCTTGAAAAAAAATGAAACATGGATGCTTATCTATGCTATTTTATTAACAATATTAATGAGAAAGGAAAAAAATAAGCATGAATTCTGAATACAATCCACAATACCACCACTGTCCACCGCCGCCACCATCATCACCACTATACCACCACCACGTATAATTATTGTCAATTTATCTTTCCTAACCTCAATATCAAAAAAAATGAAGCACATTTCAAATTAATTTACAGTAATTCTTCACCAAAATCCATTCTTTGCCAGAAAATGTACCATTAATTTTCGGGATTTGTAGTATGTATTGAAATTGTACCATTAATTACCAGTGATTTGAAGTTCTTGGACACCAATGAATTTAATTTCTTTGGTGATTTGAAGTTCTTACATATATAATGGTGATTTTTTGGAAATGGAAATTGGGGAGAAAGAACACAGATGCTAAAGAATGGAGGGGGGTGGGTGGGGGCTGTGGTGGGGAGAGGGGATTTTTTAACATAATGTACCAAAAATACCCCTGCTACTTTTTGGTTGACCAACTTCAAATTTCAAATTAACAGTTGACTGAAGGATTTTTTGACGGAAGGACCTACTGCACCAAACGTAAATTGTTTTAGGATAGAAAACGTTGAAAACATAGTTTATGGACCCGACTTCTAAAATAGAAATTGTTTTTGGACCCACGACGCCAATTTGCCTAGTATAAATAACAAATAAATTTACAAGACTAGTCTCATTTATTACTTTGAGAAAAACCTCCCTATATACACATAATATTTTTTTTTCTCAGTAAACTTTTATTTTATTTATTTTTATACATAAACTTTTTTTCGAACAATTGGATTGTCATAGTAAAAATTAGTGGTTTTCACTTTTCAGTGACTTTTAAATAAGTGTTTTGTACATATTTGTCAGTCTTAAGGATATTTTTGTCAATTTAAGTCCTTAGCTCCTGTGATATGCGCAGAACAGGTGATTAAAAATGGAAGGAAACCACCAGTTTTACACTAATTTGATAAAAAATAGTAGTTCAAAAATAATTTATGTATAGAAAGTTTAAATAAAAGTTGACTGACAAAAAAAAGAAAAAAGAAAAAATTGTTTATATATATATATATATTTATCGAAGTTTTTCTCTTATTACTTTTATAACATACTCCATCTGTTTTTATAATAGAAGTGTTTTTAGTTTCTCATCTTTCTCAAATACATGTATTTTTTTCAAGTTTTAAGAATATTTTTCTAAAATTGCTCTTTCCCATAATTATAAGAGAAAGAGAAAGAGAATTAATGGTTTAAATTTAATGATATAATAGTAAAAAAATCTTCATGTCTCGTCTTTTATAATCAAAGTTAAAATATTTAAAAGAACATTTATTATAAAATAGAGGGAATAATAAATAATTCCAATCTTTATCATTCCTTTATGTTTCTCAAGATCACCAATAGCTTCCACTTTCTGGTTTGGAGGTCGCAGAGCTCGTCTCAATGGTTTGTAGGTCCTCCGAACTTTCTCCTACCACAAATTTTTACTGATATTAAATAATATTCAGTTTTTCTGTTAAAAAAATAAAAATAACTTTCACTTTCTGACCCCAAAAAAGGGGGAAAAACCAATAACTTCCACTTGAAAAATCAATAGACCACCAATAATAACTTTAATAACTTCAATAGCATTATCTCACTACTACTATTATATGTGTAGTCAGTTAGGATATACGCTTTTATTGATTTAAAATAATTATAAATGCAAGAGCCAAATATTTACTGATGTCGACAGAGTTGTCTAAGTTCCTTGGCAGATTCTTGATGTTCATACATCATATATATACTTATTTGATGTGAATCACTAACATATAATCTTTAATTAATTAAGTCAATATATTAAATTAATGGTGATTAGTAGCTATTGCACTCTACCATAAGCCAATTATGTGATGACGAAAAAGAAAATAGATTGAGGTCAAAAGTATGTAAAACCCGTAACTTTTACTTACGAGATATTTGACGTGTAATTAATTTTTCACGATTAAATATGTATGCATTATATTTTTCGTGTGATTATATGACTATGTGTCTAATTAATTGTTACAACATGTTACGTATTTTATTTTGTGTATGTTTTATTGAGGGACGTTTCGCACGCTTATCGTAGTTTAGAGATTTAATTGTTATTCACCTAGACTAACAATTTAATTATATGATTGGGAAATAAAAGAAATATAATCCATAATTAATATAATAAATAAAATTTAATTAAAAAGAAGAAGAGGGGTCGTGGGTTACTGTGGTTAGAGAATTTTAAGGGAAAAGGGAATTAAAAAGAAAGTAGTATATATATAAGGAAAGTGATTTGCTACTAGAATTATTGGATAGGAATTGGCTAAAATTCAAATTAATACTATTCACCCCTGCTGGTATAAGGAATTCACCCCACCCATTTGGGTTTTAACCAATTTCTATTCAATAATTTTACTAGCATAGGAAGGTCCTATATATAAATACGTAGTAGTAGAAGGGACGGGGGTTATAGATATATTTTATAAAAGGGGCAGAGGGCATGGGATATCACAATAAAAAACAATATCAACATAAAAGAATTATAGGGAGCAGCCGTGGTTTCTTTTTGGGAGCCGTGCCCAATCGGAGAATTAGAAAAGGCAACGGCTTTTGTAGGCAGTGAGGGAACAATGAGAACTTTTGAGAGTTGTGAGTTTTTTGGTCAGACTTTGAGAGATCACTGAGGGAGCGTTACATATCCGTTTTCATCCCATAATATACCGATTCGAAGGCGATCCAATAAGCTTCGAGTGACCGCAGACAGCACGACATTCCAAGTCCCGAACAGAAAGTTATAGTCCCGAGAGAGGGACTGGAGAGTGCTGTTACGGGTTTGTGTGATTAATTGTATTCGTTCGAGATAGGGAACCTATCCTTGCATTATTTTCTGTCCGGTATTGTAAATATATGTTTAAGTAATGTTTCATAATTATTTAATTATTGATTATACGGGAGTTAAGGTATAAATTGTTGATTTGCGAATTGATTACACGTTTCTTATTTATCATTTGTTAATCGATTTCCCTATCTTTTATTGATTATATTTATCAATGATATAGCATGAATTGACTTAATCTTTAATCTTAATCGTTATATGTAACTGTTAATGTGAGATGATGTCCTATTTGTCATACATGATCATTACTATTGATATGTCCATGAACTGTTATTTGTTTAAATGTTTAGTATGCCTATTTGATTATCGCTTTGGTTGTCCTATTTGGTCCTGTCGTCTTTAGTCCTATGTGATTTTGGTCGGCCGAGCCGTCGTCCTATTTTGAACTCGTGTCTAGGATCTACTCAATGACAGGACTCGTTAGATTAGCAAGATTTCGAGGGTGGTCCTGTGGGTGCTCTTGGTGCGGATCCCGATGGTCTTGCGATGTGAATATGTGCGGATACCGAGGAATCCTGCGGGCGCTCTTGGTGCGGATTTCGATGGTTCTGCAATATGATTATGGGAAGATTCCGAGGGTGGTCCTTTGGATGTCCTTGGTGCGGATCCCTAGGGTCTTCCTACGTAAGCCTTAACTTGATGTGGACTATCATTGGGATTGCAACGGTTTTGTGGAGTACAATGTGTTGGATGATGATACAATGTAGAATGAGTCCTTAAAGTGTGCATCCGTCGTTCAGGGAGTGAAATTGAACCCATGTAATGAACTGTTCGAGCCCTCCTAGTTTGGACTATAACTAGGGCCGTTGCAATTATTGTCGTAGAGTCGTGAATAGATACCTGAGCTCGAATGGTGGGAAGTCGTGTCATAGCAGTAGTTGTGCTCGTAGTCTCTAAGCAAGTGTGTAATCGTGCGTACTGTATGGTGTTTGTCGTACATTCGGCTTGGACATGAAGAGTATAGTTATCTCGCTTACTTGTTGTTTTAACTTGTTTATTTATTGCTTTGGTCATATTAAAATATGCAATGATTTCACATGGTTTGAGAAACGGGAATGTGTTTACTTGTTAAATTGTGTTTATACTTGTGATTATTGGTCCCTACTGAGCACCGGAACTCAGTCCACCCTCTTTACTGTGCAGGTGATGATGAGTACATTAATGATATTGATAGATTTTGGGAAGGGGACCAGGACGAGTGATCCATAACCGGCCTTAGTTAGAGATTTAGTTCTTTTATTCGTAGAACTATTTCATTTATAACATTGTTGGACCTTTTTCCTTTGTAATAGTTAGTATTTCACGCATAGTAATTTAATTTCGCTGCTTAACTCTTGTTTATAGATTATATCATAAATGAATTCCTTTTTAGTAACTCTGTTTGTCGGCTTTGGTGTTTCATGAACCAATGAGACACTGCCATGTCACCATTCGGAGACGGGGTGTGACAGCATCCGACTTGCATCTTCATAAAAAACATTCCATTAAACACTACACTTGAGTTGATAAGTAAATATTTTAGAATAGCTGGAAATGTGATGTGATATTCTAACCGCATATTACGGGATCAAATCTCTTTTTCCATTTTTTTCTTAAAAAGAGTAAATGTTTGATTATGACTTGTTTAATAAGCAACGCTATACCGTAATTTTTTAACTTGAAATAGAAAACAATGGAGTTTATCCACTCAAATACAAGAGATTGACACAACGGGATCCTCCATTTGATTTTCCATTGAGGCAGAAACTTGTGCTCGAGAGATAGTTGCCCATACACTGATAAAGAATATATGGATTCTCGAGAAGAGATGAATTGCGGTGGTTCCCCGGATCGTCTAGATCCCATAAGCGAATCGAAAGTTGAATTTACATTGAATCTCACTCGAATCGCCTCATCTCCTCTTGAAAAGAAGTTTAGTTTTAAACCCCACTCAAATAGGAGGAGTCAACGTTAGTTGTTAAACAGCCCAAAAATCAAGGAAATAATCGTGTACTGAGTTTGATTATCAGGTTCCCAAAATATTGTACAGTATAATAATATCAATTTTATTAGAAAATTAATAGAATTTGAATGATAAATTGTTCAGTTACCTTGAACAGATAAAGTAACTTTTTGGGTTATAAGCACACTTCCATTGAATAAGAGGGTTTCTAAACACTTAATATGAGAGATGTGTGGAATTAGTGAAAAGTTAATATTTATTGAATACTTCATTTAATACTATATCTTTTAATGACACATTAAAGTGTTGTTTTAATAACATTTTGCATGACTCTACTAGTATAAATAGAGATGTCTTCCATTCTTTTAACTTGCATCTTTTTCCTCTCTTTTTATCCTCTACATATTTTATATAGTGTTCTTTATAGTTTGTTCAAGTTCGTTTGACAAAGAGCTTTGGTGATAACTACTTTTGTCGGTATTCGTTTTATTTTGGGAGGCAGACGTCTAATTCAACCTCGAACAAACCTACGAAGGGGACGGATCCATTTTAATGAGATTGTATCCAACATAAGACTCAAATTGTTGTATTCTTCTCTTTTTTACTTAATACCTTTTAATGTTATTATTTTATTTATCTATTTTAAAATAATTATTCTTTCTCTAAAATTAATATACTTGGATAATTTATTTTATGTCATATTGAATATCGACTTACTAATTTATTTTCTAATATTATTAAAACATATTCTTAGTACATATTCATTATGACAACTGAAGTTGTAAATAGGTCCAACGGCTCAGGCTCTACCGTTGTTACTGCTTTGCAAATGCCTATAGTGTCTTCTGGTAATCACTGTGAAAAATTTGAGAAGTTTGATGGATCAAACTTCAAAAGGTAGCAACAAAAATATTATTTTATCTTATCACCTTGAATCTTACAAGATTCTTGAGTGAGGATTCTCCTAATATGCCTGAGGGTGAAACAAATATATAAGTTATCAACGTGATTTGATACTTAAAAATATTATGATTATCTACCTTAAAAACTATGTCATTATTTATTTACAAGACTTTTTGTATAGTGAATAATTGAGTATGTTTATTCAGCAAAAATATATATATATATATATATATATATATATAGGGCTGTTAACGAGCCGAATCGATCCGATTTTGGGCCAAATCGGTTCGGATCGTTAAGAAAATCGAATCGATCGTTAATCGGTTCGTTAGTCAACCGATTCGGTTGTTCAATTTGTAATCGGTTCGAAATAAAATCGTACAAAACCGGTTCGTTAATCGAACCGTATAAAATCGCTCAAAACCGGTTCGCTAATCGGATCGAAAATCGTAATTCGCATTAAATCGTAATTCGGTTCGTTAATCGGATCATACTATTACAAAACTAGAAAGTGTTGAGGGAACAGGTTAACTTTCGCAAATCGCTAGTTAATCGGTTCGTTAAAATCGGTTCGCTAACTCGCTAAAATCGGTAGAATTTTTATTAACCTGGGTTTAACGAGCGATTTAAAAAGCGATTTACTGAGCCATTTTACCGAATCAGTAACTTGGGTTCGTTAACTGAAACTGAAGCGAGTTAGCGACCGATTTTAACGAACCGATTAACGAGACGATTTACTGATTTAATCGGCTCGATAATGTACTTTATATATATATATATATATATATATATATATATATATATATATATATATATATATATATATATATATAATTGAGTATGTTTCATAACTTGTCAATTACATATTCTACAAAAAAGAAACGAAAACTTTTTCAAATACATCCGATCAAATGTCAAAAGCTTGTATTGATAAAACAAAGGAAAATCATGACTATCAAACCAATAAGGCATTTGTTTTGGTCGTAAGATTTTGATATCTCTCAATTGAAAATTGAGAGTTTAAATCTTATTCTATAATTAAATATTAGTAAAAAGAAAAAAGAAAAACCACTATAATAAGGAAGAAAATAGTCACTTTCAGATTGAATGATTGGTTCAAGCTTTTACTATTTAATTCAATATTAAATTCATATTTTCTTCTACTTATATATTTATATTTATTTTTTAAAAGTGAAAGGAGAGAAAAGAGGGAAAGAAACTTTTAAAAAAATGACGTGTTATTTGGCATACAAAAGAACGCCGGGACTTACAAAACAGGCGTCACGACTGTGCAGAGTGGGGCTATCCAACAAGTGTCAACTCATTGCAAACTCATCAACCTTCAAAAACTCGCCACGGCAACTTCTTCTAGATAGTGACACGTCCCCACTATTAATTGCATATACTGGTGTAGTTTTTCAAAACTAGAAATTCGCTGCCTAATAACTCAAAATTTATCATGTGTGAATTTTTTTTAATTTTATACACATATGATGAATCTAAATAGGATTGGGGACATTTATGATCACATCCGATTTTTTGCCCATTTTTTCACTAGACTCCAATATGAAACAAGTATGTATGTATATGTGCATACTAAGGATGACAATGTGGTGGATCGGGACGGATTTTTAAATACCCAAATCCACCCTGCACCATTGATCTGTTGACTCGCCCTGCCCCGTGACCTGCAACAGGGCAACACTTATCTCCCCGTCCTATTTTTCAAAAGTCATATAATTAGCATATATTTTCTTTTCCTAAGTATAATTACCATATATAAAAATTTATATAATTAGCATTTATAAAAGTCATATATATATAATATTATTATATATATAATATTATTATTATTATTTTCAAACGGGTCAGAACGGGACGGGGCGGAGCAAACATCATATGCAAATTCAATCTGTTCTGTCCACGGGGCGGGTAAGATCTGCCCCAAATATCATTGGGACGGGACGGAGCAGCGGGGTATGGCCAAATTGCCATCCCTAGTGCATGGTAAAATGACAACTATCAAGTTTTTTATTGACGGTATAGAATAGAGCAAATACCTATTATCAATTAAAGAATAATAATTTCCCTGAAAAAAGTTAATTAATCAAATCATATATTCTTTTTGATAAAACGTCAAATCACACATTAAATAAATGAAATTTACTATGTGTGTGTAACAGTTTGCTCATTCAAAACTTTTTTTTTTTTTTGAAAACCCACTCATTCAAAACTTTAGTTGGAAGATATTTTTAAAAAATATAAAGATGAGATTATGTGAATATGATGCTAAAAGAAATTCATTATTATCGAAACCAAGTTGTTGAATAGTCAGACGTCAACCCTCTTATACTTTCTTCATTATTTTTCTTTTTCTTTTTCTTTTTCTTTCCTCGAGATTAATGGTATTTATCTTTGTTGTTGACGATTAATCTGGTCCGTTTGATTAGCAGTCTTTGCAAAAAAGAGATATCTAATAGAATAAAGATATTGATCGTGATAATTTTAGATTTCCATGTCACTCATTTGATTGATTATTTTGCTTTGCTTGTAAAAGCCATTAGGGGCACGTAACCTTTCTTTTACTAAACCCAGAATCAATCGATCACATATTAATTATCAAAGGGAAAATTCTGATATGTACCAGTTTCATATGAACTTTGTAATTCAGAATTGGTCACATCACCACATATTGAGGAGAGAGACAACTTTATAATGATGTAGCGGGTTACGAGCCATGAAAGTTCAATGAAACTCTCTCCAGTATCGAATTATCCTTATCAAAGTCGTAGTTAGTCTATCTAACAAGCATTACTAAATTCTCGTGATTTGAGAAGGTCCCAATTTTTTTATTCCGTTTATAAGTAGACAAAATAAAATTATAAAGGAATAAGTAAAGTAAGAAGATTAAAAAAATATTTAATATGTTTATAAGTAAAATAATTGTTTAAGATAGGTATCCAGTGAAGACAAACACCTCTCTCAAGTTCAACACCGGTATTATTTCAAAAAATGGCCAATCCCCCGGTTAATTTTTTTAGAAAGGAATAAATAAACTAATTAATTGTTTGTTATTTGAGATCCAAGGGCCATTAATCAATAATTAGTTTTCATTAAAAAAATAGTAAATTCACTATTGATAATTATTAAAGTAGACTTTAAAGAAAGATAGTGTAATTGACTTTATTACTTCGACTTAGAGCGAGGCTTCAAGTTTGACACCCATGTCATTAAAAAAAATGTCAAATTAGACCTCCAAAAAATTTGGCCTAAAATCCAATTTCTCTAGATAATATCCTTCATATTATCATCGTGTGAACGGAAACAGATTGATAATTAAGATATAATCCTAATTAAGATATGATTCTAAAGTCGGCTGGGAGAGGTCGGAGGAGAGACATTTTCCTAATGTTGGGATACTGGATAAGATTTTTGTCTACAAAACATGGTTCCAGTTTAAGGATTGGAAGATGCCAGCAGGATTGTCTTACCCATTTGACGGATCAAAAAACAGAGAACAGTGAGACACACAACGATTTGTATAAGATTACTTATACATTTATCATCTAAATAGAGTAAAATATATTTTATATATTAATATATGTTTTTTAGCGAATCATTTGACCCTGTTATCACCATTCTGGATGCGCCAATGCTTAACCTCTCATTTTTTTTCTTAAGCTAATCATAGATTTGAGACTACCACACAAAAAAAAAAAAAAAAAAATTCCATAGATTTGAGACTAATCATTTCATATTGAATTATTGCATCTAAAGAGCCAATCTCTAATACCACAGATTTGAAGCTAATCATCATTTACTAATTCAATGGCTAGGTGTGTTAAACTTTCTTCATCAGAGTTAAATGTCTATTTTTTTACACAAAATAAATAAGATAGATGACATTAAATTTCAAAGGAATAAAATATTATTAGAATAAGTATATCTAGTCATGCAGTCCAGATCCTATGCGGAACAGCAAAAATTCCGCAATACGGATCGCATGAGGAAATATGTTCTGGACTCAGACAGATGTTTTGAACTACATGTGTCATAAAACAGGACACGTGTCCGTTTTAAATCAATCTTGACCGTCAAACTTTTAATCCGACGGACGAAGGTAAATTCTGCCACTACAAGAAAACAGCTATTTAGCTACCGAAAAATAGCAACTAAAAAAATCAGTCGCAGACATAGCGACCGAATACCGACCAAATTGAAACCGAAAAACAAGTAGTCGCTATTCCATCGGTAAATTATAGCCCATATTGATCCCGTTGAACATCTCAAACCAATACATCAACGGTCACTATTCCGTCAGCTAAATAGTGACTGAATACCGACAAATATTTAAAACGCCGTCGTTGGATTTGCAACGACGGAATAGCGACTGACTGGTAAAACGACATCATTTTATTCCTACAGAAACGACGACGTTTTACAAATTTATCAAGTGGTGCAAAGGGAAATAAAATGACGTCGTTTTGGTTCAGTTACTATTCAGTCAAAACGACGTCGTTTTACTCTACCAGTCGAGTCTACTAACATCGAAACTATGTCGTTTTTGTTACTACCAACTGAATAGAGACTTACTGGTAAAACGGCGTCATTTTAATCCTAATGAAACAACCACGTTTTATGGACTTCAAGTAATGCGAATGGATATAAAACGACTTCAAGTCCGCAATGGAGCCGCATTGTCATGATAATTGTGATTTAGCGTATATTTCAAGAGTCTCTAAAAAAAACATAATTGAAAACTTTCATTTTGAATATATATTTTTTCTTAAATAATTATTTTTTGCAAAATTTACTATAAAATATCAAATAAAAATCTCTCCGTTGCCATTTAAGTTGAATATAACTTATAAGTTAACATCTCGAGTTCTTCAACTTTGGCTATAGGTAGACTTAATTAATTCCCCATGACCATAATATTGATTTTTTTTTGGTCATGGGATCAATATATTCTCCTTATCAAGATTTGTCACTTTAAGAACATCTTATACACAGTGGCGGAGCCAGAAATTTGTAATAGGGGGCAAATTCTTACTGAAATTTTTTTGGGGGGCGAAATAAAATATTTATAAGAAAATATCACAAAAATAATTTTTTTCTATATAAAATTTGTTATTTCTGAAAATTTTGTGGCGCCCGGCTCCATCACTGCTTGTACATCATGTTAAAATTGAGTTATACAATAATATTTGTTTAGATATTTTATTTGCTGTACTGTGTAGGCACAAAAAGAGTTTGAACATATTTATACAGGAATATTATAGTTTCACTCCATAGATGAATTCCTTTTCCCTCACCAAAAAAGGAGAGAGACTGAGAAAAAGAAGATTTTGTTTTGGGAATCAGAAATAATAATAATAATAATAATAATAATAATAATAATAAAAGGCAAGAAAAATAAAAGAAAGTTGGCAAGTGTGACAATCCAAGATTTGTCTTTGTATACCTCTTAAAGTTCATAACCCCATGGGGTGGGACTTGATCGTCCTCTCCTCACGTTTCCTTGTCTCCATTGCCTATTGATGTGTACTTTCTTCAAACTTAACCCAAAAAAAAAGGAAAATTGATATGGGATGAGAGTAGCTATATAGCGCTAATCCATATCGGAATTTTCTTTTTTTTGAGGTAAGTTTGAAGAAAGTACACATCAATAGGCAATGGAGACAAGAAATGTGAGGAGACTACTGACCCTGGATTGGCAGCGTCGCCTCCAAAAAAAAATTACGGTTAAAATACAAAAAATATTGTTACGATATGGGACACGGTTGAAAGTAAAAAAAATTGTACAAATTTGTCAGCATCACTATAAAATGAGGAGAGACAAATTTTTTTTACTTTTAACTGCTTTCCATACTGAAAGCAATCTTTTTGTATTTTTAACTGTAATTGAAGAAATTTTGGAGTGGGGCGACGTGGCGTCAAGCCAAAGTGAGCCAGAAGCGCTCTACTATGGCGCTAGTCAATATCGAATTTTCAAAAAAAAATCTAAAAAGACTCAGTGACGACAATAGCATCTGTCTAAACTTTTAATCTGAGTTTGACATTCGCGAAAAATGATTCTCCTTTCTCCTATTAAACGAAAAAAACCAAAAAAAATTAAAAAAAACGAAAACAAGCACAAGGCATAACCTTGAAAAACACAATACGATGGGAGGGTGGATTATGCTTTTGTCTTTTTCACAATTTCCACGGAGATGATCTTGTAGAGAATGAATAGGAGAGGTAAGTATGTGAAAGTAAAACACAAAAACAATCTCAAACTAGAATAAGGATTATTTATAGTGATTTGATTCATCAGGAAGAACCTTCATTATCTTGAGCTCAAAACTAATGATTTTATCAACTTTACTAATTCTGCCCTTTATCAACCAATGATGGTGGGGCAAATCAAAGCACTTACAAATGTGGACAATTTACAAAAAAAAATTACACTTCAATCATAACTCAACTTCAATATTCGCTTCAATGTCACACTCGTAAAGAAATCTTGCTTGCAACCTCACAATGAGGAAATTTAGAGTATACATGAAAAAATTACACTAGATGTGAGAATATTCTTTTTGGAACCAGAACTTTATCTCAATAAAGTAGAATCACAATGATCTAAAACATAGAAATCTTTGGAATGCTATAGAATGATAAAAGACTTTAAGAGATATGAATCCTTGAAGAGCTGCCTCTAAAATGACCTTAAAGACTTTTATAGAGGTAAGGGGGTGAAAAATCAACTAGAAACGACTAGTTTTTTACCCATCTGAAGGATCTAAGGTACTCTATCTTTCTTGCATGATATCAAAAGAAAATATTGAACTAAAAAACAATCAGAAAATTAGAATAGTTAGCACAATACTTCTGATTATTAATGAAAAATTGTTGAATTTGTCATTTGATTCAGTAATTGAATGTCATGTTTATATTTTAATTTGTCCCAAATTAAATATTACTTTTAACGAAATGTATATACTTTTTTCTCTGAAAACTCATTACAAGCCTCTTGGATTTAAAAGATGTAAGTAGCACTAATCTATGGACTCTACTATTAACATTAATTAATGGGAATATTCAAAGTACTCTCGTTAATTATTGTAAAAGTCAAATTAAAACATTCAATTTGGGATGAGAGAAGTATAAATTTCAAGTTACCCTTCCTAATAATTTTTTAATTGTGTAATGTTAGGCGCCTTAAATAAATGGCAGATTCATGCCCCAATAATTTTTAAAACGTTAAGTTTTTTATAAAACTTTTTTTATTTTTTCAAAAATATCCTTCAAAAATATACATCTCGCTCCCTTCTCATCCAAAAAAAATAAAAAATGTCCAAAAATTTCGCTCCCTCATTACATAAATCCTAACTTCGTACTTACCTCTAACTGAACCAATTAGTTAGATAAATAAAATATGTAAAATGACAAAAATGTCAGAAATTTTTTGTTCATGTATCGAAATATTTTATTATTATATATTTATTTAATGCAATATTCTTATATAAGCCATTAATCATTTCCCATTTATTTAATGCAATATTCTTATATAAGCCATTAATCATTTCCAATAGCCCAGTGGGGGTATTGACTGGCCCGTGACCGAGAGGTCCCGGGTTCGATACCCTCCGCCTGCGTGCGGTAAGTTTTATTCTACTTTATCTAGTGTGTTCTCTCTCCCAATGTAATCGCCAATCATGGCGTCAAAAAAAAAAAAATCATTTCCCATTTTAATAATATTCACCGTTACCTGCGCCTTTATATTTCCTAGTCAGTCCACACCTGACCTGAGAAAATTTTCATTCAACCGTTTTTCTGAATCCTTTTTCCCTTCTACAAATCTGCTGGAGCACAAGAACCAGTCAAACCTCCATAATTCAATTCCCATCCCACAAATTATCCCCATCTTTTCGGGAAAAAACCAGTTTTTTCTCTAATTATCCATTATTTTATCCTCTATTAATTCTCATTTCCGAAGAGAGGTTGCCGGAAAACTATCTCCTCCGGCACCTGGCAAAACACCCGTTCCGTACTTTCTACCCATTTCTTTAGTATTTCCGAATATTTTTATTTTTTTTTGTTTTTTAGCCAAATCTATTTCAAGGTTGGTTCCGGATAGTACTTCTTGATTAGCTCCGGCGGGGTTAAAAAACCCGTCCGTCAAGGTGATTCTCATCAGGACCACCGGGGCTTTTCAAGAAGGGAAGAATTTGAAGATATTTGTGATATAGAGCAGTGCTAGACGGCTTAAATTGAGCTAATTAAATTGGATTAATTCAGAGGTAAAAGTGTAAGATACTAATTCAATTTTGAGCTAATATTTTATTCTTGTATAGACAGTTTTTGTCTGAATTAATCCAATTTGATTGAGCCGTTTAGCTTTCTTGTTTCGAATTAAGGAAAATAATTGAAAGTTCGGTTCGGGTAGAGTCGAATCGGGTCGATTTAATGACGAGACAAATAGTTCTGCGGTCACCGCCTTCGTTGGTAGACCGGCGGCAGCCGCTGCTGATTACAACGAAAACGACGACGACGACTCGAGAATGCGGTGGCGGGAATCGGGTGGCCGAGGTAGTTGGAGGGACAACCGCGGAATGCGCGGCGGTTTGCTGTTGTTGTCCGTGTGGATTGGCGAATCTGTTGGTGCTGGCGGTTTATAAAGTGCCGGCGGGGCTATGTCGGAAGGCTTTGAGAGGGAAACGACGTCGTAAGATGGCGAAGCAGGGGTTCTTACAACAGTCTAATAAGTGCAATTGTAGTGAATTTGACCTTGTTCAAATCCATCCGTTTTCATCGGAATTCGGATCGCCGATAAATGAAGCGGCGGAGATGGTGGTTGATCAGGAAGCTGTTGAACTGGAGAAGGAAATGTGGGACCGGTTCTATGGTGCTGGTTTCTGGAGAAGTCCATCTCAAAGGACTAATCTTTAAAACGGTAAAAAAAAACAAAAACGGTAAAAAAAACAAATCAAGAAAATGAAAACGGTAAAAAAAATTGTGTAACTTACATCTCTTGTATTGATGGTGCTTTATGTAATTTACTCAAAGAGATGATTTTTTGATTCACGTAGAGATAAAAAAATAAATTGTTGAGGAAGGCTATTACACTTTGAGAAGTATTTTTTACTCCACACGGTAGGTCTCGGTTCAATATTTGTACTATCTTTTCTCGTATATAAATTAAAAATGATATTTTTTTTTTTTGATGATTAAATGTGTTTATGCAACTTTTTTTCTCTCATTGATTTTTATTATTAATTTTGATAAGTTTCATAGTTTCTTCAAATGTTACAATGTGGCACTTGACATCTATAACTTGTGTGTCATAAGCAGTAATTCTGTGTTTCATAATATAATTCGTGTATAACATTTAGCGAAAAATTAAAAATTAAAAATAAATTTTTTTAATCAAAATATTAATATTACTCTTTTAAATAAAATTATTGATATACAAATTTTATTTAAAATATTAATATTTTAACTAATAAATTATTTTAAATTTTACTTTTAAATTTTTACTACATATCATAAATCAGGGGCGAAGGCAGGAATTTAGCGTTGGGAGCGAAAACTGTAACAGTATGCGGAATTACATATCAACACTGCAAAAAAAAATGTTGGGGGAGGGGGCGAATTTGATAAAATATTCTGAATTACATATAAAATTTATTATATCTAATAGTATTTTTAGAAATATTAGGGGCGACTGCCAACCCCGCCCCCTCTGTCTTAGTTCATGTCATAAATGACTTATATTATCAAATGGAAGTAATAATAATTAGTAATGGGTATTGGAGGGAAAATTTCAAGGTAGAGCCGCCTTTATGTGACTGATCTCTCTTAATAAATTGGAACTGTGCCTACTTTGCAGATAGGTCTCGTCTCAATTCATATAAGAGAATTGTGGGATTAATCTCACAAAGACGATTCCATGACCGAGTAAGTGCTTGACAATAGAAATGATGCCCTCAGCAGAACTTCTGCCTATATGAACAATAATTGTTTGGTTGGTCATATTATCATATATAATACGGCTAGGGCAAGAGTTTTTTTTTCTTCAAGAGTTTGAAAACAATAATTATCGAGAGATTTTCCCACTTCTCATTTACTTTTGAAAGCAATACTACTACCACCATTCCTGAATATAAAATTTTCATTATATATTGCAAAAATTAAGGAAGTAAAAATAAATATATTTTTGTAATTAAAATATCGATATTATTTTTTTAAATATGACATGTATACCACTAATTTTATTTAAGAGAGTAATATTGATATTTTAATTAAAAAATATCTTAATTTTTATTTTCTCAATTTTCGCAATATTTAATGAAAGTTTTATACTAGAAATTGGAGGTAGTAACATTTTGGATCCAATGAGTCGGCATAAAATATAATGGTCCCTCTTTTGCTTCCTTAGTTGGTAATGGGGGACGCATGTCGCGAGTCATAGATTTCGGTGACGAGGCACGCGCGATCTTAGAATAGCTCTAGCTCAAATAGCTCCTAAGTTACTCCGGCAAGCTTTCTCTTTAGTCACAATCTCGGGACAAGAAGATAGGCAACACTTAAAAAGCGAAAAGCGGGTCACTATGCTGAAAAGCTCGGCTTTTCTCATTAAAATATAACATCATTACAAGTATGAAAATTTACATCAAAAGAGTTCAAAACGACGAGGGGGAGAGTCGCTTGAATGCCTATTACAAATGCTAGAAGTTTGGTTTTTGCTTGTTTGCTTGAAATTTTTGTTCCCCCTATAGGTGTTTAAAAAGCATTTGCCCAAATGCTAGGAGTGTACCACTTATTTCTGAGGAGGTGGGAAAAACTCTAACATATGATATATACATGATAATTACAAACTAGCTCGGGCATTATCTATTACATGTTTACAAAAGGTCACTCATCAAATTTGAGCTCAATCGGAGTTCATCCGGATGCAAAATGGCAAGTGCGAGTTGTTGGCTTTCGATGGGCGCTGCATGACATTCTCGCTGCACACTGGCGCCAGCATGGGCGGGCTGGCATGGGAGCGACTCTGCATAGGGCGGTCGAGCAGCTGGGCAGTGGGCTGTCACCTGCTGTTAGTGCGGCTAAGTCTTTCTGCATGGCATGGGCGGCTGGGGCACGCTGCTTGGGCAATCATGTGCATGCTGGTTTGGGCATGTCTTGGGTAGCCATGGTGCATGCTGGTTGGGGCATGTCTTGGGGCTGAGTATTGGACGGTGCTGCCTCCGAGCGCACGAGCTGGGCGAGGCAATGGGGCACGCTTGACGCACGGGCGTGCGGGTCATGTTGCGACAACGAAGTGCGCCTTCCATGATCGGCATGCTCGGGAGCCTTTGGCCACACGGCTTAGGCAAGCTCGGGCGCGGAGAGGAGCATCGTTGTTGTCTCCTGTGCGAAGTCACGAACGACCCGTGACATACCCCAATAATATTGTCTTTCAGAAGAACATCCAATTCCCACCACGGTTTCAGTGTGGAATGAGAAATTTTTCACATGTCTGTTGGATGGAGATCATTTATATCAAGTGGTTGCAAGGCATTCACATGTCTGTTGGGCTATCCACACACAATCCAATCCCTCAAAATTGCTTACCCATAAGATTTTCCACTTCAATCACGATTTTATCCTTTATTTTCGAATTATGATAATCTTACCTAAAATTTATGCCAGATTCTTTAATTTTCTCCAATTCAAATTGGGTTTGTTTTCAAATTCTTTAATTTTCTTCATCTCAAATTGAGATTTTTTTCTAATTCTTTAATTTTCTCCACCAAAGATGATGAAAAGATTAATTTTTTCAGTAGGCATGCCCCGCTTTATTTTTTTTAAAAAAATATTCGTATAGGGATTAATTTTCACAGTTGAAACCTAATAGCCAAAGGAAAGAAGAAAAAAAAACCCTAAAATTTTGGGCAAAGCCCCTTGAAGTAAAGTTTTGTCTTTTATTTCTTTGAAGCACATTAAGGTAAAAGCTATCTTTGTTCTTGGTTTTTATGTTAATTATTTTTTGGCAAAATTTAAAAGAGATAGAACCACATGAAGAAGGTAATTGTAATTGTGACTATTAATATTTGATTGAAGCCTGCCGACTTCAGTTAATATTAAAGAAGAAGTTCGCTGCCGCTCTTTGATCTTCTAGCTAAACCGCAGAAGAATATACAGAAGAATATAAAGGTTTGGATTTCATCACTTTTTTTCTGATACTTTTGTCATAAATTTATGTTAAAATATTTTTGGACTTTTTATTATTTTAGGAATTTTATTTGATCGTTCTTAAACTATTTTGAATATTTATTTATCCCTATAAGACTATATACTGCAAGTGAATGAGAAAGAATTGCATTTTGTTGAATTTTTTGAATTTGATACTTTTTTATAATAATAAAAATTAATAATAAGGGTCGCGGGCATGCCATCTGTCCACGGGTATTCGATGTATTTGTAATTAAAATAGTAATATTATGTATTTGGCTACAGTGCTGAATGGCTCCAAATTCAGCATCTGCTGAACACTTTTGGAGCCGTTGGATGGAGATCATTTATATCAAGTGGTTGTAAGGCATCCGCATGTCTGTTGGGCTATCCACACACAATCCAATCCCTCAAAACTACTTACCCAGAAGATTTTCCACCTTAATCACGATTTTATCCTTTATTTTCGGATCATGATAATCTTACCTAAAATTTATTCCAGATTCCTTAATTTTCTCCAACTCAGATTGGGATTGTTTTCAAATTCCTTAATTTTCTCCATCTCAGTTTGGGATTTTTTTTTTCAAATTCCTTAATTTTCTCCACCAAAGATGAAAAGATTATTGCAAATTTCATCAAAATAAAAGAGATTTTTTTTTTTCTTGAAGACAAATGAGGCAGAATTTTTTTTGTGATTCTGAACTTGTAAATCAATTCATTCCAGTTGTATAATCTTAATTATAATATTTTAAATTATAGACTAGTTACAGCTATTATGAATTGTCTTATAGCTATTATATGCAAATCTAATAGTTATGATGAATTTGTTAGATATTATGAATTTGTCTTATAGCTATTATATTTCATATTAATAGCTATTATGAATTTGTTTTATAGCTGTTACTGATTTTTAGATTTTCTGAACTTGAATTCAAATGGAGCTTATGATGATAATATCAATTATCTTAGCGGATTTCTGTGAGATTCTGAATCTGTGATCTCATTGTTAACATCCACTCTTACAGGTGTTAGAAAAACATCCAACATATTTTATGACACATAATATCTACCACGATTCTCACCATCTTTCATAACTGTAAAAAAACTTACCAATAGAAAATGAATAATAAACAGTGATGGATGAATGTTATGGATGAAGGTTAAAATAAACAGTAATGGAGCTATGGATTAATGGAGAGTTATGGTTGAAGTCGTTGGATTACAGTTATGGAAAATGGTGAGAATCAGTGATAGCTGGTTTCAAAAGTTATCAAAAAAAAATGGGTGGCTGATTGAGAAGAAAGAGGAAAAAGATGAACAGATCCATTATTTTGGGCGGAAGATGAACATATCCATTATTTTGGGCGACTGGTTGAGAAGAAAGAGGAAGAAGATGAATTTTGGGTGGCTGGTTAAGAAGAAAGAGGAAATTCAAGATTGAGAAGAAATAGGAAGATGATGAATTTGGGGCGCCTGTTTTCTCTGCATTGTTTGGATTCAATGTGGCAGTTCTAAAAATGGCCATTAAAAGCTCCACGTTTTCTTGTCAATGGATGTAAGATATTTTCATCTAATGGCTGGTGTGTAGTTCTGTAGGTGTTGAACAATAGGGTGTTCAGCACCCTAGCCGATTCGTAATACTATCCTCTTAAATATGATTTGTATACCACTAATTCTATTTAAGAAAGTAATATTGGTATTCTAGTGATAAAAATATCTTAATTTTCGCAACATATAATAAAATCTTATATTTAGAAAGGGAGGGAGTAACATTTTGGATCCGATGAGTCAGCATAAAATATAAGGACAATTCTGATATGGATCCAGGGCTTTGGTCCAGAAGCTGCCACGTCGCCCCTCTTTCAATTCATCTCTCAGTCGCAGTTAAAATACAAAAAAGATAGTCCTGATATGGACACAGTTAAAAGTACAAAAAAATTTTAAAAAAATTTAAAAGTACAAAATCATATAGGTGATTCAAATCACAAACATAAATTTTAAAAGATTTATCATAATTTATGTTTGTGATTTAAAGAATGGAATGCTTTTGCGAAACTTTTTGGGAGATTTAGTTTGATAATTATTTATTTTATTCTCTTAGCTTCTGAGCATTAAAATCACTCATTAACATTTGGTGTTTTTACATTTTACTTTCAATAAATAATTATTATGTTTAAAAAAAACCATAAAACATTAAAACCTGAATTGTAACCAAAACTGAAGATACTTACATCATTGATTTTTTCTCAATAGAAGAATAACAAGATTATGAAATTTTGAGATACTTTAAGCTGACTTCTTTTCTTTGTTTTTTAAATTAGATCTTGAAAGATTAATAGATGATAAACTTTCGACGAATACATACGACAATAAAGTCATCTTAAATCTTCTTAATTTACGTACTTATAAGAAAATTAGTTGACTTATAAACATATTAATTTTTCTGGCCTTCTTACTTTATTTAGTTCTTTAAAAAAAAAAATTACTTATAACTCACTATAAATATTTTGAGGTCTTCTCGGACCGTGGAGTCTTAGGCGCCACTTTGTTCACTTTAAAGTAGCTTTCGGCTTTGAAAACGGTAAATTTCATATATTCCATATTCTTATTAAATCTACATAATACTTCTGACATACTCCCTCCATTCCTAAATATAAGACTCTTTAGACAATTTAAGAAAATTAAGAAAGTTGTCATTTTTACCCAAACTTCCAATATTATCCCCCACCCTCTCTCTCTCTCTCTCTCACTTCTTTGTCATAAAGAAAGGAAAATGTTGAGGGTATAATTAGAATAAATTGTTGACAACTAATAAAACAACCTTAAACGACAATTAATTTGGATACCTAGATATCTCCTAAACGACAATTAATAGGGAATGGAGGGAGTAGATTTTATGGTCCCGATTCCTCCATAGTAAAGAGACTTAATTGTTTATTCTCAATGAAAAAATCGAAATCTATATAGATCAGATTCATATTAAATTTTCCAAATATATACTTTCTCGATTCAAATTGAATATGTATCTTATTTACCTCAAAGAAAAAAAAAATTATTTGCAATCTTCTAGAATTTATTTTATTTGCAATCTTCTAGAATTTTTCTTTTTTAAATAAATTGGTACCCGACTAATATGTTAGAGATATGTGAATAATATACTTGATAATGCAATATGAAATCGTTTTTCAGTGACTCGAATAACATGGACAAGTTCTGGAGAATCAAATGCAAGGCCAACTAAGATAAATCCACTTAGAAAATTTCTAGTGTTTTTTTTCACCTCCCATTTTTTTAGGGAGGGGGCACATGATGGGCTTGAAGCTCTAATGGGCCCAATCTTACAAGGCAATTGCTTCATCTTTAATTTCTAATGCTGGGCTTCATCATTTTATAAAAGTAAGTGATATCATTTATTGTCCAATAAGCTTTGCTTGTCCCTTTTGAAAAATAAAATTCTGGGTTCGTGTCAAATTGATCTCAATACCATTTTTTTTAAGTCCGATTGGGCGGCTGCCCCATATAAGGGAGAGAAAACTGCCTCAGATGAGGAAGAGATAGCTCTAGAAAAGGAAACTAAAGCTTGCCGCACGCAGGCGGAGGGTATTGAACCCACGACCTCAAGGTCGTGGGCAGGCGTCAATGGGTTAGGACACCTTTGACATTAATCTCAATACCTAAAATCCAATTTCCCCAATTTTTTTTTGGTTTTCTTTGCCTTCTGTATCATGACAAAATTCTCGTTTCCTCCACCCGAATTTCGTCTATTCACATACATGTTCTCACAATTTAAAATTCGTCATGTTGATATTTTTTTTCAATTTCATATATACGCGACAAATTATAAGTAATTGCAGACATGCAAAATAACATATGTGAAGACAGATGATTCCCCCACCCAAAATTCTCTTAGATAATGAACTTTATATGTCCTCTCATTATCTATTTTAACCCACAAACATGCTATTCTCATGGGTTTTCTTTGTTCATTCTTTCCCTTTTAGAAGAACTATTCTCATGGATGGTTATTAAGTCATAATAATAGTTCAATTTCTAAGACTTTTTTTTTGATGAATCATTCAAGATGGAATTTGATTTCAACTTGTAACACGCATTATTGTTTGAGAATGTAACGCTCTTTAAGTCTTAACCATAAACGTTATATTCTTATTAGACAAAATTCAACTCTAGTTTTTATTCTTCTCAGCTAGCGCATGTATATTCTTCTCTCTCTCCCTTTTTAAAGAAAGAATTCATCAGTGTCATTACTTGTTAGAGTTGTTGGTAACGTTGTGTAATATTCAACCCACGTGTTAAAAAAAAACTAATTACTAGTATGTCATTTTGAGTATGGTTTTTGGATTTTTTTTAGGGAAATCAGCCTCTTTAGTCCCTCAGAAATTTTCGGTTAGCCTGTAAAGTCCTCATTGTTTAATTTCAGCCTATAAAGTCACCCATGAATTTTCGTTCAGCCTGTAAAGTCCCTTACCTATTTAATTTCAGTCTGTAAAGTCCCTTATCTATTTACAGGTTACATATAGAGGTTCCACCGCCTCTTCTGCGGCGGAATCAGGGTAACCCCAAATTCATGTCATCCCCGTGCTTAATGAGCGAGGGAATAATGGTCATTTTCAATCTATAAAATTTACAAAATACAAAAAATCTGGGACTAAGTAAGGGACTTTACAAGCTGAACGAAAATTTCTGGGGGACTAACTAGGCTGAAATTAAACATTAAGGACTTTACAGCGCTAACTGAAAATTCTTGGGGGACTAAACAGGCTAATTTTCCTTTTTTTTTTATCATAATTTCTTGAAGGCAAACTTCCATGTTCATGTCTTATTCTTTTATCGTGTATCAAAATTTCTTTATATAACTGAAATATAATGGATTAATTAATTATATGAATCATGATTACATCAATGATTGGTGGATGTAAGAAAGTTTCTATTTTAATAAAAACTTATGTACTCTTGGATTAAAATATAGTAAAGGATCTCTTCTTTGAGCAGCAAAATCGGTATGGCTCCAGTGCGAAATGGAGTAATTTAGCACGTGCGAAATTTTCCTCGTCAATTTAATTAAAATTTTGACGGTTAAAATTAATTTAAAACGGACACCTGTTTCGAGCCTCATAATATCTGTCGTATTTTTTAGCCTATATCATGAATCTCAAAACATCTGTCTTAAGTCTCAGTATATCTGTATGTACTGAAAAAAACTGTTACGCATGAGATCGGACTGCAGCCAGGGACGAAGCCAGGAATTTGGTGTTGGGGTGCCGAAACTGGTAAAAAATTCCAAAATTCTTGTGGGGCGATAAAAAAGGAAAAAAAAAATTCTTGGGGGGGTAAAATTTCCAAATTTTTTAAAAATACACATCAAATTTTGATAAATAGTAATATTTTTAAAAATCTTGGGCGGGTCTTCGTCCCTGACTGCAGCAAAATGTGGGTCACAAATCAATGCAGACTAATCATTCCTCCTCATCAAACACCATTATTTTAAAGTAGCAATAGCATAAAAAAGCAACACATTTTCTCATTTTACAAGATGCTCCCTCATCTCCACCACCTTATCTTTCCACCATATTTATATAAAAACAAAAATCATTCAATTACTGGATACACAATTTGGAAAATTAGCATTCTAACAAGTTTATGAAAATCTTCACTTTAAACATTATTTTTTTCCATACAATTAATTATGATGTACAATAATTAATCTGAATGTACTTATGCAGGGTGGTGATAATTGAAAAATAAATGCTAATGAGACCTTATTATTCTAATGATAAGAGCAGAGATGAAATCTCTTAATCAAATGGACTTCGACTCTTATAGGGTGTATGTGTGAACGATTATTGCGACTATTGTTACATTTTATTTTATTTTTATAATTAACCACCACTGCTATATATTTGCATATTTTTTTGTCGAATCAATATTTTCATATTCGAACTTACTTAATCAGGCTAATAAGATTGAGCATAGTCTAAGCTTGATCTACTTTGAAGCTAAAAACGATTTTCAATCTCTTTCTGAATATAAAATCTCAAATATTAAGTTATTTAAAATCTGATTTTGGTTTGAGACTAGTTTAATAGTAATACTAGAATCTCATACTAGACATCGTGATAACTTTTGGTCTAATATGAGATTTCTAATTTTAGTCTCACACCGAAACCATTTTTTTAGATAACATTATTTAAGAGTTTCATACCATTTACTCTCAAGGTTGTCAAAAAAGCGAGTTGGAGCGGAGAATCGTATGTTTCTACAATCCGAATGGTATAAATCGAGTTGAATTCTTAAAAAAATCTATGGAGAATAGGATCGTACAAGATCGTCGATTCAATTTTCTATGGTCAACCGAGTTTCGGTTAGGGTTCCCTCGGTTAAAAGATATAAGGATTCGGTTGGATTCAACTTCTCAGTTCTCTCAACTTCATCATTAGTTCGTTCCTCACGGCGGCGCTGTCACTTTCGACTTCAATCAAGAATCAAGATTGATTAGCTCTCTCTTATTCCTCATCCTCCTATTTTAAATTGGTATTATTATTTTGTCGTTGAAGTATTGTTATATTTTTTTGCTCATTAGCATATATATGATGTATTTATTGGCATAAATTATCATGAAATATTATTTAAATAGTTTTGTAGGATCTTCCGATCCGTGCGATCCTCGTGCTTACGAGTTTTCGCACCCCTCCCGTTTCGAGTCAAAATTACGATATTGACAACCTTGTTTATTCTAACTCGATCTAAAGAAAATTTTGACCTCGGTTTGATTTTTCAACCATACTAGACCCATGTCTTAATGCAGATAAATAATACTCTCTCCGTCCAGATTTTAGTGTTGCATTTTAGCTAAATTTAGAAAGGAGACATGCATTTCCGGACGGAGTGCATTATAATACATGATATTTGAAATTAGAAAAGGAATAATGCCTTCTTCTTTTTTATTAATGCTAATATAATCACCAAAGAAAAAAGGATTAATGCAAATAATAAAGTAGAAAAGAAAAAAAGAATAAAGCTGAAACTGAAGGTGACCTCCATTTCCATCTCTTTTTTCCTTTCCATTTTCCCTTTTTCTTCGCGCTCTCTCTCTCTCTGTTCCTTACTTTCTCTCTCTAAAGAAGACATTAAAGGGTGGTGGAGCTTAAGGTTCTTCATCACAGAGAGGGTTAATTAGGGGAAGGAAAAATCAGAGCTCTCTTGTTTTTTTTAAGATTCGTGGCCGATTGCTGACCTAAAATTTCTGCCTTTTTAAATCTATATTATAACACAGGTAAATTTCCCAATTTATGAATGATCCTTTGAATATAATCTTTATTTTTTTCTTAAATTTTGTCTTGAATTATTAATCCGGATGTAGTATGATTAGGTGATGATGATCTTTGTGTAGTTACCAGAAAGATTCTCCCCCCCACCCCCCACAAATTTCCATTGAATTATGATTTTGAGCATATAATTGGTGTATTTGGATTTGTTTTTTTTTGGTTTGATAATTTATGTGTCGCAGATTGAAAAAGTGAATAGTTTATGTTTATGAGAGGAGATGTGGGGTCCAAAATGAGAATTTTTGTGTCGGAGAATGTGCAGAAGTGTTGCATAAATTCACTATGGGTTCTCTTTTTTTTCTTAATTGCCTGTCTCGGTGCATCATTTGTATTGACTTTTTGTTCAAGAATTATTGTTTTGGAGATTGAAAAAGTGAATGGTTTCTTAGAAGAGGCGTGGGGTCCAAAATGAGAATTATGTATTGGAGATTGTGCAGAAGTGGTGCACAAATGCTTGTGGAAAAATGATGTTTTTATTGTTATTGTTGGTAAAGTTGGTGCCTTTGATCATGAAAAAGTGGTTTGATCATTGGGTATTGTGTTATTTATTGAGTTTCTTTACATTATCTGGGCTAGGCAAGGTGTCTATTCTCCATTTTTTTTAATTATCAAGAATGTCTTCAAGATTAGTTAATGAAATGCATTAGACCCTAGACGGATCCAAGGGTAGTGATCGCCACCCCCAACATTTTTTAAAATTGCTTTCTAAATTGTTAAGTCACTTTTTCTTTAAATCCGTTCTCCAATATGTTCCCAAAAACTCCTTTATAGATTCTCAGCCCCCCAAAATTCAATGTTCTAGTTTCTTCTATGCCTTAGACTCATAGGATTGCTACATTTGTCTGGAGTTTGTGTTTGGTTATATAGAGAACTACTGTGGGGAATTTTTGGGAAAATAACCAATGTTCTGAGGTATATTTTGATTTTTTTTAGGTTCCCAATATGGAAGAGGTCAACAAGGCAGACAATCATATGGCATCACCTGCTGCTTTCGTCGAAGGAGGTGTTCAGGATGCATGTGATGATTCATGCAGCATTTGCCTTGAATCTTTTTGTGAAAGTGATCCATCCACGGTAAAATTCCTCGGTAATCTTTCATCTTATATTTCGGATTTGTTTTCTGAACATTATACTGAAATGAAGTCACCGATGCGTACTCTAATAGGTGACTACTTGCAAGCATGAGTTTCACCTGCAGTGCATTCTTGAATGGTATGTACAAACAGATTCTAGCATTTTGGCATATCCATCCATCTTTAGATCAAGCATCTATCACCTTTTGACTCTTTTGTTTTGTCCAAAGTTTATCACTCTTTGATCTGGCTTATGCAATATGAAGCTAGGTACTTTTTACTTGAGTAGTCTACCAGCGCTTTTTGCTTGTTTACTTATGGGATGTTGAGGCTGAAGAGTAATCTTAAGATTTTGCAGGCGCTTTTGTGTTCGTTTAACATCATACTTCTTTAAATTGCATTGGATTCAAATGCTTTCTTCAGTAGCTTTTAGCATTGCAAATAAGTTAGTCTCAATAAGAGGACTTTCTATATCTGGGAAATGAAATATATTTCAAATTGAATAGGACTTCACTTGTGGAAGCATGTAAGAGAACTAGTAGAATTCGGTTGTGTGATGAGGAAGCATGAGAGGCATATATAGTTCTGACTGAGGAAATATGGAACTGGCTTTCTGTCGCTTGACTGCTAAATTGCTGATATAAAGAGGAGGGACGTGACAGTGATTCTAAAGAGAAAAAGAGGAACAATGGGAGTTTTTACTATAAAGGGAAATTGATCGGTTCTGCTATATGATGAAGGAAATGGAACCCATTTAAGCCTCTACCTTTCCCTAAGGCAGTCCATGTTTTAACGAGGAGGTCCACCATTTTATAAAAATAATCTCTGTAAGGCATTTGATATCTTCGGATCCTGTCCGTCCAGCCACACAAAGAAATTATAACGAATTCATTATATCTTCTTATTAGCTTATCATGTGTTCTTCAATCCCGTTGCCTAGTGAGTTTAAAAGATGCGGGCAAAAGACGTAGGGTCCCTGGTTGCTTTGAACTTGTTTGTATCCAATTATTGTTCTGTCAGTTTTTTCTTAAATTGCATCACCTTGTACCATACAAGTAACGAATATTAAGGGATTTCTCTCCTAACTAAGCGGAAAAAAAAGAACATATTCTCTATGTTATGAAGGTAGTCTATTATAGTTGCCGTTTTATATGTGGATATATGCATGAGCTTAACTCTCATGTAAACCCTGAATCTGGAAAGATATTGTAAAATCTTTGGATTGTAGGGGATTGAGTGTTGACTTTTTGAACCTTAACATTTTCTTCACGCATATGATATATATTTGATCAAGATAGAGGCAAACATGTAAGGAATCTGTTCTAAGATTTGGATGCTGGTAGATTCCACTACTTTACTATCCAAATAAATGATTAAGAAACTTAGGAGCTTTCAGCATTAGAATGAATAGCTCATGTATGGAGGTCAAATGGTTGTTGGCAGTGTCAATAGTACTGATTCATATTTATTCTGAACGTCTGTGTAGGAGTTTTTAGTTTTAGATGACAGAAAGAAGTAAGTTATGCCTGATCAACAAATGGCGCACTCATATTTCCTTATATTCTCTAGAGCAGGGAGGAGAAGATTAGTGAAATTGACAACAGTGTGGTTAAAGTATTGCCTTTTTGTTCTTCACTTATCCATGAAAGAATGACTGGTACAAGCTCACTGGAATCATAAGTAGTATTTGCAGTAGATTCGAACTACCCAATCAAGTCTCCTAGCATGATTAGAAACAGTGAGCTATAACTAGTATGACTTCCTAATAATCTGGTATATATTGATGTTAAATGAAAAGACAAAAACCTTCAGCAACATGATCCATTCTTGCTACAGGTTTCCTTCCCGAAGACCTTTCAGTTCCTACTGCCGAAACACAGCAGAATTTTTAGCCTTGCCATTCTCAATACATATTTTCTTTTTTGCCACTTAACTTTGTAGGGGCAGATTTTTCCAAAGGTTCCTCAACTTCTCTGTTTGACAACTACAATTCAGTCCAAATATAGCTTAGGACGAGGCCTCCTTAGGAAACATAACAAAAATTACGATCGTTTGGTTCCTCGAAGATCGGTTTGCATCTGATTAGAGAGGCTAATCAACAGTCCTTTCTGACATATACTTTTAGCACGTGTAAGATCGAAGTATGATCCTGAAACCAGCTCGTATTCTCAAGTTGGGGCGAGTTACATTTCATTCAGGGCCATCCACTCTGCTAGTATCACTGAAGGCAGAGTGGATGATGATACTGGTTGGATCACTGAAGGCAGATTGGGCCTTTTGTGGTTACATGGCTTAGAAGTGGCCTGATGATACTGAGTATTGTCAGGATGGCAACCGCGGCAGTGATTCAGCTATTTGGTAGAAGCAGTTGTGTCATGGTTGTAATGTTGATGGAGTAACTAAGAGGAAATCAAAATTAGCTACTCAATAAACACTAGTTTTGTAGATTACTTAATGGTTAAGGGAAAAATCTTCTAGGTTAAGGAAACCAAGAAGACACGAAATAGATGTAAGGAAGGTTTTTCCAAAAAGCTGCTGCCTCCATACATAAACAGGGTATTTATAGGAAAACATAAACCCTATGTTGCCTAAACTGACAAAAGATCAAAATACCCTTTCTTCAAGAAAGCACCTAACAATCAAGACAAAACACAAAAACATAACAGAACTATTTGTGTGATAATATGCCTTGGTATCAAATGTGCTGGCGGTAACAGTTATAGTGTGGAGCATCTTGGTGTTGTTGGCAGTTTTAATGATTAGAAGACTATTGTGTGCTCTAAACAACATTGGTAAATGGCATTTTTTTCTGCCTTGCAATCTACTTCAGTTCAGGAAAGCAGTCAAGCAGCGTCTATAGGGATAGGTCGAATTAAGAATAAACAAAAATAGGGTCTTTGTGGTCTGCTTTTGCCCTATGGCTTTGTTTCCTGGGGCTCATTTCCTTCTAATGAGAGTTCCTTGGGTATATATTAGTAGACATATACAAGAACGACCATTTACAGCAAATCAAGATTAGATGCTAAATGATCTTTTTACCCTAGAATCAGGAGCACTTGAATGACTTGGGGAGAGGAGTTTTTCTTTTCCTTTTTTCCCCCTTTGGATTACCTTATATTATCTTTGCAGTTTAACAGATGATTCGGGGTTCCAACTGATCTTAGCATATCCAACCACTAGAATTGACATTAAGTCAATCTTCTTTGGATGCTACGATTCTGTTAAAATTACCACCTAGCAACTTCATTTGCTGTGGATGAATTTTTACTCCTTTTTGTTTTCTGGATGTCTATAGATCTTCAATTTGTATGCAGGTGCCAGAGAAGTTCAAACTGTCCAATGTGTTGGCAAACTATCAGTCTGAAAGATCCTTCCAGGTCATCTTTTTCCTCTTTGATACTCCTGCCATTTCCCTTTACTTTCTAGTTATAGTTTTCTTAAGTTGTTTCGGTCCAATCTAACATATTTCACATGTTTTGGTACTGAGGCAGCCAAGAATTGCTTGATGCTGTAGAACAAGAGAGGCATTTCAGGTCTACTCCAGCAAGGAACGCCGCAATATTTCATCATCCCACTCTCGGTGATTTTGAACTGCAACATGTCTGTTAGCTCCCTAAACTGAATAGAGATATTTTTCCAACCTTCAATCTGGTTTAAAAGTACCCGGACTCTGTTGAATATCATTTATCTTTCCTAATTATATTGCAGTTACCTGCGGGAATGAATGATGCTGGCCTAGAGGACCGTATTATCCAACACTTAGCTGCCGCTGCAGCAATGGGGAGAGCACGTCATATTGCTCGTAGGGAGAGCAGTAGGAGTCGCCCCTCTGCGCACGGCCGTCCACATTTTGTGGTCTTTTCTACGCATGCCAATGCTCCTGCTTCAGCCTCCATAGCTCCTGTAGTAGCAGAACATGAGCCAGCTGTGCTAGTGCCAGCTAATCTATCTTATCCACGAGCCTTTGGCAGTGAATCGTTAGAGCATTCACCACATTTTTCTTCTGTACAGGCCGACCGACTTTATGGTTCGTCATCTGGATCAATTATAATGACTACAAATCCACATGAGGCCCCCAATGTGAATAGGTATTGATGTTGCTCAAAATTCAACTATTCTGTATGCATGTTAATGCTTGGCAAATTTGCTATACTATAATGTTTTTCCTTGTGTATGCGTCCTTAAACCTGTCCTCTCAATCATAGTTATTTTCTATGACTCACTTGTAGAAACTCTGCTCGTCATTCACCAGTGAGTCGAGATGGTGCAGGGCCATCCGATTTCCAGTCAATTTCAGAATCTTGGAAATCCAGATGGAACACGATGTCAATGAAGTAAGAATCGCTGTTACCTTGGTCTTTGTCTGCTTTCTCCATTAGTATCTCTGCTGTTCTGTAAACATTTATGTCGACATGGAAAACTGGTAACCATTTTCTGTTCTTCATAGATACAAAGAGAGTATTTCAAAGAGTACTAGAGGGTGGAAGGAAAAACTATTTTCTCGAAACACTTCCATGGCAGAGATTGGTTCCGAAGTCAGGAGAGAAGTAAATGCAGGAATTGCCAGTGTTTCTCGCATGATGGAACACCTTGAAACAAGGGAAAATAGTAGAGCCGGTGGTCCTCTATCTGCATCAAACGACACAGCAGAGTCTTCATTTCCTCAGCAAAGCAACCATGACAACATGGAAACTCGTCATGGAACGCCACAAAACGATACTCCTCCATTAGCTGCCACTTCAGTTTCACGTTAAGTTGTAGGCCGAATGCATGCAGTTACTTCTAGTCTTCTACCTCATCACTTCATCTTCGAAGGTATGTCATCTGGGACATTTACAATCTTGATTTATCCATTTTAACAGACATAATACTTTGAATGTCATTTTCATTTTGTAGATGTTAAAATTTTGTTCTTCTAATGTGATATGCTGAGGAGAACTGCACTTTTCAGGCCAGGGGTTGGAGAGAGGTGTTAGGTATCATCTGATTCCGATAAAAAGATAAGAGGCAGAGAAAGAGAAAGAGAGACAGAGACGGAGAAAGAGAGAGAGTGAGCTTCTTCCCGAGTAATACCCTTCCCGCGTAATTCTCAGTGCTGTAAATTTGTCTATAGCCTTTGGTTTGCTATGAATTCAGAAGAACGTGTGTTATAGATGTTGATTCTGAATGTTTTTATTTACTATACATCACAAAAGACTCAGAATATACCACTCATATTTGGTTGGTCCTTTTTATTAATTACACGTTCCGTCTCAAATTGAATGTCCAATTTGGTAATGTCCCAAGGTAATGTTGGAGAAGTTCAGTGCTACCAACCATTGCTTGGTTTACTAAATTTAGACAACTCCATCAAAGAGTTGAATGAAATTTCTTTTTTCAATTACGATTTAAATCTTGCATACCATATGACTTATATTCTCGTGTAATTTGTAGATATTTACATTTGACGAGATCAGGACACCTTAAATAATGGTTGCAAATTCTGTATAGGAAAATGTAGTCGAGTCCAAGAGGGGGGTTAGGGGTGGGGGGAGTGATGTACTTTTTACATTGTGGTTTGGTTGGGGAAAATTGGGCAAACTACAAGAGTATATTTTTTTTTTAAGTTCAGACGGGCGTACACTCCAAAGGGGAGAGTAGTACCTCACAAGATGAGGAAAAGATAATCCTAAAAAGGGAGACAATTTAAAGCATGGTTGTGGGCATCTCTAAATCGTGCTCCATTGGGTTAAGGACATTGTGATGTACTACAAGAGTAGGAGAGATTAATTGGTTATTTCGACAATAATTGACCACCCACTTTGGTCAAATCAAATAAGTATTTGTACCCTTTAGATATATATTTCACTTTGGCTGTGAAGTCTGATGCTGGTTTCAGTGCACGTGCGGAACTTTCCTCGTTTGTTGGATTAATACATGTTTTATTTTTACCCCGTAGAACACCTATTTTGATGCGTTTCGTATGTAAAGAAAAAAAGTTGTTCCGCATAGAATCCACACTGGTAAAGTCTATATCCATCACAAAACTATTAGGTCTCATGAAATCACCACTACATTTTTCTCTTTTCAAATAAGTAAGTTCTATCAAAAAGGTTATGGGGTAAGGGTTTGCCCATGACCATGAGATTCTTGGGTTCGATACCCTCCCCATGCAATGGGGCACAAGCTTTAATTGTCTCCTTCTCTAGGACTATCTTCTCTTCTTGTGAGGCGCTTCTCTCTCCCCTTATGGGGCAACCGCTCATCCGGACTTCAAAAAAAAAGTAAATTCTAATATTTTTTTTTCATTTTAAATTGAATATCTATTTTTTTTACGCTATAAGCTAGTATTACTTAGTTCACATGCATCTTTTTAGATGGAAATATCCAGATGTGATACATGGATATTACTAGCTTCTTTAGCTTCATATTTAGATGGAAATATCTAAGATATCTTGTTTTAGGGTTTATAATTTAATCCTAAAACTTTACTACTTTTAAGAAAATTGGGGAAGAATACAAAATGGAAAAAGAAGAGGATGTATTTGAAGAAAGACCAAAATGGTTTAATAGTAGCAAAAAGCAAAAGTACTACTAATGCATTTCGACAAGAGGGATTAGTTCAGCAAGTCACACTTCTGATATTTAAAAATTTATCTATAATAAAATTATAAAATTTTTGTCACCTAGAGAATAAGTTTTTTTTTTTTTTTTGGGTGGGGGATGCGGGAATCGAACTCAGGATCAGAGTCCTGCGTTCCACGGCCTTCTCCACTGGGCCAGTGGATCCCTACACCTAGAGAATAAGTTAAAGTCTCTATCTAATTTTTTAACAAATCCTGTATCATTATTAAATTAATACTTGAATACCAATCAACAAAACACTACTAATGCATTTCAAAAGTTGCCCATAAATGTTAAGGAAAATTGCTAGGGCTCCTTAAACAAGATACACGAGGGAAATTATAATATATTAAAGTAGTCGAAAAATCTAGAGCCTTTATTCGGGTTGACCCACAAACTATTTGATTCCCCTTCTTTCCTCCTTAATGGCAATATTTCTGAATTCACGTTTGCACCGACAGAAACCGATGGGACATATTAATAACAAAATAATACAATTTTTTTTCTTTCTTTTTATTAGTGTATTTTAGATTGCGCATCTTTAATCTAACCTCACAAAAGGTTTAAGAAGCATGAAGTAATTTATACAAATTCAAGGCTTCAATGTTTTGAAAGCCAGCCCAGCTAGTGGTGATCAATTTGAATTCAATTCGGTAATTTAGTGTAAATTCGGTAATTCGGAGACAATCGAATTCGATTTTGGTAGAAAATAGGACGAAATCGGTACTAAATTCAAATTCATTTTTTTAATAATTTATTAATTTTATTATATATTGAATATATAAAGTAAAAAGACCCTAAAATTGTCATTTTGGCGATTTTGCTATTAATTTTTCGTGTAAATATGGTTGAATCAAACGATGACGAATTTATTGTTTATATTATTTTTTCAGAATTTATTATTTGTTTTTATTTTGAATTTGTCTTGGTGTTCAATTAAGTTTCTTGTAAAATAGTCAATTCGGCAAAAATCGAATTCCGAATTCGGTAATTATGAATTTGAGTTAGATCGGTTTTTTGGTTTCTAAAAAAAACGAATTCAAATGACCGAATTGGCGAATTCGAATTCGGTGCTCACACATGAAGCCCAATCATAGACTCGGAAAAATGATTAGATCACGCGTCACTGATCGGATCGGTGAGCGGGACCATCATAGACTCGACGGTGTCATAAATATTATAAATAAATAAATAATATATAATTATTATTTAAAACGAAGTAAAAAATAAAAAATTTATAGCCTAAAACATCCCCTTAATAAAATGCTATATAAATTCATTTACACAAACTATTCTACAAAATTTAAATATACTTATTGATCAAGAAAAAAGAGAGAAACTTTTATGGAATTACAAAGAAAATGTCAATTGATTTTAGAGTCCCAAAGCAATGAAGTTCACCAGATATCTATAAATTATAACACCATCATAAGAAAGAAAAGTAAATTATAATAAGGAGTTTTAGTTTAGAAAATCTTGGTTCACCAAATTGATGCTTGAGCTTTGAGATTTGTAAGAGAAATTTGATGAATTTGGATTTGGTAGTTTGAATTGATGATTTTGGTTTGAGAGTTGAGACTGAGAAGGTGTGTTTTTCGATTTTTTTGTTTAAGATGCAATTTTTCCTTTTTTTGTTTGTAAATGAAGCATATGAAACCCAATCGGTTCTAGTAAATCCGTTCCGATTTCTGGATTCGACAGTCCAACCGTCAAATTTTATCGGGTTGACAAAAAAACTAGTTTCTTAGTCCACTGGGTTTGGGTCCCACCTGGGCTGCAAAGAAGGCCGGACGGCGGTCCAACCGATCGATTCGGGCCGAGTTTAAAACCATGCTTCAAAGAGCCTAGCTAATAGTCTACAAAAATAAGTAGGAGTTCGATTTTTCTTAGGATATATTGATTAAAATACTTGATTTAAGAACTTTCAAAATTATTCAGCATGGTAATAAACTGTACTCTCTCTATTTATAATTAAATGTCTTATTTTTTATTTATTTTATATGAAAAATAAAATATTCAATTACTGACTAAGATAGTATTTTCATTATGATAGTAAGTAACTGTATCATATAGCCCAGCAAAATTTCTTTCCTCTGATCATATTTGGTAGAATTGATGTTAAGATGGCGAATTCATTTCTTGATGATATAACTATGATCTAAACTATATATTAATAAAAATCGATTCGCATCCGGAAAACAAATTTGAAATTGATTCGTGAACCGGTCCACAACCAACCGACCAATTTTTAAAAAATGATTCATTTTTGGATCAATAGTTGGTTAATTCTTCTTGTTCTCACTCAATACAAACGAATTTGCAATCAAACGAAACCTATTCGCATCTAAAAAGGAATTTGAAATTGTCTGAATTTGCAATTTACAAATATCGATTTTACTTATTTACAAATCTGACTCGAAACCGTATTAGAATCGAGTAAAAAATCTTATAAGATCATAATCATATAAAATCACGGGTGAATTTTATTTTGACCCATGTAAATGTCTCGCAGTGTTTAGTTCGTCCCTGAAATTTCAGAAATGTCAACATCATCCCTAAAAATGGCTCACACAATCAAGTTCATCCTTTTAAATGACTTGCATTGTCAAGTTTGTCCCTAAAATTACAGAAATATCAAATTCGTCCCCTAAAAATTGCTCGTAATGTCAAGTTCGTCTCCTGAAATTTCAGAAATGTCAACCTCCATACCAAGTGATGTTGCGATCTGTAGAAATTTTTGTATATGTATTTTGCAGTTTGATTCTTGTTTCATTATAATCGGTTTTTGAATTTCATTTACCAAAAAAAAATTCAATTTTCACTTAGTCTTTGTTAACATAGAGTTAGTCAACGACGCAATGACTTTTTTTTGGAACAGTAGGACCATTTCTAGGGACGATGTTGACAATATGAAATTTCCGCAAGCCATTTTTAGGAACGGTTTTGATATTTCTAAAATTTTAAAGACAAACTTGACATTACGAGCTATTTACAGGGATCAAAATGAGATTCACTTTAAAACCGCATATAATAACTATACAGAACGTAATCGTATAGAACCAAAAGCGTAAGGCTATATATATATATATATATATATATATATATATATATATATATATATATATATATATATATATATATATATATATAGGCATTTCAAGATACAAAGGTTAGTTCTGTTTGATTTTCACAAATCTAGACTTATTTTCTATCTTTCTAGGAGGATTTGTTCAACCCGGACTTGATTTGGGCCTTTTATCAACTTTCTACATCTTTCCGAGGCAATTTGTAGGACGGTTGATACGCATATGGTCCTATAAATTGTCGATCCCTACGGAAGATATTGAAAGTGGTATTCTCATGTCTCTATAGTTTAAGGATTGCGATGAAGATGTTGCGAAAAAGAAGATTATGTATTTGTTTAGTTTGCTAATTTTATTAGTAGTATTTCCTAACCATCCAAGTTTTCTTAGGTATGTTTTTTGTCTGTTATTATGATTTTATAAATCATTGTATAACTTTTATTTTCTTGTATTTTTAGATTTTTCTTTGATTGTAATGGCTTTGACTATTTGTGATTAATGAAAAATTTCTTATTCACCAAAAAAAAAAAATATATACCTATTAAAAGGAAAAAGGAAAAAGATTTTCTACATTCCTTGAGAAGAAAAACTAGAAAAGAAAAAGGAGTTGGTAAATCGACGGTGACAAATAATCTTCCATTCGGAGAGCTGTCCACGTTATAGTATGACGGCCCAACTTCACGCAGAACACGCGCTGTGAAAGTGACGGTGGGCTTTGTTACCTAGCGTAGAAACGATGGACAACGACAGCCCGCCTTCTAGCTTTGCTGAAGTCATCGTCAAAGACTCGGCTTCAGTTTTTCTTTCCCCAAGCGGCTTTCATTCTTTTTCAGCTCACGGCTTAAGCCTAGCCGTCCTTTTATAATACTCCCTCCATTCCTAAATTCTCCATTCATTCACATTTAATTGTCGTTTAGGAGATTTATAGGTATCCAAATTAATTGTCGTTTACGCTTCTTTTATTAGTTGTAAATAATTTATTTCAATTATACCCTCGACATTTCTTTTATTACCGCCTCTGTCATCCCTATTTTTTCCCTTTGTTTTCTTATGCTATAAAAGTGAGAGAGATGGGTAATATTGAAACTTTCGGTGAAAATGACAAGTTTCTTAATTTTCTAAAATTATCTAAAGAGTCTTATATTTAGGAATGGAAGGAGTATAAGACTCTTTAGACAATTTTAGAAAATTAAGGAACTTGTCGTTTTAATCGAAAGTTTCAATATTACCCCTCTCTCTCACTTCTATAGCATAAAAAAAAGGAAAAAAAGGAATGGCAGAGGCGGCAAATAAAAGAAATATCGAGGGTATAATTGGAATAAATTGTTGACAACTAATAAAATAGCCTTAAATGACCATTAATTTGGATACCTATAAATCTCCTAAACGACAATTAAATGGGAATGGAGGGAGTAATAGAATAATTCTTCTGTGGGTCCATGACTTCTATGTTAACTGTTAATTCAACCCCTAGCTTTAATTCAAGATTCAAGACACAGTGGTTAGATGAGTCTCAGATCTTCACAGATCTAGACTTTTTTTCTATTTTTCTAGGAGGATTTGTTCAACCCGGACTAGATCTGGACCCTTTATCAACTTTTTACATCTTCCCGAGGCAATTTGTAGGACGGTTGATACGCCCATGGTCCTATAAATTGTCGACCCCTAAGGAAGATGTTAAAAGTGATATTCTCCTGTCCCTGTGGATCAAGAATTGCGATGAAGATGCTTTGAAGGAGAAGATTATGTATTTGTTTAGTTGGCTAGTTTTTATAGTTGTTTTTCCTAACCATCCAAGTTTTCTTGGGTGTGCTTTTGTCTGTTATCGTGATTTTTTAAATTATTGTATAACTTTTACTTTCTGTATTTTCAGATTTTTCTTTGATTGTAATGGCTTCGGCTATTTGTGATTAAACTAAATTTATTCAGCAAAAAAAAAAAACTCTAATAAAAAATATACATCTCCCTTGGCATGATCAAAACCTTTTGTGGTTATAATAAATAATAATTAAAGACTTTGACTTATTATATGAATGGGTATGTGATTTATTTTACCAAAAAGTATCTCATTTGTTAAACAAATGCAATTATTCCTACATACGTGCTCTTAAAAGTAGGTCATTGTTAGGTTTTAATTTAATTCGTAAGCTTTTTGTTTTTACAGGAATTTAAATGGTATGCTTTAAATAATTTTTTAGTATGTCATAATCTATTTTTTACTACTCCATCCAATGGAAATGCAGTTAGGAATGCTTGATTTTTCAAGAACTAGAACAAAAAATTTCAAACATAAATCTAATAACATACAAAGATTGTTTTACAAAATTTCCCTCTACTAAGAAAGGTATAGTTAGTAAAAGTAGATCAAACAAAAAGGAGAAAGTGAATTTCTTTCTAATATTATCTTAACACTAGGAATAGTATCTAATTGATTTAAAACTTGGAGCAATGTGGAAGTTAACTAATGCACAAGGGAGGGAAATAGAGTATTAAGATTAAGTGGATGCAAATTGCAAAGGCACTAGAGTAACTACATCTTCCCGAGGCAATTTGTAGGACGGTTGATACGCCCATGGTCCTATAAATTGTCGATTCCTACAGAAGATGTTGAAAGTGATATTCTCCTGTCTCTATGGTTCAAGGATTGCGGAGAAGAAGGTGTGAAGAAGAAAATTATGTATTTGTTTAACTTGTTAGTTTTTATCTTAGTATTTCCTAACCATCCAAGTTTTCTTGGGTGTGGTTTTTGTCTGTTATCATGATTTTTTAAATCATTGTATAACTTTTATTTTCTTGTATTTTCAGATTTTCCTTTGATTGTAATGGCTTCGGCTATTTTGTGATTAATGGAAAATTTCTTATTTAGCAAAACTTTTCTTAAGCATTTAATGCACAAAACGTAATTTATTTTTTGCTGGAATGGGATATGTATATTAATTCCAACTGGAATAAAATACGGGTTTTGCATTAGACTAACCATGGTTTAGTAGAATGGTCATACCATGGCAGTCAAAAAATTGGGGGAAGCATTTTTGTCCAGAACGGCCAAGACTGAGCCCAAAACGGAATTGGGACTTCCGTCTTGGCCCCATAACCACTTCCGTTCTCACCTGTCAGATTTAAAATCTCAATACCTTTTAATTTCCCTTCACGCGACCCCCATTTAGCAAAATAATTCCTACGGAAACCCTCTCCCCGTTGTCGCCTCTCTCCCTCCCTCCCTCCTGCCGATCGCTGCTGCTGCTACTGCTGCCGCCACCAATCTCCACCACCTTGCTCTCAATCTCTCTCTCTCAACTCTCAAACTCTCAATTTCAAAGGTATAAACCTATTTTATTATTATTATTTTTTTTAATTTAACTTTAAATCTTCAAATTATGTTTATAAATAGTTGTGAATTTATTAATTTAGAGTAATTTGTTCTTTTATTGAAGTTTTTGTATTTGTGAATTTTGGGAATTTGTGAATTTAGGGTTTTTGTGAATTGTTAATTTGTGAATTTATACTTGGAGCATTTTTGTTTTTGGTGATATAACATGTGTTTTTTCTGATAAATTGTATGTTTGTTATTGTTTTTTTGTATAGATGTCTGTTTCTGCTCATCTTCTACCTGGTCCTTATGATGCTAGTGTTTTAAAAAAACAGACATCTCATAGATCTTTAAGAATATGGGGCGGAGATGTTCAACTAAACACTTCGCTAAAGATTATTAGAAACGACTGTAAATTTTTTGAGGCATACCAAAGAGAAACCAACCAGCGAGTGATTGACCTGATAGACCAAATAGGATTTGGGGGTTGTTGTAGAATAGGAAAAATGAAGGTAGATCACGCTTTAGTGGCTGCATTAGTAGAGAGATGGCGCCCTGAGACCCATATTTTTCACCTACGTTACGGTGAGGCGACCATTACACTAGAGGACGTAGGATGCCTTCTAGGACTACCTACTAGGGGTCATGTAGTGTTGTGGCATGAGGATTACAATATGACTAAAAATCAGTGGATTGACCGTGTTTTCGACCTGCTAGGATTTCGACCCCCACTGGCTTCAATTTCGGGAAACATTATCGAACTGTTAGAGGTTTATGCCCACATCAATGTGCCCCTAGGCAATAATGCTACTGAGTTGGCGATAGAGCAGAGGGCTAGGGCTTTGATTTTCCTCTTGATGTCCACTTTTCTTTTTCCCGGGGGAACATGCTTTATCTTCTCACCGTCAGTGATGGTATCCTCGAGCAAGACCATATTTCTTGGGCTAGCGGTGTCTTTGCACATTTGTACAGCCAGATGTGCACCTCTTCACTGGCTGATTCCAAGGACATGGTCGGCTGCTGCTTGCTAATTCAGGTTTGTCTAAATTTTATACAGTTTTTTGTTTAATATGTAATTCGAATATTTAATAATTGATGCCATTTTTTTTTTTTTTTACCAATTGTGGGCGTGGGAGCGAATTGCATGGCTTCATGATGACCTGTCGAGCCCGTACGCCGCTCTTTTGCTTCGAGATCGTTGAGTACCACCTGCCTGACTGGGTTGCGAGGCAATTTGGCTTCCAGCAGGTGGTACCAATCGAGGCGGGGACGGAGGAAACTACCGAGGGTTTTGACCTCCACACATGCAATGCAGGTCCGAAACGGAATTGGGAAGCCCAGCACCGTACATACATAGATTTGTGATGCACTGGCGGACGCTGCTCCCGCTCCCGGTAATATTATTGCACCAACCCGTGAGTATATGGATTGGTACAATCTCATTACCGTTCACCTTATGACAAACCCACAAAATAGGGATCACGGGCCACTGCCGATGGGCATTCAACCCATCACTACATTTGAGGCTATTTTTGTAAGTTTAATTCGTTTTGTTGTCAACATTATTCTTTTTATTTTAAATATACTAATTTGAATATTTATGTTACAAGAGGAGTCTAACAGAGTGATGCTTGAAGAATTCGAGAAGCATGGACCTCGAACTAATAATCAGTATAAGACTCTCATCGCATGGGCTGCCAAAACAATAAAAGATGTATTCGTAGCGGTTGGGAAGACGGTTTCATGCAGATCGCACGATGCCGATGTAGTAGATGCTTCATTTCTGTAACCGGTCACACAGTCGAGAGAGCATGTTCCAAGTAGGGCTGCAGTTGGGAAGTAGGGTACTCACCGGGATCGGCAAGCAAGTCAGGAGGACCTTGTCACGTGGCGCCTTCGGCAACGTGGTAGTGTGCCGGAACCGTCTCAACCGCAAGAAAATTCGACTCAGGCTCCTCAGATTCAGTTCCTGTCTCAGCCTCAGACTCAGTTCCCCACTCAGCCCGATGTACCCACCCCATTTCAATACCAATTTTATAGCATCGGTACTTATTCTCCGAGTATTCAGACATGGGGGGTATCCTGGAGCGGGGTCCTCTACATCGGGACAACCGGATTTCTATTATGGGGCTTCGCCATAGTTTAGCCTCGACCTGACTCAGACGCATCAACACACTCCACTGCTCCAGCCAGATTCACCCGAAGAGCCGATATTTATCAACCCCGAAGGGGATAGAATTCATCACAACGGACCAGGGTAGTGCTCTGCGAAGGAGAGATGACCACACTTACTTTCTCCGAAAAGAGCGGAGAAGGCCCGATAGATACACACCATCGAGGCAGTATATAGTATTTACTTTGTTTTGCCTACATTGTTTCATTTTTGTTAAATACAATTTGACATATTTACGTTATAAACGATTTCTTCGGTTTTTACGTTGTTCGTTTTTTTATTAATAAAGTCGGTTTTGCCATTGTAATTTTCGTACTCAAATTTTGGTAAATATTCTGTTTTAGTCATTTTTTATGTTATAATAATACCAACTCAAAAAATTGCAGCAAAAAAAAAAACCAAGTGTTTTTGCCAAAACTCTCTGGCAGGTGAAAACGGAAGTGGGACTTCTGTTATGGGACCAAGACGGAAGTCCCGCTTCCGTTTTGGGCTGACATGGCAAGGCTCGTCTGAGAAACGCCACGTCAGCCCAAAACGGAAGCGGGACTTTCGTCTTGGCCCCAGACGTTGGCCCCACTTCCGTTCTGGACAAAAATGTTTCTCCCAATTTTTTCACTGCCATGGTATGACCATTCTGCTAAACCATGGTTAGTCTAATGAAAAATCCAATAAAATACATAGACAAAAAGGATGCACAACCACCCAAATAGCTAGCATAACTATTATGACATCCTAACTAATTTTGTACCAAAAGTATTTATAGGGTTGTAAGTACTCTCTCTATTTGTACCTACACTATACATAAATCTTTCCCAACTCTCCCATTGATCAAGTAATTCAGACGCATTACACAAAAATATTTTGATCTTACGTAGAGGAGCTAGTAAGTCAATATTGTCTTGAAATATTCTCAGATTACGCATTCTTCAAATGTAATAGACTCATTCCTTGAAGATATATTTTCACTTTCCTTGCTCAAAAGCAGTGGTAATCCTCTCCAATATATCGTCATTCACCCAATATTGTACTGACATGTGGGAGAAAAACAAGGCATTGGCTCCAATAGGGCAGTAGCTTCATTAAGATCCTTTTGGCTGCAGGATAGTCCTTAGGATGTGTAGTGTTGATTATGTGTCCCATGGAGAGAGGCTACAATTCGGGCTATCTCTAATTTTTCTTCTTCCACACGATCTCTTCTGTAGGTAGTCTTCCATGTCTAATGAACCAGAGACATTGGGATTGTCTCAGTAGTCTTTTGAAGTCCTAGATTTCCTTCCAAATGTCTTGGGTTCATATTCTCCATACAATTTGTCCATGCTAGAAGCTAAGGAGAAATCATTGTTGGAAGATAAGCTCAACTCCATTTATCCTTCTGATCATCCCCAATAACAAGCACTAGTGATCGCAGCTTCTGCATAATTGAGTCTGGTAGAAGATCCTGCAGTACACTCCACTTCCATCCACCCCACCGGGCTCCATAAGTCAGCCACTCTCATATTCAATTTTCCTTATGGTATCTCTATAATGGCATGGTATGTCGGGGGAGTCAAGCAGTCATTTGTCTCTCCAAAAAGGGAGTTGTTGCCATTTCCCGCTTCCCAATTTGAGCCCGTGCATGAATAATCCTTGTCCATATTGAATTCCTTTCCAACATGGTGAGAAATCTGTTTTAGGGCTTTTCCCATGACTAATGTACTTATATAATAGTACATCAACCCATGACTTGTCTTTCTCCTTTGCCATCATTCAATTCAGCGTTGCCATCTAGGCCATATTAAAAAAATTTAACATAGGAATCTCTAGACACCCCTTGGAGTTTGGGTTTACTAGATGAGGTCCCAAGCAACAATGTACATGCCTAGCTTTAGTTCCTCCCCACCCCAAAAGAAATTTATGATAATTCTTTCCAGGTCATCAATAATCCCAGCAGGTAGCTTGGTAGATTGCATGTCATAAGAGACTACAACAACCATGACATGTTTAAGTAGTAGGAGTCTACCCCATTTAAATAGAAATTTTGATTTTCACCTATTCAGTTTGCCTTTAACCAATAAGACCAACAAACATACCTTCCTTTATTATGCCATGGATTATAGGCACTCCTAGGTATCTTCCCAAGTCTATTGTCAGTGGAATGTTGAATTTCTCACTTAAGCCTGCAGCTCTCCTAATATGTATATTTTTGGAAATAAACATGCTTGACTTGGATTGGTTCACTCTTTGTCTTTATTCATCACATAAATCTTTAAGCACCATTTTCATACACTTTGATTGGTTCTTTGAGGCATCACCAAACAACAAGAGATCATCTTCAAAGAGAAGCTGCGACAGACCTGGACCACTCATTGATGTCTTCAGAGGTTTCCATGATCCTTGATGAACTTCTGGTCTATCTTGTGGCTCAAAGTTTCCATGCACAACACAAACAAATAGGGGAGAAAAGATCTCATTGCATGAGCCCTCTATGTGGTTTGAAGGGGAGAAAGCCTTTCACCATACTAGATTACTACGAGAGATGTTTCACCAATACATGTCAATATTACCCTAGACAATTTGTGGCTGAAACCAACAACTGGTGAAGATATTCCTTAAGAAGTACCAACTGATTTTGTCATGAGCTTTTTCTAGATCAACTTTTAGAATTAGCCCCTTTCTTTCCCTTCTTTCTTCTAACAGAATGAAAAATCTCTTGGGCCAGGATAATGTTATCAGTGATTTAATTTCCAAGTATGAAATTATTTTATGAGCCTTTCGATTGGTTCATGAGGGGTTTTAGCCTATTTGCTATTACCTTAGTTACAATCTTAGCCAAAACATTGCATGTTGCAATGAGTCTGAGTTGTGTCATGTTGTTGGGACCCTCAACCTTTGGCACCAAGGAAATCAGAGAGTCATTAATATTTGCAGGCATCACACCATTCTCAAACACTTTCTTTATACATTCAAACACTGATCTCCCACCAGGGGCCAGAACTTCTGAAAGAAGCTGGCAGATAAGCCATCATGCACTGGTGCCTTACTACCCTCCATTTGGGATAGCTCAATGCAATCCAGCCATTGATACCTTTATGTTGAGCAATGCAATATCTCTGTTCCATATACTAGGGAAATCCCAAAGTTCTTGCTGGCTAGGGACACTTGGGAGGCTATATATAACTTCTAGTAAAACTGGGTTGCATTTTCCTTTAGTACCTCATTGTCATCACACTAGACTCCCTATGTGTTGTTCAAGGCTATGATTTTGTTCTTCATCCTCTTAGTCCAATCCGGCTTCAGTGCAGAACAACCAAAGTTCCGCACGTGCGGGCCACGCCGAGGGCCGTTGATTTCATTTTTCAGATGGATCGACGTATGCGATTTAAAAGAAGGTTAAAAGGGTACATATGTAATTTTCCTTAATAAATAAAAAAAAAAAAAGGGAAACACGCAATCGTCACATCGGTTGGGTTACCGAGGTGAGAGAAAATGGCAAAAAATGCAAAAAGGCACCTTTCTACGAGAATACATGTTTTTGTGCAATGAACACATGTTTTTGTGCAATGAACACATGTTCTTGTATATTGTGAACACATGTTTTTGTGCAGTGAACACATGTTCTTAATTATTGAACACATGTTTTTGTTTTGTGAACACATGTTCTTGATTATTGAACACATGTTTTTGTTTTGTGAACACATGTTCTTGATTAGTGAACACATGTTATGTTCTGAACACTTCAATTTGAAATGGGAGATATTTAAGGGATCCTCATTTATCTTCTTCCAATTAAAAGTAAGAAAGAGAAAAGGGGGAATTTAAAATTTCATTTTCCCGCAAAAAAAAAAAAAAAAAAAAAGAGCTCAAAGTTTATCCTTAAATACCCCTGTTTTGATACAGCCGTTGGATCAAAAGTACAAAAATCAATGGCTGACAATTTGGCCCGCATATATTGAACACTTCTTGTTTAGCATTGGAGCCGGAGTGCTCTTAGTCAGTATATACATATGAAAGAACTTAGTATTCCTCTCCCCTTGAGCCAGAAGTTGGGTTTCCATTAGTGTAAAAGACTAATGTACTAAGAGAAGTACAAAATCAATCATTTAATTAAAGATTACAGCGCAGAAACCCTAGCAGATTTAGGGTTCCACCGAGTAGGCAGATTTAGGGTTCTTCGATCTTAGTAAACAAATTAATTCATCTATTGCAATTGTCTTCATGCGCTGCTCCATTTTTAATTTAATTTCTTTATACTATAGAAAGTCTACCGTTATTTTTAAGTCAATCCTCCTAATCTCAAGAATATATTAATTATTGGGTTAGTTTTTGGTGATTTACCTTCTGAGAATCTGGCCTGGCATGCTTTGGATAATATCTTATAGCAAAGTCAATTGAATAAAATATACACATTAAGTGGTAACTAATTTTGCAGCTAAATATATAACTCTCCTAATATTTAATTTTAAGTTCTTAAAAACACTTTTAACACTGAAAAGAAGTTAAAATAATGTGTTCAAATTTTTCTTCTTCTTTAAATTGTAACGTGAATCGAATGTAAAGCATAGCTTTGATTAGAATGGTTTCTAGATATTGAACTACTAGTTTATCACGAAATTAGGAGGGGGGGAGGGGGATGGGTAAGAAATCGTTCACACTAGGGGTGAGCAAATTCGTTTTTACTGAATTCCGACCGAATTCGCATTGAATTTGGTAATTTGGTTTTGATAATTCGTTTTGAATTCGGTAATTCGGGCGTGACCGAATTCGAATTGGGCGAAATTGGGACTATTTCAGTCAGACTAATTTTGAATTCGGTCAGACCGAATTCGAATTGAGTTTTTTAAATAAATTAATATTATTATTATATAATAAGTATATATAGTAAAGTTAAAAAAAAAAAAAAAACAAACCTAACGCCTAACCCTCCGCCCCCTCTGTCCCTCGTCCATTTTTTTCTCAAGACTGAAGTGGTTGCTCCGCCTCCGCTGTCCCTCTTCGTCTATTTTTCTCAGGCGGTTGCGCCACCAAATAACATCCCCATCCCACTCACTGGCCAACACTCATCAGCCTCCATCTATCATCATTACAGATAATCGGTATGTTTCAGTTTAGGAGTAATTATTGTAAATTTTTTAACTTTAGGAATGTTTTTGAAAGAAATTACTAATAATCAGTTCTTGAAAATTGTTGTTTCATGCCAATCTGTCCAAATTTATCTTTTGCTCAAGTGATTAGCCTTTATTATTTTGTTGCTATTTTAAACTAGTTCTTGGAATTCTTTGCTATTTTAAATCAATTCTTGGAATTTTTTGCTATCTTTTGCTTCACATAAGTATTTTTTGAGGTGTAATTTTTTTTGCTATCTTCTGCTTCACAAAAGTATTTAAATCAGTTCTGGTTTTGTTGTTCAATTTTGTCACTTTTTCAGGTTAAATCATGTCATCTTTCCGAAGTCCAAGTCCAAATCAAAATTCAAATGAAGAAGCGTTCAAAATTTATGACGAAACCCTTCCAAATCAAAGCTCAACCCTCAAAATCGGCTAAATCGGTAGAAATCGAATTCTGAATTCTCAAATTCGGTCAATTCGGAATTCGGTTTGAATTCGGTCGGTTTTTGAAAGATTGAAAAAATGAAAAGACCGAATTCAAATGACCGAATTGGCCAATTCGAAATCGTTGCTCACCCCTAGTTGACACTAAGAGTACGTTTGGTACACTGGAATGGAATGGAATGGAATGATGATTCCAACTTCTCTTTCCATTACAGTGTTTGATTTGACCAATTTAAGTTGGAAAGGCCATTCCATGGGAATGACGACAATTACAGGAAGAAGTTGGAAAGGTCATTCCACACAAAAACCTATGGAATGGATTTTCCAAGAGAAGTTAGAATTATCAATAAATTGTAACTGACATTTATACCCCTCTTTTAATTAAATATTACGTTAATTTTACATAGCAACATATTAATATTTAGTCATATATATTCTATTTCACTTAGTAGAATTTCATATATGATAATTTTATAAATATTTCTTTTTCATGTTAGTAGTTTTTAATCTATTTTTAAATTTAAAAGTAACTATATTTTTATTACTGTGTTGACATTTTAATAAAATTTATGCCTCAACAATACATATATAGTTATATATAAATATTTTTGATATATAATGTCAATGTTATTTAAGTAAGATTTTGTAAGGAATGTTTAATCAGGTTTTATCGTTAGTATATGCTTAAAGGGCATTTAAGTCATATTGTGTTTAATTCCATTCCATTATGACATTAAAATATAGTTTTACCAAACATAGAAAATGAATCGACATTCCATTATGACTTTGCCTTCCAAACACTGGAATGGAAAGAGGATTCCGGAATTAGTCTGTGTGGAAAGAGATTCTGCTTGGAAAAGATTCTATTTCATTCAATTTCAGCGTACCAAACGTGCTGTAAGAGTAATTCACACATCTTCATCATAAATGATTCCACATTAGAGATTAATCTTCCTTTTTAGAATTAGAATTAGAATGTATAATTAATTTGGTTAGAGATTAGTTTCTTTCTTGACTTAATTCTTAATTATATCTTTTAATGAAATTCTAAATCTTAATTTAAAAGGAAAAATCGAGATAGAGTATCGCAATAGTAGTTAAATTTCCGTCCAAAACTAAGTTTCTAGTTTAGTAAGTTTGACACCCTTCATCTCTCTTACATAAAAATTTGACTCTGATCTTACAAAATAAATTTTGCAACACTATCTCAATGCGGGTTAAATTTTTACAGAAAAGAGGCTAGATAGAACTTATTGGATTGATTTCTTCCCTAATCATCCTTTCCTTTGTTAGAAAAAAAAACTAAAATGCAAATTATCAATGAGGGGGAGAAGGAGGAAGAAGAAGAAAGAAAATATAGAATTAAGAGAACTATCTATCTCTTGAGACAAAACAAGGAAAAAAAAGAGAGAAAAGAATAAAAACCTTAAGGACATAAAAAAAACATGAAGAAAAATAAAAGTAGTATTTTAAAGAGCACGTGCCACGTAGAATCAAAAGGTATCCTAACACAGTGAGGCATGCGTCTACCCACGATCTTGAGGTCGTTCGATACCCTCTGCCTGCGTGCGGCAATATTTAATCTCCCAAATCCTGAAGAAAGCTAAAAAACGCTGTTTGATGAGCCTACGTAGTATTAGGTATTTGGTTAGGTAAAGAATGACCAAGCCAATGATGCTTAGCTGGTCTTTTCGAATGATTAGTCACACTGGGACTGAGACACGGCCCAAACTCCCACGGGGAGCAGCAGTGGGGAATCTTGGACACCTCAACACCAGCTGAATATTTCTCACTTGCAAAGTTGAATCTACAAGAACACGGTTTCTTAGCCCAAGCCACAGAAATAAAAGACTTCTTTTGAGGGGACATTTCAATTTCCATACAATCACCCAATCGGGTTTCTAAAAAAAAAAAAAAAGAGCACGTAGAAAAAAAGAGAGGAGAAAAAGGACAGATAGAGGAGGATGCGGCGTGGCTTTACTTGTAAAGAAGCCACCGCCGAGCTGGTGGTCCCCTCTTAAAGTTTTTTTTGGTGCTAAATCCCTCTTACATTTTTTTTTTTTTGCTAAATAAAAAAATTATTCATTAATCATAAAATAGGCGAAGCTATTATAATCAAAAGATAAAAACGAAATACAAGAAAAATAAAAGTTATACAATTAGTCATTATGTCTATCTTTGTTTATCACGGTCGGATACAAAAAAATTTCATTCCGGCTCCTATGCAGAACAGGGAAAATTTCGTACTGTACGGAATAATTTGGGTCATTGGATAATAGTTTTAACGGTTCAGATTTGAAGAAAGAAAAGTTGCAGCTGGACTTAAAAAATAAAAAATAAAAACTTTTCTCTCTCCAAATCTGTATCGTTAAAATCTATCATTTGACGACCCAAATTGTTCCGCACGATACAGAGCTTTTCTTGTTTCGCATAGGAGCCGGGCAGTGAAAAAATTCAATATATGTTGAACATTTTTTTATAGGAGTTATAAATTTTTATATAAGTGTTATATTTTATCCAATATTTTTTTTTCTAATTAACATACATTTTAAGACATGTAACACCTTTTATATGTAATATGGATTAAAAATTTCAACACATATTTGCTGCAAAATAATTTGAATCATCAAATTTTTATTCGATGATAAAAAAAATTGTTCAATATACTAAATTTTTAATGTTAAACAATATAGACAGACCGAATCGTCACATGTATACTAACCCGCAAGTTGACATTGCTATGCTTATGTGCAAGTACAATATGCATTAATTAGTCTCCTAATACATGTTTCAAATTGAGTTTATTCTTGTTTATTTAAAAAAATTGAGTTTTATTTGCAACTATGAATAATAATTCAGCTGCATTATCACTGATGTTTATAGATGGAAGTTATATCGATAACATCTCAAATTAAAAAATTGTGAGTAATAGTTATTGTATATTTATAAAAAATTGTCAAATTTTTAAAAATATTTTATAATATAAATCATTTAAAATATTTTATAAAAATTAAGAAAATATATATTAAGACGCGAGCTCATGAAAAACTTGCTTATTATTTTTTTGATCATGCAGATAAACATTGTTGTCCACCCTAACCAGACTGAGCTGTACCGGTTAAGACGAGAGGTAGTGGGAACTTTCCCTTTTCTTTTTTTTTTTGATAGATGGAACTTTCTATTGGCGCACCTGTGCCACCCTTTTTAGTCTCCAAGCAATCCTTCCTCTCTCTTTGCTTTTACTACCAAATAAGTAACCTTTTTTTTGGTAAATTAAATAAGTAACATTTTTTTATGCACAAAAGAAGTTATTCATGTCCACATAACCCACACTCTTCATTACAATTAGGGGTGTCAATGGGTCGTTCAACCCTACTCACATATTTCAAAAAAATGTGAGCGTGGTGAAACTGAGCATTATTATTCAAGCTCACTTATGTGAGTGAGCGTGAGACTGACCCGCTTCACCCTAGAAAAAGTTCGAACTAGAATAAGATTAATATAATTAAAATATTATATATATATAATAATAATACTAATTTTAAAAAAACTTATATACATTATAATTATAATTATAATGTGTGGATTAACTCAATAATCTTTTTTTTGGGTAGAAAGCAGATTATATTAAAGGAGTCTTAAAACAGGGAGAGAAATCAGTACAAAAGTTAAAGGAAGAGAAAACAGGAAAAGACAGACGTGGGAAAACACTATGACAAAAATACATTGAGATTTGAATCACAACAAAAAGTGAGATGGTGTAGAAGAATTCAATGAGATTGTCAAAATTGGAATTGCCATCGACAATGGAATTAAATCAATCTTTTGAAATTTACAAATTTATCATTTGTTAAAAATTTTTAAGTGCATTGATTCTCTTGTTTTTTTGTTTTTTGTTTTTTTATATAAAGACTCTTTTATTAAGATATCAAACAATCTCAAACTTTTGCTTCTTTTTGTGTATTCGTCCCAAATTTAGTTTTAAGCGCTCATCTGTATTATGCTATTCTTGAGATATAATTTTCGTTTTCTTCGCTAATATAAGTGAGCTTGGGAAGCTCGTGAGCTAAGCTCGAGATCGTGTTAAAATGTGAGTGAGCGTGAGCTCAAGGTTTATGAGCTTTTCCGAGTGAGCGTGAGCGTGAGCTTTTGAATTTTATGTGAAAGTGAGCGTGAGTATGCATGTTCTCACTTTCACATAAACTCGATTGACACCCCTAATTACAATAGAGAATTCGAAGGATATACAACTATTCGATCAGGTGACAGGACTTATCTTAACCCATCGCAAGAAATCATCTCACATTTAATAGATAAAACTTTCACTAGCTGCCAAAATTCACTCATGCGTTCGTGATTAAATATATAAATGAAAATATGTACTGTTATTTGCCTTTCTTTTAACCCATTACCTCATCACTTCTCTCAACTTCATTAATACACTTTCTTCTCTCACACTTTCTCTCTCTAAACTTGTTTAATACTACCAGTACCACTACCAGTAGTCCCCCACAACCCACAACCCACAACCAAAGCCTAAAAAACAAAGCAAATTCACGCATTTCCTCTTGCACACACCGAGAAACAGAGAGAACCCAACCCACCCAAGAAGAAACTTTCTAGAGTGACAAAGTAAAACCAAAAACCCACTTCCAAAGAAGACGCCATGGATTTCCAGACCTATGGCGTTTCTAAGCTCCTCCTCTGCACAACCTTCTTATTCTTCACCCTTACATCCGCCACATTGCACCCTTCTTCCACCTCCGGTTCCGGGACTACTGCACCACCAGCCCAGATAAACTCCAACTCCGTTTTGGTAGCTCTCTTGGATTCACGCTATACTGAGCTTTCAGAGCTTGTCGAAAAAGCCCTTTTATTACAGACTCTTGAACAAGCTGTTTCAAACCACAATATCACCATTTTTGCACCCAGAAATGAGGCTTTGGAAAGAGATTTAGACCCTGAGTTCAAGAGATTCTTGCTTGAACCCGGAAATCTCAACTCGCTGCAGAACCTGTTACTCTTTCACATGATTCCATCTCGAATCGAATCCTCCCATTGGCCTAACAACGTCAACAAATCTCTCCACCATGCCAGCTTATGCAAGAATGAGATTCTCAAGATTTCTCACAAGAACAACGGGCAGAAAATCATCAGCTCGGCTAGAATCATAAAGGAGAACGACATCGTTCGCCCAGATGGAATCATCCACGGAATCGAGCGAGTTTTGATTCCAAAATCAGTCCAACAAGATTTCAATGCTCGCCGGAGTTTAAGATCCATTTCCGCCGTTTTACCCGAAGGAGCTCCGGTCGTCGACCCGAGAACCCACAGACTAAAGAAACCGACTACTCCAGTCCCAGCTGGGTCCCCTCCGGCTCTCCCGGTGTACGACGCCTTAGCTCCTGGGCCATCACTGGCCCCTGCGCCTGCTCCAGGGACCCGGAGGACCTCACCATCACTTTGATGGTGAAGCCCAAGTGAAGGATTTCATCCAAACACTAATGCATTACGGCGGGTACAACGAATTAGCCGATATATTAGTGAATCTGACATCATTAGCTTCAGAAATGGGGAAATTGGTATCAGAAGGGTATGTATTAACAGTATTAGCACCAAATGATGAAGCAATGGCGAAATTAACAACGGATCAATTAAGTGAGGCTGGTGCACCTGAACAAATAATGTATTATCATATGATTCCAGAATATCAAACCGAAGAAAGTATGTATAATTCAGTAAGAAGATTTGGGAAAGTGAAATATGATACATTAAGGTTGCCTCATAAGATGATGGCTGAAGAAGGTGATGGGTCTGTTAAATTTGGGCATGGTGATGAAGGATCTGCTTATTTGTTTGATCCTGATATTTATACTGATGGGAGGATTTCTGTTCAAGGGATTGACGGTGTTTTGTTCCCGCCGGAGGAAACTAAGGCGGCGGCGGCGGCTACTACTAAAGCTGCTGCTGCTTCCCCTGTGGGGGCTAAGGTTGCTGCTACGCCTAGGAGAGGTATGATTCTCTAAATCCTCCGTAATATTTCCTGCAACACTCGGTTTGTTTCTAATTAATTTTTAGTTATAACTTTTCCACATTAGACTTTACAAGTTAGAGTTTATGTTACATAAATAAAACTTTTTTTTTTTTACAAATTGTTATAGATCGTGTAATAGAAGATACGATTCGAATTTTAGCTTATGCTTGTGTGTTTAACCTATGGATTAACAAGAAAATATTGATAAAATGGCTACAGTATTTTCTTGGTACAAGAATGTCTATCTAGTTGGATAGTGTTTCGTCTGAACATAACCAAAAATTGCAGGTTTGAGACCCACGTTTACTCTTACGAACAATTAACTTTTTACAAAACACTCTGGGCATTTTGTTTCTTAAGCAAACATTATTCTTGTTAACCTTTAGGTAAAGAATTTGATATTGTATAGTTGTCAATTGTCATCTCAGTTTGGTGGCGGGTCAAGGAGAATCATGATGGGAAAATGCATAATTAGATGCCAATAATGAACTCTAAGCATTGTTTTCCTTGTGATTAATGTTTGTCACCAAGTTTGTGGATGAGCTTTATTTTTGGTCATGGATCAAATGAGCCAATTAAGTTTAGCCACCTCCACAAATTTGGTATATTTTTGCTACTTAGGCACCTTATCCTAATCATGCTTTCTTTTTCATCCCTTTTAATTAATTGAACCATTAGATTATGCAAAAGTCTTTTTTGTAACAGCCAAAGCCAACAAAAGAGTGTGATGTGTTGTTGAACTTTTCTTACATGAATAACTAGTATATTTTCTTATGCTTCAATAGTAGGTAATGCTTTTGTCGGTGGCACTAAAGGGAAAGAATGGTATCTCGACCTTTTGTTTATGCCTGTCGTACCTCTTGTCGACACTGTATGGGTATGAATATGACATATTTACCGGATCTGGTCAATACCAATCAGACATCTTATTTTAAATGTTTAATTACCCGACAATTACATATACGTATCCAAGTCCTAATAACATAGTCCCAAAGTGGTGGTTAGAAGTTTCAGTATATTTGGTTAGTCAATCATATCGAGCGGTTGATACATAAGTGCGTAAGGTATCATATCTTGGTTTTGAGCACACAGAATAAAATCCCTAAAACTTCCAACACAAACCTAGCTGTGATCCATAGTGGATTCTCCAACTCCCCGTGTCAAGAACAGCCTGTCTATTTGACTCTGTTCCCTCCATAATTTAGTTAACAACTTGTGTTCTAAAGAATCCCATCTTTCTTCATTATCTTGGCATTCATGGGTTGCCATCAAAATTTTGATGGAGACAAATAAATAGTTGATCTCTGGTTTCCTAAATTACGAGTTAGATAACTTAACTCAAATATGTTATTACACTCTCACACAACTCAGATACCTGACCATTAGGTTATTATACTTGGGCCTTACTATGAGTCAGATACTCGACAACTAAGTTGCTTTTTTATATAATTTTTAACATTTCTTGCCGTGTTTTGGCCAATTCTTGACAAGTTTGAAGGGGGTGGTATATGATTATCATAATTTTTCATATGCTTTTTGCTTCAAGATTGAAGTTATTATGAAATAGTACAGAACAATTTTTAGCTAAAAGGGTTCATTCTTGACCTAATGCAGGGAAGTTATTGGAAGTGGCTTGTGGAGTATTGGGGACATTCGGTCATTTCAGTAGCTGTCATTAAATTTTTATTTCACCCTAAAAAAAAAAAAAAATGATGGAAAGACAAAAATGTTGAAGAAAATGGTGAGTATATATATAAATATCCTACTCCCTCTACTACCTGTGGCCTAAGCTGTAAAATGGAGTTTTGTTGTGGTAAAAAAAGGCCTAACTGGGGTTTCTTTAACAGTTTAATTAGGTCATAAATGGAGGGAGGTGCTTCCATTGAAGTTGAATTTTCTCAGCATCAGCAACCCCACATGTGAAGAACAGTTTTTTTTTTTGGTTATAAATACTGTAATTACATACCATTTTTTTATTGTATTTAAGTTGGGTTTTGTTGTCCTACACTTTAATGCATAAAAATATACGATCCTTCTTGGTGTGTTACTTTTGTCCTGTTTCTGCACCCACTGCTTTAGTTCAATAAATAACTCCCATTAACATTTTCCTACTAATATTAAATTTATTTTTATATGTATTTGTTGTTCTTTCTTCTACCTTTAGTTTAATCAATGCATTGCTCCACTATTATTATATTAGTTATACTGGGAAATGGCCGGTGGTGTCACATTTTGGTTCCAGTGCTGATAACATTTTTTGTTTGAGATTTTATATTGAATTTTTTGTAAGAGTTAAATGCAGCATGTGAAAATATGTAAAACCGGTTTTGAAATTTACGAGTTGAGATGATTTTAAATGGAGTCGGAGAGTTTTACATAAATAGTTGTATAATTTGCACCCTCTTGAACTATCTCAACCATTAAATTGTTTAATTTCGACTCTTGAAATATTTGTTGTTTAGAGAAATAGTTGTACTTGTACATTTATTTTGGTATAATTGTCTTAAATCCAATTATTAATGCTTGATATTGGTGTGATGATGTGTTAAAAATATATATTATTATAATACGAAGTAGACTGGTAGTAAGGTGGGGGCATTGGTGGTGTTGGGTAAGGGGATGCGTGGTTTATTTGTTTTTCTGTTTGTCAGCACATGGAAATTATTAAGTTTGAGAGAGTTTTTTTTTGCTAAGTAGTTTGAGAGAGTTGTAAGGTGTTATTTAGCAAAAAAAAAAAAAAAAGAGTTGTAAGGTGTTAGTGGTGGGGGCAGTGGGATTCATTGACTTTTTATGAATAAAGGATTATCCATTAATAATAAAATAGTCGGGGCTATTACAACTTGAAAAGTTCCCATGACAGAAAAATAAAGTTACACAAAGTAACGGATAATAAACCACACCCCAAAAGGTGGAAGCAACTAAAACTACTAATTTAACAAACAAACAAACAAAATATAGTCTTTCACCGCAGCATCTTCATTGCCATTTTCGAACCCCAGAAGCAAGCACTTGGTTTCAACCTCTCTCATAGACAGTGATTCAGAAGAACATGAGCTTATCAACAATCTAAAGAATCGCCTAGAAAAAAGGTGTAAACTCAAGAAAGGGCTCAAAACAGAATTGGGTATCCATAACTTACCACCAACTAGTCGATCTAAGAAGATTGACAAAAGATCTCGCCCCCAAGTCTTGAATCTTGATGAAAAATGCATTAGGGAAGGTCCATCGATGTTTGTGGCCAAAAGTAGGGGTGAATACACAAAAAAGTGTGAAAAATAGTTAAATCCAACCAAGAAGCCATGCAAATTAAGAAAGGAAGAAACTTCAAGAGGAAGAAAAGAGAGCAAAAGAGACAGTGGGTTGTTGTATATGTTCTGGAGCCTACGTTTGGGATTCATTGACTTTATTCTTTGATTGCCAAACTGGCAAATATTGGAAAAGTCGCTCAACTTCTCCCTCAAGATAATGAGGGGGAAGAAACATCCACAATTTCTAACAACGAGAAGTGATAAAATAGCCAACGCTTGACAGAATAGTTAATAATATAGTGTACATTTGTGTCACACCCTCAGAACTGCAAAGTCGATGACATGTACGATGTTCTACCGTTTAGTTAATGAAACACCAAAGCCGACAAACAGAGTTACTAAATGGAAATTCAATTATATAAATCCATAAAATCCATAAATGTACTAGCGGAAGAATTTACTAAAAAGGGAAATTATTTCTAAGTATTACAACTAAAAGGAAAACTAAACTTCCAACATAAATAACTAGAAAGGAAAACAAAGTTCATTAACTAAGCCGGTTAGAATCACTCTTTGTAATCCCCATCCCAGATACCATCATTCTCGTAGTGCTGCTCGTCACCTAAATCATCTGCACAGTGAAAGAGGATGGACTGAGCTTCGGTGCTCAGTAGGGACCAACAAGAAGAACAAACAAATATATATATATATATATATATAAACAAATAAGCTAAGTAGCCATATTCGTCGCATCTAAACGCTTACATAACCGAGTGCACAACAAGCACCACGCATTGCTCATACACTACACTCGATTACAACACCGTTTAAACACTAAGAACATCACTACCGCTATGACACACAATCCCGCCACATGAGCTGACTCATCTATTCACTCCCAATCAACAATAACGGTAATGGCCCTAGCTATTATCCGAGCTAGGACGACTCAGAAAATGCAGGCGCGGGTTTGGTACAGTCCCCCAAACGACGGGCCCATGGTTTAAGGATCCATTCTTTTATTGTGTCATTACCCACCACAGTGGACTCCACAAAGCCATTACCGTCCCAATGATAACCTCATCGGGTGAGGGTTCAGAGACGCGTATATCAGAAGACCTCTCGGGTCACAGAATCGATGATCGAATGCGTGAGCGAGCGAATCCTGCTAATTAGTCGTTCCTAGACAAGAGCTCAGTAGGGGCGACGACTCGGTCGACCAAAACCACATATGACTAAAATCAACGACTCTCAATTATAACGACCAAAGCGGTAACATTTATGCAAGTTCAATATAAGCCCAATTAAATCCAAGATTCACAATTATCAGATAATTATGACAATTTACATAAAGTAATAACAAGAACGCAGTAATCAATAAACGAATCAGATTATAATGCAATTAAATCATGCCCAAAACAGTTTATATAATAACGAAAATAATAAACATAATTCGTGCAATTATTTCGTAAATAGAATAATTTATCCGCTTTTACTGTGCAGAAATAAATGCGTAAATTAAATGACGTAGGGGTCCCTACCTCTTACGAAGACAATTAAAAACAGAAAATTCGAGACAGCACTGCCCAGCCTTACTCGCGGAGCTATAACTTTCTGCACGAGACTCGGAATGGCTTTCTGTCTGCGCTCACTCGAAGCTTATTCGATTATCTTCGAATCGGTATATAATAGGTTGAAAACGGACAAATAACGCTCCCTCGGTGATCTCTCAAAGTTCTGGACAGAAATCTAAAACTCACAAAATCTTCCCCCGTTCCTGGTGAGATATCTTCCAACTCCGAATTCGAAATGTGAACCCGCTTCCACGCCTTCGTAGCTTGTTTCGTCGTGATCAATTTACGTATAAGCTTCGCCGAAATCCGATAAGGATTACTCACTCAAAAATTCACTCGAAGTTGCTAGATATATTAAACTAGAACAAAAAATCCTTACTGTTTTCTGTTATTTTTGTCTCTCGCCAGGGGAGAGCAGCTTCCCTCTATATATAAAGACTTGATGCCTATTGGCTGCCCTCAATCCCATGACCCCATGACCATGACCCCATAACCCGTATTCTCTCCCCCTCATCCCATGATCTGTCTATTTATTATTATTATTATTATTTTCTTGCTACACACGCACACGAGCACAATTCCTCACCCCACGATCCGATTTTTTTATATATTAATTTAATTTCCTTTATTCCCAATTCAATTAACAAATCATTTAATTAAATTACTAATCTAGGTGAATCACAATTTAAGTCCCTTAATTATGTTAAGTGTATGAAACGTACCCAAAAAGTAACACGCGACATGTTATAAAAATAATTAGACACGTAAACACATAATCGCGCAAAATAAATTACGCCTACAAAATAAATCACACAAAAATAAATTAAATGTAAAATAACACGTAAGCAAAAGTTACGGGTTTCACAATTTGACTCGTATGTTACGAGATCAAATCATTTTTCCCAATTTAAAAAAACAAAAATAGTGACAAGGTAGTAGGACTCCTTTGAGTGATATTTAAGGAAAGAAACAAAAAAGGTACACTACTTCTCATTTCTCATATGGCTAGAGTTGTCAAAATGGGCATATGCCCGCGGGCATGCCCTCCCCGTGAGCTTAAAGGGCGGGTATGGGGATATGAATTCCATGCCCATTTAAATACGGGTATTAATGGGCATGCCCGCTCGGGTAACGGGTAGTGCGGGTATGGGCGGGTTGCAACCGGGCATACCCGCTTTGTTTTCTTTTTCTTTCTTTTTTTTTTTTTAATTTTGGATATGGATTAATTTTCACATTTGAGACTTGAGAGCCAAAAGAATAAAAAACCCTAAAACCCCAAGATAAAAGTTGAGCCGTGCTATATATCTTGGGCAAAGCCCCTTCAAGCCGTTCTATACTTTCATTACCCAAATATTAACGGTTTCATCTCTGAAGGTAACTAAATTATATTCTAACTTATAATTTATCATTTACCATTTATAATGTTCTAAGTTCTAACTTCTCAAGTTGTGTGTGTTTTATATGTGGAGATGATGATGATGAATCAACATTATCTAAGGTTGATTCAAATAATACTTCTAGTGTTCAAGATCTATATCAATAGATAGAGGATATTAAAAAAAAATGTATCTTTTTTTTGTTGTTTTGACTTCAGCAATATGTTTGTTAATTTTGGATAGTTGATCTTGAATTATTTTTGAAATTATGGACTTTGATTATTTTTTTATAACTATTTTGGATATTGTGGACTTTTATTTGATTGTTCTTCAACTATTTTGGATATTTATTTACCCTCTACAGGACTATAAATTGCAAGTGAATGAGAAATAATTATATTTTGTTGAATTTTTTGGATTTAATATATATTTTTAAAAAAAAATTAATAACAAGGGTCGCGGGCATGTCCATTTGCCCACGGGCATTCGGCGGGCGGGTACGGGCATCCCTTTTGATGGCCCGTGAAAAAAGCGGGCATGCCCGCCCTTCCCCATTTAAGACATGCCCATGACGGGGCGGGCGGGCATACCCGTTTTGACAGTACTACATATGGCGAAGAACAAGTATTTGATTTGTATATGTAGAATATATATCAATTGCGATCTGGTCCAGTGATTATGCTTCTGTTACAATCTGGTCCAATAGTTATATTAGATTGGATTTTCGAAGAGCTTCACTAGGAAAGCCTAGCCCACGCCGAACGTCCTTGCTCGCCTTCTGGAGCAAGTCGCCTCATCCGATATATCTTCTATTTCCTTCTTGTGTCTTGTATTATGTCTCACAATTTTTCAAATGTTAAAAAATAAAACTTAAAAATAATATTAAAATTCCAAAAAAAAAAAAAAAAGGTTTTTGATAATTATCTACAAATGGAAGAGTATACAATAAGAAATGGATCAAAATATATCTTTCTCATTCTAATACACCCTTCGAATTGGTGTGGTAGCCCATAAAGGGAAATGCTTCTTGAAGAGCATAGGAGGAGCAAAATTAAATTGTTCAAGCGTTTGAGAGATAACAACTCCCAATTGACGGGCGCTTCGAATCTTTTCTAATATAGGAGAGTGATAATATACCACAAAATGCTTCTTGGAGAGCACATAGGAGCAACATTGTTCAAGTAGTAAAAACTGAGCACTCCTCAATTAAATGTTGAGAGTTTGAATCCGATAAAGTACAATGTGACAATGTAGCACATATTTGTGGGAATTCTCGTCCTATTAATGCCATTTTTGAAGGAAGACTAGCGGCAGTATTTTACACTTTCATCCATTTTACTTTCAATTACTTAAAGCAAATTGAATAGTGTTTACTTTAGTAACAAAATACCTTAACTTTTGAGCAAAAATTAAATTGTTTGGGTGAGAAAATGTGAGTACTAAATATAAAATTGTGTGTTTCACTGTCCAAATGCTTTTGGACACTTTTGAATTGGAGATGTTTATTTAGCAGATTGAAAAAATGAATTATTCGTGAAAGCAGACTTGTGAATTGTGACTACAAAGGAATTATTAGCCACTTTGATCATCAACATATTTTCGTCTAGCTTACTTTGGTTAAAATTCAAGTTTTTTAACTTATTTCATCACTAAAGTTTTTTTTTGCCTGCCATTTTGGTCACTAAAGTTTTTTAGGTCTGCCATTTTGGTCACTAAATTTTTTTTATTCTGCCATTTTGATCAAAGTTTTTAGTGACCTAAATGGCAGAATGAAAAAACTTTAGTGATCAAAATGGCAAGCCTAAAAAACTTTAGTGACCAAAATGGCAGTCCGAAAAACTTTAGTGATGAAATAAGTTTAAAAAACTTGAATTTTTACCAAAGTGGCCAGACAAAAATATGTTGATGATCAAAGTTGCTAATTATTCGACTACAAAGTGTAGGCCATAAGAAATCTTTCCAAAACTTTAGGAGTCAAAAACCATAATGTTATCCAAAGTTATTGACATTAACCAAAATGATAAGAGAGTATTTTTCATGTTTATTTATACACTCTTTTCAATTCACTGGGAACAAAGAATAATATCCCTGTAAGAAAAACAAATATACATACACTTGAACATGGACATCAAAACTACAGTTTTCTCAGAGACCAGGCAGGAGTTAAATTTTTGAAATGAACCGTAGTTCAAATCATCGACTTATCACATTTACCCTTCAACGGTTACCTCAAGCACTGGTTTCGGAGGACTCAAAGCCGGTCCATTGTCCTCAGCAGGGGTCTTTTTTATGTCCATTTGTTCCTCATGTTCAATGGAGTTCAGGACAACTTCTTTGGGTATCTCTTCACGACTTTTTCCATCCTCGCTTTCTGCATGGTCTGATTTGGTTTTCTCCTCTGGTTTTGGTTCAGTTTTAGTAACCAAAGATTCATGCGATTGCACCCTGGACTGAGACCTTTTAAGCGGCTTCTTTAGAGCAGGGCCACCCTTGTTACCATTTGCCAGTGAGATCTTGGGTGACTTGCTTTGTTCATCAATCACTTTCGGGCTGAGACAAGAATCTCCATTTTCGTTGTTAGCAGCAGAGGTTTTGTTCCTTCCAAGCTTGGGAGATCTTGCTCGTGTCGTTGGTATCTATATTATTCATCAAGCATGCCCCAGTTAGCTTTAAGATCATGTGGAAAGTAAGAACAAATAAAAGAAAAAGGAAAGTCTAGATAGTGTGAATATTAGTTCAAAAGACAGTAGCAGCATGGATGGTACCGAGTTCGCGTGTGCAAGTACTAAGCAATATTGTACATGGTTAAACAATATTGAAGCAATGTGGCTAGTGAACTGATTTATCTCAATACGCCACCAACAAAATGTAAAACTTCTGTAAAATCATAATTAAATGTCTAACCTAACTACCATGAATTCACCAGGAAGGAAGCAAATGACAAATAATAACGTCAGATAAAAAGGACTTCTTTTTCCAGCAAGTCTGTAAGAATTGCCTCGTCTGAAATAACGATAACTATTTAGCATCGTGGAAGAGTGTGATATTGCACTCGTCAAATGTGCAATTTAGGTCTTGGTAAACAAAGCAAAATCATATTTTGTAAGACCAAGCATTATCAGAAACTTTATGGACATACCGACACAGTTGTTTAGATCATTAGCAAAATGACCACGAAAATGACAATTCTTCAAAATGTACAGTCTATGAAATTAAGGTCTGTAATAAGCAATGAGCATCTCAACTACTTTCATAAAATAAGCATCTCCAACAATCGAACAAGCGATAGTTCTTCAAAAAAAAAAAAATCATATACGGCATGTGAACTTCAATTCTTATTTCAGCAATAGATCCTTGAGAAACATGAGCAAACTTATAATAGAGGTAAGAAATGGGATAAAAATTATTTTTCATACCCAAAGTTTTAAAAACTATATTGTTGAGATGGAAACATCTTTTAAAAAACACAAAACACTTGAGGAACATTTAGCTGCAAGACTGCTTACGGAGAAACAAAATCTCAGTTCATTAAGGAGTCGGAAAATATGCTATCATGTTCTTCCGTTTCAGGCTTCTGCCACTATATGCTATTTTCTTAGCGAAATGAGTTTATAAAAATTGTGATGCTTCGAGAAAGACACCAAATTACCTTCTTCAATTCAACTCTCGGAGGAGGTTCTTTGTAGAAAGTTGGCATAGGTGTTGCTTTAAAAGTCAAGCTCTTCCTCAACCTCCTTATCTCAGCCTCTTGGCTTTCCTGATTAAAGGAAGAAAAAATGTCAAAACAAAATTCCAGTTTCCGAGAGGATACGAGATAGAAATACCCTTTTCCTTCTAATGTTCCATAGAATGAGAGAACCTATTACCTTCGATTTCGCTTGCAGGTTACCTTTTTCTTCTTCCATTGCTTGTGTCTTCTCCTCCAGCTTTGTGAAGAACTATAAAACAATGGGAAAAGAAAGGAAAATCATGTCTTGAACTGGAATGAAATGAACTAAATGCATATCATTCCCACGGAATACCCTACTCCACCGGAAGGTCATGTAGGCCATTCTACGGAACGACCTACACTCCACTCCCCTATAGTCCCCCTCTAAAGCTAGGGGGAGTACGCTTCGCTTCCCTCCAAGGCTGTCGCCTCTTCGAGGCCCTGGCTCATCTCGCTTTACTTGATGGTTTGGTTGCGCAATTTCTTACCTCTTTACGCTTTTCAGCACGTTCTTCCAATCTGGAGGAGAATCCAGTTGCAGCACCAGTCTTCCGATGCCCTCCAGCAGTGTAGTTTCTGCTTATAGAAACAAAATGGGATGAACAACGCAATGCAAATAAAACTAGACATAACAAAATGAGGGGGGGAAATGTCTTAGAAAGGCATGTTAACTTGAAGGTAAGAACAGTACGATGAGGTAGCAGAACGTGCATCTTCGTCCACTTTAGCAAGAATTGAAGTTTTAATTGACTTTGGATTTTGGTTAATCAATCTGCAGGTATGACCAAAAGAAACAATCAAAATACATTTCAGTAATTCTAGACCTCAAATCCTCGTTCTTTACCCCCAATTATAATTGTCACTGAGAACCATCAAACATAATCATAGGAGTGACTTACTCTTCAGGTGGAGCAGCCTTCTTTGTTTTTGTTCCGTTCGTAGAAGCAGATTTGGCAGTCTGGTAAACACAAATGTCAGGGTTATAATGGACCGAAATCATACAGAATCATTGAATGATAAGAGGACAATTAAGACAAAGCTATACCACAGAAGAAGCTTGGCTTGGCACTGATGCTAAAGTTGTTCTTCTCCCATTAACAGCCCCAGAATTTTTTCCTTCTCCCTTCGAGTTTGCTACTGTGCTTGCAGCCTTAACCGAACTCACAGTTCTGTTAAAAAATTTGCTCTCAGATTTTGCCCCATTTGTTTGAATAGAGTTTTTAGCACCTGATTTTATTATGCTTCCTCCATCAACACTTTTAGCAGAGACTCTTGCAGGGAATGATAGACTCTGAGTTAAAGTTGGCCGCGGTTTTCGACCAATCAAGCTTGACCCCTTAACATTAGTTTGATCTTTAGCAGCAGTTTTAAGACTACTCTTTGAACCACTATTAACAGAAACTTTGCCCGAATTCCTCGGTTTTGATTTCGATTTGTTTGATTCAACAGCCTTTGTTGTACCTAATGGTGATGTACCAACTGTTTGTTTTTCCTCTATTACAGTTCCAGAATCAACATTTTCCATTGAAACTACTTCCTCATCACCTTTATTAACACTTCCATTCTCTTTAGTATCCACAACTGATCCTTCTTCCTTAATCACTTCAATTAAACCTCTTTCTTCATCTTCTACTTGAACTCCATTTTCAGACGCCATTCCCTGCAAATTTTCTACAAATTCGATTAAGTCCAGAGTCAATTCTTAATCTTCCATCCGAAAAATCAAGAACAGTAGAACCCTATTCATTAAACTTTAACCCCAAAACAGTTGTTCCAATCAACCACTAAAACCCACATAAAAAACCCAAAAAAAAAAGACAATGATTCAACAGAATTCATAGGGAAAACCCCCAAAAACAAAATTTCAAGAACTTGAAAAAAACTAGTAAATCAAAAAAAAGGAAGAGAAAAACAAGAAATTAGTGCAGATGGGTACCTTGTAAATATGATTTCAGGGCTAGGAATTGTGACTCTGATGATGGATGATGAGAAGAGTAATATCTTAGTACTATAGCTGGGGTTGGGGTTGGGGTTGGGGTTGGGGTGTAACTGTAGAGTGGCTTCTTTGTTGTGTGGGGAAATTCTTGTTTGACGGGAAAGTGGTAACTGAACTTGATTTAGGTGTGTGTTGTCGAGAAATACTAAAATTGTGTATTCAATTCAGATTTTATAGGATTTTTAAAGAGTTTTAAAGTCTATAGATATTCAATTTAGATTTTAAAAAGTCCAATGAAATTTAAAGATATTCAATTTAGATTTAAAAAAGTCTATTAAAATCTAGAGGTATTCAAAACTTTATAGATTCCATTAAATGTAGGATTTTGATGGTTTTACTAGGCTTAAATGTGTATTGTGAAAATCTCTTCTATTTCCTCAAAATTTTGATTTTCTCTCATTAATATTAAAATTAAATATCTTTGATTACAATTTTTTTAGTGATCTCATTTCTTTAAAATTATAAGAAAAATAAAGAAATATCCAAAAAAAATTTAGCATCCTTAGAAACTCAATATGAAATGTTTATTTCCCAAAAACAAGATACATTGTCATAATATTCAAACAATTTTTCTTCTTGATCATCTTCAAATAGAAATTAAAGAAAGCAAACAATTTCTTCTCTATTTAACCACAAATTTCTATTTTTCAAACATTGATTTCATTTCCCTGAAAGAGAAAATCAAAGTGGAAAAAAGAGTTCAAACAAAACCCATCACAAAACATATCTTAATTAAGCCAAACAAAAAAAATAACAGTAAGTAAATTATACAAACCTTGAACAAAGACCATCACCAAACTTTTTAAATTTTTAACAAAATGATTTAATTCCCAAAAAAAATGATTGATAAACATATGTTGAGTTTGGAAATTCAACACCGCTGGATCTTTATAATACACCACTGAATCAGTATTTTCTTTATTTTTTGTGTTATTCAAATAATCTATAGTGGGGAATGGTTTGTGACTAAACTGCCTCCTCTCATACTCATTTTCACCGTTGAGGCTCCAGTGCGGAACGAGGTTAAGTTCTGTACGTGAGGTCCTTAACTTTGTTTGTAAGATTGATTTTTTTACGTTTAAGATTGATTTAAAATGGACGCCTATCATGATTTTACGACACTTGACGTGTTTTTTAAGGACACCCGTCCTGTATTTTGTGTTTAAAAACACTTGTCATGAGGCGTTTAGCACGTACTAGCTTTTGGCTGTTCAACATATGATTCGGACTGCATTTTCACCGTCTGTGCTAAGATTTACTTTTCTCATCACATACTAATGCAACAAGTGATTTAGCTGACCTTACATTTGATCGCTAGGGAGAAACTTAATGTTGTTGCAGCATTGTCAGATTTATCCTCTTTTAATCTCAACTGAAGATATGCTTAAATAATGTGTTTATGCACCAATCTTTGCAAATCATCAAATAAATTCTCACTTTAAACTCACATATTCTCTCACAAACAAAGAACTTTTTAAAACTAAAATATAAATTCTCAAACCAAAATCTATTTAAATCATTGTGACAAAATCTTGTCTGAATGCACTTTGTCTCTCAAGTGTACATGCTTGAAAGAAGCCCTCCCCTAATATTTCAGGGATTTACATACAAAGTCCGTTTGATTTATATATGTCCAAAAGAATTAATACATGTAATCTTTTTGCTGAATAATTTTTTTTCCATTAATCACAAATAGCCGAGGCCATTACAATCAAAGGAAAATCTGAAAATACAGGAAATAAAAATTATACAATGGTTTAGAAAACCATGATGATACATGTAATCTTTCCCTCAATCAATAAAATCATTTTTTTAGTAAAATAAAATTATAACATCATTACCAAAACAAGAGAAGAATTTTATGTATGCAATTTCTCTGCAAGTATTCCAAAAGTGACAAGATATACCTAGAGGGATCATGCTTGAATTGGCTGCCTTTGACCAAAATTAATATCATTCATGCTTTTTTTCAGAATTAATAATTTAAAAAAAAATGTTTTTGTTTTCTTCTGCAGATATATTTTTTAAATTGTCCTTCTCCAGATCACAAACACTTGAGAATACTCTCCTAATGTTTTTAGTTCAGAAAAACATTTCATTCCAATTCAATAAACATTAACAATAAGGTCATAATTCAGATGTTACATGATGTAATGTAAATGTACCAAGTGTGTGTCATGAGTCAATTAATATTATGAGTGCAATGAACAATTGAGCGCACAATATATATTTATAATTTTGTAAAAAGGTTAGAATCACTCACATGATTAGCTGACTTTCTTCATATGTAAAATATATCCTAAACCAAAATTTCGCCATAATTCAATAATAGATCAAATCTTCCAATAATTCAAAATATTCTGCAGCTTAAGCAGTTGTAAATCAAAAGTTGCTGAGAGCAGCTTCTCTTAAGCAGCTGCAAATCAAAAGTTGTTACGCAGTTTAAGCAGTTGTAAATCAAAAGTTGCTGAGAGCAGCTTCTCTTAAGCAGCTGCAAATCAAAAGTTGTTACGCAGTTTAAGCAGTTGTAAATTAAAAGTTACTGAGCTGCAGGTGCAAATCAAAAGTTGTTGCGCAATTTAAGCAGTTACAAATCAAAAGTTGCTGAGCAACAACTTCCCTTAAGCAGCTACAAATCAAAAGTTGTAGCGCAGTTTAAGTAGTTGCAAACCAAAAGTTGATGAGCAGCAGCTTCTCTTAAGCAGCTGCAAATCAAAAGTTGTTGCGCAGTTTAAGTAGTTGCAAATCAAAAACTGCTGAGCAGTAACTTAGCAAGTCAAAGTTGTTGAGAAGCTGCTTCTCAAGTAGCTGCGCAGTTCTGAACTCTATGTTGAGATTTTTGTGCACGTGAGGTCTTGAGAGACGGGTTGTTATAGTTTATACAAATAATTTTATTTTACAATCTTTAAAATGTAAATTTTCAAAAATAAAAATCAATTTAAATTGACACACAAATAATTTATTTTTACAATCTTTAAAACATAATTTTTAAAAAATAAAAATAAATTTAAATTCAAACAATGTCATAGGGTGTGATTCTAACCAAACTTATTCTAATAAGAGTTAGTCCAAGTAGAATAAGTTTGGGGATCTTTAAGTAAGATTAGATGTTGAACCTTGTATATAGAAAAATATTTGTGTAAGAAGCTTCAGCCCTTCATGTCTGGCCTAAAAAAAACTGGATTAATCGTAGACCAGTCAAACAGACATGAATACTAGTTAATTTTTAAATTTTACCAAAATAATAATTATTGAACTAAAATCTTCTCACACACCATCCCATATATGTTAACAAATACTGAATTGTTGTTAAAAAACCAAATATTTGATTAATTTTGAGGGTTGGTAAGTGGAATTTTATTTTTCTAAATCCTAATCTAAGATGTGAGAAAAATGTGACAATTAATTAACTTTTAGAAAGGTAGCATCTATTTTTTTTCTTTCTTTTAATTTAAAGCAAGTAGGAGATCATAAATCGACAGCCACGTCATTGGATCTATGCCACGAAGTAAAAGTTTGCAAGTAAAATGATTTTTTCTAGTCGTTTTTAACTTTAACGAAACATTTTCACCCAAAAAAAAAACTTTAACGAAACATGGCTTTCAGCTGTAATTTTAGAATCTTTTTATGGTTAAAATGTCAAAAACACATTGAATAAGTCGACCTTTGACAAGAAGATAAATTCAACATCAAAAGTTAAATGAGAATACATTGGAATATATATATATATATATATATATATATATATATATATATATATATATATATATATATATATATATAAATGGAAAAATAAGATTTAGTCTCTTGACTTCTTCCCATACCACTTGTAAAGATTAATTAATTAATAAATTTTAGTAAATTTTCCAAAGTCGTAATCAGATAATGTATAACAAATTATTTGGAATAGACATTGGATTTACGTCACATACCTGCTAAAATAGCTGGCAATATAGTGTAACATTTAACCTGCATATTGCGGTTTGAATCCCGCCTCCTCCAAATTAGACATTAGATTTACTAATTCAAGATTTGACTATTGTAAATTTTGATCTTCAGTGCTCCTTCCATACCAAAATATGAATAATTTGTATCATTTCTGTATAGATTAAAGTTTTTGTTTTTTGAACGGCTGTATATATTAAAGTTAGAATTGATATCATCTCAATTTTAAATTTTCACCTGCAACCGACTAATCTACTTAGGATCGAATATGTACTGTAGTTAATCATACTCGGTGTCTTTATCAACAGTGAGATTAATTCATACTCTAACCTGCAAAGCGTTTACATAATCTCTTTTACTCAGAATATGACTCGTTTTGAAGCTCTTTAATATGACTCGTTTTGAAACTCTTTAATATGACACCGACTACTCATAGTTGAAATAAGAGATAGACTAATCTCACCAAGGAGACTCAAACTATAATTCTAGTGTGACATTATAAACCGCTTATCTCAAACTTGCAAGTTGAAATGCTAAGCATTTGAGAATAAAGAAAATAACCCAAAATGCCTCCTATTATTTTTTAAAATTTTGTTTTTTCCTTATAATTTACAATATATTTACTAATAAAATTTTACCATAATAATTTACTTCTCTTCTCAAGATAAAGATTTTACTCTTTCTATTTCCAATTAAATGATACTTTAAGACCACTTGAGGTCGAGGACAATAATTGGATTGCCTCTATTAAATGCCAAATAGACAATATTGTCCTTCTTTGGAAAACTCTAATTTAATTCATAAACACTTATTCCAAGTATAAAAATAGGGATAAATTGAAAAAAATAACATTCAATGCGGTATAGATTTTCTAACGCAACAAGTAGTTAAAAGTAAAAATTGTGCAGGTATAGATCACATTTAAATGTAAATTAAAGAAGTAGCTCGGACCATAGGAGGGATGGAATGGTAAATTAGTAAAAATGGGGTGTTGAATTGATGAAAGGGCATTATAGTAAAAGAAATAAAATGGAATGATGGGATGTAATTAATACATAAAACACAGGAGCAACTGTAGAAGAACGTGGGGATAAGATAATACTTTCCGGATCCTATGCGAAATATTTTTCTTTCAATACGTACGTAGCATTTTAGGATATGTGTTTTGAGTTTCAAGTGTTCTTTGTTCAGAATAGATTTTCGTTTTAAATTAATTTTAACCGTTAAAATTTTAATTCAACGGAGGAAGGAAGTTTCGCACGTGCGGAATTTATCCCATTACGCACCGGAACCATGGCGCATACTGGGAGTCCCAAACACAGGTGGAGGGGCTGTCGTGCTAGAGGCCATCGTGGCACGACCGAGCAACGTGATTGGTCCCACTTCTGGCGTATCTTGACGTGTATTACCAACCGCTGAGGTTTCTGAGCTGTCAGAACGTGTTGGCAAATGAGGAGGATCCTACGGCCCCAATAATTTTCTATTAAAGACATCTTAGCCCTCCGTTTTCAAGTCAAAAATGATATTCTGAGATTAATTAATTACCAAAAGGAAAATAAAATATCATCTGAGATTGTGTCATTCTTGTTGGGAGGGCAAAAGATTTGGTGGTGATATGTATTCAAGGGTATTATCGGCATACTTTATTAAAGCCTTCCAATACATAAGGAAGAATTTAGTGATCTGGAAGTATCTTCCAACAGTTGTTGGGACCAAATCATGAAACAAATTAATTCCTTAATCTGCTTTTAAGATTTCTTAATCCTTCTTTTAGTTAAGGTAGTTGCAATGCTAACATTATCTTTACAGATGGATTAAGAATAAGAAAAGACTAATCTTCAAGTAAAAAAAGAATTAATACCTGATTATAAAGCAAATGGGACCAAAAGTATAGCTAAATTTGGTCCTAATTAACATCAGAGAGACAAAATTTAGACATCAAATTAAAGAGGGCAAAACCATTGATTTGCACTAATTAGCTCATTAATATTAAACTTCCTTATCTTCATACCCCTTTTAATGAAGTCTACTAATCTCCTAAGGAGGATTAGCTTTAACCAATTTCATTTTTTTGAGGATGACAAGTACATATCAATAGTACAAACTCATAATTGCACCTATAAGGAACTATCATATCAACTCTCTCGAATTCGAGCCCTGAAAATTGCATTCACCCCGAATGGGTCTCTATTTACTCGACTCGAATTAGTCGATTTGGAATATACGGGCGAACACCAGCAGTCCAAGACCAAAAAAAAAGGGGGGGGTGGGAATTATCATATCAACGCTCACTTAAAGAGTACACGATAAAAAAGTACCGTATTGAAGTAAACACAACACGGAAGAGTATAATTTAATAAGACAAGATATATAATTGAATAAGTTCAGCACCAAATTGAGCTGTTTTGAGTCCACAAATCTGGAACTTGACTAGAGGTGGCATCTACTAAATACCAGCAGTGGATGCCAAAATATTAGACTCAAAACTATAGACCTTTTTCTGTTTATAGAACATTTGAATTAATTATCGGGGTGTCGGATTAGACCCTATTATTTTGAGTCGAGAATGTTGCGTTAACTGCGCTAGTCTGCCTTGACATAGAACATTAGCATTATCTAAAGGCCTAAAAGAGGTTAAAAATGATGGTGAAGAACATAAGCTCAAAACCTACTTGACCTGAAAAAGTGATTTACAAACTTCCAATATAGTAATTCAAGAGGAGTTCATCATTTCAGCAAACCTGTGTTGTCTCTCTAAATCCAATGTTCAAACCATTTCGAAATGGCTGCTTTCCCAAATCTGCAATTTCTTTATGCATCATAGCTACGAACTCATTATAGTCTATTCGCCCGTCCTGAGAGGGAATAAAATGCGCATTTTGTTAATTGTTATTAATAATGGACACTGAAGTCATAGACGGAACTAGAACATTGCATTTTGGGGGGAGGGGGCAAATTTAAGAGCAACTTACATCATTTTGATCAGCTTCTTTGATCATTTCTTCAATGTGACCATCATGTATGCCAAAGTCCTCGCACGCCTTCTGGAGTTCATCGAGTGTAATATAACCGCTACCATCCTTGTCAAAGTATGAGAATGCTGCGAATAAATGATCTTCCTTTTCTATTTTGTTGAGATGCAACGTTGCTGCTATGAATTCTCCATAGTCAATAGTACCACTGTTGTCAACATCGGCCTACATTACACGAACACAATGGAGAAGCAAGAGTTAATATGGACACAAAACATCTCTATATATATAGACATAGAGATCAATATCGCGCATAGAGAATTCAAATCTGTTTATAGAGTGCGAAAATGTAAGAAAAGACACAAGAGTAACGTTGAAGGCCTTAAACTTCTCGATAGTTATTCGTATTGGCAACAAAAAGAAATAGCTCAAATTAAAGATGATTCAACAAATTTCTGCTTTAGCCAATTTTCGTAAGTAGATAAACTTACTGCCTGCATTAGATCATATATCTCTGACTCATTAAGGTTAGCTCCAAATCTTTTTAGTCCCACTTTCAGTTCTTCAAAAGTAATTTGCCCACTATTGTCTGTATCGATCATTTTGAACATTTCTTTTAGCCCTGCAATTTCTTCTTCAGATAGATGTTCTGCAATGACCTGCATGAAAAGAACTACAATTTAGAATCCATTTCATCTCACAATATAGATATATACGATAAGGACAAGAATTTGCACGAATAAAAGAACAGAATCTACTTGAGATATGCCTTATCATAACATTAAAAGATTACCCTGAGAGCCATTTTCTTAAACTTATTCATAGCAGAAAATTTTGTCAAGCGACTCAAGACAGCAGAATCGAGGGGCTTGTCAGGAGCAACGCCATCGATTCTTACCCAAGGGTGGCCTGCATGAAATGGAAGTGAAAGAGTCATACTATCTGATTTTGAGGAGTAAAATATAACATCACAAGTTCTTGGCCGCCTTAAGGAACGGTATAAAATTGACTTGCAGTTACAATAGTTACTCACAAAGAACTTCATGAGCAGTTGGCCTCTTTTTAGGGTCTCTTATCAGCATTTTCCGAACCAAATCTTTTGCATCTTCAGAGATTTTAGGCCAGGGATCAGATGAAAAAGTCGAGACGACCATGCAAAACCTCCTTAAATATTTCATCTTCAGTTTCTGAACCAAGTGGAAATACAATGTAGTATAGGGGTTAGAACTGAGCAATTAATGCCTCATGGTACCTTCTTGTTTGGTAAGAAATTTTTAAGTATGAGTAATTCATGTTATTCTAGACTATGTTGATCATTCAGGAAAACATTGAACTCATAAAGGAATAACAGATTATCCATCTTACCTCCCCAAAACGGAGGTGTGCCACTGAGCAAAATATAGATAATTACACCTGCACTCCATATATCAGCCTCTGGACCATACCACTTATTTAGAACTTCTGGGGAAACGTAATACGGACTTCCCACAACATCAGTGAATATCTTCCCTATAAATAATTCAGTAAGAAATACTAAGAGGAACAAAATCCACTAAGACTTGGAAACAGAAAAGGAAATAAATGAATCGGAAAAGAAAATATCAAAGTTAATTAACCTGGCTTGAAGAATGTAGATAATCCAAAATCTATTGTCTTAATCGGAGAGTCCTCCTCCTCGTTGACAAACAAGAAATTCTCCGGCTTAAGATCACGATGCATAACTCCTAAAGAATGGCAGGTTTCAATAGCACCAACTATACTCCTAGCAAGCTCAGAAGCCTGTCTCTCTGAATAATGCCCCCTCTTGACAATCCTATCGAAAAGCTCCCCTCCCGTGCAAAGTTCCATTACAACATGAACAGCCACAGAGTCCTCATAAGCACCTTTGATTGAAATTATATTAGGACACCCCGATAAATGATGCATGATCTCGATTTCTCTCCTTACATCATCTACATCCTCATCAGTCAATAATTTCCTTTTCGCAATGGATTTGCAAGCATATTTTTTCCCAGTTCCTTTTTCCACACAAAGAAAAGTAGTCCCAAACTGCCCATTTCCAAGTTTCTCCCCTAAGTTATAATACTCCTTGAGATGACCTGTTTTGGTTCTTAAAACAGAATCAACCTTTAGCCCTGCACTTGCCATTCTCTTTACATTTTGTGGAATCTTTGGTTTCGCAGGCACTACCGGTTTATTAGGTTTCTCATCAGGTTTTATAATCTCTGCTACTGGCTTAACGCCGTTCCCTGGCTTTGTATCATCCTTTTTTTCCTTGACTACATCTTCCCATTTCGTCGGCTTGGCTGGTTTTTCCTCTTCTTTCACTATTTTGATCACTTCTTGAGATTTTGGAACATCATTCCCTTCTTTAACTATAACAACAACTTCAGGAGGCTTATTCTGCGTCTGCAAAGGACCGGGACTTTCTTGCTCTTTGGACATAGAAGGGAGTTGATCACTAACATCTTTGCTCTCACAATCAATCCTTTCTGCTCGAGACCCCCATATTGATTGTGAAATTGATTGAACGAATCCCAATTTCGAGATCCTCGCATTAACACAAACATTTCCCATCTCTCTGCCAATCCTTTTTGGGCTAAAACTCTCCTCTAATCTTGAATATTTATCTTAGGAATCATACATTCATGCAAATCCATTGTTTCAACCTTCTCCAGCAAATAACACTACAAGTAATCAACTCATCCAAAATTATGATCATTGATCAAGAACTTGAATTTTGGAGAGTTGCATTATTAAAACAAACATAACCCATAAATTGTTTTCAGCAATAACAACACTCAAACAATCTAAAACAACAATCTTTTAACATAGGAACCAATGATCAATGAATTTGGCATGCAAATAAAAGAGACAACTTCAAAAGCCCTTAAAAAATATATATATAAAAACCCCTTCAATACCAACTAATTTATATTGAAAAATTTGCAGGCCAAACAAACAATATTGATCTAACTATCAATTGAGGAATAAAATTGAAAGAATGAAAGTGACCCTAGGAAAGAAAAGAGTTGTTTCGTATGTAGGAATAAGTAAACAAAAACAACCCTTTTGGTTTTACCAGGTCACTCTCCCTATATACGTATGATATATGTATATATCTTTAGGATTTTTTTTTGTTGTTTTTGGGATTTTTAAGGTTTTGAAGAATTCCCAATTTTTCTTGAAAACCTAGGCAATTAGATTGTATCATGTGAAATTGTGAAAGGCGAGGTAAGAGCTGGAGGGGAGATATGGTAGGTTTTTCTGTTAGAATCTTTAGAATATTTAGAGCCGCGTTTTTTAAGGATACACTTATATTGTTTCCAAATAAGAAAAATGAGAAATTAATTTAAGTTAGGACGAACCAAATTATTTGTACATAGTTAAATGATTATAATTTAACTTGTTGAATTGGACAATTTCGATACATTTTTTACATAATTTTCTGATATCACGTAATTACATAATTTTTTGTCGACATGCATCAATGCTTAAATTAGTATGAGTAAAAATATTAGGCAGGATCACATAAATATATATATTATGAAAATGATCTATTAAAAAAAAAAAGTTATGCAAATGATATTGCATCCATGTGGATGACCTTACGTGATTCTTACTTTGGTTCATGTAGCCGACCCCAATCTGTTGGGATTAAGGCTTGGTTGTTGTTGTTGTTGTTGTATGCAAATGATATTCATATCGATTGCATTCAAAATTAAACAATTATTAATTTTGAAAGTGGATAGTGCCATAGTGGGCAGCCACTTAGACATTTACCTTCTCTCTCTTCTTTTTTTTTTGCCCTTTTTCCTGTGTACGTGTGTGAGGGTGCATTTGTCAAAAAATTGGACTAATATTATTATTTAAAATATAAACCGGGCGGAGCAACAGGGACAAAGCGGCCGATATGCTCAAGAAATTGCCGGATTATACCGGCCAAGCTTTGGATGACAAAATCTATGGATATAAATCGAACTCAAAATCTAGCATACGATAAATATTATTAACAGACTGAATTATCACTAATATTATACTTTACTTCGACAACATTTTGTTTTTGCAATTTTTATATATATTTTGGCATACTGTTGCAGTTTTCGCCTCCCAACGTCGAATTCCTGGCTTCGTCCTGCTCACTTGACCAACCCAAACCACGATCTACATCTCTCATTTCAATGGAACAGCACATTAGTATTATTATTAGCATGATATAATAATAAGGCTCGTTGGCAAATTTAGTCCCTATTCTAAATTTTTCTCGCGAAACGGGTCCCCAATCTATTTTTATTTGTTTTTCACTCCCCAATCATTTTGCGTTTTGCGGAAACAGTCCTTCCGTCCAATTCTTAGATGGGAAAAAAGACTTGATTTAATTTTCCAAATAAATGATATGCACTGGGGTTATTTTGGGTAATTCACTTCGGAAATAACCAGGGGTAATTTGAGTAGTGGAAAGGGTTAATTTCCTTTTACCACCATCAATCTCTCTCCCCGATATTCCCAAAATCCAATCTAAACCTAGGGTTTTCGATTCATTGTTCTCCTTGAAAAGCTGGGAATCGGAGATGACACTCGTGCCTGGGACTCCATAAAGGTGGTCGGCGTGAAGGGTTTAGTATTTTGAGTGGCTTATTGAATCAGACGCATTGGAAAGCTTTTTAAGGTATATTTTTTCCTTAAAATTCTGAATGGTATTTGTGATTTGTGATTTATTTTGAGAGGTTTTGTTTTATTTCGTTAGTATAATTTGGAAAGAAGTTTCTGAAGATAAGAGACAGAGATTCGAAAGGTTGGATGCTATTTGGTTCAACCATTACACCAGCCCTGGTGGAAATGAGGAGGCTAAGGTTGTTAAGTGGGTGCAGAAGAAAAAAAAAATTCACAAAAAAATATGTCCTTGTACCCATTGTAAAGTGGTAAGTTTTGACTTTATAATGTTAGTGATTTTTTTTTACATTTGCAGTGGAAAAACCGTATTCATTAATCTTTTATTTATTTAATGAAATAGGGGTCACTGGGTTTTGCTAATCCTCTGTAATTTCAATGAGGGTTTTGAATCCAAAAATTAGTGTTTATTAGTGTTGGATTCACTTCAAGTTGCTGGGAACACAATACATCCCCTAATAAGAAAGTAAGTAAATGTTAATGATTATGCTACTCAAGTGTATTATGAATTTGGACTAAATTAACAAAATGTGTTTACATTCCAACAGATTTGTGATTGATTTGTTAATTGCTGAGGGGGTACATCTTGATAAAAGTTCCTTGAATGACATCCCACTGCTGACTCCAAAGGTGCCGCAACAGACTAATGGGGAGGAATGTGGTGCTTATGTTCTTTATTATGCATATAGGTTTATGGAAAGTGCCCCTTCAAGTTTCTGTCAAAAAAATGGTTATCCATACTTTGTAAGTTGCCAATTTTATAAGTAAGTTGAAGTTGATTAATATTCATGAAGTCCACAGTTTTGATTGTGTGTTTCTGTCTTATACTTATAGATGACTGAGTCATGGTTCACATACGATGATGTGACTGCATTCAGACAAAGTGGTTGAACATGTTAGATTCTGAAAATGTTAAGCAAGTTCAAGCTTGTTCTTCACAACAAGCAATGGAGAGTCAAATTTTGGACGGCACTGAAAGTGAAGAGGAAGTGTTCATATTTTATGAAGATGAAGAATACAAAGTCAATGAGAATGAAGGTAGTATTCTAGATAATGAGGAGGATGTTTTTCAGGTTTTTGATACTACAGTCCAATTGGAGGCAAATAGGATGAGTGAGTTTAATGTAGATGAACTGTTGGGTGGGGCTGCTGTCAATGAGGATGCTGTGGAAAATGAGGCTGCTGAGGAAAATGAGGTTGTTGATGAAGGATTAGGGGCAGATCCAGATTTGCTTGCTGAAATGGAAGAAATGGATGGTAAAATCCATTACAATAAAAGAGGCCCCAAAAAACAATGGCAGTTGTTAGGAATGGAACCAAAGGTTCATGAGTGGTCTTACACTGAAAGTATCAACCAAGCTGAAGAAGGACAAATAAACGATGCAGAGTTAAAGAAAGATTCTGATGATGAGTTTTACAATTGCATACCAGATGATGATGATGATGGAACTGGAAATGTTCAAAAGAAGTACAATGTATTCAACTTTCAAAAGTTTGGTCAGGATCCTACTTTTGAGATAGGACAGGTATTTACAACCAAGGCTATTTTATGCAAGTGTATTATGAATCATGGAATAGCACATGGCACTCCAGTGAAGCTTATAAAGAATGACAAAATCCGGGTGAGGGCTAAGTGTACTGGTGTTGGGTGTTCTTTGGAAGATATATGCCCATAATTTTGGGGGAAAGGCTTTCCAGATAAGGACTTTACAGCCTACCCATAGTTGTCCAAGGGATATGGAACATTCAATGGCAACTTCTACCTACATAGCAGCCAGATATATGGAAACTTGGAGGGATGACACCAATGTGAAAATGAGTAAGTTTCAGCAAACTGTAAGGACAGATTTGAAAGTGGGAATTTCTAAATGGAAGGGATACAGGGCAAAGTATGTGGCTAAGAAAATGATTGAAGGTACATACAATGATCAATACAAGTGTCTTTTCAACTATGTGGCTGAAATTCAAAGAACAAACCCTGGTAGCAATATCAAGATTGAAACTGAGAAATGTCCAAGTACTGGGGAGGAACTTTTTAAGAGAATATATATTTGTTTAGATGCTTTGAAGAAAGGATTTTTGGCTGGATGCAGAAAAATTATAGGGCTGGATGGTACATTTTTGAAAGGCCCTCACAAGGGTGTTTTGTTGACTGCTGTAGGGGTAGATGCAGACAATGGGATGTATCCAATAATTTATGCTGTTGCAGAGAATGAGAACATTTCTTCATGGGACTGGTTTGTTCAAAACATGAAACTGGACTTGGAGATGGTCAAACCCTCCGAATGGTGTATAATGAGTGACAGACAAAAGGTATTATAATTACAGTTTATTTATTGTGGCAAATAAATCAGAAGTTGTAATGTTTGTGAAGTTTTGAATTTTTTTTGCAGGGTATCATTGATGCTGTTAGCTCAAACTTGCCAGGAGTTGAGCACAGACATTGTTGCAGGCATTTTGGGGCAATTGACAGGGTGCACTGAAATGGCTAATTGAAAATACCAATCCTCAACAATGGACCCGATCTCATTTCCGGGCAACAACCAAGTGTGACATGCTGCTCAACAATCACACAGAAGCGTTCAACAAACAGTTGCTGATTGCAAGATCTAAACCAATTCTTGGAATATTGGAGAGAGTCCGGGTTTATCTCATGCTGAGGTTGCAGCAAAGGAGAGATTGGATAGAAAAGCAGAAAGGGGACATTTGCCCTACTATAATGAAGATTTTGGAGAAGTTGAAAGAGGATTCAGTATCATCTCATCCAACATACTGTGGAGACTTCAAGTTTCAGGTAACAGATCTAGGTATGGATCAGTTTGCAGTAGACACTAAAAATAGGACATGTTCCTGCAGAAAATGGGACATTTCAGGTATACCTTGCATACATGGGGTGGCTGCAATAGGGTTACAGAAATTGAAGTCTGAATCATTTGTTGATGAATGTTATTCTGTTGCTGCATTTAAGAGAGCATATGAACCCATTATCAACCCTGCAAATGGTCCAAATAATTGGCCCAAATCATCACAAAAGCCCCTTCTTCCACCAAGGACAGTCAAGATGCCTGGCAGACCAAAAAGAAAAAGAGGGCTACGGGATGGAGAAAAGGGTTACAAAAAGAGCCAAGTGGATGGTACTTTGAAACTTTCTAGGGCTGGGATTTCGAGAAACACATGTAGAGCATGTGGTCAAGTTGGACATAATGCCAGGATATGTCCAAAGTTTGGTGGGCCTTCTAATGTAAACAAATGCAGTAGGTGTAAAGGAATAGGCCACACAATAAAAAAAATGCACTGCAAATTTAGATGATGTTGACAATTCTGTGGATAATACTGAAGTTACTAAGATTGAACCGATTCAGTCCAAATTGGCCAGCCATACAGGGCTTGGAGACAAGGGTAAATCTACAATGGAAACTGCCCAATAGGTGAGAATATGTTTTTAATATAGTTTTAAGTTTGTTTTTACAAAATTCTCACAAGAAAATTTTCATTCCCAGGAATCTGTTGTGCTCAAGAAGAAGAGGAAGCCTATCCGATGCAGTTGGTGCCTCAACCATGGTCACAACAGGACCACTTGTCTAGTGCCGGGAGCTTTTGTCGATAGGAATATCAGCATGTTCGACAAGCTATTAAAGAAACATGATTGAAGACCGTTACATGATTATGGATTAGTCTTTTGGTTATTTTATACTTGTAACTTTTGTCCAAAAAACAAGCCAATATGTCTATTATTTTGCTAATGTGAATGTAAGCTCATACATTAGGGTTCTTTTTGATGAATGTGAATGCCATATCTTAATTTTATGATATTTAATGACAAAAAAAATTTAAATTTCGTTGGAGGAATCAGATTTTGATTTGTGACAATTTGAAGTTTTTCTCATTTTCTTCAATGGAGGAATCAGATTTGACAAAATGGAGAAGAAGATGTACATGAGTTTTTAAGGATAGAAATTCTCCCAATATATTCGTTGGAATGATGTTTCCAATAATACCCTTTCTATTATCGATTTTTGGTTTATTTTTTTGCCCTTTAACGGCCCTCAAAGACAGAATTGGACGGAAGGGCTGTTTCCGCCAAACGCAAAATGATTGGGGAGTGAAACACCAATAAAAATAGATTGGGGACCCGTTGCGTGAGAAAAATGTAGAATAGGGACTAAATTTGCTAATATCCCTAATAATAATGCATCAAAACATCAACAAAACAAACTGTCATTCTTTTACATGGAACATAGGTAGCAGTAGCAGCACGTCCGTTCTTAAATTCGCCATACGATCTAGGTAACTATTTTCCTACCCTTTCTATTTTTCTAAGGAAAAACAATGGCATGATCTTCAGTTATCTTGCCTCAGACATCTTTGGCTAAGCCGGAGAGATCCAATTCTCCATCAGATTTTTTACTTGCTGTAGAAGGAACTTCTTTACGAGGATAATCGTCAATTGGTATGCCTCGTCTATTGGTTGTGACTGGAGAATCACGATCATATATATGAGGGGTCCCAAAAGCACTGAAAATGCCGTTTTTCATCTCTTCGGCTGCTTCAAAGAAACGGTTGAAGCCACCAAGAAAACTGCGTTCAATGGCTTCAATATCACCCTGGAGACCTGGGAAGTTAAACGATCCAGGTTCTGCTGAACCCAAAGCAAATGAACCTTTAGCCATCTGATCCGTGACATCTTCCTCGGTGTACTCTTTGTTGGACTGCACCAATTCACTTGGCCTACAATTATAAAACAAATCAGCTTTCAAACATCTAGTTATTCAGGATATACAAGCTAAATCGGAGTACATTCTGATATGCAATTCTCTTTCTCAAATCTCAATTACCAAGATTATACTCCTACCTAGGATTATCATAACACAGCATGTCCTTCCCGTTTATCTTTACCACATAAAATACTGTCTGAAAGATCCAGAATTTTACCAGTGTAGGGACGGAAACTGGGAATTGTTCTGATTGTGCTAGAATCTTGTTACTCAAAGATAATCCATGAAAAACTTAGGCACAAGCATTCACAGGGGAAAACTGAAGTTTTCCCTTTGATATGAGACTTGCTACTTCAGAGAGAAATTTAGAACTTAAACTTGATTGCTAGAACAATAACTCCATATTTCGTGCATTATTAACAACTTTAACATTCTTTACGTTTTCTTTGGAGTTTGTCCAACTCCTGTTCTACCAAATGCGAATAACACTTTCATGAATCTGGTTTCTAACAGCTGTAAAGACAGCAAGTCTTTGCTCCATGATATGCATGCAAAGCTTGAACTGTAGTGTATTTATGCTGTAAAGGACCAAAGGTTCTCGGATACAGGGAGCAACAAGAATAGCCATGTAATAGCTCACAAAGTCCACTTTTTATAAGAATGTACATCAAAGTCTTAAATGTTCTCTGTTATAGCACATGTTAGAATTATGGGAAGTGCACCCCCACGGGAGGCGGCAAAACCAAAAAGATAAGTTAACAGCGACAGAAATACAGGATGAAATAAGCCGCAGATGAATTTATAAAATAGAAATATTCCACTCACCAATGTTTCCAGGACCAAGAGACTTTATCATATAATTGGCAGATTTGAGATACTTGTAAATTATAAGACAGAGAATAATAAATTTCATCTACAACAGAACATGAATCAGAAAATTACTGCCTCTATCCCATAGAGGGGTATTTATAGGGGAAATTAAACCCTATGGTGCCCTAAAATGACCACACAAAAAAAAATACAAAATACACATACTTAAAGAAAAACACCTACAATCAAAGCAAACCCAAACCCCACAAAAAACATAAGAAGTAACAAAACTAATTATGTAATAACGCTCCTGCATCATATTACATCCTTTGTGACTCAAACACCCGTTGCTTGCAAGACATTGCCCCCACCTCATCTACGCCTTCTGTATATCTATTTGAACTACAAAATATTGAATATATCCAAATCCAACATCTTACCATGAGCAATAGACATAGAACTTCTTTGCAGCCTGGTGCCCTTGCAGTTTACATACATAAAGTCTATTCTTGTGTGAATAACCACCACCATGTTCTGTCACTGTGCCTAGTAATACAATGCTTGAGGATACTTCTTGCATCACATTTACAAGTATTGTTGGGGGGTATTATATTACTCTATATGGCAAGGTTCAAAAGCTGTTAATACAACAATTAAAACTAATATATCTTCTACAGTGAATACTGCCAGTAATCAATTAGAAATGCACTCTTTTTGTTGACCCAGCTAATCCAACAAGGACCTGTGCAGAGGCAAACTGTCTGATAATGTGCCATGAAGTTGCTCCCCGATAATAAAACTCGTGACATTACCACGGGCAAACCTTGGGGATAAGAGGTGTGACCAGCTGAGATAAGCCCTCTTTTCAATTACAAATATACTCTGAATGCTCAAAGATATGCATATATTGCTAAACAGGGCGGGTTCAATCTTGACAACTTAAAAAACCAAAAACACCAAAAGAAAAGGAAAAAAATAAAATCAATTCCCATACCTAAGACGTGAAAGGGGGCAAGAATTTTATTTTATTGAAAACAAATAGCATCAGCAGGAAATAAAATTGGGGAAAAAAGGGAGAGATAAAATACCTTCCAATACAGTCTTTGAAAATCTGTTCAGTGTTTTGACACTTCCTAATAAATCTACCATCTTCGGTTTGATTGGTTTTGCACTCAGATTTTACCACTTTTCTGGTGGCGCATCGGTCGCCAGAATCGGAATTAGAGCCCACAACGGTGTCATCGTCGTCCTTCCAAACCCAACCCATTTTTGTTCACGATCCGGTTCTGTTCTTCTATAATATTTCTTCTTGCACAATCCAAAGCTATATCTGTGAGGTCCTATAAATACTCAGTGCAATGGCGGTGTCTAGAGCCTTCTTTCTTTCTTTCCTTTTTTATTTTTAAATGAATCTCTTTATTAAACTTAGGATTAATTCTAAACTAGTACCACAAACTCTTAGTAATGTGTCAATTGAGTACTTAATCCTTTTCTGGTGATAATCAAGTACCAAAAAAATAGGATTCCGATTCATTAGTTGACTTAAGATGTGATTCTTGTGTTTATGTATCTGCTATTATTATTTATTGGGGTACGAGATCTATCTATTATAAGAAATGAGGATTCAAGGAGCGGGGTAAGGATTCGAACTCATGACTTCTACGTCACGAGGCCTCAGTCTCAGCCAATGTCTCATTAACGCTATACGTGTTTATTTAAGTATCCAGGTATTATGATTTGTATCAATATGCTAGCTGTGTTTTATTTTCTTTAATTGAAATACCATGTTAATTAGTTTTGTAGCTTTAATTATGTTAGTTCATGGCATGTCTTTTAATGCTTTTGTGTATTCTTGTATACACCTCTTGTGCTATGTGTTAATTGAGATATGATGTATATATAAAATTGTATTAGCATTCTCAAATAGTTTTATTTTCATTCAAAGGAAGTAATTGTATTCGTGAACTATAACATATTGAACCTCTAACTAAAGGGATGGTTAAAGAAGTCATTTCCCCTCCCTTTCTGTTGTACGGTAAGCTTGATGATGTGATCACTTTTGAACGACTTAATCTCATGACATATTCTGCATTGAGAATCTTTTTTCCTTAAAACATGTGCATTGTATCATAATATACTCACTTCTCACATAAAACCAATATTCCTTACATTTAAATATGCATCATGATTTTAAAATGTGATTATATCTTTTCAGATTTATTTTAGTTTACGATATATAAATGAAACAAATTTAGAATTAAAATGTTACATGAATTATTGTGCCACAATAGATGAGAACCGATCTTCGCCCAGACAAGTCACAAGGATCAAATTGTAAACCTAGCTGAGTTAATCATACTCATTATTTCCCCTCCATTTCTGGAGGAAAAAAAACAATTTTCCCGCGTAGTCGGGTCGTAATGAAGTTGGAGCTTTTCATTGGTGTATGCAATATCAACTCCGAAACATCAACTGGACTGAAAGATGGAGCATTTGTTCAAACTCCTTCAATTGAATTCATATTCTTGCAACAATCTACTGAATTTCCGGGGCTTTGCATTAGAATGACACTGATTTGGCAGATTTGTCAAACCATGGCATTCTTTTTTTTCGGACCCAACATATTTAGTAAGGACGGATTTGCTAAATCCGACCTCAGCTGACGTGTCAAGCCTCTAAAAAAAATTTCCATGTCAGCATAGGTCGCATTTGAGAATTCCGTCCTAAATCCAGGATTCAGGACAAAATTCCCAAATGCGACCTCAACTGGCAGTGACTTTTTTAAAAACTGCCGAACTTGTTCAATTTATGCCTACCTGAAATATATTCAATTCAACAAAATTCAAAGTGAATAAACAATAAACAAAAGGTTCAATTGATTAAATTCAAATTCAATAGCCATAAGGTTCAATGTAATACAAATGTCAAATCATGAAGGCGTATAAAGTACTTTTAATTTGCGGTTCGACCTAAGCCATTATCTTTGTCCCTTGTTATCGCGGACGACCGTACCATGAGGGGTGTTCTCTAATTGAGCCCTTTCAGTGTCGATAAAAACCTAATCCTTCGGTGATAGTGACAGTTGAAGTTCAGGCTCTTCCTGTGTCTGAGTCTGATCAAGTCTTTAGGAAAATGATGGTAGGTCATCCATGTGACCCGCCTGCAATCCCGATGAAGACGCACCCTAATGAGCAGCTTGATTACCGACTGCAGCCCAATCAAAGTTGCTGGGCATATGGAAATCTCCCCATTGACTAGCTTCGAAATCGTCCATAGTGGATGATAAAAGTTGTGTATCTCCGTGAGTAGATCCAATGAACCGAGCAGGGTCGGTGTGTGGCAGGTACGGAGGTATGTAAGCGTCCCAAGGACCGGGAATATCACCACCAGCTTGTGTTCGTTGAATAGACTGATAATATGCATCTGTCTCCTGGTGAGTCCGACGACCACCCTGTCTAGCACCAACTTTGCTCCGGCCTCCCAATGGGTTCTTGGGAAAGTCAATGGATGTTCTATCACCGCCTCGATATGTCGTATGACCGTGGTCTACAACTCATATCTCTCCCAGCAGCCTGTAAAGCACTCGTCAATTGCTCAGATGCCCAATTTAGAAAATTATTTGTATCTGGGTCGGCAATGTTGTTTGCTTTCTGTTGCAAGGCACCTGAGACCTGACTGGACGCCAAAGCCTATAATACATAATAAACATAAGATAAACAAAATTAAATATAATTATATAGCTCATAAAAAATGAAAACTCACCAAAATTTGTCCAGCAGTTGCGTTTGGTTGAAAGCCCCGGTGAAGGTTTGTATGATCTCTTATTTGGGGGTTATTTAAAATCCGGACTGTAATATTTTTGTACCAGTCCATGTAATCATCGTGTGGCACAAAAACATTACCCGACTGAACACCATCCACTACAAAGTCTGTTATTTTCTGTCACATGGCGATGTAATCCTTGTGCAGCTCATACCAGTTTTTACTCGCCACAAGTCTAACATTGTTGAGATCACCATCCTCAACAAGGCCGGTAGTCCTAACCGCTTCAGGTATAATCTGCTCATATCCAAATTGCCTCAAGACTCGATCAGGAAGATGGTATTCCACTATGTCAAAGCAAAATCAATGGTACTCGAGCACGCACCACGTCCCGAAAGGTTGGCTCCTGAGCAACATAAGCATCTATCACTTGAGTATAGTATGGTACCCACATAAACTACACAAACAAATAAATATATTAACTTTCATAAAATACTTTGACTAACTTTTTAAAAAAATAATGTAATAAAAAAATACAAAAAATACCAACTTACCCCTTGTCTCTAATTCATTCCATCAAGTTGATCCCGGCATACCAATAATTGATAGCTTGGAGTTCCTCGAAAACTCTTAGGGCACTTCCATCTGGCCCCGAAAGCAGCACCCGCAGGTATATTCGGCCTTGGAACATCCTAATTTTGAGGTGAAAAATCGACAGACGCTCTAATGCCCACAACTGTTGAATAAAATATAATAAATTAGCAAAGACAAAAATATACTGCACTTAAATAAATTTAAAGACAAAAATAAAACTTTACCTGGATGAGCAAACAACAACCACTGATTTCTTGAGAATCGGGCTTTGAAGAGATGCACATGTGACGGTAAAGATAGGCGAGTATGTCACTTGCCCAGGAATAGGAGGAGGTACCAGCCTCTAAGTCTCGGAGTAGGAACAAGTATCACAAATGATATCGAGCAGCTGACTTGTCCGAGAACAATAATGTACCCATGAGAATTAAAAGTAAAGCCCTAGCCTTTCTGTAAACGTCGACCATGCTAGCATCATTAGACAATGAGCCTAAAATATGTGCTAATATTTCATGTTGATTAATGACATTTCCCTTAAAAGTATTCTCTGATGGCCGAAATCCCAAATGAAATCCCAAATACTCACTAATTAAACATATCCATTTAGAGGCACTATAATTCACTTTCTCATTAATAGTCATCTCATTGTCGTTGACCCGTAATCCGAAAAAAGACCCCAACATCCTCTAAAGTGATGGTTGCCTCCCCGCCAGGCAAGTGAAATGTATGGGTCTCGGGTCACCATATCTCAACTAGAGCGGTGACTAAGGCACGATCTACTTTAATATGACCAATGCGACACAACCCCCCAAAACCTACTCTATCAATAAGGTTAATTAAATATGTATTTGTCTCTCGCTCGTAGGCAGTCCAAAAATGACTATCACTTCGAATAAAAGTTAATGAGTTGTCCAATTTATCCTTATCATTTCCTCGCCATATACCTAAAGATCGGTGATCTCGTTGTTTATATAAAACACTGTAATCTAAAGGTCCGGGATGGAGGGAAGCCGATGTAGCAGGTACATCAACATCTAAAAATAAAAAACAAACCAATGACATTAACAAGAATTTATCAACATTTCACAATAATACAAAATTGACTATTCACAGTTAACTAAATTAACAAAATTCGCTAAATTAACAAAGTTCACTAAGTTTACAAAAGTCACTAAATTAACAAAATTCACAAAATTAACAAAGTTCACTAAATTAAGCAAAACTCACAAAACTCACTAAATTAACATAGTTCACATCGATCCAATATTACAAAATTCAAAAAAAAAAAAAAAATACCCAATTTTAATAATAAATCCAAAAAAAAATTTAGAAACATCAATCCAATATTACAAAATTCAAATTACATAATTCACAAAATAAAACAATACCCAATTTTAATAATAAATCCAAAAATAAAATAAAAAATTAGAAGGGATTATACCTTCAATTGTCCGAGATGGATGGAGAGGGAGTTGATTGTAGGGTGTTTGAACGGAGATGGAGTTGAGTGTGGGTGGTGGAGGTGATTATGGTAAAGGGGTGACCGTGGGTGGAGAGTATTAATTTGTTTTCGAGGTCGCCATTTTCACCTCTTTTTTCTTTGTTTCTGAAACTGCTAAGGGGGAGAGGGAAGACTGCGGGCAAAATTAGGTCAAGTTGAGGTCGCATTTGGGAATTCCGTCCTAAATTCAGTACGGATTTGGTTGGCAAAATTTTTTTGAGGCTTGAGACGTGTTGGCTGAGGATGAATTTGGCAAATTCGTCCTGGCTAAATATGTTGGGTTAAAAAAAAAGAATGTCATGGTTTGACAGTGCCATACTAATGCAAAGCCCGAATGTTTGTACTTCAAGATTCCAAATATTTCATTTCTTGATTCTTTCCAACTCCTCAAAGTTATCTAAGCTTCATAATGCTAGTAAATCTCAAGAACCCCAAATGAAAAACCCAAGTGCAAACCATGATTTAGGCTCTCTGTTCAACGAAATCATCGAGGTTCTGGGTATTGAAAATGTGAAAGCAGATCAAAGTCAAAGTGGGGTTTCGAAATTTGATGAAAAGCAGTTGAGTACTGCTGAGCTAAAAGTAGCCTATAATAGCCCACAAGTTGTATGTTTAAATGCCCAGAAGAGAAAAGGAAGGGAAATTTCTCCGTTTCGGAGTTTATGTTGGAGTACATTTAATCTAAGGTGCGCCAATTCGATTGCCGGGCCGGGATTGGATTGGGCCCTTAATCGGGTTGGGCCGACCAACCCATTTGGACCGACCTTATGGCTGGAAAATTGGACACATATTTTCAGCTCATATTTCTTATCTAGAGGTTGAAGTGGTGGAGAAAGTGGAGGAGTGATTTTCTCCATGATCTCCCACTTTCCCCTTTATCTCTCTCCACTCTCTCTTGATAGACTAAGTGAAAATACTGATTTTCCTAATGATTCAAGTCAGATTTTTCTCCAGCTTTTTAAGCTTAGAGAAGAGAGAAAAGAGAGAACATTAAAGAGAAAAGAAAAGACAGCTTTTTCTAGACTTGTTTTCTAGCTTTGGCTAATAGAAAAGAAGTAAGAAAAACTGTATCTGGTTCTTCTAAAAGGTCATACATACATACTCCATCTTGAAGAGTGTCTTCAAGGCTTCTACAAGGCGTTGGCTAGCACCAAGCAGTAGAAGACCATCCCCGGAAGATCGAGTGGATACTGGGAGAGACGAAGCCTGCGTCGGTGGCGTTCCGTTCGTGACAACATACCGCTGAAACCGTTTCAGCTATCCTAGCACCGATAAAGGTATAACACTATCTCGTAGTCTTAGGTTCTTACTCGTGATAGATCCTGGTAGAGGCGGGTCACTTTATTTCCGCTGCACAATGTGATTCGACCCGGTTATTCCTCTAACAGTTTAATCATGAGGAATTTTCAGATGGGATTGATGTCACTCCTGTAGTTCATGAGGTAACTGAGATTATCAGAGGTGAAAATGGCGAGAAACCAATGGAGGTTATGTTGGAAAGGGAAAGTTTTTATTATAGTTTGGAAATTGTTGAGAAGGTCTTGAAGGGGTGTTTTAAAGTTCCTCATTTGGCTTTGAGGTTCTTTAATTGGATGAAACTGAAGGAGGGTTTTAGTCACTCAACTGAGACTTACAATACAATGATCTATATAGCTGGGGAAGCAAAGGATTTTAGCGTGGTGGAAGAACTGCTGGAAAAGGAATTTTCTTGAGAAGAATATTAAGACATGGACTATTCTTATTACTCAGTATGGAAATGCAAGGTTTATCAGCAAAGCTTTTACTGATTTTTGAGGAGATGAAGAAATGTGGTCTCGAGCCAGACACAAAGGTCAATAATATTATGTTGCATTCCCTTTCTAGTGCTGGGAAAACAGACATTGCATTGGAGTTTTACAAGGAGATGGTTAAGAGAGGCATGGCTATAAGTGTAAATTTGTATCAGCAGTTGCTAAAATGCTTAGCCTGGTCTGGAGATGTTGCTGCTGTTTACTTAATCGGTGATGACATGATCAAACTTTCCAAGATTCCTGAATCCCTTGTGTATGGTTTTATGTTGAAGAGCTTCTGCATTGCAGGACGGATCAGGGATGCCTTAGAATTGATCTGCAATATGAAGGTTAAAAACGTGGACCTTGACTAGACATTGGTGGAATGACTATGTAGGGCAGGCAGGATTTCCGATGCTTTGGAGATTGTGGATATAATGCAAAAGAAGAAGTTTGTTGATGGGAAGATATATTGTATGATTATTAATGGGTACTTGAGCAGAAACGACGTTTCTAAACCATCTGACCTTCTCCAAATTACCAAGGATTCTGGATATACACCCACACTCTCTACCTTTACTAACTTGATCCAACGACTAATCTGGATGAATGAGTGAAAAGGCCTTAGAGCTCTACAATGAGATGAAAGCTATGGGGATTCAATTAGACAGTGTGGCAGTAACTGCTATTTTTGTGGGCTTTATCCATCATAGCCGCTTTTCTGAAGCATGGAAAATTTTCAAGAGTATGGAGGAGATGGGATTGAAAGCGACTGAAAAATCCTATACAATACTTATCAAGGAGTTATGGAAAGTTTCAGGAACAGATGAGATGGTCATGGTTTTGAATGAAATGAAGGCTTCAAAATTATCAGTAGGAAAAGATGTTTTAAGGTTGGTGGAATCATACATGGAGAGAAAGGGAGAGACAGAGGTGGAAAAGATAAAGCAGATGCAGAATACTTGAAGTTGATAGAATCTTGTCTTGTTTGTTTATGTGAAGTTGGTAAACTACCAGAGGCAAGAAGCTGTACTGAATCTCTTCGTAAAATTGGTCTCACGTATCCATTGACTTGCTCATTGTATATTAGGGCACTTTGCAGAGCAGGAAGACTGGATGAAGCTTTAGAAATTATCGATAAATCTGGTCCCGAGAGGCGCACTCTGCAACAGTATACTTGTGGAAGCTTGGTCCATGGATTACTACAAAAAGGACGCGTAGAAGAGGCATTTGCAGAAGTCGAGTCCATGAAGAATGCTGGCTTAAACCCTTATGTCCATATTTACATTTCACTAATAACATATTTCTTCAAAGAGAAGCAGCAGATAAGTAAAGCTTTGGAAATCCTCAAGAACATGAAAGAAGAAGGTTGTAAACCCACAATAGTTACTTATTCAGCAATCATTTGTGGATATATGGATATGGAAAAAGTTACCGAAGCTTGGGAAGTTTTCAACGGTATGAAAAGAGATGGGCCATTGCTTGATTTCAAGACTTAATCTATGTTCATTGATGGTCTTTGTAAGACAGTCATTCTGAAGAAGCTCTTAGACTTCTTTCTGATATGTTGGATGCTGGAATCATTCCCAGTGCTGTAAATTTTCGAACAGTCTTTTACGGGCTAAATAGAGAAGGCAAGCAACCGTTGGCTCAAACTGTATTACAACAAAAATGGGAGCTTAAGAATAGAAGGAAATTATAGTCCGACCCCTCTTTATACAAGATCAAGACTATTATGCATCGTGTTTGGGAATTACATGATCGGTGGGAGATGGCTCGTTTAGACAAATTTGCTAAGACTAACTGAGATGGGAGCAGCTAGCTACCATGCTTAGTGATTTGTTTACTTGCTAAGCATTTTTTTTTTTTTTTTGGCTTTCACATTGTACCATGCCTTGGTGTATATTCTCTCGTTTGGTAATGATAATATATAGATCCATTTCTTTGGAATTGTCCGCTCATGGCACGATAAAAGTGTTCGATTATTTTGGTGTTGCCGAAACTGATTGGGAAGGATGTGAAGGAAGAGGGGATTTTTCCCAGCCATGTTCTGTCTTGGAGGCTATTGTGTGTGTGTTTTATGATCCCATATCGGAGGCTGAAGAAAGAGAGAAGACTAACTGGGGGTTATAAAATATGAGGCCCAAGGATGAAGAAAATTATCTTTGCGCTTGGGGCAATGACGCAGCTAGTGAGGTATTAACCGAGGCGCGTCTATTGCTGGTTGAAAACTATTTCCAAACCCCCTCTTAGGCCTGGGCTTGTCTCGGTGCCTTTGAGAATTTTTGGAAGGGCTCCCTTTTGGGTAAAGTCCTACAATTCTTGGTTCAAAGTTTTGTCCTTTTGCTCTGCCCTTTTCAGGCTCTCTAATTTTTAGAATGGCCTGGATCGGCACGGTATTCTGTCATGTGAACTTCTTTAACAAAGGTCGATAAATGGCATATTTGGATATTGAGTTTTACTATAAGATTTAGATTTCAAATCGCTAGAAAAACCTAAATTTGTGGTAAGATGATAAAATTAACTATTGAATAGTACTTTTATACGGCATATTATGAATTTTTGAACTGTGAAATAAGGCAAAATTGCAGTAAGTAGCTAACATTAAAACGGGTAAAGCATGGAATGCCCTCATATTCATACTTCTGTAGTATAGCCTTCGTTTGCGATTTTGCTGTGAGAAGCTCCAATCCATAGTTCATGAAATTGCTCAACTTGTAACGAATCTAGGGGACTAGAGATGACGACCGCCTTAAAGATTTTGAGAATTACCATTTTTTTTATAAAAAATTCCTCTCGCTCCCACACCCCCCCGCCCACCAAAAAAATAAATAAATAAATAAATAGTGTCAAAATTTACCCCTTATCCTCCTACGCAGTTTCTAGTTTCATTCGTGATTATTTTTAGCCCCAGAAGCAAATATCTGAAAAGAGAGTGCAAGTAACAAAGTGGCCACGCCTATATTCCTTCTACAGATTGGTGCAGTATTAGTACTCTTGTCTTATCCATATATCTAAAAGACATACAAAACTGCTTTTCAGCAATTGCATGTAACAAATGATCAACCAAAATTTCGGGGAAGCTTGTTCACATTAGCATAGACTGGGGATGATATAAACCTCTAAATGGAGTAATTAGAAGCAACATACAAGTCATGACGATAAAATTGCACTTTTTACTAAAAAATGTAACACTGGAAATGACCCTCTTCTCCAATTTTCTACCCAAAAAACTGCTGGCAGCTGCAAGAGAATCTTCCCTTCAGTCAAAATGGTGAAAGGTAGCATGCCTGTATTAGAGCTTCTTAGTAATTTCTTCAATTGCACGCTTGTAGTATGTCATTCTTCGTATGGAAGCTTTGGCTTCGTCATATTCTCTACTCTTGAATGCATCTGCAAAACATTCACACCAATCTTCGAGTTTTCCACGTATCTGCACACACACACGCGCACAGAGCAGGGGAGGGATTAAAAGAAGCAAACATGTGAATGCTATCCTAAGCTATTCCTCCACTTAATGGGAAATCATGCCACATAATGAACTAATACTGTAACAATTAACTTTAAGGTTAGACTATGAGAAAACCTCTATACATCTCTTTTCATCAATCCTAGTTCTGAATAAAAAAGAATAACGGGCAGAGAAATGTTTCTTTTTGTAGGTGAGGTCTTCAAGATAATCCTCAAATGAATAACCATTGATATCAACAGTATCAAATATAAGAATTCACGACACATTTTCTAAGAATTTCACCCTGACTGCAGGCTGACTTTCGTTGCATGTTATTGAGATGTGTTCAATAATGACACTTTCAGTCATAGGTCATTAAGGCACTTCAAAAGGATTTCCTTAATTGAAGTTGGGATATAGTTGCTATTTCAACTATTTTATTTTTAACATAAGTTGGGTAACTTGTATTCACAATCTAGATTATCTCAAGAATATAAATTTTTGTCCTTATTTAATCTCTGTTGCGATAAAATTTTAAATGATAAGCTTATTTGACCTTTTTGGAGCACAATAGTGAACTAGATCCTGAACAAACTAAATATTGGTTTATTGTGCTCATTTGCAATAATATCATTGTCAATCAACTGCCCTTTTCATTCAATTCTTTCAGATACCAGGCATCAATTTGTAAAGCATATTCATACCTGTCCCTGGATCTGATGCAATCCCTGAATCTCTGCTGCTTCTTCAACAGATTCTCTAATCTCCATAATCTGCAATTCAGACTTATTTTAATACTCATGACTATTATGAACAAGTTTGCTTAGTTGTAAAGATGAATATGATTCTGCATTCAAGATATTCATGAAAATTCTCAAGAAAAATATACTTTATCCTTGCCCTTTCCGCTTTATTCTCCACATTCAAGCTTAATATACAAGATTCTTCCAAGCCATGCCTCCAGTTAATATTCTATGTAGAAGTTTCAACCAACATGGACAGCATCAACTTCGATATTTGTTAGTTTCAACCAACATGATAGTGTATTAGACATTTGCCTGCTAAATCATTTCATATTTCGACTTGGAGAGCATGAACTACACAAATACTTGCTAATTAGTATTTCCTACTAGTCAGTTATCTGAATCAGTAATATATTGTATAACAACAAAGTATCTTCAAGCCTTTCTTATGCCTTTTGGATACTCCCTCCATCTCAAAGAAAATAGTGTTAACTTTTGGACTTTAATTTTTTCTCAAAATAATGTTAACATTTGCAATATCAATGAACATTTAATGAACTTTTACCCTTCTTCTAACTAATATTCCAATTTCGAAGGAATAATTAATGAGGATATATTAGTCTTTTGGCTTTGACCCATGTTGTTTTAGGAATTTCTTAATCTGTGTGAAAAAATCAAATGTTCACTATTTTGAGATGGAGGGAGTACTAAGTTTGGACAAGATTGTACGGAAGTATCAGCTAATGACCAAAAGATAACTTGAATTGCTTATGCAGTTCTGTAGAAACCTGTACAAAAGAAGCATGCGGGAATATGGAAAATGAGAAAAGAGAGGTCTAAGAATAGTTCAGTTCTGAGGTAGTCAGATTCAGCTTTCTCAGCTTACAGATCTTATCCGAGGATTTTATAGGCTTTTAGAAGACCACATCGGTTAAGAGTCCAACTTGTATTGGTCGTTATTAATGGGAAAGATTTTGCAGTATTTTCTGGTTCCGCTGCAAACTCACTAGAGCGGATAATATATGATGGGAAGCTAAGAAAGAGATATAGTAGACAAGGCTGATTCCAGGATAGGAGAAGAATTCGGCAGACAAAGAATAGACCTTTGATTCTATATGGTAGATTACCTCAGCTAATAATTCAGGGTCTGTAATCCTTTCTTCTTCATCCAGCTCTACATCGTGAAGCTTCAGCTGAAAATTGGAGAAGAAAAAACCATTTCAGGCATCATAGCCATTTAACTTGGCACACAAAAGGTATAAAACATAAAATATTAAATATGAAAGTTAAATTACAAGACATTTACATGACTTTGGCAGCTAACCATCAGGAATTCAACTCTTTACCCAAGGTCAGCTTCTTGATTATTTCAGAGCGGTATATATAATTCTATACAAGATTCATTGCTCTTAAATATTTTTTAGAAAATCCAACGTACGATAGTGAAGATATTTCTGTTTATCTAAAAATCAACAAAAATTGAGGATACAAATTACGCAGAATATAAACTTACAATGTATTTAGCCCTCGATAATGGGTCAGTGAGTGTCCTATATGCATCATTAACCCGTGCTGATTGTTCAGCTGCATACTCCCGTTCTTTCTACTTGGGAAACAGAAGAAGCAATTAAAAACTGAAAGGTCAGTCAAATCTTGCAATTAGCCAATAATGAAGCACAGGAAGTTTGAGGCTTCCAAAGCGAACCTGAGATTTTGTATGGACAAGATCAGGATGAAGCTTTTTCTGCCAGTCTTTATACTTGCCTTCCAAATTTTCACCCTCGATTTCATACTTTTTCTCCCTAAAGAGATCCAGAGGTGATCCAAAGTTCATAGATAAAATGGAAAAGCATTAGTACTAATGACATAGTTCTTTTAAAAGGAACAACCAAGTGTAAGATCAACAACAAATGACTCTCTCAGTCCCAAATTAACTGTCCTCATTTCCTTTTTGGCCTGTCCCAGATTACTTATCCTCCTTCAAAATAAAGTAACTATTTATGTCAAGTTTTCCAATTTTAACCTTACATTCAACCCCCATCAATACTCATAGTTAATTAAAATTAGCAGTTTCCAACACGAGTCGAGAGGTGGCTGGCTGGTTGAGTAAAAAATAATTAACGAATCTACTTTTGCTCATGTTTTACCATCTAATTTATCAAAATCTTAATTATCGTGCATTTGTTAAAGAGTACAGTTAATCTGGTACGAAGGGAGTATAAGATAGTACACAGCTAAGTAATACTCAAGAGTCTCAGAAATATCAAGCAGCATTATTTGAATTTATTCAAAGAAGAAAATAGAAAATTCATTGGCTAAATAATCAGTAAGCAGCAGTGAGTTTGGCATTTGTAGCAAGCAACTTATCAAAAAAAGTTATGCTAGACTTACTCCATCGTTTCGGGCCCCACTCTCTCCTCACATATTTCTACCGGCCCACTAGAAGGGTCGCTGACTAAATTACATTTGCAACTGTGAGGAGATTACGGGGCCAGAACCAATATCAAAGTACATAAGCTAAACTCATACACTTCCAAAATATTTGATACATTTCACTTTTCCACACCGAACAAGAAAATGATCGACAGACAATAATTATGAAATAAAAAGTCTAAAATAACCTTAATCAATGACTAAGAAGTCATGATTAGAAGTTAGTTCCGTAACAAGTTAGAGGTAACCCTGGAAAAGTTACAATCAATATGCATCGATTTCTGATTACAAAAAGTGAAATGTATCATTAGGGAATGCGGTAGTAATATTTTGGAAAAGAATAAGAAAGAACTTACAATCCAAGAATTTGAAAGTAATCAATGGAGTGATTAACTGGTTGAACACTCCGACAACTTTCACAAACCAAAAACGGGGTTTTGTTTCCCAGCGGAGGCTCAGAATTACAGTTCCAGCACTGTAATTTCCCGGTAACACATGAACTCGAACAGAAAAGATTCGAACTTTGACCTAAAGATCCAAAATTGATTCTCGGGGTTTGAAAAACCCTAGAAGAATAAAAATTGAAAGAAAAGGAAAAACGATCTTCTTCAATTTCAGTTGGGCAAGAAGACGAGAATGGAAAGGAAAATGGTGAAATGGAAGGGACGGTATCAGAAGAAGAACAGGTTGTGGAGGATGAAGGAAGCGGCGGCGGCGGACGTCCTTTGCGGCAGAGGAGAAATGTTGAGAATGGAGTTGTGGAGTTGAGCTTCTTCTTCAACATTTTCTCATCAGAATAGAAAGTGGGAATGCGTTTGAGATTTTTCGAGAAATATTCGGATGCTTTAAATAAAAAAAATTTAGTCCCTAAACTATTAAATAAAACCAACAAATGAGGTAACTACCAAATGTCTGATATGGCGAGTGCAGAATATTCATTATTCCATATCATGCGGAACACTTATCGACTGTCGGATTCAATATTTGACGGCTAAAATCCTTTGAGTCTCAATAAATACTATAAGGTGTTAAAGTAAATGATTAAACCCGTCAGAATTTAGATTTGACTGCCAACAATTGTTTCGCACTGGAGCCGGAGTGCTGATATTGACTCATATGTAGTAAGTTCCTTTGGGCTCTCCAAGAAAGGCCAAATATATCTTTTTTTTCGAAGAAACGGGATCTCTTATTCATTAGAATAGCAACTTAAAAGAATACACAAATGTAAAAACAACCAAAAACCGGTCAATTGACCACCAAATCACCTATACTCGTTACTCTATATATGTACTATCATCTTGGAGTGTGAGTTTCCCATCCCTCTAAGACTGCATCCATTCCAGACTACGAGCTTTAACTAATAGCACAATAGTTCTTGGGTCAGGTATGGCCGCATCCTCATCATGTAACCACCCATTCCGGAAATACCACACTGTCACCACCCCTACTCGATACACAAGCTGCCAATCAATGTTACGAAACTCCACAGAGCATTTGGGAGCCGTAGTACTCTGCAAACAATGATCTACCCAAACTGTTGGATCCACATCCCCCCAAAAACAATGAGAAGCATTCTCCATTACAATCTCTTCCCACACCTGTCTCACCCAAGGACAATCCCGGACTGCATGTAACGCCGTATCCACACCGTCATCGCACAGTTTGCATTCAGCATCATCACTGCAATGCCGAGAGAACAGCAGCCCCCTTGTTGGCAGTCTATCATGCCGGAGTTGCCAAAGAAGAAAGTTGTACCTTTGCGGCCCACGTTCCTTCCATATTCTGCTCCAGTGGAGTCCCTCATCAACTTGATTTGCTTCATGAAAATGCCGCTGCACCCGCTGCATTATAGACTCATCGCCTCCAGCAGGCTTCAACTTCAGCAATGGGCCGTCCTCCATTCTGAGATGATCCGAGGCCGTACCTCCCCAATCTATCTCCTCGTGAAGGACCTCACGGATCATCCACAACCCCTGCCATACAACTGATGTCTTCTGCTTGCGTACCTGATGAAATAAATTACCGTATTTCTGCCATAAAATAGTCGCCCAAAGTTTATGAGGTTCTTGGATCATTCACCATCCCAACTTACATAACAGAGCATAGTTGACATCTTTTAGTCGCCGAATTCCCAATCCCCCCTCTTCCTTAGGCTTACAAACAACCTCCCATGCCACAGTATGTAATTTTCGATTCCCTTCCTCATTCCCCCAGAAGAAATCCCGATTCAATTTCTCTAACTCTGCCAACGTCCCTTTCGGAAACGCCATCGATTGCATATAGTAACTAGGAATTGTCGAGGTTATTGCTTTGATAAGTATGCTGCAAGATGCTCTAGACATAAGCTTCCCTTTCCACCCGCTCAATTTCTTACGCACCTTGTCTATAACCAAACCGAATGTATTCCTCCTCATTCTTCCATGCATTATCGGCACCCCAAGATACTTCCCAAGATCAGATGTTAACTGCATCCCACATTTAGTACTCAAAACATGCGCCTTGCCCGCGCTCAGGTTTTTCGAAACAAATAGTTTTGATTTTCCCACATTGACCTTTTTGTCCCGACTTATCACAAAAACGGCGAAGCACGGCTTCCATCACAGTAGCTTGAACATCACTAGCCTCCCCAAAAAGAAAAAGATCATCAGCGAAGAAGACATGCGAGATACATGGACTAGTTCGTGTTAACTTCAACGGTTTCCATTTTTTTCGTACAACTTGCTTCTCAATATCGGCTCCCAACACTTCCATACACAATACAAACAAATATGGAGAGAGAGGATCACCTTGTCGTAAACCCCGTTGTGGCACAAAGGCATCCAGTTTCTCACCATTCCAAAGGACGGACAGTGACGTAGAAGATATACAAAACATAATCAACTCTTGCATTTCACTGCTGAAGCCAACTTTATGCAACACCTCCCTCAAAAAAGTCCAACTAATGCGGTCATATGCCTTCTCAAGGTCTATCTTAGCAGCCATCCATCCTTTACGCCCCATTTTATTATTCATACTATGTATGGCCTCTTGTACAATCACCACATTATCTACCTCTTGTCGACCAGGTATAAATCCACATTGTTTTTCCCCAACCAGTTTGCTTACCAAAGGTTTTAACCTATTTGCAATCACTTTCGTAATACATTTGGAAACGACATTACATAACGCAATTGGACGAAAATGAGCCATCTTTTCAGGTACTTCCTGCTTGGGAATTAATGTGATAAACGATTCATTCATAGCCTGCGGGAAACACCTATTACGAAAAGCACTCTTCACAAACTGAATCACACTCTCACCCACCACATCCCAAAATTTATGGAAAAAGATAGGCGGCAACCCGTCTGGCCCTGGTGCTTTTAACGCCCCCATTTGTTTAATTGCCTGATAAATTTCTGGCCCAGAAACATATTAGTTTTCATCCTATTTAATCCCTGGAGTGTTTCTTGTTTTCGATTTAGTCACCACAAATTAGTTTTCATCCAATTTAGTTACCCTTGTTTAATTTTCATTCTATTTAGTCACCGAAAGTTTCCCTTCGCCATTTAGTTACAACATTTTATTTTTATCCTATTTTACGTTTGGTGAGTTAGGTCCCCAAATATTATTTTTAAATTTTTAGGTAACTTAACAATTTGCGTATTGGTGAATTTGGTCCTTCCGTCCAAAAAAATGTTGGTCAATATTTTTTATAAATTCAACTCAAAACACATAAGTATTTTTGATATGGCAAATTGGTAAATTTAGTCCCCCAAAGTGGAGCACTTTTGCGACGACGGTCCCCATTTAAAAATTCTTTGTATTAAGGTCCCCAAACAATTTGCGTTTGCGTAGTCACTAGTCCCTTCCGTCCCAATTCCCGTCCATTAGAGTTAAAAAAAATTAAAAAAAAAAAAGAAAAATTCAATAACGGGAAGGGTATAATGGTAATCATTCACCTCAACCCACCACCTCTACCAACCACCTCTTCCACCTCTACCCAAAAACAAAGAGATATAATCTGATCCACTAATCCTGTAATCCAGAACCTTCCAATACCAAATACCAAATACCATTCCTCCGCCCACCTCCGTTATTACCAAAGACATCTCTATTCTTCTCTCTAGCCAGCTATGGCTTTTCCTCAGCAACACCACTTCCACCACCCTCAACAACCACCTCCTCCCAAATCCTTCAGGTAATTTTTTTTCAAGATTTTCCCTTTCGACCCCAAATACATGGACGGTCAGATTTCATCTCCGGCTACTTACTTTGACATCGACGATCTAGCCCAGCACCCTCCATATGTTCCTCCATGTAATTCTCATCTCCCTTTTATTAATTAGGTTTCTTGAATTCTTCAAGATTTTAACAGAAGTTTTCAATTTTTTTATTCCTTTTGTTGTGGGCCCAGTTCATAGGGCAGGACCAGGTGTGACACCATGCGGGGTGATTGTGGATGATCAAGGCCGATTGGAATTACAGTGGAATTTGGATTTAGGTTTGGAGCCCAGGAAGAAAAGGCCTAAAGAGCAAGATTTCTTGGAAAATAATACTAATAACAACAATGCTAATAATGACAGTAATGGTCGGTTGGCTTCTTCTGGTGATTCGGCTTCGGCTCTTCTGGGGTTCGCGGGAGATGATTTTGAGCGCGAGTTGCAGAGACAAGATGCTGAATTTGATAGATACATTAAAATTCAGGTCTTCTTTTTTATTTGTTTTTTTTTCTTCTTATCGTAGTATCTTTTTTATTAACTGAATGAGTTAATTTGTTTTTCCTTTATCCAGTGTTGATAGTTTCTTGCGTTTTCTATAATTTGAGCTGCTAATGAATTTTAAGAGTATGTTATTAACTAATTACCATAAGTTGTGGAATGAAAGTAGTTTTGATCTGAGTTGTGTTTCTAAAGTGATGTGTGGTAGGGTGGTAGGGTGGTGTTGGTTGATGGAGGTGGAGGAGGAAAGAGAGGCACCGGAGGTTTGGATGAAGGAGAATGATGAAAGGGGTAAAATAGACATTTTACAACAACTTTAAAAAAAATAAATCAAAAATAAGTTTTTTTGTTACAGAATTGTACGGAAGGACCATGTTCACCAAACGCAAATTGTTTGGGGACCTTAATTCAAAGAATTTTTAAATGGGGACCGTCGTCGCAAAAGTGCTCCACTTTGGGGACTAAATTTACCAATTTGCCTTTTGATATTTCCTATACTAACTCACCCCAAACCCATTTCTTCTTCCTCCATCCCTTTTTACCCTTCCTTTTCATTGCTCAAGTTTTAACACCAAATTGCATTACTGCGTTATGAACCTTTATCCTAAAAATTTATCTAGAATTTGATGTTAAACGTAAACCTTCATATCATTTAATATCTTTTAGCATATTTCCTCCAAGTGATTCCTTTAACTAAAAGATAACAACCATATAAAGTTTGCCGGATTCCAGTCTTGTTTAGAAAGGGTAACATTAACTTATATTTCATCCCAAAAAAAAAAAAAAAAAAATTATATAAATCAAGATCCCTAAATCATCCACTTTTCTATCAAACAAACAAAAGGAAATTATAAACTTCAAGAAAAGGCAAAAAAATACAATATTCAGACACACTAACAAAAGGCCAGAACCTCAAATTAGACTAAATCAGTAAAAAAAAAAACAGCAATAATTGATCACAAAATGAAAAAAAAAAAACAAGAACCCATTTTTACATTGAGGAACCTCATTACCAGTAGCCATTAATCTATCATATATTGCAAGTTCAATAACCCCATATCACATTTCTTTCTAGTAATTATTATGCAGAAATAATCTTAATAAATAAAATAAACTCTACCAGAAAGTCACCATCAGTGTCCATAATCATTAAGCAGATTTTTTCCACTGATCGTGTCCGTTAATTAGATCAAAGTAACAAATATTCAAACATACTAGTAAATTTGGAATCTTCAATGCCCCCCTCACAATCAGAGCTGGACATCTACTTATTTGCAATGAAGATCAAGATTCCGGAATCCGGCCAGTAAATCCATTGTTTGATAAATTAAGAGACCAAAAATCCATGTTTACTATCCAGGAAGGCAAATTTCCCGTCAATTCATTGTCTGATAGATCAAGTGCTGATATAGAAGATGAAGCCAACCATTTGGGTAACTGTCCCTTGATCCCTGTTCTTGCTAAATAGAGACGGAATAGTACTTTTAATCCTTTCAACTCATTTGGTATACTCATTAACTCAAGAGGATTATACGATAGATCTAAACATTGCAAATTCTGTAATTTAGCTACTATCTGTGGTGGAATTGGGCCGTTGAGCTGGTTTCTTGATAAATCTAGCATCTGTAGACTCTTCAAATTGCCGACACTTGATGGGATCTTTCCGGTGAGGTGATTATTGCGCAAGAATAATTCGGTCAGATTGGTAAGATATCCGATGGTTGCCGGTATCTCCCCGGTGAGCTTGTTGTTATGCAATAACAGCCTTTTGATTGATCGGAGTTTGCCCATGGATGCTGGAATATTACCGGAAATATTGTTTTCATATAGAAAGAGAAATTGCAATGAAGGGAGATCACCAATTGATGAGGGAATATTTCCACTGAGCTGATTATGATTCATGTCGAGTTCTTCCAATTTCGCAAGGCCACCAAGTGTTTGTGGTATTGTCCCACTCAGATTATTTTTAGAAAAATCAATAGATTTCAGTGCCTTGAGCTCTCCAATGCTTTCCGGGATGCTGCCGGAGAAGAAGTTATCATAAATTTCCAGCTTGGTTAACAAAACCAGATTGCCAATAGAAGCTGGAAACGGCCCAGAAAACCGGTTTCCTGAAAGACCAAGTTCAGATAATGAAGTTAAAGATTCAAAAATTGGTGAAGGGACAGTACCAGATAAGCTATTATCACTGAGATAGAGCCTTTTAAGTTGCTTTAAGTGTCGAAATGTAACCGGTACAGATCCTGATAGCTTGTTTGTATGAAGAAACAGGTAAATTAGACTCGACAATTTGCCAAATTCAGGAGGAATATGACCCTTCAAATCTTTGAGGTTGCCAAGGTTAAGTAGTTGAAGGTGGGAAAGATTGCCTAGATACGGCGATAGTTTCCCGGACATGGAAGTGTCAATATAACCGAAATCAATGTCGTCAGCAAGCCCTGACCGGGAGACGTTGACAACTCGAAGAACTCCATGATTGCAAAAGTTTCGAGGGGTCATCTGTGATCTTGTTCTTGAAGTCTAGTAATGCTTCTTTGTCTACTGCGTGGCATGCATCAGATGAAAATATCAAGCAGCCTGAGAAGAAAACAATGATGAAGGTAAAAGATGCTGCTGCTATTATATTCATTGCAATAGTTGAATGGAACTGTAATTTCTCAAGGTATTAGTATCCCAACGGATTGTTTTTCTTGTTCGACTTCTGCTTGTGACGGTTGTAAATAATTCAGAAATGGTCGCTGTGATAATTAACAGTGTCATAAAGAATTATTTTGTCAATTCCATTAGGATAAAACAAGCTGTTCCACCAATGAAGAGAAGGATAGAACAAAGAGGTGATCAAATTTGGTGCAAAATGGAGCAAGCATAAAGGTGCTATTTATGGTGGTCATTGGACTTAAGAATGTGATGGAAAATCTGGTAAGCTTGTGAAGAGTAACCCTAACCGTGAAGTATACGTTCGAAAATGCTTGAGAAAAATCAAACTCCATTTACTAAAAATTCAGCCAACCACGTTTACTTGGTCAAAGTAGGATGATTTTTTTCCGATATGGAATATGTGATACAGATTCATTCATATTAGGAGAGAAATAATTTTTCTACTGATGTGAATGAATCTGAACCACATGGTTATGTCCAAGTAGGATTCATTTTTGAAGAAACATTAATAGCTATTTCTCTCCTTATTTGAATGAATTTGAACCATATGATTATATTTAAGTAGGATTCATGTTTGAAGAAACATTAAGAGTACAAATAATAATCATTTTATGTATTTATTATCAAATGTTATATCTTTCTCTTATTATTTCTTACTCATATTTTTAATTATTAGAACCTTAATATGTTATGTTATTGTTATTGATCCCGAGTTACAAATAAGTCTAAGAGTACTTACCCCTTGGAACTTGGCTTACAAAAGTCAGATGAGAAGACTTGACTACTTGAGTCCGTCAATGGAACTTGCCCTAGTGGTATATTGCTGTCTCACCAGGTCCAGGTCTAGGTCTCACAGTCCGGCTCCTACGCGGGATAATTTTTTTCTCGCACATGCGGAACAATTTTTCAAGGTAAAAACATGCATTTTTGGTTAAAAATAGGTATTTGCATAACAGTTATTTTTAAAATTAGAACATGTGTTTTTTTTAAATCAATCTCAACCGCCAAAAATTTAATCCAACAGTTAAGAATTTGTCCCGCACATACGAAATAAATACTCGTTTCACACTGGAGTTATGGTGCTCCACTCAAGAAAGAAAAAAGAAGATTCAAGTCCAGCAAACTTTGTGAAAAAATTTCCTTTGAAATCATTTTTTTTTTTGGTTGAAGAAAAATGGTAATATAATTAAGGCAAATTGGTCATTATTGTTCATAAACAATTTATGAATAAGGTGTAAGGTCCTAAAATATTTTTTCTGAACATTAAAATCCTCAAACAATTTACGATTGGTGTGTAATGTCCTTCTGTCAAAAAAAGTGTTAGTCAACTGTCAATTGAAAATTTTATTCGAGTCAACATAAATACTTTAGGGGGTATAATAGGTATATTACAATTAAAATACCGGCAAATTGGTCATTATTGTCCCTAAACAATTTATGAATTAGGCGTAAGGTCCCAAACTATGTTTTCTGGACATTAAAATCCTCAAACAATTTATGATTGGTGTGTAAGGCCCTTCTGTTAAAAAAGTGTTAGTCAACTGTCAATTGAAAATTTTATTTTAAGTCACCATCCCCGCCTCTTCTTCACCATCCCCATCCGCAACCACCAGCACCTACTACAGACTTATTCTTCAAACTCTCTAAAATGAACAAAAATGGCCGCTGATTGAGCCCAAAGCAAGGATTTTTTAACATCATAGACATGCTCATGTCCATATTCCATCAAACCCGCAAAATTCTTTCTTGAAATATCAAATTTTAAGCAAAGAACCTTCATTGCATACTTGAAATAAAAATCCACAAATTACAGATAATAATTCTTGCTAATTAAAAAAAAATCAGATAAATTAAATCACCAAAACAGCTAAAAATCAATTGGCATTAGATCAATTGCATCAATAACTTCTATTATAAGGTCCTGAATTGGGTCGATGAGTTCTTTGTCTTTATCATTCAATTTTTTTTTGCTAATTTGGTGGATTATTTTACGGTAAGAAGATTGATAGAAGGACCTTACACACCAATCGTAAATTGTTTGAGGATTTTAATGTCCAGAAAAAATGTTTTGGGACATTATGCTTGGTTCATAAATTGTTTTGGGACATTACGCCTGATTCATAAATTGTTTAGGGACAATAATGACCAATTTGTCAGTATTTTAATTGTTATGCCCCTAAAGTATTTATGTTGACTCGAATAAAATTTTCAATTAACAGTTGACCCGTAACTTTTTTGACAGAAGGACCTTACACACTAATCGTAAATTGTTTGAGGATTTTAATGTCTAGAAAAAATGTTTTGGGACCTTACGCCTGATTCATAAATTGTTTAGGGACAATAATGACCAATTTGCCTATAATTAATCGATATTAAGAATTACATTAGAAATGTGAAATTCCGATGGATCCCCTACCATTTAAAAAGAAGTCAGAGCATTACTTGCCTTATGAGTATAGCAAATTCTAAATAACATATAACATAAGATACGCAGTATTATATCCTTACAAACAGATTATATAACCCAAAAAACAAAATTAGGGTTACATTCAAACCAGATGTCTTCCACAATTGCCAAAGTTTTTATCTGCAAACTTTCAAAACCCATGATTCCTTTGAAATCATTATCAGCGACAAAGTTTTAATCTTAAAATAATTAAAATCTACAAAAAAAAAGAAAAGGAAAGAAAGAATTAGGCGTGCTTGTTAATATGGAGTTCATTTTCTCCATTTCTTTTTTATCTAAGATCATGTTCTTATCCAAATGTAACAAAGTCATATAACTTTTTATTATTTCGATTTAAACTCTCCTCGACATCCATTTACCTCTTATAACTTTTTTCTTCTTCTTTTAAAAAGGAGTATCGATAGTAATTCTCCACTTTTTCTCCGGCATAACTCAAACTCCCGACCTACCAATTGAAAGTGAAGTGTCTTACCGCTTGAGATGCGCTTCGTTGTCTTACCTCTTATAACTTCATTCTTCATCCCTTCTATTTTCTACCAAGAGAATCACTTAGTCGTATTTTTACATGTGCAAACCAACACAAATGAATCTTTCTCATCTCGCCTCAATAGATAGTACTTCAATATTGGTTAGGATAATTTCATTTCTATCATTTCTTGTGTGCCCTCATATTCATATACATCATATACATCTCTGTCTCACTCATTTTGTAAATAATATAGGTCTGATAGTGTAATGACATATCTTGTTTGTACAAGACAAATTACACTCTTCTATTTTAACAAGCCAGCTTTAACAAAAAAGATCAATCCAACCAAGTTTACTTAAAGTAGAATTTTTCCGTCTTGTTTGTCTTTTTTCCTTTCTCAACTCCTCTCTTTTGTTGTATTAGAGGAAGAGTTTGGGAATTTTTCCGGTTGTAATGGCCCCGGCCATTTTATTTTATTTTATTTTTTTTGAGCGCCCGAAGGCGATTGCCTCCGAAGGGGAAGAGCGGAGAGTACCCTAGATAGGGAAGATTGAAGCATGCCCCATGCCTGGGGAGGGAAAATAAGCCTCATAAGGAGGAGAATTATTTGCCCCATTATGGGGAGATATAGGAATCGAACACGGGACTTCCGCCCCGTGTTCAGGTAGCCTTACCACTTGGGCTACCCGATTCCCATCCCCGGCCATTTTATTATTAATGGATAATCTTTTATTCATAAAAAAAAAGTAGAATTTGTCCACTCACGTTTTGTACACCTGATACTTTGGCTCTACTTGGATTGAGTTTTGGTTTGGGTTTGGGTTTGGGTTTTGGCGGGAAAGGCTAAAAAGTGGGCGGGAAAAATTCAAATTCAAATTTTTTTCTTCAAATAATAGTTTTTCTTCAAATTTTGGCCTCTAAAATTGGCGGGAGATGTTCAAATTCCAAATTTTTTTCTAAAAAATTTAGAATTGAACGATTATTTGAAAAAAAAAATTGAATTTGAATTTTTCCCGCCCACTTTTTAGCCTCTCCCGCCAAAACTCAAACTCAAACCCAAACCAAAACCCAATCCAAGTAGAGCCTTTATCAGAGAATGGAGTTTGATTCTCATTTTCATCATTTACTGTGTGAAAAGAGTTCATGCTCAACTTTTCTTCAATTTACTGTTTTTTTTCTTCTTTTTATTGACAGAAAAACAAATAACAGGATACTTTAACTAGTTTACAAAAATTTATGGTAGCAAATGATATTGTAGAAAATACATTTCATTAACTATAGCTAATGATAATATAGCTACTCTTATTATGGTACATTATTATCTTTCTTCTATCAACCTATAAGAGACAATTGCAGACTAATTATTACCCTGGGAAAATATTGTAATTAAGGAATAACAATACATAGTTTACAAATTACATACATTTTGCTTCACTTGGCAAAACCACTGTTCTTCTTTCTTTTTTTTCAAGCCAATAACTGCTAAGCAAAAGAGTTCAAGCAGCAGTACCGCGATTTTCTGATTTTACTATCCTGCTTTCATCGTGACCATTTGCCTGAGAGCTAACAAAAATATCTTCCTTAGTAATTATCTTCTCCGCGATAGCCACCCCTGAGGACGCCTGATTCTGAGATGAATAGAAAGATGCAGTAACACGAGTATCGTTAAGGCTACTAGAGACGTCTTGATCTGGCGATGATGCTGGTGCTAACTTATTATGGTTCGTTGCATTCGACCCTCGTCTGGAAATGAATTTGCATGCACACAGAATCAGTTGCAAGCACAATTGTAAAGCATGAAAAATGCTAAACCCCCATCAATCTAAGCAGTTCAAGCACAATTTCGATAGATCAAGGCACCCAACTGGCTTAAGAACTATTAATCCAATATTTTTGTATACTTCCAAGAGAAATGCAGACTGCAGAGGAAGGAAATGCAGTAGTTTCATTAAAAATCTTAAAGCACGAGAACAATGAGAAGTTAATGAATGAGAAGGGAGAATCTCGACAAATCAAACTTTTATAGCTGGTCATGTTACCAAAAGGAAACTACTTTCCTAAGAATTGAGAAAAAAATTTAAAACAAAAAACACGCACACGCCAATTAAGATGAATTAGTGTATACACTTGCACATAACAAGCCAATTAAGTTAATGATGATGATTACCTGGAATTATGAATAGCAGAACTGTTCCTGGCTTCATTTGAGGTAATGATCTATGGATCTTCCGTTTTTAACAGCTGAGCGAAAGTGCCATTGTTGGAGCAGATTTGAACGGTTTCTGATGCTACATTCTCTATCGCAGCATCATTTTCTGGATTTTGCGACTTTCCAGTGGCGACGACAGGCAAAGAATCGGTGTTTTCATTAGTCCCGTATTCCCTAATGAAAGAGATCGCCTTGTCTAAAGTTCTCAACGCTTGTTCCACCTCAGGTCGAGTAACTACGTTTCTATTACCAGTGCAAAACCTTTTAGCCGATGGATTGATTTCCGGATTATAAGATTCCGTGGCATCTCCATCCAGGTCTTGACTTTCTTCACAATTTTCTTCCTCAATTTCACCATGAGAGTTTTTATCTTGGACCAAAAGGTCCTCGGATGGTGAATTACCAATATTTTCATTGTCAACGATTTCCACAGTAGTTTCAACTTTATCTTCTCTAGCATGTTGTTTTTCAAGTGAAACAACTGTTTCGCTCTTTTGATCTTCAGGTTCAGCAGCCATGGTAGATAACTCCTTTGAAGAAAGAGCTTCCCGAACACGAGTATATAGAGGATCTTTCAAAGCCTTGCCAAAATCCTCATCTCCTTTCGAAACTGAAGCAACTTGCTGCAACAGATCCAAGGACACGTAACATGAGAAACAAAGATCGAAGAGCCATTCGAAACAAATGAAAGCCAAAATAATCTTGAGCCATATGAAATACGTGGAAGCAAAAACAATCTAACTATGCCATATCTCAACCATTTATATAAGAGAGAGAGAGAGAGAGAGAAGGGACGGCTAGTGGGCTTCAAAGCAAAACAAGAGCCATGGACTAAGCCATCAAGTTGTTTGGCAGTTTGAAACGTCTGTTAATCAACATAATCGGAAAACATGGAACTGACCTTTTTATAGAGCTTGAAACCACTGCCTATGAGCTGCCTTGACATGAAATTGATAAATGCCGGCGGAACAAAGTCCAATTTTATATCCATGTTAGCTATTGTCCTGCATATGGAAAAAACGGTAAGCCACAAAGAGAAAGGGAGAGAGAGGGAAAAACAGTAAAAGCTTCGTGTGATAATCCTTCTTACCTGAAGTAGCTCCTATTTTCAGACACTTTCTGTATAGCAAAACCTCCGACCACATCGATTCTTACTACATCTTGTGCATCAGGTATTCCATCTCGAGTAAAACCATGAGTACTTACGTCAATGCTTTCCAAGTCGGATATCTGAAATTAAAAATTGAAACATACGTCACAGGTTATAAAAGATCAAAGTTGCAGACAAGCACAAGTGAGAGCGAGGAACAGACATCACTTGGACAAGAAAACTGTAACTTTGTGTGCCTACCGTGTTTAGAAGCACAATAACCAGATCATCTTGGAAGTAGTCAAACTCGAAAAAATGTATTAGAGCCTCCCTTGTTGACAATGGCCAACACTTCATCCTTTCTTCCAAATAATTTATTACATTATCAGCATCTTGAAGGCATAACCAAAAATATTCAATACGTTAAAGAAACTAACCTCACTAAACATATTTGTTCACCAATTCTGACCTTCTTCAGACATTGAGATGAGGTGATCTTGAAAGGCGGAACAGTAATCTGAGGCCACCTGGCCAAAGATAAGCCGAAAATGACATTGTTTTAGAGTTGAAATTTTGTGGTACACTTGTGAAAATGAACAGCATGTACTCAACAAGAAGTCCTTCGATGTAATTAACTACACGGGTTTCCGAATATGCACCTAAAATCTCCAGTCCACTCAACTACTCAAGTATATGTATCACTTTAGTTACTATAGTTATTTTGAATTTAACTAACAATAATACGACCAGTAATCTTACAGGTAGATCGAGGACTAGAACTTGAGCAGATTTTTCTTTGCGCCTTCATTATCTTTTCCCAGTCAAAATGAAATTTCCCTGCGTTTTATTATAACAGACAGAAATGCCAAATCCTGACCGGGGATAACTATGCTCTCAACATGAATGCAACCATGCAACAGGTTAAACACAATAGGTATGCGCCTTTCATAGTCCTCTGGAGCAAAGAACATACATTCTAACCAATTCCTCTTAGCTAAATGATAATTCGTTGTAAAGTATCACTAGCCTCACAAGGTAGCCTATCTAAGGTACAATTCAAAGGCAAAAGCAAAAACAATTCCTTACCACTTTGGGTAGAGGTTTGCCTCACACGAGATGCATAGACCTGCAAGGGAGTAAACAGGTTATTTAACAAGCAGAATATCGACATGTCCAATGAGATCTCAACTGGATACGTATTCAACAGAGAAGAAGAGGGTGATCATCTGAGCAAATATGTTTAGCTTACAAACATCTAAGGATCCATCTATATAGCCTTCAACTAGTAAGGAATGAAACGGAGTGCCTTCTGGTCCTTCTCTGTACATAACACGATAATCTTCCGTGTCCTGTTTTACCTGACAACGTAAGGAGGATCAGCAATAAAATCACTACCTTCAGACCGTCTCGCCCCGTAAGGAAGAATGCAGCAAAACAAATTTATCATTATGTCCATATAGGCATACTTTCCAACTATGGTGTGAGGACTCGCCATTCTTTGACCTCTCATCATCCATAGAGGCACTCCTTAGCATGCTAAGCAAATTGGATACTTCTTTGGTTCTATTTTCAACTCTCCAGTCAATAAATTCTACAAAAGGACAGATATTTAACTTCAGTATGACTTCAATGAATATGCTTCGAGCATCTTAGACAAATGTTTGAAACTCGAAATATTAAAAAAAAACGTTATTTGTCCAACCTTCAGGTTGAATAGGTGAGTCTACAATCTGATCTTTAACAAGAGTCTTAAGTGTCTCCACATTTGTAAGATCAGAAGAAGACAATGTCTTATCCAGCCGATTTCGGTACTGCGAGATCATACTATTCTCCCTCATTTTCTTTTTCTTCAACCACAAACTGATATTCTATCCAAAAACCTGACTAGGAAGAAGGAAAACAAGTGAAAATTTGTTCACATTCATTCTAAACTTCAACACACAGTCACGTAAATCAGCTAATACAATCACAATAAAATTGCAATAAAATGAGTTTTATTAACTTAGAAATTAACCATCCAATTACCAAAAAGGAAATCCATTAACTACCAACAAAACTATCTATATTGAATTAATAGGAAATACTAGCAAATTTAACCATACGATCAACTCAGGTATTGAATTACAATTTCACCAGTAGAAAGGTATTGAATTTCCAGAATTGCATAAAATTAAAAGATTATCCGAAGTTAACTTTAAATTCTTTTCTTTCCAAAAATATGTTTATTTTCTTTCTACTCTTCCCAATGAAAAAAATTAGCAAAAGGGGCAAAGAATATCCCTTTCCTTCCCAGTACAAAATTCAAGAAACTTCAAATTCTAACAAAAACTTCAAATTTATGAACAACCCACATCTCAAAATTGAGAAATTTACTGAAATAAATAATAAAAAATCAGCAAAAACATTGAACCTGATATAATCAAGAAGAAGAAAAAAATCCAGTTTTGCAAGAAGAAGAAATAAATGCACACAAGATTAAATAATACTCCCTCCATTCCTAAATATAAGACTCTGTAGAAATTAAGGAAGTTATCCATTCCACTTAAACTTCCAATACTACCCCATCCTCCCTCTCTTTCTCTTTCACTTCTATATTATAAAGAAAGGAAAATGTTGAGGATATAATTGAAATGAATTGTTGACACCTAACAAAAAAGAACCTTAAAACGATAATTAATTTGGATTCCTAGATTTCTCCTAAACGACAATTAATAAGAAATAGAGAGAGTACATCCCAAGAACTCCAAGGACATCAACATCAACATCAACACCAATCAATCAATTTCAAAGTAGACCAGACCAAACCAAGTTAACAACTTTATTAGTACCTCAGTATCCAAAACAAAGAAAAGTCTTTGGCGAAGAAGTACAAGAAATTTTTCAAGAAAAGGCAGCTTTTATGATCTTCATGGAGTTGTAACCACGAGAAGAAAAATAATAGATCTCAACAGAAAATTCATTGCCTAGCAGACACTGGGAGAGAAGATCAGGCAATAAATGAGACCACCTGTGCGGAAATGTTTACTGGAAACATCGAATTTGTGGAAACCAAACTGACTAAAGAATTAAGGTAAGAGCAAGACTTGGTAAAAGTTTCCTAAAATTTACATTCTTTTCCTAATAAATCCAAAATAGTGATCTTGTAGGAGTGCAAGTGTACAACAACCAACTTCCAGCATGGACCATAGTTTTTGGTAGGAAATTGGAAAAGAAAAAGAAAAAAAACAGTTGGCTCTTTCCAACAACTTCTCTTGAATAAGAACACTTCTGATATGGACCGGGTCCACTGAATCATGCGGTCCAGATTTGGCCACATCACTGCATTTCCTTCTCTCTCATCATTTTGTAGGGATTTGGCCAAATCTGGACCACATGGCCCACATAGAATCGGTCCATATCAGATTTTTCCCTTGAATAATATCATCATCCCCGCCCCGCATGACCCATTTAAAATAATAAATAAAAATAGTATAAAATACCTAAAAAATAAAATAGACATCAAATTTAGAGAAGATCGTGTGAATGAATTTTTTTTCGGGCCTCTCATCTTAAAATATATGGTGAGATTGAATCTCCTAATAATATTGAGAAAGTTAAAAAGTCTTGCATTAATTTGTTTTATGAGTACAACTTAAAAAATGAGAAAGCAACTAAATAGACCAACAAATTTTTCGACTTCTCAATATTGGGTTCTTGGGAGAGGCCAAATGTTTTGCAAAGTGATCTATATTATGTTGTTGGACAGCAAATGAGCGGTGTATACAAACTAGTATCGTTTAGTGAGTAAACTAGTACTCCCTCCGTCCCAAATTATCTGTCCACTTTGTATTTTGCACGGGAATTAAGGTTTCATCAAAATCTATAGTAAAATATAGTAAAATGTCAAACATGACCTTATTTAATGTTGCTTTCAATTTAATTCTACATCATTTTCTCTCTTTCTTCTTCTCTCTCTAACATTTAATGCAAGGGGTAAGATTGGAAAAATCATCATTAATGAACACTTTATTTAGAAAGTGGACAATTAATTTGGGACAGATTAAAAAGGAAATGTGGACAGATAATTTGAGACGGAGGGAGTATCAATTTAGATTATGCTGTTTCATTTTACAAGCATTAAATATTTTATTTTACAATTCTATATCATTTTTTTCAAGGTTATATTTGCGAGACTTTTTTGTTAAAAAATCACTATTTTTTTTCTAGTCGAGGTTGAGCCTCCACTAGGACGAAAGTGGACTTTGGGGAAAAAATTCCCCGCCTTTCCCCAGCTGGGGGTGGGCTTCCACCTGAGTTGGGATGAAATCATCATCCATCCCCAATGATGGGGCTGGGTCGGGATGTGAATACGCTGGAAGAGGCGGGGTTGGGGCTGGAGATCATGATATCCGCCCCCACCCGGCCCCATTACCATCCCTAACTAAGAAGGAGAAAAGAAAATGATATGGTAAAGTGGGCTTTGCCCGACAAAATATAAGTAGGAGTGTAAATGGGTTCGGGTCAACAAAAGACTAGCAAAAGTTCTCGTTTTTTTCTTTTTTCGTATCAAACAATCTCATATTTTCTCTTTTTCATGTCTCGGCGGTCTCAACCCATAACACTCACACACACACACACACACATATATCTCATAAAGCTCATTACTCAGTCCGAACTCACAATAAAGTGTGAATTGACTGGGATTTAAGACTTATAAACTTATTCAAACTGAGCGTGATCTCAATATTCTAATTTTTAAATGATAAGTCTGAAATATACTAAATTCGACTCATATAACTCGATTAATACACTCTAAATGCAAGTAAAACTCGACCCGAAATTTCACAGACGTTTATGATCAAACGGGTTAAAACCTGTATCCGGCCCTGTAACTTTTTTTTTACCTCACAAAGGGACTCAGGGAGGCGGCCTCACAGGAGGAGGAGTCCAAGAAGGACATAATTTATTAAACTCCATGTAAAAGCAAGTATCGACCCGCGACCTCACAATCTTGGGTAGTCTCAAGCCCCTGCGCTATGACACTTCCGATCGGCCCTGTAACCTTTAAAATTAATTTCCTCGCTTAAAACCCCTCGAATTCCCTCTCATCTCAACTGAGTCCTCACCGGCGAAATCTCTCATTTCTCTTCTCCGAGGTATTCTTATGTTTTTACAAGTCGTGTCTTTTACTATAACTTTTGTGTTCTTTTAGGTTTCCCATTTCTAAAATTCGCTTTTCCTTAAGGTTAATTCGCCTTGAGATTTGCTGATAATAATCAAGTAAATATTCCATTTTTATTCGTCTTACATTCATGAAACTGTAATTGAAAATTAGCTGATTTCTGGTGGTTTTTGTATTTGATGTTTGCTTCTCATTTGTGGGTTTCTGTTGATTTATATTTTTGCATTTCCTCCCACCAAATTTGGTTCACTTTTCTATCATTTTCTCTTTAAGTGATTATTTTTTGTATCCCTCAAATTATGTAAATGTTTCAACTAAAATTACTGGAGTTGATATTGTTATCCAAGTATAGCATAGCATGTCAACAAAGCACAGCTCAAGCCGTAAGAGGCTTCCCATCCAACGGAAAATTCAATCCTAGGACCGTACTTGTGGGACTGACCACACAAACCCCTCAAATTAATTGGGTGGGGCATACATGCAGATGTGGGATCCGCTCAATTCATGTGAGGTGACTGGGGCTAGTCACACAAGGATGGTCCTAGGATTGAGTGACCCCTCCAACCGACAGATCAGGGTTCAAGTCATCAAGGAGGGGAAGTGGGGACCAGTATTGATCCTCCCGTGAGGGGAGGGGGGAAAAGAAAAGAAGGAAAAAAAAGTATAGCATAGCATTATTTGTAATCATTGATTGGTGATTTTCCAAATGATGGGCATAAATGTATCAATCAAATTCCAGACAACATAAGAGGTGCACCTGCATCTGTGGTCTCCTGAAAAACTGTGACTTGTATTTTGGTGTCATTTATCTTGTTTTCGAACCGTATGAACACAAGCAACATGTTGATCGGGTTATTAACAAATCAATCACTAAAAGTTCCTCCATGAGCATGTGTTACTTTTATGGGTTCTCCATAAAGGGCACACTGGTAAATAGCCAGGACAAGGCGAATGAGGGTTTTTTATCCTGCAGCTAAATAACATTTAAACTAGCATTTCATAGAATCTTGCATTAAAGCTTGTTGCTGCCTTTTGTCTTCATATATCATTTCATAAAGGTCTGTGTTTAACATTTTTCTCGGTTGCTCCCGATAAGATTAAAATGAAGAAGGAAATTAAATTAGCTTGAATGATCCGGAGTTACTGTTACAATAATCTCCTGAAGAGAAAAGATACACTCCCTCCGTCCCAAATAGAATGTGCACTTTCTTACTCATTTTGCATAGGAAAGCTGACATTCAATTTGGGACAGAGGGAGTAGCTACCAACTAAGTTTTATCTGCCCAGAGCTTCATTTATCAAACAGAATTATTGTTTACTGATCAGAAGCAAGTCTTTTCTAAAAGATGTTGTATTGACAGATGTTTTGATACTTTCTGCTGGTAATTGTATCTGTTAAAGTTTAGCAATGGTGGGCTGGCAACGACATTTTCAATCTTTTCTGCGTCAAGCTGGCAAGAGATTAGAAAGCAGGAATATTACTCCTATTAACTTGTCTTATCATACAAAGGCTTCCCCAGTACTTGGTATGTTTGTGTTTTTTGCTGGAACACGTTGAATCCAACCATTCTATTGCCTGATGATTTCTCTGGGAAAAACGAGCATCATTGATGGAATTTACAGAAAATGATGGAGATTTGTTCCCATTGGAAATAAGTCTTTCTCTTATTTCTAGCTTATTCAGGCTTTTTTTTAACTCTTATGGCATGATGGACATGGCCAATGGGGCTGATAGAAAAAGTTTTGCAGGTGAGGTGCCACATTTTCAATGCCCCTCAAGACCAATATATCAGTATTTACAGCAGTTGGTAACCTTTAAATCTTCTACTTGAATATGGGTAGTTTGATTCTGCTTGTGATTCTTAAATATTATCGTCCATCGTCTGTTTCTTGTTCATTCTTCTTTAAGCTATTGTTACCTATACTAATAAGAAGGATAACCAATAGTGTGAAAACAATCAAATCTGAAAGTATTTGTTCTCAATTCCATATCCTTCTTATATAAGTGTTTATTGGTTTTGTGTCTTGCAATTCAAGAACTTGCAGTATATTATTTTATCCAATTTCAGAAATGAAAGTTTCTTCTACATTAAAGAATGTCCTTTGGGTGCTTAATGCGAAACTTAAAATATTCTGGAACTATTCTTTTATCATCCACCTCACATCAGAAGTTCCAACTTTCTTGCTTTACTTTTTTCAGGCATTCACTAGTTCAAGGAAATTACTTGCAGACCCTTCTGATGCAACTCCAGTTTCATCACCGTTATTGATAGATAGTGGGACAACCGAAACTGAGAAAGCTGTCTCTAAACCTTCAAAAGTACAAGCAGTTTTAAAGGGAATAAAGATGGTATGAAAACTGCTCTTTAACTTGCCCATGATTTTATCGTTTCTTTTAATAAGTTTGAATTCGAAAGAGTACCTGACCCAATCAAATGTACTTTTAAAAAGTAAAATGTTGAACTCTTGTATAACCATATTTATTCTTTTGAATATATTTTATGATAAACAAGCATCACTCTAATATTCCGCTTTCTCCTTAAAATTTGCTCTCAGCATTGACCATTCTTTTCCTGACTTGGACTTAGTATTTGGTGTCAGAGTCCTAAGAAGTTGAACTTAGTGGCTGCATTGGTCCGTGGAATGCGTGTTGAAGATGCTTTATTACAGTTGCAAGTAACCATAAAGCGAGCTTCAAAAACAGTCTATCAGGTAATGTTATGTGTAAACAAAGCAACTTGTACTGAAAGACGTTTTAAATTTTCTGAAGTTGGCTGGGTATTGCTGCACTAAATTAGGAAGATATTCCGAGGGGATTATGGATGTTACTTGTATTTACTGGGTGCATGTTCTTTAGCTGTTTTTGTTGAGTAAAGAGCATCAGGCATCCAATAATTGTGGGGTCATGAGTTTTCTTTACTTGCAAGAACGGAACTCCTGCAGGCCTAAACCTAAATCCGCATGGGCGGAGTATTGATTAGTTTTCAGTTACCGCATCTAGGAAATTAGGATGTTTGAGGTGGTAAACGGATATATGCTCAAGACTTCCCTAAGAAAGAGAAACACTTGAACGCGGTTGTACTTTGCAGGTCATACATTCAGCACGGGCAAATGCAATTCATAATCATGGATTTGATGGTGACCGTCTCCTTGTTGGTAAACAATTTTAACGAATTCCAGAAAAATTATCAATCGAGTTATACTTGTTTTAAACTCTGTTTTAATTTATGAATCCTCATCATATGTAGCCGAGGCATTTGTTGGAAAAGGATTTTTCAAAAAGAGGGTATCATACCATGCTAAGGGGAGATCTGGGGTGAAAGTGAGACCAGAATGTAGGCTGACGGTTGTAGTTAGGGAGATAACTGCAGATGAGGAAGCTGAAATAGCTAGGCTGAAAGTTGCAAATTTCCGCAAGCTTACTAAAAGAGAAAGCCGGCTTGTTCCACATAAGCTTATCGAGAGCACTCCAATTTGGGACCGCAAAAGTAGATCAAAAGACCGTGCAATGGGCGCTTGAATGGTTTCACATGTAGTGCATTGCTCAAGAATTGTATCTTATGCAGGAATAAGTTATATTTGGAGCCAAGCCAAGTTCTTTGTTTAGTTTCATAGATCAGAGTTTCCATTTTGGAAGATATTATTCTCCATTTTGTTCTTTACCAAGGATTGTGTAAGCTTTGGTACCTGTACAAACAATGTGGCTGAACTTTGGGCACTTAGAGACGGCCTTAAGCTAGCTATCAGTATTGATGCTCAAAAGCTAGCTATTGAAATGGACGCCAAAGTAGTGATTGACCTTATTTTGCATGCCAATCTTTCTACTCACCCTTTATCATCGCTTATTTCTGATTGCAGGGCACTACTTCGGCGTCTACCGGAGTTTTGTCTCTCTCATATCTACAAAGAAGCCAACGCTTGTGCTGATTGGCTCGCTAAAGCTAGAGGACGTCTACCATCCTCCGATTTCTTTATCTTTCACTCTTTACCCCCATTTGTCAGCCACCTAGTGGCGGGGGATGCCCGTGGGGCTTTTTTTGATAGGACTATTTCAGATACCTCCATCCATATTCATCCTTTTGTTAGCCTTATAATGGCAGGACATGGACATGAGGTATTATTAGATATGCTTAATTGTAACAACTTTATTCCTTGCCCTACGGGCTAGGGAGCTTGTTTTTTTATTTTTTTAATATATTGTTCTTTAAAACCAAGGATTGCGTACGCCTTGGTTCTGATGTATGGTTAAAATTGCACAACTGGTTGAGTTAGTTGAAATATGTTCTGCTGAAAAGTCTGCAGGGCTCATTTGCTGTATAGTAATTTTCTTAGTTTCTACTTTTAGCACCGTACTGGGTCGTCAGATCATTTGATCAAATGGATGAGATAGTTATTCATTGTTCTTGAACAACTATCTCAGCTGTGGAATCAAGTGACCTGATTGCCCAGTTTCATACTTGCAGCCAAATATGACTTCTGGATTAGTTCATTTTCTGCTTTCTACATAATTTCACTTGTGGAACTCAAATTGTTTTTACAACAGTTTGGTTTGTCTGGGTTACACAAAACCAGTTGGATCTTTCAGTTCTTGTTTCATCACGGAAGCAAATCCAGAAAGACGATAAAGCTGTGTGATAAATTTATACATCAGCAGTTCTGTATCTGGTTATCTCGACACCCAGATAATCAACTGGACCATGCACTGCAACATGTGGCTTCACAACTTGAACACGGACAGCAGAAATCTGAGGATGCTTTGCAAGGATTTTCGATGCAACGAGTTGAGCCACAGCTTCCAGAAGATTCTGGGGAGGTCCTTCTAAAACTTCCTTAACAATTCTGTGGAAAGGACTTCCAATTATTAGGAACGGGGCAATCACAGGGAAAACATCCATAACTATTGAAAGCGAATTAGGATGCAACACAGAAATCACGTAATACCAGCTGAAGGCACCGATTCATCAGATTACAAGCCGAAACTAAAATGAAACTCTTGTCTGTAAACTTTATCAATGGCCAACATCGTAGGTTAAAAATTAAAACTAAAATTAACTTCTTACTCAGTTACTTATAATGTATATCATAAAATCAAATAATTCTCCATAATGGTAAAATCAGTTTCCCAGTTCTCAGTAACAAAACTAGAACCTATAGACAACCCTTAACTTGGCAATGGTGTGGAAAAAGTTTCAAAAATGTCGATTTAAGAATATGGATTCCTCTCCATTTTCTGCATTTGGTAGGTTTGGGCATGCTGGTGCAGTAAAAATCAGTGCTCCTCACAACAACAACAATACAACAATAGCATAACCCATTTAGTCCCCAATAACTGGGGGTATGGGCGGGGATGGACGGGATACAGACATAACCTTTGTCAAACAAAGTGGCTGATCCCAAAATACCACTGAAACAGATGTATTGGAGACTAACCTACTTTGGCAACAAGTGCACAAATGGTTGCTCATATAATACACATGTAACAATGGTCCCCTATGCCGTCGCCTTTGCTACAGAATCATGCCCTCAAATCAAAGCCGAAGGCATCGGGAGAAGGCGGGACTCAAGAACCATTTTGATTTATGTGCACATCACCATGCTTCTTTCATTCAAACGATCCAGAGCATTAGTGGTGCAAAAAAAAATCAGTGCTCCTCACCCAAAACTGTGAAGACCGTAAGGATACTTTCATTCGTTATGGTTCTTGAAAAATCTATAGAGAAGGCTCATATAGAATTTTAAAAGAGGGACAAGGATCTCCCATAACTTTAGCATGCATGGTGTATGTGTTGATCTAAAAGCGTTAACCCAAGCCTCCGAAATGTTCTGTTGCTCTTATGTTTAGAAATCTCCAGATTGACTCGGAAAGATGATCTTTCTATTCAAATTGATATTATTGCAAAGGAGTACGGTCACGACCATTCAAATAACATTACAAAATCAGATGCAAAAGTCTCAAGTCTATCTAACCAGGCATAACACATAACAGAGATTTGAGATTAAGACATACCCATATATAGCAGTATAACTAATAGTGTCCGTCAGGTGATCAGAAAGACCAGCAGGTTGAAGATCCATCCAGGCATCTACATCTATCAAGAACTTTTGACCAAGCGTCCTTTCTTCTGGCTTCACCCCGTGAAAGCCATGGAACTTTAAACCTCTCAACACAAGCTTGTCACCCTGAGTTAATGCTGCTTGTCATAAATCACAAAAGTAAGAAATTACTAAATTAGCAGCAGCAACGACAATAACCCATTAAATCCCCAATAATTTAGGGTATGGGCGGAGATGAATAGGAGACAGGCCTAACATTTGGCAATGAATGAACAAAGTGGCTGCTCACAGCATACCACTGAAAATATGGATTGGAGACTGACCTAACCTTTGTCAATAAATGCACAAAATGTATGTTAACATAATACTAATAGTCCCCCCATACCGTTACGTTTTCGGCGGAAGCATTCTCTCAAATCAAAATCTAAAGGCATCAGAGAAGGCAGACCAACTCCCAAGAACCATTTTGATTTATGTGCACATTATCATTCTTCTTTCAGAGCATTTATGAGATGCACATAAATTACTAAATTAGCAAACCAGAAATATTTATCCAAATGTTAACTGGATTTATGCAAAACCATAAGAAAACAATAGAAAAGTACTCCGACTCTAACTGAGCTTATATTCCAGAGTTTATTTATACAAAGACGATAGTGTGAAAAGTGAAAATTTTACATGTCTAGTTAGATAGTGTTATGTCTCGGAGCGAAATAGAACATAACAAAATACAAACTTGCAGATATGTAGAATTTCACAAATAATTCAACTTTTACGAAACAAGACATTTCATTTCAAAACCAAACACTAATTTTCTCTTTACCGAGTTGATTTTTTTTTCTTTCACTTGTATAAGGAAATTAATGGAGCACATGCTGAATGAAAGAAGCATGGTAATATGCACATAAATAAAAATGGTTTTTGGGTCTGCCTTCCCTGATGCATTTTGGCTTTGATTTGAAGATTCTGTAGCAAACATAACGTTGTATGGGGGACTACTGTGTCTGTGGTATTCCGTGAGCAGTCACTTTGTGCATTCAATGTCAAAGGATAAGTCAATCTCCAATCCATTCGTTTCAATTGTATTCTGTGAGCAGATACTAAATGCACAAAGATTATGTTTATCTCCTATCCATCCTGCCCATACCCCAATTATTAGGTACGTAATGGGTTATCTTATTTTTGTTGTTGTGTTGTATAAGGAAATTAAAACTATCAAAAGAATACACCATGCCCAACTCCTGTCCAAAAACAAGTTGATACAAAAAGGATTTTCCCTCTTAATCAGATGCAAAGCAGTTTCAAACATACTCTCTCCATTTGCATTTAACTGTCACGATGACCTAGGATTAAGGAAATGGTTGGATTATCTATATTAAATGGTAAATAGACAATATTGCCCCTCTCTTCGTAACTCCAATCTAACTTTTAAGCATTTATTTCTACTACAATAATAGGGATAAACTTGAAAAAAGAACATTGCTTCTAAGCATTTATTCAATGTTCTCTAGATTTTTCTGACGCGATAAATAAATAGAAAAGAGTTATATATAAACGTTTATCAAAGTAAAGAGACACTTACAAATATTGGATGACGTCATAAATGAAGTATAGCCGGAAAATGAACACCCGGCTACCGGAAAGCTTTTTCTTGGTCTGAGAGAAGGGTGTGGTGGCGGTGGAATGAAGAGAGTGTGCGGAGAAACTGAGAAAATGGTGGTAAGGCAACGGAGGTACGGTCCTATCTCTCCCGATTGATTATTACTCCATCCAATCCAATTCAAAATATAAGTTCTTTTAGCTATTTTCACACTAATTAAGATATTCTCTTCGTCCTAAATTATTTGTACATATTTCTTTTTTAATCTGTCTCACGTTATATGTACACTTTTTAAATAAATAGTTTATTAACGATGGTTGATGAGAGAAGAATATAGAAAGAATAAGAGGTAGAATTAATTTGGGAGTAATATTACATAGGGACATGTTTGACATTTTATCATATCCCACTATAGAATTTGATAAAACTTTAATTCCCGTGCAAATTACAAAGTGGACAGATAATTTGGGATGAAGAGAGTACTAATTAGAATGATTAAAATACCTCTAATTAATACTCCAAATAATAAAGAAATGAATAGAGAGTTGCATTGGAATTACACATTTTTTACCAAAATGAATATAGAAAATAAATCATGTATGGGTAAATTAGTCAATTAAGGCACAATTCTTATAAAAAAGACTTATATTTTATAATAAAAACATATAAAAAGACTTATATTTTTAATCGGAGGAAATATATTATATACAACTGGATAAAGGCCTAGGGAGGGAGGGGTAAGTAGGGTTGGAATCGGTTCGAATGGCTCTGCTTCTATGTCACACATAAAAATACTTTCGCTCATAGAAGTGGTGTCCACTTATACCCGTAAAAAATAATATACTTCTCATTTATTAGGGTAAGCAACATCACCTTATTTTGTTAAATAATATACTAAATTATCTATTTGGTCACATATGTGAAATTTTAGATAAAATAACAAAATAATAATCAATACCTAATTCATCCCTCTTAGATATTTCAGTGCGTCATTATTGTATGCCCTTTATATATTTTTGTGGGAAAGGTAAAATCGGCTCATAATAATTTTGACGAAAAAAGTATAAACAATGAAAATTAATGTTTTCTTTTAGGTTTAATTAAATTCTTGTCAATGATAGTTTGTACTTTACACTTACTTTACTTTACAGTTAATATCTTTAACTAGAATTTTGAAGATGAAATTTCGGTCATCATTATCTGACACGGTTGAGAGTGTTATTTAAAAGAAATCTACAAGTCAAACTCTTCCCGAATAAAAATTAAATTTTGTGGGAGTTACTGTATGCCAAGTCTGAATTACTCTCCAAGATGAAGGACATCATATTAACTAGTCTTTTGAAGTGTTAGAGCATCTCCAGTGCTCCAACATGATATGATATTTGGCTGATGTGGCTTAGCTTCGCCAGACGTACTTGCATTGGAGTTTTCTAATTCACAAGGCATTATGAGTGCTAACTCAGCCCTTTTCTCTTTTTTCTTTAATTTTTTTTCATGTGAGTTATTCTCTCGTTTTTTTTATTTGTTTTCATGGGTGTAGAGGATTTAGTTAGCATTGGAGCGCAATGGATCCAAGACCTAAGGCTAGTTGAATTACTTATCGGAAAAAAAATATTATAGTACAAAATATCAGGTTAAGTTTGTTGACATAGACAACAAACTCATGCAATACGAGTGAGCAAATAGCTAAGAATTGCAGTAGTATAAATTATATTTTTTTAGAGAAGTGAAATTGCTAGGACAACTTTAGTTGCTGGTAGGTCCCGGCCTCGACTTTTCCATCTGATCTCTATCCCGGCCCATCTCCACCATTGGGGATGGATGGGGATCACATCTCCGGATCAGGCGGGGCTCATCTCCAACTGGAGAATAACGGGAATTTTTTTTCCTTCCAAATTCTGGCTTTCGGCCAGCTCTGACTAGAGAAATTAAGTGAATTTTTGAAGAAAAACAAATCCAAACATATACAACATTTAAGAAAACACAAAATTAAACAAAAAATATTTAACACATGTTAAACAAAATAACAATATGTAAAAAGATACTAGTTTGCTCTCTAAAAAAGATTCCTAAAGGTTTACAAGATGGAGGAGTCTCCAAAGAGTTTGAGAATTCTCGGCGTCTTTCCAATTTTGACGTATTTGTTTTGTATTTTTAGGTATTTTATGTGTTTTTCTATATGTATTTATATTTTAGGCGGGGAACCACGACGGGAAGAAGCGGGCTAGGATGGGGCCGGGATATCATCTTTCCCTCCCCAGCCCAGTCCCCAATAGCGGGGGCAAAATTCATCCTCACATCTACCCCTGCCTCTGTCTTAAACTGGAGAATTTCCGCTCCAACTGAACAGGACCGGGTCGAAGCTCAACTTTAGCTGGCCAGTTGCCATCCCTAATGGCTAGCCAATGGTATAAAATATAGATGATTCTTCTTTTATATTTTGAAGGAAAGGAACAATAAATTAATTGATAAGATAATAAAGAAAATATACAAGTGGTCCGCAATAAAACATCAATAATATGTGCTTATCAGCTTAATTAATATTTATGATTTTGAGATCAAGAATATATTTGCAAGAAGATCAATTCTGATAACTTTAGCTAAGAATGTAGTATAATCAAAGTGGCATGTGATCTTGCAAGAAGTTTAAAATTACTTTATTATGATCCGCAAATCAATGAGGAGTATAATATCAAGATAATTAGTGTTGGTTGAGTTGATAATTAGAAAGCACTTTAAAGAACAGCGACTAATTCATATTTAAAGAAGACAACAATAAAAATTAAGAAAATTCCAAAAAAAACAGCCAATCCAAAGTGAATCATGTGATTTTGCAAAACAACCAAAATCAAGGATTGATGAACTCAGGAGTAAATTGCAGATGGCTGTGATTTATGCAGGGAAAGTTTTGATTTTTGAATCATAGGATGATCAAAATCCTGAACCTATAGTGGATTATGAATATTTATCACTTATGCTGATGTTTTATCTACAATACTTGGTTTTATTTTTTTGCTGTATTTTTTACTTATGAGAAAATATTGAATATTTGTGCAATTATTTCTGCGAAAATATTAAAAATCTCTTGGACCTTGTGAAAGAAAAGAGATCGAAGACACAAAAAGATTATCACGTGGGAAGATAAAAGGAGAGATTGTAGAGGGAGAGAGAAAATAGGAAAGCAAGTAGTAAAAGATTTGATTGAGGGTATTCCTGTCACTCTATCATAAATTGTCGTGGCAGGATGCTTTGTGCTCTTGCATTATCACTGCCCCAATTATTTTAGTACCCTATCGTTCCAAATTGAATGTTAAATTTCTTATTATGCATATATATATTTCTTCCATAAACTTTTATGATTAACTTTTTTAATTTAAAGGATGCAAACTCCACTAACACATGAATATTACTACTCCCTCCATGTCAAATAAGTGTAGTTTAAAAAAAACGTCTCTTGCCAATATAAGTGTGGTTTTACATTTTTGTAGGAGAAACTATTGAATATTTTTACTTTTGTCCTTCTTGATTCCTAAGAGAGAGAGAGAGAAATAGTGCATTGAATGAAGTTCAATTAGTAAGGGTACTTTTGGAACTTACTTGAAAAATAAACATACTTTTATTTAATTATCTTAATTTGTGTGTCTAACTCTAAAACTACATTTATTTTGACATGGAATGAGTATATTTAAAGATATTATGGTTACTTGTTCATGATCAAACATCTACTCTTTTTTTATAATCCAGGTTTTATCTTGGGGCACCCTAGCCACCCTCCCAGGCCCGAGTAGATGTGAATTCGAATTTAATTCAAGACAACAAATTCAATACATGCTCTTTTATTCTATGCGACAGTAGCAACAGTTAGGTATTTGAGGAATAAGATTTTTTTTTTTTTTTTTGCTAAGTTATGAGGAATAAGAAGTTACATGATGATACGTTGACTATCCCGGATGCACGGTAAATTGTGCATGTAATTAGAACCAGGAGCCTTGAATGGATAAAATCTTGGAAGGACAGGGAACTTACATTCAAAGATGTTTGTACATATATAGAATAGCAAGATAATAGGGCAATTCGTATTTTTCTTTCTTGATATACAATATGTAATCTGAGATTTATTTGCAATGAATAACAACTCCCATTTTTTCCAAAATTCAATACCTGCTCACTCGACGGAGATCAAACCCACGTCACTTTACAATCCTCTACTGTCATCCATCGCTGGGCCTAAGCTACCTGTGGGGGTTCAAATCTTATAAAAATGGAATGTGGGCATTCAATTTGAAACTGGAGTATCATTTACATACATTATTCATACAGCCAACCCCAAGATTGATGAACAAAATTTCCAACCTCTCACCCTTTTGCAACCAAATACATTAGAGAACAAAGTCCAGTAAATATAATAATGGAATTATTTCAAAATTTTATGAACTGTTATGCTACTATGATGTAAATTTTACATTCCATAAGAAAACCAATATTTCTTTTGGAAGAATCCTACTGACCTGATCTATGATCTATCCAAGAAACCAGAAAAGAAGGTTGAAAACAGAAGGAACAGATCAGATCTCTAAACCTTATAAGTATAATTATGCATCTCCAAGTGCATTAATCCCCATGTATTTGCCAAGAACAATTCCTCTTTCTCATCTATACAATTCAAACCCAGACAGTTCCAACTCAAAAGGGTCAAGGGGCTACTGATATTTTGTTAGGTATTTAACAATGAAATTTGTGGACATTGCATCACTCAAAGGTCCAGTTGTATGCCAGACAGTCGAGTCGCACTCCCATCTTTTGGGATCTTGCTTTACACCTTTCTCGAAAGACAAAAGCTATTGCAGAATTATCTATACAGTATCTGAAATTCTCCGGTAGAAGAGGACATATGCAGATGATGTCTTTATCTGGTCCTCACTTATCGGGTAGACATGGCTATCATCAAAATCATACCACGATCCCTGATGCTGCAAATTGAGAGAGGAAACCCATTAAAACATCGTACTAGTCGATATAGAGCAAAAAGCACTTGTATGAATAAGCAAATGATCTTCAATATGCTATAGAAACTCATCTAAAGGCCTAATCTACAGAAACAAACATATCAAAACAAATCTCTACATAAGAAGGATGTTCCGCTAAGGCAAGTTGCTATCAACTTTCTCATGACTACAAAAGCTTACGTATTATAAGCAGAACCCGTCAAGTCCAGTACTAATATAACACGAATACAATAGAAATCATAGACCACACTCAAAACCATCACAAATAAACTGCAGTTAACGCAATAAATAATTAGTTGTACAAAGTTACAGCATAGAAACTTACTTTGACAAAAGCAGTATAATGACCACTGCCCATGCTACCGTAGTGATTACTTACAGCATAAAGCATATAATGGTGAGATATAGAACTGTCTTTGTGAATCATGTAATTTGAGAGATCAAAGTCGTCCATAGGGAAGTCAACAAATTTTTCTAGCTTGTTTTTGGAAAATCGATTGTAAGAGAACCTCTTCAAATGAATAACCAGGATCTCTGGCAATCTCCATAGATCTAATTTTTTGCTCGCCTCCCAACGAGATTTGCAGCCAGGGCAGTACCTAAACAAGTTTGAAACCCGAGTAATAAGAGATAAACATAGTAAGTTATAAAAACTTAAAGCAATATTCCAGAAAAGAAAAACATCCTAAAAACACAAAATGAAACGAGGTTATAGAAATATGATTATCATGAAATCAATGATCAATTGAGCCCTAAAATTATATAATTGAATGATAAAAATACTATTTATATATGCAAAGCGAGATGGTATCGAGAGACACACCACATGTCATCAGGTCCCAGAGGTTCCTCCTTCAAAAAGGCATCAAGACAATTGTACAATGAAACAGATTCTTGGGGCTTCTTTAAGAGGAATGTAGGTTTACAGACTTCTGGTAAAGAATTCAGCAAGACCGTGTCATAGTCATCCCATATTTTGTCTGGCCAGGAGACGTGCACGTTAACTGCATTAGAATTTGGTATTGAAACTGGTTCATCCATATGTATGTCATAGTCTTTTACGGTATTAGTCGAGTCACTCTTGAATTCACTATCTAGGTTTTCTTCTTCATCCAGAATTGTGTCCTCTATTTCCATATCTTCAAAATCAATATTATTACATGTATCATCATTGTCATTTGATGAATTCTCTTGGGGCATTAGAAAAGGGTGGAGTAGCTTCAGAAACTCCTTGCGCATCTCAGTTCCCTCAGAAAAACTAGACATTCTTGATACAAGAGGAAGGCCAAATTTCTTTTGTCGAGAAGGACGTTCAGGAAAAACTGATCTGAGTAAGACAAGTATAAAAGGAAAATCAAATATCCAAAATTCAATCTAGACTGAGTTGCTAAAGAATTATATCAGAAGAAAGAGCTAAACAATAACAGAAAAAATTACTTTCAACAGAAACAAGGAAGCAAATAAATTGTGCTTTGTTATGACCCAATAACCAAAAATTAGAAACGCATATCAACAAATTTAACACTCAAACTAACAGATACAGGCAGGCAGACGGACCAAGACGATTAGTTTTTTTATTCTTTTTATAGTACATAGATTACAAAGCGAGATAGAGAAAGGTCTAAGCAAATGAAGCACAGCCAAGCACAGAAACCCACCAGTTCGAGCAATTTTGCAATAAGAACTTGTCTGATTATTAAATAGAAAAAATTCAGAAAAATGGCAGCAAAATGAACACCTTTGAGGAAGCCTCTTCTCTTTCTTCTTTTCAACTCAATATAACTCCTAAAATATCAGAAACAACTGGCGTCTCTCTGAATCACCCAAGACAAAACTAAAGCAATCAAGTATGCTTCCTTAGAAAGCCGTTTTTCTTTAACCTATTACTAGTTTACCAAAAGTGCATCAAAAGTGGTGCTCCTGCTCAGCACCCTTCATCAATTTTAAATTCATCAGACTCAGTTGTTTTTTGCTAAATTGGAATAAGAAACAGTATTATTTCCAAAATATAAGAAATAAATAAAATGGATGAACTCCAAGAATCCAGTATTTACACAACTATTGAACTGTTATAGTTACTGCATACAAATACACAACACTTGGTAATCAACCACAGAATTGTAATTGTAAATTTGGAAGGGGAGAAAGAAAGTAGAATTATCAGCCAAAAAAAATCTTCTAAAAGAATGCAGTCCAAGAACATGTTGTGATTCAAAAGGCCAGATCTGTTTAACCTTAATAGATTACATACTAACTGCTATAACTTACTTCTCTTCATACTGATGTGTGAACACAACAAGAGGTGAATTTTCACCGTCTTTCGGCAGTCGATATGCAACAAGTTGATCATCGTCCCTGATAAGCTCTAAGGTGTCAGATGGATCCTCAAGAAAACGGAAAATTTTACAATCATATACCTGCAGGTTATGTCAAAATTTCAAGTTTCAATGAGAATTTTTCATCATGTTAAGAAATAGAATGGGTGGGGGACGATAATCTGCAGGTATGTTTAGTTCTGCCATGCCAATCTCTAGACTTTCAAGTCATGAGAGATCAGAGATGAAATGTGAAACAAGGCGAGAGCTGAAAATCGAAAGCACAAAATACATGCTATTAAGCTTGAACTTAGAAGTGCATATGAACAGAAGGAAAATAATAAACACTACATCTCTAGAGGTCTATCAGGCCATCGATGGTCCCACACCCATATTTTAATGCAACTAAGATAAAATGTTTCAAAGTCATTGACCATATCTCTAAATGAATGCTAAAAGCCCACAGATTCAGTTTAGTATTTTAAAGTCTTCATAAAAGAAGTTAGTTGGACTACATCAGCTTCCTTCTTGCTTATAAAACATGCTAGGTACGAATACATGACCAAACAACGAGATTCCAGCTTAAATGTCTATTTCCTGAACTATGATAGAAATATACCTCAGCCACCAATAATGTTTCATCATCTCCTAAAGAACAGGCCACGCTTAGGGCCTGAACGAGATCCTTGAGATTTCCAAATTTCGGCACAATTATTGTTACTGGAGAAGGCAAAGTAGTTCCATCAGTGCTCAAGACAGTCACAGTTATGGTCCTTGTTGTTGCCGAGGGAAGTGGCAATGATAGGTACATGAACGGGTCAAATGTAATGGACATCTTCTTGCAAACAGGACAAACTAATCTTGACCGGTATTGACCCTACATTCAAAAAGTCATTATGAGAAACAGGAATATAAACAACTGCTGAGCTAACATGTTAGTTCCTTGAGAAATAGAGCAGAGAGGACTGGTTTCTGCTGTAATTCATCATAAAGAGCATGACTGGGTCTTTATCTTGGCAATGCGTGTTGGGTAAAAAGTAAGGGCAGTGAAAACATACTTAACATATAATTTTGAAAGCTTTTTACCATTTTTTTTAAAGTCTAACATTACCTGGAACAAATCAACAACAATGGAGTCATTGCGAGCAAGATGATTCCTCCAATGTTCATTTCGCTAGTTCTTCATCAGGTTGACCATCTCCATCCTTCACCTCGATATAAGGCTTCAGTTTTCACGCGATTTAGATCTTCGTGAAGACCATCCAACAAAAAAGAAAGGAATTCCTAAAATAGCCAAAAAAAAAAAGCGCCACTGATAAATCAATAAAATATGAAACGGTATCCATAACTTGGACATAACATCTTTTAGTCCCTATTACTTGTGTATAACAAATGAAATTTGTAGGAAACAAGACTCTGGTAAAAAAAGAAAGAAAAAATAAATCTTAACTAACTTGGGAATCATGTTGATTATATCCACTAAATTGAGGAGCAAAACCAGCAATCACAGACTTAAACTCCCTTGGAGCCACAGGTGTTGCTCCAGGGGTCCATAACTTTCTCAACAACTCGCCAAATGCCCTTGCGAGATTCCCCTGAAAGCAAATCCAAATTCAGATAGATAAAGCACGTCCACGCTTTTTTTTTTCTTTTTCTACAATGTGTCTGTGTGAACGAGAGATGTAGGAGTAGAATAGAAAAAAATACACCACGGATGCATAAGGTTAAAGATAGAACCAAAAGTAAACATTAAATTATTTCCATTTATGATAAATAAAAATAAAAAAAAGGAATATACAATTTTTCCCTAGATACGTACATTCATACCCAAAGGATTTTCAAAATTTAGATCATTGTGGAAGTCACCGAGGAAATAGTCAACAAGCTCTGTGGTATGCACTAAACACTGGAGTGCGCTGTTCATAAAGCAGGTATTTCCAAGATTGGACAATCCAGTTAAGCCCATAGTGCAAGCATTACTGTGTACACCATCCAATGGAGAAGAATGATTTACTCTAGAATATGACTTAACATCATCTACACTCCCATTAATCTTTAGCGAACTATTCAAATAGGGAACTCCATTCTTGAATTGTTCCACCATCAACTTCTCCCTATTCATTTCTCTAGCCTCAATAAGTGAAAGTCCATATACTTCCAACTTCAAAAGAATCTGTGAACACGTATACCAAAGATTAAAAACAGAATTGTACAGTTAACTCTGACACAGTGAACAGCTTCCCATTCATTGTCAACATACCTCATCACCAGGCTGATCTGAAACATTGAACAGCTTCCGCTCATTCATCAGAAATTGGCTTGTCTGTCCTGAGAAGTCTGAAATTTTCAACTGCACAACAGATAAAGCAGATAAACATCTTCTAATCTTTTAACTTTTTCTTCGATAATGGGGGTGGAGAACACTAAATGGTATAACAATGGTCAATAAATGAACTTACCAGCCCAGATTCAATGCAAAATAAATCACAGGCCCGCTGAAAAGCTCTAATCTCATTATCCTTCAGAGACCAAACAAAAGTTGTCAATAAAAGATACTAGAAACCATAAAAAGAATAATTTTGCAAAATTCATACAAGACCTCTAGAATCAGATGTAATAAAAACATATTTAATCAACTGTTGTGAACCATAAAAGTAACTTTGCTTTAGTTGTTGAAAATTTAAACGAAAACGAGCATTAACAGGACCCGCTGAAAAGCTCTAATCTCATTATCCTTCAGAGACCAAACAAAAGTTGTCAATAAAAGATACTAGAAACCATAAAAAGAATAATTTTGCAAAATACCTACAAGACCTCTAGAATCAGATGTAATAAAAACATATTTAATCAACTGTTGTGAACCATAAAACTAACTTTGCTTTAGTTGTCGAAAATTTAAACGAAAAACGAGCATTAAAAAGGGCGCAAATTCATCTTAACCGCAGTTTGTAAAGAATGCAGAATATGTACAGAATCTACAGATATTAAACCAATATCCCTACTTTTCTAGTTCTTTCTCTATTGCTTTATATGGTTTTTCATTGTATCACTTCATAAACTTTTATTAGGAAAATGGTGGTCAAATAAGAAATCGGTGTACATGATGACAGGGTAAAATGTCCATTTTCACAATATTTTTTATTTATAAATTGGATAATGTATTATCATCATTGCCAAAACTCTAATTCAAACAGGTCCAATATGCTCTCATATACTGACACCTAGATCAAGCACTTAGATCTCTTTGTCTCAGCTTGTGTATAGAGCACATACTTAGATCTTTGGATTTCATCTTATATTATTGTTTTCCTCAACCAGAATGACACTAATAAGTGGCTGTATCGTATTGAAAACCCGACAAGATAGAGATAACAAAGATAGGGAGTAGTCAAGCAAGAGAAAGATTGGACTAGTGATTTGTAGTGGACCTTCTGGTTAATCCTTATATAAAATGAATTTTCTTTGATCATACAGGAAAGTCGGATTTGTAAAGAGAATATATCCTCCAAGCCATCCGCCAAAAACCCTTCCCACATCCTTTCTGTCATTATGCCTACAAGGAAGAACAAAATAATCAATTGGTCAATGTATTAACATAGACATTCCTCTAAGACATTCTGACCAAAGATAAAATTATCACCACTGAAGTAGAAACAGAATTGACCATGGGAACCATGAGACCGACTGGGAGTGATGTTAGTTTATACCAGTTTCAGAAAGTTAAATGTGTAATCAATGCCTGAAGAGCTTTAAAAATGCTGCAAGAAAAGTAAATGGATGCAGATATTGTTTGTTTCGAGCATAAACTTAACAGTTGAAATAGTTCAAAAAAGGATAGTAATTTTAATAAGGAAAACAAAATCTGCAGTACTGAATTCAATACCTCTAATATCATTATATGTACCCCAATCCATACTGATCAAGCAGTAACTACTACTCCCTCAGTCCCAAATTGAATGTCCATTGTCTATCTTAGTTTGTCCCAAAAAGAATGCTTTCTTTCTTTAAATGGATGTATTTTCCCTCTAAACTCTCATAAGTAATGTCTTACATTTAACTTATACAACCTCTACTAACATATGAGTCCCATATTTAAGGATATAATGATAACTTACTCATAATGAAAACATTCTTCTTAAGTGAAATGTGAACATTCAATTTGAGACGGAGGGAGTAACAATAGCATCTATCTTCAAACTTCATCCAAAATAATAAAATGTAATCGACTAAAGCCAGAAAACGGAAAGCTCCACAGATTCTACATCCTTTTCAGGAGGAATGATACCAATCCTCTGAGTCAAAACATCTAACAACAATTCTAACAATACTAATCCTACTTCCAAGGCTATATAAAACACACAGAACCAGTTGCTTAAAGAAATAGGAAGTTTAGGAACTACACAAATGAAATGAAAATTAGGGCAAAATACTGTATCACCATTTAAAAGCTCTCAAGAACATCCACTCAGAAATCAATGCAAGACAAAGTTCGGAGCCGCTACTATCACTGCCCGATACGCCCTCTTCTTCAGCCATCCCCGTTTGTCCTGCTGTCCTCATCTCAATCATAATCTCCGACTCCACTTCCTCCTCCGACATGAAATCATCATCATATTTCTCAAACTCCTTGTTCCTCAAAGACGACATTGCATCATACAAAACACCCCTAATTTCTCTTCCTCCGCCGCCGAAAATGGCCACATTTGCCTCAATCCACCACCTGTACAAAATTCAAAACCCCCCAATACAACCTATTCATAATTAAAAACCAAAAAAAAAAAAACAAAATATAGCACATTGTTTCCCAATAATCAAACTCATAAACAAAATTCAAAATGCCACTCAGGTAATAAACTACTATGGTAGAGTGTATGTCTCCTAGTTCAAGGTAACAGAGATCAAGCACATAGTTTCCCAATAATCAAACTCGAAACTAAATTAAAAATGTCATTCAGGTAATACAGTATCTGACTTGTAGTTCAGGAAAACATGGATCAAATGCTAGCGCAACTTCAGAAAATAAATAAATTCAAAATGCAACTTTAAGTAGTAATAGTTTGGCAATCGAGTATCTGACTCATAAGTTCAGACAAAGATCAAACCCTAACAACTTCAAAACAAAATTAATCAAATTCAAAACTAAATTATAAATTAAAAAAAAAAAGTACCTGGAGGGGACGAGGAAGAGGGGGTCGGGAGAAGGGGATTGAGGAAGAGAAGGGGAATGGAAAGTGGAGGAATCGTCGTCCCAAAGAGAGGAGGAGGAGGAAGAGGAGAGATTGGAGAAAATGAAGGGTTCCATGGAAGAAGATAAGAAATCGAGGGTTTTAGAGAGAAGGTGACGGAGAAATGGGAGAGGGGAAAGGAGAAGAGATAGAAAGGAAGCGGAGGAATTGTAGAGAGAGAAAGTGAAGGATTTGAGTTGTTGAGAAGAAGATGAAGAGGTGCTGAACAGTCGTTTCAGAGATTGGGGGCTACGTCTCATAATACTCTTCAGTCTTCTCTCTCTGAAACGAACGGTTTCTAGAGAGAGAAAGAGAAAGACAGAAATATGACCAGAGATGATGAGGAGGGTGAGCGTAGGAACTAGAAAGGAAGGGAACTCGCTTTTTGGTGCCTTTTTGTTTTTTTGGTGCTTCATTTCGGAACATCTAGTTACTGTGCGTAACATTAAATGTTTTACACGACGATTGAGTTGCATTTCAGAGTTTTAATTCAACCGCATAAACCATAAAAGATGCATTCCGAATTTGGTAAGAACGCCTTAAATATCGCATTTACAAAGCAATCTTGACCGTCGGACGAAATTTTTTAATGTTTAAGATTATTTTAGTTCTGAAAAAAATTTAAGTATTTGCTAAAAAAATATTTTAACCATCCAATTTTTTTATAAGACGACAACAATTTGTTCTGCACAGCCTACACATAAGGCATTCCACACCAGATTCAATGCCTAAAAAATGTGTATCGCAGTCAAATAATAAAATTATTACGAGTCGGGTAATATTATTTTGTTAAAGTGAATTATAGTGTAAGGCTTGGACTACTCATATTATTTTCTGTGTTATAATTTTATTAATATAATACGAAACAATATATTAAAGGACGATATATTGAAGTATATATTAGAAGATTTAAGTCTTAATTTGAAAAGAAAAAAAAATACTAGAACTATCTCAATAGATCATGACTTACCACTTACATTTAAAAATGTAAGCCCTAAGGGCGAACAAACTCAGTTTTTTATATTGGACAAACTTTTAATGTTGTGTCTAATGATCTTAATATTTGTGATAGAATATCGGAACTCTTTATGGAAGCTCTAAGTAGCAATGGCAAGTGGGTTTGGCCCACCCGCGACCCACCCCGCCCCGCCCCGTTTAACTCGGCCCACTTTTGGACCCGCCTAAACCCGTTATGACCCACGAGTTAAGTGGGTTTTACAAACGAGGCGGGGCGGGGTGGGTTGTACATTTAAGAAAATCGACCCACCCCGCCCCGCCCCGCCAAAAACCCACAACCCGCCCCGCCCCGTCTCCCCAACCCACTTAAACCCGCCCCATTTAAACCCATAATACCCAACCCCAACCCACTTAAACCCATATTACCCCAACCCCTATAAATACTCACTCAAATCCCCTCAAACCCACACTATCATTTTCTACTCTATTTTCTAAATAGAAAATATGGACAACATTCCTCCTAATCCCTCTACTAGTGCTAGGACTAGGAGGACTTCCAAGGTTTGGCAATTATGGGTATTTAATGAGGAAGTTCTCACAGCTAAATGTACGATATGTGGGTATGAAATTCGTCACAAACATGGTTGGGGGACGGGAATAATGGTTAGACACATAAAAAATAAACACCCGAATTGTTCTGTTTAAATTGTAATTTTTATTGTACTTTTCATTTTAAATTGTAATGTTTGTTTTATTATGTTGTTTTCATCTAAGTCCCCCTCATATGTAAGTCTTATTTGTTATAAGTAAAACCAGTATGACTTTTATCTATATTTATTTTTACCAAAAAAAAAAAAAATTAAAAAAAACTCCGAACCCACTTAACCCACCAACCCGCCTAACTCGCCAAACCCAACCGACCCACCCAACCCACCGGGTTAACCCGTGACTCGGCCCACTTTTGACGGGTTTTCCAACCGGGGCGGGGTGGGTTCGTCATTTTCATTTTTGGACCCAACCCGCCTCGCCCCGTTGACTGGTCAACCCCGCCCCGCCCCGCCACTGTTCACCGACCCACCCCGAACCCGCCGGGTTAACCCATTTGCCATTGCTGGCTCTAAGTACTTCAATCAAGCCATTGAAAGCCATTGGTATCAAGAATCAAAGATATGCAAGGCTCATTTATCAAGATTGAAGATTGAAGACTTAGGTTTGGTTAGTTTAGCTTTGTTGTCATAAGTAGTTATCTTATAAAGCTCTAACCAAAGCTTTCATGAACATAAGCTCTACACTCAAGTCTTGCATGTTTTCATAAACACGTTTTCAAAAGGCTTAGTTTCAAAATGATCCTTACATGTGTTCGTATTTCCAAAAGCCTTTGATTTCAAAGTTTAAGTCTTTTAAAATGGTTTTCTAATGCTCTTACTTATTACATTTTGAGAAAACATTTTAGACTTCAAAATACTTCAAAAGATTTCAAAACGTGTGAAAAATCAGCTCAGAAGTTCGGTCAACCGAGCTCAAGCTCGGATCAACCGAGCAGAAACAGAGAGTTGGACAAATGAACTTAGGTCGACCAAAGCTTGGTTCGGTCGACCTAATGGCTGGTTCGGTCGACCGACTTGGTGATAGGCTCAACCGAAGTTTCTCTTCGGTCATCCGAGGTTAAACTTCGGTCAACCGAACTCTGCGAGTTCTAGCCGTTATATGACCGTTAAAGAGTCGTTTTTCAGCCATATTTTGAAATGTATATATACTCCAAAGCTTTAGAATGACTCCAACTTTTTGAAAGGCTTGCATATCAAATATTCATTGATTTCTCATCAAGCCAAAACACTCACAAAGTAAATGCTCTTCATTTCTATGATATAAATCATTCAAGAGCAATCTTTCAAAAGCAAGACAAAGAGTGTGCTTCATATGTTCAAGAGCTAAAATTGTTTGTGCTTCAAAGGTATATTCCTCACTTAGAAGAGTGATTTATCTTGTTCTTTAAACATTCAATTCCCTTTTTAAGTGATTGGGTAATTCTTGTAAAAGTCCTACTTTGTGTGGGCAATTTGTAAAGTCCTACTTTGTGTGGGCAAGCTCTTAGTGAGTTTCTTTGTTGTGTGGTTGTGTTGTAAAACTCTTAGTGAGTTAGCCACATTTGTAAACATTCTTCTTAGTGAAGTTGTTTGAAATCCTTGGGTGCGGCTCAAGGTAGTGGACGTAGATTCTAAGTGAATCGAACCACTCTAAATCCTTTGTCTTGTTGATTGGGTTTTGCATTGCTTTTATTCTTCTTGCTCAAACTTCCAATAGCTTTGCAAGGAATTGAAAAAGTTACCAAGATTAGTTAAAACCCAATTCACCCCCCCCCCCCCCCCTTTTACAAAAAATATTAGCCCCAACCCAACATATCTTTAGAAGTTGACCCCATTCTTGAAAGTGAGGCCTATACTGATCTTTTGTGTGTGAATTTTGGCCGGAATCAATTGGGATGGTTCAAGGACATATCGAATTCTCTGTGAAAATTTCATCTGACATTCGTAATTGTAGTAATGTTTACACCTAGGGATGACAATTTGACCCGTAACTAGCCGATCCGCCCTGCCCCAACGTCTTTTGTGGCAGCCCCGCCCCGTAGAGAGAACGGGGCAGATCGAGGAATGGTATTTGTGTTCGCCCCGTCCAGTCCATCCCATCCCCAGCCCAGCGCCCCAGCCCCCAGCCCATGTTATATTATTATGAAAACCTAATAATCCTCTTTCAAGTCCTCCTTCTTTCTCTCACTCTCTTCTTTCTTCTCCCTCTCTTCTTCAAGATTTTTTTCACTCTCTTCTTCTCCTATCTTCAATATTCAAGATTTAATATTTCAAGATTTTTCTCACTCTATTGTTAGTACTACTTTGCAATGGAAGAAAAAGATTAGATTTTTATTTAGTTTTAGTACTACTTTGTTGTTTTCTTGACCAAATGGAAGACAAAGATTCGATTTTTGTTTATTTTTAGTACTACTTTGCTATTTTTTTTACCAAATGGAAGAAAAAGATTTGATTTTTGTTTAGTTTTAGTACTACTTTGCTGTTTTCTTGACCAAATGGAAGACAAAGATTCGATTTTTTGTTTATTTTTAGTACTACTTGGCTGTGTTTTTTTACCAAATGGAATAAAAAATTTGATTTTTTTTAATCTTTGTAAAATAAGAAGAAAAATGGAAGTTGCCATAAAAAAATGTAAGAATTAAACTTATTTTGTTGTTTCTTATGGAATGATAATGAAGATGGACAAATCTGTGAAGCAACAATATGGACAAATGGACAAATCTGTGCAGCAGCAATATGGACAATATGGATAATAATAATGAGAATTAATATGTGAAGCAACAATATGGACAAATCTTCTCTACCAAAACTGAGCTCGGAGGCAATTTTTTTTTTTTTTTTAAACTGTTGAATTGGGGAAATTACTTTTTAAAAAAAAATCATGGGGCGGGGCGGGTCAGATCCGCCCTTCACGGGGCAGAAATCTCTGATCTGGGACGGATCACGGGGCGGGGCTGGTATTTGAGATACACGCCCCGATCTGCCCCATTGCCATCCATATTTACACCTAATATTTGTGTTGGAGAATTTGGTTTTATTAAAAGAATTAAGGTGTCGTGAGGATATTTTGAGCCAATATAATTATATGTTACACCGCTCGGTTTTGAATGTTATTGAGATTATCACGAAGTGGGTTGCTCAAGCTTCGCGCTGATATATAACATGTGAGAAAACCAATTATTTGTATGAATGATAAATTGATATATAGTGGGGTAGTTGAAATATGGTAAATGAATTTTAAACCCACATCCCACATGGGATGCCTATGGAAGTGAGAATCACTTGATAATGAAAAGTGATTTACATGGGTTTAAAATTTCTTGCAAATATTATGCTCCATGTTAGAAGCTTGTGCGCGCCCGCACAGAGGTGCAAAGCTTGTCTATACCAAGAAGTGGGAGCGAAATTTAAATCCAAGATATTTATGTCTCGAGGCTTGAACCTTAGCTACTAATAGTTAGTGTCTCATCGACATCGCATATGATATTAAACTTTATGATATTAAACTAAGTATAAATAATAATGTAATTTTTAATAGAGAGTGAAATTTTTTTATATATAATTACCAATGCAGGGACAAAAAATGTGAATCCAACTTATAATCTTCGGGATAATATACATACATTCCAAAGATATTAAACTTGAAAATTTGATATCCCATCCTTTCAAGAAAACGACTTTAAATTTAATACTTTATTATCCCTACAACAAGTAATTTTATCTTGATTCACTCTTAATCTTTTTCACTTCTATATTTTCATTTGAACTTTTAAAATGATCCAACAATAATATAATTAAGGAGATAAATAAACAACAACACATTATCAGGCAAAGAAATTATATTGAATAAAATATGAATAAGCATAATGTTACCAAAGTGGAGAAAGGAGGCGGGCTACTTTGAAGAAGCAAAAATGCTTCTGATGACTATATTAGTCAATCGGCTTTTCGACAAAGGAGACAAACAAGGCAGAAAGGAAATGTTTCAAGGCTTTCTATTGGTTTGTTGGATGATACAAATGGAATAGTTGATACTCTATTTATAGAGCCACAAAAAGTAAATAATCTACATATCAACTATATTTGGCCAATTAGAAACAACCCAACTAAGTTCTACCAATAAACATTTCAACTACCAACAACCACTACTAAATGTCACGACAATTAAACTAATACAACAGTTAATTAATGCAGTAAACTTGATTTAATTCCCACATTACCTCCATTAAACCAAGTTCTTCAAACTTGCCAAGCATCTTCTTCAACTTCCAAAATAACTCAGACTTCAATGGTTTGGTGAAAATGTCTGCAGCTTATTCTTCTGTAGGACAATATTCAACAACAATCTCTTTGTCCTGGACCAATTCACGAATAAAATGATATTCAATGTTGATATGCGTGCTATGACCATGTAGCACAGGGTTCTTGGTCAAGTCAACAGCAGATTTGTTATCACACAAAATTGTTGTAGGCTCAATCTGTTGATGCTTCAGAAAATCAAGAATTTGCCTCAGCCAAATTGCTTGAGTAGCACAATTTGTAGCTGCCATGTATTCAACCTCTAATGTGGAAAGTGCTACAATTTGTTAATTAGAAGACTAAAGGAACCCAAGAGGGGGGGTGAATTGGGTTTCTAATAAATCTTGTAAACTATTTCCAATCTAAACAATGATAGTGCAAGTTTAACAAAAACTAAAGCAAAACCCAATGCAAATCACAAGACAAGAGATTTAGAGTGGTTCGATTCACTAAGAATCTACATCCACTACCTTGAGCCGCACCCAAGGATTTCACCAACTTCACTAAGAAAAATGTGCCCACACAAAGTAGGACTTTACACTAGTGGCTAACTCACAAAGAGTTTTACAAACAACCACTATAAACAATTGCCCACACTAAGTAGGTCTTATCAAATAATAACCCTATCACTAAGAAAGGGGATAAGATGAAAGGTTTAGAGTACAAAGTTGTTCACTCTTCTAAGTGAAAGATACATACATTTGAAGCTCATCAATTGTTGGCTCTTTGAACATAGGAAGCACACTCTTTGTCTTGCTATTATGAAATGCACTTTTGAATCATTTAGATTTTGCAATGAAGTGCATTTTACTTTGAAAGTGTTTAGACTTGATAAGAAATCAATCTCTATTGTATGTACTAGTCTATGTAAGTGTTAGAGTCATTCTAAAGCTTTGGAGTATATATACATTTCAAAATCTCGCTGAAAAACGACTCTGCAACGGTCAAATAACGGCTAGAACTCGCAGAGTTCGGTTGACCGAAGTTTAATCTCGGATGACCGAAGCACATCTCGGTCGATCGACTTGGGACCTCGGTCGACCGACCTTGGGAATTTCGGTCGACCGACCTAGCCAAAGGTCGACCGAATTCTGCAGCTCAACTCTCTGTTAAATCTTCGGTTGATCCGAGAAAATCTCGGTTGACCGACTTTCCAGAGCATGAGAGAAGATGTTTAAACACTTGTTTTCAAATCAATTGAAGTCTAAAAGGTTTTCCCAAAAGGTAACACATAAGAACACTTGGAAAACTTTTCTAAAAGACTTAACTATGAAATCAAAGGCTTTTTGTATAAGAACACATGTAAAGATCATTTCGAAACTTAAGCCTTTTGAAAACGTGTTTATGAAAACATGTATGCAAGACTATAGTGTAGAGCGTATGTTCTTAGAACTTTGGTTAGAGCTTAAGATAACGACTGTTTAAAGACCAAGCTAACTAACCAAACCTAAGTCTTCAATCTTCAATCTTGATGAAAGTGCCTTCAAGTATATGACCTTGAATCTTGCGCACGGCTTGATTGAAGTACTTAGAGCTTCCATATTGAGTTCCGATATTCTATCACATAGATGAAAACATTAGACACAAACATCAAGTGTTTGTCCATTATAAAAAACCGAGTTCGTTTGCCCTTAGGGCTAACAAAGACCACGAAAATGCACCAGAACCCAAATAAAATGCATATCCAGAAGTACTATTGTACTTCACAAAGTCACCAGCCCAATCATTGTAAGTATATCCCAAAAGACCAAAGTCAACAGTACACGAATAAAGAATACCATCAGATTGCGTACCTATAACATATCTTAAAATTCTCTTTGCAACTTGCAAATGAGATTGACGAGGGGATTCCATAAACCTACTAATCAAACTAACACCATAAGTGATATCATGCCTCGTAAAAGTCAAGTATCTCAAACTTCCAACCAATCTTCTGAAATTAGGAGCATCTACTAATTCTCCGGTGTCATCTATTGACAACTTCAACTTTTCTTCAATAGGAGTCATGATAGGATTATCAAAATCCATCTTAAACTTCTTCAAAATATCAGCTACATATTTTTTTTCTGAGAAATAAAAATTTCACCATCAAACTAATTAACCTCCAAGTCAAGGAAATAAGACATCAACCCCAAATCCTCAAAATGATTGATCATAGCCTTCCTGAATTCATAAATCAATTTGGGATTATTTTCCGTGAAGATAAGATCATCAACATACAATAAGAATATCATTATCATTGTTAGACTTCACATATAGAGTATGTTCATAAGAACATCTATCAAAACCATGATTGAGAAAATAATAATCCATCCGAGTATACCAAGCTCTTGGTGCTTACTTCAAACCATACAAAGCTTTCTTCAGTTTGTAAACCTTATCTTCCTGACCTTTTATGATTAACCTGCATGTTGTTCAACATAGAATTCTCCCTCTAACACTCCATTCAAGAAAGCAGTTTTAACATCCATTTGATAAATATACAAAAAATTATTAGCAACAAGAGAAATAATCATACGGACTGTATCAAGTCTACCAACAGGTGCAAATACCTCAAAATAATCGATACCAGTTTGTTGCTTGTAGCCTTTAGCTACCAATCGTGCTTTGAGACGATCAACCACACCAGAGGATTTATACTTAGTCTTATAAACCCTTTTAACATCAATAGTTTTCTTACCAGGAGGAAGTGAAGTCAACTCCCAAGTGTCATTATTCTCAATGGCATGAATCTCATCATTCATTGCTTGAATCCTAAAGATGAATCCTCAAAAGTAACTGGATCACAATATGCAAATAAGGCAAAGTTCACAATATCTTCATCAGATAAATCGGACCCGGTAACACAATCTTTCAAACGAGTAGTCATTTGAGTCTCTCGATAAGGGCGATTTGAAGACTGTGCATAAATGGACTGCACATGAACTGATTGTTCAATCTGTTCTCTATCACGCTGAATAGTTGGGGACCTCTCTGAAGGTGATTGCACTGGAATATATATAAAGATGAAGATGACAAAACATATTTTTTACCAGACCAATCTCATGCATATTTCTCATCAAAATTGACATCTCTGCTGACAATTACCTTTTGAGTATCAGGATTGTACAACTTGTATCTTTTAGTCTCATTACTATAACCAAGGAAAATACATCTTTCTACCTTATCATCTATTTTCTTCCTTAGAGGATACGGGACATGAGCATAAGCAACACAGCCAAAAACTTTCAAATGGCTGATATTTGGATTTTTACCAGTCTACAACCTTCCATCATTGCACCTTGTATAACACATTTTCAAAACATAAACAGTATAAGCAACAGCCTCTACCCAAAATTCTTTAGGCATATTTTAGCAGTCATCCAACAAACCAATAGAAAGCCTTGAAGCATTTCCTCTGTGCATCAACCATTCCATTTGTATCATCCAACAAACCAATAGAAAGTCTTGAAGCATTTATTGGTTTGTTGGATGATACAAATGGAATGGTTGATGCTCTATTTATAGAGCCACAAAAAATAAATAATCTTCCTGCCAACTACATTTGGCCAATCAGAAACAACCAAATTAAATTTTACCAATAAACACTTCAACTACCAACAACCAATAATTATTAATAAATACCACAATTAAACTAATACAATAATTAATTAATGTAGTAAAATTGGTTTAATTTCTACAATTTTGCTTTCTTAAAAAAAACAAAGAAGGATAGTCATGAAAGTAGGATAAAACTTGTACCTTTACCTCGTTAAACAGAATTTATATATATATATATCTCAAAGAAAAACAGACTGATGATTGATATTTAAGTTATTTTTGTTTGACAAATGATGATTGATATTTAAGGATCCAATGGGGAATGGTCAGAAAATGTGAAACGTATGTGAGTCGTTAAATGAATTGATTTAGCCTTTAGATCAAGAACGAAAACAGGGATGGAGGTGGTGTCCGTCCCTGAATTTTTTAAAACTTTGTATCCTATAAAATTTATCTATTTCAGAAAAGTTATTGATAAATTTTGTTTTCGGTCCTCTCCCCTAAAAAATTAAATAAAAAATTATTTTCTCCAACATAAACTCTCTAGCTCCATCTATATCTTAGATCAACTCATTCAATAACGCACAGACATTTTGTACTATAGAAAGAACACTTGTTATGTGCCAAATCCGAATCGATGATCGATGAGGTAATTGAAATGTTGGAGAAACAAACGCCGGTGATTAGGTGGTGGGTACAACTTGTGTGGATGGTCCGTGGTGGCGACAGAGATTGCAACGGCTTCGGGTTTCTGCATTTGGGGTGCACTTTTAGTTTGGGTGCAAATTGTGACAAAACTGACAAATGGTTTCAGCTTCACACTTTAAGCGTATATTGATATTAGAGTCACAAATTTAAATTATATAGATATGATTTCGTGAAATATTATTAAATTTATCATGCATATATTATAATTAGATTAGTCGAATTATACTCGATTCATCGATTTATTAAAAAATAAAACCGTGACAAGACTATAATGCGGTCTCAAATCCTTGAACTTGGAGAATGGGGTAGCGGTTTGTTAGTGCCGCACCAACAAATTCTTTTATAAGATTAGTCTTTCATTTATTTTGGTTGTTGATATTAGCCAAAAGCTCCAGGGACCAAATTAGTATGAAGAATACACCTACAATCTAGAGGAAATTTTGGCAAAACTACATGCCAACTATAAATTAAACACTTAAACCTTGTAAATTGAGAGAACTCTACTAGGACCCAAGGGGAGTTTGACCGTATGAACGAACCAGATTAATCCTGGATAGTAAAACATACACGGATACCAGTTAGATTTCAAATCTTACAAAAAAAAAAAAAAACGTAGGTCGGTAAAATGCTCCGTACCCCATAGTTAAGGGCTTTTTGTTTTTGGTCAGCCCAAGTAAGTTATTTCTAATTTTTGGACCATGAAAATATTGTCCATAATCATCTTGGATTGCAGTCCGGAATTCGATATCTGATTGACCATTATATATTGATGGCCCGATTCATTAATGGACCCGAAGAAGTCCAAGAATTACCGGGCCTTTAAATGAGCACTGGTCCAATATCACTGGATGTAACAATTACTTTGATTCTCAACGACTTATTTTTTTAAAAAAAAATTTTTTTTATTGGGGGAGGGATCTATCTATTACAAGAAATAGAGGATTCGAATTCATGACCTCTACGTCATGATGCCTCAATCTTGGCCACTAGACCAATGCCTCATTGGCAATTCTCAACGACTTGCCCATGATAATGTTACGACTTAATTAACAGGGTTATTCTGATAAAATCACGTAAACCCAACTTATAAGAAAGAGATTTAGGAGGATTGTTAATAATTTTATTAACATGTATTACACTCAGTGATACGATGGCTCCAGTGTGGAACATGATAAATCCGCACAGGCGGAACTCCCCTCGTCTGATAGATTAATTTTTTTACGGTTAACATTGATTTAAAACGAACAAATATTCTGTTTTTACCGTTATGAAAACTTGTTCCGTATAGGATCCGGACTGACTCATTGATTGCTGATTAACAATTAAAATAACAAGTCTAGAGATGACTATAATAAAATTAATCATAAAATTTTACTCAAAAAAAGAAGAAGATGAATCATAAAATTACACACAAGAAAACATTTGTATGTGCACATTTGCTGTCCAACAACAATGGTATTCTTCCCACTAAGGTAAATAATGTTTGATGGGTTTGGACATTGGATCTCCAGTGTTTCAAACTAAAGTGTAGTGATGTGTCTGCATTTGTAATGGCAATTTTCATAGGATCCCTCCAAATCAAACCCCACATGAAAATCAAAATGGAAATGGCTCCAATCTATTAATTCCCCATATGCACCTCCAATCTCCCTTAATGGGGTTGTAATGATGAATCCATTTGTAATGTGATTGGCATGCCAAAATTCAATTGTCTTCTCAACGTTATTTCAACAATTAAAATAAAATACGATAACATGACTTAATAGTATTTCAGTACGGATATAATAATAATGAAGTTCCCAATTTTTTTGAAATTAACCTCACAACCATCCATAAACCACATCATGTTGTTGGCAATGAATTTTCTCTTTTCAGTTTTCAAATGCTAAGAAAAAGAAAAGGCAGAAATAAATTCAAGCTTTTATTAGGCAATTCTGTTAGGTAATTGTACTCATTTTGGCTAATCAACTATGTCTGCCCAGTGGTTGTTCTCTGTTTAAATTTGATGCATGTTTCTGATTCAAATACGTATCAATAGTTGACTTTAAAATATCAAAGGTGTCCTAGCCTAGTAGGACAGGTGTCTATCCACGACTTTGACACCCTCCGCTTGTGTACGACAAGCTTTAATCTCCCTTCCTAGGGCTATCTTCCCCTCGTCTGAGGCAGTTCTCTCTCTCCCATATGAGGCAACCGCCCAATCGGGATTTTAAAAAAAAATAGTTGACTTTAATTGATGGAGTTAAATCTACTTTTGAATCATTATGGGGAATTTGGTTGATTAATTTCAAGTTTTTTTTTTTAAAAATCCCTTCCCAGAAAAATCAATGGTAGATAGTTCCACACTTTCTTTTCTTGACGACTTGAACTCCCTACTTGCTGGTTGGAAAATAAGTATCGGAGTTGTATTTTTTTTAATGGGAAAATATTTTAATGCAAATAAACCAAACAGGCTAGAAGTATATCAGATGGGAGCCAGTGCTATTATATTCGGTCGCTCAAAGCATGATTGCCTGAAGCAAGATCAGTACGGGCTAATAGATGAGATGAGATATTACGAGTTTGAATTGTTTTGATTGTAACAAACTGATAATTAAAAGATTTTATTATTACGTATATGAAGCGTATATACTTTAAAAGTTTTCTTTGCCAAAACACCACGAACTACATCTAGAATGCAATTGAGAATTAAGAACCAAGATATTTAAAAATAAATTATGCTTAAATTTAGAATTTATATTTTTAACAATTAAGAATATAAGAATCTTTTTTCTTTTAAGGAAAAAAAAGAAGAAAGAGAATATGGGATTCTGATTTATTTTTTTGGTAGGAAAAAATTAGGTAAGTTTGGCTCTTGTCATCACAACTGAGCAAGACATTTCTTCAAAATTAATTTTTTTACAAACCGTATATCAATATTGTCATTTAATCAACATCAAATTTGATCGTATAACCCTTTGTGAGTAAAAGTAATAAAAAAAAGTCGATTTCGATCATGCATAGTCTCCCTGCATCGATAAAAGTAATGAAGTAAAAAAAGTCGTCATCAGTCATATGAGTTTCCATTATATTACCTTTATTTTTTTTCATAGAGATTGTTTCTGAGATTCGAACATGTAACTGGAGGGAATAACAAGTAAACACTTGATTATCGCGCAAAACACGACCTTCAGTAAAAGTAATAAAATTCTTATCAACTTTTATTTTACCAATTCTAAGTGAATATTGTATTAATCATTTTATTTTATTTTTATTTGTTTTTAACTGGCAGCTCTATATTCGTCGTGACTTGTTCATTTTTTGCATCTTAGGTTATTTCGAGGTAGCTCGAAGTGCCCTTTGTTTTGTGGCTGTTGTTAATTTTTGTCACTTTCTTCTGAGGCCAATCAATGATCGGTATATAAAGGAAGAATGTTTTCCCCAAGTTTCCTCGAGTTTTTGAAATGTAATTTTTTTTTTTAAATTATATATTTTATTTGAGAGGATATATATATTACAAGAAATATGGAGTTCAAGAAGTGTGGAAAAGATTCGAACGCATGAGTTCTACGTCATGAGGTCTAAGCCTTAACCACTACACCGATACCTCATTAGCTTTTAAAATGTATCTTCTTGATAGACAAAAATGCAAATCTTATATGGGGGTGGATGTAAAAACATGAGCACTTCATCATGGAGAATATACTGTTTCTACCAGTTTGACTATAATGCTAAATATAAAAAAAAATAGTACATATTAAATATTTTTTAATTGTCGGATAAAAAAATTGAAAGTTCAACTTTTTTTTAGTGAACACTCATTGTAATTTTGTAACACATGTTCACATGTTGTGTAAAACATATGTTACATGTCTTAAAACGGGTGTTCATCAGGAAAAAATACTTAATGTATAGGATGTAATACATGTTTAAAAGTTAGTAACACATATAAAAAAGTATCAATATATACTGACACTTTTTTGTTATACAGTGTAGCCGCAACACTATTTCGACCAGAGATGAAGCCCAGACTTTTAGGTTGTGGGCGAAAAACTGTAACAATATAGCGAACTACATATAAAAAAATGAAAAAAAAATGTTGGGGGAGAATTTGATCAAATATTCCGAAATATATATAAAATTTACTATATCTAGTAGAATTTTTAAAAATCTTGAGGGGCGACTGTCCCCACCCACCCCTGTCTTCGTCCCTGATTTCTACATAGAAGTCCAAATGCTAACTACCCTATATACGACTGAATCCAATAATATGAGTACCACACGAGATTTTTTAAAAATATTATTAAATATAGTAAATTTTATATGTAATTCAGAATATTTGATTAAATTCACCCCCAAACATTTTGGACAGCATACTGTTATAATTTTTCCCCCAACTTAAAAATACTGCCTTGTCCTTGATGACCGGCCTAATTGGCTTCTTTCTATGCACTTACAACTTACAATACTTTTCATGTCGAAAGTTCCAATTGCCCTAAGGAGGAGATGAATTTGTGGATTTATGACATTTAGGAAACTATTTGGAGGGGCAATTTGTTTCATCGATCTACTCGGAAAAGTTTGGCATGAGACGATTTTTGTGGGTACGGCCCCACACTACTCTCACATAATTTGAGAGAGGATTCACCTGCAGAGTACGTCCCGCACGCTTTCATGTCTCACATATATCCACAAGGACCGTCCTATAGGAAATTTTTCCGATCTACTCCGGTAAATTGAAAATTAAAATTGTAAAATGATGGGATTGATCTTCATGCAAATAGAATTCACAATTTATGAATTTATAAAAATAAGGATATAACTATAATTTTTTTCAAAATATGGAGACGAAAATGTAATCTGAACAACTTGGGGAAAAGATAAATCAATTAGTTAGGGGTGGTTGCACTTTGATCCATATAAGAGATATTATAGACATTACTTCTAAAGTTTATGAAAGTGCAATTTTTTTTTACCATTAACTGATTGTTAATGAACCGCTACTGCATTATTTATAACCTATGAACCAAAAGTGCAATCGCCCTCATTTTATTGGCAATTTAATGCAACTAACCTCGGTTAATTCGGGTGAAAATTGTTTGTCCATATACATATTTCTATACATATATCTGTCATTCAGAAAGTCAGAATTTGCCATGTGTGTATTTATATATATATACACACACACGTTGTGAATGATGAATAATTGGTATAAGATTGTGAACATATACGTGGTATAGACGATATTTTGCCTGTAAATTCATGCAACGAAAAGACAATGCAACAAATAACTTCCCCTTTTTCCTTTTCCCTCTCTCTTTCCACCTCTTCCTGCTGCGAACTTTTTCCTCTTTTTTCCTGCTGCCTCTGGCCAGATTTGGCCATTGGCTCCAGCCAATGGTCGAATCTTGGCCAGTTATCTACTTTTATTCACTTTTGGTATCTTCACCTTCTGCTGTAAATCATGATAGAGTTTTTTTAATGCATTCTTATTTAAGATTAAAGACTCAGATGCAAGATCAATTTCAAATCCTTTCAGATCTGAAGTTTCCCTCTATACCCGGAGTTGTTCTGGGCCCTTCCTCAGTTTTCTTTATCTTTCCGAAACAATCTATGAGACGGTTGATACGCCCATGGTCTCGTAGATTGTTGATTTCTAAGAAAGGTGTTGGAATTGAGCTTACTACTGCTGTTCAACGATTTTGGAGAAGATGCTGCAAGAATTACAAAGGTGTGAACTTTTATCTGTTATCATGGTGGTCTACACCATTGTATAACTTTTATTTTTCTTGTATGTTCTTTTTTATCCTTTGATTGTAATGACTTCGGTTATTTTATGATTAATGAATAATTCTTATTTAAGAAAAAAAAAGAAAAGAAATAGCATGTCATGGAAAGAAAAAAGAAAAAGAAGAAGCCGTGTCATGGAATTATAATGATGGCGTTGAGTCCCAAGACAAGCGACTTGGAATTATTTTTGAAAAATAAAGAAAAATATTGGGTCAGACATTACATCCAACGCACTTTAACGGATAGTTCCAAGGGATTTCTGACTCGAGGCCAGCTGTTTTTCGATCGATTTAAGATTTAAATTAACATTTCTAATTTGAAATTTTAGATTATATATTCAATGATTTTTTGGATAAGAAAATCCTTCGAAAAGGTCTTTTAAAACACACTGAATTCGCAGTTAACATATTTTAATTTTATCACGTTTGTATCTTAATTATATTTTTACATTTCCTTGATTTATTTATTTTAATTAAAAATATATAAATTAAAAAATTTACGATTGGAATGTGGTAGGAAATATAACAGAAAATTCGAAACCAATGTTAAAATCACCCCTAGAATACCCAATTTAATCAGACTAGTATGAGTTTAAAACTAAGACAAAATATCTTTAACTTGACTCGAACTTTATATCAAACTCATTTTTATATGGACCAACCATAAAAGTGAATTTTTTTTTTTTTTTTGCTGAATAAAAAAGTGAACTTAGCAACCTAGATAAAAAAAAAAAAAGAGAGAAGGGAAAGCAATAGGCTTTTCTGACCAACCCATAAGAGCACGTACTAGAAAGATTTGCTAGAAAGTTCTTTTGTGATTCCTACCCACAAATTTAAGCAAAATATCATTTGGTTTGAAAAAAGATTTGAGTCCACAATCACATGAAGTCACTTACAAACTAAGTACCGTGTAACATTATGCAACTATTTAAATCTATTATTACACTTTGCATGAGCGCGGTCTTGTTTTGGCAAATTGCGCGCATCAGGTTTAAAATCAATTTACGATTTTTACGAAAGATTCAAAAATAATGTTTTTACACTGTTCTATCCAAAAATAATTTATAATTGGTGGAATCCATCATTTCGTCAAAAATTGGACTGGTCAACTGTCAATTTAAAATTTGAAGTTAGTCAACTCTTTTAATCTGATGGGTATTTTTTGAAAATTTGTAATGATAAACACTTTCAATTATCCTACCCCATTTAAAACCCGACCGACCCATTTGACCCACCGTTCCCATCACCGCCACCTCCACCCACACCTACCTTTTCCTTTCCCTTCTTTTTGCCACTTATCTAAATTCTCTCCATTTTTTTGAAGAAAATTTCTCAAATATTTTTAACGGAAGTTGGCATCCTTGGTCTTGATAGAGGAGGAGGAGGCGGCGACGGAATTTCTTCAGGTGGTGGTGGTGGTTCGACTACTGGGTCGATTTTTACTATGTCAAAGGAAGATAATTTGATTATGTCTTATGAGGTTTCTTCTAATAATTCATACCCTGCTGATGAATCTGAGCTTGAATTGGGGCTGAGACTTAGTCTTGGTCGGGTCGGGTCGGGTTTTAAATGGGAAGGATAATTAGAAGTGTCCATCATTACAAATTTCCGAAAATGTCCATCAGATTAAAATAGTTGACTAACTTCAAAATTTAAATTGATAGTTGACCAACCAAATTTTTGACAGAATGATGGACTCCATCAATTGTAAATTGTTTTTGGATGGAACAGTGTAAAAATATTGTTTTTGGACATTCTGTAAAAATCGTAAATAGATTTTGGACCTGGGGCGCCAATTTACCTTTTATTTTTAATTTGAAAGTAATTAGGATTGGTGCTATATATTTTTGGATAATTATTGTAAAACCCGTGACTTTTGCTTACGCGATATTTGACGTGTAATTAATTTTTCGCGAGTGACTGTGTAGGTGTAATTTATTTTGTATGATGATGTGCCTACGTGTCTAATTAACTGTTACAACATGTTACGTGTTATTTTTGTGCACGTTTTATTGAGGAGTATTTCGCACACGTATCGTAATTTAGGGACGCTTGAGAATGAAATAAATTAAAAGGAATTAAGAAAATATGATTTGGCTGGCTTTGGGAAATAATAATAATAATAAATAAATAATAAGACAAGGCTTTTCGTGAGATCAGGAAAACAAATGGAATGGAGTCAATTAAATGAAAAAGAAGTTGAGGCATTTCGTATCAGGTAAAGAAAAGAAAAGAAATACAAAGCAATCACTGCCTTAATGATTAGGCCATCATGCGGGGTTCATGGGGAGTCCGCGGTTACAGTCCAGAAAGAAGAAAAGCAGCGGCTCTGGAGCCGTGAGAAGCAAATGAGAGAAGAAAAAGAAAAAGAAATAATAAAAATGAAAGGCATCGTCATGGATTTCCAAGGGAACCGCGCTGCAACAAAGGAAAGAGAGAAAAGGCGGCTCCTCTTTTCTCTCTCACTCTCTACTGGGCAGCGGCAGAAAACAAGAAAAGGCTCACCTCGGGATCCGGGCGCAACAAAGACGAGAAAAGATAATATTTTGGGCGATTCAAACATTCTGTCCAGAATTTTGGCGAGACGTATGAGGGGGTTATCGATCTCCGTTTTCAACCTACAATATACCGATTCGAAGATAATTGAAAGACCTTCGAGTGAGTGCAGGAAGATCGTGAATCGGAGTTTTCAGCAGAAAGTTATGGCCCCGGAAGTGAGCTGCCAGAATTGATTTCGGGTTTGTCATTATTTTATCTCCGTAACAGGTAGGGACCCGCTTTCCTATGTGATTTCTATTTTGTAATTATGAATAATACTGATATACTGTTCTGGTATGTTTTTACTGTATTTTAGGATATTCTATTTCATGAACTGATATAGATTGACTGTTAATTTAGTTGGGTAAATTGAGCATGCCTTGTAATCGCTTTCCTAATGCTATTATAAATTGATATACTCGCATAAACTGCCTCTGAACTGTTCTGTTACCGTTTCGGAAATCTGACTGTAATTGCCTCTTTGCTTAATCGCTTTTGAGTCTTATTTGGAGTCGTCTATTGGGAGTCATTATTGTTGTCCTAATTGGTTTGGTCGACCGAGTCGTCGCCCCCTATTGAGCTCGTATCTAGGATCGCTAGTTAGCGAGTTCGGGCTCGCCTATCGCTCTGCATCGTGTTCTCGTGACCCCAAGAGGTCTTCTGCTCTGTTCTGTCCTGTGGCCCATACTTAATGGGGCTAATCATTAGGTACGGTGGTGGTTTTGTGGAGTCCCTGATTGGGGATGATGAGACAATGTAAGGATTGAACCTTAAAATCTGTGTCCCGTAGTTTGGGGGAGAATCCGAACCCACGAAGTTTCATCGAAACCGTCCCTAGTTTGGTTGATAACCGGGACCACCGCCAGTTATTGTCGAGTAGTAGAGATTAGATATGTGAGCTCATGTGGTGGGAGTCGTGTCATAGTAGGTAGCTACGTTTCTAAGTATCTAAGACGAGTATGTGATTGGGTGTACCGGATGGGCAACGCGTGGTGCTTGTCGTATACTCGGTTATGGAATCGTTTAGGTGCGAAGAAGGTGGTTATTTGCTTAATTGTTGCATTCTATGTGTTCATTTTTGGTTGGTCATTATATGATGTTTGCTTGGTGTCTATTTGGTCTCATATGAGTTGGGAATGTTGGGTAATGTTTGGTGCACTTTTAGCACAAGTTTACAACTCATTTTTCTGAAGACCGCATGTTATGCGATCCATATTTACGTTTGCATTACGAACTCTACGTTACATTGTCATCGATATATTCTCGCACGATTACGCTCTGAGTTCTGAGTCTTGCTAGACTTGGGACGAGTCATTTGCATATATTTCCATAGGGGTATTTTGGGAAACGGGCATCTGCATTATCTGTATCTGTTTCTGCTGTCTCTGTTTCTGTTCTGTCATTATTGTCATTATTACTGTTTTAGGTCCTGCTTTGAGCACTGGAGCTCAGTCCGATATTCGGTTTGTTGTTTCAGGTTCTGTAGATGTTGATTATACCCATGACGATGGAGCTTGGGATGGGGATTATGAAGAGTGATCCTAACTGGATAGTTCACAACTGTTATTGCTTTATAGCTATTTATTTTGAAACTTGTAGTTTCTTTTCAGATGTAATAACTTAGAAATAATTTCATTTTTAGAATAACGCTTCCGCTAGTTCTCTTATTACAATTTATGGGCTTTGAATCATGAACTCCTTTATTTAGTAAATCTCTGACTGCGGCTTTGGTGCTTCATTTTCCAATGGGGCACTGCCATGTCATCATTCGGAAACCGGGGTGTGACATAAGTGGTATCAGAGCAGGTCGAACCTTAGGGATAAAATCTGTAATGAACTTAAGATAACAAGAACATTTAATGTGAGTTGTGTGATGGGTAGAGACCTTGGACTAGGATGCTTCTGATTATCTAGCACTTTATATGCTCCTGATATGTGTTATATTGCATGTACCTAATGACTTTCTTATATGTGTTATATCATGTTATGTGATTTTTTTTTATTATACCATGCTCTACTTGCCTATGTATTACATGTTTAACTTGATAATTATTTTATCACATATCTTAATTGTTACTATACATTATGCTACAATATTCAATATGTTATACATGTTATAAAGTTCTTTGTATTATGTATAACATGCCATGGTTTATTTGTCGTTTATTCACACGTTTAACTGTCAAATGTTTAATCGCTTATCTTACCTTGTTCACGATATATCTGTGGAAGTTAAGATGGATTCGATTCAAAGAAGCAGTGACGACTACGCCCTATCTAACGCTCGTCATCGTATCGTTACGCATTACATGTGTTGTGTTTCGCCATTCATACGTACTATACCCGGTTATTCCCAACTTGTCATTTGTTCTAAATCAAGAATGACTTCTTCCTTTTCTCATTTATCCAAAACAACTCCACTCCTATAATTCCCTGTTTAGTGTTCACACTGATAGGGATTCGACTGCTTTAACATTTTTCGTGTTGAACTTCTTCACAATATATGTTGCATATCTAGTTGAGGGATGGATACCTCTTCTTTCTTTATTTCAATTTGTAATCCCAATGAGAATGTGAATTATCTTACCATACTCATCTCAAATTCAATTTTCTTTAGCTGATAAAGTATCAATTTTGTTGTAGCCTCTGATTATTTATCCAAACAAAATATCCTCAACTTGAGTTATCATGATTTGATTTCTTCAAATCCTAATGAACATTTTCTCATCAACTTCATATCTTGTTTGGCCATGCTTCAAACTTGTTAGCTTCTAATATCAAACTCTTGAGTTTTTGCTTCGATTCATACAAAAACATTTTCAATTTGTATACATGATTTGGACAATCTGATCTTCATATTCTTTCGATTGATCCACATATACTTCTTCTTGTAACACCCCATTTGGGAAAGTACTATTGACATTCCTCTGATAAAATTTGAAGTTCCCTAAAAATGTAACGTCAATATAAGTTTTATAGACTCAAGTCTTGCTACATGAGCAAACTTCTCATGAAATCCGCCTCATGTACTTGATTGCATTCTTTGACTACCATTTTGGATTTGTCTCTAATAATATTTTTTTTAGCTCATTTGGGATTGTCTCTAAACATCCACTTAGTTCCAATAATGTTCACACCATCTACTCTTGGAACCAGTATCTGAACATTATTTCTTTGAAACTATTGAAGTTGTTCTTGCATCAACAGTATCCGAAATTCATCCTGCAATTCTTCCTTCACCTTTTTAGGTTCAACAATGGAAGCACAATTGTACATGATCTTTTTCTTGCTGTTGACTTTAGAATTCCTCGAGTTTTCTTAAGGGTATCAAATTCTAATTATCTACTCAGCCGAATGGGTTCTTTTACTTACTCGGCTGGTACCCGTTTCGTTTGTTGTATCCTAAAACCTGAGTGACTATCACAATTATCATCATTTCACTCGTTATATTTGTGAGATCTCCTTACTTATTGGGACTTTGTCAGCTCAACAAGTTCACTCTCCTCGAGTTGTGTGAGACAATTTACAACAAGATTTTCAAGCAAATCTTGTATCATTACATTGATAGCTTTCATCTCTTCAAAGGTTATTTTGTTGTATACCTTCTTATGTAGTATTTCAAAAAGGTTCCTTCATCGGTCCTTTCTCAAAAGTTTGCTTTTGTTACATTCCACCTTCTATTTGCCGCTTTTCTTGTTTTCTCACGTTTGTTCTTTCGGATTCTTGTCTATCGGCTGTTTTACATCTTTTGTTTCACTCGGACTTAGTAAACTTATTTGGTTTATTGTATGTCCTAAGTCAATTCCATGCCTTTTCGATTTATTCATCTATTTTTCTATTGGTACGTTACTTGTTCTAAGTGGAGATGCCTAATCTAGATCTGTTTGCTTCCCGTTTGGGTTAGAGCATCACAAAATTTTATCTCTCCCCATACTCTGGTTCCGCCACCCACACATATTCATATTTTGCTTGTGGATGTGGGTGTCTGTCATATGATTTTATTTGGAAACTTCTTGCCATTTATATGGCTATCGTTTTCTTTGGTAATGACTGTCTTCATCATAGTAAAAACAGTCTTTATAAGCTTTTGTTATTATTACTTCCTTAACGACATTTGTTGCGAGTCAAGATGTTTTCTTGTCGAACCTTGACTCCTACCATCATTTTGAAATCCACGGTGATCTCCACCTTGTTAACGTGTTAATGACAAATCATTGAAATGGACTTTTCTATCATTCCATCTTTTGATCCACCATTTAGCTATTTACACTTCCTCGTTTTGTTCGGTCAATGTTAATCATGAATTGCAATTTTCCTTTCAAGTGAATCAATTTTCGTGGCTAATTTCTTTATTTGTACTCTTTGGTTTACCATTTGGTTTAACAGTCTGGATCCACATCTCCTACATTTGGTTGTAGTCTTCTTTCATCTTGATTATACTTCTCTTCATCGAAGTATAAATTTGATATAGAAATCCATACGTTGATTTGCTAAAATTCTCTTCACCTCTTTGGCACTTTCATAATAATCATCTTCGTCATCAGTTTTGGAATCATCTTTGATTGAGAAGTATAATTTATCATATTTGTCATATCTGCCTCACTGAGTTCTATCTTGTTTAGTGATGTTTCACCTTCTAATGACAAACTCGTTTTCTTAAGTTTCGATCTTCTTCGACATCTCAAATGTCTATAGAGAACCAATAAGTTCATCAACTATCATGTTATCCAATTTTTGGTTCTTCAATGAAGAGCACTTTCACTCAAATTTTTCTGTTAGTGAACTAGAATTTTACTCATCAACTTTTCACTGGAATATTCTTTATCCATTGAAAAGATTGATTTCCAATTTCTCTCAACTTTTGTTGAAATTAGTTATAACTTCATTCTCATCTATCCTAACGTTCTCGGATTCAGTGGTCCAACCGGTCAGAGCAGGAAGCCACTTGAGAGTTGGAGGAAGAAGCCGGTTGAAGTATCCCCATCTATTTTGCGATCAGGGATTTCAAGTTTCGAGGACGAAACTTTTATAAGGGGGGAAGAATGTAAAACCCGTGACTTTTGCTTACGCGATATTTGACGTGTAATTAATTTTTCGCGAGTGACTGTGTAGGTGTAATTTATTTTGTATGATGATGTGCTCTACGTGTCTAATTAATCTATTACTAACATGTTACGTGTTATTTTTTGTGCACGCTTTTATTGAGGGAGTATTTCGCATCACGTATCGTAATTTAGGGACGCTTGAGAATGAAATAAATTAAAAGGAATTAAGAAAATATGATTTGGCTGGCTTTGGGAAATAATAATAATAATAAATAAATAATAAGACAAGGCTTTTCGTGAGATCAGGAAAACAAATGGAATGGAGTCAATTAAATGAAAGAAGTTGAGGCATTTCGTATCAGGTAGAAAAGAAAAGAAATACAAAGCAATCACTGCCTTAATGATTAGGCCATCATGCGGGGTTCATGGGGAGTCCGCGGTTACAGTCCAGAAAGAAGAAAAGCAGCGGCTCTGGAGCCGTGAGAAGCAAATGAGAGAAGAAAAAAGAAAAAGAAATAATAAAAATGAAAGGCATCGTCATGGATTTCCAAGGGAACCGCGCTGCAACAAAGGAAAGAGAGAAAAGGCGGCTCCTCTTTTCTCTCTCACTCTCTACTGGGCAGCGGCAGAAAACAAGAAAAAGGCTCACCTCGGGATCCGGGCGCAACAAAGACGAGAAAAGATAATATTTTGGGCGATTCAAACATTCTGTCCAGAATTTTGGCGAGACGTATGAGGGGGTTATCGATCTCCGTTTTCAACCTACAATATACCGATTCGAAGATAATTGAAAGACCTTCGAGTGAGTGCAGGGAAGATCGTGAATCGGAGTTTTCAACGAAAGTTATGGCCCGAAGTGAGCTGCCAGAATTGATTTCGGGTTTATCATTATTTTATCTCCATGTAATGGTAGGGGACCCGCTTTCCTATGTGATTTCTGTTTTGTAATTATGAATAATCATTGATATATCTGCTTTACAGTATGTTTTTTATCTGTATTTTAGGATATTCTATTTCATGAACTGATATAGATTGATTTATTAATTTAGTTGGGTAAATTGAGCATGCCTTGTAATCGCTTTCCTAATGCTATTATAAATTGATATACTCGCATAAACCGCTCTCGAATCTGTTCTATTACTGCTTTCGAAATCGATCGTAATTGCCTCTTTGCTTAATCGCTTTTGAGTCTTATTTGGAGTCGTCTATTGGGAGTCATTATTGTTGTCCTAATTGGTTTGGTCGACCGAGTCAGTCGCCCTCTACTGAGCTCGTATCTAGGATCGCTAGTTAGCGGGGTTCGATCCCGCCTACGTTGCGCTCGTGTTCTGTGACCCCAAGAGGTCTTCCGCCTGCATTACGTCCCCGTGGCCCATACTTAATGGGGCTAATCATTAGGTACGGTGGTGGTTTTGTGGAGTCCCTGATTGGGGATGATGAGACAATGTAAGGATTGAACCTTAAAATCTGTGTCCCGTAGTTTGGGGGAGAATCCGAACCCACGAGTTTACTGAAACCGTCCTAGTTTGGTTGATAACCCGGGACCACCGCCGATTATTGCTGAGTAGTAGAGATTAGATATGTGAGCTCATGTGGTGGGAGTCGTGTCATAGTAGGTAGCTACGTTCTAAGTATCTAAGACGAGTATGTGATTGGGTGTACCGAATGGGCAACGCGTGGTGCTTGTCGTATACTCGGTTATGGAATCGTTTAGGTGCGAAGAAGGTGGTTATTTGCTTAATTGTTGCATTCTATGTGTTCATTTTTGGTTGGTCATTATATGATGTTTGCTTGGTGTCTATTTGGTCTCATATGAGTTGGGAATGTTGGGTAATGTTTGGTGCACTTTTAGCACAAGTTTACAACTCATTTTTCTGAAGACCGCACATGTTGTGCGATCCCATATTTCCGTCTGCATTACGAACTCTGCTTGCTTCATGCATCGATATATTCACGCACGCTTCGCTCTGAGTTCTGAGTCTTGCTAGACTTGGGACGAGTCATTTGCATATATTTCCATAGGGGTATTTTTGGGAAACGGGCATCTGCATTATCACGTATCTGCTTTCTGCTGTCTGCTTTGCTTTACTGTCATTATTGTCATTATTACTGTTTTAGGTCCTCGCTGAGCACCGAGCTCGATCCCGATATTCGGTTTGTTGTTTCGAGTTACGTAGATGTTGATTATACCCATGACGATGGAGCTTGGGATGGGGATTATGAAGAGTGATCCTAACCTGGATAGTTCATAATCATTATTGCTTTATAGCTATTTATTTTGAAACTTGTAGTTTCTTTTCAGATGTAATAACTTAGAAATAATTTCATTTTTAGAATAACGCTTCCGCTAGTTCTCTTATTACAATTTATGGGCTTTGAATCATGAACTCCTTTATTTAGTAAATCTCTGACTGCGGCTTTGGTGCTTCATTTTCCAATGGGGCACTGCCATGTCATCATTCCGGAAACGGGGTGTGACAATTATTACATATGTATGCAACATATATTGTTTTTCATGATAAACATCCGTTTAAAACATGTCTTACGAAATAAGTATTTTAAAAATCATAATAGATGTTCGCTAAAAAAAAATTTGAACTGTTGAATTTCTAATTCGACGATCCAGAATAAAAAAAATTGTTCAGTATATATTGAATTCTTTTTGCATTATGTATTGTAGCCGGACTGTTTTTTTTCTCTCATGAAAACAAAGATTAGGTAATGACAATTAATGGTTTATTTTTTCATTTTTTATTGGTAGGACCAAACGCGTTTTCAATCGGAATTCGGAACCGAACATTTGTTTTTTGGTTGCTTCAATTATATGCTGCATGCATTTTGTTGTCCAATAACCTCATATTTTGCTTTTTTCTTTATTTTTTCCTAATACAAAAATTCTAGTCCATGTTGATGAAAATGGATTTTTTTTTCCCGACGAGTCTCACTTTAAGTTCTTTTTTTTTTGCTAAGTAAGTCTCACTTTAAGTTTTATATATATATATATATATATATATATATATATATATATATATATATATATATATATATATATATATATAAAAGTATGGTTAATGCCTAATGGAGCCTAAAAAAAAGTTGTATACGAGTAAAACATGCCACTAAGCATTTGAACTCTCGACGAAAGATTTGGAGTTCAAATCTTATTAAGCGTAAATAATTAATAACATATCTCCTCTTAACAAGAATTTTTATAAGATTGGTTAAATACTCTTTAAATTTTAATCCTATTAGTTAGACAAAATATCTAAAGATAGTTAACAATTCATAGTAATAATGTAGAGTATATGATTTCTTCTTCATTCATGCAAATGCCTCACAATTCACATGAGCTTTAATTGGGAAAGAGCATTTGTTTTACGGAGTGTATAATAAATTTTAACCGTCAAATGCATGATTGAAAGACCGAGCTTTTAGAGAAAGTATGTATTTATTTTCTTCTCAGTTGTCAGATAAAAAATTTGACAACTATTATTTATTATGCAGGTGAAAAAAATAATAAAATACTTATTCTAATTAGGAGCCGGACTGCATGCAAATCTCTCTATCTTCTTCATTTTAAAAATCTCTTTGACCAAAACAACTAATCATAAATGAGATAGAAAGAAAAAAAGGCAAAGAACATGACGTGAATGAGGGTTGAGAATGGAGAGAGCAATAAAAGGCAGATAGATATACACAAGAAAGAAGCCCTCTTCTAGATTGCATTGACCTTTAACTCCTTCCTTACGCCCGTCAAACTATGATTTTCCCATCCCATCCCTAAACCCTCTACACAAAAAGCGATACCCACGTCCCAGGGCCCTCAAAAAGCGACAGAGTAGTTGGAGGATGTAAATTAAGACGACTTAACAATCCGACCACGTGGAATGAGTACTTTTAACTTAGTGTCCACAAGAAGCCACCCCCACATTGGAAGGTTGAAACTTCCATACTGCTGCTGCCAATAATCGATCATGCGTCACTCTACACAATCTGCCACCCCGAAACCAACTGGACTATCCTTGCGGATCCCATCCCCAAACCCCATCTCGTCAGCAATGGTGCAAAGAAACAATCTTTTTACTGGCAAAAAATTTCATATCTTTATTATGCGTCTCATTTTCTATTCCACGACAAGATGTTGGTTACGTGTTTAATTTTCTCATACGAATTCCATTATTTTTTTTTTAGATTATAACTTTTTAATTAGAAAATCAACACATGTTAATTTTTTATTAATAAAAAATAAAATAGAACACCAGAAGGTGAAAGAAGATTTCTATCCCTTTTTACTGTACTTGCGGATTTCCAAGAGCATTAGATTTTTTTCGACTGCTGAAATTTGAATAGAAACTAATTTTAACAGTTGTTAAATTTTTTTTTCCTTTTAAAAACATTTATTTATACCATATGTTAGTTTTATCAAACGCTTAACTAAATTGCTCTTATTCATCCAAAAAAAAAAAAAAAAAAAAAAAAACTAAATTGCTCGCCCCCATCAATCCACCCCGCCAGAGGAGCTGCTACCCACACTTGCTTAGCTAGCTCTAACACTTTTCAACACATAAAAAATATGCATTTCAATACTGTCTTAAAATTAACTATTTCATTTTATATCTTAATAGTTGATATAAAATTAGATAGCATTTGATTTGCAAAGGAAGCTATATTTCAAATTTTGTGTTCGGGGAGGAGTCTTGATGGTCCAGTGAAAAAGGCCGTCCAACGCAGGGCTTCAATCCTACGTTCGATTCCTGTACCCGCCCCCATGAAAAAAAAAAAATTGTGTTCGGCGGTACTAGACATAACATTATTATTCCTAATTAATCCCACTACAAAATTCATGAAGGCGCTCTTGTCAACTGAATTGAGTTCTAGCTAGTATAGTATTTCCAACCATAAGCTATAGACCCACCTTAGACAATATAGGCTCCATTGAATATCATATTAAGACATTTTGATTCTTTATTAGTAAAAAAATTATTAACAAGTAAATTTGCATAATAGTTTCCAAAGCAAACACAAAAAATGTTAATTTACAATGGAATTAGATAAAGTTTTTGTTTAGAAAACTTTATTTTGTTTCTATAAGATGTGGATGTTTTGTGGAAGTGTAGGTGAGTTCCAAGTGTACTTGGATACTAATTTTTTTTTTTGCTGAATAAGAAATTTTTCATTAATCACAAAATAGTCGAAATCATCACAATCAAAAGAAAAATCTAAAAATACAAAAAAATAAAAGTTATATCATGGTTTAGAAAATCATGATAACAGACAAAAAACACACCCAAGAAAACTTGGATGATTAGAAAATACTACTAATAAAATTAGCAAACTAAACAAATACAAAATCTTCTTCTTCGCAACATTTTTGTCGCAATCCTTAAACCACAGAGATAGGAGAATATCACTTTCAACATCTTCCGTAGGGATCGACAATTTATAGGACCATAGGCGTATCAACTGTCCTATAAATTGACTCGGGAAGATGTAGAAAGTTGATAAAGGGCCCATATCAAGTCCGGATTGAACGAATCCTCCTAGAAAGATAGAAAACAAGTCTAGATATGTGAAGATTTCAGACAGATCTAACCTCTGTGTCTTGAATCTTGAAGAAAAATACTTTGAAAAAAGTTTCATATGATTCGTGGTACAAAATAGAGGTATAAAACCTAAATAAAATGATCAAGATTCGACTATTGGTAGAAGTCAATGGCTAAATCTGGCCAGAAATAAAGGGAAAAAGAAGAGCAGCAGAAAACGCATAGGGGTAGAGAGAAGAGAGAGAAAAGAAGGAGGGGGGACTTGGATACTAAGTCATTTGTATATAATGTATGATTTAAATAATTTACCTATTGTAAAATTGAGGATATAACTTTTTTTGAATTCAGGCATCATAAGGTGTAGTTGTATAGTTTTTTGTTTTTGTAACAAGATCTGATTTCATAAAAGTCATTGTGATGGCTAGATAAATGTTAATTTAAAATTTAAAATTTAAAATTTTATATTATATTTTTAAAATGACACAATGTCTAAGGGATAATCAGGCATGAAAGTACTATTGGATCATTTTTTCACAAAATCACCATAAATTCTACGCGAGGTCTATATATAAATGTAAGGGCCCACGATTATTTTGTGAGAGGAGATTTAATGATATTGTCCTAGTTTTATCTATCCAAGTGTATTTTAATAGAATAATTCTAATATTGATTAGGTCAATTCGACATTGTGGTACTAAACTGACCACATTACTATATAATGAGAAAAGAGATAATTCTAAGATAATGTGCATTATTTTAAACCACAAAATTCGTATAAACCTGGTACATATTAGAATTTTATGTTCTAATAATATACTAAGATAAAATGTCAATCACAACTTGAAATTTATTTTTAAATAAAACACTATCTAATTAAACTTTAGGAAAAAGTTTAAGTGCTAATCACTTTTGGTTAAAAATCCAAATTAAACATTATTCATCCCTGTTGGTATAAGGGATTCACCACACTATTTACTATTTTGCCACAAATTTAACTAATTAATTGGATAAATTTTAGCTCCCTAACAATGTCCTAAACTTTATCCACAAAAATAGATTAGTAATTTAGTGGCTTTCAATCCAACTGAAGAAACAAAATCAGCTAAAGTCAAATTGATGGGTGTTTTTTCAATATGAATATATTGGACTATGTTTTAGTATGAGATTCATACTCTCAATTTTAAACTATTATCAAATTTAAACTTATTTTTTCATGATTTAAATGTTAAGATTTAATTTTTTGACTCAATCCAAAAAAATTTCAGTTTCGTTTGAATTCCAAACCCATGCAAGAACCAATCCGAATACACCCTATATGCAGATGGATTAGCGCCGTTGAATCATGTCGATCTAACAATTGAGATTGTAAATAGTGTTATAACAGCTATATAGCGAGGTAAAATATTCATTTTAAAAATAAAAGAAAAACTTTTAAACAAAAATTAAATTTTAAAAGGCATAGTCATTGTTTAATAAACCCACAGGTCACAGTCTCACTGGGCCCCAACCTCTGAAGCTTTTACTCTGTACATACTCACCCACTTCTTCACTCTCTCTCTCTCTCTCTCTTCATTCATTATAAAACCTGTCTCTCCTCTTTCTCTCTCTACCCTCTGTTCCTCTTCTTCCTCCTCAAAACACACACACAAACACACACTAAACTCTCAAAAAACACTTTTTCCCCTCAAAAAAATCAAAATCCCTGAAAAACATACATTTTTCTTGAATCCGTTTATCCATTTGCCCAAAAACCCAGGAGAAAAACCCGATGTAGTTTCCCATCAGATCTTTCACTCCTACACAAACACAAACACATTTCTGTTTTTATCACTTTCTCTCTCTACATTTATTTATCTGGGGTTTCTTAATTCTGATTTATTTTCCTTGTTTTTCACGAAATTTATCCGAAATAATGGTTGTGAAGATAATGAGGTGGCGACCATGGCCGCCGCTACAAACAAGGAAATACGAGGTTAGGTTAAAAGTACAGAGATTAGAGGGTTTGGTGGCGGCCAATGATTGGCTACTGCATGCGGCGGGTCCACCGCCTCCGGGATTAACGGTGGAGATTCGGTGGAAGGAACCTAAGATCGGAATCTCTGCTTTTAGAAGAACCACTGTGAAGAAAAACTGTACGAGAGAAGAGAATGTGAAGATCAAAGATGATGTTTTTGATGATGGAAACGCTGTCGTTTTGGTTGAGTGGGATGAGGAGTTTCAGAGCGTTTCTACTCTTTATTGCTACAAAGACAATGTCTTTCATCCTTGTGACATTTCATTTGCTGTTTTGTCCAATGTGAGTTATTTATTTATTTATTTTTGAGTTTAATTTGAATGTTTTGTCCTATTTATTGAATAATTTGTGGTTGATGTGATTGTATTTTCTTTTATTCAGAATGGAAAGATTAAAAATGGGTTATTTTTTTTTAGACAGATTCTATTCAATTATCTGGATTTTTTTGGGTATTAGTATTGGGGAAAAAAAATTGTTATTTTAGTTATTATTTTTTTGGTTCAGATCTTGTACGGCACTCCCCGCAACACCCTAATAATGAATTTTTTTAATTAATAAAAAAAGAAAGCCGTACCCAGTGCACAACAGGGTATTGGGAGGGTATCCATGTACGCAGTTTTACCCTTATTTTTCATATGCAGGCTATTCGAACCCGTGACCTGGCTGACATCAAGTAAACAATTGGCCATTGACAACCTAAAAATTCTAACTAGTAGACCCTATGGGGTTAAAAGACTATAATTAGGAATGTTATGAGAGTGTTACAGATGATCCATATTGATTATTTTGGGGTTTTCTTGAATGTATTTTCTGATTCTTGAATGAATTTATATCCGTAATGGTGACAGCTATATCTGAATTGGATTCTTAATTTTTTTCCTTTCTGGGGTTATTGAAGAGGAAAGCTTAATAATGGGCTTCATTAGGTTACTAAAGATGAAAAAAGGTAATAGTGGGGGGAGGAAAAAGGAAAGAAATCATTTGTAGTTCATGGATGATATTCCAATCTTACTTTTCCTCTCTAAACTTCGCCTATGTTTGATTTGGTGGTTCTAAATATATCTCCTGACCTCACTTGATCTTGTATTGCCAACAATGGCCTATGTTCGTTGCTATCTCTGTGGTCGTCGGTGTGTAGGGCGCCGAAATGTTTTGACTTCAAATATGTGAGTCGGATCATGACGCTACACAATCTCCATGTGTTGATGTTTTTTTTATATTTTGCATGCTTTCGATGGAAACAAAATAAGGGCTCTGGACCGTTAATGTTTTTTTTTGGCGTCATTACATTGTCGTTCTAGGTCCATCAGTATCCTGCTTTGGAGGCTATAGCCGAAGTGAGTTATTGATGTTCTGTTATCTGTTATTGTCTCTGAAGTTCAGAGATTGGGTGGTTTTAGCATCTTTGGCGGTTGTCCTTTAGGAGACTGTTAACCAAACATTAATCCATGAGCTTTGTTGGTGCGTGTTGTCCAGAGAATTCATATGTAGTTTGTGTTTTTGCAGGGCGTTAATCAGGGGGCAAAGAACAAGGTTCCGGTTATTGGTACCGCAGTCTTGAACCTTGCTGAATTTGCTACCAAGACTGAGGAGAATGAGTTTGAGCTTCATATCCCTCTGGCTGTTTCTGGCTGTACAACCGAGCACGGTCTTTCTCTTCATGTGCGTGTTATTTGTAGTATGATTGCAATGATACATCAAATTCTAAAGGAAATTTTGCATCTTGTAGTTTGCTATCTTGCCACTTGACTCTTTTTCTTTAATTCTTGATATGTGACCGTTTCCATTTATTTGGTGCAGGTATCCCTAAGTTTATTTGAATTAAGTGCTGAACAAGATCTAACAGAATCAGTGCAGAGGTCAACAGTTCCCGTTACGTCACCACTGCAATCTGAGAATACGACATCACCTGAGAAGGATGAGCTATCTGCACTTAAAGCTAGTCTGAGAAAGGTCAAGATCTTCACGGGGTACATGTCAACACGGAGAGCTAAAAAGGCTTGTCGTGAGGTTGAAGGCAGTGAAGCCAGATGCTCCCCCAAGAGTGAGGAGGGCGAGTATGCTTACCCATTTGACTCGGACTCAGTTGATGATTCCGATGAAGGAGAATCACAAGAGGGCAAAGAGGAGCCCACAGTTAGGAAATCATTTAGTTATGGCACATTAGCATATGCTAACTTTTCAGGAGGGTCATATTACTCAAATTCAAGGATCAGCGGTCAGGATGAGGACTGGATTTACTACAGCAATCGCAAGTCAGATGTTGGCTGCTCAAATGTGGATGATCAAACTACTATTGTTCCTGAGCCATCTGTAACGCTGAATACAAAGCGCAGTCTTTTACCATGGAGGAAGAGGAAGTTGAGCTTCAGATCTCCGAAAGCCAAGGGGGAGCCATTGCTGAAGAAAGATTATGGAGAAGAAGGTGGAGACGATATTGACTATGATCGCCGGCAGATCAGTTCAGACGAATCCTCCTCCTTCTGGGTAAGAAAGTTCGCTACTTCCTCTGGTTCTTGTTTTGAATTTTATTTGTTGGAGAGTTGGTGGACATCTATTCGATTTATGAATGTTTCCTTCAACATTGAATTTGAAACTTAATTTGCTTTATTTCTTTTTCTGTGTGTATATATATATATATATGTGTATATATATATATATATATATATATATGGATGATTATGTTAAAGTGAGGAATAAATCATCTTATGCCCTTTCCAAATTCTTGGTTAAAAAAGATTTACATAGCATTGGTTTGCCTGGCTAGTGTTAGATCTGAGGGCTGGAATAGCTCGTTATGTGAAAAGATTAAGCAATGCCTTTTGTGGTTTTAGGTCTTCTTGAGAGGCCATATGATATTAAGCATTTATAGGCAAATGTAATTGGCATAATTAACTAAGAGGCAGATGCTTTTTAATTCATCTTTTGCAATGCTTTTTAATTCATCTTTTGCAACTTTTGGCAGTGGCGCAAGACTGATGAAGACTCTAGTGCACATCGATCTTCAGTATCTGAGTTCGGAGAGGACAACTTTGAAGTTGGAAGTTGGGAACAGAGAGAGATATTGAGCCGAGATGGACAGCTGAAGCTTCAGACTCAAGTCTTCTTTGCTTCCATTGACCAACGAAGTGAGAGGGCAGCGGGAGAGAGCGCATGCACAGCTCTTGTTGCAGTAATTGCTGATTGGTTGCAAAGAAACCGTGATTACATGCCCCTAAAATCACAGTTTGACAGTTTAATCAGAGAAGGCTCTTTAGAATGGAGGAATCTTTGTGAAAATGAGATCTACAGGGAACGGTTTCCTGACAAGCACTTTGATCTGGATACAGTCCTTCAGGCCAAGATACGTCCTCTTTCTGTTGTCCCCGGGAAGTCATTTATTGGGTTTTTTCATCCTGATGAAATGGAGGAAGGAAAATTTGATTTCTTGCATGGTGCCATGTCCTTTGACAGCATCTGGGATGAGATAAGCCATAACGCTTCAAACTTTCCAAGTGATTGTGAGCCTCAAGTGTACATCATCAGTTGGAACGATCATTTTTTCGTGCTCAAGGTTGAAGCAGAGGCTTATTACATCATTGACACATTAGGGGAAAGGCTCCATGAAGGATGCAACCAGGCTTACATATTGAAATTTGACCGGAATACAGTCATCTACAAGTTGCCAGCTACAACTCGATCATCTGAGGAAAACACTGTTGGCGATCAGCACAATGTTGCTATAGCAACGGAACCAAAGAACTTGAATTCTCAGCATGTGAGCTCAAATGAATGTCCTGCAGAAAATACTTCAGCCATGGGATTCGAGGAACCGGTGAAGAATGAAGAGGAAGAGGTGGTCGTTTGCCAAGGTAAAGAATCATGCAAGGAATATATGAAAAGTTTCCTGGCTGCGATACCCATTAGAGAACTACTTGCCGACATCAAGAAAGGTCTAATCAAATCAACTCCACTTCATCATCGGCTGCAAATTGAATTTAACTTTACTGATTGGAAACAGCCAGAATGCGTTGCTCCAACAATAGAAGTTGGCCCAGCCACGCCAGAAGTAGTTGAAGCCATGCCGGAAGTAGTTGCCGTCTAACTGAGATTGCTGCACAGAGACAACTGTAAATTTTATAGAGAATCAAGTATGTTAGTTCTAACTTTCTGGTATTCGTGTCCTTTTTCCGTTTGTTTTGAGGTTGAAGAATGCCTAGAAGTGGTTCGTTGTATAGGAAGATTCATCTTATTATTTTGGTCTGCATTATAACCTCTGTCCCTTTTACCTTAAAGACTGTCTGAAGGGAACAACTTGTAAATCTTTAGTTTAATTTCTTATAACCTTTTATAATATTTGCTGATTTCTGATATTTGAATTTGCATTCCTGTTTTGGCTAGTTTTTAGGATCCTCGTGACACTCAATTTGTAACATTCTTATTACAGAAATTTTTATTTATATACCCCAACTCTTAAGCTCATATAGACACTAAATGCTATAATACAAATGTTGATGTTACAGATGTTCTGGAAGGCTGTTTTGGGAGCTTGTTTCTCTTTTTCCATGAAGCATGTAGTTTTTTATTTGGATTTCAACTGTATGATGAGCTGGGTCACTCAATCTTAAAACCGTCTTTATGGTACAGGCCCCACAACACTTTCCATTGAATTGAGCAGAGCCCACATCTGCAGGTAAGTCCCGCCCAATTCATATGTGGAGACTGTTGGGTCAATCCCATAGGAACGGTCATAGGATTGAATTTACCAGAAGTTGGAATCAAACTCTTTGAGGTGAAGGAAAATTGCCCAAAGTTCATGAATCTCATCAATGTCTATTCATAAAAAAAGAAAGAAAAAGAAGAAAAAAAGGCAAGGCCTAGAAAGTGCAAGCATTCTTGAATACTTTTAAACTCACATGGAGATGATTCAAAAAGTATAGTCCCTTTTTCTGAAAAGAAAATTTTGAGTCAAAAGTTATATCCATTTTAAAATTTGATATAGCACCCTAAATATTTTAAAAAAAAAAATCATCAATAGTGACTTTAGTAAGAAAATCTGATTTGACCAAAGTTCTTATATTTGTGCTAATCCAAGTATCTATTATTGAAAACCCACTAGTACGACCTGAAGTACGAAATAAAATTTCAATACTCGAATACTAGATTTAACGGTCATTTTTTTTAATGAAGAATACATCTTCGTCTCTAGAGAATCTCTAAACATGTGTTCATCTCTCGAGGTAGGTGTTCTCGAGAGAAGAACAAATGTTTTAGGGTATTAAAAAAATAACATGTATTCATCTCTCGAGACAGATGTCCTCAAGAGAATAACAAGTGTTTTGGAGTCTTCAAGAAAATAACACGTGTTCATCTATTGATAACAATTGTTCTTAAGAGAAGAACATGTGTTCGAGGTTCTCAAGAGAAAATAAAGCGTTCTTCCTTCTCGAAAGAATTTCAAACTGTGAGGTTGCACATTTGACAGTCAAAATTTTATTTCGTAAATGCTGGTAAAAGAAAAACGTTTCTGCACTGAAATCGTAATTGTACCCAAGCATGTCTAAATTGAGGGATCGAAATTGTGATCAAACTTATCTTACTTTTCAAGGGGTAATTTTCAACCAATCGCGTTAGAAAATTAAGATTTTGAACTTATTTTTTTTTCATAAATAATTTAACTTTTACATTTCGAAATCAAATACTCAGCTGGATAGTAGTAGCCATTTTTTTCTTGGGGATGAATTGACTTCTGGTAGGTCTTTATGAAGATCATTATCTCTTAGCTGGATCGCTTATGGTCCTTAAAGTGAATTTGAATTTGTAAGTTGGACCACATAACAAACAGTTGAATCTATAAGTTGGCCCACATATCTCGATATATATAGTTGTGGGCTCAGCCATGCTTCCGAGTCAAAGTCCATTAGAATTTCATTTCTCTTTTCACATTATCCTTTTTTTTCCAAGTAAAAAACATCTTTTCACATTATCTTATCTCTCTAGAATATTAAAACACATTGTAAATGTGTTATCTTGTAGTATTTGATACTGATAGATATATATTAAGGTAAATCTTAATTAGATTGAGAGTTTTAATTATTAATTAATGCACATTGGCAAAGATTAATGCACATAGTATATAATTAAATTAGACTGATAACGGAAAAAATAAAAAACACGATTGGTAGAACACCCTGCACTTCCCAACTTACGCCCCCTCCCCTGCCCCATGCAAAATCTGGCACGCGACCCCCCTGCTTCCCGCAATCTCCATCCGGTCAAATTTCCGACCATTTCCATATTTCCGGTCATGTTTTCAACTATGTTCATATTAATGTTCATCTTCAAATTTTGATTTCTTGCGAATGAAGGAGTTAGGGGTGTCATAAAAATTAAAGGGGTGTTAAAATAGTACCCCCCCCCTCTCATCTAGACAAAGTGTGCACATAATTTTCTATGGGCCAGACCCAAGTGACTAACTCACTAATAGTTTTACACAACAATCACTCCACAAGCTCACAAAAAGCAGAACTCGCAAAGAGCTTCTAACTCACAGAGAGAGTAGAGGGAAAGATTTAACCAAACTAATCACACTTTATGTGAGGAATAAATCGAGTTCATTTAGATTTTAGTTGAAAGTGTCATGTAAGAACTTTATGGACTAGGCCTTCTTCAACTAAGAGTCAAACTCTAAGAGTGCTACCGTAAGATAAATTTAAATTAAATCAGTATTAATCTCTAAAATAGAGCACCCTTTAAAAGTAACAAAAAATGTGCACATAATTTACTGTAGAGTGTAAAACGATTACAATTGTAATACGAGATTGGGAACTGAAACTTGAGAGCTAGCAACTGAGTTGGATGAGAGCAATCCAAGTGTTAGTTTTTCAAAAGCTTTGATAATACAAGGAATAGCTGGAAAGTAATGAATTATTCATTAGGAAATATGGGCTATAAATAGCAAGCAAGAAATAACAAACCATACTTAAATAGCTAACATGTGGTGAAAAGAAACAAATTCTATCCTACCTAAAGAATAGATCATCCTAGAGACTAGGACTTTATTAACCAACTAATGACATCACACAAAGACTAGTTCAAAATATCTAGCAATATCTCCCTTAAGCTAATTCATCTGACCTTAGCTTATTTCAATAATTTCGGTCACTCCAAGCATGCCATGAAGCTTCTCAAACTGCTTTAACTTCAATGATTTTGCCATAATATCTGCAATTTGATTCTTAGAGGTGCAGTAGCTCAGCTTAACGACCCCATCATTCACCAAGTCTCTAAGAAAATGGAATTTCACATCAATATGCTTACCATGGAACACTGGATTTTTGGACAACTGTATAGTGGAGCTATTATCACAAATGATCACAGTCTCTGTCTTCTCTTGAACTCCAAGTTTTTTGCAACACCCTTTTGAGCCAAACACATTGACATGCACACAAAGTTGCTTCTATGTATTCTGCTTCTGTAGTAGAGAGGGCGACTACTGTCTGTTTATTTGAGGCCCAAGAAATGGCTCCAAACCCCAACATAAACGCAAACCCATAAGTACTTCTTCGATCGTCTAAGTCACCGACATAATCACTATCGGTAAAGGCCACGAGTTTCAAGCTGCTTATTCGATCGTCTAAGTCACCGGCATAACCACTATCGGTAAAGACCATGAGTTATAAGCTGCTTCCTCCTTTCTTATAGAAAATTCCCAAATTAGTTGTACATTTTAAATACCTTAAAATTCTCTTTGCAGCAAGTCGGTGTGACATAGTAGGATTAGACATGAACCTGCTTATCAAACTAACACCATACATCAAGTCAGGCATAATCACAGACAAATATGTGAGGCTTCCAACTAACTGCTTGAACAGAGTTTCATCAACTCTAATGCCACCCTCATTTTTGCACAACTTTGTACATGTCACTATTGGATTCTTCACAGAATTACTGTCCTCCATACCAAATCTTGCTAATACTTCTCTTGCATATCTTCTATGACAAATAAAAAATCCACCTGGACATTGTTTCACTTCTACTCCAAGAAAATGCTTCATCATTCCCAAGTCAGACATATCAAACTCCAACATAATTGAATTTTTAAACTCATCACACAAGTTCATATCATTCCAGCAAAAATTAAGTCATCAACATAAAGACTGACAATTAATAGTTTACCTCATTTTGACTTTGTGAACAGTGTATGCTCCCTGGAAAATCTTTCAAAATTTTCTTGTACAAAATAAGCTTCGATTCGACTGTACCAAGCTCGTGGCGCCTGTTTAAGGCCATATAACGCCTTTTTCAGCTTATAAACTTTCTCTTATTTTCCTTTCTTTATAAACCCTTCAGATTCCTTCTTTATATCATTATTGATTGGACTATGGATTGTGGTGGGTTTTGTCAGATAGAGAAGTGAGTTGGGGTGAAAATATTATGGGTTCCAAGGGTGGAAAAAGAATAAGAGAGTTGGGTGGGGAGCGTCGGGGTTGTCGGTGGTGGAGTAGTGGAGGATGAAGATGTAACGAGGGGTTGGGGTTGGGATGCCATTCTAAGAGGCACTGGGGTGGGGTGGGGTGGGGGTGGGATGAGCCAGGGGTCGGGGTGGGATGGAAGTTGAAAAGGAAAATGTGGTGTAAAATATTATAATTACCCCTTCAAGATTTTTATTTGACTAATTTGTTTTTCCTTAAATTCATGTTGACTGTAATTTTTTTGACGGAAGGATATTTTATATCAATGATAAATTGTTTAGGCATTCTAATGTCCAAAATTAATCTTTAAGAACCTTGCGTGCAATCTGTAAATTGTTTAGGGACTATATTGACTAATTTGCCTTTCTTTTAAAGTAGATTGTTGGGCAGAGCTTGGCCCAAAATAAATTTATGCTTCAAAATAAGATTTTTTTTTTTTTTTTTATCAAAATGGGTTTGAGAAAGATCCGTACATGACATCGTCCCGGATTGTCCGGAATCCATTATTTAGGACGAATTCTTGAAATTCAACTTTGCCAAAAAAGTTGCCCAAAAAACCAATGTCATGTGCAAATATTTTTGTAAATCCTCAGATTAAGACCTCACGTTTAGCAAGAATCACCTAAAACATTTGAATATCACCTTTCCAAATGCATAGATACAAATTAAGCTTGGAAGTGCCAAATGACGACCATTTTTATCCTCTATTGGCATGGTTCTCTTGCTTCTTATTTCATCGTCAAAAAGCTTCACATAAAAATGCTTCACATAATATATTTTGAAACAGCTCAAAAACCTTTAGAAATGTTGAGAATACAATTCTCAATCAGCCTTTTTTATGATCATAAAAAGACCTAAAAATAAGAAGAATATAAACACAAAGGACCGAAATAGTTATATTAAACATCGCTTGGTACGACCAACAAGAGAGACATGAAAGAAAGGTAATAATATAACTAAGAAGATCTGTATATACATTATTATTCCAAAGACTAGTGATCATGCATTTACTGGACTTTCATGGCTCTCTCAACTATCAGCCACAGAGTCGTCGTCACCCAATGCAATTCTGAAATTAAAGTTAATGCATGTTAACAGCTTGTTCTTTTCATCCTCCATCCTCATTCTCAGTTTATAGTTACCCTGCACACGTAAAAATCAGATTCTCAGGTACTCTCCGATAGGTACACTAATGATAATAATACACGAAGTAAGACAAAAAGGACGAGATTTCGATTGACAACATAATGCTTTTCAGATTCGACATGATAGCTTCTTTTGCTACAAAAAATTTCTAGCAATGAACCTACGACAAAGTTGATAATTAGAATGCTTCCAATAATTAGATGTGGTAAGAGAATAATGACACGAAACATCTAAAATCACAGACAAGCAATATTACAGAAGGTTGCATCTCGAAAGCATAAGACTCATGGATGCTATAAGAATTAAGAAACACATCATTTGCGTACATATGATATAGTAAAAGAGGCTTGGACATGTATTTAAGGCATTTAACGGTGGGGCATAATGTTGAGGATCAAGCAACAGTAAACTCAACAAACAGGAAAAATAGGAATCAGAAAGGTGAGTTACCGGTGGAGTAACCCCAGGTAAATCTTGGGAATGTGAGATTGTGAAGTCTCCAGCAGAGATGGGGCAAGATGTCTTTGAACAGATATCATGGCTCTCAGTATGGATACGCAATCCGATGAAGTAAACACCGATCACTAGTTTTCCCTCCAGAGATAGGTTTATCTGCATGAGAAGACACAGGTATATAAGACATTTCCAGAATCAATCGCCACATAAAAAAAGTTGGGATTGTTTCCTTTCTCATTCTTATTCTACCAAAGCTGATATAGCTCAATTTTCCAACTTAAAATCTGCACCCAGTATAAACAGAGTCGGGGATAGTTGCAGTAGAGATTCAAATGTACAATATGAGTTGCCTCCCTCCATACTTAAGAAAGAAAGAAAAGAGATGTTAAACAAATCATGAAGCAAACATACAGAAGTCACCTAAAAAGAGATTTTCATTAGCCACTAGGAGCTAATCTATGTGTATTCGATAATGTTAGCAACTCCAAGTAGGAACAAAAAAGTACCTTGGGTAGAGCTCAAAAGCAAAGTTCTTAAACCTATCTAAGGATGTCTGAATGCTCCCACAACCAATAAATGGATTGATATCCAGCTTGTTACTGAAAGAGCCATTGCGAGCATTTGACCAAACATCTGGCTTTAGAATGTAGCCACTCCAATCAAAGTGAATATCCGAAAAACAAAGATTTGTTAAGAGTATTTGACTATTTACTATTATCCCACCTTAAACCTTACTGACTTGTTAGTTTTCCATGATTTTTTATTTAAAAGGGTAACTATGTAAATTGATAAAGGAAAGCAAGTTTATTTGGAGAAAGTAGACATTATTTCAACATGACAAAGAGGAAAGGAAGTGGGAATCCATATGATGAGAGTTTGGACAAATCGTTTCCCTCTGTTGTAACTATATTTATTCTCTTCCCTTCAAAAGGAGAAATGCCAAGTCAATCGCAAGACGAGTAATTTAATGACCGCAGCCTCCACTATAACAAACAATGGCGTAACTAAAGAAGCAAAAGATTCAAACCAAGAGATGTCTATACTAATATATATAGTTGGACCTCTACCCATCTCTCTCTCTCTCTCTTGCACATAAATGTAAGCAGACTAAACTTTGTAATAATGAGTATTCCCAAAGGGACCATACTGACGAATTACCTTGCTAGTCACCTTTATAGTAATACAACCTGAATGCATTTCAGCAGTTCTTTTATTTTTAAAAAAGAGAGAGAGAAAGAAGGAGGACGTTGTATCTGAATACATCGGTACTACCAACATCAGAAGCATTAAACTACACACAAGAATGAAATGATAAAAAAAATTCTAAGATCACTTGTGCCAATACCATTATGAGTCAGTCTTACACTACATCACAATTGGGTTAATGTGCATTGCATATCAAGTAGCACACTAAATGGGAGAACACTATGAGGGGTCAGGAAGGCATTCAATATCTAACAAGTAACTTTCCTCAAAACCCATGTAGTTATATTTTTGTATTTAAATGTCTCAGAGCGTGTTAATAAAACCAAGAACATATAGCATTATCAGAACCAGAGTCCTAAGTTGCTCTCAACATTCCAGCAAAGCACAACAAATACAAATTTTATCCACAAGAAACTCAACTCCCTAATCCCTATATATAATGACAGACATATGATCCACATCTCAAAACAATCAATAAAACAATATCAATTTGCGGACACGCTAAGGAACATCAATATATTTTTACAAAGCCACCAATAAGCAACATCATTTTACGAAACAAACTAAAGGTCAACAGCAATTGTCCTGCAATAATTCAACTAGTAAAAAAGCTTATGCAATAGCTAGTTAGAACATGCAACATATGAATCAATTCAATCGACTACAACATACACAACAGATAATACACCCTCCATTCCATAATATAAACTTTATCATGGTCCGGGAGCAAGTTATCATCATCCTAAAACTTGCTCCCGAACCGGTGGGTGCAATACACGTAGGTCCGAAAGGCCAATTTATAGGAGACAATTGACTTTCTTGGCCCACGTGTATTACACATATTAGTGAGAACAAATTTTAGTATAATGATAACTTGCTCTTTGACCAAGATAAGATAAAATAATCAACGACTCATATTATGGAATGAAATTGAAAGAATCAAAATTAAGATTTGGAACATGGAAAATAAAAGGGCCAGGGGAAATTAATTGAGTAGGCAAGAAAGGGACCCAAAAAAAAAGAATTAAGGTTTCTAACCTGTAGATGCTTTAATGGAAAAGGTAGCTGGCTTGCCTCCCTTAACTGGATAAGGCGTAATTTCAACACCGCTGACCTTAACATCGTAATCCGAATGCTTATCTACAGTTAACAAAACAATAAGCATAAAATTCTAATGAAATAAATCAAAATCAGACCAAAGATTGAATCTTTTTTAATCTAAATAAGTAAAAGACAACAAGGGGTCAATGAAGAATAGCCGAAAAACTAACCGCAATAAGAAACCTTGGCAGATCTGGCGGAAGTGAAAGGAAGAATAAAGCACAAAGAGAGGACCAGAGCCACCGCAACCAGCTGAAGCTTTGCCATTTTTTCTTAATCGATAAGGAAGAAATGTTTCTGGGGTTCCTCTCTGTGTTTTGCTCTGTTCCCTTCGTTTATTTCTACGGAATCTTATCTGGTGTTGGGAATGTATTATGGGAAGTCTGTCTGTCTGGATTTGGGACAAAGAAATTGGACAGGTGGGTGAACTCTAGAAGAATGGTTGGTTTGGACCAACAATGATTGAGTTCTTTCCAGTTTGGCTAATTAGTGTATTATGTCCCTAAACTATTTTCATTTGGCGACTAACGTCTTAAATCGTTGTTTATGTATTTTATCATCCCTAAACAATTTACTTTTGATATTCATCATCCTTCCGTTTAAAACAAAGTTAGTCAAACGTGAATTTTAAAATTTGATCTGGTCAACAAGAAAAATTGGATGAGCATTATTGGAACTTCAAATTTAAAATATTCTACCCCTCCCTCTCCAAACATACATAACCCCCACCCCCACCCTTACCCCTCATTCCTCTTCCTTCTTCTCCACCACCCCACCTCCTCTCCCTTCACCATCACCCTTCATCGGAGGTCAAAATTGCTCCCATTGCAGTCTTACTTTCAGTGGCAGACTTAACTGGTTTAAACCACTTGATGGATTTATGATTCAGTTCAACAAGAATACATTTGGTCTTGTAAGGTATACCACTTCAGGTAGTCACCACATGCAATAATCTTTTAAAATTTTGAAATAGTGGTCATCTCTTTTCCCAATCCCATTTTTTTCTTGCTCTCTATGTTGATACCCTATACACCATGACCCGGTTTTTCTCCAAAAAAATTGAAGCCCAAGAACTCGTGGGATCTGCCAATTTTCACAAAATTTTGAATTTTCATCATCATTGTCATCATGGAAATCTATTGAGGTTTTATTAGATGCTCTACAAATTATTGGGGATGGTGGTCGTCAAAGGGGGTGGAGTGGGTTGCGGAGTTGGATCCTAATTTGGAAAAGAAAATTAATATTTTTGGTCTCCTAAAATTGCAGGTTTGAGGCCGGGATTTTTTGTAGGTTTCGGATCGAGGATGGCAGCGGTAGCTTGCCTTCTCCAGCGCCCTGCCGGACCAATCTACTATTTAACAGCAGCGGCGTGGCGGCTTTTCTCTGCAAATTTGCAGATGAGGTCTTCAATATCTCAATGGTGCAAGGGGAAGGGTGATGGATTATTATAAATTCAAATACTAATTATACCCCTAATAGTTTTGGAGTTGACTCACATTTTTTACCCAAATTTCCCCTGACCAGTTATGTTTTGAACGAAAGGATGGTGAATACCACACCTAAATCATTTAGGGATGGTAAAATACAGAAACAATGATTTAGGACATTAGTCACCAAATAAAAATAGTTTAGGGACATAATACACTATTTAGCCTTCGAATTTCGAGGCTCAACTATACTACTACATCCTATTCAAAATAAATGTTCTTTTAAAAGTTTTCATACAAATTAAGATACTAAGCAAAATGACTAAAGTACTCCTAATTAATACTTAAAATAACAAAAAATAATAATAAAGAGTTACGTAGAAACTACCCATTTTGATCAAAACGGATATAGAGAGAAAATAATGTAGGGGTAAATTAGCAATAAATGCACAATTCTTGTAAAAAGACCTCTATTTTGAACCAAAACACTCATAAAAAGATTTATATTTTGAATCGGAGGGAATATTATTTTTGTCGCTCAAAGTAATAATTTGGTAAAAATCAAACTTTGTTAACTTCAATAATAATAATAATTTCGTGTATGAGTGCTGACTTGTAATTCAGATAATCAAGGGTTAATTCTAACAAGATTTAAAAAAAACTACTAATCATTTTTTATTTTTTAAAACCAATTTAATCATTTTTTAAGGATATCTAACTAATTATGTTTAATAATAATGGATTTTTTCTTTAAAATGCATTTAACACAAAGAATGAGAAAAATACTTCGCTTGTTCTCAAACTATCTTTCAAGACACGTTAAGGTCATACCTGTAAAGTCTTGGAGCAAATTTTATCTATCTTATGTCGTCCTACCACCACTGTTCGGAATATTTTACAACCAACAGAACTCTTGTGGTTTCCTATATATTTTTTACTTCTTGTATGGTCTTGAAACAATTTTCATGTCTCATTCTTAGTCTTACCACCCATCTCCGCGGTGGTTTCCGACCAATAATACACACCCCACTCACGTGTCTAGATGCCAAAGAACAAAATACGGTAACATAATCACAAAATTTGCAGCAATTATATAAAGATCAACCCATTAAAAGCTTAAAAACAAATGGAAAAAGGGAATTCGACCACCATAATCTTCGAGTCGGGTCTTCCCAAACCAGCCCCCTCGCCATCGACCACCAGCTTCATTTTTCCCTTTATCTTCTTCTCCCCTACATTTCCCTATCCATCTCTATTTCTGTTTTCACTCATGTAATTCCGCTATTCTTTATTTTTCATGTAAAATTTGGGGGAGGGGTAGGGGGAAAGAAGGTGGAAAGGAAGAGTGAAAGTTTAAAGTTTTTTTTCTTTTTGAGGGGGAAGATGTTTCTTAGTGTGTTGTCCATTTTTTCTTTGCGGGTTGGGCACGTGAATGTGTGTTATTGGCCAGAAACTACCGTGTAGAGTAGTAGTGGTGCCAAGAAGAAGATTCGAAAATTGTTTTAATGCCATTCAAGAAGTAAAAAAGAAAAGAAAATAAAAAATGTAGTAAACCACAAGAGGCTTGTTGGCCGGCAACCACCGTGCACTGTGGTGGTGGGAGCCATAAGATACACGAAAATTGTTCTAGGGCTTTACAGGAAGTAAAAAAACATAAAAGACCTTAATGTGTCTTGTGAAATAGTTTGAGGACCACCGAAGTCATTTTTTCTCATAAATGATTGCTAAAATCCTCCTCATCGAATGAGAATGCTCGTATGACATGGAAGGTTGTATCAGATTAAGGATGAACATATATTCACTATGCAGTCTTTTGTTTCGTCAATACCAAACCGATGCAATGATATGTCGGAATAGATACTAACACTCCACCTCCATATACAAGCCATACCTGAACTCCTCTAGCTATCTAAGCAATTATCCAACCACACTTTGGGTGAAGAATTAGTCCAAAAAAAAGCTATCATCTCGACATCTCCTATGCAATTATTCATAAGATGGATGATGTTATAGTTAAATTAATTAAAAGTACTATTAATACGACATGAAATAAACTTTATTTTATTTGCTTCTTCATTTTCCTTAACTTCATACTCCCTCTATTCTCACTTAATTGTCGTTTAGGAGATGTATATGTATCTAAATTAATTGTCATTTACATGTCGTTTATTAGGTGTCAATAATTTATTCCAATTATACCCTCAACATATCTTTTATTGGAAAAGTGAAAGAGAATGGGGAAGGAATGGGTATTATTGGAATTGTGGTGAAAAGATTATTGTTTGTTTGAGTTACTTAATTTTTTTAAAGTGTCCTAAACGGCCTATATTGAGGAATGAATGGAGTATATAGAAAAAAAGTGTAAAAATTTTTTATGTCAAATGATGTATTTAGTCCTAAAACTATTTTTGCTTGGTAATTTTGGTCCCTAATGTCTATTTGCAACTTTTTAGGTCCCCATTTAATTTACGGGCAAAACAATACGTCATTCCATCTATTTTCCCAAGTTTTGGACGTCCGTTAAGTAATCATGGTCAATAGACCAAGGGTAAAATTGGTATTTTCTTATACTACCCGAACCCATATACCCAAAACCCAATTATCAATTAAAATTTCTACCATAATCTGCATCGATTTTCTGAGGAAGATGACTCACAATGACTTGAAGAGAAGAACGTAGATTGGAAATATCAGTTCCTTAATTATTTGTATCGCTAATAAGATTCTTATTTAGGTGTGCTAATTTATGTTTTATTTGTTTAATTGAATTACTATCTGATATGTAAAGAGAAGTTCCAGTAGTAGGAGAAGGTACCATTCACGAAAGGGATCGCAGGTCCTGATGGAGTATGAGCATTATCGGAAAGATGAAGAAGAAAAGATGATTGATAATCTTTTGTTACATTACATCAAGAAGCCATTTGCCTATGATGATGTTGCAAACTTGAGAAAAAATTATCAGTCACATCCTTAACATGAGGGAGCTCTTGATATTGGTGAGTCTTCTCATGAACAATCTGCACCATCAGAAGCCAAAACGATATTTAGCCGTGCTAGTTCTTATCCCAGGTTGCCTCATTGTCTGATCTAGACAGTTCATAAGTGTAATACTCGGTACTTTTGTTTACGTGATTATGTATTTTAATTACGTCTTAGCATGATTATTGCTTTTATTAAAATGCTAGCATGATTTAATCTCTTGATGTTAAGTGTCACACAACATGTTTATGTGTTATATGAACTTAATTGATGTTTGAGATTGTGTGAGGACTTGAGTGCACCTTGAGGGACTTAAAAGACAATTAAAATTAAAAGATGGAGGTAGTTAATAGTTATGGCTGTTTTCTCTAGCCATTTGGGGGTTACGGTTTTGGAAAGAAAAGAGAAGAGGAAGCGAAAGAAAAGAGAGAAATTTTGAAAGTTTGAGGGAAGATTTGAGTGAGTAATTCTTGTCGGAATTGAGAGAACTTTATATCAAAGTTGATCACCTCGGAAAGACCTACGCAGTAGTGAAAGAGGAATTCCAATCGGAGTTCGAAGGGAGAGTTATCACACCGGAAAGAAGGGGGTTGTTTCGGGAATTTTCAGCACTACCTTAATTTGGTATTTTGGCATAAATTGCTTGTTTGAAGGTATGGATACTGCACTTATATGTTTTGGATGTTAGAACTCTTATCTACTGCTTTAATTATGGATTATAAGCATCAATTGTATTTACCGCTTTAAATATCAATCCTATCAATTTTGATGGATTTGTAAATTTAATGAATTTGGGAATTTGGAATTTGTGTTTATGTTATGGTTCATGAATTTGAGATATGAATCGGTTTACTTGATACCTTTGTTGCCTTCGGGGTTGCATACGTAATTGTCTATATGTTTCGTTGTATCGTTTTGCATATCGAGTTAATTGGGTCATAATTGCTGGGTCGTCAGTCCTAATTGGTTTGGTCGACCGAGTGGTCGCTCATTTATGAGCTCGTACTTAGAACGGATTAGATGACAAGATCCATTCATCTTAATGAGAAACGTGCGATCTGAAATATCCCGTGAGATCTCATGTTCTGATAAGTCACTTAGCGGATTCCGGGGATCCTGTGTGGACGGATTTTCGGGTCTAGCGAAGTGGATACTGTTGATGCCTAGGAGATCTTGCGTGTCATGTGGCAGATACCTGGGGTAAGGTGGTGGCCGAAGGAATCCTGTGTGGACGGATTCCCGAAGGTCATGCCATTAGCAAGATTTCGAGGGGTCCTGCGTAGGGCAGATCCTGAGCGTTTTGCGAGCCTTCACTTGATGAGGTTTTCATTAGGACTGTAACTGTATTGTTGACTCCATGAATATGTGCGAGGATACAATGTAGGATGGATCCTTAAAAGCCTGAACTTGTGCCGGAAGTAATTGAACCTTCATAACTTGGTCAATTGTTAGGGCCGTTACAGTTATTGTCGTTTATGTCGTGCATAGGTACTTGAGCTCGTAAGGAGGGAAGTGTGTGTGTGAGTTTTTATTGTTAACCATTCTCATAAGTGTCGCAACATCTGAATTTCTGTTATGAATACGAGTAAAGTTGGTCCTTGTTCTGTTCTGAAGTACTAAGTGTGACATGAAGATGATGGTTAATTGCTAACTTGTTGTCTAAGTGTTTGTTTCCATTTTGACTGCATTTGTAACTTGGTTTTAGTGTCAAAAACATGATTTTCGAGTTTGGGGAAAGTTGGTGCAGAAATGGAGTTTTTGTGTACAAATTTGTACATGAAAATTGAGTTTCTACAGTCCGCGGACGAATGCTTCGTCCTTGCTTTTGTCCGCGCAACTACTGGGAGCTTTTGAACTGCGGACGATATGGCAGACGGACCTGCGGACGATTCCTTTCGTCCGCGGTTCAGTGCGGTCGACCGGTTGCGGACGATTCGATCGTTCGAGCTTTTTGTCCTTTTCCTGCGGACGATTGGTTCGTTCACGACCTGAGTTGGACTGTTTTCAACTTCTTTCTATTCTGCAATTCTTGTACTGTAACATGTGCATATTGTATACTGTTCTGAGGCATGTTTTCTATTATTTAGCATTGTGCATATTGTCTATACCTATCATTTCCTTGGGGACGCGTCGGGAAAGGGCAATTTGTTACATATATGTTCGCTTTATATGTTATATGGTAAAGGGATTATGTGGATCATATTGAGCACCAAACCTCAGTCCATTCACTAATTTGTGCAGGTGATTATGAAGAAGAGCCTTACTACGAGGATGAGACTTGGGAAGGGTCCTATGATGAGTGATGAATAATCGGTTTAGGCTTGGAACAATTTACTGTTTTATATATTTCCTTTTCGAACATTTAAAGTATTTCTATGTAATAACTTAATAACTTTCCCTTTAGTACTATTTCCGCTAGTACACTTTGATATTTGGATTACATAAATGAATTCCCTTTTATATAGTTACTCTGTTTATATGGCTTGGGTGTCTCGTTTACCAATGGGACACTGTCGTGTCATCATCCTTGGTTCGAGGTGTGACAATAAGGGAAATAAAAAACAGGGTTAGGTGAAGGGTAATGAAGAAGATGATAGAAGAATGAGATTTGGTAGGGGTTTAAAAAACTGAAGTTACCATTTTGCCCCATCCATTTAACTCCTTCAAATTGACTAACACTCCAAATTTGAAAAAATAAACGAAATGACATATTGTTTTGCCTGTAAATTAAATGGGGACTTAAAAATGTGCAAACAATCATTAGGGATTAACCTTGTTAAGCGAAAATAATTTTAGGACTAAATACACTATTTGGCCAAAAGATTATAGGAGGTAATATTTGTACCACTGGTTTAGTTTCTTGCAACTCTTTTCTCTTTATTTTATAAGTAAAAAGACTTTAGTATCAAAACTCAATTAATATATCTCAAAGCTAAGGATCCAAGAAAAATATAATCATGACAGAAAAAAGGAATATTTATATATAGTAGGAATAATTGAAGTAAATTCATCACTGTATTAGTAGAAAACATTTCAAGTATTGCTAGAACTATTAAAAAAAAAAAACACTAGTAATTAACAAAAAAAGAAGAAAAAAAAACCATTCCTTTGTGCACATGAGATCACAGTTCTACTTCTTCAGGCAATCGGTCTGGTAGCTAAAGGAACAACCTCCGCCAAAGGAGTTGACATCGGCGACGGCAATGGAGAAGTCCGGCAAACTGGACACGTAGGATGAAGCCTCAACCAAGGATCAATACATTTCAAATGAAACAAATGTCCACAATCCGGCAACAATCTCAATGTATCGCTATTTTTATAATCAGCTAAACAAATTGAACAACAAGACGACGCCGTTGAATGATTATGATTATCCTCGTTCTTCGATTTCGCCTCCGAATAAAGCAGTTTTGGATAGCTTAATAGCGTCGCCTCATCTAAACCGATATCCACCACCACTACTTCCGGTGGATCAATCTCCTCCGGCGACCGTCCTTGGTGACGGCGATTTCGATCAAGCGGTGAAATGCTTGTGGTTTGATTTCTGGTGCAATAGTAAGAAGCTAAAGTGATTGTTGTGATTAAGAGGAGGATTCCGACGGAAACGCCAATGCCATAACCGAATCCGCCGATGTTGTTTGAGCCGAGAAAACCTCCGGTGTTGTCTGTGCTGTTCATCTTTTAATAAAAATTTCGAAGACGGAGACTAAGACGAAGAAGAAGAAGAAGAAGAAGAGATGGAGGAGGTTTGGGGTTGGGATGGTCTGGTCTTTCATGGCTATTCAATTTACAAAGTCAACGAATTATATGAGGATTGGAGAAATTTTTTGAAGAAGATTGGTGGAGTTGCTAAGTAAGAAGATTGGTGGAGTTATTATTAAGGGAAGATGTATTTGAGAACGGTTTTGATCATTCTGACCTAATTAAAATATTGAAGAGTTTTTTTTATGTAATTTAGGAGCGATTTTTTTTAAGAAAAATGATTTACTCCTAGAATTTTAGGATAGAAACCCTAAATCCCCAAATTAAGGGTGTTAAATGACTATCTTACCCCTTGCTGGTATAAGGGATTCACCCAACTATAAGGGCAAAAAGATCCAAAAACTATTTTAGACAATCTTTTAACTAATAATTTAAAGTAAATCTAAAGCAATGTCCCTTTTTAATTATTATTAATTTAGGGTATGATTTGATTAGGTCATAATTTGAGATTTATGGTGTTGATTTCAGACTAATTTTAAACTCGAACCAAATTGTTTGTAGAGTAGTGTTTAATGTTGAAAAAGGTTTCATCATTCTGCCCTAATTAAAATATTGAAGAGTTTTTTTTATGTAATTTAGGAGTTATTTTTTTTAATTATTATTAATTTAGGGTAATGATTTGATTAGGTCATAATTTGAGATTTATGGTGTTGATTTCAGACTAATCTTAAACTCGAATCAAATTATTTATAGAGTAGTGTTTAATGTTGCACTCAATCTAAAGAGGGTTTGTGTTTCAATTTTGAGTATTAAACCCAAATCAGATTCAATCGAAATACACTCTTAACATATATGAAGTTCATAGAGTAACTCTATCACCAAAAGATAATGGTGTAACTCTATGGGCAGTATATATTTTCAGTATCTAGTTTGTACGGAAAAGATCATTTTGGAGAGAATTTAATTTTGAAAAGTGAATATTTAATTTTGAAATTCAGCTAGGTCTTTAATTCAATTTAGAAATGAAGATTTTGTCAATTCAGATTCAAATATAAAGTTAATGATTTAACTTTATTATTAATGATGGACTGCATACCGAAAAGAATTCAATTTAAAAAGAGAGAAAGAGAGTGGGTTTGAATTAGGTTTTTTCTTGTGATTATAGAAATGCTTTTTTATTTTTATTTTTTTTATTATCTATCTTCATTGATTATATTTTGAATTTTGGCAGTTGTTGTTGGCAAGTTTTAAAAAGGTCAACGACTCTCATATATTCATTCACATCCTTTTCTCATACGCTTGCTTCATGTGAGCAACGTCTTTCTTTCTTTGCCTTCCAACCAAATTCTTCAAACCATTTTTATATTTCAACTCTCTATATCTCTTACTTTTTTATTTCATTTCATTGTCATGCACGTCTCATCCATTAACTTTAAGCGGACAAAACCGAGTATATAGGGTCTCATTTTATAGAACGAAAATTCTATAGTAAAGATGTACAGGTGAGATTGGCCCTACAGTCCTCTTATGTGAGTTGGGACGGGACCTACTTTATGTGAGAGAGGCGGGGCCTACATTGTAAGGTAGGTCCCGTTCCAACTCATGTGATAGGGACGTGTGCCCACGTCCCACGAGGACGGCTATATAGCAGAGTGACTCCATTTTATTAGCTTTTGCCTATGTTATTTTACACTAATGACCAAAGTTGATTACGCGATATTATAGACTAAAGAAAACAACTAATACGGAATTAATAAAAACAGCCAACGAGAGAGTTGGATCTCGTTATTAGTAAGGGATAATTCTGATATGGAACAAGTTCATTTGGATCATGTGGTTTAAAATTGGCCACATCACTATAAAATGAGGAGAGAGACAATTTTATAATGATGTGATTAATTCTGTATCACATGGTCCATGTAGACCTGATTCATATCAGAAAAATCCATTAGTAATCCCCTCTTAGTGACGGAAAATTCTGATATAGACCTGGGCTATATGTGGGGTTGTGGACCACTTGGTCCACAATCAACCACATCACCTCTTTTCATTAAAAAAAAAAAAATTCTTCATAGGGCCCACTTGTTTTTATTATTTTAATTAAAACTGTGATGTGACTGAATATAGACCAAGTGATCCATTTCCACTTGGTAAGCCCGGTCCACAACAGAACCGTTCCTCAGTGACCGACCTACAAGTCCAATGTAATTAATTGATTTGCTCTGGATTGCGGAAGACCCTCCTTACCTTAACCATTTTTTATCAAAGAAAAGAAAAGAAAGACTAATGAAAGCAAGGATATGGATGTTGAAGCTGAGATTGCTACTGCTGTTTAAGAATTTTGGAGAAGATATTGCGAATAATTTTATTATGTATTTATTTTTTTTACGGTTTGTAGTGTTTATCTAGTTCGGGGTGTGGACTTTTATCTGTTATAATGTTGGTATCCACCACTGTATAACTTTTATTTTCTTTTTATCTTTTGATAATAATGACTTTGGCTATCTTATGATTAATGGATAATTTCTTATTTAGCAAAAAAAAAAAAAAATGGATTTGCAAATCTTCAGTAGTTTATATATCTATATTAAATTACAAAGCTAGAGCTAAAAGATAATTTCCCTTCTCTCACACAGAGACAGGACATATGCGGTATTAATAAATGTACGCTAGCTCCGGTGCGGAACGGTTAATTTTACACGTGCAAAACTTTTCTCGTTTATTGAATTAAATTTTTTATAGTTAAGATTGATTTTAAAACGAACACCCTGAACTTCAGAACACCTTCAATATGTACTAGAAAAAAACTGTTATGCATAGGATTCAAACAGTAAGAAATGCTATTACTACGTATGTTTTCAAGGCTGGCATAGAAACAACTGTTTCTCCATTTTATTTGTTTAAAAAAAAAAAAGAGAAAAAGAAAGAAAATGTTCCTCTATTTGTTTTTGTTTTTTTATTAATCGTCATATCAATCCTACTAATTTAGTGAAGATTAGAACAAAATAAACGTGTCAAATGTAACATTAAGTTTTTGATAAATATTACATTAAGTTACTAACTAGGTGATTCGAATCGGTGATATAATTTTCTGGAGAAACTCTAGAAAATCAAAGCTAAAACTAGCTAACCTAAATCTACTTACTCGTGTTTGTTTATTTGTGTAGAGCTGCCAATCCAATATAATCATGCAGCCATTTTTCAGCGGGGGTTGGTGAATATTAGTTGGGTGTTATATCATATCAAATGAGACTTCTCCATTGATCATATGATGATGAGGTTTTAAATCGAAAAGTTGTCATTTCCTTGGAATTGTCAAATGAAAAATAAACAATTTGATGTGAAGGACATTATATTATTTGACAATATTATTAACTACAACTTCTCATGATGATAGTTGGGTAAGTCTGGCATGGGGCGGACCCAATGGGTCCGGCCCCACACTCCTCTCACATAAAATTAGACAGGATCCACTTACAGGGTTGGTCCCGCAGGTCATTCAGCAAGTCATTCAGGTGGGTCCTCCCTCTTTTATGTGAGAGGAAAGTGGGGCCGGTCTCATTGGGACCGTTCCACCCCAGATTTTTCCATGATAGTTGGTTTCGAGATTCTTCAATAAAATTAGATCACTAGTTATTATTCCATAGAATAGTTGGGAGCAAATTTCATTTTAACACTATATAACTATCCTCTCATTCAACTATGGAGCTCATGTGATTTAGTGTGGTGTGATGGTAACTCGTCTTATCCCTTTTAACCTGAGGTCAGGAGTTCGATTCCTTGCCATATAAATGATGCGCATTTTATAACCAACCATTTACCTCTTCGGAGAGCTCCCATGGCGAGGGAGATTAGTCACTCGATAAAAAAAAAAAAACTATGGAACTCATTATCTTTTACATTTTCCCTCTCATTTTTTTTGAAAATTGATCGATAATGAACCCGTATCATGACTTAATGAGACAACCTCTTAAAATTATACTCCTTCCGTCATATTTCTAATTATCATGTTTGACTCTACACAAAATTAGGGATATTTGTGTTGATTACAATAAATAATTAATTTATTGGCCACATGCCCGATACATATCTAATTTGGTCGGAAACCACACTAAAAAGTAATGACAATTTATTTAATGAGCCAAAACAATAGTTGAGAGTCCAAAACAGCAAAACGTAAATAGTTTAGTGACCTAAATAGCTATTTACTTACTCTAATTAATAAGAGTACTAATGTTTAATAGAAAAATAATAGGAGGTGGACTAATGAAGAATGAAAGTAATTATAGGGACCAAACTACCAATACCCTAACGTTTGGGCACAATTAGGAAATTCCAATTCTTATGAATTCATAGACTGCATATTCAGGCTTTCACTAGACAACCACAAAACTCAGATCGGAAAATAACCGTCATCTCCGATCATCACCATCAATGGCGATTTTCAAATTCATTACACCATCTCCAGTACTACAATCACTTCTACTACTCTTCGTCTCCATACTTATTTCATTAGCCGAATCGAGAAGGGACACAAATAGAGTTTACTCGCCGTGTGCAGATGCGGCTGTCCAGAGATCCGATGGATTCACTTTCGGCATCGCATTTTCAGCCAGAACTAGTTTTTTCTTCAATAATTCGGTTCAGCTTTCGCCTTGTGACCGGCGGCTTTCTCTCTCGTCTTCTAACTCTCAGCTCGCTGTTTTCCGACCTAAAGTCGATGAGATCTCGCTACTTACCATCAACACTACCAATTTCTTCCCGGTACTCTCACTTTTGACGCTTTTTAAAATTCTGTTTCGTTGATTGCAGCTTTTTTTAGCATGTTAATTTGGTGATTTGGTTGAGTATTGAAGCTGATTTAGATCTGTAAGTTGCTTCTATACGTGTTTTTATTTGTTACATTTTCGTGATATCATGTATTTACAGCTCCGATTCCGAAGTTTGTATTTTTAAGAACATGCGTCCTTCCACAATATATATGCAACATTTGCACTTTTTATAATTGAAAGACAATTATTATGAAAAGAAACTTAAAATGTCCTTAATTAATTAAGGCAGAGTTATTATTAGTGGTTAGTTGAGTAATTAGTTAGGGTTAAGATTGGAAAAGTTATACAGTAATAAATATGTATTGATTTCTGAAATGTGACAAGTATTTTGGAATGTAGAAAAAGTGCAAATATTTCATATATTGTGGAACGGAGGTAGTATAATGCTGATTCGGTTGTTTTATGGGGTTTCTGTTGTCTTTAGGGATTAAGGTGAACATGCTCTTCATCTGAGTGTAACCGTTAGGTGGTTACTGAAATAAGTTGCTAAATGGAGAGAGCAAAGAAATAGGGACAAGTAGAGCTATAACCATGAGATGAGAGTCCAGAGAGGGTAAGGACATAAATAATTCAAGAAATTACTAGAAGTTATGAAGGTTTAAGAGGTGTGCAAGAAATAACCTGTATAAAATGGTTTAGGAGATCACTAGGAGGTATATTAGTAAGTGATAATGAGATTGTATTTGAGGATCTATCTTATTGGTTGTTAGTTGTTAGAGGTACAGTTGAAAATTAACAGAAATGAGGGTATAGGATTTTAGATTAATTCATGCAAGATAATTCAATGAAGATTGTTGATCGGCTGCAGAGTACACACCTGTTGGAATTTAGGTATCTACTATCTCGTCATTTGATGACATGGCAAATCATACGTATACAGTATCTTCACAGTAGATTAATATCATTGTGCACCATGGCAATGGATGTATAATTTTCTCGTAAAGTAAACTTTACAAGTTGCGCGCAATAAAATCCATAAGAATGCACATGGGTCTTATATGGTTTCTGCTTGTATCTTTGAACTTCTAGCTGCTATACTCTATAAAGGCTGCCTTCACGTGCCCCTTCTGTGGCATTATAATAGTTCTCCATGGAATTTGGAAGGGCTTGAAATAGTGTTTGGGTGAAATTGCCTAAAGGAAACATGGGGCTCTCATGCCGTACCCTATTGTTTATAGATCCCTTTTTAAACTCTATGGGATGCATGTAGTATCTGTCATTGTTGTGAACCCTCTGGACCAGCCGACCAGCAACTATTTGAGGGGGTTTGAATTGTTTCAGTAGTTATGTGCATTGGGTAACTGGTGGCTGTAATACTTCTGAATGTGTACTTCTAGCAGCTAGATAAGAAATCAAATTGCAGTAGAAATTCGATACTTGACCTGGCTAAGTTCCGCAGAGAACTCCATGCTAGCAATGTGTTTACCATGATGGCCACTCCCTTGGGTTATTTTCCTATCAATGTCATAAGTGGTTACGTTTGTAGCATACTTGGAATTGAATGGTTGTTAGTCCGGCACTCCGGCTTATACCCAGAGTGCCTCCGTATGAAAAAAACAAAAGCACAACTTGACCCTGGACATGCAAGACATAGAACCTGCGGTACCATCGAAGACGAGGTTGATTATTAAATCAATTCTCTACCATAGCGCACACTCTTTGGTTAAGGGAAGCTAATATTGTTGGAGGAAGTATACCTAAGAGAGGTCTTGGAACTCGTTTCAGTGGCTAGGAAAATTATCTTCCATAATGTTCTTTGGCAGGTTATAAGTTATATGTCATGCGATGTGTTGGATTGTTTATGTTTATGCTTGAGATATTCCATTGCTTTGTTAATGAACCATTCTCCTTCATTAGTGGACAATTGACCACAAGGACTTCATGAGATCTCCCTTTTTTCTTTATCTCTATTCCCCCTGGCTCAAGGTTTTTTCTGTTTCTCCCCCCCTCCCTCCTTCCTCTTCTGTTTCACTGTTCGTTCCTTTTCTATTGACATTTACTTGATGCATGAGGTACCTGGAAGCAATTTCTGAACATGTGCTAACATATTGAGTGAAATAGTATGCAATGTTGAGTATGTTTCAGATACACCGACACTGATAAATTGGCATGATTTACTATTTATACCATCTTCAAACTTTGGGTTGTATTTCTAAGATCTGAGCATATCGTCGGATGGAATATTTATCTGTTACTTTTGTTCATTGGTTATCCTAGGATTCATATGGAGGATATATGGTGGCATTTGCTGGTAGAAAATACGCCGCTAGATCTCCTCCTGCTTTTGTTGCAAACGATACCTACATAGTAACCAGCTTTACCCTGGTAAGATGATAGATTCATTATATTGTTTAAAAATTATTCGACTATTGTACTTTTACTCATTTCCTCTTCTTTGTACAGGTTATTGAATTCAAAAAGGGTAGGCTGCAAAACCTGTTCTGGAAAAGAGATGGTTGTGCTAACTGCCCATCCGGCAGCTCCGGCTTTGTCTGCCTTAACAAACAGGATTGCGCGATAAGAACTAATAGCTGTAAGAACAGAGGTGGTAATGTGGACTGCAGCCTTGGCATACAACTTACATTTTCAGGCACCGATAAGCATGAATCAGTTTTTAATTCGTGGTATGAAATGAAAAATCTTCGCCAGTACTCACTCTATGGCCTTTATTCGGGTCTCAGAGATTCTCTTACCAGTCAATACAACAAGTTTTTCTAGTTCTTTTTCCTTGTAATTTATAGGTTTATTTGTTGTAGTTTTGCCACAGTCGAGTATGATTTCCCCCCCTCTATGCATTTGTATCTTACAAATTTGTGTAAATTGAAGGTTTACAGCTTTGCTGTGTATGATTACAAGAGCTACCTTATTCATTTTCCATCTCTCATTGTGATGATGTACCTTTTTGGCCTTTCTGCTAATTTGGCTTGTGTAGTAAATTTGAAACTGATCAATTTATGTTATTATCCTGATGTTGTAAGTTCAACTCCTGCAGGGAGTAACAATGATAGCATTTTTGCTGGAATAGTACTAGATCTTAACTTGATTATCTGGGTCAAATATGCACTATATAAATAAATAATAAAAAACTTTGTTTAAAAGGTGTGAATGAAATAGAAAAAAACACACTTATATAGTACTAGTAATTTTCTTTGGCTTGTAATTTTTCTCGTAATTAATACTTCTATTTGGATTTGAATGTCTCTTTTACTATACAAAATAAATAAGAAAGTGATTATCCATTTTCGAAAATTGTAATATGTATATTGTTTGACGAGATTCGTAAACGGTAAAATGGACACTATTATGGTTGGATCTTTGACAGTAAAATGAACATAAATAACATATATCGATTGATGAGATTCGTAAATTGTAAAATGGACACAATTCTAATTAAAATTTAGCCATAAAATAAATATAAATATTAGTTGAGTCTGACACCTTAAATATGGTCGAGTATGAGACCTTACCAAAATCTACCTGGATTGGTTGGTTATATATCTTGAACAAAGAATGGAAGGCATGACTAACAATCTAATACGAATCATACCGCTTCGTCCTCGAGTTGAACCAGAAGAGGAGAGGTGAAAGTAGGGATGTCAATTGGTGGGGGTGGATGCGGTGAACATGGTCTAATTCAAAATTCGCTTTCTCCATTTGATCTTTATCTCCGATCCAATTATGCTATTGGGGATGGATAAGTATCCCATCCCTGGATCAGGCGGGGTCCTTCTCCAATTGAGAAAAAACAGAGATTTCTTTTTCTTTTAAATCTTAATTTTCTGCCACCTTTAATTAGAAAAATTAAGTGAATTTTACACAAAATATGTCCAATATATATAACTTTAAAAAAACACAAAATTGTAAATAAAAAATATTTAACACATATTAAACGAAATAACATTATCTAAAAAGATATTAGTTTACTCCCTAAAAAAAATGGGTTCCTAAAAGTCTCCATAGTGTTTGAGAATTTCCGGCATCTTTCTAATTTTGACGATTTTGTAATTTTAAGTATTTTATGTGAATTTCTATTTGTATTTAATTTTTTAGGTCGGACAGGCGCGAAGAAATGGGTGGTGTCGAGATATTATCTCTTCCGCCCCCTCCTCGATAACAGGGCAAAATTCATCCCCACCACTTTCACCCCGCCTTTTGTTGAGCAAAAAAATGGCAACTGCAAATAAATAGTCCAAGTCGAAGACATCAACAATAAAAAAATAATTTAAAATCTTTTTATAGTAACTTCTTGCAAGTCCAAACTTCCTCACACGAGTTTCCTATTTTCATCCAAAGGAAAATGTCTCGACCATCAACATTTATAAAATATTCTGATCTTTACTATTGCCCAAAACAAAAGGTTAACGATTTCGCTATAATATATATATGACTTTTTAGTGGGCAATGCATTAGACTGACCATGGTTTAGCAGAAAGGGTTAACCATGTTAATTTTTTTTTATTTTGACAAAATATGTTTGTTTAGGACGGAAGTCTGAGCTGACGTGGCCACTTTGCAGTTTGCACTAGCTTCTTTAGCTCTCATTTTGCTCACGTTTATGGTTAGTATTATATTATTATTTTCAATTTTATTACATAGTACCAAACTTATTGTTAAAACTTATTACATAGTAATATAGTATTATTAAAACACTTGGTCTTTCACTAAGTGTAATTTCGTGTAACATTTAAAAATAACATGGCTAATTCTAGATTACAAAGTCCATATCAGAAAAATCTTATTTTAGAAGTCTTGCAATTTATTTTGCTATTAATGAACTTAGTCATGCATTGTTGATATTTTGAAAATTATTTTAGTTTGTAATACTTAGTATACTACTCCCTCCATTCCCTATTAATTGTCGTTTAGGAGATATCTAGGTATCCAAATTAATTGTCGTTTAAGGTTGTTTTATTAGTTGTCAACAATTTATTCCAATTATATCCTCAACATTTTCCTTTCTTTATGACAAAGAAGTGAGAGAGAGGGAGGGTGGGGGATAATATTGGAAGTTTAGATAAAAATGACAACTTCCTTAATTTTCTCAAATTGTCTAAAGAGTCTTATATTTAGGAATGGAGGGAGTAGTAAATAACAGTTCTTATTCTAATTTAGTATCTTTAACTTTTTGCATTTTTGTACCTCTTCATTTGCCATTTGCCATTTGCCATTTGCCATTTGCCATTATAGTTCCAAAATTTGGCCTCATGTCACCGTATTTTTTTGTTTCAGAAAGGTTGCCTTAAAAGAGAGTTGCAATTTGCAAATAGGTCAGGGTTTCAGAATTTCCAAAATTTGGGGAAATTACTAATCTACTAGCTTTATTGGTATCAGAGTCATGTCCGGCTAAATTTTCGGTGACTGAATCTGGGGAACGGGGGAGATTATGACACGACCAATCACGGTTTTCAAATGATTTTTTACAAAATATCAGTTTATGATTTAGATGATTAGTAACACTGCTCTTGGTCTTAGATTAGTATGAGTTTGAAGATGCCGCTAGTTCTTTAATTCCTCGTGATCTTTGTCCAGTATGGTTAAGCAAATGTAGGTAGTAGTAGTTCATTGCACTAAGATTTTTTTTTAAAACATTTTTTTTATTGGGGGATAGGACTTATCTATTACAAGTAAATAGGGAGATTCAAGAAACGAGGAGGAGATTCAAACTCATAACCTCTACGTCACGAGGCTTCAGCCTTGGCCACTAGAGTAATATATAATTTATGCTTATTTATTTAACAACTCTGGCGACTCTAGCTATTGCCCTAACTGCTTTATTTACATTCCATTCTCAATTTGAATATCGACTAGACATTCAATTTAAGATGAAGAAAACGTGACATATCCACCCTTAGAGTTAGGTGCACCTACCTTGACAAACATCAATAAAACAAAGACAACCAGCGCAACAGCTCATCCCAAGGCAAAACCCTCCCTTGGCAACACATAATTGGTTTTCTTTGGGTCCTTGAGGCAATATTTTCCTTGTCATTAATCCACTTCTACTTGGTAACTCTTCCATGGAATTAGCTACAGACAAAAGAGAGGATTAATATTTATTTAATTTAAACTTTGATAATTAAATTAATTGCTGCATGTTTGTAGTAACAACTAAAGAAAAGTTATCGTAATTAAATAAACACTTTTAATAGAAAACAATAAGTTTGGTACTATGTAATAAAATTGTAAATAATAATAATACTAACAATAAACGATGAGCAAAAGGAGAGCTAAAGAAGCTAGTGCAAAGTCTGACGTGGCAATGCGCATATGAGAAGTGCCATATCAGCACAAAACGGAAGTTGTCCTGGAAATGTTTTGTAAAAAAAAAAGACTGCCAATGGTTAGTCATTTCTGCTAAACCATGGTCAGTCTAATGCAATACCCTTTTTTAGTGCTATGATATTAAACTCATATCTTACGACACAAGATTTTTTTATGTTTTAAATTTATATATTAATTTACAAATGAATTGAGTCGAACTGTTCATGATAAATGATAAATAAGTTGTGTTTGAACTGGACAAATTGACTCACATCACATATGGATTAATTCTGTCATGGACCAGGCCTACAAGTGGGGACATAGACCACTTGGTGCACATTCAGCCACATCACAGTTTTGATTAAAATAATAAAAATATTCCCCCACTTGGTGCATTGTTTGAGGCGTTTTTATTGTTTTTTAATCAAAAGAGGGGATGTGGGTGATTGTGGACCAAGTGGTCTATGTCCCTACTTGTAGGCCAGGTCTATATCAGAATTTTTCTCACATATGACTTGAATAAGATTTGAGTGAACTAAACCTGGAGTAGCCTTAATTCAGATGAGCTTCCACTGCCGAGTTCTTAAAAGTTTTTCTTTAATTTGCTCCAATTTTCTTCTAAGCAAATAATGAAGCACTATGATTCAATTGTGCTAAGAAAATGCACAATTTTCTTCTCATTGAAGCTTAATGGCTCAATGAATCAACCAAAATTAGTCTCCTCGATCACTTTCTCATAGTATATTTCCGATTCTCGGAGATAATTCATAGCATTTCTTGCAATGAGAGCACTATTGAAATACAATAGGATTTGCAATAAAATCAGAATCCCTGTTGTATTTCGCCTTACAATCTTCAAGTTCTCTTCACAATCAGAAAATGATTGCAGCATTTCCCAAAATCGTCGAACACAGAGGCATAAACTCAGCAAATTGCTCTTACTTTCGCCACCATTCCAGAACAAACCCATATTGTATTTCAGAACAGTCCATGCCAAGATGATTGTATCAGGATTTGAATCCAATACATTTCTCAATAACATTCTTATGTCTGTTTATTCCAAAACTGGGCATTGGAAATGTGCCTGTTTACTGTTTGATAAATTGACTCAAAGAAATTTGATTACTTGGTCTACGATGATTTCGGTGTATACTCAACATGGGTTTAATGAGGAGGCTTTAGAAGTGTTTTTGGAGTTCACAAGAAGTGGGATTGAGAGCCCAAATGAGTTTATTTTGGCTATGGTTATTCGCTGTTGTATGCAGTTGGGTAATGTTGTAAAGGGTCTGCAAGTGCATAGTTTTGTCCTGAAAGCTGGTCTTGATCAGCATGTCTATGTGGCAAATTTCTTGATTGATTTCTACTTGAGAATTGGTAATGTACAGTATTCTGAACTTGTTTTTGAGGATTTATTGGTGAAAGATGTTGTAACGTGGACTGCAATGATTCTGGGGTTAGTTAAGAGTGGAAAGAGTGGTGCTGCATTGCAGTTATTCAATGCAATGATGAAAACCGACATTTTACCCGATACATATGTTATTTCAAGTGTTTTGGGTGCTTGTTCAGCGCTTGAGTTTCTTAGAGGCGGAGAGGAAATCCATGCCCATGTATTAAGAAGGGGAGTTGAAAAGGATGTGTTCGTCAGTAATGTGCTTATAGATGTCTATAGTAAGTGTGGGAAAGTAAAAACTGGGCGAGCAGTATTTGATCACATGGTGGTTAAGAATGTTATTTCTTGGACCACAATGATTTCGGGTTACATGCAGAATTCCTTTCATTGGGATGCTTTGGACCTGTTTGCAGAAATGGATAAACTCAGTTTTAGACCAGATGGATATGCTTGTAGTAGTATTCTTACTTCGTGTAGTTCACTTGGGTGTCTAGAGGAGGGTAGACAAGTGCATGCATATTCTCTGAAGTTAAATTTCGACTCTGATGAGTTTGTGCAGAATGGTTTGGTTGACATGTACTCAAAGTGTGGTTCATTGGTTGATGCAAGAAGAATCTTTGATTCCATGACTAGCCTTGATATCGTCTCTTATAACACAATAATTGAAGGATACTCAAGAAATGGGATGTTACTTAAAGCAGTAGATCTTTTCACCAAAATGAGGCTTAATGTAATATCTCCAAGCCTTTTAACTTATGTTAGCCTTCTTAGTGTTTCAGCTTCGATAATGGCATTGAAATTGAGTAAGCAACTTCATGCTCTCATCATAAAATCTGGGTTTTGTTTGGACATATTTGCTGGCAGTGCTTTAGTAGATGTTTACTCCAAGTGTTCATTTGTCTCCGATGCAAGACTTGTCTTTGAGGAAATGGATGAGAAAGATATGGTAGTATGGAACATGATGATATTCGGGTATGTTCAAGATTCAGAAAATGAGGAAGCTTTTAAGCTATATTCGGCATTACAGCTGTCAGGTCTGGATCCAAATGAATACACTCTTGTTGCGTCACTTACAGCATGTAGTAACCTAGCAAGTTATAGAAACGGTCTTCAGTTCCATAACCAGGTCGTAAAGAGAGGTCTGAACTGCGATCCATATATCGCAAATGCACTTTTAGATATGTATGCCAAGTGTGGAAGTATGGGAGAAGCAAGAAAATTGTTCGATTCAACTAGTACAAGAGATGTTGCATGTTGGAACTCAATGATGACAACATATGCACATCATGGAGAAGCTCAAGAAGCTCTGAATATGTTTGAGGGGATGATAAGGAGTGGAATAGAACCAAATTATGTTAGTTTTATTGGGGTCTTATCAGCGTGTAGCAATGTGGGGCTTGTACAAGAAGGGTTTCGTTATTTTGAGTACATGTCCAGCATTGGCATTGAGCCAGGAGCGGAACACTACGCTTGTCTCGTTTCTCTCTTGGGTCGATCTGGTAAATTGCATGAAGCCCGGGAGTTTATAGAGAAAATGCCACAACAACCATCATCCACAGTTTGGAGAAGCTTGCTCAGTGCATGTAGAATAACTGGCAACGTTGAAATGGCCAAACATGCTGCTGCAATGGCTATTGCAATTGATCCAAACGATAGTGGATCATATACCTTACTCTCTAACGTATTTGCATCTAAAGGCATGTGGATTGATGTAAAGAAGGTAAGGGAGAAAATGGACAGCTCTGGAGTGATGAAAGAAGCAGGTTGTAGTTGGATTGAAATGGATAATAAAGTACATATGTTTGTTGCAAGAGACGGAACTCACGACGAGGCTGACCATATATATTTTGTCATGGACAGCTTGATTCAGCATATGAGAGGGATGGAAACATGCCTGACAATTTCAACTGATTGACCAGTGCGTAAAGTTTCCTCTTTCATCTCCTCTCAGTTTGGTTTCAGCTTTGATATTTTAAGTGCTTAGCTGATAGTAGGATCATTACAGATGCCTGATTTCTCAGCTAGGATATCTCCTTCTTTAGGCTTATCTATAGTGGGATACTCAATGGAAAATGAGATTATTGGATATCATCCTGATGTAAAATATAAAGCTGACAAATTTTTCAAAAAGATGAATTACTTAATTTCTTTTTCTTACTGATAAATTTTGTCCCAAGTGAAGTATAGATATTTAATTCATGAAGTTTTCTGCAAAGACTGGATACATAATTATCCAACAAGAGAGACCTCATCAAGTTTCTTCTGTCCCTCAGGAGTTCTTGGGGAATCTCGGTGCAGGTCTAATCTCCATAGTAGGCGGATCCATTTCATTTGGAGAGTTGTCTGTGATCCAGAGCAGACTTTCGACGATGATCAGTGCTACCTTGGCAGAACGCGTTGTCCTGGAATTCTAGGTGGCAACTTTGATCTGCTACTTTTGCTGCGTGGGGTGTCTATAAATGGCTCGGATAATTTTTTAACCCAAGAACGAGTTTCCCTAATCACTGGAAGGAAAGGGGAGATGTTGATTTTTGCGGTTATAGCCATCAAAACAGTTTGGAGGTGAAGGAATAAGGTCAGACTGGTAAAGTCTTTGCCTTAAACAAGGATGCTCTCATCAACAAAGAAACTCTCTACATAGGCTTTAATGGAATTCAAATATGGAATGGTGTAAGGTAAACTTTGATGCTACTTTCACACCTGATCAGTCCACTATTGCTGTTAGGGCAATTTCTTGACTCGGTCATCAAACTAGGGCGATTTTATCCGAGTTTTGGCGAACGTTGGCCGGTTTTCGATGTAGAGTCTCAAAATCGTATCGGAGGCCTCCGTTCCAGAGTCAACTCAGGCTCGGCCGATTTTGTGAACCGTGGTTGTGGTCAGAGATCTCAGAAGAGCTCTCTTGTAACTTTTACTCGGTGTGTCTAAGAAGGGAGTGCCTGTGCTGCTGAGGCATTTGTAAAGTGCTGAAAAGAGGAAATCCAAGAAGTGTTATGGAATTGAAGATTTTTTCGATAAATTAGATTAAACTAGAGAATTTCACATCGGGCGCCTCATGCAGTGGAGCACATGAGAGGAACCAACATAAATGCTCATGACTCATCTTTCAGCCGACAATTACTTGAATTGAGTGAGTTTACTGAAGTCATGAATTTTATGACATGAATGAAGATGAAATGATTAAACAAATTCAGCAACTTCAATCTTCTTCATACCATATTCTGAATTCTTCAATTGCAAAAGCCCTAATTCTTTTTCTTCCACCCCAAAAAAAGAGCCCTAAAATTTGTCAGGAGCCACCACTTAGGCTTGCCCGAATACATCATACTTAAAAATATAAAAGAAATTATTGGGATAAAAATGAAGGAAAATGATATTAACACTTTTTTTTTTTTTTTTTTTTAACTCGATTGGGCGGTTGCTCATATAGGGGATGTAAAACACAAGGGGGGGTTTGAATTGGGTTTTAGTCAATCTTGTAAATTTTTCCGAATCTAAACAATGCTAGTGTAAGTTTGAGCAAGATGAACAATAGCAAAACAAAACCCAATAACAAGACAAATGATTTAGAGTGGTTCGATTCACTTAGAATCTACATCCACTACCTTGAGCCGCACCCAAGGAATTTCAACAACTTCACTAAGAAGAACTTTTTACACTTGTGGCTAACTCACTAAGAGTTTTACAACACAACCACAATACACAACTCACTAAGAGTAAATTTTCCACACAAAGTAGGACTTATACAATAATAACCCAATCACTTAGAAAGGGAATTGAGAAGGTTAAAGAGAAAGATAATTCACTCTTCTAAGTGGAATTATTAGCCATTTTTGTCATCAATGTATTTTTAAACATCCAATTTTATCATTTTCAACTTTTTCAGCCATTTTTGTCATCAATGTATTTTCAAACGGCCAATTTTATCCTTTTCAACTTTTTTCAGCCATTTTTGTCCCCAAAGATTTTACTGAGCGACCATTTTTGTCATCAACTTATTTTTGAACAAATCACTTTCATCCTAACTTTTTTTAACTTTCTTCATCTTCAAAGATTTTAAGTGCAACCATTTTTATCCTTCTGTCAAATAATTGTCTAAAAGCCGTCAAAATTGATGACGTGTCCAAACGGCTCTCAGATTGTCTCTCTTATGCGGGGGTAAAGATAGAAATTCCAAAGTATACTAAGTGCCTCCCTTTGTAAAGCCCGTCATTTCCCACTCATATCGGTCTCCGTTCTCATTGGAGACAAAATGAGAAACAGAGGTCGATATGGAGAAAAAAATGAGAACAGAGACCCGATATGGAGACAAAATGAGAACGAAACCGATATGAGTTGGAATAACGGGCTTTACAAGAGAGGCAATTAGTATACTTTGGAATTTTCATCTTTACCCCTGCGTAAGAGAGACAATCTGAGAGCCGTTTGGACACATCATCAATTTTTAGACAATTATTTGACAGAAGGATAAAAATAGCTGCTCGTAAAATCTTTGGAGATGAAAAAAGGGATTAAATTGCCATTTGGGTCCCCAACATATTTGCGCGCAGCCAATTTCATCCTTTTTTCTTTTTTTTTAACTTTTTCGGTCATCAATTTATTTTTCAAACGACCACTTTCATCCCTTTAAACTTTTTTCATTCACTTTCATCCCCAATATATTTTTCAAATCGACATCTTATCTCAATATATTTTTCTAGCATACTTTCATCCCTCAAAGAATTTTTCAAACGACCCACTTTAAAAAGGATGAAAGTGGGTCGTTTGAAAATATATTGGGATGAAAGTAGCTGCTAGAAAAATATATCGGGATGAAAATGGCCGGAAAAAAGTTAAAAAGGATGAAAGTGGTCGTTTGAAAATATATCGAGATGTGAAAAGTTAAAAAAAAGAAAAAAGGATGAAATTGGTCGCACGCAAATATGTTGGGGACCCAAATGGCAATTAATCCATGAAAAAAGTTAAAAAAAAGTTGAAAAGGATAAAATTGGCTGTTTGAAAATACATTGATGACAAAAATGGCTGTTTGAAAATACATTGATGATAAAAATGGCTGAAAAAAGTTGAAAAGGATAAAATTGGCTGTTTGAAAATACATTGATGAAAAAAATGGCTAATAATTCCTTCTAAGTGAGAGATATATACCTTTGAAGTACAAGAATGTTAAGCTCTTAGAACATTTGATGCACACTCTTTGTCTTTCTTTTGAAAGAACACTTTAGAATGATTTAGATCATAAGATGAAGTGCATTTGCTTTGAAAGTGTTTGAGACTTGATAAGAAATCAATCTATATTGTATGTGCAAGCCTTAGAGTCATTCTATAGCTTTGGAGTATTTATACATTTCAAAATAGGCTGAAAAACGACTCTGCAACGGTCAAATAACGGCTAGTTCTCGCAGAGTTCGGTTGACCGAACTGAGACCTCGGATGACCGAAGCACCACTTCGGTTGAGCCTAACCTAGGTCGGTCGACCGACCCTGACCCTTAGGTCGACCGAACTTGCCTATAGGTCGACCGAAGTGCATCAAACCAACTCTCTGTTTCTGCTCGGTTGATCCGAGGAAAGCTCGGATGATCCGACCTTCTGAGCTTTGAGAGATGTTGATTTTTCACACGTTTTGAAATCTATTGATGTCTAAAGGTTTTCCCAAAAGGTAACAAGTAAGAACATTTGGAAAACCATTTTAAAGGACTTAGATTTTGAAATCAAAGGCTTTTAAGATAAGAACACATATAAGAATCCTTTTGAAATTAGCCTTTTGAAAACGTGTTTACGAGCATGCAAGACTTGAGTGTAGTAAGCTTATGTTCATGAGAGCATTGGTTAGAGCTTATAAGATAAACACTATAGAGACTAAGCTTATTCTAACCAAACCTAAGTATTCAATCTTCAATCTTCAATCTCGACGAGATGCGCCTTTAAGTATAACTTTGAATCTTGATCATGGCTTGATTGAAGTACTTAGAGCTTACAGGGGAGATAGAACTGCCTCAGACCTTAGAAAGGGAGATTAAAGCTTGCCGAACGCAGGCGAAGGGTATCGAACCCACGACTTTGAGGTCGTGGGCAGGCGCCTGTCCCATTGGGATAGGATACTTTTGATATATTAACACCTTTTATTTTTTATTTTATCATTGAAAAGACTGTAATGCACAAAATTCATTAAATTGAACTAATTAATATCTATCATTCGAAGAAAGATAAACATAGATATTGCGGTCTTTACATTTATGAAAAATAGGGAATGTAAGAGACTAAAATAAGAGTGCAATATTATTTTCCAAACTTAAATAATTTACCTTGATATTATTTTGTAACATTCTCATACAACGTCTAAATGGACGATGAGAAGAATGTGTTCAAATACCTTTCTATTCAAATTTGATACACAGACAAATTACAACATAATACGGAGGGTAATTTCCTTCTTCCTTTACATGCAAAATGTCCTTACATAGTGATATTGACTTACAAGACTTCGCCTATTGAATAAAATGTCCATAAGAGATAGATTCGGAATTGAGTTATTCAGTCGTTTAATCAACGATAGTCAAATTCCATTGCAAAAGTCGTAAGACCCAAATCTGAAGCAAACTGAAAGCCGACCAAAATAGCTAAACACTCTGATTGTAAAATACTTGCAGTTGGTTGCACTAGTATTATTAAAGGATACAATAACTTTCCCATTCTAATTCCGCTTAATAATTCAAACTAACACTGACACTAACACTAACACTAACACATCATTTCTTCTCCTATATCCTAATTCGTAATGATAAATAGAGTCGAACCCATCTAAACTTTTTATTATTAAAAAAAAATTCTTCTTCCCCATTTATCTTTATTTGTTCCTTCCCTTTTTGGTGAATATTTTGTAAGAGTTTCATTATAATGGGCGGCGGGTACCATATCATCTCTTATAATATAGGGTAAATAATCTCTTATAAATTATAATAATAGGGTTAATATATAATATAGTTGTTTGAGAAAAAAAAGAAGAGGGGAGGGGTTAACACACTACCGCCGCCATCGGCGGTGATGTGATAACCAGTAGAGCAAAGGTTGTTCCTCCGTTTCCGTCGTAGATAGCAATCGGAGATCATAATGATGGCTGAGTAAGAGTACGCCGTTTCGCCGGAGGAAGATTTCTCGGAGGGAGGAGATTCTAAAGCTGCAGGTGAGGTTCTTTTTTGTTCGGTTATAATTCGTTGAAATTCTTCTTGATCATTTTTAGTACTGAAATGTCTTGTAAATGCAATTAATCGTATGTTCTCTTTTGGAGAATGATAATAGCAGCTGATTTAGTTGAGTTGTAACTCTGTTCTTGATTTCGATACAGAGGATTATGAGATTCTGAGGAATAATCGGATTGAATTCATTCTAGATTTATCTTACATTTTTAAGCTTTATTCTGGCATTAATGGCTGAATTTAAACTATGAATCATGTTAATTGCCAGGTGAATATTAATTTCTTCACCTATGTTTTGGTTCAAAGCCGCGTAGAGCCAGTCCTCTAAAATAAATTATGTGTTTAAATAATTAAAAATTATTTGTGTTTAAATAATTAATTGTTGTATCAATTATATATGTCACAAGATCAATTAGATGGATTAGCAATATTCTCTATGTGACATGTTTCCCTAGAAACGCCCCTGGTTTGGTTACACGGAAGTAGTCATTGACATTGGATAATCAGTATGAAGTTGTATAACTTAACAAGTCAATTTTTTTTGTTGCCTACCATATTCTTTATCCTAGATATTTTGTGGCAGTTCTGAATTCTCACTTATCCAATTTATTTCTATTTGACATGCAGATTAGATCTTCCAATGAATGCATTAAATAAATTGATCTACAACCAGTCAGCATCAATCCTCGATGTTTCGGTCTCACTTATTAGAGAATAATAATTGCACCTGATTAATTTGAATTGTACACACGCCTACGTTCCATCGATACTCTGAAGTTCCGTTATTCATGAGGTTTCATCATTTCTGGCTGAATACTGGAGATCCATAATTTCCAAAGTTTCATGATTCCTGTTTGAACGCCTAGGTTCCATCATTATCGAGGTTTCAGTTTTCCTGGTCGGATTCCGAGTTTTTTTGTTCTTGAAGTTTCACCATATCTGGTTGAGTATGGAAGATCCATCGTTCCCGAAGTTTCATTGAATGCTGGTGTTTCATTATTTCTGAAGTTGTATTATTCCTGATTGAATGCCTTATTCCCCTTTTTGTTTCTTTGTTCTTGGTTGAATGTTGAGGTCCCCTGATGCCTCCTTGCTATACTGGACATACACTATAGCGACTTCCTTTCTCCAGTTAAACTTGATATTTTCCTAGTGAGATGATGTCTGCAATTTTGTGGAACTAGAGCAATCAGTGCTTATCAGTTTCATCATTCTTGAAAAAAATGATACAAGCAGTCAAAAAGACGTGTCTATAAAGAATCTTAAGAAAGGATTTACGAAAACTCTTATAAACTTAATCGGAGAGCTACTATCTAAGGATGCAAGGACGTGATACTTATAATTGGTACTAATGTCTCCTTTCTAGCATGTGTAATGAGCTTTGAGCATCTAGAATATAGCATTAAAGTTTCTATTGAATTGTTGCACTCATTGCTCGTGTAGGGGTACGTGGTCAAGGTTTCTCGTAAGAGCTGCTGCCACATGGAAAATAATCTGAGCATTTGAGTAGGTTAATTGACAGCTTGCCTAAAGATGGTAAATCTTCTTGCTTCATGAACAAATCTTAAGTTTGTTAGGATGACACCACAAAGTACACGATAGGAATACAACAACAACAACAACAACAACAACAACAACAACAACAACCAAGCCTTAGTCCCAATATATTGGGGTCGGCTACATGAACCAAAGTAAGAATCACGTAAGGTCATCCACATGGATGCATTCTCTCCATTTCCTTCGATCCCAAACACAACTTTCATCTAGTTCTAGCAGATTCATATCTCCTTTTATCACCTCCGTCCAAGTCTTCCTCGGTCTCCCCCTACCTCTTACGCCCTCAATATTACATAATCCTTCAATTCTCCTAACCGGAGCATCACTTGGCCTTCTTCTAATGTGCCCAAACCAACGCAAACGGTTCTCTCTCATATTGTCTTCAATAGGTGCTACACCGACCTTCTTCTGAATCGTCTCATTCCTCACTTTATCCATTCTCGTATGCCCACACATCCATCTTAACATACGCATCTCCGCTACATGCATTTTCTGAATATGACACCTCTTAGTTGCCCAACATTCTGTACCATATAACAATGCCGCCTAACAGCGGTTCGTCAGAAAACTTTCCCGTCAATCTCAGCTGTACATTACGATCACACAAAACCCCCGTCGCACTCTTCCATTTCAACTAGACTGACTTTAACTCGATGAGCCACATCTCCAGTCAAGCTCTCCGTCCTTTTGAACAATAGAACCAAGGTATCGAAAATACTCACTCTCCGAGATATTTTTGTCCCCCCAAAGTTACTACAATTAGCTCTGCTGCTCTACTAGTGCTAAACTTACACTCCATATACTCGTTTTACTTCTACTAATCCTAAAACCTTTAGATTCTAAGGTTTGTCTCCATACATCCAACTTGGCATTAACACCCGCTCTTGTCTCATCAATCAAAACTATATCATCGACGAAACAAAGCATGCACCATGGTACTCGGATCTTGTATACACCGGGTCGAGTTCATCCATAACCATTGTAAACAGAAAAGGACTAAGTGCCGAACCTTGATGCACCCCAATTGTAATAGGAAACTCTTCACTTATTCCACCACAAACTCTGACACTAGTGCTGACTCCCTCATACATATCCTTAATAAGATCAATATACTTCCGAGATATACCTTTCTTAGTCATTGCCCACCAAGTACACGATAGGAATACATTGCAGTATTATTTACCTTGATATTGAACTCATTAGAAATCCATTAACATGGGCTTTTTCCTACAGAACTAGTTTGTCAAATTTTGTATTTTGCTAGGCTTAGTTTTCTGGTGCACTTGTACCGATTGTGTGTGACTTGGTGACCTGTACAAAGTTTTTAATGTAGAAGCGTTTGATTGTTACCTTATATTTGATTAAACATTTTTGTAAAACTAGAACTTTTTGGACACTTTGTATTGCCAACTGCCGTTACTCTGGATCAAGGTAATCAATTGCCCTTCATAGAAACAGATAGAAGCAAAGCCGCGGAGGACAACAAGGACGAGCGTCACAACAGCAAAAGGAAATAAATATTGCATGAGTTTTCGCTTTGCCGTATCAGGATACATTAACGGATGAAAATGGTAAGTTTACGTAATTTCTTTTAAAATGTTCTCTAATTGTTTGTTTGTAGTCAGGAGATTTGTTTTTCATATGTTTGGTTTTGATTGCTTTTGTTTGGCTGGATATAGTTTCGAGGCCGAAGCTTTTCTTAAGGAGGTTAGAATTTAAACCCTGACCTGATTAGAATTGGGCTTATATTTTCACTGGGTCCTATAGATATTTTAATTAATTAAGTCCGAGCCCATGATTAGAAATTAGGTTACTTTGAGATATATAAAGAAAGAGAAAATTAAATAAAACCCTTACAGCTTCTATCGTTACTTTTAGGCTACGGGTTTCACGATATCAGTTTCGTCATTTTTCAGCCGCCGTCACGAACAGAAGAGAAGAGAAGTCAGGTGAAGAAGAAGAAACGGCATTTCTCGCTTAAAATTCGCGATCCGTAGATAATTAGCTTCGTCTTGTTATTCTTTAAAGGGTATTAGAAAACAAGGTTCTTATTGATTAGGTAGGAATTGGTGATTGATGCTGTGGTGTTAAGGCGTTAAAGCGCGCCTGAGGCGTGAGCCTTAACAACACTGATTGATAGACTCTTTTTATGTTATTTGACTTAGGAGGTGGTTCCAGAAGTTTTGATTTCAGTAGTTTTAAATGATAAATTATATTTCTGATATGAAATTAGGATTGAACATGCAGTACTTTGTTGGATTTATTCGATTTTCCTTATGGAAATTTTGATAAATATTAAAGCTAATTGTTTTGTAAAAAATCCCTTCAATATCTTCTGTGTTGAAACCGTGCCGAAGAATTCGAAATTCTGATTTGTCCCTCCTAATCCGAATTTGATATTCTGTATATTAAAAATATCAGTAATAGACTCAGAATGGTTCATTAAAGGTGTAAAAAAAATGTCTTGCCGTGGCTGCTGCTGGTTTGGTGCGCTGGTTAGGCTGCTGCTTGGTGCATGACGCACCAGGTGCACCTGATCAAAGCACCGGACAGTGCTGACTGCTGATGTGGTGTCAGGTGTACCATACACAAGGCGCACTGGATAGGAGTTGTTGGGTAGTGACTGGTTGTACTCAGGTGCATCATGAACCGGCTGTACTGGATAACAGCTTGAGTTTTGAGAAGAAAACCCGTCTTTTCCAACTTCACAGTATTTCGAGTATGATTTTAGAGTCTAAGTCGGCTTTATTACAAAAGTGCAGGAAAGTAATTAGTTAAATGATGTTCTGCTTATTATATTTCTATTTCTCTAGGTTGTTCACAAAGAGTATTATGAAAGGTTACTGAAATGGTCACTCCTGGTATTATTTGTTGTTATGATTATTGCTCCTTATGACCTTCTATTGTTCATGTTAAGGTATTAAAAATTGAACCATAAAGGTAATTTCCTTAGTTATCTTGGGGATTTATCAAGTGTTTTGACCGTAGGAGGCGGAGGAACATGTTCCACCATTTATTAATTTGAACTCATTGGCATGTGGAAAAACCATAACCGTAGGAGGGCATTTATTTTTCTCTGTAATAAATGCTACAAAGGATATATAAGTCCCTCGGGCATTCCGACATCCCCGCTTAGGATTTCCTTATTTCATTTGATTTATTCCTATCTATAGGCAGGCTTCCTGAGTCATGAGTTTGTCTGCCTTTTCTTTCGCAAATTGTTTTTTAGTTATTTTTCATGATTTCTCAACTTTGGTTGAGGTCAATTCCTCATGTAGAAAGCATTTTTATTTTTATGTTTGTTTTTCTAACTGTTCCTCAGATTCTCAGCCTGAAGATGAACGATTCAATGATTGGAATTAATGTCGGACGAGGAGGTAGTTTTTTCCGCTATTAACATTAATGTTTTCCCTCATGAGATGTGGTGTTTTGAGGCACTAATGTTTTTTTGTGAGATATTTATCAGTTTGTCAATTTATTCTGATAGTTTCAGCCTGTTTCCCTGTGGATTCATACTTGGTACCTAGGTGGGTAGTTCGTCATGAATTTCTCTCTTATATAAGAGAGAGGCAACGACTACAGGGGAAGGGCTCGGGGACATACTAGACAAATGTGAAAACATTGGACTAACTCTTTGTGCAGAAGCTTATCATATTTAACTATTTCCTTTCTGATTGTTAACAATGATTTGTTTAGGTTCTACTGATGTTTTGTCCAATGAAGCTCAGTTTGGAGGTTTGGCCATCCAAGCTGCACAAACTGCACTGGATGATCCTAATGAGCTGCCAAACAAGTAATTTCTTGACTTTGGTCTGCTTTTCTTCATAATTTGGAAGTGGAATTTTAACTACGTACTAGAGCAGGAGATCAGGTCTTTGAATCTCATTGTCATCCACCAAGATAAGAAATAATTGTTAACTCAGCACATGTTAGGTTTGCTAGTGAAAAGTAGACTTGGTAGTAATGCAAGTGGGTGTATATTTGTTGAGTGTTAAAGTTACACAGGGTGACAGAAGTTGCTTTAGAAACTTCATAGTAGCCATGCGTTGAAATAGAAACTCAGCACCAACTGATTTTGACTTTAAGCACCTCAGATACACATTTATATGTCATGCTGATACCGACAATGAGTATAATTCGTTGGAGCATAGTAGGGCTGTATGTATACATTAGAAACAAGTATTGTACATAAATAAGGGATATATGATCTTAAAGACGGTCCTTTTAAAAAAAAAAGGATGACAGTTGATACTGCTGTGATAGGGCCTAGATCATTTCTTAAGGTTCTTTATAGATGTGTCTTTTTTTTTTTTTTTCAGGAACGATGAAACTGATGAAGATTCTACACTGACTGCTCTAGTTTTACCAACTCGCAGACGTCGACGCACTAGAAAAATATCTAATTTAACCTGGGGAAAGAAAGCCGCTGACAGTTTATCTCCGTTATGGCAAGGAGACACAAAGGAACATCAACATTCAACCAAGAACAAAGAAACGAAAAAGGGAATTGGGCATTCAATCAGGAATAATGGAACATTAGAAATAATGAAACACCAGCATTCACTCACGAATGATGAAACTTTGCAAATGATGGACCTCCCACACTCAACCAGATATGGTGAAACATCAGAAACAAAAAAACCTCGGAGTTCAACTAGAAAAACTGAAACCTCGATATTGATGGAACCTAGGCGTTCAAGTAGGAATCATGAAACTTTGGAAATGATTGATCTCCGGTATTCAGCCAGAAATGGTGATACCTCAGGAACAACGAAACTCCGGAGTTTGACCAAGAAAACCGGAGAACATAGGCGTACAAGCAGAAAACGAAAGCAGGTAATTTGAGTTTAGCATCTTTGAACATGTACTTTGATTGCTTTTTAAGACAACAAGAGAAGTTAAAACTTCTATTTTTGCTAAGTTTTTATGGTCAAACATGTAAAATGCATTAAGCGTGACCTAGAAAATCCATTCTGAATTCTCATGTGATACTATCATTCTCTCGATTCTATTCGATGTTACTAAGATTTGTCAGTTTTCAGCAATGATATGCGTGAGAGTAAATGGGATATGAGGTCACTTGTATAAGCGAACAAGTGTAACTAATATGAAACCATTTTTCTTTTCAATGTCTTGAAAAAAGAGAGTACCAAAAGTTATCTATTTTAGATATTGTATGCAGCTCAATCCGAGTATCAAGTGCCTCTTGATTTAACTATATATAATGACGAAATTCTCATAAAAATGCATAGCAAGGTTCTTGAATAAATTACTCTTGTACAAAACCTTATTGATTTTTCTTTGTATAACTTGTACATATGCATCACCACATGTGCATCATACTTGTAAATATGTATATTGTAGAGAAAATTGATTATCTCATGACTACATAACAAACTTGTGCTTTGTAGCTTATGTACAATATTATCGAAGTAACAACAGATGAGGATGAGGATGAGGATGAGGATGAGTACGAGGAAGATGAGACCAATTACCCTCTTCCACCCCTAATTCAAGTACATTGGTAAAAGAAAATTTGCTGATCTTGTTCTTTCTCAGTTTTAAACTAACGTGGCTTAGAAATGACCATGAATTCTGTATTTCAGGGCTGATGGGGTAAAGAAGGAGATTGCAAAGGGAGTTCCGATGAAAGGGCTTACGGCTCCTCGTGACAAGGGACGCACTAAAAGAAATTGGCCTTCTCTGAGGATTTGTGCTACTGGTGAATCCCTTAAGGTTGGTGTTTCTCAACTTTCCTGTCCATAATCTTTTCATATGTGCAATTATTGTTTCATTTTGAGTTATGGATTCTGTTTTCTCTTGTACAGGCAGTGTGTGATGGATCAAAATGATGAGCGGACTAAGAAAACAATAATGAGCCGCGATATTTTGTCTATTATTTCCTTTGCTTCTAGACTTTAAGACACCATTGCAGTAGGTCGTATTTTCATATTCAATTGTGTTGTTGAACTTCCATAGAACTGTTGTTTTGAGAAAGCTGTTTAATCTCTTTGGCGTTGTTAAACTCCTTCAATTTAGCGATTTATTTTGCAGTCTTTTTTTTAATGTTCTAATCCTGAAAATGTATTTTTTTCAAGGTTCATATTTTTAGCTTTGTATTTTATTCTAACTCAATTTTCAGACTGTATCTTCGGTTTGTAATTGTTTTGGTTTAATGTTTGTTAAAAAATTTGCTTTAATAAATATGACGAAGCAGGAATTATAACACGGCTATGATGATTATGAATGGTATAGCTTTAGATGATCATCATATATAGGTTCCGTTCCGTTCTTGATTATTGGTGTTTTCTTTAAGCGGTTAAAAAGAATAATTTTGTAATGGTCACTTTTTTAATTTATTTTACAGTGCTGTTATGTTATCATTTGTTGAAAAAAAAGTGTTGGAAAGTTGGATAAGTATTTTGAAAAATGCAGTTGAAGGGAAAAAAATAAATTAATGTGGTTATTTTATGTAATATTATCGTTCATTAAAGTATTTTATTAACAAAAAATTGGGGTGAATTTTATTTTGGTCCCTGCAAATGGCTCGCAGTCTCAAGTTCGTCCTTAAAATTTCAGAAATTTCAACCTCATCCTTATAAATGGCTCACAGTGTCAAGTTCGTCTCGAAATTTTCAGAAATGTCAACCTCATCCCTAGAAATGACCCTTAAGTTCCAAAAAAGTATTTCTGTCGTTGACTAACTCTATACTAACAAAGAAGTGAAAATTGAAAATTTTCGTAAACGAAATTCAATACCAATTATAATGAAATCATAAACAATCTGCAAAAATATATACACAAAACCTTCTACAGAATACAATATCACTTGGTATCAATGTTGTTGAAATTTTTAAAATTTCAAAGACAAACTTTACACTGCGAGCCTAGAAAGGGATAAGGTTGACATTTTTAAAATTTCAGGGACGAACTTAACATTTCGAGCAATTTATAGGGATGAACTTGACACTGCGAGCCATTTATAGAGATGAAGTTAACATTTCTGATATTACAGGGACGAAATTGACACTGTGAACAATTTATAGGGACCAAAATGAAATTCACCCAAAAAAATCAATTCTAATACAAAAGTTATTCTATAAAACAGCTATGTTTTCGATAAATGGTGTGTGCCCAATTTTACAATAATTGTAAAGAGATTAGCATCGTGCTTTAATTCTCATTTAAAAAACATCGCCCTATTCTTTTGATTTAGATTATTATTTTTTCTTTTTTCTTTTTTTTTGTAGTGTAAATATATCTCCCAGAATAAATTATCTTTCTAATTATCGGTCTTACAATGTGTAATATTTTTTTTATTTATTATTGTATGAAAAGGGGAATATTTAATTCTGAGCGAAGAAGTGTTTTCTGATACAGTGGGCTTTGGACTAGATTCTGGACCTAATTAAACACAAGCCAATCAAACCTACTAGCAGCCCATAGCCCAGCCCATTTCTCAAGGAAACAAAATATTTGATCCAGAATCAAGAAAAACCTGACCCGGTTCGGATAAATCAAAATGGCGGGAACTGCCATAGATGTCTGAAATTTTCTGCTATCCTTCGATCCATTTCTTCATCGCAGGAGTTGTTGAAAACCGCCTCGCTGGTCGCTACCGATAAGGATATGTACGCAGGTCAAGTACAATTTTTTGTGCTTTTACGCCGTTATTTTATTTCTTAGAGAAGCTAAAAAGGATGGTTTGGAAAATGGAAAGATTGAAATGCTTGTTTATTGTGTAATCAAGTTTGTGAAGTCCTAGTCTAGGGTTTCTTCTTTGTGTTTATTACTCCATTAAGTAATATATCTTCTAGTAAAACTGTGTACTAAATTAAGGAAATTACTCCACATGTATCTACATCATTGTGCCGAAGTAAATTCATCAGCTTACAATAATCACTTATCACGTAGTTTCTTCACATATAATAATTTTATTGATATACTAGACATTGTACTAGAAGATGTACCAGAAGATCAGGAGTCGTTAGTTTAGTATCTTCTAAACAACTGATTATTAATTTGGACCCCTGCTGTTCTTCCTTAATAAGCGTAGAAATTTATTGAATTGTCTCAGCTACCTGGTATGGGATAATAAACCTGACAAATTATTCTGTTTTAGAAAGTAATTCCTTTCTTTTTTTTCTTGTAATTTATTAACCATTATGCATTCTCTACTTGGTTGTTGTAAAAGTTTGGCCCATATTTAACTTTAATGGGTGATTATACAGTTTTCTAGCTTGATGGGACATGAACTAAATTTTTTTTTCCCCCGGTGTTTCTCTTGGTGCAGAATCGTGATTCACAGCCCTTGACTCCATTGACAGTGAAACAAATAAATGAAGCCTTTCAGTCAAGTGACGACAAAATGAATTTCCTCATTGATGGAGTTGACGTTAACAATGTGAGCATATTCCATTTCATCCTTTTGGGTGCTCGGTAGACTCATTTCTGTTTTCTTGAGGTCGACATAATTACTTAAACTTTTCTTTTATGTTCTTTTCCTAGGTCAAGTTAGTGGGAATGATGTTGAATAAAACTGAAAGGGTAACTGATGTTTCATTTGTCATTGATGATGGCACTGGGCGTGTCGATTGTTACAGATGGTTAGCTATACCTTGGCAGCTGAACTCCTTTAATCTTACTTGCCCAAAATAATAATTTCAACTCTTAGGTTTAATTGAGGTCTATTGGCTTTTAATTGTTTCATTTTGACCTGATAGGGTAAATGAAGCTGTTGATACCAGAGAAGTGGGAAACGTACAGTAAGTTATACCTAAAGCTCAACTTAGCATAGTGTTTAATAGATTGTGTGCTCATGATATACGAAAGTTTGATCTTGCTCCATGCATAGGGATGGCATGTATGTTGTTGTTCATGGGCACTTGAAAGGCTTTCAGGGTAAAAAACAAATGATGATTTATTCTATCAGGTATTGTTTCATCTTACTATTTTGTTTTCTTTAAAGCTCTTCTGTATTTCATGCCATAGTGTATATTTTCATCGAGAAAGTTAAAGTCGAATTTTGGTTGAGTTTTTTCCCCCTTCTTTTTGACTTGTGTTTTAATTTGCTGGGAAAATCACTTTGTATCCCTTTTTAAAGCTTGGACTTGAGGGCACACTTTTTTAAAACCTCCAAGTTTTGTATTCTCTTATTAATTTTCGTGTAGTCTTTTCTTTCTTGCCCTTATTTTTCCTGTTTGTGGGCTATTTTCCTGAAGAGGTGAGAAACCCCCTAGCTCTCAACTATTTGGTTTTGCTTGACGAATCCCTCCTTTTTGGAGCCTTATTCCCAAATATACACTTCTGGCTGCAAAAATCAACTTCAAGTTGCACGTGCAAGGACTGGACGCTTCCTTTCTTTTGGGACCTTCTTCTACCATTATGTCCTCCCCTTCTGTCAATTTATTGGCTAGAAAGCAGTGTTGTAGTCAGGGACTAGTCGGTAGTCAGCCACCTACTGATTAGAAATCCAAAAATCGGCCTTTGGAAAAAATGGTAAAAAATCGGCCACATACCTAAAGAAGATGCACACGGACGACGGTGACGGTGACGGGAAGGAGAACCGGCATTGCAGTGGCGGGGAGGAGGCGGTGAGGTGTTGTGAAGAGAGAAGGAGAAGAGAAGAAGACAGAAGGAAGGAGAAGAGGAAGAAGAAAAAGAAAGGGAGAAGCCGCGCCGGAGAAGAGAAGAATGGAGAGAGAGAAGAAGAGGGAAGAAAGGGAGAGCGGCGGTGGCGGAGGAAGGGGAGTCGCCTCTGTGAAGAGGAAAGAAGAAAAAAAATTTAGGGTTTGTTCTCTTAGGTTTAGAATATATATATATATATATATATATATATATATATATATATATATATATATATATATATATAAAGGACTAAAATGGCAATACAAATAATTATCACATAAATCCTATAAAATACTTATATTACAAACAAGTCCTAAATTTAGAAATAACTTGTATTCGAAGTCCGAAATAATTTTTAGAAATTATATTTTAGTCCTTATAACTTTATATTTTATGTTTTAGGTCCGTTAAAGCTTATAAATTATTTCGGAAAAATTTATAATACTAATAATAATATATATGAGATATTTATGTCTTCCCACACAGGTTAATATAACATATATGATAACAGAATTTTTAAAATTACGTTGTAATTTAGGGTCGCCGACTAGTCCGACTAGTCGCTAGTCCCCTGTCTGCCGACCGACTAGCGACTTCTGCAACATTGCTAGAAAAGCATATTCAACCAAAAAATGCCTTTTGTTTTCTTATCATGAACTCAGAACTTGATGTTCCACTTGTTTTTTTCTGGTTGTGTGTGTGTGTGTGTAGGTGGGGGGGGACCTTTTTCTGTAAGTTGTACTTTTTGCTATTGTTATGCACACTCCAGCTTAAGTGCACTGGTGATTTCTTGCCAGTTTTTGACACCCCTGGTTAAATTTTTTAAGGAAGTTGTTGAATTGTAGTTGACTTCATCTTCCCAAATGCTGTTTCTCAAATAAATTATAGTACGCTATTTATTTATTTATCATTTTTTTGCTTATGCGAGACTCTTTTTCTACTTTCTCTGTTAGAAAATTTAGTGTGCTATGCGTTTGATCTTTCAGGCCTGTGACTGACCATAATCAGATCGCATACCACTTTGCCGAATGTATATACGTCCATTGTTACAATACTAGATTACGGGTATTAATCCTCTCTTGAAGCATGACCAGAGAACAGTTTCTTTTATCGATTAATTTATTCTTATTTTGTTGTTTAAAGAAGCAGCAAGATAATGCCCCTGCGGCTCATGTTTCACACTCAGGTTTTAACACTCCATTAAAGGGATTCCAAGCTCCCTTGTCAAATCAAGTAATGTATCTTGTATTAGAAGTTTTCTTTTTCAAACTTAACTTTTAATAGTTTGATTAATATGATTAATGTATGTTCAATACATTGCAGTTCTCTGGTCAATACAGTTTGGACGGACTCCGGGGCATAGATAAATCAGTTTTGGACTACTTGCAACAACCACAATGCCTGTATGACATAAAATGCTTACTCTATTCTTCTACTCCTTCCGTGAATCATATTACAGAAATATCAAATTTTAGACAACAATGTGAAAAAGATAGCAAATACTAGGACTACTATGATCCTATTTCTGAGGTTCTTGCAGTAAAGAGTTAATTTTGTAGAAAGTTATTCGTGCATCTTCTGTTGAATGCTAATTGGCATATGTTGTTTTCAGAACGGTACATGCCCAGTGCTGTTTGTGGGTAATAATTCCCACATTTTTCGTCTATCTAGTTTGATTTTTATTATAGACGGTATGAGAATTTTGTTTGAGTTTGTGATCCATGGGCTGGCCTTATATGAGCTTTTTATAAAATCTTTTGGTACTTGGGTTGAGTTTTAAGCATAATACATAACATCAATGTATTCTAAGTTGGGGTTAAGTGGTCCATCCTAAATCCTGAGCTAACCAAATGAGAATTTTGTGGGGACCTGAGAAGTCTCAATATTTTCAACTTTAAAGTAAAAATGTATTGTATTGAAAGTCTGTAAGATTTAATTGCATTTTGTTGTACACTGACAGATATTTCTCACTTGTCTTTCGATTGCATCTCCAAGTCTTTGCTTTATTTGAGGAACATCCGGTAATCATATTGTAATTTGTACTGCATATGTTTTCCCCTTATGCATTGTAAATATGTCTGCGCACACACTGGTAGATTCTTAGCTTTTCTTCGTACGGATAATTTGATGCAAATCTCATTTACTGATGGACAGTGCACTTGATGCTATATTAGGTCCTATATGTAGAACATGGAATATATTCTGCACTCTTCATTTGACTTGTTTGTGACTTGAGATCTCTAATGTTTCAGTGCACGTGAGAAAGGTGTACACCGTAATGAACTTGCTCAACAACTTAATGTGCCTGTGGAAAAAATCTTGTATGCCCCTCTCTCTTTATCCTTGTGAAACATGTAAAGAATATTTAATCCCCTTCCTGACTTACTGATTTTTGTTGCTCTCGACAGAGAAGCTATTGAAGCTCTTGAAGCAGAAGGGCTAGTTTACTCTACAATTGATGAATTTCACTACAAAACCACTGCAAATGGTTGAGATATTCAACTTTGAGGTGAATCAATTGTAACTGAAGGAATTTATCTTGTAGAGAACTTGTTTTGTTTCTACCATATTCTCTATGGTCTCAAGTTTCTTTTTTGCCTTCTTGCATAACACAGCTTTCCGAAAGCAGATTTTGTGTGCTAAGAGTAACCAATAAATAGTAATTTATGCACAGTAGTAATTGCTTAGGTATATTATCTATTGCAAAGAAATTTGGTGGTCTACGGATTTGCTTTTACATCTTATTCATCTTTGATTTTGATGCAAGTTTGATGATCTTCAGAATGTTGTTATGCAATTTGCTTGAAATCTTAAATCTAGTTGAGCTTGAAGTTATTTGGCGGATTAGTACATTTGGACAGGGCTTCAACTCGCTTTCTAACCTCTCCTTGAGACTGCTTAACTGCAAAGACGAGCAAAGTTGATCTTCCAAAGCTAACCTTTTTTTTTTTTTTTTTTTTTAGTCATCGTTAATATTGGTTCTTACCTGCCGTTCAGGAATGAGCCTATATATGTATGTTCAAGTAGTAGTAGAGCACTCTCCATATAGAATCCAACATTATTGCATTTATTGGTAGAGAAAGATTCTACCAATTACAATAACTTAATGGAGTTCAACTGTCATTCGCTAGAGGAGACAACAATTGTCACGTTTTTTTTTTCAAGAATTTTTTGTTAAGTTGGTTAAAGTGTCTTCTTAATTCTAATGAGATTAGTCAGGTTAATAATTACTAGAATATAAATAACGTTAGTAGGATTGAGTCAGTAATAATGGATTACAATTGAAACTGTTATTAACATACTAAGTATTTAACTTGTAGTAGTTTAGAGCTAATAGAACTTAGTCTGCAATAATTGGTAACAATGAAAATTATTATTGATGGACGAGTATCTTACTTGTAGTAGTTCATTATTGGATGGATCGACTTGGTACAGTAGTACAAAGAAAGTAGCACTCGAACAAGATAGATATGTCGGAGGACTTCGCCCCAGTGGTGGAGACTGTTTCCTCAAAAAAAAAATTTAACCGAGTATGACACCGAGTCGAATCTCCCTTCCAAGTATTAGCCTCTCTAATTAATCATTAACATTCTCTAAACCTTGTTTTGTAATCAATGACAAAAGTGATAAAAAAAAACAAAAAAAAACAAAAAAACAGAACCCATTTGGGCTTTATGATTTCTTTCCATTTGGTAACCTCCCCTCATAGCTCAGGACAGCAAATTAGTTCTCTTGTACCACTAAAACACAACCATTCTTCCCATCAAGGATTTCACTTGTTCACTTTCTTATGTCTCAATATTTGGTAAAATAACTACTTATCTAACAATTAGTATTTGAGAATTTTAACCACTACTTATTTTATCAGTGACGGACTCAGAAATCCTACATTGAGAATAATATGATAAATTTTTAAAAAATTTAGAGAGACAGATATATTCTTCTAAATTATTTTTCAGAAAATGTTAATTTTTCTCCTATAGAATATTTGACATTTTAACAAAAGATTCTTGAATGTTGCAAATACAAATATCGTTATACATATATATATATATATATATATATATATATATATATATATATATCTTCTACTTATAAAAAAACTAGAATTTGACAGATGGTCGCTATGGCACGACTCTAAGAGAATTTTGACTTTTGAAGGCATATGAAATGTTTTATAATATGAAACTAAAAGAATCTATAGGGAGATAAATGCTGTCGGGGCTATGGTGCATATATTGAACGGTTCAGACTTTTTTGACTGAATACCTATTGTGATTTTTATAACATGTGTCACGTAAAACGTATCTTACATACTTTAAGATAAGAGTTTATAAATATAGAACACATGTTGCATAAGAATACAACAAATGTCAAAAAATATATAATACTTGTTACGTAATATTTAATATATACTGTCATTTTTTTGTTCTGCAATATAAGCGTTGCCGTGATAAATGATGGTGAAGCTTCAAGGGGTTTTGCTGATGTTTTTTTTTCTTTTTTTTTCTTTTTTTTTTTTCATATTTATTATTATAGATAAAGCCAAAATAGGCATAAAATACATGAAGGGGGACTAAACCAATACCTCCAAGTAGGTGGAAACAAATCCATTCCATGCCAAAACAAAAGCAGCAAAAGAGCCTTACCAAAAGGATAGGCGGGTACAAGACTTAGTCATTTTAGCTGTAAAGGCAGCTCACCGAACGAGCTATAAGTGATTGATTTTCGCCAAACGACTATATATAAAAATTCTAAGGCCTTTTAAAATGCTTATATCTAGTAGTCATGTGATGGTCGAAAAACGTTTTTTTAGCATTTTTCTTGCTTTTACGCGAGCGGACAGGAATAAAATCATCATCATCATTGACTGATTCAGTCTCCGAAAAATAGTCGCTCAAAGCATCCCCGTGTCTAGCACTGGGTTCAACCTCTGGAAGATCTTCCTTAAAAATATCATAAGATGATAAGTCAATTTCTGCACTGCCACTTCTTTGCGCGCAATTATTTTAGCTTCATCCGCGCTGCCTTTGCCCGTGTGGCGATTTCAAATTCATCCATGACGCTTGTGGGTTCCATTTGCGCTCTCTTGAGTCTTTTATTGAGGTTCGAAAACTGCACAAAAAGTTTGTGTCTATCTTCAAAAGAAGCGTCTAAAATATTCATATCTCTCCCGAATTGATGCAGATTGAAATAGCCATTGCACCTTCGGGCTGTGTGAACATGAATTTGATGGCTGACTAAAACACCTTACCGATGGCAACTGCATCGTATTAAATTCTAAATTGCAGTAGCTGGGCCTATTTTCTGATGGTGCCGTCTTTTCCATAGCCCTGTTAATTGATGGTGTAGTCTTTTCCATAGCTGGGCCTATCTGATCTACCCCCCCCAATTCGCGTCACCGCCTGTGGCTGTTCAATCGTCTCCGCCTCCACCACTGGCAGAGACGGTTCCGCCGTCTGAACCGGCAAAGGAATGGTGTCGGATCGCAACTCAGCATTTACCGGTGCTGTGACCGGAGCTCTAACATCCGGCTGTTCAATCGTCTCCGCCTCCACCCCTGAAGATAGAGATGGTTCCGCCATGGCCACCGCTGTGGTCGTCTCCGCCTCCATCTCCATGGCCACCGCTGTGGATTCAGCCAAAGCTGTCGGTGACTGAACCGGCAAAGGAATCGTGTCATTTACCGGTGCTGTGACCGGAGTTCTAAAAGCCGGCTGTTCAATTGTCTCCGCCTCCACCACTGAAAACAGAGATGGTTCCGCCATGGCCACCGCTGTGGATTCCGCCAAAATGGGATCTAAAGTAAGTGCAATAGGTTGAGGCGGCTGAACCGCCTGTGGTGCCGTACTGACCGTCTGGGTAATCTTGCCGGATCGCGGTTCAGCATCTACCGGTGCTGTGGCCGGAGCACTAACATCCGGGTCCTGTCGGGTTCCACCAGCCACAACCCACACATTTCTTGAAGGATTCTTGGGCGCCGCAGAGGGCTTCAAAGATTGGACCTTTCTGTTTACCCTTTCCGGTGGCTTCACTACCGGATTATTCTTACCACATTTGCTTTCATGGTGGCCAATCCTCATACATCGTATGTAATCGGGTGCCAAAAACCTTTCCCTGTTTTAGCATGAGTGATACGAATCCTTTGCGGCAGTTCTGAAAGTAGATTAACTTCAACACACACTTTTGCAATACTCGGCCTAGAAGCGGTGGCGGCGGGGGCGTCCAATGCCAGTGGTTGTCCCACCGCTCGTGCGAGAGAAAACAGTTTGGCTTTGTTGTACAAGTGTATTGGTAATCCCTCAAAGCCAATCCATATGGGCAAAATAGAGGGCTCTTCATGGACATTGAAATCATAAGTCCATTTGAAGACCCTCATAGATAATCCATAAAAGTTCCATAAACCTTGTCTCCATAGGCGGTAATAATCCTCTTCGAGGTCAAAACGAATCAAGACATGGCGATGATCCATTCTTCCAATCCAAAAGCTTCCTTTAAATCCAATCTTATGAAATGATTTCCGCAAAGACTCCAAATTTGGATCGTGTTTGTGAAATTTTCCAACGAGGGCAAAACGCCAAGGGCTGATCAGAGCATCATGTTCTTCCTCCGGAATAACAAGATTGGGCTCGCCTTTGAAGACTTCCAGTGGCGTAATGGGCATTTGCGTGACTTCCGACGGAGGCCGTGATAAAAGCTCTGCGAAGCTTTTGTGCTTCCATGGAGTTGGAACGGCGGCAGGCGCCACCGTGGCCGGTAGGCCGGCGGCCATATTAACACACTTTAAAGATTGTGATCTTCCTACCTTCATTTCCTTTCTCAAAAGGAAAATAGCACATATCCAATACAGATATAATATAAATAAGGATCTTGCTAGGCTACTAGAATTATTGGCTAAAATATTGACTAAAATAGTTTTTTAGACCTTTTTGCCCTTATAGTTGGGTGAATCCCTTATACCAGCAGGGGGTAAGATAGTCATTTAACACCCTCAATTTGGGGGTTTAGGGTTTCTATCCCCAAAATTTTAGGAGTAAATCATTTTCCTATAAATAAATAAATGAATAAAGATGCAGAAAAGTTACTAAATCTGATGTGGATTGCAAAAATCCAGCAGAAACCAGAAAGACAAAAGTGGATACTTTTTTTTTTTTCCAATTTGAAGTTGTACAATTGAGAAAGAATTCCACTTGTAACAGTCTTGAGGAGCTGCCACGTGGCACACGTCACTCCCCATAATGCTATAATGGACTTACTTTAGCAATTTTTTATTTTAAAATTCAGCACCCACCATCTATTAGAGAACAAAAAAAATATTAAAAATAAATTGGAAAAAGTTTTTTATTTTTTTTAATGAGAGAATAGTTTGGACCACCTGTGAGTTTCTTCCCTTTTTTCTCTTTTTTCTTTATTATTTTTGTCCACCTATGAGTTTTTTGTTTTTTTGGGATAGATTGGTCAACCTGTGAGTTTGCTTCAAGTGAAAGTTACAGTTATTAATGTCTTTGTATATATTTATCTAAACTATAACCTAATTCAAACTTAGGAAATGATGAGAACTAATTTTACGCTTTACGTGTTTTGAAAATTTGTATGCAAAAATTCTGAAAGTTGTGGAAGGCTTCTGCTTTGTTCGTGACTTTGGTTTTGCTCTTACTTTTTTTATAGTAGTGCCTGATTATACGGTCATAGAATTTTGTATTATATGACACTTTTTTTCTATGACCGCGAGTCTTATAATGTTCTGACTCATTGGTTAGCTGAAATTTTTCTAAGACTTGATGCCTATTTTAAAGGGTAGAAAATTCATTGAAATTCCACCTCTCGTGTAGTTACTAATATCTATTAATGATATTATTTTCCTTTCAAAAAAGAAAAGGAAATGATGAGGACTCAAATTGATTACTTAAGATATCAACCCTTCTCACAAGATTTTTCCTACTCGTACGCGATGACCATCATGGATAAAGGAGTACTATTTGTTCTACTTTTCATCTTTTTGTCCCTCCAATTCTTTCTTAACTTGAAGAAAGAAAATTACATGTACAGAGATATTATGATACGTATATTGATTTAAATGCAGATTTGTAAATTTAACAACATTCAAAATCAATTACTTATTAAACAAATGTCATATTATATTTGATCTGCACCAGTATCAACTGTCACTATACTGTTACTACTCGTGAAAATAGTAATATTCACAATGTATTACTCGTCATTTCTGAGTTTTAATGTTCAAATATTAACTATCACTATACATATACAATTGCAGCTCATGGCTATAGTAGCACTCGCTAATAATTTACTTAGTTGTCAGGCCTTTTACCATGTTATAATATTGAGGTTTTTTATCAGATTAACCATATTTTGGCCGAAAAGATATCACATGACTATAATTTTTAGGTAGTGATTTTTTTGCATGAACAGATTCTCTAAATCTATCTTTTAAGAAAGACATATTTCGGGAATTCATCTTTTGTTGACATGTCAATGCTTGAGAATCCGTCTTTAGTGAAAGATAAATTCTCAGAATCCGTTCATACTAAAAAAATATTCACCCAAAAATATAGTCAGATGATACCCTCCCTTTGTGCCAAAACATGACTTTTCTGATAAAGAAAACTCTATAAATATCAAACTATTGTGTTCTGGCGTAAATTTTGAGACGCACTCATCCATGAGTCTATCCTATATATATATATATATATATATATATTGCTAAATAGTGTATCCTATTCTTGACTATCTAGTAGACATCCTTATATTATTAAAGTAAAAAGTGAATACCTTACGTATTTTACCATGTTTATGTATTTTACCTTAGACCCATTACTGATGTAGGACAAAAAATAGTACCAGGAAAATAATATTTTTGGGTGGATAATTGTGCTTTTGGATGAATTTTCTAGGTAATGGATACAACTTGCATAGTAATATTTTTTTTTTTTTTGATGAATATACAACTTGCATAGTATGTGTACCTACAATATGTACTCGTCATGAACCATGTGACATTTTCAAATGTGTAAGAATGCTTCTGATATGTATAAGTTACAATGGATTATGTGGTTTAAAATTAGTCATATTATTATAAAATTATGTGATGATGTGACGAATTCTTAACAACAAAGTTTACATTGTTTATATATATATAGAGTACAACATTAGCAAAGCCTTAATCCCAAGTAATTGAGGTTGACAAATGAATCAATATAAAATTTCTGTGTGGTCGTTCGCATTAATACATTCCCTCTATTTTTTTCTATCAAACACATATCATTCTTGATGATTTCGATCCAAACATTCTACGATCTCCCCTTATTTTTTACAACCTCATGCGTTCATCCTTCAAGTTATCGAATTAGAGCGTCACTCAATTTTTTTTATGTATCATACGGTGCTCATATTTTCTTCCATGTGTATATATATGTATAGTAATTGTAAAAAAAGGACATAGTCAAAAGAGGTATTATGATTATATTGAAAATATTGAGAGACAAACAAGAACAATTATCTAATTGGCATTTGAGGACAATATTTATAAGATATGATGATCCTGCCCCATGGTTTTCTAGGGAATTTCTCATGGCGTTTCCAACTATGCTAGATGCGATGGAGATAGTTACATAAACATTATAGATCCAAGATTTTACCGATTGGGAAACACAAAGTATTAAATATATTCTCTACATGAACAAGAATAGGGACGATTCTAAGGAGCGGGGTGGCAGTCGCCTAGATATAGTAAATTTTATAGGTAGTTTGGAATATTTGTTCAAGTTCGTCCCCCCTCCTCAATTTTTGCAATTTTTATATATAATTCGGCATACTGTTACACTTTTTCGCCCTCAACATACAATTTCTAGCTTCGTCCCTGAACAAGAAGGGATGTCTTTGAGACCAAATGGCTTAAAACTTGTCAAAATTCATTTTCATGTGATTCTTTTTTAATTTTACTCATGCAATGACCTCATCTCACTGCAATAATGAATAAATAGTTTGCCATCAAATTATTTTCGTGTGCTTTTTTGTCAAAATTTAAAATTTTGAATCCCCACTGTCTTAAAAAAATGTTGCGGATGTCTTTTGTGCCCCTCTACAACGGGAAAGGAGGAAGCTAGCGCTGAGGGGCATAGTTGTAAAAGTAAAATAATTAAAAATTAAAAATCATTTCAAGTAACCCTAAAGTCACTTTGTAAACTCAATTAGCTACCAAAAATTGATCCAAGAAAGTTGTTTTCAGGACCAAAACGACTTGTCCAAAATCCAAATGCATCTTCATGTGCTTCTTTTTGAATTTTACTCATACAAGGAGTATATTTTACATTTTACTAACTACGGAATTTTTAGAGCAGTTCGATATTTAAATATTCATATAACCTTTTGATTTAAATCTTGTACAATTAAAATTATAATATACTCTAAATTATTGGACATAAATGAAATTATATAGTACAACCTATTATTAATATGCAGCCAGTGGCGGAGCCAGAAAATTTTCTTTGGGGGGGCAAAATTAACATTGACAAAATAAATTCATAAAAGCATATAAACATTGGCGGAGCCAAAAAAATTTTTTTATGAGAAGGACTCTCGAGAAGAAAAAATAAATATTTACAATGAAAATTAAAATATATATCATGTTTGATTGTTGAATCCAAAAAGAACAAGCTTGAATAAAAAGGCCCCAAAGACCGTTTTTGTATGATTAGACCAAAATAAAAGGCCATTTAGAAATATTATGGGTATTAAAGATGAAGTTGGAGGAAACATGAAGGGCTTATTATTAATGTGAACGAATATTTTTTTATTTTTGATAAAATCTTATATTATAATCTATTAGTAATTATGAATTTTTTGATGAAATTTTATAAATATTATAATCTCTTACACAATTAAGTTTGTTACAATTTTAACCAAAATTGTTAAGATATAAGTGGTGTAATTCATATAATTCACGAACTAAAAAATCTAATTTTAAATCGTAAAGTGATTCAAAATGTTCACGGGATGAGGTGTTATAAAAACAAAACTAAAATTATAAACAAAACTAATTTTTGGAACTGAATACTTTCTGCATTTTAAAATATAAGATCTATTCGTTATTTTTTCTCTTCAAAATGTTGGTTTTTTTGTTGTTGTTAATTTTAAAGATTATTTTTCTTAAAAATTTCTAATTCTCGAAGTGAAATTAGTTAGTGATGTATTAAGAAACATATCTATTATGTTATTCTTTCTTAATATAGACAAAAAAAAATGCTAAAATAGTATTTTGAAACAAAAAAAAGTAATACATTAAACAGTTTGGGTAGATGATTTTATCCTTGCAACATGTAAGTCAGATATCACACCACATTACCACCTACTACTCTGACCTGGTGTTTGCACATTAACTAGGGGACTGATTCTTTCTTTAACATAATAATCTACTATTTACATTGACATCTCATTATTAACAAAAAAAATACCTAAGTCAAGGTCACGCCTCCTTATCCTTATTATTATAACATCAATATGTTTAATACCCAACTAGCTACCTACTTATTTGCTCTGTTCTTAGGATAAATCTTTCAATCCGGATTTGATTTGGGCTCTTTATCAACTTTCTATATCTTTTCGAAGCAATTTGTAGGACGATTGATACACTTATGGTCCTATAAATTGTCGATCCCTAAGGAAGATGTTGAAATTGATCTTCTCCTGCCTCTGTGGTTCAAGGATTGCGATGGAGATGCTGCGAAGAAGAAGATTATGTATTTGTTTATCTTACTAGTTTTTATATTAGTATCTCCTAACCACCTAAGTTTTCTTGAGTGTGCCTTTTGCCTGTTATCATGGTTTTTTAAATCATTGTATAATTTTTTTTTTTTTTTTTTTTTGTATTTTCAGATTTTCCTTTGATTGTAAACGCCTCGACTATTTTGTGATTAATGAAAAATTTCTTATTCAGCAAAAAAAAAAAAAAAAAAAGGCTAGCTACTAGCTTAATATAGTAACGCAAGCAGGTAGGGGTGAGCAAATTCGGTTTTTGCCGAATTCCGACCGAATTCGAATTGGTCGAATTTGGGACGAATTCGGTTTGACTTTTTTTTGAATTTGGTGTGCCGAATTTGAATTCGAATTTTTTAATAATTAAATATTATTATTATATAATTAAATATAATTATTGAATTTTTAATAATTAAATATTATTATTATATAATTATATATGTATAATTAAATATTATTATTGAATTTTTAATAATTAAATATTATTATTATATAATTAAATATTATATAATTAAATATATTATATAATAAAAAATATACCCTCCAATTCGGCTAATTCGGTCGGCACCGAATTCCGAATTCACCAATTCGGCCAATTCGAATTCGGTGAAATCGAATTCGGTTTCGAATTCGGTCGGTTTTTTGAGGTATGAAAAAAATGAAAAAACCAAATTCAATTGACCGAATTGGCCAATTTGAATTCGGTGCTCACCCCTACAAGAAAGCTATAAATAATAAGATTACATTCTCAATCTCCACTGTTTCTTGAATTGTGTTTCACTACAAAACCGATGAAAAATCTTTCCTTGAATTCTACTTCTCTAGCATTGCCTGCTGCGGTTTGAGTAGCTAACTGTGTCCCTCCTCTCATAACCTCTAATGTAATTAGTGTACTTTCTACTTCTCTAACGTGTGAATTAACACATGTTTCACATTGTACGGAATAAAAGATTTTTTGCACTAGAGTTGTGGTGGGCTGAAATACCTATGGTAAAAGTAGAGTTATTCTACGCAGTTATAGTGCGGAACACGAAAAATTTTACACTGCTAATATCTGTTAACCCAGTTCACTAACATCTGCTAGTAAATTGTGTCTAAAGTTATTAGGAAAAAAAGTTTTAAAAAATTATACCAGCTATAAACACAGTTGATTATTAGTGAACTGAGACAACAAGTGTCAACACATGCGAAATTGATCTCATCCCCTATAGTAACCCGACTAGAGGGATGCCACTTTAATGTGGAACGCTAAAAAATTACAAAATACAACGTAACAAATGTTGCATCACTTTGAATGGGTGTTGTATCTCTATTGAACAAGTTTTATATTCATATAAATATGTATTGTATTCTATGTAACATGTGTTATCTCCTAATGAACAATGGACATAAGGAATGTAACACATGTTTATCACAACAAATATTCTAAAAATTACAAACAAAAATTGATATTGAACGTCAACAAATATTACACAAATATAATTTTTTTAGCGTTTTACATAGTAGCCAAACTTCAGCGAGAGGTATTGTTAGTACTGTCAAAACGGGTATGTCCGCCCGCCCCGTCATGGGCATGCCTTAAATGGGGATGGGTGGGCATGCTCACTTTTTTAACGTGCCATCAAAAGGGATGCCCGTACCCGCCCGCCGAATGCCCATGGGCAGATGGGCATGCCCACGACCATTATTATTAATTTCTCTCTTTCTTTTTTTTTTTAAATATATTAAATCCGAAAAATCAACAAAATGCACTTCTTTCTCATTCACTTGCAGTTTACAATCATATGAAGGGAAATAAAAATCCAAAATAGTTCAAGAACAATCAAATCAAATTCCACAATATCCAAAATAGTTTTAAAAAAATAATCAAATCAAAATCCACAATTTCTAGAATAATTTAAGATCAACTGTCCAAAATTAACAAACATATTATTGAAGTCAAAGTTACAAAAAATATATATATATTTTTTAATATCATCCATCTATTGATCTAGATCATGAACACTATAAGTATTATTTGAATTCATTTTAGATAATGTTGATTCCTCCTCATCATCTTCAAATATAAAACACACACCTTAAAAAGTTAAAACATTATAAACGGAAAATGATAAGTGATAAGTTAGAACATAATTTAGTTACTTTCAGAGATGAAACAGTGAATTCAATTGCGTACACATATTTGAGTTTGTAAATTTCTAAGAAGAAGACTACTATATTTGGTAAGAACACGTGCAAGAAGATAGTGAAGATATATGACTGAAGAGCCTTATTAATCTCTATCCAAAATTAATAAAAAAAAAACAAAATAAAGCGGGCATGCCCGGTTGCAGCCCGCCCCATACCCGCATGACTCGTTACTCGCATTGGTATGCCCGTTGATACACGCATTTAAATGGGCATGGAAGTTATAACCTCATATCTGCCCATTAATCTCATGGGGCGGGCATTCCCGCGGGTATTTGCCCATTTTGACAGCTCTAGGTATTGCCTTCAACCTTCCCCGCTTAAAAAAGAATTTGTGAAGAATAAATAATAGCACTTTGATAATGGCAAGCCATAGCTCCAATGCGGAACAGTGTAAGTTTCGCACGTGCAGAACTTTTCTCGTCCTTTGAATTAAAATTTTGACGGTTAAGATTGATTTTAAAAAGAACACATGTTCTGATTCTCAAAACACATGTTCTGTTTTTATTGCGTTGAACACCTGTTTTGAATCTCAGAACATAAATTTCAAAACACCTGTTTTTTTATTATCTCAAAACACCTATTTTTAAATCTTACAATACTTACGCTGAAGCATTCCGTATATATTAAAAAAAACTGTTCCGCATAAAAACCGAACCGATAATGGCAGGGGGGAAAACAAAGAAAGGTGCTATGCAAAAGACCAATGTGTTAATTGGCCACTTGCGTGAACGCTGACTCCTCAGAACACATACTTGAGACCTAGAAACATTCCGTATCCACTTAAAAAGCATAAGATCCGGACCGAGTTGCGTGTACTTCCATTTTCTCTCTCTTCCTTTACTTTGTCTTCCTCTGCTAGAAATTGTACCGACAGACAACAATGGCTCCTATCAAATGGGATTAATTTCTCTTCATGAAAAAAAAAAAAACTCACCATTCCCAACTTCGTTTTCATATTTCTCTTTCTCTCTCTATTCTGGTATGGAATATTCAGTTCTTGACTTGGAATATTTATTATACTTCTTCTTGGGATGTGCCACACTCAAAACTTTCTACTACTAAATCAAGAACTTAGAAATTTTGTGTGGTTATAATTAATCTTTCCTTTTCTGTAACTCTTTTATCTTCTGGGCTTTCCTTTTCTATCTTCTATTTTTGTTTAGGGTCTTCATCTATTTAGAATCTTTTCTTTGATTTTTTTAATGCTTTTAATGCTTTTCTTGAATTTCTTTCTTTCTTGAATTTTTTCCTCCTTAATGATGGTTTTGGATTAAGTATTTATGTGTTATAAAGTATGAATTGTTTTTGGTTTCTGATGAATTTTTTGTTTATGAGCTAAATCTTGAAGAGGGTTTTGATTGAGTTCATATAATGTTTGAACTAAAAGGAACTAACTTTTGTGTTTGATAGAGTATGATTATTCTTGGGTTCTGATGAATTTTTGTTTATTAGCTAAATCTTGAAGAGGTTTTTGATTGAGATCATATAATGTTTTAAATACAGGAACTAGTTTGATCAATTCAAAGGAAATAAGTTAATATTTGGGCGGAAATAACTATTATGGCTAAGTGTAATTTCGATGTATTTTCCAAGGATCAAGAAGGGGTTGTTGTTGGTCAGAATCCAGTTTCCTCGTTTTCAACTATGCATTGGTTGAGTGGTGTTGGATTTCAAACGGCTGCCTATAATGAATGTTCTGGCCAGCTCAAGTCTGTTGCATCTTCAGAAAATTGTGCCGGCGGAGACCAATTTGCTGCTACTAAACTAGCTGACAGCAACCTGGGATTGGGAATTGGAAAGGGGAATACTGATCAATTCTCAATCTTTCCTGGTAATTTTTGTTCAAACCAGTTATTTTTGCGTTTGTTGGAGTTTGTTAAAACAAGTCTTTCATTCTTTTGCTTAGAACACCAGGTATCCTCGCCTCGAGGATGACTAATCCGGGCTCAACTTGGGTTGCGCCCAACAGAGTTTGACTTTTACTCGGGGTAAAACCAGTCTTCAATTGTACAACGTCTTACAGTAACTTTAGATTGCTACCTCGTTTCTTTGCTTGAATCAAGAGGATGAAAGATGTTCCATGGACAGGCTTTAAATTCTTTTTTCCTTCTGAGGATACAAGTTTTGAAAAGAAAAAGGAACAAGGCTGTCAAGGCACTGAGTTACTGTGATATGGTGCATATTCTCCGTGTTATGGTTACTTACCAGTTTACCAATTTGTTAGTCCTTTCTCTACCTGGTAACCGAAGTAAATTTCGGACATAAAAGAAATCCTCGTAACTATTGTTATATAATTAATGTTCATGGGGCTCTAACTTAGGTTCCTTGCCCCTCAAACATCAGTGCTTCCGTTCACTTTAGTTGAAGAACACCAAATGCAAGAGCTACTTGTAACCTTAGTTGTACAACTGCCTCAAAAGCAGTGGTATATCGGAAGTTGAATTATTTAACTTATTATGCAAAAACTAAATAAGTCATTGATCTAGAGCTCCTGTTACTAGCACAGTTTATTGATGCTTTGAGGTAATATTAATTCCCCCCCACCCTCTCGGGGGAAAAATCCCAACTGGATGATACTGAATTTTATTTCAAGCTTGTCTAAAAAAATATTATTTTCTATTAAGAGTTTATCGTCACACATGCTTAGTCATCTGGTATTAAGTTTCTGAATGTACCTACAATGCCTCACTGATTGATTTAAGATCCCAAAGGTTACTTCGTTTTCTTTGTCATTAATTAAGCAAGAAATTGACTAACCATTGAATTGGATCTTTTTTAAGGCGAGTGCAAAACTTCTGGAAATGTGCAAAAGTTTCAGCTCCAAAATTCTATTTCCATGCAAACAGCCACTGCAGAACGTGAGAAGTACTTCGAGCTGGGCTTTGGTCAACCTCTGGTAAATTGGATTATCATTTGAGTAATCTCATTTATAGGATATTATCTCGTTGCGTAACCAAACACTCTCCGTTTTCTTCTCTTTGTGTTGATCTAGATTTATGCAAAATATCCGTATGGAGAGCAGTGCTATGGAGTTTTCTCAACTTATGGGCCTCAACTAGCAGTTAGTATTCCTTTCAATTTCGTGTTTGCTAGTTACAGACCAATTTTTACACTTCTGTTTTGAAGTTATCTATCCATATCTGTCTTAGTGATATGTCTTTAGGTGGTACGCTACTGCTTACTGAACAAAGAAACTGTTGAGTACAAGCTTTTCTCCCTGCATTTTCCGAGCATCTCAAATTTCTTCGTTGACTTCAAATATAGTACTCAAATGGTTGACATGTAGACTCTTACTTAGCTTGATATAATAATAATAATCCTTCCTTAAAGGATGTAAATTATGTTGCAAATTAAAGAAAGTCTTTTACTCTATCATTTCTGCCTATACATGATACTTCATTCTTGTAACGCCTGTTAGACGCTCTTGGTTTTTGACATCTCATTTTGCATAAGCACACATCTGCTGCTTTTGTTACCATTATTTGCATTTACCTTCTTGTTTCTTGTTTAAGTGATAAGAGGTGAACGAAGAAGAACAGAGGTTTATACATTTTCCTCTTCTTTATGATACTTAGGGACGCATCATGCTGCCACTGAATTCCATCACTGATGAAGGGACTATCTTTGTCAATGCTAAGCAGTATAATGGAATACTCAGGCGCAGACAGTACCGTGCAAAGATAGCACTTGAGAACAAAATGCTGAGAAATCGTAAGGTAAAATTTCTTGAGTTAGGGTACACCAGCTTTGAGTCTTTAATACCAGTTATGACAAGCTAAACCTACTGAGTAATCCTAGCACCCTTACTGACGAGCATTGACTACGTTACCAGATATTGTTTTTCCCTTATCTATTCGATATCTCTAGAACTCTATCCAAGTATATCTTTATGCCCCTCAAGTCTCCAAAAGAATTGCATATATGATATATCCGTATCTGACACGGATTTCATTTTCTGCTCTTCAGCCATTTTTGCACCTCTCACGCCATCTCCATGCAATGCGTCGTCCAAGAGGTTGTGGTGGCCGCTTTCTTAACAAGAAGAATTCAAATGGGAGTAAGGGCGATAACGATAACGAAAAGATTGGCAATTGGCAATTCTCTAAGCCCACTGGATCCCAGAATTCTGAAGTGATGCAGTCTGATAGCGGGAATTCAAATTCACCAAGAGAATCGATTGGCAGCAGGTTAAGAAATTTTGGCTCGGAGGTCACTAACGTCTCCTCTGGGGGAGACCTCAACTCGTTCAAGTTCAATCACCTTTGCCACAAATTTCAGTCGTCCCTGCACCACAATATGAGGAGTGCTGGTCATGGCATCGTCCTCCCCAGCCAGTGGGTTGCAGCAGCTATCTCTGCAGGAGATGGCTGCTGCAACATCAAAATTTGACGGCATTTGGGTAAAGATGGGGTTTTCAAAGTTCTCAGACTTTGAAACCACCCCATCTTTTTTTGCAACCAAATGGAGAAACATGGTCCTCACCACCCATTTGGTTGCAATAGGCAGATCATCCTTGGCTTTTGCATTAGGGTTCTCGGTTTTCTCTCATTCCGTTCCGTCGAGCAACGAGAATGGTGAGAGAAACTAGACCCTGTGCAGTGTAATATATTATATATCTATATCTATGTGTGCGCTTATTCCTAGTACTTGAATAAGACCCCCCCACAAAGAAAACATGGATTTTGGTGGTAATGGAAGTTTCTGTAAGATAAAAAACTGCTTGCATTTGTATCTTTCTGTAAGATTATCTTCATGTATAATATGAAGGGATATTTTCAGTTTCAGTGATTTGACTGCTTTTTTTCTTGCCTGCCTTCATTATGATTTTGTTTCTAATAAGGTTGGTAATTAGTCCTTTAGTTTTTCTTCACTTGCTAAATCCATATGCTCCTGATCTTAACCAAGTAAACAATTGTTGTTATATGTACTAAAGAAAAAATGCACTATATGTACCAATTGTTTCAATACCATGTGTAATTTGCAGTCTTTCACTCTTCTTGTAAATAGGAAAAATTAAAACAAACTACAATAATGATTTTTTTCTAAAAGTAAGTATATATGAATAGGGAAATGATAAATAGCTAAGCAAAATTGACTAATTGGCTAAAAAAAATTAAACACTATTCACCTCCTGTTTGTATAAGAGATTTATCCACTTATTTACCATTTTATCACCGATTTAGCCAATTAATTGGTTAAATTTTAGCTTCCTAGCACTACTCGAATGAATAAAGAAGAATGATGGGGTCAAAGAAAATGAATTCACAATAGGTTTATTGCAGTTTACTATCTTAGGGAAAATCTGCATTTTATTCCCCTAAGAAAAAAACAAAAGAAAAAAGATTCATAAGAGTCCAAGACCATTAGTCAGCGATAAAAGTAGTTTATTGTTTTTAAATATGAATGAAAATGATCAATATGTTTATTATTTATAACTGATAATAAAACTATTATTTACATTTGAGAAGATCTACTGTCAATTTTAACTCCACTTCCGTGTTTAAGGGTGTTATTTAGACCTTTTTTTTTGCTAGAAAAAAGTTTGGATGAGTTCAGCTCTGCTCCGCTTACCATTACGGATTAGGGCAGACTCTAAAGAGACCATATGTCGCTTATAAAGATATTTACTAATCACTCATCAACACAATCCTTACGTCAGTAGCGGGAATTGAACACTTATCTTTGTAAGAACATGTCAAATCTTTTTCGACTGAACAAACTTGTGTTGGTGTTATTTAGACTTGGTGTTCATGTGTTTTAGGAAAGAAATGGTAATTTGGTCCCCAGCCTCCCCTTATCTTCCTCAATAACTCCCTGTTTTAACAGCTTTCCGAACCATTTTGTTTGCCAGAAAATGGCAGCTTCTTCTATATCAGTAGCTGCTACAGCTACTTCTGCCATTTCCTCTTCCTCTTCATCTTCTTCAAATGACCCTCTCTCTTTCTTCACCCTTCACTTCCCTTTTCAGTTCCCAAACCCCATAAAAATTTCCACACAAAAATCCAATCTTTCCATCAATTCTCCTCCAACTTTCTTCCCCCTGTCTCGCTCCCCCATTGTCTTCTATTCTTCAATCCAAAGTATAGAACCCCTTGAAGAACCAACATTTACAGAAGAAGAAGAGGAGGAAGAGGGAGGAAATGAGGAATCAATTGCTTCAGAATCAGCAGAAGCTAGGAGATTATACGTGGGAAATTTACCTTTTTCGATCACTTCTTCCCAATTAGCTGATGTTTTTGCTGAAGCTGGTCCTGTTGCTTCTGCTGAGGTCTGTTTTCAGTTTTTTCTTGATTCTTTATGTGATACCCGCTGTATAAGCATGTGTCTTAAGTAGTTACGATCACCTCCAGATATCCATTTTAGTATTTTATACAGCGTCTAAGTAGTTATGATCACCTCCAGATATCCATTTTAGTATAGCAAGAAATACTGTCGAGTAGTTCGCTATTGGTACTGTCAGGCCATGAGTAGAAGAGGGCCGCTCCTTTGGCCCTGTGAGCATGAGGTGTGACAGTTCAGCCTAATTCATATGGTCATATGGGGTGTGATTACTGAATAGTATATAAGTTAATAACTATTATCACCTTGTGGTTCCCATTTCCGCATAGCGAGAACAATAGTCGAGTAGTTGTTATTTCCCTCTTGACCTTACAGGCACAAGGCGTGATACTTTAGCCTTTTTCTATGGTCAATTTAAGCATCTTAGGACAAACTTTTTACTTCAATTTCTATGGTTATGGACATTATTTTTGGATATTGAAGAGGTTGTCTGTTCAATCATGTGTAGTTTGATCAATGTAGAATTATAACTGTTTTTTTCCCCTCGTGGGGATTTTTGTTTTCTAGATTGTTTATGATAGAGTAACTGATAGGAGCCGTGGATTTGCATTTGTGACAATGGGAAGTGTTCAAGAAGCTAAGGAAGATATTAGGCTGTTTGATGGATTTGCATTTCCAAAGGAAGTTGTGGTTCGATCCATGTGACCTACATCCACAGGCAGAGAGAGTTCGAGCTTTTCTTATTTCTCTAAAAAAATGTACAGACAGAATATAATGATAAACCCTAACGAATAATCTCTCTGCACTATACGGGAATAACTACATGAATTCTTTTTGTCGCAAAGTTCTTTTCCTTCTTTGATCTAACAATGTAAACATTAGCTATCAGTCAACATAACATGTGGAACCAGATGTCTTGGATTAGTTAAGTAATCAAATCCTTTTTAAGTGTCTGAATTGTTCTTCTTTTTGTCATGGCTACTTTTGCATAATCATGGTGAACAGCAAGTTGGAGGACGATCCGTTAAGGTGAACTTCCCAGAGGTTCCAAGGGGAGGCGAACGAGAAGTAATGGGGCAAAAGATAAGAAGCAGCTATCAAGGTTTTGTAGATACCCCTCATAAGATATATGCAGGGAATCTGAGTTGGAATCTCACTTCTCAAGGTCTCAGAGATGCTTTTCAAGATCAGCCTGGATATGTAAGTGCCAAGATCATCTATGACAGGGGAACCGGAAGATCTAGAGGTTTCGGGTTCATCACTTTTGCCTCTGCTGAAGAAGTAGAATCTGCTCTTAATGCCATGAATGGAGTGGTAAGTCGACTCTGAACCCACATTTGCTCTCACAACAACTAACGTGTACTCAACAACAACAACAACAACAACCAAGCCTTAGTCCCAATATATTGAGGTCGGCTACATGAACCAAAATAAGAATCACGTAAGGTCATCCACATGGATGCATTCTCTCCATTTCTTTCGATCCCAAACACAACTTTCATCTAGTTCTAGCAGATTCATATCTCCTTTTATCACTTCCGTCCACGTCTTCCTCGGTCTCCCCCTACCTTTTACGCCCTCAATATTACATAATCCTTCAATTTTCCTAACCGGAGCATCACTTGGCCTTCTTCTAATGTGCCCAAACCAACGCAAACGGTTCTCTCTCATCTTGTGTTCAATAGGTGCTACACCGACCTTCTTCTGAATCGTCTCATTCCTCACTCTATCCATTCTCGTATGCACACACATCCATCTTAACATACGCATCTCCGCTACATGCATTTTTCCGAATATGACACCTCTTAGTTGCCCGACATTACGTACCATATAACGATGCTCGGTCTAACCGCGTTTCTTTAAAACTTTCCCTTCAATCTCGGTAGTACATTATGATCACACAAAACCCCCCATCGCACTCTTCCATTTCAACCAGACTGACTTTTAACTCGATGAGTCACATCTCCGTCAAGCTCTCCGTCCTTTTGAACAATAGAACCAAGGTATCGAAAATACTCACTCTCTGAGATATTTTTGTCCCCAAAAGTTACTACAGTTTGCTCTATCGTTCTACTAGTGCTAAACTTACACTCCATATACTCTGTTTTACTTCTACTAATCCTAAAACCTTTAGATTCTAAGGTTTGTCTCCATACATCCAACTTGGCATTAACACCCGCTCTTGTCTCATCAATCAAAACTATATCATCGAGCAAAACGACGATGCACCATGGTATCTGGATCTTGTATACACTTTAGGGTCGGTTCATCCATAATCATTGTAAACAGAAAAGGACTAAGTGCCGAACCTTGATACACCCCAATTGTAATAGGAAACTCTTCACTTATTCCACCACAAACTCTAACACTAGTTCTGACTCCCTCATACATATCCTTAATAAGATCAATATACTTCCGAGATATACCTTTCTTAGTCATTGCCCACCAAATTACCTCTCGGGGAACCTTATCGTAAGCTTTTTCCAAATCTATGAACACCATATGCAAGTCCTTCCTTCTCTCTCTATAACGCTCAATCAACTGCCTTAGTAGATGTATTGCTTCCATAGTAGATCGTCCGGGCATAAAACCGAATTAGTTTTCTGAAATGCTCACAATTTTTCTCAATCTATGCTCAATTACCCTTTCCCACAGCTTCATAGTACGACTCATAAGCTTAATACCACGATAATTTGAACAATCTTGAACATCTCCTTTATTCTTATATACTGACACCAAAGTACTTTTCCTCCACTCTTTTGGCATCTTCTCAATTCTAAGTATTTTATTAAGTATTTTATTAACGTGTACTCAACAGAAACGAAAAAAGTTCTTAAAACAAAAGCCAATCCAAGTGACTCAAATTACTTGTTTTAGACTCTCTCGTCTCATTCCATGCTTGACTAGTTCATTTGATTGTATGATCTCCTTAGGAGCTGGAAGGACGGCCTTTTCGGTTGAATTTGTCTGAGCAGAAACATCCTCTATCTCCTCGAGAACGTTTGCCCGAGCGTGACACAGATTCTGAGATAGAGAGTGAAAGCAGTGAAGTGTTCTCAGGCATTAGCACCTAAGCAAGGAGATGATATCGCATTCTGGTGGAATAGTTGGTATAGAGGAATAATTATTATTATACTTCAATAGTATGTAGTTCAAAATAACAATACTTGGATAAATTTTGTTTAGAAGAAAAACCTGAGAATCTTTCACCTATAATGTACACAATCACTGCATTTATAAGAACAATATTTACATTGGAATACGAATATCCGAGGGTGAGGCAGTATCCTTTACATTTGCGATTTGTTATTAACTAGTTCAGCCAATGTCATTTCAATTGTGAACCAGATCGCCAACTTCAAGTTTTCTGGCAAAAAAAATTCAGAATACAAAAATGCTCGATAAAGGAACGGGCATTTTCTTTCGCTTGCACACTATTTCCCCCATATCTGCAGCTTAAGTTGCAGCTAGAAGAGAACCCCGGAAATCTCAGGTTGGTCAAAACCATCAAATTTCTCATGTAGTGTGATGCCCGGTAAGAATTGCTTCTGCTGCAGAGTCCATATCTTGAGGAAAGAAAACCCTGATAAACAAACAGTGTGTGTTAGATGCTGTGGAAAAGCAAGCAAACATGCTTGCTGAGAATGAACAAGCAACAATATTTTAACTCCTCCAACCAACATGAAAAGTAATACTCCTTCTATCTGAAGTTGAACGTCCACTTTCTAACATCCATAATGTGAAAGTGAACATTCAATTTGGGACGGAGGGCCACATTTGCCTTGAAAAATCATCAGTTATTACCAGAGAACAAAATTCAAATAAAAGAAATTTTAGTTTAGGATTTAAACAATCTTGGGAAAAGTCAAATGGAATTACCTGCAAGTATTATGATACAATGTCTTGCTTAGTTGATCTATGTCCGAAATGCCTTTGCAGCCAGCAACGACTTCAAGCACTTGCCTAGAGATCATTGTCACGTCATTCAGAAAGTAGCTAGATACAGTTGAAGATGCATAAACAATATCAAAGCCAGACTCCACAAAAATTCCCATCCCGGAGATATTACTTCAGACTCTTTCTCACCCGGACCCCAGTAAACTTGACCATCTCTATTAAAATAAAAATCACGAGTTATTGGAAGGGTCTCTTTTTGTTCAATATCCATTTTCAAATGTCAATCAAACTACAAATAGCTTGGGAATCCAACAAATTGATTGAGTACTAAGGCAAATAATTAGACTCTTGAATTGGCATGCAAGTGATCATTGATGATCTTATCAGATCTACCTAATAAACAGAAAATCATCAATCTTAACAGATATTGCTTTAAGGAGAAAAGTTCTGTCAAATGTGACTTTAGACCAATCAAAATAGATCCAACAGCAATTTCATGCTTCAACACTTACCGCACTAGACAAGGCTCATTCCGACCTTTGACGAGGCATGCCTCATCATATTTCTCTTTCTTCTTAGAAGGCAACGAAGATTTCACAAAATTAATCCCTGAATGAGTACTCTTGATTTCACAATATGGAGAATCTGTCTCAATCATCATTCTCTCTATAGGAATACCCTTTACAACATCAAGGTTCTCGGCTGTCTTAAGAGAGCAACCATTTACACCTGTAGAGAAGGGGGAAAGAGCACGAGTAAATTTCTACCTAATGTACTAAATCTCCAATGCTATGAGCCATGGAATGTGAAAAAACTTGACAAATAGGAAGAATAGAGAGATTCACCTAGGAAGAGGTTACTGAATGAAAGAAGTTTATTGCGATCTTCTGCACTGCCAGTAAAGGAATGAGCAACCCCAGCGCAGAACCTATTGGATAAGGACAGAAATATGATTCATGAGGAAGGTGGCTTGCGGGACATATACAAAAACCCAGGTAGTTGACAGATACTTCAGATTTCAGAAGGAAGTCATTCATCAGAGAAGTTGAGAGGACACAGTTTTTTATGCTGCAAAGTATGAAGATTTAAACAATAGTATAGTTGCTATCAACTCCTCGCAACAATGCTAACAGGAAATAGGGTGTTCTGAGTCTCTCATTTACTGGAAACAATTCATCATGCAACTATTTATTCTCAAAAAAAAAGAAAAAAAGAAAAAAAACATAATTGCAACTAGAATCATACACCCATAGAAAACCAGAGAATGTTCCCTGCTTTCGTTACATCAAGAACTACTAGAGTCACAATGTCAAAAAAAATGTGCACCATTATCCAAGAACAGGAAATTGGATCCTGATCTGTGATCCCATCACTATAAAGTTCTAATTTTTGCAGTTAATGGATAAATAAATCAACACAGTGAGACATTTATTTCCATTAGGTCAGTTTAACAACTGTACCTCTCCTTGTTTTGCTCAAGAATGTCGCAGAAATCCTTAGCTGCTGCTCGCATGTGAAGAAACATTGGCAGCTTCACTGCATGAGCCAATTCAAACTGCTTCTCAAAATATCTATTATTCAACAGTTGAAGAGAAAGTGGAAATGTAGGATCAGTGAAACATTATATAGATGAACAAGAAAAATTCTGAAAAGAAGCAAAATTCTTGAATGGATTTCTCTATCCACCCGAACCCCAGAAGAGAGAAAAGTAAAAAATGTCGGAAGCAGGCACATACTTCTTTTGAATCTCAGCAGAGCAAAAATGAAGTCTGTCGTAGTCCAATCCACATTCACCGATTGCCACAACCTACCCAAAATTAATGAAAATCGCAACTTACTGAAAAGCTAGGCATTCAAGTCAGTGTAAGACAAATATCAAGCAACGTGCATATATTTGGGAACAAGATACCAGCACATACTTTTCCTTTCTCAATTCCCTCTTTAGCCAATGATAAAAGAGCCTGAAAATGGTTTTCTGGATCCCCACTCTCATCAAATTCCTGAAACAAACAGAGACAATCCAGATACACATATTCTCAGTTCTACATGTTGATTCATATACGTAGGCAAATTTTTTCTCTTTTTTTTGGGGGGGTGGAAATATAGGGAGGCAACTAAAACTCGATAATTTGAATAATTTACACTGCATCTGGTTGGGTGAACACCAACGGTGCAGTAAAGTCGAGCTGCCACAGACAATGGATCCACAAGATCAGTTCAGAACTACAAGGCAGGAGCTGAGAGTGAAAATAGAAAGGAAACAGGTATATTAAGTAAATCAGAAAAAAGAACATTTCATAAAACAAACCATCAGTCTCAGCAATTGTCAAAGCCTCTCTTGATTCCTCTAGTGAACCACCAGTAACCTACAGCAACAATTTTAAACCAAAATAAGTATTACTAATTAGCAAAATCGAAGAGTAGCAAAAAAATTGATGCTTCTTGAGAACTTTATCAGGACCAATTTGTCCCATTATTCTATTAACAGAATCATTAATTTCAGGATATGGTTCGTAGTCTTAAGAAAGGCATTACCTCCTATGGCAGCACCCCACATAGCGTATGTTAAGTACTCAAAATCAAAGAACTTTGTCAGTGGGAGTGGTGTGTTTCCTATTAATAGACTCCAAATTTTTACATTCAGCTGCCAATCTATTTTACAACAACAATAGCACAACCCATTAAGTCCCCAATAATTGGGGGTATGGGCGGGGATGGACGGGATACAGACCTAACCTTTGTCAAACAAAGTGGCTGATCCCAAGATACCACTGAAACAGATGTATTGGAGACTAACCTAACCTTTGGCAACAAGTGCACAAAGTGGTTGCTCATATAATACACATGTAACAATGGTCCCCCTATGCCGTCGCGTTTGCTGCGTAATCATGCCCTCAAATCAAAGCCAAAAGGCATCGAGAAGGCGGGACCCAAGAACCATTTTGATTTATGTGCACATCACCATGCTTCTTTCATTCAGCATCCAGAGCATTAGTGGTGCACAACCAGCTGCCAATCTATTTTAACAAGCTTAAAATGGAAAAGAAGCAGTGACTGAGACATAATTCAGCAACTATACTACTCCCACCATCCCAAATTGAATGCCCACCTTCTATATCAGTTTGCCCCAAAATGATTGTCAACTTTCTTAATACGAATATACTTCCTTCAGAACTCACACAACTAACCTCCTATATGTACAAGTTTGCAAGCTTCACTAACATATGAGTCCCCTAAATTTAAGGAAACTATCGTAACTTAATCATGAAGGTCGTGTTTGACGCGATACTCAAGTGTTTACTTGTTATCCGCTAGGTCATGGGTACGAACCCCCGGAAACAGTCTCTTCATGAAAAATTAAGCTAAGACTGCGTGCATCGGACCTTCCCCAGACCATGCGAGAGCCTTGTGCACTGGGTACGACCATTTTTTTTATATAGTAACTTAATAATGCTACTTAGCAAAAAAAAACTTAATAATGCTACTCTTCTTAATTCTGATGTAAGAAAAATATGTACATTCAATTCGTGACGGAGATAATATGAACAATCAAACAAAAAGAAGTAAACTTTCCAGCTAAAAGAAATAAATTAAAAATTAAAGCTTGAAGTTAAATCAGGAAAAAAATAATACAATGATTCGGTCGACCCCAGCATTCCAAGCTCTGTTGAGTACAGCAGAAATATCAGCTACATGGTATTTCTTGCCATTGTATATACCTTTAAACATGCCATCTGCATTGAATTTTTGCTCTATAAAATCAGATTAACATTAAAAATAATAGAATTTACGATTGGGGAAATTTTAGGGTTTCTAAACTGTACCTGTAAAATTGACTGCTATATCTGTTCAAATTAATCAAAAAAGAATGGAAAAGTATGGCACTGTTAGATTGAACAAAAAGGAAAATGACTATGAATTGATCATGGATAAGAATTAGTTTAAAGTTACTTGCCAATCATTCGAAGGGTGGAAGCCATTAGAGACGTTCAGGAAGAGTTCAAAGTGTTGGGAAGTTGGAGCTTCTGCAAGTTGGAGGATTAGGAAGAGGCAATAGTAAGAGGTGGGGTGTTATCTTAAGAAAATCAATTTTGGAGGGCTTGGATGCAATTATTGTTTACCCCTTAAAAGTTAATTGGATAATGGATTAGTCATATTTCACAAACGAAGATGGCTATTTTGATTAATGGGTCCTTCGAGAGGCATAAGACAGGGGATCACCTATCACGTTATCTATTTGTGACTTGCATGAAATATCTTTTCATAAGCATTGAGAATTCGGTTAGACAAAAAACGTGAAAACCGATCAGGGTTGGAAAACGAGGTCATCATGTTTTGCACTCCCTTTTTGTTGATGATGTATCATCTTCAGCATGGCAGATGATACCTCCATTTCTGAGATGAAGATGGGGTTGGATGACTTTAGTTATAGATCTGGTCAGAAGATCAACTTAGCTAAATCCAAGTTATGTGCTTCTAGTAACTTATATCGGGATAGAATTATCGATATTGAAAACCAGTTGCAAATCCAGTACACTTGCAATCTAGGAAAATACCTTGGCTTCCTATATTCCAGACAAGACCTAAGTGCTCGGATTTTCAATTTATCAATCACAAGGTAATACAAAAGTAATCGGGTGGAAAGCTAACATCCTCTTGTTAGCAGGACGTCGTACGATTATTCAAAGCTCCTCTTATCAGATTTTATAGTATTACTCTCAATGTTTGCCTATTCCGGCTTCTATATGTGATAACATTGATAAAGAACCGATGAACTTTCTTTGGGGAGGTTCAGGGGCCAAATCAAAGCTTCACCTTATCAAGTGGGATATAGTAACTAGACCAAAACACATAGGTGGATTGGGGATTAGGAAGGCTATGCATATTAATCGGGTTGGACTCGCGAATCTTGTGTTGCGATTGAACAGAGACAAAGGTAGTAAATGGGCTTCGAGCGTACATATGAAGTATATTAAGAGTGATGAATGACCTGAATTAATCTTGAAGAAAGGGAATGGATCCATTAACTTTAAAGCCTCGTAAACATGACCTTGACCTCTTTTATGACTTCTCGGCATGGATACCAAGCTCGGGAGAAACCATTAGGCTATGATATGATGATTGGACGGGCCTTGGCCCTTTTAGAAGTGCGATCTCAGGACCCCTCAACAAAGATGAAGATAATATGAAATTAATGCATATCTTCGGTCAGAACGGGGTTGGAAAATTAAGAACTTGTCCTTCTTTTTACTAATCCATCTTGCTAATTGCATTAGAGTTATCCCGAGAAGAGAGACGACGGCTATTTCGTATCGAAGAAGGTGGAAAGGTACATCGAATGGAGATTTCAACTCTACGGAGACATATGAGGTCATTCAAAGGTCGATATCAGATTATAAGGTTGAGGGCAAGAGTTGGACGTGGATCTGGTTGGCTAAATGCAACCAAAGAATCAAACTCTTCATTTGGACGTGTAAGCACAATCAGCTATCTACCAAGGAGCATGTGTTCAAGAGGAACATCGTCGATTCACCCTTATGCCCGTGTTGCGGATTGGTGGATGAAACAGTTGAACATATTCTTAGAAATTGATCTACAACTAAGGATTTATGGGGAAGATTTAATATGTATCAGCACTTACTGGACTTGCATGGAACTGACTTCTATACATAGTTTAGGAAAGGATGTCGATCCACTCGAAAGTCGCTAATTAACAATCTGCCTTAAGGCATCAATTTTAATTATGGTTGCTGGATCCTTTGGACTACCAGGAACCAAACTATTTTCTCCCTTGGGAGAACTCTATGTGACATCTATGAGGATACTATTAAGAGAGCCATGGAATTCTATGCCCTTGGATCTAGAAACTTAAAAGTAAAAAAAAAAACATGATGAATATTTTGGTTTCTTGGACTAGACCTCCTCAGGGTGGATGAAGCTCAACGTGGGCGGCTCTAGTTTTTAGCAATCCGGGTCGAGGGGGAGTGGTGGTCACATTAGAGACCATAAGGGTGATTAGATTATATGGTTTTATAGGAACTTGGGCTTATGTTCTAACAATGTGGCTGAGTTATGGGCACTCAATGATGGGGCTTAATATGGCTATCAATCTTAATATCTCGAGTCTGTAAATTGAACTAGATGCTAAAGTGATTATTCACCTTATCTTACATACGGATATTATTACTCACCATTTGTCTACTCTTATTAATGATTGCGGGAGTTACTAGGGAGAATACAGGGGAGTAGGATCACCCATATCTATAGATAGACAAACGCTTATGTATTATTCTTGCTAAAACGGGAGTTTCGTCGTCATATTATGATCTTATTACTCTTCATTCTATTCCCCATTTTGTGTGCCAACTAGTGGCGGGGATGCCCGTGGGGCTTATTTTGCTAAATCTATTCGTAATGAAACTAACAGTACTATGCTGCCTTTTGATTAATATTATGTTAGTGTTTACCAAAAAAAAATATTTCATATACAAAAAATCTCAATCGTTTTTCTTTAAAAAAAAAAAGAATTGATCACTATTTATGCTCATTAAATATTTTCAAAAGTAAGTTATATTTATTTTATTTTTTTGCGTGCTATTAATATCCATAACAATTTGTGGGGTGCCGAAACTACCCAAAATGTGCGGAATACGTCAACCCACGGTAGCTTTGCACACGTGCCACCTACATGCCCGATTTTAAAGGGGCAAAATTGTCAAGATATTTCATATCCCTCCCAAATCATGCATCCTTTCAATCCTCTCTCAAAATCATTCCACCTTAAAAATCCCTCTCAATTCAACACAATTTCTAACTGCAAACCTCTTAAGGCATTTTCAGCCACTATGAATTCAACAATAAGCAAACATATACCAGTTAAATAAGAAAAAAATATAAGACCCATAGAGTGAATAATACCCAAAAATTAAATTAGAAAGAAACTCTTGCCACTAGTAGGTACTTTTACATTTTATAATTCGCATTCTTTTCACGCTATGAATAAACTCTGAACTTTCCATTAGATCGACATCGATTTATCGAAGACAAAACATGTATATCGAAAATGTATGGAATGACATTTTTGTTCGACTCAAACAGTCAGTCGAATTCAGCTCCACTGACATGGCAAGACTCCCAGTTAGGCCTAGAATCTAGAATCTTATGCTATCTTATTTACGATTTTAATTGCAGTTTGGCCTTTCTTTGAAGTTTCCCAATTAAACCCTTCTTTAATCCTTAAGGTTTAATTTAAGGAAACTTCTCACTCCATGTCATGGTCTTGACTCTTGGACGTGTTTTCTGGTACACGCTTTAAGGTCATTCTTTCTTTTTATTTTTTGTTTTTTTTTATATAACCTGGTATCACCATTTTAGGTATGATCAATAATTGGTAACACTTCAGATAAATTTTTTGGAAGAATCTAACTTTTACTTGATAAAAGAATGCTTGATCCAAAGTTTTTTTACCATGATATACACTATCGGTTTCAAATTATCTGTTTATATTTTTTTCTTCTAATTTATTCCAAAATTAACTATTCACTTCTAAGTAAGATGATTTTTCCAATCTTACTCATTAAATTGAATGTTGAAGAGAATAAAGAATGTAGAATTAAATTGAAAGTAAATTTAAGTAGGGTTGTATTTAATATTTTATTATAAAATTTGATAAAATATTAATTACAATATTAAATATAATATGAACAAATAATTTGAAATAGAGTTAACATAAAATAAGAGTAAAAAATCTTAATTAGAATTTACATTAACAATTCGGTTAACAACTATGACGAGGGTTAAAAAGGTCATTCTCATCCTTCACTACATATTTATGACTCGTTCTTCCCTCTGCTGTCTCCACCTTCCTCTGTATTTCCTATCTGTCTTCCTTTCTCTTAAACAAGGCATCAGTTGACTTGACCTTCTCTCTCCTTTTCTGTTCTTCTCTGTAGACTAATGGCAGCAATTGATAGGTTTTGACAAGTTCTTTTGCTTACCAATTCAGCAGCCAGCCATTTCTCCCCGCGGTTTCCCAAATTTCTTGTCCTTCCCATCAATTAATTCATAAACCCACCAAGATTTTTCTGTTTTCTTGCTCTGGAATTCAATCATCATCCCATCGTTGATCTACCCAGAAAGTTTTGTTGGCCCAAAGAATTGAAGTTTTTCACCTACCACGTTGAATCCCAGATCAGATCCATTACTTTTTTTTTTGTTTGTTGTCAAAAGTGAAAAGAAGATGAATGATCTATTCTCTGGTTCATTTTCTCGCTTCCGCAACGAAGATCAATCGCCGCCGCGGGATGTCGAGATGGGGAGAAGCACCGGCGGCGGCGGCGGCGGTGTCAACCTGGACAAGTTCTTTGAAGATGTGGAAGCAATCAAAGACGAGCTAAGGGACCTTGAAACCTTCTACAGAAACCTTCAAACTGCTAATGAACAGAGCAAGACTCTCCACAACGCCAAAGCTGTGAAACAACTCAGGACAAAGATGGACAATGATGTTTCAGCATCATTAAAAAAGGCGAAATTCATTAAGGTTCGATTAGAATCACTTGATCGGTCCAACGCCGCCAACCGAAGTCTCCCTGGTTGTGGCCCAGGAAGCTCATCTGATCGAACCAGGACATCAGTTGTCAATGGTTTAAGAAAAAAGCTTCATGATCAGATGAACTTATTCAACGATTTACGCGGGAAAATGGCTTCTGAGTACAGGGAAACTGTTCAAAGAAGGTATTATACAGTAACAGGAGAGAACCCTGATGAAAATGTTGTTGATTCTTTGATTTCAACAGGGGAGAGTGAAACTTTCTTGCAAAAGGCAATTCAACAACAGGGGAGAGGTCAAGTCATGGATACAATAATGGAGATTCAAGAAAGGCATGATGCTGTTAAGGAAATTGAGAAGAATTTGAAGGAATTACATCAAGTATTTCTTGATATGGCTGTTTTGGTTGAGAGTCAAGGGGAACAAATTGATGATATTGAGAGTCATGTTCAAAGGGCAAGTTCATTTGTTAGAGGTGGTGCTCAGCAATTGCAGGTTGCTAGAAAGCATCAGAAGAGTACTAGGAAATGGGCTTGTTTTGGTATCATTCTTCTTCTCATTATCATTTTGATCATTGTCCTTTCTCTTCGCCCATGGGAGAGGAGGAATTGAGATTTCTGGGGGTTTTTTTTTTGTTGTTTTTTGAAAGTTTTATTTTGTTGTCTTTGCTGTTGTTTCCCTTGTTCATACTTCGTATCAGTATTATTACTTCCATTACATAATATAAGTCGTTCTGCATATTTAGTGAGAATTAAGGAAGCAAAAAAATAAGGTATTTTGTTAGTCAAAATATTAATATTACTCTTTTAGATAGAATTAGTGGTATACAAGTAATATTGGCATTTTGTATAACAAAGTACCTTATTTTTTTGCTTATTTAATTTTCGTTACATTTCTTAAACGATAGTACGGTTGTTGTTGAGATTATCATTTCCGATAGATGCATTATCTGGTTTGTGATATTTACATTTTCTTTTTGGAATGATTTGCAACATTTAGTACTGGTTTCCCTCTATGGTTGTCTTTTTTTTTCTTTTCCTTTTAGAGAGATTATTAGATAACATTTTATCCTATAAATTTGCTAGTTTTTTGGGTTCTGAAAACTACAATAAAGAAAAAGGAATAAATGAATCATAAATTTTGCTGAAAATGAATGTCTACTTACGAAATGGACAGAAAGAACTTTGATTCCATTTGGGTGGATCTTTGGTTCACTGGCTGGATTGGTGGTAAATATACTATGATTTAGAGTTGTTAAGGCGTCTGAGGCGAAAGAAACGGCAAAAAAATCTTATCCATCAAGTTACGTGTCATGTCATCAACCAATCATAATGTCATCATGCATGTGTATATATAATCGAAAACAAATATTTATATAGTAAATTACGATTGGTTAGGGACAGCTGAGACATCTGTGAGACGAGACAGATGATTTTCACCTGAAAGAAACAGAGGTGATGAGATTTGCGTTTGAGATTTTAAGGTGTAGCATCTATGTAAAATTTGGAATTTGAATTTCTCTCGCCAAGTTTAGAGGTCAAAATTTGAACTTGAACCATTATTTGAAGAAAAAATTTGAATTTGAATTTTTTCTATCACTTTTTTAGCGTCTCCTGTCAAAACTCAAATCCAAACCAACACCAAAATTCAATCCAAGTTGAGCCGTAGATTCCAAGTATGGTTAGTTGGTTTGGTTGTTGAAGTGAAAATATCGCAACTTTCTACGCTCCCTTGCTTGCTTTCTTTGGAAGTATAAAAAACGACAGGATTTTATTTATGCCGAAAAGCACATCGGTTGTTGCTTCAATTGGCAACGGATGCCGTGGAATCAGAAGAGTTATGGATCTTCAGCCTTAATCCACAGAGAGAAACAGCAAAATCGTGTCTTATGGCTGTCGGACATTGTAATAAGAAAGAAGCCTTGCCTGCAATCAAGAACTACTGTAGATGAGCAAACAAATTGTAGAGATTTGAAAGAAAGAAAGAACGCCGTCGATATCATCCATACTAAGAAACAATCAGGAAGAATAGAATTTAGAACAGAACATCTCTTCCAAAATCATTTTTATTCATCAAACGACCGAAAACAATGGAGGAATACAACGTTTGATGAGCTCCTTCATAGTAGGATACTTAATTAAAGACTGCACATTTTACCTTCAGCACAACCGTTCTCTGATGTATTTTTGCCACTTGTAAAATGTGTGGTGATAGAAAAAGCACCAATAAACGAAAGATTATCAAATATGACACTCTGTAATTAGTTGAGTGACATTTTTTTCCTTTAATATTCAGACATTTAGCTCGACTAATATGACACATTGACCCACTTAGTAGGAACTGTAAATTTCATATTGTGGTCTGCACTAAGCATATTTGAATTCTCAACCTTTAGTGGAGAGACCTCAATATTCAACATTTACAATGTCTCATTGGCTAAGAAAAAAAAATCATTTGCTCAAAACGAAATTATATCTTTTTTTGGCAATATGGAATTGGATAATATTTTATGGCTAAAAACTTAAATTAAACCCTATTCACCATGGTTGTCATATTGAATTTAACGATTTTTTTACAATTTTACCCTCAATTTAGCCAATTAATTGGTCAAGTGTTAGTCGCCTAGAATTGCCGGATGAAAATTTTACTTTAACCAATCAAGTCATTTTCTTCACTTATAAAAATAGTTTTTCCTTCCCTAGGGACAACCTTGACCCGTGAGGTGAACGGAGCCGAACCCACCCAAACTATTTTTTATACCTAAAAAAAAATAGTTTTTTCTTTTTCCCTCTCCGATTTCACTAAATCAATATGAAAGCAGTTAGAGTCGAACACTGACGCAGCATCCATTAATGTCACTGCGCATCCTAAACTTGTACACTACGCTGTTTTCTCACACAAAGTCTTTCTCACCCGTCGCCCCAATACCAATTCGCACTTGTCTTCGACTCTCATACTCCACCATGTCATACCGCCCCAACTACCAAGGTGGAGGCCGTCGTGGTGCCGGACGCGGCGGCGGCGGTCGAGGTAGAGGTGGTGGCAGTGGCCGAGGAGGCGGACGAGGTGGTGGTGGTGGTGGTGAACAACGCTGGTGGGACCCTGTCTGGAGAGCTGAACGTCTCCGACAAAAAGCTGCTGAGGTTTCGTTTCCAAATTCTCAAATTTCAAAATTTTTCATCTTTACCTATCCAGGAATGTGTGAAAGCACAATTAATTAAAGTTTCAATACTCGTCAATTATAACAAGATTGTTTGCTGTTTCAGTTTTTTCTTAGTATTTGGGGTTTAGGGTTTTTGTTCGAGAATATCGTTTGTGAGAGGCCGAGAGAGTAGTGGGGCACTTGTAGATTCACCTTATTTGCGTGGTGGGGTCACTTATAAACCTATCATCTAAATGGAGCAATAATACAATATATTTACTAAAAAAAATATTTGTTTAGAGGGGTCAGTGACCCGGTGGCGGTACACTGCATCGGCCGCTGTGTGTACTCAAAAGTGACAATTTGTATTTTTTGTCATGGTTTGGCAGAAGTGAATCATTGTTTGTAGGAGAAGACGTGATAAGGTGCAAAGAATTTTTTTTCTTTCCAGAATGAGATCAAACCTAGTCTGAATAAGAGAAATAGTAGTTTTGAATCATGTAACTAAGAATTCATACTTGAAAGATTGAAGTTTTACTATGCTATATAGATAAAGTCATTAACTGCTTATTGATATAAAACGAGCTTGTAACTATATCAACATGTACGACTATTAGGAATCAATTGAATTTGCCACTTTCCTCTACTTCAGCTCCAGATGGAATCATTTTGTTTATCAAATCCACATTTGGATAGAATTCTTTCCAGTGGTCTTGTATATTCTTTTGGCCCTTCCTGTCACATATTTTAATCATCAAATAATATCCAATTCCAATTAGTATGGTTTTCTCCAAATCCATTTCTCTTTTGTTGTAACTTTTTCCATTTGATACCTATTTCCATTCCTCGTTTTCCCATTTGTCTGCATATTTATTGTTTTTCTCCTCATATCCATCTCAAGAAATGGAAGCATCATTGCCTTTCTTTTCCTTTAGCACGTTGAATTTTAGTTGCTTAAGGGGTTGCATTATTTCAAACATCTGTATTGTATTATCTTCATTTTGGATGTGCCTCTTGGCGCTGATTTAAAGTGGCTGGCTGTGTTCGTTCTTGGCAGAATATTGTGTATAACTGTTTGTTCCTTTATATTGTGTGCCAGCGAGAGTTGATATGTGATTGTGGGTTTGTGTAGATGGACGTGATGGATGAGAAAGAGTGGTGGGCGAAGATGGAGCAAATGAAAAGAGGAGAAGAGCAGGAGATGGTTATAAAGCAGAACTTCAAAAGAGAGGACCAGGATATCTTGGGTGACATGGCCTATCAATTGGGCCTTTACTTGTAAGTATTTTATGGAACAAGCTTTTCAAGTTACAAATTATTTGGTAAACCCATCTCCTCATTTATGTAAATGTTTTATATTAGATTTGAATGGGTGTGTATATTGAATGAGAACAAGTGAATGAAGGACCAGAATAAACAAGAAATTGGATGTGATGCTGAAAAGTAATTGAGATAAGGAAAGAGAAAAGACAGAGAAAGCCGCGGGGGGGGAGTTGGATATTGTAAATGGCGGTTTACTCCTGGATTTGGTGCTACTAGGTAGTTATGTTTGTGTAATACATTACTAATCTGTGGTAAAGATAGTTGCTCGCGCTGAAGGACTGACATGTGCTTGTATAATTCTTTTCATGTAAATAAAATTACATAATTTATTCAGCCTTCATTTGTAGATTGTATTATTTTTTCATGGATGACTTACACTTAGTTTTTCGTCTTCTTGACTTGTGGAAAGAAAGCCATGCATATAACAAGGGAAGAGCGCTTGTTGTTAGCAAAGTTCCACTGCCAAACTACAGGGCAGATCTTGATGAGCATCATGGATCCACAAAGAATGAGGCAAATTGAATTCAGTTATTTTGGAGGTATTAGTTGTCCTTCCATCGCCTGTGAGTTGACATGCTACTCTTTTTTCAATTGTGAATGCAGATAAGGATGTCTACTGAAACAGAGAAAAGACTTGGACATTTATTGGATACTTCACAGGGTATAACAGATGTTGGTAATTCCTCTTCTACCTCTTCTCAGCCCTCCAAAAGATCATCTGGTGTAGAAGAATTAGTGAATCCTGTTGAGGTGTCAGAATCTGACACTGCGAAGGAGAAGCTTAATCTTGAACTTAAATTGAGACAAGAAAAGATGAAGGTATAAAGCCGTGGTGTTACCTTTGCTTTATTAAAAAGACTGTTAACTGCATTTTTTCTTGAGCATTTTGATTGAAACTAAATGATTTAACATGCAGGAAAGTGATAGTGTGAAGGCAATGCTTTCATTCAGGGAGAAGCTTCCAGCATATAAAGTAAAATCAGATTTTTTGAATGCTGTTGCAGCAAATCAGGTGCAGTCCCTTTACTGAAAAATTATTACATTTTTGAACTGTAGGAATCAGAAAAAACTTGAAATCTCTCTCTCTCTCTCTCTCTATATATATATATATATATAAAATATTGGTGAGAGAATGTTCTGTGGACATTCTTGGTTAGAGAAGACCTATCCTATTTAGTCTCACATCAATGCTTCTAAACTCTAAAAAGTTAATATAGTCTTCTGATCTTATTTTTGTAATAACAAGGATTGGAGCTCTGTGAATTTTTAATTTTTTCCCCTTTGGGTTCTCACTTCTAATAATTTTCTGCAATTACTACATGCTAATTGATGTTGATTAATCTCTTCAGCACCAGTTATGGTCCATTCTTGTAGTTTGAGCTCCTTGCATTTCATCAATGATCTCTCACATCATATCATCATCTGGTCATAGGTACTAGTTGTTTCTGGAGAGACGGGTTGTGGCAAGACGACACAACTTCCTCAATTTATTCTGGAGGAGGAGATATCATCTCTACGTGGTGCGGATTGCAGCATTATCTGCACACAACCTCGGCGAATATCTGCCGTATCTGTTGCTGCTAGGATCTCCTCTGAAAGGGGGGAGAACCTTGGAGATACCATCGGTTATCAGATTCGACTTGATTCTAGTCGTTCTGCTCAGACAAGGTTGCTGTTTTGCACCACAGGAGTGCTTCTCCGTCGGTTGGTATGTCATTCTATTATGTTTCAGTTTGTGAATTGTACAACAACTCTAGCCATTCCAGGAACTGATGACTCAAAATAATGTGCTTGTGTTTGTGCATACGAGAGTTTAAGTAGGTTATCTGCGGACCTAGCATGTTAGTTGAGTTGATGCGCTGTATATGACAATGGCCTGGGTGTTTTGGATCATTCATGTTTCTATTTAGATATGCTGATATGGATTTTTGGAAAAGAAAACTAGATTCCATAAGCGCGTGGGTTTAGGTGGAGAGGCCTAGTAGTTGACCAACAGTTTGACATCCCTCCTAAAGATTTCCGAATGTGCGATTGACTGACTGACTGAATACTTCCTAATATATCGATTTTCAATTTTTGGGGCCTTCAAGTGCTTTTATTTTAAAGATTATGCTAATACATTATTTAGACACAAACCTGCAACCTACTCAATGCCTGAGTCTCTGCTGGGTATAATATCTCAGGCCCTTGAATAGTTTCTTCCTGTAGTAGCCGTGAGAATATTTCAGCCGGCAACAACTGTTGTGAAATTGTTGTCGTCCTGTAAGCAAAATGTTAATATAATTTTGCACCGGCACCTGTTTTCTAATTGTTATCTTGTTCACTTCACAGGCTCAGGATCCAGATCTTAGAGGAGTTAGCCATTTAATGATTGATGAAATCCATGAAAGAGGCATGAATGAGGACTTTCTATTAGTAATCATAAGGGACCTACTTCCTCAGCGTCCAGATATACGTCTTATTTTAATGAGTGCTACTATTAATGCTGACTTGTTTTCCAAGTATTTTGGAAATGCACCCACAATCCATATCCCGGTACTGGATTTGTTGTATTATTTTTTTTTGGAAATACATTCTGTTACCTGGATTATTTTCTGAGTATTCTTTCTGCAGGGATTGACATTTCCTGTGGCAGAGTTCTTCTTGGAAGATGTATTGGAGAAAAGTCGCTATACTATCAAGACAGATTCTGATAACATTCCAGGAAACTCAAGGGGCAGGCGGCGGAGGCAGCAAGAGTCTAAGCAAGAAGATCCTATAACTGAATCTTTTGAGGTGAGGTCTTCACTCTAATTTTCTCTCTGACATGATGTTTTATGGCACATGATAAGATCCAATGTACACTTATTCATGTTTTCAAAAGTTCTCATTTTTTTTTAAAAATTTATCTGTTGTAGTGTACACTTATTAATGGATTAAGATCCATCGTCTTGCAATTTAATACATCAGAAAGTCTGCTTCTTGTATATTAAAAAAATATCGTCTTTTATTCCTCTCATTTTGTAGGACGTGGACATTGATTCTCAGTACAGAAGCTACAGTACGAGTACAAGACAGTCTCTTGAAGCTTGGTCTGGTGCAAAGCTTGATTTAGGCCTTGTATGTATTCTCTTTTAAGTTTAGAAGCTATCTTATTCCCCTCTTTCAGATTCCCTGAGTTATTCTCCTGCCGGAAACGTATAGTAACTTCGGTCTTAAAATTGTGATCACCATGAAAGATCTGTTCTATTGTTGGCATATAGCAAACTCAGTCTGATTTTCATTCATCAAGATACTTCGTTTAAGAGCCTACAACTACTAAGCCTAAATGTCCGTCTTTTTCAGGCAATTTTTTTGATATGGCATGTCACATCTAATAATGATGGCCACCGGTATCATCATCAATAGCAATATCAAATACTCACTAAAATTCCCAATCCAATTTTTTTTTAGAGAAATTAATAGTCCTTGATGCTCTTGTTTTGGACCCCTTCCTGTTTAACTCAGAACTGGGTTACATGACAAGTCTTAAATATATATTACTATAATCCAGGTGGAAGCAACAATCGAATACATTTGTCGCCAGGAAGGTGATGGAGCAATTCTTGTATTTCTTACTGGTTGGGATGACATAACTAAGGTGCACGATAAAATTAAAGCAAACAACTTCCTTGGAGATGCTGGCAAATTTTTAGTCCTTCCTCTTCATGGTTCAATGCCTACAATCAATCAACGAGAAATATTTAATCGCCCATCCCCTCAAATGAGGTAAGTTCATAATTCATCTTGCTTATGTTGCTCTCCTCACCCTCCTCCCCCACGCTTATCTACACCATCATGGTTAGGCCAAGGAGAGGTAAGCTGTTTCCATGTTATTGGCCGTGAGTGAATAATCTATTTTTACTGGGTGGGACTCTTCTTTGTGCCCCTTAATATTTTTCTGTTAATTATTTGTATGTTTCAGTGCCTTTCTGGTGGCACAGTATGTCTTTAAGATAGTGGAGACTGGAACCTTTAACTTTAGAGTTTTAGTTATTCGAGTAGGCTCATTTAATTGAAATAAGCGTGGCAGAAACTTTTTGCTTCTGTGGCAGCATACTCTTCAGCATGAAAAATTTCATATTTGCATGGTAAGGTCACTAATTACTCTAATGGTGAAAATCAGCAGTTGTTAAACCTTAGAAATGTTGTGCTACAGTTTTGTCCGTTGAAATAGTTTCAGTGTCGATATTTGGCCTCAAGTTGAAAGACTGCATTTTTCTAAATGTCCCACCCCATTGCCCATTGGTTAACTGCTGTTTTTTCTCTACTAAAGTTGCTCTTATATGCTCCCCGCAGAAAAATCGTGCTGGCAACGAATATTGCTGAGAGTAGTATAACTATAGATGATGTTGTGTATGTTGTGGATTGCGGAAAGTCGAAGGAAACTAGTTATGATGCCCTTAACAAGCTGGCTTGTTTGTTACCTTCATGGATTTCAAAAGCTTCAGCACACCAGGTCACTGTGCTTTTTTTTTTTTTCCTTTTAAATTTCTCTTGTTAGCGGTTTCCTCTGTATTAAAGGAATGATTTTCTAGATGGTTCATATCAAGTTATTCCATTGTTATCTGAAGCACCATAATATGTAAAAAAAATCTATTTCATTACATTAGTCTATTTTTTTTACAGAGACGTGGTCGTGCGGGTCGTGTGCAACCTGGAGTTTGTTATAGATTGTATCCTAAATTGATTCATGATGCCATGCCCCAGTATCAACTACCTGAAATACTTCGAACACCTTTGCAAGAACTATGTCTACATATCAAAAGCTTGCAGCTTGGAGCTATTGCTTCATTTTTGTCCAAAGCACTTCAACCTCCGGAGCCTCTTGCTGTTAAGAATGCTATTGAGCTTCTGAAGACGATTGGAGCTTTAGATGACTTAGAAGAGCTAACACCACTTGGTGCGTATCTATCTCATTTTATGATATCTCTGAAGTTACCAAATATCACTTGCCGTCTTTATTATTAATTTTGTAGGACGTCATCTCTGCACTCTGCCTGTGGACCCAAATATTGGAAAGATGCTTCTCATGGGCTCTATTTTTCAATGCCTGAATCCTGCATTAACGATTGCTGCTGCCCTTGCTCACCGTGACCCTTTTGTCCTTCCAATAAGTAGGAAAGAGGAAGCTGACGCTGCAAAAAGATCTTTTGCCGGTGATTCATGCAGGTTAGACCATTGAAGTGAAGATGTTACTCCTTTGTTCTACGAATTCTTCCTAAAATTTATGAAACGGTTCCTTCTCATTTTGTTTCTTTTCTTTTTACTGGTGAAGCGATCATATTGCACTTCTCAAAGCATTTGAAGATTGGAAGGATGCAAAACGTAATGGTAATGCAAGAGCCTTCTGCTGGGAGAATTTTTTATCCCCGGTAACCCTGCAGATGATGGACGATATGAGAAATCAGTTTCTAGATCTGCTTTCAGACATTGGTTTTGTTGATAAGTCCAAGGGTTCCAATGTAAGCCATCTACTTTGAGTTGTCATTTTCTTGATTTCCGTCGGTTCTTTCTTCCCTTAAAAGTGCATATACAGATGCATGCATGTGTCAATCTCACAAAACAATTAAATGTCTGGCATGCGGGCGTGTACAATTTGTTCTAGATGGTTGTTCCCGAGATAGTATTTAGGAAGTACCATTTGACTGTGACCAAGCACAGAAAGAATGGTGCACTAATTTACGTGGTACTCCGTTCATTTTTGTAGGCTTACAATCAATACGGGAGAGATTTAGAAATGGTATGCGCGATCCTTTGTGCCGGGCTCTACCCAAATGTTGTGCAGTGCAAAAGAAGAGGGAAGAGAACAGCTCTTTATACTAAAGAAGTTGGAAAAGTTGATATCCATCCAGCATCTGTTAACGCCGGGGTTCATCTGTTCCCTCTTCCTTACTTGGTTTATAGTGAAAAGGTCAAAACCACCGGCATTTACATAAGAGACTCCACAAACATATCAGATTATGCTCTATTGATGTTTGGAGGTAACCTCATCCCCAGCCAAAGTGGAAATGGCATTGAAATGCTTGGTGGATATCTTCACTTTTCGGCCTCAGATAGCGTATTACAATTAATAAAGGTAATCTGAACTTGCATTGTTTATTTTCTTTATCTTTATAAACTTGTAAGAGCATCCATATTGGTAGCACCTCCTCACAAGGTGCTACACTTACTTTTCGGTGTGCCAGTGATGCTACATCAGATTTTGGAGTTTAGCACCCACCAGCTACATTGCTAGCGCCTCCTCTAGTTGCTTGGATTGGGACCCACTGCTGCTGTTAGGTGCTTTAGTGGCACCCTTGATGAAGCATCCCAATGTCGATGCTCTGATATTTCTGGTTTTTATTCTCGACTAGTTTAATTAAAAGGTGATGGATTTTTCTTTCCATTTTTTCTTGTCAGAAACTACGAGGGGAACTGGACAAACTTCTGAATAGGAAGATTGAGGAACCTGGTCTAGATATCTCTTCAGAGGGGAAGAGTGTTGTTACTGCAGCGGTCGAGTTATTACACAGTCAAAACGTCCGATATTAATAGTTTTTTTTAGTGCTGCTGCCGGCTATACCTTTATGTAACAACGACTTCAAGCTGTGTTGAAGAGATCTAAGGTTTGTGGCTGATGGAACTAAAGTTTTGGTTCAAATTTATTGTGGTTGTATTCTTTTTCTCATAGAGCAGAGTTGAAAAGGAAAAATGATACTACTATTTATTTACAGAAACTATATGTTAAAAGTAATTTGTTTTGTTAATCTGGGGCAAGGCAATACTCCTTTTGTTTAATAATACATACAAGTCATTTTATAAGCTGCAATACTTTCTTTGACCACTGCAGTGTTTGAGATGTAGTTTCTTTGACATTCCCAACTATAATTTGTTTTCAGGGATTGATATTATTATTTTTGGGCTTTTCCCTCGATCCAATATCTTGTTAGAGTTCTTCCTGGGCCTTCTCATAATCAAATATTTTGAATTCTTCCGAAGAAACTTTTGGGCTTTGCATGGGCTTGGCCCAGTTTTTCCACTTCAGTCATGACATGGCACCCGAAAATGGGGGACAAATATTTTTGTCCAGAACGGAAGTCCCACTTCCGTCCTGGGGCCATAACGGAAGTGGGAGTTCCGTCCCGGCTGACGTGGCAGTTTTTCCCACGCGCGTTGCCACGTGTTCAGGACGGAACTCCCACTTCCGTTCTGGCCTCCCAGTTTAAAAAAAAAAACCTTTCTTCTTCCCCCCCTCACCGCGAACAAAAAAAAGGTTCCCAAAAAAAATCTCCCCCTCCCCTTCCCTCCGCTGCAACTCCCTCCCGCCGCCGCTGCCGCTCCGGAGGGTTGCCACCTTCATTCTTCCCCACCACCACTCTCTCTCTCTCTCTCTCCCAAATTTTTTAAATTTGGAGGTATAATTTTTTTGTTTTAATTGATTTAATTTTTTTAAATCTATAGTTTTAAAATTCAATTGCCAATTAAAAATGTATTTATTTTTTGTAAATTTGATAGTTATATATATATGTGGATTTGATATATTTGTATTGTTGTGAATTTGATAATTATGTATTTTAATTGCAATGTTGTGAATTTGAAATATATTTGTACTTTAATTGCAATTTTTGTGAATTTGATATCCTTATGTATTTTAATTGCAATTATGTGAATTTGATATTCTTATGTACTTTAATTACAATTTTGTGAATTTGATCCTTATGTATTTTAATTGCAATTTTGTGAATTTTATATTTATGTATTTTAATTGTAATTTTTGTGAATTTGATATCCTTATGATTTAAGTGCGAATTGTTATTTTACGCATATGTTATTGATAAAATCCCACTGTTTTTATTATAGATGGCTTTTTCAACCCACCTTATGCCCGGTCCGTACGATCCCAGTGTGTTGAACAAACACACCTCACATAGATCACTTAGGATTTGGGGCGGGGATGTAGTCCTAGACAGAGGTTTGAAGGTCATTAGCTATGACGGGAGTTTTTTTGAGGCATACCGACGCGAGGGCAACCGGAGAGTGTTAGATCTCATTGACCGTATAGGTTTCGGGGGTTGTTGTCGGATAGGTAAGATAAAGATAGACCACGCACTGATCACCGCATTAGTAGAGCGGTGGCGCCCCGAGACGCACTCCTTCCATATGCGATGCGGTGAGGTCACCATCACCCTAGAGGACGTAGTATGCCTCCTAGGACTGCCCACCGGGGGCCACGTTGTGTCGTGGAATGAGGACTACAACATGACCAAGCGTCAGTATATTGAGCGCGTCCACGATATCCTAAGTTTCCGCCCCCCCCCTTCCCGCCGGGTCAATTAAGGGTAACGCCATCAAGCTTGCAGAGGTGTACGCCCACATTTTCGAGCCCCTAGGTGAGGATGCCACGGACCTCGCGGTTGACCAGCGGGCCCGGGCCCGGGCCCTGATTTTCCTCTGCATGGCCGCTTTCCTTTTCCCGGATAAATTCGGGTCGCGAGGGAACATGCGCTATCTCTTGCTCATCAGCGACGGAGATCTCTCCCACGACCAGCATTCTTGGGCCAGCGGCGTCCTGTCCTACCTCTACCGCCAGATGTGCATCTCTGTACAGGCCGTCTCTAAGGACATGGCTGGCTATTGTCTTTTGATCCAGGTTTGTGTAATTTTTAATGCGTTTTTATTGTTTCCCTGCATTTTTTTTAAATATCTGATGATTAATCCGTGTTTGTTTGTACCGGTTGTGGGCGTGGGAGCGCATATCATTTCTCCGGCCGGCGAACCGGGGAGAGATTATGAATGAACCTCCCGCGGACGGCCGAGCGTATGGGGCGCGTTGGAATACCGCCCGAAGTTTCAAGAACACGCTGAAATCTCAGCTGACGGTGTTTCGCGACCAGCTAGACCGACTGACGGACGCTCAGGGGGTAAGGTTTATCGTATGTTTTTTTTTATTTGCGCAATTAATTTATGCTAATGTACAATTTTTTTTGACAGTTCATGTGGAGGCCGTACCCCGACTGGGTTATTGCCGTGCGAGTCTCTCGCGATGAGGGCTTCTTGTCCACCTGCCGGGCCCGTACGCCACTCGTGTGTTTCGAGCTGGTTGAGTTTCACATGCCGGACCGGGTTGCTAGGCAATTCGGGTTCCAGCAGGTGATACCAACCCCATCGGTGGTGGAGGGTACGACAGAGGGCGAGGACGTACACACCTACAAGGCGGGACCGAATATGAACTAGGTGAAAAAGCACGAAGACTACATAGCCATGTGGGATGCCCGAGCGGATGCACTGGCGAACGCTGTCCCGGTCCCCGGTAATGTGATCTTACCAACCCGTGAGTACATGGATTGGTACAATCGCATTATCGTGCACCTCCTTACAAACCCACGCAACAGGGATGCCGGTCCACTCCCGATGGGCATCCAACCCATCGCGCCTTCCGAGGACATTATTGTAAGATTTTTATTTTTGTTTTGTCTACATTGTTTTTCATTGTTTATAATATACTGACACGAGAATTGCTGTTGCAGGCGGATGCCAACAGACTCATAATCACAGAGCTCGATAAGCCGGCCTCCAACTCAATCGGCCACAACAGGTCCCTCATTTCCTGGGCTTCAAAGACAATCAAAGAGGCGTTCGTGGCGGCCGGGAAGTCCCTGACCTGCAGATCGAGAGCTGCGGATGTGGCAGAGTCAGCTGTTTTGGAACCGGTGATGCAGCCGAGGGAGCCTATTCCGGCCCGGTCCCAAAGGGGAAGGCAGGGTACGCGGAGGCAACAGGATGCCGCGCGGGAGGACTTGGCGGCGAGGCGACAACGGCAGTGCGGCAGGCCACCGGAGCCGGCTGCATCGGCGACAGATCCGGCGACAGAATCGGCACAGTCTCCGACACAGACACAGTTTTCCTGTCAGACCGACGTACCCACCCCTTTTGAGTACCAATTTACTTCCTGCGACCGGACCCGAGACTCACAGTTCGATACACACCTTCGGCGCCGTAGATAGGTTTTCATTTACGTTGATTACGTTTCGTTCATTGTAGTTACGAAGAATGTTAATTTTTTTTCGTTGTAAAATATTATTACGATAATTCTGATGCTTGTTTTTATATTAATATACAATTTATTCATTTTCTTGCTCAATTTTTAGTAAGCATTGTGTTTTGGAAATATTGTTTTTGATTCTTGTAATACAAACACCTCAGAAAAATAACCTTTGAAAACGGCCGACCTCAGGAAAAAAAACTAAGTATTTTTAGGCAAACACACTGCCAGGCCAGAACGGAAGTCCCACTTCCGTCCTGGGGCCATAACGGAAGTGGGAGTTCCGTCCCGGCTGACGTGGCAGTTTTTCCCACGCGCGTTGCCACGTGTTCAGGACGGAACTCCCACTTCCGTTCTGGCCTCCCAGTTTAAAAAAAAAAACCTTTCTTCTTCCCCCCCTCACCGCGAACAAAAAAAAGGTTCCCAAAAAAAATCTCCCCCTCCCCTTCCCTCCGCTGCAACTCCCTCCCGCCGCCGCTGCCGCTCCGGAGGGTTGCCACCTTCATTCTTCCCCACCACCACTCTCTCTCTCTCTCTCTCCCAAATTTTTTAAATTTGGAGGTATAATTTTTTTGTTTTAATTGATTTAATTTTTTTAAATCTATAGTTTTAAAATTCAATTGCCAATTAAAAATGTATTTATTTTTTGTAAATTTGATAGTTATATATATATGTGGATTTGATATATTTGTATTGTTGTGAATTTGATAATTATGTATTTTAATTGCAATGTTGTGAATTTGAAATATATTTGTACTTTAATTGCAATTTTTGTGAATTTGATATCCTTATGTATTTTAATTGCAATTATGTGAATTTGATATTCTTATGTACTTTAATTACAATTTTGTGAATTTGATCCTTATGTATTTTAATTGCAATTTTGTGAATTTTATATTTATGTATTTTAATTGTAATTTTTGTGAATTTGATATCCTTATGATTTAAGTGCGAATTGTTATTTTACGCATATGTTATTGATAAAATCCCACTGTTTTTATTATAGATGGCTTTTTCAACCCACCTTATGCCCGGTCCGTACGATCCCAGTGTGTTGAACAAACACACCTCACATAGATCACTTAGGATTTGGGGCGGGGATGTAGTCCTAGACAGAGGTTTGAAGGTCATTAGCTATGACGGGAGTTTTTTTGAGGCATACCGACGCGAGGGCAACCGGAGAGTGTTAGATCTCATTGACCGTATAGGTTTCGGGGGTTGTTGTCGGATAGGTAAGATAAAGATAGACCACGCACTGATCACCGCATTAGTAGAGCGGTGGCGCCCCGAGACGCACTCCTTCCATATGCGATGCGGTGAGGTCACCATCACCCTAGAGGACGTAGTATGCCTCCTAGGACTGCCCACCGGGGGCCACGTTGTGTCGTGGAATGAGGACTACAACATGACCAAGCGTCAGTATATTGAGCGCGTCCACGATATCCTAAGTTTCCGCCCCCCCTTCCCGCCGGGTCAATTAAGGGTAACGCCATCAAGCTTGCAGAGGTGTACGCCCACATTTTCGAGCCCCTAGGTGAGGATGCCACGGACCTCGCGGTTGACCAGCGGGCCCGGGCCCGGGCCCTGATTTTCCTCTGCATGGCCGCTTTCCTTTTCCCGGATAAATTCGGGTCGCGAGGGAACATGCGCTATCTCTTGCTCATCAGCGACGGAGATCTCTCCCACGACCAGCATTCTTGGGCCAGCGGCGTCCTGTCCTACCTCTACCGCCAGATGTGCATCTCTGTACAGGCCGTCTCTAAGGACATGGCTGGCTATTGTCTTTTGATCCAGGTTTGTGTAATTTTTAATGCGTTTTTATTGTTTCCCTGCATTTTTTTTAAATATCTGATGATTAATCCGTGTTTGTTTGTACCGGTTGTGGGCGTGGGAGCGCATATCATTTCTCCGGCCGGCGAACCGGGGAGAGATTATGAATGAACCTCCCGCGGACGGCCGAGCGTATGGGGCGCGTTGGAATACCGCCCGAAAGTTTCAAGAACACGCTGAAATCTCAGCTGACGGTGTTTCGCGACCAGCTAGACCGACTGACGGACGCTCAGGGGGTAAGGTTTATCGTATGTTTTTTTTTATTTGCGCAATTAATTTATGCTAATGTACAATTTTTTTTTGACGATTCATGTGGAGGCCGTACTCGACCAGGGTTATTGCCGTGCGAGTCTCTCGCGATGAGGGCTTCTTGTCCACCTGCCGGGCCCGTACGCCACTCGTGTGTTTCGAGCTGGTTGAGTTTCACATGCCGGACCGGGTTGCTAGGCAATTCGGGTTCCAGCAGGTGATACCAACCCCATCGGTGGTGGAGGGTACGACAGAGGGCGAGGACGTACACACCTACAAGGCGGGACCGAATATGAACTAGGTGAAAAAAGCACGAAGACTACATAGCCATGTGGGATGCCCGAGCGGATGCACTGGCGAACGCTGTCCCGGTCCCCGGTAATGTGATCTTACCAACCCGTGAGTACATGGATTGGTACAATCGCATTATCGTGCACCTCCTTACAAACCCACGCAACAGGGATGCCGGTCCACTCCCGATGGGCATCCAACCCATCGCGCCTTCCGAGGACATTATTGTAAGATTTTTATTTTTGTTTTGTCTACATTGTTTTTCATTGTTTATAATATACTGACACGAGAATTGCTGTTGCAGGCGGATGCCAACAGACTCATAATCACAGAGCTCGATAAGCCGGCCTCCAACTCAATCGGCCACAACAGGTCCCTCATTTCCTGGGCTTCAAAGACAATCAAAGAGGCGTTCGTGGCGGCCGGGAAGTCCCTGACCTGCAGATCGAGAGCTGCGGATGTGGCAGAGTCAGCTGTTTTGGAACCGGTGATGCAGCCGAGGGAGCCTATTCCGGCCCGGTCCCAAAGGGGAAGGCAGGGTACGCGGAGGCAACAGGATGCCGCGCGGGAGGACTTGGCGGCGAGGCGACAACGGCAGTGCGGCAGGCCACCGGAGCCGGCTGCATCGGCGACAGATCCGGCGACAGAATCGGCACAGTCTCCGACACAGACACAGTTTTCCTGTCAGACCGACGTACCCACCCCTTTTGAGTACCAATTTACTTCCTGCGACCGGACCCGAGACTCACAGTTCGATACACACCTTCGGCGCCGTAGATAGGTTTTCATTTACGTTGATTACGTTTCGTTCATTGTAGTTACGAAGAATGTTAATTTTTTTTCGTTGTAAAATATTATTACGATAATTCTGATGCTTGTTTTTATATTAATATACAATTTATTCATTTTCTTGCTCAATTTTTAGTAAGCATTGTGTTTTGGAAATATTGTTTTTGATTCTTGTAATACAAACACCTCAGAAAAATAACCTTTGAAAACGGCCGACCTCAGGAAAAAAAACTAAGTATTTTTAGGCAAACACACTGCTAGGCCAGAACGGAAGTCCCACTTCAGTCTTGGGGGCCATAGCGAAGTGGGAGTTCAGTCCCCGGACACGTGGCAACGCTGCGTGGAAAAAAAGCTGCCACGTCATCCGGGGACGGAACTCCCACTCAGTTATGGTCCCCGGGGACGGAAGTGGGGACTTCCGTTCTGGACAAAAATGTTTGTCCACCAATTTCGGGTGCCATGCCATGACTGAAATGAAAAAACAGGGCCAGGCCCATGCAAAGCCCAGAAACTTTTTCACCATATCACGTTATCTTCATCACTTTCCTGGTCAAAATCGTATATATCCGTGTATGTTTTTAGTACTGTGCCCAATTACTCATAATTTGATTTGTGGATATTTTTTCTAATTATATATATACACTATGGTGAATTGTGAGTGTCTGATCACAGTAATAGGTACCTAAACAGATACAAACGATTATTTTCCATAGTAGTTTAGTGGGTGATGAGTACTGGTATAGCAGCATTGCCTGCACTTGTAGTATAGGGGTTTGATTGTGCTAGTTTTTCCTGCACATGTACTGTGGAATTCAATTCCTTGCAAAAGACAAAATTATCCCTTTATAAATTGTTGTTGTACTTGTAATTTTGATGAGTACTTTAAGACACATCTCAAGATTTTAAATCTCATAATTAGTCCGACGGTGCAATAGAGCCCTTAAGGTCAAGGCTCAATCATTTTCTTCTTCTACTTCTTCATTTCTTTCTGATATAGTGAGTTCTTCATTATTATATCACTAGATAATGTGATAAAACAATTTATCCAATTATTTATAATCAGACGGGTTGTGATGTAAAATTAAGACCTTAAAAAATGATTAGATTCAAATTTAAGACTCTTTAAAAAATATAATAGGTAATATTTCAATGGTACTTGAGTTGTGTCAAAGGCTAGGCCTGAAGAGTCGGATATATCCAATGTCTGGACCATATTATAAGACTTCACAAATTGCATTTCTAGCTAACAACAAATGTGATGGGTTTACTTTTCTGTATTTGAATAGTTTGCTACACGTGAAACATCTAGTCTCTTCCAAAATCACTATCTGATATATATGACAAGAAATCTATAATTCTATGACATGAGTTGATATTTTCAACAAATGATCTTATATATATTTATTTTTTTTTAAAATCGCAAGTATAAGTAACTAAACTAAAATTACTTAACCTAAAACCACTTTCTCATAGTTATCATTATATTTAAATTGAATTATGTCCTTTTCTAGATTTTGCAATTTTGGCAGCCATTCATTTTTTAAGGCAAAAGACTTAATCGATATCAGTGTCCATTTAATGATCCACGAATAATTCGACCTACTGTTCAGGGACGAAGTCAGATTTTTAGATTGGTACGAAAAACTATAACAGCATGCCGAACTATATATAAAAACTGGAAAAAAAATGTTGGGGGCGTATTTGATCAAATATTCCGAACTACATATAAAATTTACTATATCTAGTAGTATTTAAAAAAATATCGGGGGCGACTACCCCCCGCCATCGTCATTGATACTGTTACAGTCCAATGTTTTCGGAAAGCAGAACTACCAATAATATTATTTTCAATAATAATGTTCGAAAGACTCTAAAAATAGAGATATTAAACTTCTTCCATTTAGATCAGGTATATTTTGGAAGATATTAATCGTGAATAACACTTTGAACGTACTCGTACGTTCTACGTTATTATAGTAATAGTAATATTTGTTGACATTCTTAGACTTGCATTCACATTCTACAATTGCGGCTACAGCTACCGTCTTCTTCTTCTAGTATACTTTTCTTTTTCCTTTTTTACAAACTTTTCTATTATCCGAGAAAATATCGAAATCTAAATTGTTTACATTAAATTGGATGCGTTGCATCAAATAATGGGTGAATTCCATTTTGCTCCTTGTAAATGGCTTACAATGTCATGTTCGTCCTTAAAATTTCATAAATATTAATATCATCCCTAAAAATGGCTCGCAGTGTTAAGTTAGTCCCTAAAACTACATAAATGTCAACAATGTCCCTAGAAATAGCTCGCAGTGTCAAGTTAGTCCCTGAAATTTTAGAAATGTCAATCTCCATACCAACTGATGTTGCGATCTGTAGAAATTTTTGTATATATATATATATTGCTGTTTAATTCTGATTTTATTATAATTGATTTTGATTTTGATTTACGAAAATTTACAATTTTCACTTAATATTTGTTAGTATAGAGTTAGTCAACGACGAAGGGACTTTTTTGGAATAAGAGGGCCATTTCTAGGGATGGGGTTGAGATTTCAGAAATTCCAGGGACAAACTTGACACTATGAACCATTTTTAGGGACATTTCTAAAAGTTTAGGGACGAACTTGATACTGCAAGCCATTTATAGGGACCAAAATGAAATTCATCCTCAAATAATCTTAAATAATCTTAACATAGGAGGGTATCAACGAAGTCAGGAATTTTGGCGTTGGGGGCGAAAATTGCAACACAATGCCAAAATTCATATAAAAACTGCAAAAAAATGTTAAGAGATGAATTTGATAAAATATTCCGAACTAAATATAAAATTTATTATATATAATAGTATTTTTAGAAATTTCGAGGGGGGGAGAGTGTCACCTAAAAATGTTTACATATAAAAATGTTTGGTCAGTTGGCCAGTGGATCCAGTCACTACAAGAAAATAGTTAAATAGCGACCGAGATTTTTGGTCACAAATTTAACGACGGAATACCGACCGAATAGAAACCGAAAACAAATCGGTCGTTATTCCGTCGCTCATCCGTCGGCCACATCGGTCTCGTTGACCAAATTGAAACGTCGTCGGTTTGTTCACCCTTAACGGCCGAATACCGATGGATATTAACGACCGTTTACCGACGGAATATATAACGACTGAATACCGACGGAAGTTAACGACCGAATACCGACGGAATACATAACGGTGTTTATTTGTATAGTAATAAATGAAGGACACAAAACGACGTCATTTTATTTTCGTTAACGACCGACTATCGACGGACTTTAACGACGGATTACCGACGGAAAATATAGCGACCGAATAACGACCGAAATTAGGTCGCTATTATTTTCCAATTCCGTCGCTATTATTTTCTCGATTTCCGTGTTTTTTTATAAAATAGCGGGATTTTTAAGGATATATAGAAACATTTTACCTAATAGTAACTAAAATAGGAAAAATACATATACAAAGTCTTAGGTCGGCGGAGCAGCGAATCTGCGCTACGCGAGACGGGCGGTCCCGCTAGCGGTTAGCGAGGCGGGGGGTCGAGGGGCAGCGCCTGAAGAAAAATCCGATTCTTCATCTACTCATCGAATGAGTTTTCGATCCCGATTTATAAAATACCGATATATACTCAAAGCAGAACAATTCAAGTAATACATTTGTGTGTGCATTTATGTGAATCATTAAGTGATGGAGTTAAAATTTTATTAATTGATTATTAATAAACAAATAATTACTAAAATATTCATATTAGTTCGTACTCACATTTAGAACGATGTCGGTTTTCGGATTTATAAGTTTTTACTAAATCCGTCGCTATTAAGCTAAGGGGCGACCGAATAGCGACGGAATTTGCGAAGGCCGTCGCTATTCGGTCGCTATCATTTTCCCGGATTCCGGTTTTTTTTTTATAAAATAGCGGGGTTTTTAAGGATATATAGAAACATTTTGCCTATGTTAGTTACTATTAGGTAAAATGTTTCTATATATCCTTAAAAACCCCGCTATTTTACAAAAAAAACGGAATCCGGGAGAATAATAGCGACCGAATATGCTATGTCGGTCGCCCTACCCTAACCCTAATTCCGTCGCTATTATTAAATGCCTAAACGACGTCTTTTTGCCATTTCGCGGGCTCATTTATTTGAAAACTGGACAAGTGTTTAAGCATGCTAATTGGCGACCGAATAGCGACCGAATTGGCAAATTCCGTCGCTATTCGGTCGCTATTATTAAATGCCTAAACGACATCGTTTGCTTTTTCGTGGGCTCATTTATTTGAAAAATTGGACAAGTGTTAAGCATGCTAAGTGGCGACCGAATAGCGACGGAATTGGCAAATTCCGTCGCTATTCGGTCGCTATTATTAAATGCCTAAACGACATCGTTTTCTTTTTCGCGGGCTCATTTATTGAAAAATTGGACAAGTGTTAAGCATGCTAAGTGGCGACCGAATAGCGACGGAATTGGAAAATTCCGTCGCGATTCGGTCGCTATTATTAAATGCCTAAACGACATCGTTTGCTTTTTCGAGGGCTCATTTATTTGAAAAATTGGACAAGTGTTAAGCATGCTAAGTGGCGACCGAATAGCGACGGAATTGGAAAATTCCGTCGCTATTCGGTCGCTATTATTAAATGCCTAAACGACATCGTTTTCTTTTTCGCGGGCTCATTTATTGAAAAATTGGACAAGTGTTAAGCATGCTAAGTGGCGACCGAATAGCGACGGAATTGGAAAATTCCGTCGCGATTCGGTCGCTATTATTAAATGCCTAAACGACATCGTTTGCTTTTTTCGCGGGCTCATTTATTTGAAAAAATTGGACAAGTGTTAAGCATGCTAAGTGGCGACCGAATAGCGACGGAATTGGCAAATTCCGTCGCTATTCGGTCGCTATTATTAAATGCCTAAACGACATCGTTTTCTTTTTCGCGGGCTCATTTATTTGAAAAATTGGACAAGTGTTAAGCATGCTAAGTGGCGACCGAATAGCGACGGAATTTCCAATTCCGTCGCGATTCGGTCGCTATTATTAAATGCCTAAACGACATCGTTTGCTATTTCGCGGGCTAATTTATTTGAAAAATTGGACAAGTGTTAAGCATGCTAAGTGGTGACCGAATAGCGACCGAATTTGCCAATTCCGTCGCTATTATTAAATGTCTAAACGACGTCGTTTTGTGCGTTTTATTTCTATAAATATATCTAAGGCAGGAAGCCTATCCCCCATTCTTCATTCTGCCCAGCCGCGACCTCCACCTTCACCACCACCTCTTCCAGACGATTTTCCCCCAAATCCCTCCCCCTCCTTCCAGATCGCCACCACCTCCCGGCACCTCCAAGGCATCGCCACCACCTCCGATTTCGAGTTGGGTTTTTTAGGGTTTAGGTGAGAATCTTGCATTTTCTAGCTTTTTTTCTTAACAATTGGAATAAATACATCTATTTTGAGAAGATTAAAACAAAAATGGAGGGGAGGTAGTACTGATTTCTGCTTGGATTTTAATATATGGGTTTTCTATAATGTCTTGCAATTTTTTTTGCCAATTCTCATAATTTCTTGCAATTTTTTTGCCAATTCTCATAATTTTCTATGTTTTTCAAATGTAGTTTTTTAACATCCTATGTAGTTTTCTTGGTGTATTATTGGTTTTCTTGGTGTATTATTGAAATGTATGCTAATTGTATAATATGTGAGTTTTGATAATTCAAAGTGTGTGAGTGTTGATTGTGAGTTTTGATAATTCAAAGTGTGTGAGTGTTGAAATGTAATGAGAAGTGCACACTTTGATTGTGAGTGTTGTATTGTAAATGAGAGTGTAAACTTGTTTTTTTTGGGTTTATTGATTATTTTTGCTATTTGGGATCTTATTAATACTGTTTCTGGTTTGTATTTCTGTGCGTATTGCTGTTTTTTATAATAGGGATTTAATTTAATTTCAAATTTATTTTTTTAAATAAAAAATAATTTAGCGACGGAATAGCGACCGAATCGGTCGCTAAATATCCCGTCGGTATTCGGTCGTTAACCAGTCAAAAGTTAACAATATTGACCATTCGGTCGCTATTCCGTCGGTAAATAGAGACCGATTATTCGGTCGCTAGACTTTCCGTTGGTATTCGGTCGTTATATAGTCAAAGTCAAAAGTCAACAATGTTGACCATTCGGTCAGTATTCGGTCGTTATTTACCGACCGATTATTAGGTCGCTAGAATTTCCGTAGGTATTCAGTCGTTAACCAGTCAAAGTCAAAAGTCAACAATGATGACGATTCGGTAGGTATTCGGTCGCTATATATTCCGTCGGTATTCGGTCGGTAATTTGCTTAGCGACGAAAAATACACGACCACGTCATTCGGTCGTTAATCGGTCGCTAAACTCAGTTTAGCGATCGATTACCGACGGAAAGGGCCGTCACTGTTTCCCTGTTTTCTTGTAGTGAGTCATTTTAATTATGGATTCAAACATAATAAATTTGGCGCCCGTCATTTAGGCTAACTTCAAACGGCTGACGAGCTCCACATGATCAAATGGCTGGCTGCGGATTGGTTCCACCAAACTATTTAGCCTTCGAATTTTAAATCCCATAATCTACCTTTTACTAATAAATTGCCCAAAAATATGTAGCTATATTTATTGAGAAAAATATTTAGGGGAAAACGAAAAATAGAATAGTAGCTGTTAATTTCTTCTAGTAGAAACATGAATTATTTCAAGAAGAGGGAATAATTGAAAATATTGTAAAGGGAACTTTTTTTTTTCTTTTTCCAGTGACGGATCTAAGGAGTGGTGGGGGTGGTGATTACCCGCCAGATTTTTAAAATCACATTTTTCACCTTTAAAAAATAAAATAATTCATAACTCCCCAAAATATACAAACTTAGTCCTACCAAAATCCAGTTGTTGAACTCGCTCCTACATTTTTCCATCAACAAAAGTTGGTATAAGTAAACGGAGCATACTATCAAAATTTATAGTTTGGACCTTTTCTTGGAGATGCTTCGTCGGAAACTCTCCTCCTTCAAGATGACTAACAACATGCAGATTAGATTAGCAGTAAAGATGAACATGACCGTCACAATCATTTTGGGACAATTGCTAAATTTAAAAATAAAGTCATATATAATAAAAAAAATGGACTTTCATATAAATATATAAAAGAATAATTCAGATTTAGTTGAAAGAGAAATACTCCCCGTCACAAATTATCTGTTTATTTTGTATTTTACATGAGAATTAATGTTTAATCAAATTTTATAGTATGATATTGTAAAATGTCAAAGATTGCCCTGAAGATGAACACAACAGACACCAGTTGAGTTTTCCATTCTAATTGTAATCTTTCCTAAATATTTCTAATATTGGCCACAAATTATAAGCCAGTGTATATATTCCTATACTTACAAATTCTATATCTACACAAGAAAATCCAATCTTACTACAACCTTAATTTCAACATTCTTATAAATTTAATCTAAATTTCTTAACATGGATATGAAGTAAGCAAATTCATAGGTATACATGAAGAATTCCTCCATGCCCTACCATGCAATTTAAGTATTTCTCTAGCTCTTTCCTTGGTCTTATTCCCACAATCAACTTGAATAACCAAACAAAGCTTAGAAACCACACCCAAACTCAACATTTCTTGAAGAACAAAAGGAGTTGCTGAGAATTTCCCAATTGAATGCAAAATCTTTACACCTCTTTCAGTTGCTACGCTCGAAACCCTAAGTATTTTTTTCGATACCATACCTAATCCGGCTCCGTGCTTCAATAATTCAGCTCTTCCTTCTGCACATTGGCATAGTAAATCCAGTACCATCAGTAACATTTCACTAGTCCTTTTCTCCGAAGAAGAATCGAGTAAAAGATTGATCAAGATCGCGACTCCTCCTGCTTCCACTACTTTGATCCTATTTCTTCCACTTGGACAAACACTAATTAATAATTTCAACGCTGATTTTGAAGCCTTTTGAGATATTTGATCGCGCAAGATTTGGACTAATTCGATGAAAAATTCCCGTCTCAAATTAATCAGCTGTAACGAATCCGCCACATCAAACACGGATTTCAGTAGCATAACTGCATAAGCTCGCGACTCGTAAGTGCCACGTTGCATTACGCGAATTAAGGATTCGATGAATTTACCATTTCTGCTAAGAGATTGCAAAGAAGTTTCTGATAATTGGAGATTGTAGAGAATATTCAATGCTTCATCACTAGCTTTTGTTGTTATTACCTCCTTGGATTCCTCAAAATTACTAATGATCGTAGCTAAGAATTCAGCTGCCCCAGCTGCTTCCATGGACCTTCTACTGGTTTCATTTGTAGAAGCAATAGATTTGAGTTTCTCGAGACTTTTGATTTGCATATGCGGTGATCTTCTGAACTCATTGAAGATTTTCGCGATCTGGGCTTTGCTAACCGGGGCACGTGGGGTCGGAAACCTTTCGACACCATAGGAAGCGTTGAGAGCGCACCATGATTGGATTAATCGCCGAAGAGTAATGTTAGGAGTCAAATAATCCGAATGATCGGTTAACACTTGTTTTGTGACAGGACATGTATTGTTTTTCGCGATAAATAGCCATTTTTCGATGCTTTCCCTATCGTATGTTATCCCGGTTGTGATTGTCACGGGGTCTTTCATAATCTCTAGTGAAATGGGACAGAGAAAAAATGATGGAACTTCAATCTCGTCCATTCCGAATTGATTAAGGATGTTTGAAGAAATTAAAAGGTACTTTTTGTGAGTTTATTTATTTATTTTGGGTTGTTTTTTTTTGGAGTAGATGAAGAAGAAGGGGGTTTGAAGGTGTTGAGAGGAGTTGTGAATTGGGTGGGTTTATATTTATATATGTGTGTGGGCATAGGAGGAGTTAAGAAAGATGTGTTAAAAAATTAGACAGTCAACACACGCAAAATAGCAATAGGGACAGTGGTAGTAGTAAGGGAATGAGGTATGACTTTTCAAAGGGTATGGAACTGCTCAAGAATGACGATTTTGTTTGTTTTTAACGAGTCCATGGTGTGTGTTTCAGGTAGTAAAATAGGCGTCGGATGGAAAATGAGGGAAAAAATAGATAATTGACGATTTTTTTTTATGAATAAAGGATTATCCATTAATAACAAAATGATCGGGCTCATTACAACTTGAATAGCATCTAAACTCTTTTGCTAATACAACAAAGAGAGGAGTGGAGGAAGGAAGAAAATCAAAGAAGACAGAAAATAAAAGTTACACAAGGAAACAAATAATAACCCCCTCCCAAAATATCTTAGGTGGGAAACAACTAAAACTACTAGTAATAATAATCTAACAAACAAAGAAAAGATAATCTTCTCCGCAACATTTGCATCTCCATTCGCGTACGACAGAGGCAAGCACTTGGTTTCAACATCTTTCATAGACGGCGATTCAGAAAAACATGAGCATATCAACGATCTAAAAAATCTCTTAAAAAAGATGTGGAAACTTGGGAAAGGGCCCAGATCTAATCAGGGTAACTATGTCATTCTACCAAGGCAAGGAGCAACAAGCCGATCTAAGAAGATCGACAAAATATCTCGCCCCGAAGTTTTGAATCTTTATGAAAAACGCACAAGAGAAAGTGTTAGTCCTTCTGTAACGAATATAAAAATTAAACAGAACTAGAATATAAACAGAAAAGAATTCGGATTTAATCCTGGACGAGGTAGTAGTAAACCAATTGCCCTTAAACTATATTTGCTCGCCTATTTGCTTCAGGCCTACAAGAGCAACGAGTTCCCAAGGTACAACGCCCAATCACTCTGCTTACCAGAAGCTTAGAAGGAGAACTTTGAACCTTTCTGTGTCAAAAGGAGGGGTGAGGACACAAAAACGGAGTGAAAATTGGCTAGATGCGACCGGTGGTCGGAGCTTTTGACCGGATTTAGCCATTAGAAAGTGGAAGAGAAAGAAGAGACCAAGGAGATAATTTTTTAGAGAAGAATTTTTTGTTAGTAAAATATGCTTCTGTTCTAGATAATTGACGAATTAGCTAAGCTCTTGCTTCACATTTGATCTTGATTCAGATCCTGTATAATATTTATTAGAGTTAATCACTATTTATATCCTTAGCTAACTTTTAAAAGTTGAAATAAATAGTGATTAACTTTATTTATTATATTGTGATATTTTAGTTAAGAAATTTTTATTTATATAACATAAACTAAAATAAATAAACAATAGGAACACGTTTGGTACGCTGGAATTGAATGACGATTCCAACTTCTCTTTCCATTCAAGTGTTTGGTTTGACCAATTTAAGTTGGAAAAGTCATTTCACGGGAATGACGATTTAAAGAAGAAGTTGGAAAGACTATTGCACACCAAAACCAATGGAATGCCTTTACATGAGAATAAATAAATAGTAACTGACATTTATAAAAAAAATTAATTAATTATTAGGTTCGTTTTAATAGGAACGTATTAATATTTAGTCGTAAATATTCGATTTCACTTAGTATAATTTCATAAATGGTAATTTTATAAATATTTCTTTTTCTTAATAGTAGTTTTTTTTTATCTATTTTTAAATTTAAAAGTAAAGATATTTTTATTACTACGTTGATATTTTAATAAAAATTATGTTTTCAACAATATATGTATAAATTTTTTAATACATAATGTCAATGTTATTAAAGTAAGATTTTGTAAGGTATGTTTAAGTAGGTTTTATCGGTAGTATATGCTAAAAGGGCATTTAAGTTATATTGTGTTTAATTCTATTCCATTCCAGCGTACCAAACGTGTTGGTAGAATGAATTGATAAAATGTAGGCTTGAACGTGATTATAATTAGAAAAGTTAAAGAAAGTGTCACAAAGGATCTCATGTGATTTGATCCCTATTAGCACTTGCTCGCGGTAAGCTCACTAGTTCAAGTCACGCTTGAGGGCGACTGTTATCGAATCGTTTATCGACCCGTAATGTCATAAATGTTTAAAAATAATTAATATACTTTTTAATAATTTAATACCACGTAATATATTAACTAGAAATGTAACTTTTATTTAAAAAATAATAATCAATAACAATTTACTAATTTGACCAATCATGATTATCATATACAATTTCCTCAAAATAATTTTTTATTTGCTAATTTTGAGACCCAATCGATTTTCTGAATTCCGAACTGGATCACCAGTTTGACCGGGCAGGTCAACTGAATTTTGCAAAAAAAAAACATTTTTTATACCCTACTGAATTTAAGATCTAATTCAGATTATTTTAAGGATGAGGTTACCGAGTTACTATTCCGACCAGCCGGTTCGGATGGGGTTTCAAAACCATGATCACTCCTTCATTTATTTAATACTTCCTCCTTAATTAGCAATTTAAATATTCACATTCGTATATAAAAAAAAAAGTAAGCAATCAAATTGAGACAGAGAAAATAAGTTACACCATATTATAGTTATTATAGTTAGGACGTTCCTTTCAAAAGAAAAATAGTTGGGCCGTTAACATTATCTCTTTAGTGAAGATAGAATGCTTATTTTGTGTAGACCAAAATGTTCCCAATGTGTTAATTAATTAAAAAGAAATATTTAATTTTAAACGTAAATATTATTACTGTACCAGATAGATAATTACATTTATTTTTCTTTTCTTTTTTTACTTTTTTGCATTAAAATCTCAGTCAACTACCAAACCATTCAAAGCAAATAGTCAAACATTGTCTGAGTCAACATTAAATGCGACTGCTAATTTTACCTCACCGACTGATGCTTGCGGTCAGCTTAGTGGCACTGTGGATGAGAAGCGACTGATGGATGGGATTTCACCTCTCCCAATGCCGGCGGCCATGCTTCATTGTGAGAGTAGTAATCATCACATAGATGGAAACCCAATTTCCACCGCCAATAAATTCGACGTCCTTTATCCCGAGTCTAATGCAGAGGACATCTCCATCTCAATTAGAAAGAATCTCAAAAATGCATCCTTTGAGGAATTATCGCTCAAGAAAGAGCACAAGTCCAAGCCCAACGGAAATAATGAGAAGCGGCAGAATTTATCCAGGAGGGGACAAGGGTTCATCGAGCCCCGACCCGGACCGGACCAGCTCAAAATCGGTCACTTCTTCAAACAAATCCTATCCGGTCAACCCAAAGCCCATCCTCATATCAGTCAAACCCCGCTTGGACGCCAAACCAAAGAATCACTTCTCCGAGCCCAATGGGTCTGGATCCATGGGATTGGATGGGCTCCCTACAACTAATCTGCAGGGGCCAGGCGAGTTTAGCCCAGGATCAAAGCCCAAATATCTTGAATCTCATGCCAGAAAGCCACTTGGGCCAAGTGAATCTTTGGACCAACCCAAGGTCAGCAACATTTTCGCTGGATTTCGACCCAACATCTCTGTTGGATTGGGTGATGTCCAACAGAACCTAAATCCAGAATTTTGCAACCCCGGTCCAAACAACAATATACTCTGCAAGACATGGGCCGCCATCACTCTCGGCTAGGAGTCCACCGGAATCGCCCAGCTCCGGGGAGGAGTCGGAGATGGACACCGATGGCCCCTCCGAGTCAAGAACAAGCGGGGTAAGTCAACAATCACAAACCTAGCAGTAGCAACAAATCCAAGAAGCACTTACAAACTCGATCTTCATCCTTTAAACTTGGTAATTCAAAATCTAGAGACCGAACCGATTCTTCTTCTGCTAACAAACGAAGTGAAGAAATTGCATTTTCTCATAAATCGGTTATTGACTCGTCTGAATTATTCATACAAAATCCAATGTGTACCAGCGTACCAGAGAATGAGTCATTCGAATTTAATGACAAATTTGGAAAGGGATCAGTTGAGACCCAATGAGGTAAATCCAATGGTTAATATTCTTGTTTGGAATGTGAGGGGTGCGGAACACCCGGAGTTTCATAATCATATGATGGAGTTAACCTGTCTTCACAATCCCACTATTCTTGCTCTTTTGGAAACTAAACGAGGGGGAACAAGTGCAGAAGATATTTGCAACAGGCTGCCTTTCACACACTGTGAAAGGGCGGATCCCGAGGGTCTTCGAGGTGGTGTCTGGCTGCTATGGAACGCGGCAAAAATTGATATCAGCATCATCACAAAAAATCGCCAGTCTATTCATGCGGTGATTCAGGTTCGAAATACTTCGCAACCTTGGTTATTTTCAGCTATTTATGCGAGTCCTGATTTTAAAACTCGTATAAATTTTTGGCATCAACTCCGTAATCTAGCTGCTAGTCATGACCTTCCTTGGTTGCTTATGGGCGATTTTAATGAAGTCTTGTACCAATCGGAAAAATTTGGAGGGCTTCCTCCAAACCAAACTCGTGTTACTTCCTTTAAGAGTATGCTTGATGACTGCAATTTAATCGATATTGGGCATGAAGGCTCTAGATTCACTTGGACTAACAAAAGAGATAATGGTATTCTTATTTTCCAAAGGAGTGACAGAGCTGTTGCAAATTCGGCTTGGAGAAATCGCTTCCAAGATGCCACTCTTTTTAATTTAGTCCGAACCAGATCGGACCATTCCCCAATCTTGCTACAACTCAATCCCCAACGTGCTAAACGGTTCACTAAACCCTTCCGGTTTGAGCCTTTCTGGCTTTCCCATCTTGACCTCTCTGATATTGTTCAAAATGCTTGGTTAGGTAGAGATCATAATTCTCGGTCTCTGAATGGAACGTTAATGTTTTTGGCAACATTAAGTTCAAAAAAAGAAAGCTTATCGCCCGTATCAAAGGGGCTCAGATTGCTCTGGAACATCGTCAAACTCCGTTCCTTATTAATCTGGAGCGTGAACTTTTAGCTGAACTTGATTTTATTTATAAAGAAGAAAAGCATCTGTGGGCTATCAAGTCCAGACTGGATTGGCTCATTTGGGACGACCTCAACGTCAAATTCTTGAAAGGACTTTCAATCAATAACAGAAAGAATAACAAAATCCTGTCCTTAAAAAAGCCTAATGGTGATTGGGTGTTCGAGCCTGTAGATGTTAATAATATTATCTTAACCCACTTCAAAAATCTCTACACCTCGGATAGGAGTTCGATTCCTCATAATAGGCAGCCTTTCCCTTTTTCTTGGTCTAAGGTTAATGTTAATGATTTGGCAAGACTAAGTGATCAACCGTCGATTGAAGAAATCAAGTCAGCCATTTGGTCTTTCAAACCACAGAAAAGTCTGGGACCTGATGGTTTACATCCGGTTTTCTTCCAAAATTTCTGGGATATCCTCAAACCTTCAATTCTCAATTTTGTCCGGAATGTCTTCTACAACGGACCTATCTCTGCGGATACTAATGCCACATTCCTCTGCCTCATTCCTAAAGTGTCTAATCCGGAGTCTGTGGGGCAATTACGGCCCATTAGCCTGTGCAACACAATCTACAAACTCGTTTATAAGATTCTGGTTGGAAGAATTCGTCCTTTCCTTTCGTCCATTATTTCGCCTCACCAGGGAAGTTTTATCCCAGGAAGAAGATGTGTAGATAATGTAATCATGGTTCAAGAAGCAGTCAATACCATCAGGAAAAAAACAGGTAAACAGGGAGCCATTGCTATCAAAATTGACCTGGAAAAGGCTTTTGACAGACTTGAATGGGATTTCATCAAAGATGCTCTCAATTTCTTTAACTTCCCTGCCGCTTTCATCAAAATAATTATGAACTGTATCTGCACTACTAAAATGGCAATATTACTGAATGGTGAGCCTTCCTGAATGGTTTCTTCCTTCTCGCGGTATCAGACAAGGTGACCCTCTCTCCCCCTATATCTTTGTTATCTGCATGGAATACCTCTCTATCAGTATTGGACATTCGGTCAATCTCAAAAAATGGAAACCAATAAAAATAGGCAAGCAAGGACCTATTATTTCCCATTCCCTATTTGCCGATGATGTCATTTTGTTCTATCAATCTGACAATGAGTCTATCTCTGAAATCAAAAGAGTACTAGATGACTTCAGCCACAGATCTGGGCAAAAGATCAACATTGCTAAATCCAAGTTTCTCGCTTCAAATAACCTTTATGTCAATAGAATCCTTGAGATTGAAAATATACTCCAAATTCAGAATACCAGTAACCTAGGTAAGTACCTTGGGTTTCCTATTTTTCATCAAAGACCTAAGAATACTGATTTTCAATTCATTCTTGATAAAGTGAGAAAGAAGCTTGCAGGCTGGAAATCAAACCTGTTATCTATAGCAGGGCGAAAAACAATAATTCAATCTTCCTCATCTCAAATCCTCTCATACTACTCTCAATGTTTACCAATTCCGGGGTCCATTTGTGATAAGATTGATAAAGAGACAAAAACTTTTTTATGGGGAGGTTCCAACACAAAAAAGAAACTACAACTGGTAAAGTGGAACAGAAACCTAAGAATAAAGGAGGTCTCGGTATCAGGAAAGCAATTAACATCAATAAAGTTGGACTTGATAAACTCATCTGGAGAGCTACCGATAGTGAGGACAACAACTGGTCAAAAAGCCTCAAGTTAAAGTATATTCAAGATGATAGAGGTCTTCTCATCAAGCTGAAATCTGGACCAGGCTCTATCAATCTTAGAGCACTTAAATCGGGCTTGGACCTGTACCACAAGTCAATTTCTTGGATCCCAGGGGATGGAAAAACTATCAGAATATGGCATGATGACTGGACTGGTCTCGGGCCTTTGAGAAAACTCATTCAAGGTCCTCTAAACAATGGGGAAGATGACATTAGGTTGAATACTCTTTTCAACAAGAGTTTTGGCTGGAATCTTCATAAGCTTTCTTTCATATTTCCCTCACATCTTGCTAATTCTATTAGAGCTATTCCTCGGGTTGAGAGATGTACGAAACAAGATCGAAGGAGATGGAAAGACTCAATGAACGGGGACTTTAGTGCCAAAATCACTCATGATACCATTCACAATATATCTGAAGATGATAAACTCGATGGAAAAAAATGGGACTGAATTTGGTCTACTTGTTGTAATCAACGAATTAAAATATTCCTATGGCAATGTAACCATATCCGGCTCGCGACGAGAGAACATATTTTCAGGAAAAATATCATCATCAATCAATCTTGTCCCCAATGTTCGGCTCCTCAAGAAACAATTGAACACTTGCTTCGCCACTGTGTGAAAGCCCGGCAGCGCCTTGGGCTGTGTTCGCACCTACCGGGATTCCAGAGCCTGCCTTTTGATGAATGGCTTATGAATTGTGCTATTTCCACTGTTAAATCAAAGTAAAATAATATACCGTGGGGGAGCCTCTTCTCTTATGGATGCTGGATCATTTGGAATAATAGAAATCAAGTTGTCTTCTCTGATGGGAAGCCCATTAAGGACCCTATGTTCGAGACAATCATGAGAGCTACGGAATACAATGCTTTGGGAAATATTAGAGATAGATATGTTAACACTCACAATATCAAGGTCTCTTGGACCAAACCACCTCAAGACTGGATGAAACTCAACGTAGATGGCTCATCTATAGGGAATCCAGGTCAGGGGGGAGCAGGAGGACTTATCAGGAATGATAGAGGAGAGTGGATAGCCGGTTTTTGCAGAAACATTGGTATCTGTACAAACAATGTGGCTGAACTTTGGGGCCTCAAAGATGGACTGAACCTAGCAATTAATCTCAACATTCAAAAGTTAGAAGTAGAGCTAGATGCCAAAGTTGTGATCGAGCTTATAAAAAATGCTAACATTCTTTTTCATCCTTTATCTACTCTTATTTCGATTGCAGGGAGCTACTGAGACTCATTCCGGAGACTAGCATAGCTCATGTCTTCAGAGAAGCTAACGCTTGCGCAGATAGTCTAGCTAAGACTGGTGGTTCTATGTATTCCTCTGATTTTGTTATTTATCGTTATCTACCCCCTTTTGTTAGCCAATTAGTGGCAGGGATGCCCGTGGGGCTTGTTTTTTCTAGAACTGTTAGTAGTAGTAGTAGCGTTATTTCCGCTCCCTCTTTTGTTAGCCACTTAGTGGCGAGGGCATCAGCTGCGGCTATATTATCTAATCCACTACTACTACACTCTGTACCCCCTGATCCGGATTGATCTTTATATATAACTTCTTATTTCACCAATTGTTGGAGGAAGTAATTGAAACGCCCGCTTTTGACTTTACAAAATAGAAGCAAGTGGAAATGTAGAAAAGACTCGTGCTCTAATTTAATTACAAGCTCAATGGATGGATGTCGATGATGATGTCGATCCTAGTGAAGTCTAATGTGTGTATAATATATACTAGGTTGTTATCCCGCGCGATGCGCGGATTATTTAAATTGATATTTTGCGATTTGAATTCATTTTTGTCTTTATTTTACTTCATTTGTTAATATAAATAACTGAAACAAATAAATATGTAGTAAATAAGAGCTAAGAATACAGTGAATATCATCAAATTTTTTAATATATCAATTTACAAAAAAAGTTTCATTCCGAAAAGAAAAATGAACAATATTAAATATTCTCTTTTTTGTTACTTCTTTCTTAGTTCTTCCATGTATTAGAATGATAAACATATACTTTTAATATGTAATAAAGAAAATATTAAAAAATTTAGAAAAAAAATCTACAAAGATAATTGCATTATTGACTTTAAAACAGAAGAAAAAAAGACTCCAAAAAGGAAAGTATATAATAATGAATGAAATAATAAGAAATTTTAAAAAAAAATTCTACAAAGATAGATAATTACATTATTATTAAAGAAAAAAGACTCCAAAAAAAAGAGAAAAGAAAAAATAATTACATTATAAGATTACAATTGATTTTTTTCTTTTTCTTTTCTGAAAAAAAAATCTCAAAATTTTCCCTTAAAAAAATAAAATAGAGAAAATTTGCATTTTTACAAAATTGGGAGAAAGTAGAAACCCTAAATCTCTTGTCTTCCCTCTTGTAGCACCGCGCCGCCTCCTCCCGTTCCAACTTCTTGTCACCAACATCAAAAAATTTCTTTAATAGAACTTGAATAGATTATATAGATAGTAACATTTAATGAATTGAGGAAATCATTGTACCTTGATATCCAAGATTAAATAGTCATCAAACTCTTATTGTTTTATGTGTTGTAAGGCTTCCCTAATATGATCATTTGTGCCCAACTTTGATATAGTCTCTTAGAGAATTGCCACCGTCGCTGTTTTCTTCTCCTTTTTCCTTTAACCTTCAATACCTTCATGAGTAAATATATGCATAAAAATGTTCTTGAAGCAAACAAATTTTCAGATTCATGAGCAAATATATGAAGAAACATGTTAAGAATCAATCAATAGTCCCAATATATTTTAAAAATAGAACTTGAATAAATTGTGATCTTGGAGCTTAACAGCAAAATTTATTGAAAATTCAAAGTACTATTACCGTAAGTAATTACAGTTCAATTAGTTCTTTATTTAAAATATATTGATTATGAAGGAAATCATGATGCACTAATAATTATCATCAAATCACATGTGCAATATCACTCAATCAATATATTTTCTCATAATTCAAATAGATTGTTCTAAGTAATAAGTTGTTTGATGCGATGGAATTTTGCAATTCAAAATATAGAAAACATAACAAAAGTAAAAAAACTTACTTTTTCATCCAAAACCACAAAATTCATGCTCATTAACTCGTCCGGCTTCATAGCATTGTATGTATTCCAAAGTCGAATTACACGACATAGAATTCTCTTCTCTTGTTTGCCATTTGCCAATTCATTCATAAAATAGATATTGCATCCTTGATTTTGTCATCTTCAGAATTTTGAATTTGGCTGCTATCTCTTTTTTGCTCTTGATATCTTATTGATGTGAATTGGTGAAATTGTCGTGAACAGATGATGTGGAAAGAAACTGGTGGGAGTAGAAAAGATAAACAATTTCCAAATATTTAAAGGTAATTAGAAAACTTTTCATTTCCTACAAAACTCTCCAACTTCATGTATAATTATTGAAAAACTTTTCATTTCCTACAAAACTCTCCAGCTACAGTTATTACCTAAACAAAATTAATGAAACTTCCTCCTAAATCGTTCTTCTAAAGGCTAAAACTTATAACCTCTTATGACTCTTAGAAGAAAAAAAGACTATAATATAAATTATAGATGATCTTATATAGAAATATGATGGTTTTAAAACCCCTTTAACTAATTTTCTCTATTTATCTTTCATTCATTGTACATAACCATAGTTATTACCATTTACTTCTAATTTAGGTTCATAGGTAATGTTATTAACTAAGAACCTTTGGTTATCTTTCATTCATTGCATTCATTCATTGTACATAACCATAGTTATTACCATTTACTTCTAATTTAGGTTCATAGGTAATGTTATTAACTAAGAACCTTTGGTTATCTTTCATTCATTGCATTCATTCATTGTACATAACCATAGTTATTACCATTTACTTCTAATTTAGGTTCATAGTTAATGTTATTAACTAATAACCTTTGGTTATCTTTCATTCATTGTACATAAATTTAGGTTCATAGTTCATGTTATTAACTAATAACCTTTGCTAATGAAGATCCAGGATCATCAATGTCAATCGCCACATGGCGATGTCTGATTCGCCCGCCGCTATGGAGCATCCACGTGTCGTAGCCACAGGCCTCTGCCCTGGCTTTTATATATTATATAGATTTTTTAGTTGAATAAGAAAATTTTCATTAATCACAAAATAGGTGAAGTCATTACAATCAAAAGAAAATTTAAAAATATAAAAAAATAAAAGTTATACAATGATTTAGAAAATCATGATAACAGACAAAAAAGACACCCAAGAAAACTTGGATGGTTAGGAAATACTACTAATAAAACTAGCAAACTAAACGAATACATAATCTTCTTCTTCGCAGCATATTCATCGCAATCCTTCAACCACAGAGACATGAGAATACAACTTTCAACATCTTACGAAGGGATCGATAATTTATAGAGTTATGGGCGTATCAACCGTCCTACAAATTGCCTCGGGAAGATGTAGAAAGTTGATAAAGGGGTTGAACGAATCCTTCTATAAAGATAGAAAACAAGTCTATATATATATATATATATATATATATATATATATATATATATATATATATATATATATATAATGTAACAATTTTCATTTTAATTTCTTTTCTTTGGTGCTAAATAATCAATATACTACATGCATACGTAGGTTGCCGACAATCACCAATAATTCGCATAAAATATTATGTCTCATTTTTTTTTTATCCTATTAAAAATAAGATGTCAGTCTTCCGTGATATAGCTTAATAGAAAAACACCGAGATCCCTTCTGAACTTATGGTTAATAAGACATAGCATATGATTTACATTCTCTAATAAATTTTAGGAACGACACTTAATGAGTTAGTTCATATTTTTTTAATAAAAAATTGGCACGTGTCAGTTTTTAAAAAAAAAAAATAATGATGAAACCCTAAGGAGAAAGTGTACAAATACTATAGAGAATGTGACAAAAAATAAAATAGAATATTCTTTTCATCTGAAATTACAAAGCGTGGCCATTTCCACCTTGCTTGGCCGCTTGCAGAAGACGTTTTCTTCTCAACATTCAGTCACTCTCTACGCTTTTACTTGGCCCTCTCTTTTTCCAGCGCTTTCGACCGACCAATTCTTATATTATGCTTCATTCTTCAAGCCATTGCCTGCCCCGTATTTTATTATTATTTATGCAATTAAAGAAAAATTCCGGTCAACACTAATTGGTCGCTCCTGATCCTCTTCATCTTCAACAAACAGAGAAAAATTCATATAGGGTTTTGATATAAATTGTTGGAGAAATTGCTTTTCTCAAAGAATTAATGTGTAATTAATGTGTCGTGAGGACATATTTGAGCTAATATATTTATGTGTTACACCGCTCAGTTTTGAATGTTATTGTGTTTATCACGAAGTGGGTTGCGCAAGCTTCGCGATGATATATAACATGTGAGAAAACCAATTATTGGTGTGAATGATAAATTGGTATAAAGTGGGGTTAATGCAATGTGGTAAATGGGTTTTTTAAGTTTCACATCCCACATGGGAAACCCATGAAAGAGAAAAACACTTTATAAGTTAAAGTGGTTTATTTGGGTTTAAATTGTATTACCACTATTATGCCTAAAGTGATAACCTCGTGTGCGCCCGCGCAGGGGGGTGGTGCAAATTGGTTGGCTCTTCAATACCAAAATAGCTTGAACTTGTGTGTAGGCGCGACCTGCGTACACAAATTCCCGACCAAAAACTCGCGGGCCTGATCAACTGCTTCTAGTTCGAATTTATTCTGAATAAATCCTATTTGCTGCAATTGACTGTAACAGTCAGGAGTTATGGTAGACAGAAACGGCTAAGGATTATGGCAGGAGACTGAAACTGCTAGGGGATTAAGGCTGTATTTATCCTCAGCTCTTACAGCTTGGGATTATCTGAGCCTATAAAAAAGGCAGCTCTGCCTGCCAATGAAAAACCCGAAGAATTTCCCCCTCTCCCTCTGCATACATTTTTTTCCTGCATTTAGCATAACATTCTGAGAGTTCTTCTGTTATAACATCGATTCGAAGGTTCTGCACCTCTTGCTTCAGAGAAACAGAAGGATTGGACGTTGTACCTTGGGAGTTCAGTGTTCGTGGGTGCCTGAAGCTTACAAAAGGCAGGACATATTGAACTTAAGGGGAAGCGGAAAGACTGCTGTCTCGTCCAGGATTTGATCCAATTACCGGTTGAGGTTATGAGTTGATTTCTCTCTTTACTGTAATTCGAGTTATACTACTGCTTTGACTTATTCTTCAGTAATATTTTATCTGTCCCAGCATATAGCAGTTTAGTCTAATTCAGTACAGAAATAATTTTTCCAGTGCGGTTTTCTGTCCAGATTTTTCATCTTTCTATCCAGAAATAATTTTTCCAGTGCGGTTTTCTGTCCAGATTTTTCATCTTTCTATCCAGTACTTTCCTGTCCAGAATTAGAAAAACATCAATCATATTTCAGTTTTTTGGAAAAATTTATCTAACAGTGTTAAGTTCAATATTGTATACTGATATTCTGGTGCCATTTCTATTATTTTATTACTAACTTGTGTTCTGATTTTTATTATAGAAATGGAAAATACTGATAATCAAAACGCTGTTGCAACAGAGATTGACACTGGTTCTGGTAACGTTCCGGTTGGAGTACCAACTACAGCGGTTCCTCATTTCGGTAATCAGATAGACGGTATTGAGGCCGTCTTTCCACCGTTTGTGGCTGCCATGCCAAACCGACCAATTCATTTTGGTCAGTTTGACAAACCCGAAAAATTTAAGGGTGGCAGCAATTTTAAGTTGTGGAAGGAAAAAATTATGTTTTTCCTTACCACACAACATCTGATACGGTTTATCACTGAGGATAAACCGGTGGAGGACAATAATGATCCTCAATCTGAAACCACGGTACGAGCGTGGCTAAGTGCAGACTACCTCTGTCGGCACAGTATATTAATGAACTTAGATGATTCCCTTTATCAGTTGTACTATGAAAAGGTACAACAAAAGATTTATGGGAATCTCTATTGAAAAAATATACTGTGGACGATGCGGGGTCCAAAAAGTTTATAGCTGCTCGTTTCCATGATTTCAGGATGGTGGATGGAAAGTCTGTTCTTGAACAGAGTGAAGAGCTTCAAAAGATATATCATGATCTTGACGCTGTGGGCATGGGAATCAACGACTCTTTACAAGTGGCGTTGTTGATTGAGAAGCTCCCTCCTTCTTGGAATGATTTCAAGCATTACCTGAAACACAAGAAGAAGGAAATGACTCGAGGATAGAACAAGACTCAAGAAAGATGAGTTAGAAGCCTAGTAGCTCTGTGACTAAGGCTAATGTAGTTGAAACTGAAAACTCAAGGAATAACGCTAAGAGAAAGCGTCCAGAATGAGTCAAAGGGTTCAAACTCCAAGTTTCTTGGAACTGCTTATGTGTGTGGTAAACCTAACCACAAAGCTAAAGATTGCCGCGATCGAGTTGCGGTAACTAACAAGAACAAGAGAAATCACAGTGCTGGAAACAAGAACCCCGAGAATCGGAAAGTCGCCCGAGTTAATGTGGCGGAAGATGGAAAGACGGGCTCTGGAATGGAAGACATGCATCCGGTAGTTGTTGTTTGAGAGGTAAACTTGGTTGGAGGCAACCAAAAGGAGTGGTTTGTTGATACGGGGGGCCACTAGTCACATCTGTACTAATAAATGGATGTTCGAGACATACCCAAGTCGTGGAAGATAGAGTGCGCTATATGGGGAACTATGCGACCTCCAAAATAGAGGGAAAGAGGCACTTTGTTGTCCTAAAGATGACATCACGGAAAGGAGGTGACTCGACTGATGTGTGCCATGTGCCGAGAGATCGGAAGAACCTCATTTCGGGAATAGTCTTTGAACAACAAAGGTTTTAGACTTGTCTTTGAAGAAAACAAGTTTATTCTTACCAAGAGTGGTGCCTTTGTGGGAAAAGGGTATTTAGTTTGGTACTTTATTTAAAATGAATGTAATGATTTGTACTACAGTGCTTGAGCCAATTAGCGCTAATGTAGTCGAGGCTTCCACTAGCTCAGTTTGGGAAAATTGCCCAAGAGGCTAATAAAGATGTTAAATTTGCTTATTCTGTTGAGTCTTTTAATTTATGGCATGATAGACTAGGGAAATGGGGTTAATGCAATGTGGTAAATGGGTTTTTTAAGTTTCACATCCCACATGGGAAACCCATGAAAGAGAAAAACAATTTATAAGTTAAAGTGGTTTATTTGGGTTTAAATTGTATTACCACTATTATGCCTAAAGTGATAACCTCGTGTACGCCCGCGCGGGGGGGTGCAAATTGGATGGCTCTTCGATACCAAAATAGCTTGAACTTGTGTGCAGGCGCGACCTGCGTACACGAATGCCGGACCAAAACTTCACGGGCACGATCAGCGCTTGCGGTTCGAATTTATTACGAATAAATCCTATTTCTTTGCGATTGACTGTATGTGATCGGGGAGTTATAGCGAGTGTTATGGTGGTAGACAGAAACGGCTAAGGATTATGGCAGAGGCTCAAGCTGCTAGGGGATTAAAGTGTATTTATCCTCATTTATTATGACTTGGGATTATCTGAGCCTATAAAAAGGCAGCTCTGCCTGCCAATAAAAAACCCGAAGAATTTCCCCCTCTCCCTATGCATACATTTTTTTTTCTGCATTTAGCATAACATTCTGAGAATTCTTCTGTTATAACATCGATTCGAAGGTTCTGCACCTCTTGCTTCAGAGAAACAGAAGGATTGGACGTTGTACCTTGGGAGTTCAGTGTTCGTAGGGTGCACGAAGCTTACAAAAAGGCGAGACATATTGAACTTAAGGGGAAGCGGAAAGACTGCTGTCTCGTCCAGGATTTGATCCAATTACCGGTTGAGGTTCTGAGTTGATTTCTCTCTTTACTGTAATTCGAGTTATACTACTGCTTTGATTTATTCTTCAGTAATATTTTATCTATCTCAGCATATATCAGTTTAGTCTAATTCAGTACCGAAATAATTTTTCCAGTGCGGTTTTCTGTCCAGATTTTTCATCTTTCTATCCAGAAATAATTTTTTCCAGTCACGATATTTACGTCCCGATTTTTTTACTTGTCTGTCCAGAATTAGAAAAACATCAATCATATTTCAGTTTTTTGGAAAAATTTATCTAACATAAATTTCATGCAAGTAGTCCCTTTGCTGGATATATATTATTTGGTATGAATAAGTAAAGTAAACATAAATTTTTTAATTACTTGAATAAAGTTAATTATTATTTTTAGTGTTGGAACAAAAATCTAACAACAGAATCTTGACCTAGAAATAGTACTGTCAAAAGGATCGAAAATTCGCGAATCAGTCCGTAATCTGCACTAAATAAATTGAATATGGACTCAAAAATAAAAATCCGTTTAAATGCGGGTATTTATTGTCCGAGTCCGTTTGAACTTAGACTTCGAGGAAATAAAAAATAGGCTTTCATATAAATATATTAAAAATAATTTTGATTTAGTTGAAAAAAAACTATAAATCATAATATTGACTTTTGAACTCGGTCTTAAAAAAAGACTATTGAGTCTGGAAGACCCAAGTCCAAAAAAATTACACATATATGTTTTTTTTTATAATGAAATTGCACGCGCACACATATATAACAAAAAAATTGGAAGGCCCTGTTTCGTCATACCTGGTGGAACTCCCTGATCCTCTTCTTCCCCAATTTTTTTTGCAGTTTAGTATGTTCATCCTCTATCAGATGGTAAAAATTGTCTTATGTTCTATTCCTGTATCCAACTAATTATAATTTGCTATTTGAAAAATTCTTCTAATTATATATACACATTAGTTGGGTATATGAATAAATACATACACAGTGACAATTAATTTTTTGCCCTATCAGATAAGTTCTGACTGAATCCCTAACGTAAAGAAACATGTGCTGCATATAAGGACAGACGAGAAAGCTATAGTGGAAGACCAGTATGTATGCTTGACAACGTAATTGCAAACAGGGGCAACGCTAAATTGCGTCCCGCTGCCGACGTGAGGGCTGTGTTGTTGGGGGATCTGTAAGTACCCTTGTAAGTGATCTTTGATCCCTAGGGCCTGCCCTGATTCGTGGTGGTGACTGGAGCCGAACTCACCCGAACTTTTTATTCACCAAAAAAAAAGCCAAATTGCGGAAATATGGATATATACATTCATGCACCCAAAACTTAGGGTAAATTTCCGTTTACACATTCATATACCCAACGAATCACAATTCACTATGTGTATATATAGTTAAGAAAAATGATCACATGGCGAATTCTTATTGATTGGGCACAAAAATAAGTACACAGACGGGTACAGACGATTTTCGCCCAAAACTTAGTAGCCGACTGCGACGACATTTACATAAAAATCTAAGGAAAAAGCTGGAAACAATGGTAGGTTTTTTTTTTTTGCTAAGTAGGAAACAATGGAAGCTGAGTTTATTGAGAAGTTGTCTATCTCGTTTCCAAATGTCAAAGCATTATCTGTAATTTAATAAAACAAACAAAAGATCGGAGAACGATAATGGCACATCCAACTAATTATTCAACGCTTTCTCAATCCGTGATTCAGCATGTGTTTCATTTTTATATCTCATTCTCTTTTTTATTTGGAAATAATTATTATAAAAAAAATATTTGATGTTCTATGTGATACACGTGACTATTTTAATTCATTTTGCATGTCTATAATTTAATTTTGGATGTTATATATTCATTAAATGCTCTAGCATGATATTATGTGATATGAAATGTGAACTTGTGTGTAACTGATTGTTATTATATGTTTATGTGTTATACGTGTAGTACATTTAGTGTGAGGGGCACTTTGGATGAACTCATTGGGGACTTAAGTGTAGGTTGTGGGAAACTTTAGGGGTTGAATTGTGAGGATTTGAAGAGGCTTTAGAAGGGGGAGTTATTGAAGGAATTTGGGGGGAAAGAAAAGGAAGGTAACGGTTGTGAGAAGATAAAGAAAATAGAGAGTGATGTGAGATTTTGAGCGATTACCATAGTAAACGGAGTTGGAATCAGACGATTCGTTTTGGGTTTCGAAACTATCTGCGTAGGCTACGTTGAAGAGTTGACGGATTGAAGTTTTGAGTTCGGGAGTGAGTAATTGTAGAATTAGAGGGTTGTTCCTGCCATCGTTGGTGAATTTCGGGTTTTTGAAGTTAATTTATAAGTTTGACATGTAAGGATCCTTCATCCTTGTATTTTCAATCCTTAAACATCATAAACTGTCATTTTTATCAAAGTTACTATTTTGCTATGTTTTGATTTTCATTCAAATTTTGATTGCATTAAAATTGAATGAGTTAGTAATGTAAACTGCTTTGATTTTGACTATGTGAAATTTGAAAATTTCTGCGTTTGTGATTTCTATTTGATTGTTGGTAAATTTGGAGTCTGTCTATGTTAAATTCCCGATTAGAGCTCGTGTCTATTGTTGATCTTATGCCAGGACTCATCAAAATCTTTATGTTTAAGTGTCCGGGAGCACTATTTAATATGTCTTTGACTTTGACTCGGATCCTAACGAGTATAAATAGATGGACTGTTAACAGTTGTTGTTGAACTCACAAGGAGAGCGATGGCATAACTAACGTTTCCTTAAATCTTCGGCCCTTTCGTTTGGAGGGTTCAATATCCGAACCCATGTGTTATGTTATGTTGGAGCAAACTACTGGGAGTTTGCCGGACGACTGACATTGTACAATCGGTCGACCTGGGTGAAACCCACTAGACCGGAGTCAATGCGGTTGACCTACTTCTCTTAGCGATCGCCCAAATTTTAGATAGTGTCTCTGTCTTGATCTCGGCTGGCCTGTTCGGTCAACTGGAGTCTCTCCAGTCTGGCGAACCTCTGTTTTGGACTTTGCTTTGGATATTGGCTTCGATTATGTGTCAGCTTGCTCCGTACAGTTTTATTTTTGCTTTGACCTCCGTTTTTCAGTCACTTAGTTAAATGTTTTGGGATTTGGGAGACGTTCTTTTTTAGTCATATTTGATGCTTCATCCCAGGGGTAATCGATGCTTACTGGGTTAGTAACTCACCCTTATTTTGTTGACATTTTCGAAGATGAGTATATGGATGGTGCTATTGACGAGAATTATGATGAGGTCTATGAGGAAGAGCAAGTTTGAACTTATGTAATAGATAAGACTTATGAACTTTATGGTTTTAGCAGTAATTGTGAACTGTAGTAATTTTCCTTTGATGTAATGAATCTTATGGATATTGTAACTTTCCTTTTAAGTAATAACTATCTTTTATGAGGTTTCCTTTTTAGTCTTTGTGTTCAGTGCTTCATTGGCTTGGGGTGCTTCCATGTCAACACTCGGGTTACGGGGTGTGACATTCTATATTTGTGTTTTTTTCTCCATACTAATAATATTTTATCACTTCTTCTGAGGATTCCACTATTTGTTTAGGTTACAGATTTTAAAAAAAGAAAGACACTTGACAAGTTATTATTAGTAGGATCTAAAATGAGACGCAGGTTCCGAACAGAAGATCTCTTCCGATTATCATGAGTCTATTTTCCACAAGATTTCCGTATCTTTTTTTGCTATAAACACTTCACAACTTGTTGATAGTAAAATAGAGATTGTAACACAAAATAAGATAAAAAAATTGAAACGCAATATTATAACTAAATGTCTATATTTTGAAATTGAATATTTAATTTCTTAAGTAGTAAATTTTGTATCTAAATATCCACCATTAACATCTTAATTTGAAGTTTAATTTAATAAAATCAAGCTTCACTAACATATAGAAGTCAGAGACAACGAAGCGCAACTCATGCGGTAAGACGCTTCACTTCCAACCGGTAGGTCGGGAGTTCGAGTCATGCCGGAGGGAAAATAGGGAAGCACTATTGATCCTTCTTTGAAAAAAGAGAGAGAAAAAAACATACAGAAGTCAGAGCCTTTACTTTGAGGAAGCAAGACTCTATAACGGTTCTCTGAATTTTTTTTGTGAAATTTGATTTGAGACATCTAATATGGAACATATTAAATAGCCTATATAATTTTTTGTAATGTTGAGGAGGAAGAATTTAACAAAAAATTCCTAATTACCTAAAAAAATTATCAAATATACTAGGATTTTAAAAAAAAAAATCGGGGGAGGGGTGCATGCCCCTACCCGGCCCCGATCCGACTATGGTGTTGAACTTACAACAGCCACAAGACTGATTTTGTTTAGATCCAATAGTCATCAAAGCCGCGAATTGCAAAAATCGCGTAACACCCAATAATCACATCAGAAACCCCCAAAACCCCCCTTATTCTTCGTCTTCCTCCCCACGATCTCATTCTCCCTTAATGGCGATTCACCACAAAATCAACAATTCACATTCATCAATCAAAAGACAGACACCGCTGAAACCTTTCGCATCGTTTTCATCCACGATCTCCAAACTCCATTAATGGCGATTAACCCACATTCACCACGAAAACCACCTTCCACCTCCCCCACAATAACAATTAACAAGGAAACGTTTCACACGATATACACCATTAATCAGTCCACTCATAAGCAATTGTTGATTGATTTTGCAGGATTTGATCAATTCCAAACGCGATTTGAGGATTTGATTTTTCCCGAAATTATCTTTATATTTCCTTAATTTCATCCCAGATTGAGATTTCCCTTTATTTTCTCCATCACAATCGTGATTTTTATCCGGCATTATCGTTATATTTCCTTAATTTAATCTCATTTTTAGATTTCCCTTTGATTTTCTCCATCACAATCGTGATTTTTATCCGGAATTATTGTTATATTTCCTTTATTTCATCTCATATTGAGAATTTTTTTCTTCAGATTCCTTAATTTCCAATATGGAAATAGCTATTAATCACTATGAAAATAGCTATTGACTTTGCATATAATAGATATAATAGATACTAGCTTTGAATATAATAGTTATAAGACAAATTCATAATAGCTATTAGCTTTGAATATAATAGCTACAACACAATTCATAATAAATGTAACCAATCTACAATTTAAAATATTATAATTAATATTATACAACTGGAATAAATTGATTTACAAGTTCGTAATTACAGAAATTTTTTCTGCTTCCTTTGTCTTCAATAAAAACTTTCTTTCTTTTTTGGTGAAATTTGCAATAATCTTTTCATCATCTTTGGAGGAGAAAATTAAGGAAATGGAAATAAATCCCAATCTTAAATAGAGAAATTTGACAGATTATGGAAATATATAAAAGATATTGGAGAAATTTTGGAGATTGGGTAAATATCTACAAATAAATGGGAGAATTTTTAGAGATTTGGTAAATATCTACAAGATATGATTGAAATTGTGGAAAAAAGTTGAAATTAATGAGAGAAAATCGTGATTAATGGGGAGAAAATTAAGGAATTTTTGTCGAATCAGCGTCAAAAGAGGATCTGGACAGGAAGGCTGCAACATCGAAGTGTTCTTGCGCGGGATTTGAATTTGGTCGTTTTGGATCTAGTGTAACGCATACTGGAGGACAGTAGACAGCCGGCATCCACTAGATTGATTTGCGCAGATCCAGTGATCACAAACTGGTGCTGGCTGTGCTGAAAATCCTTCACATCAGCATCATAGCAAAAATGACCCGCCCCGTATTCGTTCCTCACTAAAATCCTCTCTATTTTCCAATACACCTCTAACATTGTAACAATATTCTCTAAACTTTTTTGTTTATTTTGTTAAACTGCATATAATCTAAAAGAAATTGAGGACTCCTAAGAGGCCAGTGAGTGAGACATGTCGAACTTTTTAAAATTGAGATAATTTATTATAATTCTGGTTGTATATTGAACAAATGAGGTGATCTCTATGGGAGAAGATCATAATCATAATCTAATATGTTACCACTCATCTCTTTAACTTAATTAATTTAAGAAAATTCAACTCAAATAATTCATGATCTCACAACTAATTTTTCAAAAATAATATGAGTAAGATGGTAATTTTGATTAGAGTAGATCGATCTCTCTGCTAACATTTTATAATCATCCAATTCCGAATTATACATTTAGAGATTGAAAATTATATAGTTTTGTCAATGTAATAACTTAGTTGATAAAATATTTTTTTAATTACTAATTTAAAAGGTCACTGATTTGATATTTATCGTTACCGAATACACATCCGTTTATTGCCCTTTTCCTCCAACAAAAAAAAAACATAATAGAAAACTTGAAACGTTGCTATACTTTGTACATATTCTTATTGTTCAAACTCATACATTCGCTCTTCAGAGAGGTTTAAACCTTTTGAACATTCTGTTCTCACAGTTTATATGTCGTACCCCATATTCCTTACTAGGTTGATCCGTATTCGGATATTTATTCAATTAATATAATTAGAATCTAAACATAATATATAACCCTGACAATGTAATATTAAGTTGTGTTCTTTGAATGACTCGGATTTATAATATTTCTTTAAGCAAGTTTTAAAAAACAAAAGTGGAGCAAGATGAACTCATGAATCCACTTATCAAACGCGGTATCTTACTAGGAAAGTATTTTCCTGCTAAAAGTGTTTTTGTTTTAAGAGATCACAGAGACCCTTTTGAATGAATATAATATTTTTACTCTTTGGAAGAAGGCGATGAATGGGTAATGGATTCACCTCTATTTAATCTATTGTGGACCCTACATCTACATACATATGTGGATACAAGAGTTTGTAGTAGATTGTGAGAGAAAATCCAATATACAAGTCCTCGAAAATTATTTTCCGCGACGAATATTTCTGGGAACTACGGAAAATTTTAATATAGGGTCGGCCTTATGGAACTGGTCCCACAACCCTCTCACATGAGTTGTGGCGGGACTTACTTTGCAGGTAGGCTCTGTTTCAACTCATGTGAGATGACCGTGTGGTCAATCCCACAAAACCGGATCCATGCCAAAGTGACCGGGAACTACATTATATGACTTCTTTTGTTGGTGCTAGAATAAAAAATAGAAAAAGTCATTTACTCTTCTCACTTGTATAAACGGCTGACGAACTCCACATGATCAAATGTCTGGCTGCGGATTGGTTCCACCAACCTATTTAGACTTCGAATTTTAAATCCCATAATCTACCTTCTACTAATAAATTGCCCAAAAATGTGTAGCTATATTTATTGAGAAAAAGATTTAGGGGAAAACGAAAAATAGAATAGTAGCTGTTAATTTCTTCTAGTAGAAACATGAATTATTTCAAGAAGAGGGAATAATTGAAAATATTGTAAAGGGAACTTTTTTTTTTCTTTTTCCAGTGACGGATCTAAGGAGTGGGGTGGTGATTACCCGCCAGATTTTTTAAATCACATTTTTCACCTTTAAAAAATAAAATAATTCATAACTCCCCAAAATATACAAGCTTAGTCCTACCAAAATCCAGTTGTTGAACTCGCTCCTACATTTTTCCATCCACAAAAGTTGGTATAAGTAAACGGAGCATACTATCAAAATTTATAGTTTGGACCTTTTCTTGGAGATGCTTCGTCGGAAACTCTCCTCCTTCAAGATGACTAACAACATGCAGATTAGATTAGTAAAGATGAATATGACCGTCGCAATTATTTTGGGCCAATTGCTAAATTTAAAAATAAAGTCATATATAATCGAAAAATGAACTTTTATATAAATATATAAAAGAATAATTCAGATTTACTTGAAAGAGAAATACTCCCCGTCACAAATTATCTATTTACTTTGCGTTTTACATGAGAGTTAATGTTTAATCAAATTATATATTATGATATTGTAAAATGTCAAAGATTGCCCTGAAGATAACACAACAGACACCAGTTGAGTTTTACAAAAACAAAATAATAAAAATATTCCTGGGAACTACATTATATGACTTCTTTTGTTGGTGCTATAATAAAAAATAGAAAAAAAGTCATTTAATGCAAAAAGAAGCAAAAGAGGAGACAAACTATATATATATATATATAGCAAAATTCAACTTTTCAAATTGCTATTAACAGTTTACATTTGAACCAAGTATTTGTGAAATTCATAGTATTGTTCCAATCCTAATTGTAATCTTTCCTAAATATTTCTAATATTGGCCTCAAATTATAAACCAGTGTATATATTCCTATACTTACAAATTCTATATCTACACAAGAAAATCCAATCTTACTACAACCTTAATTTCTTAACATGGATATGAAGTAAGCAAATTCATAGGTATACATGAAGAATTCCTCCATGCCCTACCATGCAATTTAAGTATTTCTCTAGCTCTTTCCTTAGTCTTATTCCGACAATCAACTTGAATAACCAAACAAAGCTTAGAAACCACACCCAAACTCAACATTTCTTGAAGAACAAAAGGAGTTGCTGAGAATTTCCCAATTGAATGCAAAATCTTCACACCTCTTTCAGTTGCTACGCTCGAAACCCTAAGTATTTTTTTCGATACCATACCTAATCCGGCTCCGTGCTTCAATAATTCAGCTCTTCCTTCTGCACATTGGCATAGTAAATCCAGTACCATCAGTAACATTTCACTAGTCCTTTTCTCCGAAGAAGAATCGAGTAAAAGATTGATCAAGATCGCGACTCCTCCTGCTTCCACTACTTTGATCCTATTTCTTCCACTTGGACAAACACTAATTAATAATTTCAACGCTGATTTTGAAGCCTTTTGAGATATTTGATCGCGCAAGATTTGGACTAATTCGACGAAAAATTCCCGTCTCAAATTAATCAGCTGTAACGAATCCGCCACATCAAACACGGATTTCAGTAGCATAACTGCGTAAGCTCGCGACTCGTAAGTGCCACGTTGCATTACGCGAATTAAGGATTCGATGAATTTACCATTTCTGCTAAGAGATTGCAAAGAAGTTTCTGATAATTGGAGATTGTAGAGAATATTCAATGCTTCATCACTAGCTTTTGTTGTTATTACCTCCTCGGATTCCTCAAAATTACTAATGATCGTAGCTAAGAATTCAGCTGCCCCAGCTGCTTCCATGGACCTTCTACTGGTTTCATTTGTAGAAGCAATAGATTTGAGTTTCTCGAGACTTTTGATTTGCATATGCGGTGATCTTCTGAACTCATTGAAGATTTTCGCGATCTGGGCTTTGCTAACCGGGGCACGTGGGGTCGGAAACCTTTCGACACCATTGGAAGCGTTGAGAGCGCACCATGATTGGATTACTCGCCGAAGAGTAATGTTAGGAGTCAAATAATCCGAATGATCGGTTAACACTTGTTTTGTGACTGGACATGTATTGTTTTTCGCGACAAATAACCATTTTTCGATGCTTTCCCTATCGTATGTTATCCCGGTTGTGATTGTCACGGGGTCTTTCATAATCTCTAGTGAAATGGGACAGAGAAAAAATGATGGAACTTCAATCTCGTCCATTCCGAATTGATTAAGGATGTTTGAAGAAATTAAAAGATACTTTTTGTGAGTTTATTTATTTATTTTGGGTTGTTTTTTTTGGAGTAGATGAAGAAGAAGGGGGTTTGAAGGTGTTGAGAGGAGTTGTGAATTGGGTGGGTTTATATTTATATACGTGTGTGTGGGCATAGGATGAGTTAAGAAAGATGTGTTCAAAAATTAGAAAGTCAACACACGCAAAATAGCAATAGGGACAGTGGTGGTACAGTAGGGGATTGAGGTATGACTTTTCAAAGAGTATGGAACAGCTCAAGAATGACGATTTTGTTTGTTTTTAACGAGTCCATGGTGTGTGTTTCGGGTAGTAAAATAGGCGTCGGATGGAAAATGAGAAAAAAAAATAGATAATTGACGATTTAAAGAAGAAGTTGGAAAGACTATTCCCCACCAAACCAATGGAATGCCTTTACATGAGAATAAATAAATAGTACTCCCTCCATTCCTAAATATAAGACTCTTTAGATAATTTGAGAAAATTAAGGAAGTTGTCATTTTCACCTAAACTTCCAATATTATCCCCCACCCTCCCTCTCTCTCACTTCTTTGTCATAAAGAAAGGAAAATGTTGAGGGTATAGTTGGAATAAATTGTTGACAACTAATAAAACAACCTTAAACGACAATTAATTTGGATACCTAGATATCTCCTAAACGACAATTAATAGGGAATGGAGGGAGTAACTGACATTTATAAACTTTTTTAATTAATTATTAGGTTCATTTTAATAGGAACGTATTAATATTTAGTCATAAATATTCGATTTCACTTAGTATAATTTCATAAATGGTAATTTTATAAATATATTTTTTATTATTAATAGTAGTTTTTTTTTATCTATTTTTAAATTTAAAAGTAAAGATATTTTTATTACTACGTTGATATTTTAATAAAAATTATGTTTTCAACAATATATGTATAAATTTTTTAATACATAATGTCCATGTTATTAAAGTAAGATTTTGTAAGGTATGTTTAAGTAGGTTTTATCGGTAGTATATGCTAAAAGGGCATTTAAGTCATATTGTGTTTAATTCTATTCCATTTCAGTGTACCAAACGTGTTGTTAGAATGAATTGATAAAATTTAGGCTTGAACGTGATTATAATTAGAAAAGTTAAAGAGAGTGTCACAAAGGATCTCGTGTGATTTGATCCCTATAAGCACTTGCTCGTGGTAAGATCACTAGTTCAAGTCACGCATGAGGGCGACTGTTATCGAATCGTTTATCGACCCGTAATGTCATAAATTTTTAAAATAATTAATATACTTTTTAATAATTTAATACCACATAATATATTAACTAGAAATGTAACTTTTATTTAAAAAATAATAATCAATAACAATTTACTAATTTGAAGACCCAATCGGTTTTCTGAATTCCGAACTGGATCACCAGTTTGACCGGGCAGGTCAACTGAATTTTGCAAAAATAAAAACATTTTTTATACCCTACTGAGTTTAAGATCTAATTCAAATTATTTTAAGGATGAGGTTACCCGAGTTACTATTCCGACCAGCCGAGTCAGATGGGGTTTCAAAACCATGATCACTCCTTCATTTATTTAATACTTCCTCCTTAATTAGCAATTTAAATATTCACATTCGTATAAAAAAAAAAAAAAGTAAACAATCAATTTGAAACAGAGAAAATAAGTTACACCATTTATAGTTATTATAGTTAGAACGTTCCTTTCAAAAGAAAAATAGTTGGGCCGTAAACATTATCTCTTTAGTGGAGATAAAATGCTTATTTTGTGTAGACCAAAATGTTCCCAATGTGTTAATTAATTAAAAAGAAATATTTAATTTTAAAAGTAAATATTATTACTGTACCAGATAGATAATTACATTTATTTTTCTTTTCTTTTTTTTTACTTTTTTGCATTAAAATCTTAGTCAACTACCAAACCATTCAAAGCAAATTGTTGGAGGAAGTAATTGAAACGCCCGCTTTTGACTTTACAAAATAGAAGCAAGTGGAAATGTAGAAAAGACTCGTGCTCTAATTTAATTACAAGCTCAATGGATGGATGTCGATGATGATGTCGATCCTAGTGAAGTCTAATGTGTGTATAATATTTTTTTTTTTAGCTGAATAAATTTTTTTTCCATTAATCACAAAATAGCCGAATCCATTACAATCAAAGGAAAATTTGAAAATACAAGAAAATAAAAGTTATACAATGATTTAGAAAATCATGATAACAGACAAAAAAACACACACAAGAAAACTTGGATGGTTAGGAAATACTACTAATAAAACTAGCAAACTAAACGAATACATAATCTTCTTCTTGCAAACGATCTTCATCGCAATCCTCGAAACCACGAAGGCAGGGAGAATATCACTTTCAACATCTTTCGTAGGGATCAACAATTTATAAAACCATGGCGTATCAACCGTCCTACAAATTACCTCGAGAAGATGTAGAAAGTTGATAAAGGGGTTGAACGAATCCTTCTATATATAAAGATAGAAAACAAGTCTAATATATATATATATATATATATATATATATATATATATATATATATATATATATATATATATATATATATATATATATGTATATATATATATATATATATATATATGTGTGTGTGTAACAATTTTCATTTTAATTTCTTTTCTTTGGTGCTAAATAATCAATATACTACATGCATACGTAGGTTCCCGACAATCACCAATAATTCGCATAAAATATTATGTCTCATTTTTTTTTATCCTATTAAAAATAAGATGTCAGTCTTCCGTGATATAGCTTAATAGAAAAACACCGAGATCCCTTCTGGACTTATGATTAATAAGACATAGCTTATGATTTACATTCTCTAATAAATTTTAGGAACGACACTTAATGAGTTAGTTCATATTTTTTTAATAAAAAATTGGCACTTGTCAGTTTTATAAAAAAAAATATGATGAAACCCTAAGGAGAAAGTGTACAAATACTATAGAGAATGTGACAAAAAATAAAATAGAATATTCTTTTCATCTGAAATTACAAAGCGTGGCCATTTCCACCTTGCTTGGCCGCTTGCAGAAGACGTTTTCTTCTCAACATTCAGTCACTCTCCACGCTTTTACTTGGCCCTCTCTTTTTCCAGCGCTTTCGACCAACCAATTCTTATCTTATGCTTCATTCTTCAAGCCATTGCCTGCCCCGTATTTTATTATTATTTATGCAATTAAAGAAACTTTCCGGTCAACACTAATTGGTCGCTCCTGATCCTCTTCATCTTCAACAAACATAGAAAAATTCATATAGGGTTTTGATATAAATTTCATGCAAGTCCCTTTGCTGGATATATATTATTTGGTATGAATAAATAAAGTAAACATAAATTTTTTAATTACTTGAATAAAGTTAATTATTATTTTTAGTGTTGGAACAGAAATCTAACAACATAATCTTAACCTAGAAATAGTCCTGTCAAAAGGATGGAAAATCGCGAATCAGTCCGTAATCCGCACTAAATAAATTGGATATGCATTCGAAAATAAAAATCCGTTTAAATACGGGTATTTATGGTCCGAGTCCGTTTGAACTTAGACTTCGAGGAAATAAAAAATGCGCTTTCATATAAATATATAATAAATAATTTTGATTTAGTTGAAAAAAGCTATAAATCATAATATTGACTTTTGAACTCGGTCTTAAAAAAAGACTATTGAGTCCGGGAGACCCAATTCCAAAAAAATTACACATTATATATATATATATATATATATATATATGTGTGTGTGTGTGTGTGTGTGTGTATTTTTGTAATGGAATTACACACACATATATACAAATCTGAATGGCTTGGGATCGAATTCCCCTCACCCAATTTAGACAAAATAGTTTAATTTTTTTGCACAAATTAAAAGTTTTATAACTAATTAAAAACATAAAATCACAGAAAATGACATGTGGCACTATATGTGGAACTCCCTATCCTCTTCTTCCCCAGATTTTGTTTGCAGTTTAGTATGTTCATCCTCTATCAGATGGTAAAAATTGTCTGTCTCTGTGTATGTCTCTATTCGTGTACCCAACCAATTATAATTCGCTATCTGGAAAATTCTTCTAATTATATATACACATTGGTTGGGTATAGGAATGAATACATACACAGTGACAATTAATTTTTTGCCCTATCAGATAAGTTCTGACTGAATCCCTAACGTAAAGAAACATGTGCTGCATATGAGGAAAGACGAGAAAGCTATAGTGGAAGAGCAGCGCGTATGCTTGACAACGTAATTGCCAACATGGGCAACGCCAAATTGCGGAAATATGGATTTTATACATTCATGCACCCCAAAACTTAGTGGCCGACTGCGACGACATATGCCAAAAAATCTAAGGAAAAAGCTGGAAACAATGGTAGCTGAGTTTATTGAGAAGTTGTCTATCGCTTTTCCAAATGTCAAAGTATTATCTGTAATTTAATGAAACAAACAAAAGATCGGAGAAGGATAATGGCACGTGCAACTAATTAGTCAACGCTTTCTCAATGTGTGATTCAATGCACGTTTCATTTTATATTTCATTCTCTTTTTCTATTTTTAAAAAATCAATATAGAAAAAATATTTTATGTTCATATCTTTTTAATAATATTTTATCAAGTATTTCACTTCTTTTGAGGATTCCACTATTTTTTAGGTTACAGATTTTCAAAAAGAACACTTTACAAGTTATTATTAGTAGGATATAAAATGAGACGCAAGTTTCGAACAGAAGATCTCTTCCGATTATCATGTACCTATTTTCCTCAAGATTTCACCATTTTTTTGGTTATAGACACTTCAAACTTTGTTGATAATAGTAAAATAGAGGATGAGATACAAAATAAAATACAAAATTTGAACCGCAATATTACATTGCCTGTGACTTAATGTCTATATTTTGAAATTGAATATTTAATTTCTTAAGTAATAGATTTGTATCTAAATTTCCACCATTAACATCTTAATTTGAAGTTTAATTTAAGAAAATCAAGCTTCACTAACGTATAGAAGCCATAACTTTTTCTTTGAGGGAGTAAGAATCTATAACGGTTCTCTGAAAAATCTTTGTGAAATTTGATTTGATTTTTTTTTTTTTTTGAGCGCCCGAAATTTGATTTGAGACATCTAATAATATTATGGAACATAGGAAATAATATATATAATTTTTTTAATGTTGGAAGGGTGAATTTTACAAAAAATTCCTAACTACCTAAAAACATTGTTACATATAGTAGGATTTTTAAAATTATCGACGGAGGGCCCTTACCAACCCCTGTTTTCGTTCTTCACTAAAATCTGAAGGAACCCAAGAGGGGGAGTGAATTGGGTTTCTAATAAATTTTGTAAACTATTTACAATTTAAACAATGATAGTGCAAGTTTAACAAAAGCTAAAGCAAAACCCAATGCAAATCACAAGACAAGAGATTTAGAGTGGTTCGATTCACTAAGAATCTACATCCACTACCTTGAGCCGCACCCAAGGATTTTACCAACTTCACTAAGAAGAATGTGCCCACACAAAGTAGGACTTTACACTAGTGGCTAACTCACCAAGAGTTTTACAAACAACCACTATAAACAATTGCCCACACTAAGTAGGACTTATACAACAATAACCCTATCACTAAGAAAGGGGATAAGATGAAGGGTTTAGAGAACAAAGTTGTTCACTCTTCTAAGTGAAAGATACATACATTTGAAGTTCATCATTTTGTTGGCTCTTTGAACATAAGAAGCACACTCTTTGTCTTGCTTTTTATGAAATGCACTTTTGAATCATTTAGATTTTGCAATGAAGTGCATTTTACTTTGAAAGTGTTTTGGCTTGATAAGAAATCAATATAACTTTGTTGTGCAAGCCTTAGAATGTTTCTCTAGCTTTGGAGTATTTATACATTTCAAAATAGGTGAAAATCGAGTCTCCAACGGTCAAAAAAGCGGCTAGTAGAAAGCGAGTTCGGTGGGACCGAAAAGCAGAGCGATTCGGATCCACTTAGCGAGGGTTGGTCGACCGAACCCCCTTCATGGTCGACCCGAAGCTCACTTTTCCAAGTCTCGGTTTCTCGGCGGTTCAACCGAACTTGAGCTCGGTTGACCGAACTTCCAAAGTGATTTTTCACACGTTTTGAAATCTTTTAAAGTCTTTTAAAGTCTAAAAAGGTTTTCCTAAAAGATAACAAATAAGAATACTTGGAAAACTTTTCTAAAAGACTTATACTTGAAATCAAAGGCTTTTTTGGATAAGAACACATTTGAAACTTTTGCCTTTTGAAAACGTGTTTATGAAATCATGTATGCAAGACTAGAGTGAGAAGCTTATGTTCATAAGAGCTTTGGTTAGAGCTTTAAAGATTACGACTAATGACGACAAAGCTAAACTAACCAAACTAAGTCTTCAATCTTCAATCTTCATAGATGAGCCTTGAATAGTATGACTTTGAATCTTGAACATGGCTTGATTGAAGTACTTAGAGCTTCCTACAAGATTTCCAATATTCTATCACAAAGATTAAGATCATTAGACACAACATCAAATGTTTGTCCAATATCAAAAAACGAGTTCGTTCGCCCCTTAGGGCTTACAATCTCCCCTTTTTGATTATGACAAACTTTGATGTAATAAGATAGAATATGGACAATGTAAGTACATGGAAGCATGGCAAAAGAATCTAAGAACAAATAAGTACAAAGACTAATGCTTAGAAGATACCAATTGTATACGATACCAATTGTAAAGACAAATATATGCAAAGACATAAGCACTAGCATTATAAGTTCTTTTGCCATATAAACTAGGGACTCATAGAAGAGCCCTATTTCCCAACCATCCTCCTTGCCTCCTTCCTTCCATCAAGTAGCTTTTCTTGTGTGTATTATACATACCTTAGTTTACACAAGAAGCTAACTTACCATTTTCATCAAAGTCGATGTGAGTGCTAAGGATCCTATAATAAAGAACATTGCTCACACAAACATTAGAACTCTCACTGTTTTGTTATCATCAAAAACAACATAGAGTAACTTTGCCCTTAGGGCTAACAAAATCCTCTCTATTTTTCAATACACCTCTACCATTGTAACAATATTCTATAAAAAAAATTATTTGTTTTGTTACATTATATAATTTAAAAGAAATTGAGAACTCCTAAGAACCGGTGAGTGAGACATGTGCCGGACTTTTTAAAATTGAGATAGTTTATCATAATTTTGGGTGTATATTGAACAAATAAGGTGATCTCTATTGGAGAAGATCACATTCTAATATGTCACCACTCATCTATTTTACTTAATTGATTTAAGAAAATTCAACTCAAATAAATCATGATCTCACAATTAAATTTTCAAAAATAATATGAGTAAGATGGTAATTTCTATTAGAGTTGATCGATCTCTCTCTCCCCTAAATTTTTATAATCATCCAATTCCAAAGTATAATTTTAGATATTGAAAATTTAACTCAATGTAATAACATAATTAGTTTTCCTTAAAAAAAACAATTTAATTAGTAAAACATTCGGTTTTTTTTTTTTAAATGGAAAGAATAGAAGGCGAAAAGTCAAATTAATTTTTTTAAAAGGGAAAAGGTCATAAGACTTTTATTAATGTTAGAAATTCATTGATCATACATGTTTTTAAATTAAAGAATGTGCATGAGTGACATAAAATCAGGGAGAGGGCCAACAATGCACGAATCCCACAACATACCCCATACAATACAATGAGATTCAAACTTATATTTAAAAAATTCTTTCTCATATCACCTCAAATCTTAATTACCAGCTCGTGATATGTTGGGATTCTCTCAATATCCCACATCGATTGTGTTAAGAAAGTAGGAAGGAGGAAAACCTTATAAATAGGGATCTCCTAGTTTAGTATTATGTGTGTGTGCCGCGTTGGGCGCCACCAACTCAGATGGTGAGTTTTCTTAGTTTGGTTTGCGAGAGGGTTTGTAATTTTGTTCCGTCCAAAAATTACATAGTTGAAAGTTTGTACCCTTCGGGGTCGTGGATGTAGGTCTGCGTTGAGATCGAACCACGTTAAAAATATTAGTGTTCTTTCGTATTGATTTATTTATTCTTCTTTTCTTTCCATATTATCCGCGTGTTTGCTTCCGCTCCCCAAACAGTAGATACACTTGCTGGGGGATGAATTGAATATATTACAATTAGGATACACTGGCTGGGGGGATGAATTGAATATATTACAATTAGAATATTAGTCGGTTCCCTGAAAAAGTCTGGGGGGACAGCCGGAGACTACAATTTTGGACTGAGAATTTCACATTTTCCAAGTCCATCTTTCATCACCGACGGGTGCATTTTCCTGTCATTAGAGGGAATATATATGTAATAAATATATTGTGATAATTTAGTAAAACTCTTAAACATTCGTTGACCCATCGTTCCATTTAATACTCTTAGTAACTGTACATATATATACACACTATAAATTTTCTATTCTCACATACTTTTAAATGTTAGTAGTTGAATGTCGTGCTTCGTCTTAAATTTGTATCCCATAAACCTTATTAGGTTAATCGGTATTCAAATATTTATTTATTAATCTAATTAGAATCTTAACAGAATATATAACTCTGACAATATAACATTAATTAAGTTGTGTTCTTTGGATGACTTGAATTTATAATATTTCTTTAAGCAAGTTTTAAAAAACAAAGGTGAAGAGGTTTTCCTACTAAAAGTGTTTATATTTCAAGAGATCATGGATAGATCACAGGGATCCTTTTGAATGAATATAATATTTTACTGTTTGGAAGAAGGCGATGAATGGGTTCACCTCTTATAATTTAGTGTGAACCCTACATCTAAATACATATGTAGATACAAGAGTTTGTAGTAAATTGAGAGAATTCATTATACAAGTCCTATGAAAGTATTTTCCGCAACAAAGAAAATACGAATCACACATAATTATATAGAATTTCATTATACTATTTGGAAGCCAACGACACAACGTTATACCTTTCATTCAACATTTTATAAAATAAAAATAATTATTTGTTTGTCAAATTTTGGTGCATTAGCTACTCCTTAACAGCTGGTACTAGTCAGTGTAATATATAGAGTCGTGCTTGTGTAAGTGTCCAATTATTGAGTGTTTTTAATTTTCTAATTACATTGAAGTTGGACTGGAAGAAAATAATAATAATAATAATAAGTTTTCACTCATTTTGTTTTGAAACCCATTATTTTACTAATTTTATCATTAATGTGAGTAAAAAATGAAGGAAACTTTCCTTTTAGTCTATAGGGTAAAATAATTTCATGCGGCCTAAACTTTTTTCGATTTTTCTTTTTAACCCTGAACTAAAAAATGTAAAGGTATTCCCCTCTAAAAAATTTTTAGAGTATTAATATTGTCTCTTTCATCTATTTTCACCCTTAAATTTGGAACTTCAATAAGTTTGACTTCATTAAAATGAAATAATCCTAAATGATCTGTTTAACTATAATTAACATTATTTTATTGTTTCTATTATAGTAATGAAATATTTAAGTTTTTACAAATCTCTAAATAATAAGTCATTTAGATAAGGTCGGACGACACGATAATTTATTCATATCGTCATAAGTTAATTTTATTGGACTCTGACCGTGTCAATCAAGCCAAAGTATAGAACATGATAAGTTGACACGTCACGATAAGAATTTATCTGCCCGATTTGCCACCACTAAGTTCTGCTTCGACACTATTATGCTCCGATAATACAGGAAGGCAGCAAAGTCCACGAGGCCTAGTCTCAAGCATTGGAAATGAGCGGTGGGCTTGGACTCAATTGGGCTAGCATTTTAAGATCCAGGTAGAAAACCAGTCCCTTTTTAACCTAATTTCAAGCATTAGAAATCAACTGTAGGCTTCAACACATGATTCTAGAAATCAATTGTGAGCAACTGTCACACCCGTAACCTGTAGGTGACCTAACAGTAACTCATCTATCAATGAGACACATAACCCAAAACAGAAATGACTAAATCCGAATAACTTCATTACATTAGAATTGAACATAATAACTCTAATTATCGTTGCATGTTTTAAAATCTACAATATCTGTTCTGGATATTGCGATAACTTGATGGCATGACCAGACGTTGCACTTGAACATGTATTCGCATGATTGGAACAAACGTTAAATTTTTGTTTCACACATTCGAAAAAAGAAAAAAACAGCACCGAAACCGCGGTGCATTTTCCTAATCAAACAGGTTAAAAAAAAAAAATATAGAAATGTTAATTTGAAAACTCTATTGTTGAAAATAATTTTCCAATCAGCAAATACTTATGTTTGAATGTAGTATTTTGATCAAATAAAACTTGATCTTTGTTGGTTTGGATTTGTAAGCTTATTTTAAATGGAGACAAGACTGTACCTTTTTTTTTTTTTTTTTTTTAAAAAAATCTGTATTAATTACAACCCAAAAAAAACAATTCTTCGAGCGACCCTAGAAATATTATTTTCTTAAATAGTATGGGTATATCACTAATTCATTTTAAGAGACTAATATTCATATTTCCACTAATAAAATATTTTATTTTTTTGTTTTCTTAATATTCGCGAAATGTTCTAAATGATTTATATCGTGGAATGTATATAGTATCTTATTTCTAGGGGTGTCAATCGAGCTATGTGAGCCGAGCTTGACTTAGCTCACACTCGACTCACATAAAAATTGGAAAGCTCAGCTCACGCTTAACCCGGAAAAGCTCACAAACATGGAGCTCACGCTCACCTCACATTTTAATGTGAGCTCGAGCTAAGCTCACGAGCCTCACGAGTTAAATTTATATTAGCAAAAAACAAAAATCATGTAGAAAGAATAATATAATATAATGAGTATTGAAACTAAATTCTGACAAGAATACAAATATACATAATAATAATACAATAATACTTAATTTTTTAAGCAAAATAAACTAATAAAAAGATAACAAAAGATAAATACATAGCAAGGTCAAAGGTTAAAGAATCTATATACAATGTAGACAAAAATCCTTACATAGACTAAAACCAGTGAAACGAATTTTGTAAGTCTTCTTCTTATTCGGGTTCGAGCTTTTTTCGGGCTGAGCAGGATCGAGCTCACGCTCAGCTCACATAAAATTCGAGCTTGAATATTGAGCTCACGCTCACATTTTTTCGAGCTATTTGAGCCGGTTCGAACCCGTTGACACGCCTACTTATTTCCTTGTGGCGTTAATATTGAAAGGACTTATAAATCAAGTAAAGATGGTAAATTCTGGGCTAAAAGAAACATAGTGTTGGACTTCCCCAAATACTACTACCTTCCAGATCAGTATTGCTCCCTTCAGTCTATTAGGTGGTGAGCCAGAATTCTATCTTATTTAGAGCCCACTATACAAAATGTCAATTCGAACTAGCCCACTAATTACTAAGCTTTTGGCCCAAAGTCTCAGTTCCTACGAATTGTATTGGTCATTAGTTCACGAATTGCCCAACTTCCAATCACCAATTGAACTATTTTCTTTCTTCCTATTCTTTTTTGAAAAGAACACTTTTGATATGTACCGAGTCCACTGGATCATGCAGTCCAAATTTGGACACATCACTGCATTTCCTTCTCTCTCCTCATTTTGTAGGGATGTGGCCAAATCTAGAAAACACATGGTCCATATGGACTCGGTCCATATCAGAATTTTCCTTTTGAAAAACAAATATATTCAAGAGTTTAACTCGACTAATTAAATTGAGATTCAGATGACTCTTTGCTACTAATAAAAAAATTCTACAAATATGAAATAATTTTTATTTTCGGAATCGTAACGATAATAGCTTTATCTCTGAGACAGACATAATCACTTGATCAATTGCACTATTCTTTAGATAAGGGTAAATCCTCTTGTAGTTTTTTTTCCCAGGATAACCCTGTGGGTTTTAGTGTCTTCGTCCGTGGTAAGATTAATCTGTGTTAAAATTAATCAGGTTTACCGGGTCTGACTCTTATTCGAGAATAAGATCTTGTCCTTGGAACTTTTGAACATGGTATCATCTATCCATCATGAAAATGAGTTTTTTTAAGCCCGATTGGGCGGTTGCCCCATATATGGGAGAGAGAACTGCCTCAGGCGAGGAGAAGATAGTCCTAGAAAGGGAGATTAAAGCTTGACGCACGTAGGCGGAGGGTATCGAACCCACGACTTTGAGGTCGTGGGCAGGCAGCCTGCCCCATTGGGCTAGGACATATTTGATATGAAAATGAGAAGTTAATTCCACCAAAATGAATTTGTCCTCTTATTTTTAGTAATGCATTAGTGAGTTGCTACCACTCGTTCAGACTGAGATTATATATCCTCTTGTATTTATTTGTCCTCTTATTTTTAGTAATGCATTAGTGAGTTGTTACCGCTTGTCCAGGTTTAGATTATATATCCTCTTGTATTTATTTGTCATTAAAGTTGTTTTATGCAAACTTATTTTTATTTATCTAATAGAAGCTGAAATTCCTCCCGTACTCGAATTTTCTTTTAGGTAAATTTACTATCCTTACTTCCATGGTGGATTGATGTACATTTGTTGAATTAATAGTAGCACTGTCAAACGGACCACTAGTCCGCGGACCGGTCCGTGGTCCGCATTTTTTGACTGATTTGGGACCCAAGCTTTATTCATGAGTCTGATTTAAATCGCGGCCATTTTAGCCCGCTCCGTTTGGACCACGGACCAAGGCGGACCGGACCGGACCGGACCCGGACCCGGACCCGGACCCGGACCCGGACCCGGACCCGGACCCGGACCAACCCGCATTTAAATTAATATATATAAAAACATATTTTTTAAAGTTTTACTTCTCATTTTTACAATTTGTTTTACAAATATTTTCAAAAATAAACAACAAAACTCAATTTTTAAGCTTTATATTCTTTTTTTTCAATTTTTCTTTTCAATTTTTAAAAATAAAAACAAAAAAAAAAGTCATTTTAAGCTTTATTTTCTTTTTTAAAAATTTATTTTTTAAAATTAATTTAGTCATGGATCGACCCGTTTAATCCGCGGATTTCTTATGGACGGGTATGGACTAGGATTTTCTTAGTCCGCAAAAATTGGTCCAAATCCGGCCCGGTCCGTTTTAGGATAATCCGCGACGAACTGGATCGGACCGGATCGGACCAACCCGTTTGACAGTGCTAATTAATAGTACTTGTTGGGGGACCCATTTGGTATGATCATTGAAGGTGTATAGTAAAAGTAAGAATGGACAAGTGAATGAGTGATTCAAAGCTCCTGGCTTTTAAGGACTTCCTTCCTGCCTAAAACAAAATGGAGTAAGCAATTAACTCAAATGTAACTTTGAATTTCCTTCTTTAATTTTTACTCCCACAACTTTTAACTACATGTCTCCTTTAGCAAATTGTAATTTTAAAGATGCCATCAGCGCTTTTAAAATAGTCAGTGTTATTCGCGACTTCATCGTTAGACCTTATAAACTACTTTAACTATGTTTTTTTATTTATTAAAATAGCCACCGAGAGTGGCGTTTTAAAGAAGTTACTGATATTTGCGTTTTCTTTAGACTGTCTGATGAGTTCTACGGAATATTTAATTACAGACTTTTGTACTGAAATCTCCATTATCAGTGACTTTTTCTCTATTTTTAGAACAACAATAAAAATTACAATATTTTTAATTTTATTATATTTTAATTATAAAAAAAAAGCTGTAGAAACTTATGCCATGGCATGATTAATCAGTAACCTAAAAGAAGCCAATAATTAAGAACCATCTCCCAAGGTCTATCATTTTTAATCTTTAAAACTCAACACTTTGGGAAGTTGATGAGGCAAAAATGCACTCGGGATTGGCTCATTTTGCACTAGAGAAGATGAAGGATTCTTGTCATAAATTTCTTGGATGGATTTCATTAGTCCTTTTTTATAATTTATTTACAAACTTTTAAAACAATGTTAATGCATTCTCAGCCAACTTAAAACTTTAGAAATTTTTGGTAAATTTAGATGAGCTATTGATTGAGGTTTTTTTTTTTTTTAAATAATGAACCAAGCACTAGCGGAGCTATTAAGGGCAGGGGGGGAGGGGCTCGCCTCAACATTTTCGAAAGCAGCGAATTTTTTATGGGATTTTTTTTTGGTGATATTTTCTTATAAATGTTGTATTTGGTCCCCCCTAAAAAATTTCAGTAAGAAATTCCACCCCCCCCCCTCCCTCATGACATAATTTACAGTTTCACCATGGCTAAAGCAGTGATTGAAAGATGCATGCAGTGCATGACCTCAAAAGATAAACATTTTTTTTATCTCTTTCTTTTTAAATATTTTTTGTTTGGATGCAAGAAAAGGAGATTAGATATGTTCATACTTTCTGAGGCACAAAACTTCCAAATTCTAACCATGCATTCATTAAAAAGAGAAGCCATGCACCCACCAAAAGGCGATAACCAAATATATTATATCAAAATTTAAACGATAAACCTAGGGAAAACTTAATTTAAAAATGATTAAAGATAGTTTACTGCAGTACTATTAATTTATTCCACAAAGGACTTTCTAGAAAATTTGGAATCATTTGATGAAGACCCAATAGCAGTATTGGTCACCTAATCAGAGATCAAGTATAGTTTAATCATGGTAAAATCCATGGGTAATTTTGTCATGGCTTGGTACAATAAACTTTGTAGTTTAGAAATCTTTATATCAATACATAATAAGAAATAGACAATACCCTCTTCTTTTTAAGAAGAATTCTAAATTTTAACAGAGTTCACATATAAGAACATGTATCAGATCGTTACAACAAATTTTCCAAATCATGGTATGAAGAGTGGTGACATCCTTTGACTGTTTATTCTCTCATAGGTTATTTTTTTTTGTGAGATTCGTTTACTTGCTTAGAAGGTTAAGATTCGAGATCGAAACTCGTTTGTCCAGTATGAATCAAAGAGCATCTTCACTTTTTGGATGTAAAGAAAGGAAAGAAATCAAGAGTAAGTGCTTTCTATCTTTTTATTAGATAATAATTATTGATAGGAAACTTTCATCTTGAGATAACACATCTTTTAAGGTCACAATCCAATTCTTTTAGAAATAACCATAGAAAGAAAGACAGAATAGATAGTGCACTTCTTAATAGGTGTCAAATTGCCAAACCCATCATTCCTCTCTCTCGATGAAAATTATAGTCCAAACTCAAAAAAGTGTATGTCAAAGCATGCCAAATAGTTTAGATCTCTCAATGTCATCAAAAAAAAAAGTTTAGATCTCTTAAAAAAGCAAACAAGTATTTTTTTTTTTTGCTAAGTAAAAAAAAAACAAGTATACGTATGCATAGTTTTGATTTGGATGATGTCCTAGACCATAAGATTCAGAATCAGTTGCATTATCACCAGATGAGGAGAGAGAAAATATTATGTGCCTGATTCTAAACTACATAAATAATTCTAATATGAATGAAGTCTAACGAACCCTAAAGTTCAAAATCAGTTACATTATCAACGGATAAGGAGAGAGACAATCATATTATAATTTAATTACCTGATTTTAAATCATAAGGTCCATGTTAATATGTTCCATATAGAACTTTCTTAAATGTATAATATCTACATTATTCCTCTTTGAGGCGTGCAGCTTGCTTTGGTCTTGGATTGGGGAAGCCTCTCGTTACTAATTTTTTTCTGACCACAAAAAGAAAAAAATTAAGAGAACCCGTGTGCATGAGTGTTTTTTAGGGGAAAATTATTTTGACTCAAATTCTAAAATGTCTTAAAGTCTTTTTATTAGTTCATTAAAAATACTATTGTTTTCTAGAAAGTGTATCATATTTAAGAAGAGATCCGTTTTCCACAACACATTTGATGAATGGGTCACTTTGGCATGGATTCGACATTGTGTGACTGTCTCCACGATCCTCTTAAATGAGTTGAAACTTGGAGTGGAGCATTCCTACAAAGTAGGTCTTGCACAACTCATATGAGAGGGATGTGGGGCCAATTCCACAAGTGCGATCCTATATTAAAAATTTTCCTGATGAATGGATGTGGGCATAACTTGTAACCTATTTGAGATATTATTGCTTGCTTTGCTTGTTGGCTGTTGTCTAGAAAATGAATAAAACGGGATGTGTGTCGTATTTTTTTAATTTAATTTTATTGTGGGTAATATGTGGTATGGTATTATTTTCATATGGATTAAGTTCTGCATTGGTTTTTTACTTGAATTTTTTTATTTCGAAGAATAAAAAAGTAAATTATTTATGTAATTCAATCTAAATATTTTGAGTTGGAGCAAATAAGTCAAAATGCACCATCCCCCAAAACTCGGGGAATGTCAATTGAATACGGACTTGTTATTCTGAGTAATAATTTAACTATTCTGACTTCTAATATGAGGGTGAACTTTTAATTTTCATATCCGATTTAAGTTTTATTTTGTTAACTTTTAATCCCAAGGAGCTTAGAAGTAATTAAATACTCAATTGTCAATTTTAAAAGAATTAGTAATCAATAACAAACTCTAAATCGAAGAAGTATTTTGAACTTTAATCCTTATTATATTGAAAAAATGGTTCACTCATAAAACCCGATTCTTATTAAGTGCATAAATTCAATATTTTTGAAATATTGTTGATGAAATAAAGATATAATAAATATACTTTTTAACATTTCATTCAATTTAACTTTTCTATTAATACTATATGACCAGTCCAGCTTCTATGCTGGAACTGAAAAAGTTCTGCACCGTACGAAACAATTTGAGCCGTCGGATTATAGATTTGAACGGTTCAGATTTGGAAAGAGAAAAATTTTATTTTTTTATTTTTTAAATCCAGCCGCAACTTTTTGTCTCTCCAAATCGGACCGGTTAAAACTATCATCCGACGATCAAATTAATCCGCACAGTGCGAAATTTTCCCTATTCCTCGTAAGAGCCGGACTGCTATATAACGGAGATGTTAATGTCGTTAAGATTGTGGAGCATCATTTTTAAGAAAAGAAAGGGTCAAAAGAAAAGAGTTGCGACTGATCACGAGTGACAATTCTTCCACGATTTGCCACTACCCAACAGACTTCCTTGGACCTAGAAAGGCCACGTTCACCATCATGAAAAGATTTTAATACCAACTTTATTTCCTACCCCACCAAGAAACAAAACAAAAAAAAAAAGGAAAAAAGAAAAATATCTACTACTCCCTCCATTCTTAAATACTCCCTCCATTCCTAAATATAAGACTCTTTAGACAATTTGAGAAAATTAAAGAAGTTGTCATTTTCACCTAAACTTCCAATATTATCCCCCACCCTCCCTCTCTCTCACTTCTTTGTCATAAAGAAAGGAAAATGTTGAGGGTATAATTGGAATAAATTGTTGATAACTAATAAAACAACCTTAAACGACAATTAATTTGGATACCTAGATATCTCATAAACGACAATTAATAGGGAATGGAGGGAGTACAATTTTAGAAAATTAAAAAACTTGTCATTTTCACCAAAAATTTCAATATTACTCATCTCTTTCACTTCTATAGCATAAGAAAAGAAAGGAAAAAATAGAGATGGCAGAGGCAGCAAATAAAAGAAATATCGAGGGTATAATTGAAATAAATTGTTGACAACTATTAAAAGAACTTTAAACGATGATTAATTTGGATACCTATAAATCTCCTAAACGACAATTAAATGAGAATTGAGGGAGTACTTTTTTTTGCTAAGTAAAAATAGGAATTTTCTTATATAGAATGCAGAACTGGCCACATCACTACAAAATTATCTCTCTCCTCATTCTATAGTGATGTGGATAATTCTGCACCAAATGATCCAATGAGGACCTGGTATATATGAGGACGCTGCATTTCAAATTTCAAGTTAGATGGTGCCACGTTTGGGTGCATAATGTAACAAAAAAAGAAGATTAATATACTTCACCAGTATACACACTTTTGAAGTATTATAGTAAAGGTCAATTGATTCAGTGGGATAAATAGCCATTTTGGTCACCAAAGTTTTTTCAGCCTGTCACTTTGGTCAAAAATGAGTTTTTTTAACTTTTTTCATCACTAAAGTTTTTTTCGGTCCGCCATTTTGGTAAAAATTTTAAGTAACCTAAATGGCAAAGCGAAAAAACTTTAGTGACCAAAATGGCTATTAATTCGATTCAGTGTGGTTCTGTCTGCACGTAGTTATTTATGCATTTTTTTTTTCATTTCAATTATGAATTTTTTTTCACAGTTTTTCATGTTCTACAGAAGTCTCTTCCCATACAGGATCCCTTAGCCTTTTTTTTTTTTTTTTGGTAAATAAAAGTTTGGGTGGGTTCGGCTCCGGTCACTACCACGGGTCAGGGCAGGACTTAGGGACCATTAGCCTTTACATATATTTTCTCATGCGTAGTTATTTACCCCAGTAATAAACACCTATTCATTATAGGTTTTCTACGTGCAAATAAAAATTTCGTCATGCAGTAGATGTGTTAGCCTTTACGTATTCTTCCTCATTGACATTTGCTCAAGTCAAGAAGGCCAACGACCTCGGTTGCGTGTTCGACACCGAGCAACTGTCCTAAATAACTAACCTCCCCTAAAAAAAAAATATTTGCTCCAATAATAAATATATATTCATCACGAGTTTCACATGTGCGAATAAAAACCTCGTTCTGCATTGAATCTCAAAATCTATTAACCTTTATATATATATATATATATACATACTTGATCATGAACAGACTCACCAGATGAATAAATATTTCACCACGGGCGTACTCTTGCAGGTAAATAGCCCGTCTCAGCTATCACAGTGCCAAAGAATCACACGTGTTGTGGCAGTTTTCTGAAGTTCGTTTTTATTGAAAAGTGAAAATCAATTTCGAGATCCTTTATGTGACAGGTGAAAACATCATTGGATTGTACATTGTACGGCAAATTGGTCAATTTAGTCCCTTAAGTATTTTGATTTGCCAAACTCAGTCATATTCCATTAATTTCAATTTCGAATGTCATTTATGTTTTTTGACTTGCCAAAACGGCCATTCCGTCAATTTTGTTGCCTCTAATTAATTATCCTTCATCTTCTTCATTCCTTTTGCTTTTCCTAACACCACAACCTCCAAACCCACTACAATCAAGTAAACCAATTCCTTCCACCACAATCTAGACTTCTCATTAATTATAAATCAATTACCTTCCCCTCCACCACAACATGCACTCACCACCATCGACCACTGCCTACACCGCATTTACCAATCCACCATCTCCAATAACAATAAAAAGATTCTCAAAAACTCAAAAAAAAAAATCTTATTATGGGTTGGAAATGGGAATGGAAAATTTTCTCTCAAAATCATTGAAATGGAATTGGGTTTCATCAATTTCAGTTAATGAGATTGAGTTATGAGCTTTCAATTTCGGTTTCAAGAGATTGAGTTTGGTGATTTATTTGAAGAAATTAATTAAATTTATTATAAATGTTTTATTGAAATTGAAAACCACAGTTACAGAACCCACAACTCCATTAATTGTTCGAAGTTTTCAATTGCAGATTGAATATTTCTTCTGAAACCTAAGAAAACTTGTATTAATTGTTCGAAGCATCCAATTACTAGCTTCCAATTTTTTCTGCAACCTCAAAATATTCGTATTAGAGATGTTAGTTGTGGCCTGCAATTGAAGATTTTCAGTGGCTTTTTTATTGCCTGGAAGGACCTTTATGGTAGGTCGAAAATACGTAGTGGCTAATTTAGTAAAAAATTAATCAAATTAGACATAAATGGTAGATTAAAAATACATCCAAAGCTTACATCAACAGAGAAAAATTAGAGATTGCGGTGCTTCATTTCGTTAAAGTGAGCTTGAAATGTAAGCCCCTTGTAAATAAGAATTTAACTCGAATTAAAGAAAATAAGTAACACAAATGAAGAACCCTAACATTTCGGGAAATTTTAGAGAGAGAAAATTATTTATATTGAAGTGATTGAATTATATGTAATCTATATAAATTGGGGGGGGAAATTGGTTTGCTTGATCGTTGTGAGTTTTAGAAGTTGTGGGGTTAGGAGATGAAGAAGAAAGAAGAAAGAAGAGAATAGGGAGGAAGAAGATGAAGAAAAATTTAGAGAATCGAGTTTTTTTTTAGGGGAGAATATCAGAAGCTTCAAAATGCCCCCAAGCAAAAAAGGAACGTTTTGACCACATGAGCAATTTAACGTGCTTTTGTCAAAAAATTAGAGAATGATCTATTTGGTAGGTCGAAAAAACAAAAGTGACCTTAAGGGTCGAAATTAATCGAACATGACTGATTTGGAAAATTAAAAAATACGTAAGGGATTAAATTGGCCAATTTGCCTACATTGTACTACATTTCCTTTAAAAAAAAATGGGGCTACATATATCTAAGCTGTTAGAATTTGACTTGAATTCCAAATTAATGTGGGATTAGTCAATTATTCTAGGATACTACATTGATTAAAAAGAGTCATGTGTTAACATTTTATATTGTTTAACTATTAAAATTACTCTTGAATCACTCTTTATATAAGGAGCTTGAAAGTGTGTGAGAAAGATTTTGGACTTCAGCTATTGATTAAGTTATGAGTCTGAAGTTAAGTCTAGTTATATTTGAGAATAGTGGGCTTGAGTTAGTGTATTGCTTCTCCTTTACCCTTAGACGTAGGGGTGTCAATCGAGCTATATGAGTTGAGCTTGGTATAGCTCACGCTCAACTCTAATAAAAATTCAAAAGCTCACGCTCAGTCCGGAAAAGCTCATAAACCTTGAGCTCACGCTCAGCTCACATTTTAACACGAGCTTGAGTTTAGCTCACGAGCTTCCCAAGCTCACTTATATTAGCGAAGAAAACGAAAATCCTGTCTATAGAATAGCATAATACAATGAGGCTTAAAACTAAATTTGGACAAGAATACACAAAAAGAAGCAAAAGTTTCAGAATTGTTTGATATGCTAATAAAAGGAGTCTTATATAAAAAAAACATAAAAACAAAAAACAAGAGAATCCATGCACTTAAAATTTTAACAAATGATAAATTTGCAAATTTCAAAAGATTGATTTAATTTCATTGTCGGTAGCAATTCCAATTTTGACAATCCCATTGAATTCTTCTACACCATCTCACTTTTTGTTGTGATTCATCCCAATGTATTTTGTACCGTGTTTTTCCACACTGTCTTTTCATGTTTTCTCTCTTCCTTTAACTTTTGTATCTGTCTCTCTCCTGTTGTAAGACTCCTTTAATATAATCTCCTTTCTACCCAAAAAAAAAGATTATTGAGTTAATCCACACATTATAATTATAATTATAATGTATATAAGTTTTTTTTAAATTAGTATTATTATTATTATTATTATTATTATTATTATTATTATTATATATATATATAATATTTTAATTATATTAATCTTATTCGGGTTCGAGCTTTTTTCGGGTTGAGCGAGATCAAGCTCACGCTCAGCTCACATAGGAAGCGAGCTTGAATATTAAGCTCACGCTCACATTTTTTCGAGCTATATGAGCCTAGTTCGGGTCATTGACACCCCTACTTAGACGTAGGTTAATTGATCAATTAACCAAACCACGTAAATTCCTGATGTCTAATTATATTCTCTTTCATATTATTTTTATGTTTCTATTTTACTTTATTTATTTTAGTTCCAACACAAGTTCAAAGTCACTTGACCCAATTAGATTGTCCTTTTTTTATTTACTGACTTATATATTATGTAGTTTAGTAAATTACCATAACCTTCGGCGCGAATAATTATGAATAATCTGTAAGATATATATTAACTATACATACAACTTGGGTTACAATTTTTTCTTTTTCATTTTAATGATTTCACTTTCAATGGGTATGAATTTAATCTTATAATTTAGTGTAGGTTTTTTAGAAAAATTAAATATGTTAGAAAAAACATTTTTCTATCCAAGTACAGGTTCTCGATGCTTTCACTATGAAGCTTCAAGAATTTTATTTTTTAAAGCTTTACAATTAGAAGATTAATCTAAAAAATCTATTTAGATGACAACTTTGCCGTGCATACTAGAGTTTATTTAGATTGGACTTCGATCTGTTTTGAATTTTTTTGAGTTTTACAAAAAAAAAAAAAGTTAATTATTTATGAAAAAATGGAATTAAAATTAAATTTTTTATGTTGCATTTTAATTCAACAACTTAGTCGGATCATACATTAATTGAGGGGGCAATTCAGACCCATTCAAGAAATATTTTGCTCTCTTTCGCTGTTTAGACGGGCCTCCAAACACCAACTTAGATCAGGTGGTCTACTAGGGTGAAAATCCTCTGTCCCCGTTTGTGTATGTCCCCGTGTCCCTAACCAATCAGAATTTACTATATAAATATTTGTTTTAATTATATATACACATGGTGAATTGTGATTGGTTGGGGACACGGGGACATACACTGATGGGGACAGAGGATTTTTTGCCGGTCTACTAGGATTAATTATTACCCATCTATTCGGGGTGAAAATCCTCTGTCCCCATTCCTATTTCCTACCGAATATAATTTTTTTTTCACAGGGTGAATTGTGATTGGTTGGGATAGGAATGGGGATAGGAATAGGGACAAAAGATTTTTTATCATCTATTCGCTAACGAAAAAAATAAAAATATAATTAGCCATCTCAAAGATATAAATTTCCTTCCATTGTAATTTTGTGCCGCTGGTCCTCCAACAAAAGTCAAATTCCAACTTGATCAAGTTATCAATTTTCCTTTCCTTTTTTCATCCTTTCATTGAATATATAATCTTTGTTAAAAAAAAATTGAATATATACTCTTAGAAGGGAAAAAGTTAAAACAAAGGAGCAATTTAAAATAAAAAATAAAAAATAGGCATACTGACAATGAAGCGCAGTTCATGCGGTAAGACGCTTCACTTTCGACCGGTAGGTCGGAAATTCGAGTAATACCGGAGAAAATGTGAGGAACCACTATTAATTCTCCTTTAAAGAGGCAAAAATAAAAAGGGCAATTTGCACTAAATGGCCACCAACTATTTACATATTTCTCTTTATGACCAAATACATTAATTTTAGTGGGTTATAGCCATATACAATTTACAGGTTGTAGGTCTTAGCACTGGTCAAGGATTCCGGTCAATTTTTTTAAAAAAGCCCACACGTGCCGACATTTTCGTCCAATGGGTCTCTCTAAATCAAGAAAATGAAATTGGGTTTCATTAAATTTTTATCAATTTTCATCAAATGAAAATGGGTTGTTAAGATTTTTGTTGAAAAAATGGCATTTTTATTGATGAACGTTGTTGGACGCCGGAGAAGATGACCGGAAAACTTTGTTTGTCGCAGGAGAAGATGGAGATTGAATGGGACATTGGGTTGGTTTTGGGTATGTCGGGCCTGGGTTCGGGTCTACAAGGGATAAATTGGTCTTTTTACATTTTCTAGCCAATAAAGTTAAAAACAATGCCGAAATCCTTTACCGGTGCTAAGACTTGCTGCCCGTAAATTGTATATGGCTATAACCCGCTAAAATTAATATATTTGGTCATAAGAGAAATACGTAAATAGTTGGTGGCCATTTAGTGCAAATTGCTCAAATAAAAAATAAAATAGCCATACTTGATAAGTATGGAATTTGAGATATTCGTAGGGGTGTCAATCGAGCTATGTGAGCCGAGCTTGACTTAGCTCACGCTCAGCTCACATAAAAATTAGAAAGCTCAGGTCACACTCAGCCCCGAAAAAGCTCACAAAAATTGAGCTCACGCTCAAACTCACATTTTAATGTGAGCTCGAGCTGAGCTCACGAGCTAAATTTATATTAGCAAAAAAACAAAATTTTTGTAGCAAGAATATTATAATACAATGAGTATTGAAACTAAATTCTGACAAAAATACAAATCTATATATATATATATATATATAATAATACAATGATACTTAACTCTTGAAAGGCAAATTGGCGAAATAAGTACTCAAACATTATGTGTTTGGTGATAATGGTCCCCGTTTTATTTTTTTTTATTTTTTATTTTGTTTTTAGGAACATAAACAATTTGCATTTGGCCAGAATGGTCCTTCCGTCCATCAAAATTACAGTAAATAATATTTTTTTTTTAAAAAAAAAAAAACCCCTTTGAGTAACCGGGGTTAATTTGGGTAATTCACCAAAAAATATAGATCATGGACCAAAACAACCAATCGCAAATTGTTAAGGGATGAAATTCACCAAATTCCTTCTTCTTCCAGATAACACAATAATTTCCATAAAAAGATAACACAATAACAAGAACTGCCACTGGTAGTCAACTTGGCTATGGAAGAAATCCCAGAAATGTTGTTTTCGCCCCTCAATTTCTCTTTGTTTCTTCTTCGACAGTTTTTCTTGAAGGCCTTGCCAGAGGCGTGTCCGGAATGACCGGCCTAGGAAGAAATGAAACTTCAACAAATTTGCTTGACAAATTTTTGGCCGGAGAAACGAACGCCGGAGAAGATAAAGTTCGGTTCCAGTCACGGAACAAAATATGTTCCACACTATGCGAGAATAATTAATAGCCGTCGGATCACACAATGGGACTAGCTGAGATCATTTTACGTAAAATATTATAAATATTTATTATTTAAAAAAAATTATTTCGACCTTCCGATTCTTGATCCGACGGCTCTTGTTTGTTTCGCACAGTGTGGAACATATTTTGTTCCGCACTAGAACTAGGCTTCATCTTCTCCATCGAGAACTCATACTGAACACAACAAATCCATTTGAATCACACTAAATCCATTAGCATCACAACAAATCCATTTGAATCACACAAAATCCATCGAATCGGACAATCCATAACAATCCTTGAAGGGTTTTTTTGAGATGGGTTTTTGAAATAAAATTGAAATGGGTTTTCAATTTTTGAGCATAATAACGGAATCAATCAACATATACTAGCTCCCAAAGTCTTAATTGATTAAGATTTAACAAAGAATTGGTAGGGGGAGGGGGAATTGGCAGTGGCAGGGGCAGGGGGGATTCGCAGAGGTGGGGGCTGGAGTGGGGCTGGGGTTGGTTGATGATGAAGATGGGGACCAAAACAACCAATCATAATATGTTTTGGTACTTCTAGTGCCAATTTGCAAAAAATAAAATAGATTTTTTCCCAAAATACCCTTCAATTTTGCTATTTTTCATTTATTTTTTTGTTGACTAACAGTTGACATTAACTTTGATGGACGAAAGGACCATTCTCGCCAAACGCAAATAGTTTATGTTCCTAAAAACCAAAAGAACGGGGACCATTATCACCAAACGCATAATGTTTGAGTACTTATTTCTCCAATTTGCCCTCTTGAAACAAAATAAACTAATAAAAATATAAATACATTATAGGTCTTCTTCTTTTTAATTAGTATTATTATTATATATATATATATATATATATATATATATATATATATATATATATATACATATATATATATATATATATAACTTTTTAATTATATTATTTTTATTCGGATTCGAGCTTTTTTCGGGTTGAGTGGGGTCAAGCTCACGCTCAGTTTACATAAAATTCGAACTTGAATATTGAGCTCACGCTCGACTCATCTCAACTCACGCTCACATTTTTTCGAGCTGCCGGCCCGAACCCGTTGACACCCCTAGATATTCGATGTAATGATAGACACTATCTGTTGATTTGTTTTAGATATTCGATTTAATGATAGACACTATCTGTTGATTTGTTTTTCTGTTCTTTTAGATGGTTAAAATTTGACCCATTGATTATTTAGTTTACGAGGTGTCAGGCACATTTACCATAGGGCAAACCCTTACATGCATGGAGATATGGCCCATAGCCGGATCTATGCACGGCAGACTGGGGCAATTGCACCACCAAATTTTTTTTTTTGCCTTTTTTATTGCCCTCCAAGAATTTTATCAGTTTCGCCCCCAGATTTGCACCACCAGATTTCGACTCCTGCGTCCGCCTATGATATGTCCAGTGGCCTCTTATCAGTTTTGATCTACTTGGCCTGAGAATTTGTATCATTATTGTCATTATCTTGTTTCTTTCAATTTGTTTACCAAAAAAAATGGAAATAAATAACAAACAGAAAAAGAAAAGAATCCACTTCTGCAAGTTCATAGCACTAGACTTGGCAAAAAAAAAAAGTTCATAGCACTATCGAGTACAGCTACTTCACCTACCTAGGTAAATAACTCAAAAGTTCTAGACATTGTTCGGATCCTTGGGCATTAAAAGAAGGATAGTTCTGATATGAATCTATTGGAAAATATGGTTCAAAATTTGTCACATCACTACAGAATGAGAAGAGAGAAACAATGATGTGGCCAATTTTGAACCACATAATCAATGTGGACTTGATCCATATCAGAACTATCCTTAAAAAGAATTAATGCCACAGGTACAAACATAATTTCTTCATATGAAATTGTATTTTCAATTTTTTTTTTGTTATTTAAAAAAAAAAAATCACTTGGATTGAGTATTTTCTTCTAAACTTTCCTTTTTGTTTTGGATATTTATGGAATGGGGTAGTTGTTGTGTAAGAAGATATGATGTCTACCCATCATTTTGTTATCCTTATAGTGACAGGATATGAACAAGAAGTATTTATAGATAGGTATAATTGTAATAATTTTGTACCTTACCCTACGGATTAGAGAGTTGTTTGCTTTTTTATATATATATATATATATATATATATATATATATATATATATATATATCTTTTTAACAAAAAGAAAAAAGATATGATGTCTACTGTGGACTCTTTAATGAACATGATGAACTTAGTATATCTCTGAATGGTTCGCACCAATGATCAAACTTTTAAGGGAATGAGATATTAGAACACCTACACTAAATTCGCCTGTCACCATTTATTCTCCACATATACTAAAGAAATAGAGTATTTAGTTGAATAGCTTTTGACCTTCAAGACTAGAGAGACTTTGACAATTTGAGAGGACATGCCCCAAAAGAAAGACAGAAACCAACTCCTATAAGGAGAAGAGTAGGACTTGGAGTCCCAATCAAGTGATAAAAGGGAAAGGCATGCAATGACCTCAACTTGGGGTAAGCCTCTTACCCTAAAGATTCTATTTAAAGAAACCCTTTGTTCATTCCTGAAGTGAGGTCTAATATCAAATCACTTGATGTTTCAATCCAGCAAATTTACTAAAAACTACTAGGCAAATTGGCATCTTTGAGTCCAGAAACAACTTTTCATTTAGAAGGCGGATTCATAAAGTATTTTTTAAACAACTTCTATCCTAAAATAATTTACGATTAGTAAACTGTTAATTCAACATTTGAATTTGGTCGACAATAGAATTATAAGGATATATTTGTATTTTCAATTAACCCATCCCCTCCCTACACTCTCCCGACCCCCACCACAGACACCCCACCCTGCCCCTTTCTTCTTCATCTCCCCCTTCCCCACCTTGACCATCTAATATCGCCGCCGCCCTGCAACCTTCCTAGCCATTCCTTCAATTTCGGTGGAAAGGAAAGCACAACTACAAGAACCTCTGCGGGATTTGCCGATTTGCTTCAATTTTTGAACAACTACTTGAACAATTTTTTATGGGATTAAATTGAAAATTTGGTGAAAACCCTTTCTTCAACAACTCTCTATCTGCAATCTCAAATTCAAATAGCATTCCATGGAGATTTATAGAGAAGATGGACGAACAACAACCCAATTGAGACCACTTTCTTGACTCTGTTTAGGGCTGCTTCATCGGCTCGTGCTTCAGCAGAAGCTGGAATTGCAAAATTTTAGCAGCGAATTCAATCAAGCATCATTGAGGACGACCAGTAGCAGTAACGGCCACAGTAGGAGCATAACTGGATTAGTAGAACCATGCCCGCTATGCAACCTGAGATTCTCATCGGCTACAGATCTTGTAAATCATGTACAGAAAATTCATGAAAATGGTGAAATATACAATGAAAAAGTTGGTTTTTTCTTTGTTTGTCTTGTCCCATTGATTCTATTACTCAAAAGTTTTATCAGAACATCATTCTTTTGAATTGTAGCATGTTTGTATGAATTTTTACTGTCAATAGCAGTTATATTTCACTGTCAATGGTTCGGCTTAGACAACTACCTTGAATGGACGTGAGCTTCCTGAATAGCATCTTTTAGCATTAAATATGAAGTTTAATTTCTCTATTGATTCACTGGTCAAGTTTTAGGTTCATCTTTCTTAATTGCAGGTTGGTGGTTAATGGCAGCGGCGATGTTAGATGATCAAGGTGGGGATGAAGAAGAAAGGGGTACGGGTGGGGTGTTTGTGGTGGTGGTCGGGAGAGTGTAGGGAGGGGGAGGGGAAGGGTTTAATTGAAAATACAAAAATACTCTTATAATTTTATTGTTGACCAAATTTAAAGGTTGAATTAACAGTTGATTTTGGCTTTTTTGGACGGAAGGACTGAGTGCACCAATCGTAAATTATTTTTGGATAGAAACTGTTGAAAAAGTACTTTATGAAATCGACTTCTAAATGATAAATTATTTCTGGACCCAGAATGCCAATTTGCCAAACTACTACTACTATATTCTTTTGTATCTCCCTAAAAGAAATAAAGAATTAAATTATATTACAATCTGAATAATAAATAAAATAAGAAACTTAGATATGCATGTTCAATAATAATTACTTATGTTGCTAAAGCAAAGAAAAGTCTCAAGTAATTACATGTGTAAATTGCATATATGACATATCAGTGCATTTGAACCAGTGTTGCAAAACTCTGCCTAGTCGGCCGATTAGTCGGGGACTAGTCGGTAGTCGGCCGGTGGCCGCCTAGAAATCCAAAAAATCGGGCAAAAAATCGGGTCTTTGAAAAAATAGGTCAAAAGTACGATCTAGTCGGTCAAAATTCCGACTAGTCGGTCAAAATCCGATCTAGTCGGTCAAAAATCGGAGAAAAGACAAAGAAAGAGAGAGAAATACACATACCTGAGATGCTTCAGCTTCATGATCTTGATATTTTATGCTTCAGCTTCATGTTTATACAGAGGTAAAATTATGTTTAAGGCGGTGACGATTATGAAGAACGGAGAGAGAGAGAGAGAGAGAGAGAGAGAGAGAGAGAGAAGAAAAGAAATGAGAGGAATAAGAGAACGGAGAAGAGAAGCGGCGGCGGCGAAAATCGCCAAAGAAGAAGAGGAGACGGGGGAGGGGGGGCTGAGGAGCAGAGGAGGCAGAAGGAACAAAATGTTTTTAGGGTTTTCTTATCCTAGGGTTAGATAGGAGAGTATATATAAGTAGGACTAAATTGGCAATTAAAATATTATCACATAAGTTCTATATAAACAATAATGTTATAAACAAGTCCTAAATGACCTAAATTTAGAAATAAATTGTATTTAAAGTCCGAAATTACTTTTAAAACCTCAAACTTTATATTTTATATTACAAACAAGTTCTAAAATGACCTACTTTATATTTTTAATATTTAATTAGACCAAAAAATATAAAAGAAAATATTTTCGAAAATGATTAAAATAAAATATATTTAATATTTAGGGTCGCCGACTACTCCCCGACTAGGCCGACTAGTCGCTAGTCCCCTGTCTGCCGACCGACTAACGACTTTTGCAACACTGATTTGAACACTATCTCAAATTTTAAATTTTAGAATTGATCATACATCGTACTCACAAGTAATTAAACTTTTGCAAAATCTAAAAAGACATTTAAAAAGTAAAATGGTATACAATGCTAGCCTAAGTTATTAAAAGTAGAATGAAGGATTAAAATAATTTATTAAAGTAACAAACTTAGAATGGAGGATGGAAGATGCATCCAAGTTTCACAATTCTTTATGCAGGCAAATATTAAGCCGGTTAATGGTTATAAATTGATTATAAAATCCTCACAATTAATTTATTATGATCTATGACTACGGGGGATTGACCGGTAAGAATCATCTGTCCGCATTCTATTTCTCGTTCACTGTCTCATCAATAAAAAAAATCGTCACGTGTTAATTTATTAATTAAAAAATTAAAATCTAAAAAAAATAGTGGAACCCTCAAAGGAAAAATTAAGATACATCAATTTCTTATCTGCCATTTTCAGACGTGTAATGTTTTTTTTTCCTCAATCACACAAATGTTTTTAGCATGCTTAATAACACATCTGTCAGTGAAGAAATATATTATACCACCAATCACACATTTTTCCTATGATCATGGATTATTTTATGTTTTCCTTGGATAAAGAAAATGATTGATGTGGCATGCACCTCTAAAAAGTGTAGGTTTGAGTAAGGTTGCCATATATAATTGTGTAGTGCAAAAATAATTTAGTAAAAGTATATTTTAGGGTAAAAAGCGCTCACGCCCATTAAATTATTCCATTTTTTAGTTTTTTTGACCCTCAATTAAAAAGGGTCAAGTTTTACCCCCTAAACTATTTCGGTTTTTGATTTTTGACCTTCCATCCATATTCTCCGTTACATCATAACGGAAGTCCCAAAAATAAGGGGCATTTTTGGGCAATCTGTGTAAGATCCTAAAATTTTTGTTTTTATAAAAAAAAAAACCTATTATTCTGACGAGAAAGAAGAAGTCGTTGGTGAGAACAGTGACAGAAGAAGTCGGAAGCCGAGTACCACTCCTCTTCTCCAACCACCAACTGTAAATTCCAACCTCTAAAAAAAATCTTAAAAAGCCCTTTTTTCACTTAAATTTAATTCTATTTATTATGAATGATATAATTTTCCCAAAATGCCCCCATTTTTGGGACTTCCGTTATGATGTAACGGAGAATATGGATGGAAGGTCAAAAACCAAAAACCGAAATAGTTTAGGGGGTAAAACTTGACCGTTTTTAATTGAGGGTCAAAAACTAAAAAACGGAATAGTTTAGGGGGCGTTAGCGCTTTTTACCCCTATATTTTATCAGATGAAAGGGTTTTGAGCTATATATACAACTCTCATAAAACTTAAGCTAGCCAATAAATACTAGGCCGATTGGATAATTCAAATTGAGATTTTCATTCTTCCTTTTACATGCAATGAATGAGTAACACTTGAATATTCTTATGAGATTTATGATAGGAGTTCGAGATAAACCAAAAAAAATTAAAATAAATAAATAAATCAAACTTCCTCTCTTGGACTATATATATATATATATAACAAAATAGCCCATACCGCTAAAAATAAGTAGCCGTACATATGCTCAAGGAAAATAAACCAAGAAACCCCTGAAATCTCTTATAATCTTCTCAAAGTGGAAAAGTTATTGATTCATATCAAGCTTCTTTGCCTGAAAACAGTTCAAGCATTAAGTCACTTATGACATTATGAAGAAACCTAAAATATATTACTACTTGTCTTTTATTACTAAAGATAATTAATTATTATTCTACTAAATATTTTTTTATGATAATACTAAATTTCAATTTTTAAGATGGAAGAACGTCATGCCACATAAATTAAATTACTTATATAAGAAGGCCTTAGAGATTTTTACTATTTATTAATAAGGACTAGAAATTTTGGTAGCTAGACGTTTGTTAATTTACAATGGTTTAATTTTATATTTTGTTAAGATTTTTTTGGGATTCTTTACATATTATAATTAGTAGAGATATAAAACTTCGATTATATGTCATTGTGCTAAGAAAATCTCTTGATTTATTTTGTATAATTTAAGTATTAAACTCATATTATAAGTCACCGTATTTTTCTAAAATATTTGTAGATAAATGAGTTGAGCTGAGCTGCTCGTGAGTTACTGATGAATTGAGTTTGAACTCAGAAAATTAGCTTACATCAAATATGAGTCGAGCTATGAGTTTGACAAAATTAGTGTGAGTTGAGTCTGAGCTAGCCTAAACTCAGCTGAGCTCAACTTAGCTCATTTTCACCCCTAATATTATTGCTCACAAGTCACAAGAGAAGAGGATGGAAGAAAGCCTCCTGGGCATATAAGTTGGCTAACAAATTCATCACGAGTAATGTTGTACTAACTCTGTTTTCAGTGATAGGATGGGGGTTAGCTCCTTGTGAGTTGTTGGTATACATGAATCTCTGATGAGGTGGAGACCCTTAAATCGTAGTTTTTTTTTTTTTTTTGAAGATGGAAGAAAAATCTAATAGATTCATTTAAAAAACTAGGGATAAATTTGTTAATTCGAAAATTTTAGATACCTAAGAGAAATTTAGATAAATCCAGAGGCAACGTAAAGAAATAAAGATTTTCTTTTGGATGGAAAAAGAGAAGAAAAAAACTCAGGATCGGAAAATGACGAAAGCGAGTGACGTGGCATAACACGCATTAAAGCGGGGCGGTTCAACCCCGGATGCACTCATAAACTGACACGTAGACTACTGAGACGACGTCGTGCTGAGGATATAGAAGTTGATAATAAATACACTGCTTGCTTCTGATTGGCTATGCTCTTGACTTTAATTTATATTTTGTCACGTGGGATCCATTGATTCGTGGAAACACACACCACTCTACACGTCTCTCAAAAGTGGAAAAATCCAAAAAAGTTGATTGGACAAGTGGGCCCTACCTAGGCCGTCAAATCTTCTCGCCCGTGAGAGTAGTGGTCTGTATGGTTGACGCGTGTACAGTTAATGTGGGTCCCTGAGAAAATTGGGGACCTGATCCTATGCAAAAAAGTCCAAACCAAACTTGAAAAACTTGTCGAGAAAGAAAGTCTTTTTTTTTTTTTTTTGGTAATTAAAAGTTTGGGTGTGTTCGATTTCGGTCACCATCATATGTTAGGGCAGGTCTTAGGGAGCATAAGTTTCTTACAAGAGTACTTACAGATCACCCACCAACACAGCCCTCACGTCGGCAGTGAAAATTGAACACTTGACCCTTTGTTAAGACACGTCAAATCTTTATCAACTGAGTCAATTTGTATTGATAGAAAAAATCTTTAATAAAGCTTTTTATGGCACGTGTAGTGGACACGTCTGGGGCGGGTCTGCCTTGATGCCTATTCCTACACGGTGAGGTGGCTGGTTTTTAACCTAATCTTTCTCCAATAGTTTCGATAGATATCTGGTCTAACGGATCTTATGCTACAAAAGCAATTATATATCATTATAGAATAATGAGAGAAATTTATGTAATAATGTACATGTGCCATACCTTCGAACTGGATTATTGTTGTAGATATCATGAAATTAATATTCGAATTCCATTTTTGCTAAAGAGGCAATAGAAAATCCAAATTTGTTATAATGAGAATTTGTTTGTGAGAAATAAAGGTCTTCTTCAAGTTGCTTTTCTCCCTTTCTTTTGAGAATTGTGATGTGACAGATCTCATAACAAAGTCTGGCGAAATTCCTTCTTTTATAATTTCTACAATCTTCCCTCCCTTCCTCCCCTTCCTCCCGCGACAATAGTAACAAAAATTGATATTAAGATATGCTGACTTGAGGAACGAAATAATTTTGTTAAGGTGATTGCTAGAAATGGTTGAAAATGTTCAATCAATAGAAGGTTTCATTAAGTGTGTGTTTGGTATGCGGGAATGAAAATGAATGTAAATGTCTTTTCCACTCCTCTTTCCATTCCGGCGTTTGGTTGAGCAATTTGAGGTGGGAATGATCATTACAAGGGAATGACGATTCCAGGAAAAAGTGAAAAATGGCATTCCACATCAAAACCTATGGAATGACTTTTTCAGGAGAAGATGGAATCATCAATAAATAGTAACTGATATTTATATCCCTTTTTAATTAATTATTACGTTCATTTTACATAGAACCGTATTCATATTTAGTCATAAATATTCTATTTCACTTAGTACAATTTCATAATTGATAATTTTATAAATATTTCTTTTCCTTGGTAGTAGTTTTAATCTATTTTTAATTTTAAAAGTAAAGATATTTTTATTACTATGTTGACATTTTAATAAAAAAATATTTTTCAATTGAATAACATTAGCATTAACATATATATATATATATATATATATATATATATATATATATATATATATATATATATATATTTTGTAATGAATGTTTAATTAGGTTTTATCACTAGTATATGCTAAAAGGGCATTTAGGCAATATTGTGTTTAAGGACCTTGCTAGCGCTACTAGAATTATTGGTTAAAAGATTGACTAAAATAGTTTTTTGGACCTTTTGCCCTTATAGTTGGATGAATCCCTTATACCAGCAGAGGTAAGATAGTCATTTAACACCCTCAATTTGGGGTTTATGATTTCTATCCCCAAAATTCTAGGAGTAAATCAATTTCCTATGTTTAATTCCATTCCATTATGACATTAAAATATAAGTTTTACCAAACACAGAAAAAGAATGGACATTCCATTTTGTCTTTGCCTTCCAAACACTGGAATGAAAGGAGAATTCCGAAGTCATTCTGAGTGAAAAACAATTATGCTTGAAAAGGAATTGCATTTTATTCTATTCCATCGTACTAAACGTGGTGTAAGTTTGCAATGCTTTGTTAGAAACAGAATGAACTGACTAGATTATACATGATGGTTTTTTTTTTTATGAATGATTATACATGATGGTTGTGAAAGGGAAATTGGCTATCTTTTTAGGAGACTGAATTTTACAATTTATTAAAAGATACACGGGTTTCCTATACTATATCCACATATTTCTAATGACAAATTTTTACTTATTTTCTTTTTAATTTGTAGTGATATCATTTTCTCCCTTTCCTTTCTTTTCCGCTCATAATAGTCCACAGACGTCGTAACTTAATTATGACCCTAGATGTATTTTTTTATTATCTATCTTTATATAAGACAATCTGATAAGTATAAGTTGAAGACTCTTTTTATTATTATTTCAAACATAAGATATAGAAAGTATTTATAAATTTATTTATTTATTTCAATTGTATCTTAGGTTTTTCCATTTTTTTTTTTTTTTCTTTTTTTTTTGTGAGAAGGATTAACAGATGATAGAATAGGTACTCCATCACATCATGTGTGATATATATATATATATATATATATATATATATATATATATATATATATATATATATATATTTTGAGTAAATCACTATTTCTGCCCCTTCAACTATTTTCAAAAGCAATTTATGCCCTCTTTTCTTTTTTGGGTGCCATTAATGACCCTCAGTGGCGGAATCCGGCGAGTTTTGGTGGCTAAACATGTGTACACGTATGAGTCACATACCCAATTTTTCAATAGCAAATCGTCCCTAAATTACAGATCTTCATCTTCTTCCCCAAATTCCCTTCTTCAATTTTGACCCCTATTATTTTGGTTGTTGATCTGCAGAGCCAAGGGACCTCGGCCCCATAATTTTGGTCATCGAATCTGGGCGACTTTCCCAAGTAAAGAATTGGTGATAATGGTGGTTGTTTCTGAAACAATCCCACAAAACCTACAAAATTCTATGACAAATTCTGAAGATGAGCCTCAAATTAATCCTCGAATACCTCCATTGTTGAAAAGATTTGAACTTGAAGTGGGTTTGGAAAACTTATCCTCAAGTTTACACAAGCCTTCAAGAATCTCGATCCAATAGACTACAATCTCTCAAAGTTCAAATCTATTTCTTGAAGAATATATACAAATTTGTTTTGAGTTCCTTGAAAAAATGTGGAATTTCTCAAATACCTACTTGGGATTTTGAGTTACAATGGGATTTCTTAATCTTCTTGCGGGCCCTAGCTGAACTAGGGGAGTACAAAAACGATTATGTGTAAGTTTATTTTGTCGGAAATTCTTCTTTGATTTTGAGGAAGAAGATGAAGATCTTAAATTGGGTCATGGGTAGATTTAATGATTCGGGGTTGAAATTGGTTTGGAAGAATTTGCCCAATTTTTTCTTTGATTTTGAGGAAGAAGATAAAGATCTTCAATTCGTTCATGAGTCAGTTTAATTATTCGGGGTTGAAATTGGGTTGGATGAATTTGCATAATTTTTCTTTGATTTTGAGGAAGAAGATGAAGATCTTCAATTGGGTTGGATGAATTTGCCCCTAACAATTCGACTGTGTGACTCACGCGTGTGTTTAGCCACCAAAACTCGTTGGATTCCGCCACTGAGGGGCATTAATGGCATGAGAAACATTATATTTGTCCAAGAGTAAGTTATCATCATGCTAATACTTATTTCCGAATTAATGATTGCAATATATGTAGGCTAAAAAAGTCAACTTAAAATTGAAAGAATTGATTTGAATTGACTTTTTAGCCTACATGTATTACACTTATTAGTTTGAGAACAAGTATTGAGATAACTTGCTTCTGTAATAAGATAAAACTATTCCCGTGCATAACACATGTGATTAAACTAGTATTTTTATATATAATATAATATATTTTTTTGCTAAGTATACATAATATAATGTTTGCGCAACAATATATCTAACAAAATAATGGTCGGTTCAAATTTGATGGGTAGTAAGTGACCTGCTGCATACTAAAACTAGGGGCGTCAACAAAAGGTTTGGCCCAGTGGGTAAGCCTTTGGCTTGGGACCAAAAGGTCCCAAGTTCGACACCTTCTCCCCGCATAATGGGGCAATAATATTCTCCTCTTTATGAGGCTAAGCTCCCTCCCCAGGCATGGGGCATGCTACAATCTCCCTGATCTAGGGTACTCTCCGCTCTTCCCCCTCGGGGGCAAATCGCCTTCGGGCGTAAAAAAAAAAAAAAAAACTAGGGGCTATGCAAATTTATATCTCTTTTCTCTCTCTTCCCTCTGCGTTCCTGCTGGTTCTTTTTTTTCCTCTGCCTCTGATCGATTTGGCTATTGGCTCCGGTTAATGGTCAAATCTTGATCATTTTGTTCAATTTTTATACCTCCATTTTGTACCACGAATCATATGAAACTTTTTTCAAAGTATTTTTCTTCAAGATTCAAGACGAAGAGGTTAAATCTGTCTCAGATCTTCACATATCTAGACTTTTTTTTTATATGTTTCTAGGAGGATTCGTTCAACCCGGATTTGATCTGGTCCCTTTATCAACTTTCTGCATCTTCCCGAGGCAATTTGTAGGACGGTTGATACACTCATGGTCCTATAAATTGTCGATCCTTATGGAAGATGTTGAAAATGATATTTTTCTATCTTTATGGTTTAAGGATTGCAATAAAGATGTTGCGAAGAAGAATATTATGTATTTTTGTAGGAATTATTAGCCACTTTGATCATCAACGTTTTTTCGTCTAGCCACTTTGGTCAAAATTCAAGTTTTTTAACTTATTTCATCATTAAACATTTTTCGGCCTGCCATTTTGGTCAAAAATGTTTTTTTTAACTTTTTTCATCATTAAAGTTTTTTCTATCTGCCATTTTGATCACTAAAGTATTTTCATTCTGCCATTTAGGTCACTAAAATTTTTGACCAAAATGGCAGACCGAAAAAACTTTAGTGACCAAAATGGCAGAATGAAAAAATTTTAGTGATGAAAAAAGTTAAAAAAATTATTTTTGACCAAAATGGCAGACCGAAAAATGTTTAATGATGAAATAAGTTAAAAAACTTGAATTTTGACCAAAGTGGCTAGACGAAAAAATGTTGATGATCAAAGTGGCTAATTATTCATTTTTGTAGTTTGCTAGTTTTTATATTAGTATTTCCTAACCATACAAGTTTTATTGGGTATGATTTTTGTCTATTATCATGGTTTTCTAAATCATTGTATAACTTTTATTTTCTTGTAGTTTTAGATTTTTCTTTAATTGTAATGCCTTCGATTATTTTGTGATTAATGAAAAAAAATTTATTCAGCAAAAAAAAAAGTGTTGGAAGAAAGTAGTTCCAAATACTTCCAAAACTGTTTTTCCTAAAGAAAAATGAGAAGGACCTAGCGAGATTGCGCAACGAGGTAGTTATAACAAATATACGTGTTAATTCTTTTTTTTTTTTTTTTTAAATAAAATGCGTTAATTCTTTTTTTTTTTAATAAAGCATTAATTGTCTTTACTTAAAAAAATGCATTAATTTAATTTTTCAGGTCTACATATTAATCAAATTATTTTATTTAGGTACCAGGTTTGACCATTAATTTCATAAACTACACAGTAGTTGAATGACTAATCATATACTATCTCATCCTGACTGAATGAACTATGAAAAATATGAAATATAAACATCCGATCCATAGATAACTTACTGTAAAACACAAGAAGGGGGGAATTGGGTTTTAATCAATCTTGTAAACTTTTTCGAATCTATTCAAAGCTAGTGTAAGTTTGAGTAAGATGAACAAAAGCAAAACTAAACCCAACAACAAGACAAAGGATTTATAGTGGATCGATTCACTCAGAATCTACGTCCACTATCTTGAGCCGCACCCAAGGATTTTAGCAACTTCACTAAGAAGACTTTTTACACTTGTGGCTAACTCACTAAGAGTTTTACAACACAACCACAATACAAAACTCACTAAGAGTCAATTGCCCACACAAAGTAGGACTTAACAATTTGCCCACACAAAGTAGGACTTATACAAGAATAACCCCAGTTTAAAAACAAGGTTGTTCACTCTTCTAAGTGAAAGATATATACCTTTGAAGTACAAGAATGATAAGCTCTTAGAACATTTGAAGCACACTCTTTGTCTTGTTTTTGAAAGAACACTTTAGAATGATTTAGATCATAAGATCAAGTGCATTTGCTTTGAAAGTGTTTGAGACTTGATAAGAAATCAATGTATATTGTATGTGCAAGTCATTGAGTCATTCTATAGCTTTAGAGTATTTATACATTTCAAAATAGGCTGAAAAACGACTCTGCAACGGTAAAATAACGGCTAGTTCTCGCAGAGGTCGGTTGACCGAACACAGACCTCGGATGACCGAAGCTAGCCTCGGTTGAGCCTTAGCCAACCTCGGTCGACCGACCCTAGCCTAGGTCGACCGAACTCCCCTTTTTCCAAAGGGTTCAACTCTCTGTTTCTCGTCGGTTGATCCGATCTTGAGCTCGGTTGACCGACCTTCTTGAGTATGAGAGATGTTGATAATTCACACGTTTTGAAATATTTTGAAGTCTAAAAGGTTTTCTCAATATGTAACAAGTAAGAGCATTTAGAAAACCGTTTTAAAAGACTTATACTTTGAAATCAAAGGCTTTTGAGATATGAACACATATGAGAATCATTTTGAAACTTAGCCTTTTGAAAACGTGTTTATGAAAACATGCAAGACTTGAGTGTAGAACTTATTTTCATGAGAGCATTGGTTAGAGCTTATAAGATAACGACTTATAAAGACAAAGCTAATCTAACCAAACCTAAGTCTTCAATCTTCAATCTTGAAAGATGAGCCTTGAATAATATGACTTTGAATCTTGATCATGGCTTGATTGAAGTACTTAGAGCTTCCATTATAAGTTCCGATATTCTATCACAAAGATAAAGATCATTAGACACAACATCAAATGTTTGTTCATTATCAAAAACCGAGTTCGTTCGCCCTTAGGGCTTACACTTACTTTCGAATTTCAGTTCAAATATTTAGCTAATATCACGCTTAACTTTGCTGGGGTTTTCTGGATTTTTCATTGTATTACAATACAGTAACGATCTTTATTCTTTTTCGTGTCTTATTTACTGTCTTATTAATAATAAATTATCATGTGTCAATTTTTTCAATTAAAAATAAATCTATAATAAAAAAACAATGAAGATATCCTCATAAAAAATGAATACGTGATAATAATCTACTAATGGAACTGAGATGAGACTGAAATTTAAAACATAATTCCCCCCCCCCTATTTAAACTCATCTTTAATACGTGAATAAACGAGAGGTAGCAGACTTTCTTAAAACAATATTAATAGGGTAATATACATTAAATAATACTAAAGCATTTCCATATTTTAAATGTTGAGTCAAAACAATTATTTTTAGGGGTGAGCACCGAATTCGAATTGGCCAATTCGGTCATTTGAATTCGGTTTTTTAATTTTTTCAAACCTCAAAAAACCGACCGAATTCGAAACGACCGAATTGGCCGAATTGGAGCAAATTTTGAACACTTCTTCGTCTAAATGTTGATTCGGACTTGGACTTTGGGAAGATGACATGGTTTCACCTGAAAAATTGACAAATTGAACAACAAAACCAGAACTGATTAAAATAGCAAATAATAACAACAAATCTAACAACAAAAAATCAGAATGTTTTTTAGCAAATAATAGCAAAAAATCTAACAACAAAAAATCAGAATGTTTTTAAGTTTACAAAAAAAAAGAGTAAAATTTCCAGAAACATTCAAGTTTAAATAAAATTACCGAAAAAAATAAATAAGTAAAATTTCCAGAAACATTCAAGTTTAAATAACATTACAGTAAAATTTCAGAAACATTCAAATTTAAATAAATAAGTTTAAATAAGAAAATAATAACTTTACCTATTAAATCTTAGAGGCGGCGATGGATAGAGGAGAGGAGAGCGGCGCCGGTGGAGGGAGTGGTGGATGGATGGAGGAGAGGAGAGGCAGCGGAACTGAGAGGGAGAGGAGGGAGGCAGTGATGGATGGAGGAGAGGAGAGACACCGCCGGTTGAGGGAGGTGGTGGATGGATGGAGAAGAGGAGAGGTGGCGCCGAAATTAGAATTCCAATTCGGTCTGGTCAGACCGAAATCGTCCCAATTTCGACCAATTCGAATTCGGTCATGACCGAATCACAGAAACCAAATTGCCAAATTCAATTCGAATTCGGTCGAAATTCGGCAAAAATCGAATTTTCTCACCCCTAATTATTTTGGCGGAAATTAGTCATGAACAATTTACGGGCACATGACTATGAACTCCTGCAAGTATTCCGACAAAATTCAAAAAAATCCCCACACGTTCCGACCAAGTGAGGGGTGTTTTTGTCCAAAAAAAATTAAACACCATTGTCTTCTCCAGTTGACCACCTCCGCCACCCTTCCTCTCTCTACACCACCACTCCACCCCTCCTTTCCGACCCTCCCGCTCCGACAATCCACCACCACCGCCAATTCATCATCCTTCTTCCACCATAACTCCCGTTCTCGCTCTGGCTCCAGCAATCCACCACCACCGCCCTCCTCTGTCCCTCCCCTTCAATCAACATGTCATGGCTGAGGAAATGGAGAGAAGTTTGTAATGAAAAGAGAGGGAAAAATGTTTGGACTGGCAGTAGAAGAAAGGGGGATTAGGGCAACGAATTTTGGTAATTAGAAATTAAACCTAAAATGACAGCGTTCCATTAATGAGCTGTCATTTAGTTATTAAGTCTTTTGTTTATTTCTTTGTCTACTACGACACCGTTTCCATTTAGCCTAAATTAGACTACTCGAAGGCCAAAATAGAAAGGCTGCTAATGTTTGAGCTGTTGTGCACTTGAGCTGCAGAGGAAAGGAGTAGGAGCAGCATTGAGGTCTGTTGATTCTCACGAGATGTCAAAGAATTGCTGAGGTGGAAGGGCAGGATCTACCTTGAAGTTGGAACCCTAAGTATAAAGGGCAATGGCATAGCAGCAAGGAAGGGCATTCAGAAAAATACCCAAACTGGCAGGAGCCATAGTCATTTTCCTGTGAGTTCCTCCCCCCTCTTATCACTTTCGATCCTTAATCCATCATCTTCTGCATTCCTAGGCTAATTCAAGTTGTTTTGCAATTCCAGGAACTGGTGGTTTGCTTTGCAGCTTTAGAGTTAATCTGAGTTTGCCATTTCTCCCTCTTTTCTGGTCTTTAGTATATTTATGTTCTTAGATAGATCTGGTGACAGTGATCATTTCTGTTTAAGTTTGAATTATACATTTATGAGGAGGAGTCCTGACTCTTATAATATATATCATCTTTTGACTGCTGTCGTCTTTGCTTTTGCTTGAATATTCATTGCTCTTGAGTATTGGTTAGCAAACTGTTAGTCCAATTAGTTAGGATATCACAAATTGGTATCAGAGCAAGATTCAACTAACCTGTGTCTTATGGCTAATACCCGAAGTCAGGTGAGGGAGGGAAACTCCCAGGACTCAGTAGAGGAAGACAAACTTAAGAAAGTAGAGTCTGATAACCTAGCGATGCAGGCTCAACTAGGGGAACAGTTGAGAACAACTGACATGATAAGTTATACATTAATAGAACACAAAAATATGATTGATTTACTCCTCAAAGAGCAGGATGGATTACATAAGAAATTTGAGAGTATGATGGCACAGATGTCACAGTTAGCTCAATCCATAGCTGAACATAGGAGGGAAGGGAAACAAGAGGAAGCAGGTCAGACCAGTTGATGAGAGAGTCCCAACTCACACCCCTGAGTATGGCTACCCTAGAAATCCTGTAGGGAATAGAAGAGATGGGAGGATAGATTACAAGGCCCCTAAGTTGGAATTTCCCATATTTGATGGTACAGAGGCTAGAGAGTGGAGAGGAAGGTGTCGTGATTACTTCCTGTTACATCATGTATTGGAAGAGGAGAAGATAACACTGTCAAAGTTAAACTTTAGAAAAAGAGCATATACCTGGGCAAGAGATAGGACAGCTACTCACCCCCATGAGAGTTGGTAACAATTTGCCTCAGCAGTATGTAAGAGATTTGGTGAGGCCGATGACAGGCAATTGATGGAGGATTTTAGTAGGTTGAAACAGAAGGGTAGTGTTGAGGAATACATTGACAAATTTGAAGAGTTAAGATCCATTGTCATGACTCAAATGCCCCAAGCTAGTGAAGAGTACTATATATCAATGTTTGTAGGAGGATTGAAAGATGAGCTTAAGCACATGATTAAGGTATTTGACATACAAACCTTAGATGGAGTGAGTGAGAAAGTTATACACCTCCAAAAAACTTTAGAAGCACTCTCAAAACCTGTGAAGAAACCTGTCTTGTTGCCTACTCCCAGACAACAATTATTTAATGCCAAAGCCTTACCTGGAAATAATGTGGCAGGAGGGGAAAACTACCAGAAGAGGTTTGCTGGTAAAGAACCTTTTACTTTCAAGAGGTTGACTGAAGGAGAGTACCAACTAAGAAAAGAGAAGGGCCTATGCTTTAGGTGTGGAGAGAAATTTGGGCCAGGACACATATGCCCTAAGAAGCAGTTGAACATAGTGGTGATAGAGGATGAAGATAGTGAAAATGATGCCAAGGAATTCCTGCTATACAGCAAGGAAGGTGGGGATGAGAAAGAGGAAGAGGAAGTTGCTGAGATTTCCATCAATGCAATGACAGGCACATTATCTAAGAGTACCTTTAGAATTCCAAGGTGGATTCAGAAAAGAAAGGTATCTATACTAATAGACACAGGTAGCACCTGTAGTTTTATAGATAGCAAATTGGTGAAAGAATTGACTCTGAGTGAAACTGCTAGCAAGCCAATGAGGATTACTGTGGCTAATGGTGCAGTCATGAGGAGCACAGGAATGTGCAGAGAACTTGTATGGAGGATGGGGGAAGAAGGGTATACACATGATATGAGAGTGTTAGCCCTAGGCAGCAGTGATATGATCATAGGCCTAGACTGGCTGGCAAGGTATAGCCCCATACTATTTGACTTCCTGGCCATTAGTCTGACTTTCCAGAAAGATGGGAAAGATGTGTGTTTGATAGGAGAGCTAGACAAGGTAAAGGTGGAGGTTGGTACTGCTGAGTCCATTTTAAAAACCATGGAGAGGGGAGATCAGGTTTACTATGGACAACTATTTACCATAGGCACTGAGGAAGGAGTGGTGCTTCCTATGTAAGTAGAACAGGTCCTTAAGGAGTTTAAAGGAGTCTTTGAAAAACCACAAGGGCTGCCTCCCTCTAGGGATCATGAGCACAACATAACCTTGGTAGAAGGAAGTCAGCCTTTTAAGATAAGGCCTTACAGATACCCACATTTTCAAAAATCTGAAATTGAAAGATTGGTCAAAGAGATGCTGGAAGAAGGTATTATACAGCCTAGCAATAGCCATTTTGCTTCTCTGTGTTGTTAGTCAAGAAAAAAGATGGCACCTGGAGATTTTGCATAGATTACAGGCAGTTAAACTCTATTACCTTGAAGGATAAGTTTCCAATTCCCATCATTGATGAGCTGTTAGATGAATTGCAAGGAGCAAAATACTTTTCTAAGATTGACCTGAGGTTAAGATATTTTCAAATCAGGGTAAAGGCTGAGGACATTCCTAAGACAGACTTTTAGAACCCATCAAGGCCTATATGAGTTTCTAGTAATGCCCTTTGGATTAACTAATGGTCCAGCCACTTTTCAGGCATTAATGAACAAGATTTTTTGCTCCATTTCTGAGGAAATTCATATTAGTCTTTTTTGATGACATATTAGTCTATAGTCCTGATTTGGAGACTCATCTTCAGCATCTGAAGATTATATTCCAGATGCTACAGGAGAACCAGCTATTTGCTAAGTTGAGCAAGTGTTCTTTTGCCCAACAAAAGGTAGAATATTTAGGGCATATAATTAGCCAAGAGGGGGTGGCTGCGACCCTGAAAGATATGCTCAGCTGGCCTTTACTTAAGACTATCACCCAGTTAAGAGGATTCTTAAGCCTTACTGGGTACTATAGAAGGTTTGTGAAAAATTATGGGATAATCAGTAAGCCACTATGTAAGCTGCTACAAAAAAAGGGATTCAACTGGAATGAGGAGGCTAAAATGGCTTTTGAAAATTTGAAACAGGCCATGAGCTCCACTCCATTATTGACAATGCCAGATTGGAAGAAACATTTTGTGATTGAGACTGATGCCTCAGACATAGGCATTGGGGCTGTCCTCATGCAAGACAGAAGACCAATAGCTTTCCTCAGCAAAGCACTTGGCCCCAGACACCAAGAGCTATCAGTCTATGAGAAGGAACTGTTAGCTCTTGCCACTGCAGTTGGGAAGTGGAGGCATTATTTGGAGGGGACACATTTTGGTCATCAAGACTTACCATCAAAGTCTTAAATTTCTGATGGAACAAAGAGTTACCACATCAGCTCAATAGAAATGGACTTCAAAACTGATGGGGTTGGATTTTGTGATACAATATAAGAAGGGATGTGAGAATAGAGTGGCAGATGCTCTTTCCAGAAAAGAAGAGCTCAATGCCATCACTACTGTCACCCCAACATGGATGGAAGAGGTAATCAATAGCTATGAGAATGATGAGGAGGTGCAAAAAGTCATATATGAGCTGCTGATATACAAAACAGATAAGGAAGATTGGAACTATAGAAATGGAGTGTTATACAAGAAGAACAAAATCTATGTGGGCAACAAATGAGGAATAAGATATAAGATCATTGAAGAGTTGCACAACACTCAACAAGGAGGCCATTCTGGAATGCAGGCAAGCTATCAGAGGGCCAAACAGTTTTTCTTTTGGCCTTTAATGAAGGGACAAATCCAGGAATGTGTAAGACAATGTGACAAATGTCAGAGGAATAAGGAAGAAAAAGTTGCTTACCCTGGATTGCTTCAGCCACTACCAATTCCTCAACAGGCTTGGACACATGTCTCAATGGACTTCATTGAGGGACTACCTAAGTCAGGGGAGAAGAGACACAATCCTGGTTGTGGTTGACAGATTAACCATGTACAGTCATTTTATCTCTCTTACTCATCCCTACACTACTTCAACCATAGCTGAGGTTTACTTAGATCAGATCTATAAGCTTCATGGATTACCAGAGAGCATAGTTTCTGATAGGCATAAAGTGTTCACAAGTGCATTTTGGCAGTCACTGTTCAAGAATTTGGGGACCAAGCTTAATCTATCAACTGCCTATCATCCCCAGACTGATGGGATGACAGAAAGGGTAAATCAAACTCTGGAGATGTATCTCAGGTGTTTTTGTAGCACTAGACCTACCAAGTGGCTGAGTTGGCTGTCTCTAGCTGAGTGGTGGTACAACACTACTTTTCACACAGCTATCAAAATGAGCCCATTTGAAGCTGTGTATGGCTTCAAACCCCCAACACTGGCTTTAGGTCCTTACACTATGAGGAATAATGAGGCTGTCAAAAATTATCTAGAAGAGAGGAAGAGAATTGAAGGAGTGCTGCAAGAAAACATACAGCAAGCTCAGGAAAGAATGAAACACTATGCTGACAAGGAAAGAACAGAAAGAGAATTTGAAGAAGGAGACTGGGTCTATCTTAAGTTGTAACCTTACATGCAATCCACATTAGCATTGAGGAGGAATTTGAAGTAGTCTGCTAAGTTTTTTGGGCCTTACAAAATTTTGCAAAAAAATGGGAGAGTGGCTTACAAACTAGACTTGCCAGAGCACTCTCAGATTCATCCAGTGTTTCATGTCAGCTTGCTCAAGAAAAAGATTGGGGATAACACAGTAGCCAGAACTGAGTTACCCCTCACTGGGAAGGAAGGACAATTCAAGGTGACCCCCACAGCTGTGCTTGAAAGAGGACTTGTGAAGAAAGGACAAAAAGCAATAGTGCAGTGGTTGATTCAATGGGATAATCTTCCTCCTGAGGAAGCTACCTGGGAGGAAGCAGATGTTATCATTCAACAATTTCCAGAATTCCAGCCTTCAGGATAATGCTGTTCACAAGGGGAGGAGAGTGTCATGGCTGAGGAAATGGAGAGAAGTTTGTAATTGAAAAGGGAGGGAAAAGTGTTTGGACTGGCAGTAGAAGAAAGGGGGATTAGGGCAACCGATTTTGGTAATTAGAAATTAAACCTAAAACGACAGCGTTCCATTAATGAGCTGTCATTTAGTTATTAAGTCTTTTGTTTATTTCTTTGTCTACTACGACACCGTTTCCATTTAGCCTAAATTAGATTACTCGAAGGCCAAAATAGAAAGGCTGCTGATGCTTGCGCTGCTGTGCACCTGAGCTGCAGAGGAAATGAGGAGGAGCAGCATTGAGGTCTGTTGATTCTCACGAGATGTCAAAGAATTGCTGAGGTGGAAGGGCAGGATCTACCTTGAAGTTGGAACCCTAAGTATAAAGGGCAATGGCATAGCAGCAAGGAAGGGCATTCAGAAAAATACCCAAACTGGCAGGAGCCATAGTCATTTTCCTGTGAGTTCCTTCCCCCTCTTATCACTTTCGATCCTTAATCCATCCTCTTCTGCATTCCTAGGCTATTTCAAGTTGTTTTGCAATTCCAGGAACTGGTGGTTTGCTTTGCAGCTTTGGAGTTAATCTGAGTTTGCCATTTCTTTCTCTTTTCTGGTCTTTAGTTTATTTATGTTCTTAGATAGATCTGGTGACAGTGATCATTTCTGTTTAAGTTTGAATTATACATTTATGAGGAAGAGTCCTGACTCTTATAATATATATCATCTTTTGGCTGCTGTTGTCTTTGCTTTTGCTTGAATATTCATTGCTCTTGAGTATTGGTTAGCAAACTGTTAGTCCAATTAGTAGGGGTGCCCGAACCCGGCTCACATAGCTCGAAAAAATCTGAGCGTGAGCTGAGGTAATGTGAGCGTGAGCTGAGCCTGAGCTTAATATTGAAGCTCGCTTCTTTATGTGAGCTGAGCGTGAGCTTGACCCCGCTCAGCCCGAAAAAAGCTCGAACCTGAATAAGATTAATATAATTAAAATATTATACTCCCTCCGTCCCAAATTATCTGTCCACTTTGTATTTTGAACGGAGATTAAGGTTTCATCAAATTCTATAGTGGAATATGGTAAAATTTCAAACATGACCCTATTTAATTTTAGTCACAATTTAATTCTACATTCTCTTCTCTCTATATTCTTCTCTCTCCAACATTTAATGTAAGGGGTAATATTGGAAAAATCACCATTAATTAACCATTTATTTAAAAAGTGGACAAATAATTTGGGACAGATTACAAAGGAAATGTTGACAGATAATTTGGGACGGAGGGAGTATATATATAATAATAATAATTAAAAAAAGACTTATATAAATTATAATTATAATATATTGATAAACTAAATACTCAAACAATGGGCTCATTGATTTTTAAGTGCATGGATTCTCTTGCTAATATAAACTCATTTTATTAGCATATCAAACAATTCTGGGACTTTTGCTTCTTTTTTTGTATTCTAGAATTTAATTTTAAAAGCTTTCATCAGTATTATACTATTCTTGAGACAAATTTTTTGTTTTTTGGCTAATATTAATGAGCTTGGGAAGCTTTCGTGAGTAAGCTCAGCTCGTGTTAAAAATGTGAGTGAGCGTGAGCTTTCAGGATTATGAAAGCTTTTTCCACTGAGCGTGGCGTGAAAGCTTTTCAATTTTTATGTGAGCAAGCTCAGCTCACATAGTTCGATTGACACCCCTACCAATTAGTCAGGATATCACACAACACCACCAAAAATTATAACTTACATCAAATGGGACTTAAATCTAATATAAACTCTATCAGACTATTTTTCATTAATTTGAAATCTATTAAACCAAGAGAAGGGAATCTCCTCATCAAACTGAAATCTATCAGACCATGATTCACAAAAAGGAAAACTGTCAAAACTAGAAATTTGAAATTAATGTTTAAACTTTTGGCTTCTCATAAAAAACAATTAGAGTAATATATATACTTCAAAATTTGTTGGCAATTATTTGAAGCCAGAGGATCTACCATGGAAGAACAGTGCTGGCAACCAAAGTAATCGCGACGATAGAGGCGGAGGCGGCAGATCTGGCCGGATGATTTCAAGTCCAAAAAACTCTCAATTTAAGATCTATTAAATCCCAAATATAAACAATTATTGAATTCCAAAGAGGCATTGAAAAAAACTACTTCTTTTTAACAAAACATTTTCAATTCTTCGTCTGCAGTGGAGTTTGGTTTCTTTTTTTGGGAGAATACCAAGGCTTGGACAATTGGGGTCTTAATTGGAACATGAGTTCTTGATTTTGGCCTCGACTACAAGGATTGGAGGAAGACGAAATGGAGAGGAAGAAGACGGGTCGGGTAGGTTTCAAATTGGTCGGGTCGGGTCGGGTCAGATAGTTTCAATTGAGGATATATTGGTATTTTTACATTTTCATGCAAAAAATAAAAAAAATTGGCCAGAAATTTGGCCGGAGTCTAATTTAATTATATATTGATATAATTAAATTATAATATATAGTCTATTTTATCTGAATTAACGTGTGTTCGAAACACACGTTAGAAATATCCTAATAATAATTATACTTACTAGATAAAATGTAAAATTGTCCAAACATGCAAAAATGTAACACAAAAATTGCACGATCGAAACTAGTACAATCCTTCAAAGTCATTTAAACCATGATAAAATCTTGACAGAAAAGTGAAAAGCTAAGCCGTATTATGAACACATGAATTTAAGGCATTGTTTTATAGAAGAATTTATAATTACTTACAACAGGCACGAATTAATAGCTAATTTGGTCATCAAGTTATTTGCGTGCAGCCACTTTTGTCACTTTTTAAAAAGTTTGTCTTTTTTTGTCATCAAAAATTTTACGGGCTGCCAATTTTGTCATTCCTTCCAAAACAATGAATAAAACCATCTTCTTTGATGCCTTGACCATTTGTTGACTGAAAACCCTCTTTTTATTCAGGGGTATTTTCGGTATGATATTTATTCAGGAGCATTTTCGTCATTTTCCTTTTTCTTTCTTTCCCCAACAAGTTCACCATCTCCGGCGAGCTTCTCACCCAATAAATTCACCATTTCCGGCGGACTTCTCCCAACAAATTCGTTACTCTTGGTATTGCAATGGTTATTGCACTTTACTAGATTAATTTCTTGGACTAAAATCCAGTTTGTGTCAACTAATAGCCAACATGGATCTTAGATGGTGCACTGCCGGCGGAGGTATAGAGAGGGAAAAGAGTTAAGGTGTGAAAGGAAGGAGAGATGACTTCCTCAAACATCTCCTATGCAAGCGTAGATCAACAATGAGATATCAACTTCCTCTTCTTCTAATCTAGATGCTACACAACACATTTCCTCCTTAAAAATCAAATTTTGAAGACCAACTCACTTGTTATCTTGAAGTAAAAAAGAGCGAAAGCTCAAGCCCATAAAAGCACAAAAACAAAGATAATGAAATTGATAAGCCGGTTACATATGATTTGTTTCAGTCCAATTTGATATAAATTTAAGCATGCTTACACTTAATTTCAGCTTCTTAATGTATTATTATTATTATGCAATTTTTATAGAATTAAAATGAAAATTGAAATTTCTCTTAAAATCATAAAAATGGAAATGGGTTTCATCAATTTCACTTAATGAGATTGAGTAATGATTTAATGTTGTTGTTGGGATTTCATGGAAATTTGGAGGGGTATATTGGTGATGAAACCCGCCGGAGATGGTTAGTTTTGGGGAAGAAGTTCACTGGATGGTATAGTGAAGAAGATGATTTTAACGGGTCGGGTTAGGTGGAAAGGGTTCGGGTCGGGTTGATTGTTGTAGAAATGGGAAGTGGGTTTGTAGGAGAAATTAGGTTAGAAATAGGGAAGAAAAAGGTATTGTATATCTACCAAAAATACCCCTGAATAAAAAGAGGGTTTCAATCAACAAATGGTCAAGGAGTCAAAGAAGACGATTTTATTCATTGTTTTGGACGGAATGACAAAATTGACAGCCCGTAAAATTTTTGATGACAAAAAAAGATAAACTTTAAAAAATGACAAAAATGGCTGCGCGCAAATAACTTGATGACCAAATTGGCTATTAATTCCAACAGGCACAGATAAACTTCAAACGTTTTAGCACTTGAAAACATGAAAAATGGCATGTGATTTTACGTATCAAATATTTAAAAGCTATAAAAGTTTATGCAATCCAATCACAGAACATTTGATTGTATCGTGAAGATATCTTCTATCTTGAACTTGTATTCTATTTTTTATCTCAGTAATAATAACATTTTCAGTGTTAATTTTTTTTTAAAAATATTATAACCTAAAAAACTTAAAAAATGATAGTATCCGTATAAATAATAACGCACTTGTCAAAATATTATTAACAAGATAGAGAATGAACACAAATATTGGACAAGATATTTTTCCCAATTGATTGGCTTTCTCATATTTTTGTACGAAGGGCAACTCAGTTTTTACAGGAAATTCAGGCCATGGCCTGTCTATTCATTTTGCTTAGCCGGCGGTGGTCCAGTGTGTCCACAGAACGCCCACGTGTAATGCCTGCTTGTAGTGCTTCTCTGGGTCAATATGCTCATACAGCTTCATCATTGTCGATGACCAAAAGGGTCCAAGAGGATAGAGACGAAGTTCAAAATTTGACGTTTGAACTAAAACTGCAATAGCATATCAAATTTATTATAGGTTAAATATTGAGGGCAAATTGATAAAATATTCTGAATTACATTTAAAAATTATTATATTTAATAATATTTTTAAAAATCTCGAAGCGACTGTCACCCCGCCCCTTGTCTTCGTCCCTGCGAGGGGACCATAGACAGAAGTAAAGGAGGTGGTGGTATTATTCGTAATTATAATGGGGAGTGGATCCGAGGTTTCTCTAGAAATTTAGGATTTTGTTCAAATAATGTAGCTGAGATTTAAGTTCTTTGAGATGGTCTAAAAATGGCTCTTGATCTTAATATTTCTCATTTAGAAGTGGAGCTCGATGCGAAAGTTATTATTCATCTTATCTTGCATGCGGACATACTGACTCACCCCTTATCTACTATCATTCATGATTGCAGGGAGCTACTAGGGAGGATATAGGAGACTAGTGTTTTGCACATTTACAGGGAGACAAATTCTTGTGCAGATTGTCTCGCCAAATGGGGATCATCGGTTACTCCTTTTGTTTTTACTGCTTTCCAATTAACCTCCCATTTTGTACGCTAATTAGTGGCGGGGGATGTCCGTGGGTCTTGCTATGCTAGAACTGTCTATAACGAATCTAATCCTATTTTGGGACCATTTGGTTAATATAGATGTTGGACTGTTTTCTACCCAAAAAAAAAGAAAAAAAAAAAAAAGAGGAGGTGGGGCAAATTCGGACGCAAGATCATAAGTTTGGAGGGGTTAAAGTATAATATATGCTATTAAAAAATCTTTTGTCAAAAAAATTAGGAAGTCAAATGAAAGTAATACTTAAAAGAATCCTTGTCCTCTGAAAAAAAAAATTGGGGGAGGGAGAGTGGCCCATCCTCCACTTGAGTACGCTTTTAGGTGGGAGAAAATTCAATTATAGTATCGTCTTTGCGGGATTCGGTCGACAGATCTTTAAATGAATTTGGCAGGACTTACTTGTAGATGTGGGATCCGCTCAATTTATGTGAGGGATTGTGTGGTCAATCTCATAAGGTTGATATCAAGGGAGTCGCTGCCCTAACACTTTTATTTTTTAGGTAAGATATTCTTTTTGGGGATTGTCTAAGTGTTAAGTTTTTTTTTTGTTGGGTAATAGATCCCGCTACGGTTTTGTTACGAAAATAAAATAAAAAAGAAAAAAGAAAAACATATGTAGCTAATTGGTAGCAGAGGTAGCTACGGAAGAAAGTACAAAAACAATTAATAAAAGTTAATATACATTTGCTACGCAAATTCCGTAGCAAACGAAAAAATACTTTAGCGCCAATATTTCCGCCAATAAAATTCACGTGGTCTTAGCAATTCCGTAGCTACTGATAATAAGTTTAACCCACAAAAATAATTCGCGTGGTTTTTATTTCTTTTCTATTTTAGTTAATATATTCTTTTTGGGAAGTTTTTTTTTTGGTTGGGTAATAGACCCCGCTACGGTTTTGCTACGGAATTAAAAGAAAATATAATATCGAAAAACATATGTAGCTAATCTGTATCAGCGGTAGCTACGGAATAGCTACGAAATCACACACAAAAACAATTAATAAATGTTAATATACATTTTCTACGGAATGAAAAAATAATTTAGCCCCAATATTCCCGCCAATAAAATTCAATTTTCTGTAGCTACTGATAATAAGTTTAAACCGTAAAAAAAAAATCCGCCAACTTTGCTACGGCAATTCTACGGAATAGCTATCGATAATTATTCGTAGCAATTCTGTAGTTAATTTAGAAACATTAACTACATAAATTATTCTGTAGCTAGTGTCCGTAGCAATTAGGCATTTTTCTTGTAGTGTGGGCACGCCTTAAATGGGGATGGACGTGTATATCCGCTTTTTTAATGGGCCATTAATAGGGATGCCCGTACCCGCCCGCCGAATGCCCGTGGGTAGATGGGCACTACAAGAGTGAAGACATTCAGTGACAATTGTTTTGTGACCATATACCATTTTGTCACAAATAAAGGATTTATTGTGACAAAATATTTTGTTGTCACTAGTATAGGTACTAATTGTAACAACTTACATGTTTGTCACGGTTGTAGTGTTAATGGCTATGATTTAAAGTATTTCATGAGTAAGTTGTCACTATTACTATATTCATAGTGTCGTAATTTCTTTTATCACTGAAGTTTTGTCACTAATAGCATATGCGCTCTGGCACCAATTGTTTTTTTTTCGAGGATGAAACTTAGTTGTGACAAAAATTATTTTTCTCACTAGTATTCCAATTTATTATGAAAAAAGTGCTTTGTCACTCTACTTATGCCTTTCTGTGATGAAAATATGTGACACTAAAGTTTATAAAATTAGTGTTAGCTGAATGTGGTCACAAATTAGAGGTTTAATGTGACCAAACATGGATGGTCACTATTGTTTGTGCTAGTGGTGACGACTTATTTGTTTGTTAATACCGCAAATTGTGACGATTAGTCTTTTCAGCAGTTAATTTGTCATTATTAATGTATTACTAGTGTACTATTAATATTGTCTTCATCATAATCAAATTCTTTTTTCCTTCAATACTCATTGTATCAATAGTAAACGGATTTCCTTCAATGATTATTATATCTAAATCAGATCTATGTTCAGGCACAAAATCATTATTATCATATGTACACTACAAAAATTACTTTTTAGGACAAAATTTTTCATGAGAAAGATATTTTCGAAAGAAAGACCACGAAAAATGACATTTTTTGAGAAAATCTAGCTTCGTCACAAAAAGTAGTTTCATTGTCACTAAATGTCGACCAATTGTGACGAAGACAAATTTTCATCACGAAAAGTTCTTTTAGTTAGGAAAATGTCATTGTCACGAAAAGTTCTGTCCAAAAAAATATTTTTTCTTTTATAATATATAGTTTGTATATGATGTTGTTATAGCGTTATTCTCCTCTCACGTTGAATGTATATTTCTTTTAAAACGAAAAAAGGAAAGTGTCATTGCAACGGAAACTGAGTGAAAGTATAAATATTTTTTGTTTTTGTAAAAAAAAAAAAAGAATGAGTATAAATATACAGGTATATATGTTATAATTTAGAATATAATTTTAGTTTTTATATTTTTTTAGTAATACATTAAATTTATTACTAAAAAATATTATCCATATAGAATAAATTTATTCATATTTTGATAACAATTTCATACACAAATACATAGATTATGTTTCTGAAATATATTTTGAAAGAAAAATTAAATACATTTAATTATTTAAAATTTAATGAGAGAGAGTGTATTAATTTTGATTCGTGAAGAAAAGGAAATAAAAAAACAAAGAGAAATTTAAATAAGTAAAGGTTCAAAATCAAAAATTCCATTATGATAAATATAACACAAAAAACACCGATTAACAAATGATCAGCTACCCTAGTAGCCCATCGCACGACAAACACACGGGAGGTCGCGGGTTCAATTCTTATCCCTTTGAGAATGAATATACTTTAATCAAATTATTCAAAGGTGTTGACTTGGCTCCTAGGTTCTAGCTCGGCAGCGAATCTGCTCTGCAGGGGGAGTGGGTCGGCTCGGTCAAAATAAATATACAAGTGAAAAAATATTCATAACAATAATTACATTTTTTTGTGACTAAACTCGGTCAAAACTATTTCAAAATAATTAGTTACGAAGTAGTTGTCACTGATATGAGTAGTATGTGTGACAAACATTTGACCACTATTAACAAGTATTTTTGTGTCAACGATGTCGTCACTATAAATATAAATATGCAACAACTTAATTCGTCACAATTGACTTCTTTTTTTGTGTAAAAATTATTATCACACATATTTATATTTGTTTTGACCACTTTTTTGTCACTTATTGTAAAGTTTTTTGTGTCGAGAATTTAGTCACAGAACTATTGAGTAATTGTTACCAATCACAAAATGTCGTCACAATCAGTGACGGAGGTATTTGAAACGGCAAGCGACGACTTCAAAAAATGGCCACAAGCGATAATAGTGACCTAAAATCGACCTTAGACTGACGACGTAGTGGCATTCCCGCGACCCTTATTATTAATTTCTTTTTCTTTTTTTGAAAAAAAATAGATCAAATTTGAAAAAATCAACAAAATGCAGTTCTTTCTCATTCATTTACAGTTACAGTCCTATAGAGCGGAAATAAAAATTCAAAATAGTTCAAGAACAATCAAATCAAATTCCACAATATCCAAAATAGTTAAAAAAAATCATCAAATCAAAGTCCACAATTTCAAGAATAATTGAAGATCAACTGTCCAAAATTAACAAACATATTACTGAAGTCAAAGCAACAAAAAATAGATATTGTTTTTTTAATATCCTCCATCTATTAATCTAGATCATGAACAGTAGAAGTATTATTTGAATACATTTTAGATCATGTTGATTTCTCCTCATCATCTTCACATATAAAACACACACCTTACGAAGTGAAAACATTATAAATGGTAAATGATAAATGATAAGTTAAAACATAATTTAGTCACCTTCAGAGATGAAATCGTGAATCCAATTGCATACACATACTTGGGCTTGTACATTTCTATGAAGATGATGATTCTTATATTGGGTAAGAACGTGTGCGAATATATATATATATATATATATATATATATATATATATATATATATATATATATATATATATATATGACTCTTGTTCGATTTGGAAAAGACTGAAGAGCCTTATTAATAAATCCCTATCCAAAATAAATAATAAAAAACGAAGTGGGCATGCTCGGTTGCAACCCGCACGACCCAGTAACCACACGGGTATGCCCGTTGATACCCGCATTTAAATGGGTATTGAATTCATAGCCCCATACCCGCCCATTAATCTCACGGGGTGGGCATGCGCTCATTTTGACTGCTCTATCAGCAACATTATCCATAACCTAGTTTGAATGATTCTCAACATTATCATCCAAACATCTCATCAAATAAAAATCATCATCATCTTTTATCACATTTGTAGAGGAATCACATACCTTTGTCTTATCTTTCATCTGTTCACGGAGATTTTTCAAATCCTCCTTCATCTTTGGACAACGACTTTGGAAATGACCAAGTTCTCCCACAATAGATGCACTTGATCTCGCTACAATAACCTCTCTGTCGAGATTTTCCTCTTTATTGGTCACCTCTACTCCTGCTTCGATTCCTCCCTCTTCTAAAACTCTAGGTAGCTAGTATTCGATCTTCCTCGGAGTAATCCTCATTCATTATCTGTTGGTTCTCCTTCAAGGCCTTTGAAACCTCATTTAATTGCAGTGTGTTCTTTCCTGCAAACAGTGGCTGCACCAACCATTTATAGGATTTCGGTAATGAAGCCAATAACAACAACGCCTGTTCTTCATCCTTAATCTCTTCCCCGATATTCTTAAGTCGAGAGACTAACTCATTAAATTTATTAGTGAGATCAATACGGTTACCTCTTTCCTCCATTTTGAGTGAGTACAAATCCATCTTCAATCGGTTAATCAAAGTCTTCGAGGAATAATTATTTTCCAGAGTCTCCCACAACTTCTTTGGTGACGTCTTTCGTAACACCGTCATCTTGATTTGTGGTGTCAAGGCCAATCGAATTGTACTAACGGCAAAACTAGACTAGCAACTTATTTCGTCTCCTCCCCAATCGAATTGTACTACGGACAGAGAAGTGGGGCATTCAAGCTTTCTCAATTTGTTTGTTGCAACATTTTCAAAGAGATTCCCAAGTTGAGCAAATCACTTATTTTATCTCAATTTTTTTGATAGTGAAAGAAAAGGATGCAACTTGTTTTGGTTCAACGAATTGGTACTAATAACATAACATTAGTTATTATTCTATTATTTTTTATTTCATGTTTTTTTTCTCTTTTACAAATATTCGCGAATTAATAAATTTTATTGCCATCTCTACTAACACATAAAAATCACTTTTTTTTTTTTTCTGAATAAGAAAATTTTCATTAATCACAAAACAGTCAAAACCATTACAATCAAAGAAAAGTCTAAAAATATAAGAAAATAAGAGTTATACAATGATTTAGAAAACCGTGATAACACACAAAAACCACACCCAAGAAAACTTGAATGGTTAGGAAATACTAATATAAAAACTAGTAAGCTAAACAAATACATAATCTTCTTCTTCGCATCATCTTCATCGCAATCCTTGAACCACAGAGACAGAAGAATATCACTTTCAACAGCTTCAGTAGGTAACGACAATTTATAGGATCATGAGCATATCAACCGTCCTACAATTTGCCTCGAAAAGATGTAGAAAAGTTGATAAAGGGCCCAGATCAAGTCCGGGTTGAAAGAATCCTCCTAAAAACATAGAAAAAAAATCTAGATTTGAGACAGATCTACCCTCTGTGTCTTTAATCTTGAAGAAAAAATATTTTGAAAAAAGTTTCATATGATTTATGGTACAAAATAGAGGTATAACACACGAAGAAAAAACAATAAATAAAGTTAATTGACTAGGATCCGATCATTGGCCGGAGTTAATGGCCAAATCCGACCAGTAACGAGGCAAACAAGAGACTTATAGAGAGGAGGAAAAAAAAAGTTACAGAGAGAAAAGAGGGGGGAGAAAATCACTTTACATGTATGTGAATATGTGAATATGTTTTAATTGGTAATCTAATTGACAATTACCTAACTAGTAGAATGACGATGTGACTACTTTTACTCTTTTGCCTTTTGATGTCGTCTTATAAGTAGTCTTTTTCTCATGAAGACAAAGGCGAAAGAATCACAAAATTCTTTTTTTATTGTTCAACATGGGTATAGATATAAATCATAAAGGTCAGGTATATATCATAAGTTAGAGCTATTAATTTATATATATGTGACACACATGTCCATTATCACCATATGAATGAGTTTGTGAGAGAGAAATGGAATATTGAAGAAAGACAGTAGATTTTGTTAGATGTGATATGTGCTATATGTTTGATTGGATTAAGTCTCGATCTGAGATTTTTAATTTTAGTTTCAGATTAGTTTTAAAATTCAAATAAAATTTTATCTGATTTAATATTTGATATTTTCATTCTTAAAGTCAATTTAAATAGAATTTAAGTCAGTTTGAATTTCAAACAAAGGCTAAATCCAGTCTAAGTACGTTACACTCTATAGACTTAAAATCATGGAATACCACGAAAGAGACATTATGGTACGGGCATGTACAAGGAGTAACTAATTGAAACTTTGATATTATGTCATGAGTTGTTAATTAAACTTATATGCTCTGATTATTTACATATTAGTGGGTTACATCTTCAACTATATATATATATATATATATATATATATATATATATATATATATATTTTGACAATTAAACTAAGATAATTCAATAGTGAACATCCAATTTCTTTGTCTCCACATTATTTTATTCGAAAAAGTGGGCTTCCAAATTATGCCTCCCTTATCCACATCAATATCAAGTGGTCAGTTTCTTTGCTTTTTGAAGAAGAACTTGAGATGTTTAGCATGATATATACACATTATTTAAATCTTAAAGAATGTTTCTCCATCAAACTTTCTTGTAGATTCTTTAAGTAATCTTGGCAATTGAGTAGTTCTCCTCAAGTTTCCCTTCTAATCAGCTTATGTTGATGAAAGACATGATCATAGATGGTCTTAATATATTGGTCAAACTAAGTCAATGAGGGGTCGCGAAGTGGTTGCTAAGAAGCAGTAGTAAAGTAGTCGCTAATCTTTGATCAACTAAAGTTAATAAGTGATCGCAAATATGAGGTAATCTTGAGTTAACAGGTTGTTGCAAAACCGTCGGTAAAGAGGAACGGTTGCAAAGTGGTCGCGTTTTGTTCAGTCAAATTGAGTTGAAAATATGATTGCAAATACGGCGATAAAGTTTTAGACTACCAAATGTAATGGTCGCAAAATAGTCGTGAAATTCTGATTAGCGGCCAATTTGCGACCATTCTGGCGGTGCTGATTGACAGTTTTTATAGAAATGCTTGAAATTGGGGAATAAAGAGGTTTAACAATTTTGTATTTGACTTGTACATAGTTTGAAGATCACCAATAAATCCTTAATGATCACTTAAAGTGCATTTGAACTTATTTTTATGCACATTCTCCAATGCAATTGTTAAATTGATCTCCATATTTCTTTCATAAATAATTTATTTTTTAGACAGAAAATTAAGTACAAGAAGAGGAACCCTAGATTTGATTTTCCCACTATATGAAGTACCAAGAAATTTTAAAGGATGGTGTCCAACATCTCTAGAAAGGACTGTGAAAAGTATACTATTTAATTGTATAGTTACTATCGTCCATTTGTCCTTGTTAGAGCAAATCTCCAGGTGAGACATAATATCTTATATCTTAGTAAACCAACCATCAGTGATTGTCATTCTAATCAATATTTTCTCCAAGAATAAAGCCAACCCTAACTCTAACCACATTGGAAAAGTACTCATTTCTTACTCTCAGACATTCTCTGACAAGAAAAACAAGAAAAATTATACAAACCCCTAATAACTGATAAAAACCCTAGTAGTCAGAAAAATCTTTTTTTTTCCCTTTTAAGACCATGAACACACTACTAAACTTTGTATATATTAAAAGAAATGCGAATCAAACTCAAGATATTTTCTCGATAAATATATAACCTATCTAATTAACTAATGGCAATAGGTACCATCTTTTCACTACAATGTTGGACGTATTCAAGAAAGTTTTTATGGAAGATGTTACTCTTTCGTCCCAAATTATCTATTCACATTTATTTTTTAATTGTTCTCAAATTATCTGTCCACTTTTCTAAATACATAGATCATTGATGATGATTTTTCCAATCCCTACCCTCTTACATTAAATGTTGGAGAGAGTAGAATATAGAGAGAAGAGAAGCAATGGCGGAGCCAGGATTTAAGTTTAGGGAGGGCCGTAGTAGAAAAAAATGAAAATTCTTGGGGGGCCATTTTAAAAAAAAAAAAAATCTCTTTTATTCTGAACCGTTGGATATATATACCTAGTATATAAAAAATTGAAATTTTTTGGGGGCCCTGCCCCTTGAATGCTCCACCACATGATGATAAGGTATAATTAAATTGGGAGTAATATTTAATATGGTCAAGTTTGACATTTTACCATATCCCATTATAGAATTTGATGAAATTTTAATTCCCGTGCAAAATACAAAGTAGACAGATAATTTGGGATGAAGGGAATATATGTATATACAAGTAAATATAGACGCGTACGTGTAGTACTGTCAAAACGGGTATGCATGCCCGCCCCGCCCCGTCCCGTCATGGGCATGTCTTAAATGGGGATGGGCGGGCATGCTCGCTTTTTTCACGGGCCATCAAAAGGAATGCTCGTACCCGTCCGCCGAATGCCCGTGGGCAAATGGGCATGCCCGAGACCCTTATTATTAATTTTGTTTTAAAAAAAATACATTAAATCCGAAAAATTCAACAAAATGTAATTATTTCTCATTCACTTGTAGTTTATAGTCCTGTAGAGGGTAAATAAACATCCAAAATAGTTCAAGAGCAATCAAATAAAAGTTTCAATATCCAAAATAGTTATAAAAAACAATCAAAGTCCATAATTTCAAAAATAATTTAAGATCAACTATCCAAAATTAACAAATATATTGTTGAAGTCAAAGCAACAAAAAATAGATACGCTTTTTTTAATATCCTCTAGAAGTATTATTTGAATCCACCTTAGATAATGTTGATTCACTCCTCATCATCTCCACCTATAAAACACACACAACTTGAGAAGTTCAAACTTAGAACATTATAAATGGTAAATGATAAATTATAAGTTAGAACATAATTTAGTTAACTTCAAAGATGAAATCGTTAATATTTTGGGTAATAGAAGTATAGAACGGCTTCAAGAGGCTTTGCCCAATATATATAGTACGGCTCAACTTTTATCTTGGGCTTTTAGAGTTTTTTTTCTTCTTTTGGCTCTCAAGTCTCAACTGTGAAAATTAATCCATATCCAAATTTAAAAAAAAATAGAAAACAAAAGCGGGCATGCCCGGTTGCAACCCGCCCATATCCATATTACCCGTTATGCGAACGGGTATGCTCATTAATACCCGCATTTAAATGGGCATGGAATTCATATCCCCATACCCGCCCTTTAATCTCACGGGGCAGGTATGCCCACAAGTATATGCCCATTTTGACAGCTCTACGTACGTGTATATACATATGATGCCAAAGGTGCTCCTATAATGGATCCCCACTGCAATATTATAGATAAAAACAGGAGATAAATAAAATTATACATAAAAAAATGAGACAAATAAAATATATAGGGTTTGTAGTCCTTTAAGGGAGAATCTTAGGAGATAAAACGTTCATATGGATAATAAATACTCTCTTGACATTTGATATATTAAGAAATTGACAGTTGATTTTTCACAAGAGCAGCCATATTATTATTATTATTATTATTATTATTAAATATCTCCTTCTTCCTTCCACCAAATTCTTCTGCTAGCCCTCTTAATGAACATGCATTTCTAGTTGGAAAAAAAAAGTTTTATGAGTGATCTAGACATTTTTGGTCTTCTGATAATGAAATGTCTAGTTCTTTAACAAGAACGATTTAATTCTGAATTAACATCTTGCACTACGAGCCATACGTTTATCAACCTAAGCAATTGACTCATTAATTGCTGTTAATTAGATTCATTGGACATAATAAAAATATTGAGTTGATCATATCTTAAAAAAAATTAGAGAGTGATGACCAAACTCTCCCATGAAGACTGATTAATCCCCTTTTCCTTTTTGAAAATTTGCATTTTCATCCTCCAACTTTGAATGAATTCTCTTAATAAGCACAATTATCAAACAGTTGGGAAATAAAATATCTTCTTTCTAGAAGTCTATGGATTTTTTTTTAAGATTTATGTGGATTGAGGTAGAAGGCATCTTAAGCAAAAAAATTTATAGATATATAAAAATGCATTTGACAAATGAGAAATTATGTGGTCCCATAACCTAGAGATAGAAAATTCATATAAATTACAAATTTGCTCAGGAACCAGCAAGGATAATTTATAGAGGAATTTGTGAAGAATTTTATTATACGGGTGGTTACAAGCTGCTATAATATTTTGAGTGAATAGCAATGGATGGACTTTAACAATTTTTGCTTTTCTTTTTTTAGACATAAACAATTTTTTTGTACATTCTTGGACCTAATCTTTTTACGGGCACTCAGAAATAAAAAAAAATTGAGAATCCGGCCAAAAATCACCCGTTGAGTAAAACGGTGTCGTTTTATTAAGGGTATTATTGTCTTTTCAGAAATGACCCTTGACCCTACCCACCCGACTTAACCCAAACCCACCCAAACCCCAACCTAACCTCTCATCTTCTTCTTCCCCAGTCCAAAACCCACCCGCACACCACTCTCCGGCGACCTCTTCTCCAACCTCCCCACAACCACCGCACGGCAGCCCTCCCCCTCCCAACCACCACCAAAGCCCCCAATCCCAATCCCCAAATACCCACCACCACCTTCAAAATCCAAGAAATTACAAACCTCCCCAAAATTGATTTGATTTCAAATATCAAAATCAAATCATCCAAAATTGGTTTGGATTTGGATAGAAGAATGAAGAGATTGAGATTAAGGAGTGGTTTGAGGGAAATGTGTGGTTTGGCTGTTGGGGAGGGGGATGAGTGTAGTTGTGGTGGTGAATTGGTGGTGTAGAGAGAAAGGGATGGCTGTGAGGGAAGGGAAGGGAGATGTATTTTTGTTGCGGGTCGGGTGGGTGAGTAGGAAGTCGGGTGGGTCGGGTTCCCTTTTGTTGCTCCGAGTTATTACATTGTTGAAAAGACAATAATACCCATAATAAAATGACACCGTTTTACTCAACGGGTGATTTTTTGGCTGGGATTCTCAATTTTTTTTTATTTCGAGTGCCCAGTAAAAAGATTAGGGGATCAAGAATGTACAAAAAAATTGTTTATGTCTAAAAAAAGAAAAGCAAAAATTGTTAAAGTCCATCTATAGCTATTCACTCTAATATTTTTGACAAATTTCTTTTTGTGGTAGGTAATATGGGAAAATATTATTGTAAGTTCAAATTTAGAATTTTGATACTATATACACTATGGTCAAAATAACTGTATTTTTTCCCTTGGTTGAAAAACTTACTTTATAAATAAATAATAATAATAATAATAAAAAAGGAGCAGATACAATACAATGCTATTATAGCTTTTTTTGGGGCATTAAGTAGGTGCATGTCATGGTGGTTGTCCCTTTAATTGCTCTATCTTTAAACTCTATCATCCAACCACAAAAAATACAACAATATAAGAAATAAAATTTAAGAAAAGAAAGAAAAAGAAAATGTACATTTAAATGAAATGAAGAAGAAAGACAAAAGAGAAATCAATAATGAAACAAAGAGGTCCCTGCCCCTACCACTACTCCCCCTCCCCTCACCTATCCCTTCTAATGGAAAATTCAATCATATGACCGTCTTTATAGGATTGACCTCACAATCTCCTCACATTAATTGGGTGAGGCCTACCTGTAGACAGAGGGACGAAGCCAGGAGTTTGAGGTTGGGGACAAAAAACTGCAACAGTATGCCAAACTACATATAAAAACTGCAAAAAAAAATATGTTGGAGGTGAATTTGATCAAATATTCCGTACTACAAATAAAATTTATTTTATCTAGTAGGATTTTTAAAAATCTCGGGGCAGTCCCTTGTCTTCGTCCCTGCCTGTAGATGTAGGCTCCGCTCACTTCATGTAGAGGGTCTATGTGGTCAGTAATATAAGGACGGTTGTAGAATTGAGCGACCCTTCACATTAGTGCTTCTATTCTATAGTGAGATTATATTCTAAAGTGATATTCTCCTGTCTTTGTGGTTCAAGAATTGCTGAGAAAATACAGCAAAGAAGAAGATTATATATTTGTTTAGTTTACTAGTTTTTATCTTAGTATTTCCTAACCAACCAAGTTTTCTTGGGTATGATTTTTGTCTGTTATCATGGTTTTTTAAATCATTATATAACTTTTATTTTCTTGTATTTTCAAATTTTCTTTAGAGTGTAATGACTTCGGCTATTTTGTGATTAATGAAAAATTTATTATTTAGCAAAAAAAAATTTATATTATCATCATGTTCATCATCTTCTTCTTCCCTTTTTTGTTCACAATAACTAAAATTTTAATTTATTTATTTTATAAAAAAAAAAACTTTATTGAAAGGGACTTTACCTCGTTTTTCAGCTGTTTGTATCTTCTGACACAGCATTTACTTACATATATGTAAAAAACACACACACACACACTCACACTCATATAAACATCTACATCTTTCTATCTTTCTCTATTTCTCTCTCTCTCTCTGAAAAAGTTATTTAATTTGTAGCTCTCATCACTTATTTATTTATACAGGTCTGGCTGCATCAAATCATTTGAAAAGGAAGGTCAAAATCATTATCCAAACTTCCCTTCTTTGATCACTTACAGGTACTACTACTACTACTACTACTTCACTTCTTTCTAGTGAGTGAAAAGAAATAAATAGTACTATAATTCATTATCAACAAACCCTTTAGTATTTTGACAGGTTTGGTAATAATCTATCAAGCGAGTGTTTATTACAAAGAGAAGACCAGAGTTTAACCCTTGAAAAGAAAACTTTTGATGATTTTTATCATTCAGGTTTAGTAGTTTAGCAGTTGAGTGTTGTACTTATGCATTAGGAGATCAGAAGTCAAATTCTGACAAATAACAATAACAAAATAACTCAATAAATCCCCAATAATTTATCAAATTCTAACAATTTTTTTTTTTTTTTTAAACTAGACCATTTATAAGTATGGTCTAGTTTTATTACAATTTATTTATTATAAGACCTCACCAGAGGAGGAGGAGTAGAAGCCTGTTGAGCGGGTGCCCCGTGAGGGGAGTAGTAGAAGTCCCGTTGAGCGGGTGCCCGTGAGGGGAGTATAAAGACCCATGCGAGAGCGAAAGAAATGACAATTAAATCATTCACTCGTGTGAGGTGGGTATCGAACGCTGGGACCCTCTCGGTCGCTGAGGCGATGGATGTTACCCACTGGGCTACCATGCCTTCGATAAATTCTAACAAATTATAAAGAAACAAAAAAGAACCCTTTAGAATTTAGATGAATAAGTTGAAATTAAGTTGATGATAATTTTGGTTATTTTTGTGGTCCTTAAGAGTGAATTAATATAGTGGAGATAAAAATGATGTATGCATAAATGAATGAGTGAATAAAAAAGGCAAAAAAAAATTTGTTGTCAGTGTCTTATTGTCTGTCACATTAATAAGAAATTGATGTGTTAATTTTTAACTTTGAGGGTTTCATTATTTCTTTTAAGTTATAATTTTTTTTAATTAAAAAATTAATACATAACAATTTCTTGTTAATAGAATATGGAACGAGATACAGAATGAAAACAGTCGATTCTTACCAATAAAAAAAAAGATGGGTATCTTTTTTCTCAACCTTTAAAGCCACATCTCTCTCCCTTTCACTTCTTTTTTCCTTATAAAGAGTTGGGATAGAAAGAGAGTTCTTTATGATTTTGTTGAGTCTCTGACATAGAATTGAAGGGACTGATCTATACATAAACAATAGATCATAAGTAGACCTCCCTGTGTATGGTCATTTTATCTCTCTTTATTCATCTTTATTTCTTTCTGTATTTTAGCTATTAACTGCATGGTAATAATTCTTTATGAACACATAAAAACACAGAAGAATCTCTCTCTCTCTCTCTCTCTATATATATATGTCTGCTAATAAACATAATATTTGTACCTTTTTTTTTGTTTTCATGGAACCTCTGAATCAAAGATGATATCTTCAAGTTTCTTGAGAGGGGTTTTGTGGGTAATTTTCATATCAATGATTGATTAATTTATTCTCCTTTTTTGAAAAAAAATAAAAATTTCCAGGGCTTTATCTTATAATATTTTTCCAGCACCAATAAAATGGGTTGAATTACTGTGTCACCCATCTAGCCAAAGGTAAATATTTTATATGTTTTTCTAGCGTGTGCAGCCAGTTCAAACGTTAACATGTATTTAGTATATATATATGATATTAATATTTGATTTAAGTAGACTATGGTACAAAAAGTGAAGTTGATATTGATGGCTAATGTAGACTCTTTTCATTTGATAAACACTAATTGTGTGTACAGGAACATCAAAGACACCTAAATACTAGTACTACAAAGAAGATTCATCGATGGCGACGTATTTTCATGGGAATTCAGAAATCCAAGGAGGAGACGGCGGTGGCGGCGGAGATGGATTACAGACACTGATTCTTATGAACCCATCTGGCTACGTTGGATACTCTGACAACCCACAACAACAGCAACAACTTCCACAACAAACACAACCAGGAAGCAACTTTGTTTTCCTCAATTCCCCCAACACTCCAGGAGGAGTAGCTTCTCACTCTCTCAACTTGCCTCACGCGCCACCTCAACAATTTGTCGGCATCCCTCTCGCTTCTTCCCACGACCCTCATCATCATCATGGTCAATCCATTGTCCACTCTCAACAAGATATATCGGGGCTCCATGCCTTCCTTCCGCGAATTCATTACAATCTATACAGCCCGACAATCGACTTAGGGGCGGCGCGTGGAGTGTCACGCGCTCAGCAAGAACTTTCTTTAACCCTTTCTTCTCAGCAACCGGGATACGGGTCTTTTAGGCCTGAAAGGGAAGTGCCATCTCAGCCTCTCGTCGTGACCACCATATCGCCTACTAGTGGTGGCGATGATCGTCATGTGAGGGTTTCCGGCGGTTCGTCGTCAGCGGCGGCTTCCGGCATTTCTAATGGTGTGAGTGGAATGCAAAGTGTGTTGTTGAGTTCTAAGTATTTAAAGGCAGCTCAAGAACTTCTTGATGAAGTTGCAAGTGTCGGCAAGGGAGTAAAAGATGGAGGTGAAAATTCCAAAGATATTGGAGAGTCATTAGAGATGGCAGGAGAAGGGCAAAGTGGGAAATTGGAGAGCAATTGTTCTAAGAGAGGAAGTGAGCTTACTACAGCAGAAAGACAAGAAATTCAGATGAAGAAAGCTAATCTTGTGAACATGCTTGATGAGGTAAGATTCATCAACTTTTTTGTTTCTCTGTGTTTTTTCTGGTACTCTTCTGCTCGGAGCTGAATATTTATAACGTTTGTTATTTCATTTTGTATATAGAAAAATGGACATTTAATACTGAACGGAAACACATATGGTATAGTATTTGATTGAAAGAGATAAATTGAACTATATAGGGGTTGGGGTCTCTATCAGATCTTTACAAAGGAGTAGCTTTCAAATGATAATCCCATCAGAATTTGCAGTCAAGAGTTCCTTTCATTCACTCCTATATCTTCAAAATCTAACTGGAATTTGATGAATTTTTTACTTCCCTTTCTTTTCTTTTTTCTTTTTTTTTTTTTTGTGAATTTCTATATACACAAAGTGTTTCTGTCACAATTTTTACAAAGCTTAAATTAATCATTCATATGATTCAAACTTCATCTCTAAGTTGTTTGTGGCTGCATCCGGATTTGAAGCTCTAATACTTGAGTTATTAAAAGAAAAAAGAAAAATCTCTTGACCTTTTTTTAATGTTCTGGATTGAGCTATGTTTTACAGTTGTTATTGTAATAATCTTAAACTTGGGGTTTTTCTTTGTCCAAACCTGGGATATATATGAAGGTGGAACAGAGGTACAGGCAATACCATCACCAGATGCATGTTGTTACATCTTGGTTTGAGCAAGTAGCAGGAATTGGTTCTGGAAAAACCTACACAGCTCTGGCTTTACAAACAATTTCAAAGCAATTCCGGTGTCTCAAAGACGCCATTTTAGGCCAAATACGAGCTGCCAGCAAGAGCTTGGGAGAAGAAGATAGTTTGGGAGGTAAAATTGAGGGTTCCTCAAGGCTCAAATTCGTCGATAATCACCTGAGACAACAAAGAGCCCTTCAACAGTTGGGAATGATCCAGCATAATGCTTGGAGACCCCAAAGAGGACTCCCTGAGCGTTCTGTTTCTGTTCTTCGCGCTTGGCTCTTCGAACACTTCCTCCATCCGTATGTTTTCTTCATATACTTTTCTGAAAAATTCATGGAAGGATGTCTTCGAACTAAGATTATTCACGATTGACATCTATGCAGGTACCCGAAGGATTCAGACAAAATCATGCTTGCAAAACAGACAGGTCTTACAAGGAGTCAGGTGCTCGATGATCTTCTAGATTCTGAACTGTTTGGTATCATCTGTCCCAGCCCGTCTTATTCTCTATCAGTTTGATAATACTGGGACAGATGATCTGAACCCATTCTAAACAATGTCTTTGCCTTTGCTTAGTTATGAATACTTCATGATACAGGTGTCCAATTGGTTCATTAATGCTCGAGTTCGACTCTGGAAGCCAATGGTGGAAGAGATGTACATGGAGGAAATGAAGGAAAATGAAAAGAAAGGAGGAGGAGGAGGATCAGTGGAGAAAACAAGCAAAGGTGAACAGAATGAAGATTCAGCATCAAGATCTACTGCTCCAGCAGAGAAAACATCATCAAGCTTAGAAAACAAAAGCAAAAGCTTCAACACAAAGAAAGATCATCATATTCCAAACCAGAATATTACTACACCGATTTCAATGTCTCCTACAACATCCCCTACAGGAATACAGATTCAGAATCATTCGGGCTTCAACCTTATTGGTTCACCAGAAATGGATAGTCTCACTCGAGGAAGTCCAAAGAAACCGCGATGCAATGACATGATGCATTTCCCCACGAGTGTTCCATCGATAAACACGGATGCAAAGAACAATGATTCAAATAATGAGCAATTATCCATGAAATATGGCACTGAGAGGCAAAGCAGAGAAGGGTTCTCATTACTCGGGGCACCAACAAACTTCATAGGAGGATTTGGTTCTGACCCGATTGGTGAACTTGGAAGGTTTAGTTCAGAGCAGTTCCCGTCACCCTACTCAGGCAACGGTGTCTCTCTCACCCTTGGTCTCCCGCATTGTGAAAATCTTTCCATTTCAGGAACTCATCAAACCTTCCTCCCGAACCAGAACATGCAATTGGGGGGCGGAGTAGAAATTGGCGACAGAAATGAGTATGGTAGTATAAATACCCCAACATCTACTCACTCAAGCAATGTATATGAAAGCATCAACATTCAGAACCGCAAAAGATTTGCAGCACAATTGTTGCCAGACTTTGTAGCTTGATGAAGTCCATTAGGGCAGATGATTAGGACGGAAAGACAACTGCAAAGGAGAAACTGGCGTTGCTTAGGGGTCAGAAATCAGATTCTGGTCTTCTACTATATTATACTTCCATTCCTTTGTTACTAGAAGAAAAGGGACTCCCGTGGTAGTGTATAAAACTAAGATATTTACATAGTACAAATCTATACTTTTGCAGGATCCCTATTTTGCATTTATTTAGATAGTTTAGGGTTTTATTTAAAAGAACATATGGTTGAAGATTGTATATTAATTTGGTTGCTTCAGATATATAGAAGGATTGTTATAGATTATAGTGATATGGAAACTAGTTATATTGTGGTGGTATAGAAAGTTGTACTAATGATTTGTACTGCAATTGTTGCTTTCTTTATTTTTTCCCCTTTTCAAATAGAATTAGGATCTAATTAACCTTATTTTTTTGTTAAAATACTAGTCAGATACTCACTAGATTACTTGTTTAAAGCCATCAAGAATCACAAACCATCACAAGTCATAAGGACAAGATAGGATAGGAAAAGAGTATTTTTTTTGTTGAATGAACCATTTGAAAGTGAAATGATCAGAGATATATTGGTCTTTCACCAAGAACATTGCTTGCCCTACTTGAACACTCCCACAACCTTTTTGAGGGTTATGTCAAAAAGTATTCATCACCTAGGACCACTGAGGTTAAGATCTTATCCTGAGGTTGAACTACCTAGCTGCACTTAATTCCTTTACAGGCTTAAGGGTTGATGGTGACACTGTGGATAGTGATAGCAGCAGCACTGGGGTGGGGGGAGGGGGGTCTTCAAGTCACAGAAATTTATTTAAAAGGCCCTACTATTTGTATATGGCAATATATTGATGTCTTTTAATGCATGTCTTGAAGTGTGAAATAGTATAACAGAAATTTTGGATATAAGAATCATCATCAAGAGATGAATGATTTTGGGATTCAAGATCATTCAGCTATGGAGATTTTAGAAGCCCAAGGGGAAAGATTGTGAGCAAGTCCATAATTTTCCATTTGTCTGGGAGGGGGTTTCTGGCCTCTAAATCCTTAAAAGTATGGCTGATATGATTCAGGTGGAGAACAGCTCCAAGCAACGATATGCTAGATTGGTAAGAAGAAGTCATGGATAAAGATCCTTCTTTCTTAGGATGGGAAAAAGGGGGGAAGATAACAAAGTATTACTACCATAGGAAATGAATCCAGATACGCTAGGAATTCATTGCCATGAGGAGATAGCCACATACCAAAAGACATCAATTAATTTTGCCTAGCAAAAGTTAACACAGTGCATGACAATTATAAACCATTGAACTAGGACAACGTTAGGGTGTCACTTAATACACATAGCTACAGAATCTGGAAATTTTTTCTGCTTGAGGTAATCATCAATTCAGTTTGAGTAAACAAACTATTTGCATTCTATTTAAAGTGTGGACAATTCTGACCTAATTTAGCACCGAAAAAGATAAAAGGGAACATAAGTCATACTCTGTTAATTGTACCATTTTTTTCCACCAAGAGATGCCAGCCTTCGCTTGGCCACTTTGGATCTGTAACACCATACTTCAAATGCCTCTGTTAAATCAGGATATCGTATGTGCTCATTTGCCAACCATTCTGTCAAAATGTTTGCTTGATCATCAGACGGCAATGTTAGAATTAGCGAAACAAAAGACGACTCCAAAGAATGCCAGATCTCTCCATCAATTTTTTAGCGTAGAATCTTGATCATCATCCGCATTGGCAGTATCAATCAAAGGTCTTATGAGCCTAACAAATGGAAGCCACACCTTCACCATGTGAAGTCGTTTTGCAGTGGGCAAGATAAACATTGCCATATCCCTACTGCTTCCAAGACTTTTGATGTCACCTCTAGCACCTTCAACTTGATGTCGATCATTTCTCCTTTTGGATCCAGATCAACAACTCCGACGACATTTTGTGATATATCCATCCAGCTATGAACAAAATCACGCATACTTTCCAACTTTGCCAATATCTGGCAAGCCCATGACAAATCTGTTAGATACGATTGAAACAATTGATTTTTGCCTGCCTCTGAAACTGATACTTGACACTCAATGAGTAAAGAATCTACAAGACAGTTAAATCTCGTGAACATTCTTTTCACACATTGTAGTACCTCTAGCTTGATTACATCGTCAGCTGGCAATAAAGGAACATCATCATCCTCGGTAAGCATGTACTCTAGCTGTTCTTGAGCTGATGTTTTTAGATCATTCATTGATGAAGGGGGTGATGAGGTGGCAAAGCGAATAGTAGAGAGAAATATCTTCATAATAGCAGTGGAATTAACTGGCTGGAGCCGAGCAAGTATTGGTTCTACTAGTGATCCCATGCCCGGAATAATTTTCAAAATCTCCTCCTCCTCGGTTTCTTCCCAGGGGACTGCTTCCAAATATTCGACACATGATGTGATGATTTTTGGGCACCCCAATTCAACAGCTACCCGCAATATGCCTATAGTGCTTCTGACACCATTCCACGTATCAGACACTGAACCATCTGTCATCGCATAGAAGAGACGAAGGACTGTGACATGGTAGTCAAAGTCAGATTCTTCGCAATGTACCTCAACACAGTTGCGTGAATCAAGAATCTGGCATGTTGGCCAATTGTCCGATAACCTATCTGCAAAATACTTGCTCTTTTCTACAAGGATGCATGAATGACAATAAACTCGTTCATCACGACCTTCTTGTGTTCTAATCCTTACAACAACATCACTTGTTGAACGATCACCAATTGTATGCTGTACAGTTAATTCATTGTTCTGATAAAAGAAGTACAATGGATCAGAAAATTAAGCAATTATTTTGCAGAACTGTGAAATGATGAGGGACCATCTAAGGGGCTGCCCTATACAAAGGATTCCCTTGATCAACATTCAAGGTCCCATGACAAGAGGAAGAGTAAGGAGGATTAATCAAGTTATGTCTGCATTCATCCGTGAAGTTAAAGCTAAGGAGGAAGCCAAGTTAAACTTAGAAGATGACATTCAAGTCAACCTCATTACATTTGAAGGCATCATCCACGGATTGATTCAACAAAGTGGCTAAAAGGGCATTTTAGGAACTATTTTTAGTCATTTATGCCGAGTAGTATTAGTGGTGCTAGAATAAAGGACATGTTGTCCATTTATTTAGATAGTGTTTCTTTTATAGCAAGTTTGTTATGCTAGAGATTGAAGAGCCCTAATTCAAGTAGGACTCTTCCTTTGTAATTCTCTTGAGCCGAATTGTTCCTCTATATAAAGGGCAATTTGGCCACCTTTATAATTACGTTAGATATATGATATTTGGTAAGGTTATTCCTTTAGATACTTGTGAATTAAAGCTTCTATTTAGATTTTCATTCATTCTTGAGTTACTATATCAATAAGTCTAGTTTCGCTTATTGTGGTGTTTCAGGCCCCATTAATAATCTTGCGTTGATTATATTCCCTCGTAAACTAATTCAAGAAGAGAAAGATCCGAATTCAACCTTTCATTGTTGAATCTTGATACAAGTTATCAAGGTTCTTCATCAAGAAAGGAAATCAAAATGAAACAAATCTTTTGCATCAGATGACTTTAAGTTAAATAGTGTACGCAATACCCAACTAGCAATGGAACTATACCATCCGAGGAACGGGGAAAGTTAGGATGTGCCAAATCATTGATAATGACGAAGATAGTGCATCGGTTTAACAGAGTTTGGAAAAAGGGGGTAAAATAAGAAGGGAAATTTTTTCCTTTTTAGCCCGCAAGAAAAGTATAAACATTTTATTTCTAAATAACTAAGCAAACAGGAAACTTACTGGTGAACCCATTAATCAATCAGCAATTGGCAGCATATATTCCATACATCACTGCACCTGCTTTAGAACAGAAACTTCACAACCTTAGAAAAGGGTAATTAAACAATTGCATAAAATGATATTTCAATCAGACATCCAAAAGGAAACAAAACAAAACATGGTTTTGCCATGATTCCTGTGCTTTTGGAACTCAAATTACTATATAAACAAAACTCGGAAAACTTGAACTTTTGCCGCTGTAAGATGTGGAAGATCAGATAAAATACCTTATTACTAGAGTGAAGAGTTTACTCTTGAATAGTATGCTTGTTACTTTGAGATATCCTTCATTATTGAACACAATACGCATAAAGAAAAACTCTTCTTTACTTTAAATGTTGTTACGCCAACCATATACCACTCTCTATCATTACATTTCACATAAACCAGATACTGACCTACATGTTCCAACTTTTTATCTTATTATGTTGCATCAGTTAACAACACGCAGTGAAAGCAATATGACACCACCTAATTAGACACTACCATTTTAACTGAGACATTTGAAACAGTTCTTTTCGCTCAAACTGTAAATCTGAGCTCAGAATGAACCACCCTTGCTCCAATAGCCCATCAAACATTACAAACTGCTAAATTCAACGAAAATCTGGAGTTTAGCTCAAGGAGAGCCAATTATGAAAGGCTGAAAGTTTTATCGTAAAACATGAAAAGCAAAGACACATGCACAGTTAATAAAGTTCTAAACTTGATTAAGGTAGTTGGTTTACAGCAACTGTTACCGTTATCATTGTCCTTGCATTGTTGTTCCCTTAATGTGATTGTGACTCGACCATTAATTATCTCCTAACGAAGATGCAATACAGCATTCTGACTATAACGGAGAAAATCAGTCAGGATGCGTCTTTGTCTTGAGATATATTTTTAAAAAAAATGTAAAAGAGAAATGCTAAGGATATTCGAAGGACTAGCAAAGGCCTGAACGAAATGTTAGGGAATTTATCAGAAGAGGCTAAATGTTTCTCAATCACACAATGTCCATTCAAGCTCAGTATCATGCTAATCAAGAATATCCTAAGACAGATAATCCACTAACACAACTAATCAAGAAAATCACACCAAAAAAGGACATTTTTCCATACCAGATTCCTTTTAGCAGCTAATGCTTCAAGGGATCACATTCTAAAAGGAAATAAGAAAGAAATGCAGAAAAACAGGGGAAATCAAGTATTTAGTAAGCAACAGTTGAACTATTTCAAGCAGGTCTATTATGTAGAATGATTTCTCTTTTTTCCCTCATAATAAGAAACAACAAGTAAATTAATCTAGTATCGCACTCTGGATCTTCTAGTATGCTCTCTACACAACAATATTATTACACATAGAATGATGTGATTTGTTTAATTCCCTAAATTTACTCTGGACCAATTATGGACCAATATAATTATGTATATATACTAGAAGATGCCGAGTGGGGATGTCATCCAGAAAACAGGAAATTAAGCAAAGGAACAGAAAAAATTAATCCAAATTAAGAAAGTAAACAAACTGGAAAACAACTAAAGAACTCACAAACTCCATTAAATCCCCCCACCTAATTCAAGATTCTTTCTTTGCTTCTCTTCAGACCTAACAACAGCCCATTAATTGGTGTACATCAAGAACTGAGATCACAACTTAAATTCCTTTTGGAGTGGAAAAAACACCAGAATTTGGAGGAAGAAAATGGAAATGCAGTGTTTAAAGGGATTTCTGGCATAGATCAACTTGTGCTTACGCATAGAATAGTAATAGAATTGAAACTGGGCTATAAAAAAGAATCTTCAAAGAGACTATTTGGTTGGGCCTCGGTCCATTTCTGTAGTTGGTGGAGGATATAAATTAAAATTTCTAGATCGGATTAAAACCTAATGGGCCGGAAAGTCCAGTTCGAAATTCTTGATATCTTTTTGGGGGTAAATTGGCGATACAAGTACAAAAGTCATTTCCGTTCGTGGTTATGGTCAAAAGTTCTGTCATATACATCAAATTTTAAATTAACAGTTTATTGAAGAAATTTTTGACCAAATGAACTATTCCACATAACATAAATTGTTTTAGAACGTAACTTTTGGAAAAATAGTTTTTGGACATAATCACAAAACATAAATGATTTTTGGACCTGTGACGCGAATTTTCCATCTTTTGGGCACTTTACTTGGTGTGAAGTCGGCAACATCAGGGACGGATCCAGGGTGGTGGGGGGGCGGGGAGGTGCCGGCGCCCCCGAGATTTTTAAAAATAATACTATTTATCGAAATTTTATGTGTAATTTGGAAAAAATTTATCAATTTCGCCCCCCCAAGAATTTTTTTTTGCCATTTTTATTGTCCCCAAGAATTTTAGCAGTTTCGCCCCCCAAACACTAAATTCCTGGTTTCGTCCCTGGGCAACATCAGAGACGAAGACAGAGGGGGGCGGGGAGGGTGGCCGTTGCCTCCGAGATTTCTAAAAATACATAGTAAATTTTATATATAGTTCGGAATATTTTATCAAATTCGCCCCCCAACATTTTTCTTTACAGTTTGTATGTGTAGTTCGACATATTGTTACAGTTTTCACCCTCAATACCAAATTTTTGGCTTCGTCCCTTGACGACATTCACGCTTGAGGACTTTTGTCAAGCATCCCATTTCTCTACCCACAAATTACCCTCAACCAAAGAAGAACTCTCATTGATCATTAGGGCAGATCCATCAACTCCTTGCTTTGCATTTGTTTTCTCTCATAAAGTTTACTTGGTAAAATGATAATTTAATTAGTTAAATTATTTTTATCAGACAGTAGTATATGTATTTTAAATTTAATTTACATTTCTCATTCAATAAAAAGTATATATGCATTCTAAAGGAATCATGATAATGGTTACTTTATTGTTTTCGTAATGACTTGCCATGTGTTATTTTTTTTATCGAAAATATGATTTGTTGCATTTCAACCGAAGAAATCTATCTCGTGTTTCTGTTTTTTTCTCTAGAGAGTGAGAATTCAAATTTCGTTCCATTTCTTCCTGGGGACTTGCTGGCATTATATTTTTTGTTTGGATATAACTAAAAGTTCATGAAAAGTGATTTTTTGCTGGACTTTATTCCAAATCAGCACATAATAATCTTTATTCTATATCTTAATATGGGAAAACAATGCAAATGTAGGTTATGGTGGGCTAAGGGCACTCACACAACCCTACAAAACCAATGTTTAGACACCAAATTAACAAACTAAAAGTGTCTATTGGAAAGTTATCACAAGATAACTAAACATGAATTTGTCACTTACCTATTGTCTAATCCAAAGAATGCAAGAGTTTTTTTTTCTTTCTATATACTAATTAACTTATTAAGAGAGACCACAATCCCTTTCCATAATAAATATCAGACTCTCCGGGTACACATTCACTACAAGAAAACAGTAAAATAGCAACAGCTGTTTTGGTCACTAATTAATAGCTAAAATGAAATTAGTGACCGTTTAGCGACCGAATGCTTTGGTTGGATAATTTTCGTCGCTAAGTCAGTTAGCTACTGAAGTTCTACATCAATCACTAAATAGTGATATTTTAGCGACCACTTTCAGTTGACTTTGACCGCATGTGACTTTATAACAACCGTCTTTTTAGCGACGAAGTTAATATTGGTCGCTAAATTAAGACTATATAGCGACCGTTTATTTAGCAACAGCTCTTTCGGTTGCTATAAATGGAGACCGTTTAGCGACCGTTCCAAGTTGACTTTGACCACAACTTTGTAACTGATTAGCAATCGTATTTTATGCGACCGAATATCAAAACGACGTCTTTTATTCTATTATTTAATTTTGAATACTTTGTCAATGAAATTCGGTAGCTATTTTAGCCACCAATTAGCGACCAAATATCAAAACGATGTTCTATTGTATGCTTTATTCCATTATTTAATTTTGAATACTTTATTAATGAAATTCGGTCGCTATTCGGTAGCTATTTAGCGACCGAATAGCAAAACGACGTCGTATTGTATGCTTTTTTCATTATTTAATTTCGACTACTTTATTAATGAAAGTCGATCGCTATTCGGTAGCTATTTTGCTACTGCTTAGTGACCAATGATAGCGGCGATTCAGAGACCGAATAGCGACAAAAAAAATAAAATTCAGTTTCTATTCGGGAGACCGAAATTTCCAGTTGCTAATTTATGTCGCTAAATAGATATTTTCTTGTAGTGATTTTGTAGCGAAATCTAGAATAGTCTGATCGCTCACTAGGCTTTGCAACATTATGCGTTACAAGATGTATATTCTAAAATACATTTTGATCATTGAAAAGTTTAAATTTGTGTACGCCCTAATTTCACTAAAGATAAGAATATCGAATGCTCTAAGATAAAGAAAGGACATACATGTTTGCTCATGTGCTTTGAACCTTTAGATATTTCAAAAATGGTGCAGGATACCATTCCATATATAGTACCAATAGATTGGGTTATAGAAGCACTTGCTTAGCATCACTAGTCTTTTGTGTACGTAAATGGTCCAGAGAATTGCACGCTTATATATATGAATGCTTTGCTGTTTCCCTCCCTCTCCCTCAAAAGTTTATTTTGCAATAGTATTCATTGATTCATCCATTTGGCCATTATCATGCAAGTAGGCTAGCTTAGTTCGACGACATCAATTTTTGGTAACATTTTGAGTGTCCACTACCATGCATGCAACAAAAGGAAATTTCCATTTTCATGAAAATTTTATCCTTATTGTGTTTGTTTCCTCGAAATTCCAATTTTATACAATTCCATAGAATTCTAATTCTAAGATTTTCTAATTTGTTAGTATTAAAAAAAATTAGAATTCTAATAAAAATTCAATTCTAAATAATTGAATTCCTTTATTTGATAAATTTAAGAAATTAATATGGAATTCGTTTTAAATTCTATGGAAGGATTCCAGCCATCGGAGTGGCGACTGGATATGGTCGGATTTCGCAACCAGAGGTGGCCGGAATCTGGTGATCGGAGGTGGTGACCTGAATCCGGCAACCGGGGTTGGTTGTCGAGCGGTCGGTGGTGGTTGAATATCGGTCGGTGTCCGATGTGATATATTTATAACTAATTTCAAAATTTTATTTAGAGTCAAACAAGAGAATTGTCATTCTAATTTCCATTCCAAATTTTTATTGACAACCAAACAAGAAAATTCTATTCAAAAAAAAAAAAAAAAACAAGAAAATTGGAATTGGAAAACCAATTCCAATTCTAAGGCTCCAATTTCATGGAAACGAACCACCCTTAGTATTATTTTCCCACTATATATATATATATATATATATATATATATATTTGTTTTGAAATGTTAAAAAATAAACATTTTGATCGGTGTTTGAATATTGATCTGACTAATCCAGTTAGAATATAGGAACATGATTAACTTGACAAATGAAACATTAAATTGCTCCTTGAATGACACGAACACATGTCCTTTCACTAAGCAAACCGTCGAGGATGGAAAGTACAAGATCAATTAAGTTAAGTTCATTTGTCTAGTGACGACAAAAATATTATCACTTATAGTCGTCATTAAACACTTCTACCCGACCAAGTGATGGCGAGAGATTATTTATAAGCTAAAACATATGGGGTGGGGTGATAAAAGGTGATCAATTTTTTTTGTTCATTTCGACATTACTTAATGCATTCCAAGTGATTGGCTTCTGTCTCTAGTTAGCACATGATGGAGTATTTGGTCACAAATGGATGAAATCAGATCCTACTCACTATTTGTTTTGCTGACTAAGCTTATATTCGGTAAGAAAAAAAATTCAATTATATATCCTCATATTGAAAGTGGTCTCATATGACATGTGATCAAAAGGGTGACTATTATAGTACAAGAATAAATTTAATTATCATGTTTTGTAAAAGAATATTATCAATCAAACCTAATAGAAATATTAACTCAGAAGAGGGATAAGGAAACATTTCATGTATCTATATTGAGTCATCCATCTTTGCATCGTTGGAATTTTCTCCAATATTTTTCTTTTTAGTGAAAAAGAAATGGCTCAATTGATATCCACTAAGAGCATTTCTTCAATATATTTTCTTAGACTTCTTTTGCTTATATAGAAACCCTAAAGAACTAAAAAAAAATTACACAAAAGACTATGGAATTTCAATAAGCATGGCTACTAATTAGGTGGTTATTAATTAGTATGTATAATATGGAGGGTGAATGTCATACTTTACAAGTTCTACTTGATATTGATAATGTTATGTCATGTGTCCTCAAGACTAATTTATAATGAAAAATCTGACTGTAAGTGTTGTGTTGATTGCTTTGCTTTTATCTGTAGTGTGGTCGGATTCGATTTTCGCCAAAGACATGGAATTGAATCCCTTGTGTGGTAGTGATGTAAATACAATTTGTCGTAGATTCTTATAAAGACACATTCGCGAATTAAGTATTCTACTAACTCCAAAAACGAAGATGTTAACTCATGTAATAGTTGTATAAAATTGCTTTTTTCTTTTTTTTTTTAATTGGAGAAAAGTGATTCGATCTCGCAATATGCAAGTTGAATATAATAACACATTACGGTATTGGCAAACTTTTTTTTTTCTTATTTATTAAAGTACATAAAAGACTAGATATATAGTAATTTTATATCTCTTTCCTAACCTTTAGTGAGCAAACCTCATTTTGTTACCACTATAATAAGAAAGTTTATTAGATCCTTTTTTTTTTTTTTTTTACCATTGGCAGCTAAGAAGAAAGTTTCTTAAACCTTCATTTCGGTTACAATCTCTTTTCCACTTTTGCTTGTTTTGGATTATTACAATCAAATTCTTCTTATCCATTTAAAGAGACTTTTTTTTTAAATTGGTTTTTGGTGAGATAATTTTTCCATTTGTGAGAGTGAAAAATTGTTGTTGTTGCATTTAATTGATTGCGGTACGGAGGTGGTGATGATCCGTACCTATTAGGAACTGATATTTTTTTACGCACATACAGAATATTTTTTTACCTTGAGAATGTTAATACTAATACAATAGTAAGAAATATATTTTTAACTTATATAATCGATTTATAAAACAAATTGAGAACAAAACAAAAATAGAATAGAAGAAGAAATAATTTATATATATATATATATATATATATGAAAAGTTACAATACCGAGGCCTGTGTAAACACAGTTTCCTTAAAACAAATTCGTCCCCTACCGTTTGTAATATGACGTTTGTTTCCCAGGATACAACGGAAATCCGTAAGCGAACTTGAACTATTGCCTGAGCTATACCACCAAGAGGACAAAGGCTTCTAATATTTTTGGCTCATAATAACCAAACCTCTTTCCAATACACTTATAACAATTGAAGAGAATTTAAAAGGAGGAGATTTTCTTGGAGCTAGAATGTTACGGGAGGAACCTATTTATACTAGAGGAGATGTGGGGAGATGTTGAGAGGTTATTCAATGAAGATAGATTAAGTGATCTTCCATTAGATGAAGTCTTCACTTAATACTCATAACTCTCACATTACTCCTCACAATGTGAGAAATTATAATCTTCTTCATCCGTTGCAAGCTTCATCTTGCAATTGAAGGAAAATAAATGAATTATCCAATCTTATATTCATTCAATATCCTTTATCTTCCAACAATCCCCCACATGAATGGAAGTTGACCGAGACACAGAATACTTGGTGGTAAAACTCAACGTCTGAATCCTGCATAAGATGAGTAGGAGTTATCCTTTGAACTCTCCCTTGTGAAAGTATATTTACTTTACTAGCTGACCAGTAAACACGATGTTCTTGAATTGTTCTGCCTTTTGCGTAAATGATGACATACCTCACACAGGCTTCTTCCTGACATATTTCAGTTCTCATGGTTATGTTCTTTATGGCCATGAACATACGCATGGTTCTGCGAGAATTTCTAAGAATTGAGCCCATACAATTCTCTTAGAAGCGGCCCCACTTCTTTCTCACATAGGTGATTCTTTAACCAATAGTAGCCCGTTCTACTTCACTTCGTTCTCCGACGTATAAGAATCATTAAAAGCATAAAACTTATCCTTCATCTACGGGTATCACTGTTACATCATAGGAATGGATAATACATAACCCCCACAGTGATATAATCAAGTTTTTACAACTAGGTTGTCCCATTGAACCCAGATCTTGGGATCTCCAGTCAACTAGGTTGGGTTTCCGTTGCATCAACTTATTCATTCAAAGGCTTAAGTCCCATTCCTCTTGATGATTTTGCAACTAACTCTCTATTTAACCCTTTGGTTAACAGATCCGCTATATTATCCTTTGACTTTACGTAGTCAACAGAGATAATTCCAGTTGAGAGTAGTTGTCTTATGGTATTATGTCTACGACGTATATGTCTAGACTTACCATTATACATATTATTTTGTGCCCTTCCAATCGCAGATTGACTATCACAATGTATGCTGATAGCCGGCACCGGCTTTGGCCATCTTGGAATATCCTTTAGGAAGTAGCGTAGCCATTCCGCCTCTTCACCGCATTTATCCAAAGCTATAAACTCAGATTCCATAGTGGATCTTGCTATAACTGTCTGTTTAGAGGATTTCCATGATATAGTTGCACCTCCCAAGGTGAATATAAAACCACTTGTGGATTTTGAGTTTTTTATATCAGATATCCAATTAGCATCGCTATATCCTTCAATAACTCCTGGATATCTGGTATAGTGTAGTCCATAATCACGAGTATATCTTAAGTACCTCAGTACTCGTACTATTCCTTTCCGAGTGGTCGGCTCTGGATTACTCGTGTATCTACTTAGTTTGCTAAGCTGCGTAGGCTATATCTGGTCTTGTACAACTCATCAAGTACATCAGACTGCCTATAACTCTTGCATATTCTACTTGAGAGATACCCTCGCCTCTATTCTTTGATAGATGTTGACTTGTATCGATCGATGTTCTAGCTGTGCTGGAATCATCTTTATTGAACTTCTCAAGAATCTTGTCAACATAATGTGACTGATTCAAGACTATTCCATCCCGACCTTCTTGAAATTTTAATTCCAAGGATTACGTCAGCTAAACCCATATCCTTCATGTCAAATCTTGAGTTTAACATGTTTTTAGTGGATTTAATCATTTTATTGTTGCTACCAACAATAAGAATATCATCAACGTAAAGACATACAATGACATATCCATTTTCATCGTCTTTGACATATACACATTTGTCACATTCGTTGATTTTAAATTCATTTTCTATCATGAAATAATCAAACTTAGCATGCCATTGTTTTGGTGCTTGTTTCAAGCCATACAGTGACTTCACCAATTTACACACTTTGTTTTCTTACCTTGGTGCAGAAAACCCTTCAGGCTGATCCATATAGATTTCTTCTTCTAAATATCCATTTAGAAAAGCCGTTTTCACATCCATTTGATGTACCTCTAGGTTTCGCAGTGCTGCAATTGCTAGTATCATCCTGATGGATGTTATTCTCGTTACTGGAGAATAAGTATCAAAGTAATCCAGACCTTCTCGTTGTCTGTAACCTTTTACGACTAATCTAGCCTTGTACTTGTCTATAGTTCCATCAGCTTTCATTTTCCTTTTGAAAATCCATTTATATCCTAGTGGTTTACGACCCGAAGGAAGCTCCACTAGTTCCCAAGTATGGTTCTGCAAGATGGAATCTATCTCACTTTTAATTGCCTCTTTCCATTGAGGTCCTTCAGAAGAGTTCACAGCTTCTTTAAAGCTTTGAGGCTCGCTCTCTAGCATATAAGTCAGGAAATCCGGACCATATGATTTTTTCTGTCCTAACTCTTTTACTTCGCCTTGGCTCTATCTCTTCTTCATCTTGGTCATTGTTGACACGTGTCCGTTTAGAAGAACTCGTTTCCTCTTTGGACTTAAGCGGAAACACATCTTCAAAGAATGATGCGTTTCTTGACTCTATTATTGTGTCTTTGTGTATGTTTAATATTTTAGATTCATACACAATAAATCGATACGCACTACTGTTATGCGCATATCCAATGAAGATACAATCCACTGTTTTTGGACCTATCTTCACCTTTTTCGGTGTAGGTATTGCTACTTTAGCCAAACACCCCCACACTCGTAGATATTTGTAAGAAGGTTTCCTTCCTTTCCATAACTCATATGGAGTCTTTTCTTCGTTTTTTCGGGGCACCTTATTTAAAAGGTAATTAGCTGACAACACAGCTTCCCCCCACATGTTTTGTGGCGACCCAGAACTTAATAGCATTGCATTCATCATTTCTTTTAAGGTGCGATTTTTACGTTCTGCAACCCCAATTTGTTGAGGTGAGTAAGGTGCTGTAGTTTCATGTCTAATTCCATGTTTAGCACACAACTCAGCAAATGGTGATTCATATTCACCTCCTCGATCACTTCTCAACGCCTTAATCTTTTTGTTGAGTTGATTTTCAACTTCATTCTTATAGAGAACAAATTTCTCTATGGCTTCATCTTTACTTCTAAGAAGATACACATAACAATACTTTGTGCTATCATCAATAAAAGTAATGAAGTACTTATTTCCACCACTTGTCTGTGTTGATTTTAAATCACATAAATCTGAATGTATTAGATCAAGTGGTTCAGAATTTCTTTCAATCGACTGAAATGACGACCTAGTCAATTTTGCTTCAACACAAGTTTCACACTTATGTTTAGAATCAATATGGAATGTTGGTATACTATTCAAGTTAATTAATTTACACAAAGTATTATAATTAACATGTCCTAGTCTACCATGCCACAAGTTGGAAGACTCAAGCAAATAAACGGAAGAGTTATTCAATTTATTAATATTTGGCTTAACAGCCATTACATTGAGCTTAAAAAGCCCATCAGTTACATAACCCTTTCCAACAAACATTCCACTCTTGGACAAAATCACTTTGTCCGACTCAAACACCATGCGAAAGCCATGCTTGTTCAACAACGATCCAGACACCAAGTTCTTACGGATCTCTGGCACATACAAAACATTAGTCACAGTCAATTCTTTCCTAGAAGTCATCTCCAGAATCACATTTCCTTTTCCCTTGACCATCGAGGTAGCTGAATTTCCCATGTACAGCTTCTCTTCATTTGCTGTTTCCTCAAGTGTAGCGAACATTTCTTTGTTCGAGCAGACGTGACGGGTTGCACCAGTGTCAATCCACCATTCTTTCGGGTTTGAACCCACCAAGTTCACTTCAGAAATGACTGCTACAAGGTTCATTTCAGCGTCATTATAGGTGTTGTGACCTATCACATTTGCCTCATTTATGTTGTTCCTCTTCGGCAATCTACAATCTGAGGACTTGTTACCAATTTTGTCACAATTGAAGCATTTTCCAGTGAACTTCTTTGAGACTCCTTTTGGTCCCAACTTCGACTTTTTCACAAACTTGATTTTCTTTTCCGTTTGAGTTTTGGCCATGTTCAATAACATTAGCCTTAGCCACAGCCGGATTGAACTCACTTTTCTCGGATCCTCTATTGTCTTCCTCAATACGAAGCCTGACAACAAGATCTTCAATGTTTATTTCCTTACGTTTGTGCTTTAGGTAGTTTTTGAAGTCTTTCCACGCTGGAGGTAGTTTCTCAATTATAGCCGCCACTTGGAAAGTTTCACTCAAACTCATCCCCTCGGCATGAATTTCGTGCAAGATTACTTGAAGCTCTTGTACTTGACTATGCACGGTTTTTGAGTCTACCATTTTATAGTCCAAGAAGCGGGCAACAATAAATTTCTTTGCACCCGCATCCTCGGTCTTATATTTATGTTCCAAGGACTCCCACAAATCTTTTGCCGTAGAGCGAATGTAGAGCGAATCTGACAAACCATTTAGAATGTAATTCCGGCATAGGAAATCAGAATGTTTCCAAGCTTCAACCGCACTGACAGCTTGGACATCTCCCTCACCCTCATTTAGTTTTGGGCCATTCTCAGTCAAGAACCTTGCAAGATTCAAAGTGGTTAGATAAAATAACATTTTTTGCTGCCACCTCTTGAAATTCACTCCAGTGAACTTCTCCGGTTTTTCTCCATGATTAACAGGAACCGTTACAGCCGCAGCTGTTACTGAAGCCACAACTTGGGGTATCTGAGCCACTACTTGGGCCTCATTCCCTCCAGTCGCTACATTAGATGCCATTTCTGAAACAAGTGGCAAATGATCAGTTTTCCTCTTCTCTGTTTTATAAATCGATTCAATGAAGAATTTTGTTTTAAGATTGTTAATACTAATACAATAGTAAGAAATATATTTTTAACTTTAGAATCGATTTATAAAACAAATTGAGAACAAAACAAAAATAGAATATAAGAAGAAATAATTTATATATATACGAAAAGTTACAATACCGAGGCCTGTGTAAACACAGTTTCCTTAAAACAAATTCGTCCCCTACCGTTTGTAATATGACGTTTGTTTCCCAGGATACAACGTAAATTCGTAAGCGAACTTGAACTACTGCCTGAGCTATACCACCAAGAGGACAAAGGCTTCTAATATTTTTGGCTCATAATAACCAAACCTCTTTCCAATACACTTATAACAATTGAAGAGAATTTAAAAGGAGGAGATTTTCTTGGAGCTAGAATGTTACGGGAGGAACCTATTTATACTAGAGAAGATGTGGGGAGATGTTGAGAGGTTATTCAATGAAGATAGATTAAGTGATCTTCCATTAGATGAAGTCTTCACTTAATACTCATAACTCTCACATTACTCCTCACAATGTGAGAAATTCTAATCTTCTTCATCTGTTGCAAGCTTCATCTTGAAATTGAAGGAAAATAAATGAATTATCCAATCTTATATTCATTCAATTTCCATTCAATATCCTTTATCTTCCAACAGAGTACAGCTGTTCAGAAAAATGAACAGCTGTTCATTTTTAATCAATCTCAGCCGCCAAAACTTTAATCTAACGGACGAGCTTGTATCCCGCATGTTCCGCACAAAAGCTATTCCGCATCGGAGTCGTGGTGTCACCTCTTTTGTTTCGATTTGCTTAGTGTTATTCATATTTTTTTTTTCTCATTACAGGTTTTTTTTTAAAATATCCTTTTCATATTAGTTTATTGAATTTGAGGAAAATTATATACAACAAAACCACCTCCAATATAGGATGAAAACAAATTCACTACTACATTCAGCAATGAGAAACCAGTCAAAATTACATGTTAATTTAATATCAATTGTTAAATTAGTTCAATATACGATGTTATTTAATTGAGAATCAACCTAATAAGTAAGTCAGTCCGGCTCCTAAGTGTAAATTATCAGAGACTTTGAGGGGTGTTTTTGTAAGGGAGTTATGACTGGATTTTAAGAGGATAGTTAGTGCTAGATTTCTAGAGGGGAGTTACAAAAAAGGAGAGAGAGAAAAGAAAGAGAAATAAGAGAGAAAAACTGACAGATTGTGAGGCTGTGGGAGATTGAACATTTGGAGGGGTAAATGGTGTCGGATTTCAGAGTTCTTTACATTGTGTTTGAAGAGAATTGAAAGAGTTACGAGTGGGAGTTGACGGATTGAGATTATGAGGCCTGTACAAAAAGTTATAGGGTCGTGAAGTAGGCCGTTTTCTTGATTTCGGGAATTTGTATTCTTCGTAGGATTCCCGTTTAAGCTTTTGAGGTAAGGATCTTCACCCTTGCATTTTCTGTCCTAAAAACATGATATAAGTATGTTAAAGTTATGTAATTGTTATGGAATGATTTAGACATGTTTTATTGCATTGAAAATGGATGAAACATCAAATTGTAATTGCATTTGTGTTGTTAATCGTGGAGTCTAATTGCGTATGATACTTCTTCTTGTTTTTATATTCTATTTGCCATATTTGCTATTTGAGAGTCTCCCCAATCTATAGCTATTTTCTAGGAATGACTCTATAGAAGGATACATCCCTATTATTGATCACTGATCATTGTTTACTGATCACTGCTTATTGATTGTTGTACTAAACAAATCACTGAGCCTCTCTCTAATGGGGTTTGTCGTGTTAGAGCTATTAGCAGTCTAAAATGGAGTGCATCATTAAAATCACTGACCCTTCATTCAGGGGGTATACTGGACCCATGAATATGTCACTGACCCTTCCTTAATTGGGACTAATCATTAAGGGGCTGCTAGTAGTTATTTTTTAGCCGGGAATGGATAATTAAGCTTGATTGTGTGGAAGTATGTATGTCTTGCATGAACCATACTCGTAGTATCTGATATTCTGCATATAAGTTTTTTCATATGGGTAACTCATGGTACTCGTAGTACATTTCTGATGTATAAGTGTTATATATGAAGATTTTGGTTTATTGCATTATTTGCTCTTATTTGGGTCTTATTTGATATGTGGAATTGTGTCAAAATATGCCATTTTGAGTTGGGAGATGTTTTGGTTTTGAAATATAACTTTACACGTGTTTTTATACCGAAAAATCACTTTTCTGTGAGTTGCGGACGAATGATTCGTCATGTGTATCATCCTCAGCTTCGTCCTCACAACTACTGGGACTTTCTGCCCAACCGCGGACGAATGCTTCGTCCTCGAGTTCGTCCTAGGGTCGCAGATGAATGTTGCGGACGAATGCTTCGTCTTAGGGTTCGCCCTAGGTAGGCCTGCAAACGGTTACAAACGGATACGAAATTGTCTATTCCGGATCCATATCCATTTTTAATTTTTTCTACCATATCCGTATCCATATCCTAGCGGATTCAAAATATGTACTACCAGATCCGCTGATTTGGATCCGAATACGGATATGGTAAAACCCGTTTCTAAAAGTAGTCCCTGAAGTACTATTACCAATAAACTCTTTTTTACACCAATTGCATTTAGCCATTTTATTCCCATTAGGAGCAGTAAATCTAGTCATGTCATTTCATACCTTTGAAGTTAATTTATTTTCTTTCTTTGTATTGTTCATCTCAATCTGAAGCTCAACTTGTCGATCTTTTATTGCATCAATATCCAAATCGAGCTCGACCACCTCACTAGGAGTATTTGCCATCCTATAGGAGAAAGACAATGAATCAACAATTATGTTTCAAAATCTATAGTTTCTCAAATAAAAGAAAATTACAGGTTATGAATAAATAAAATGAAATAAGCCTAAAGCCTTTTCACCATACTGCAATTCGAACACCAAATACAAAAACATATCTTTGTAAACAAGAACCAACGGAAGAAAAATACTTTACACGCAATTGAATATACCTGCGGTGGTGACGGTGACGGTGACGGGAAGGAGCAGCAGCGTTGCAGCTGCGAGGAGTAGGGGCCAGAGAATGTAGAAGAGGAAAGGGGGAGAGAGAGAGAGAGAGAGAGAGAGAGAGAGAGAGAGAGAGAGAGAGAGAGAGTGTGGAAAGAAATGGAACGGCGCCGGAGAAGGTAGAAGAGGTAACGGGGAGAGAGAGAGAGAGAAGAAGAGGCTGTGATGTTAGGGTTTGTTATCTCTTAACCCTTAAGAATGTATATGTACAGGACTAAAATTGCAATATAAATAATTATCACATAAATCCTATAAAATACTTATATTACAAAAAGTCCTAAATCCTATAAATCATGTAAAATATATTGTTTTAGGGAATACATACATACATATATATATATATATATATATATATATATATATATATATATATATATATATATATATATATATATTGTTTTACCCGAAACGGATTCGGGTTTAACTGATACGATTTTTTATATTTTATATTCGTAACCGTTTTATTACTCTTAAACGGACTCGGATTCGGATGCGGGTATATATGTATAGAGTTCTTACCATATCCTAAAAATAAAATCGGATTTTAGTAGGATAAGGATAAAAATCCGACCCGTTTGCAGGCCTAGCCCTAGGGTCCTGTTTCACCCAAATTTTCTGTTTTGTTCCGTTTCAAGCCAAGTCTTTTATTCGTTCTTTTAAGTGTTTTGCAAGAGTTTTAAAGTGTATTTTCAGTCAAGTCTTGCCAAGTAAAGTATGCATTGATATCACATATTTCGATATTCGATAACTTCGCTAATATCTGCAGAGACCTCGACGTCGGCCAGATGCATAACCAGAAAATGAGCAATGTCAATTTCGTCATCAGCCATAGCTCTTTCGTCACACCTACTCCTGTCTTTTCAAATTGGTCGTCAAACCCTTCTCCTGCCTTTTCAACTTGTTCGTCACCTCTTTCGCAACCTTTTCAACTTGGTCGTCACCTCCTCCAACGGCCTTTTCAGCTCCATCATAAACACTCGTTTGATTAACACCTTCATCAACATCCATAAGATGGTCACCTTCATCAACATCCATAAAATTGGTAACCTCATGAACATCCATAGTATGTTGATCACTCTCCAGAACATTTATCTAAATTTTTTTCCTCTTCTAGGTCTGTCGACCCCTCTTGACGTTCTGAGGCCATTGCGCAATCGGCGCGTCCTCATCAGATACCTACTCCTTATCATCATTTACACTACCTCTCAGCTCATTAATTTCTTTGTTGATTGCCACCAGCAAACTTCGTCTTTCGGCAATCTCCTTGTTCAGCGTTCTCTTTTCGATCAAAAGTTCTCTTAACTTTTCTCTTTTCCGTCGCTCTTCACCTGTGGCCAGAAGGATTGCTTCCCCCCGCAGTAGCGAAGTCTCTTTTGGGGAATAGCAAACTGAATACGCTTGTCATTTGTTTCACATTCCAGAGAGCACTAGTTTGGGAATCAATAAGAAGATGGTTGCCGGTTAGGAAATCCAAGCAATGCACCTGTAAGGCACAAAATGAGGTGTTCAAAATAACATAACTGGTGTTCACTACTCAAAAACATGTGTTCACAACTCAAAAACATGTGTTCACTACACCAAAACAGGTGTTCGTTGTACAAAAACACTTATTCACTACAAAAATAATTTGTTCACTGCCAAAAAACAGACGTTCACTGCGAAAAAACAAGTGTTCACTATAGTAAAATAGGCCCTCAGTACAAAAAACAACCATACCATTACAAAGTGCATGTCTGCAGGAATTATGAATGTTGTTTGAATGTCGGCAACCATCTAATCATGGGAATGAGCAAGTGCCTCGTGCACTGATTTAGCTAAATATCCTGCCCAGTTGTAAGATTAGCTATCTTCAAACAGTTTCGCAAATCTCACACTAACAACACCTGCATTGTTGGCATCGAAAGACAACTAAATACATACAGGCATTATAAAATGAACCATCTCTTAGGGTTCATACTTCCTGTGACTGCAAGACGGTCATATATAGCTTCCTTCAACGCAGCCCTTATTGGAAGCAGGCATCAACAAAAAATCATCATCATAGCTCTTCACACTTTGTATATCGAAGCTGTTTTCTAGATCGTTTTTGGAAGGGACAACTTTAATCCCCATAGGCACGCTGTATACCCTTTGTACGTCTTCGGTAGTTAGGCTTATTTTATGTCTATCAGCAAGTCTTCTTAATGGCATATTTAAGCCAATCTTCGTTTAATCCATAAAGTTTTATATATGCAAAGCCCAAAAACCCTGATTTCCTCAAAAGATTCAGCTTTGGATATTCAAGGCTTTATGTCCCAATAAATTTTCATTTATAGATATTAATTTCTCTGTACTATAGAGAAATTCTCATTTCTCCTTTTTCGTTGATGTCCCTTCAGATGTAGTCATATTTCTTTAAAAAAAATTGTTGATAGTTTTCGTTTGATTCGTTGGAGAAAAAGATGAAGAAGAAGATTAGCAACAAGAGAAAACAGAAAATGAAGAAGAAGGAGAAATGACAACTATTCTTCTGCCGTTTCTCTCACCTCGGTGAGCAAGCTGACGTGACAGTTGCATGTGAGGCTTTTTTTTTAATTGTGAAATTACCTTGCTACCCTTTTAACCCTCTTTTAAATAACAACCGTCGATCCATTTGAAATTTGAATCAACGGCCGGATCAGTGTTCCGCACGTGTGGAATATGGATGTTCCGCATAGGAGCCGGACTGTCAGGTTACGGGGTGTAACACGCGCGAACATGTGTTTTCAAAATCAGAACAGGTATTTTTTTTTTTTTTTTAAATCAATTTTAACTGTCAAAATTTTAATCTAACGGATGCGGAACTTTTCCCGATCCGCACTAGAGCCGTTGTGTAAATAAGCACTAGCATCATAATCATATCGTCAGTTAACAGAAAGATAAAATATGCATATATTTCAAAAACTCATAATAACAAATAAAATAACATATTATCAATCTTAAGTGAATATATATATATATATCTTTAGAACTCTATAAACATAGAAAGTTTGACATAATATTGTCACTTAAATACTTATCTGAAAGATTTTAGGCTAGTTGACAACTTTAAAAATCGTTATAGAGGAGAGTTGGAGGAGAGACAAGTTGTGAGACGAATTAATTTTATCCATCTCTATTGTAGCTCGCTAGTTAAAAGATGATCTTCAGTATTTTTCAAACCATAAGATACTATTAAGTAAAATGTTATATACTAAAGTTCTATTAAGATCCTACTATTAGGTACTATTATGCATGTATCTAGAGTTATTAGATACTTCAAATGTCTTACCTTGGACTTCAGAGAGCCACTATAGATTGATCTAGGGGAAGTAGAATGTGGCGGCAGCCTCTCCAAAATCTTAAAAAACTATAACTTTTATTAAAATATTTTTTTAGTTCTATAAAAGTTACTACATTTTTTCTATAAACACTATAAAAATATTTTACTCTATTATTCACTCTTATATATTTTTATAAAGCTTTCTTTCTCATAAGAAGTTTCTAGTTGCATTCCTAAGCAAAACTAGGACTAAAGCAAATAATATTTTGGACTAGCTAGAGATTATAGTGACCACATTACAGTCATTCAACAACATCAGTAATTTTGTAACAACACCAGATGAATGTAAGATTAAGCTTAATAGTCTTAGGAACTGGAAAATCTTTCCTATTTCTAGATTTTGTAATTTTGCTGCACACAATTTAGCACATTGGGCTAAAAGTAGACATAGGAATGGTAGGATTCTAAAAGATTTGAAGGGAAAATATATATTTTACTCTTACAAAATAAATGAGTAATACATGAGAATTTATACATGTGTATTTACACAATATTAGTCAACTACTAATTACTTTATACTACACAATATTTAGGCAGCTACTATACATTAGAAGAAACTAATATAGCATATGTCCTAATTAATTTAACCTTGATTAGGTAATTCCTAATTAATTAGGTAACTCCTAAATAATATCTTCCAATACTCCCCCTCAAGTTGGAGTATGAATATCGAGAACACCTAACTTGCTAACCAAATAATTAAATTGCCCTTGACCCAAAGATTTGGTTAACACATCGGCGAGTTGCTCCTTTGTGCCCATATGACAAGTAACAAGTGTTCCATTTTAGACATTTTCTTGAACGAAGTGACAATCAATCTCGATATGCTTAGTTCTTTCATGAAAGACTGGATTGGCCGCAATGTGGAGTGCCGACTGACTGTCACAAAACAACTTAGCAGCAACCCTGAGAGCAGCAACCCTCTCCGACAAATCTCCTCCACCCACCATCTCCACCCTCCGGCGCCTCCCTCCTCTACCCCTTACCACCGCCCACACACCACCATCTCCGACCCACTTTTCCCACAGCCTCCGTCCATCACCTAGTCAATTCCAAATTCCCAAAATCGCCATCTTCTAAGCCCTAAACCCATCCATCTAAAATTCCCCAAATTACCTTATTCTCCAATCTTCTTCACAGCCACCGCCACCTTCGTACCTCTATTTCGCGGTTCTGGAGCAATTTTGGGCGATTATTCATGGTAAATGACACGCACCCCCCAAAGAGTATAAAATCTTGTGGTGATTTTTTTTTTCTTACTTCTTTCCAAGGTACGATTTCGCTATAATTTTTCGTCATTAAAATTACCTTTTCGGTTGTGATTCCATTTTGCTACTGATTGTTGTTATGTCTTGATGCCTTCTGTTCTTGGAAAAAAGTATTACTGCTAGAGCTTGAAATTCTTTTGTTGTGGCTGAAATTCTTATGATTTAGATGCTCTCTAGTAGGCATTTTATATGCTAGTTCATTTTTCTTGATTGAGAGCATACAATTTTTTTTTTTTCTTATATTTGAAAAAAAAAAAAAAAAACTCATATCTCGTATTATTGAGGATGCTAATGTTCCTATTGATTCTTTAGATTTCTTGGAGGCTGCTTCTAATAGTGATATTCTCAGCAATGCTAGTTTAGGGAGTTTGGGGTATGAGCTTACTCCTACAGGGAGTTGGCAACCAAAGAAATCTTCTGCACCTCCGCTTGTTGCCCCTTCAACTACTTCGGAAAACCGCTCGCCTTCTACCTCTCAGGCAGCACCGTTGGCCTCCCTACTTTTTCTGAGTCTAAATCTACTGATTCTACCATGCAGCTTGTCTATTCTTTATTATCACAGGTACATCAGCAGATAAGCGAGGTTTACCAACAAGTCCATCAGCTTTCTGATCGTTTAGTGCACCAGGAACAGATGCTCACACATTTATATCAGCATACATTTCTTGGTCAGCATCCCAATGTCATACCGACACCTGATACCACTCTTGAGGGTGATGACGAACTTGGTGGTCGCGGGAGTCATGGCGCTGAGGAGCCGTGAGGCCACTTATCCTCGTTCACACTTTAATCAGGGCAGTATTCTAACTTCCCTTTATCTTTATCTTTATTTTCACATTGAGGACAATGTTAGATTTAAGTTGGGGGGAATTTAGTTGTGGATTGTTTATGTTTACCTTTAGTTCTTTATTTTTGTTTTCGTTAGGTTTATTTGATAATTTTTAGTAGTTTTGCATATTATTAGAAAAATAAAAAATCCAAAAAAAAAATCATAAAAAGAAAAAGTAAAAAATTTAATTGTGGATACGTTAATTTTAACAACTTTAAGCATCATTCTCCATAATTTCCAATATTTGACTCGTGCCACTAAAAATATGGAAGATTATGAGTATGCGAAATTAGCCCGCAATGAAAAGTATAAATTGGGTTTTACTCCGCTGATCTTGAAAAATGGAAGATTATGAGTATGCGAAATTAGCACGCCACTAAACGAGTGATAAGAAAGTTCACACTCCTTGGTGCACTACGAATCCCAATAGAAACTTTGAATGTGTTAAAGGAATTGAATGATCTTACTCAGTCTTACTTTAATTCTATATATTCGTGAGTCAAAATAAAAGCACATTGCACAAAGGTACCTATGGATTGAATTGTAGCAAAAAGAGGTGTGAAAGATAAAGGTCTGTTTGTCTAGTTCTTAATACAAGCTTCTTGAATGCATACTTTTCATGAAATAATAATGAGAGATTGAGTGAATTGCCTTATACTATATCATTACTCGTATTCGTGGCACTTGTTATGTTGGAATAATTTGGGATTCATATTTAAGTTGTTAAACTTGCTGATTCCATGGTTTCTTTCTACTTGTTCTTAAAGTGTTTTGTCTATGCGTCCTACCGTGTGCTTAAATTGCTTGAGGACAAGCAAATGCTTAAGTTGGGGGGAATTTGATAACTCGTAAATTTACCTTTATTTTCTTCTACTTTAATAGTAAATTTGAGCTTCAAAAAGTATTTATATATCGAGTTTTGAGCTTAGAATGGTATAATCCTCACTTCTATGTGTTTGCATTGTAGGGGCAAAATAGTCTTTTGAAGGGTAAAAGTGAATCAAACTTGCAGAACAAGAAATAAGCTGCTAGAATTGAAGATATGTCTTTTACGGACTAGAAGAGTTTTGGTGTATTTCAACTACCTTAAAGAATCTTGAAGAGTTGTATTTTATGTCAACTACTTTAGAAGAGTATGGAGAGTTTCAATTTATGTCAATTACCTTAAGCTAGGAGATTTCTATTGCTATAAATACTCTTTACTAGTCTTAGGAAAATTCATTAAGTCGTTATTAGATTATTCTAGGTTTTAATTTGTTATTGAATTTTTCTCTAGTATGAGCTAAATATTTATTCTAAGGCCATGATGTAGCTAGATTAATTATATATATTATTCTTGTGATTTTGTTATTCGATGAGTGTTGTGAAATTAATTTCTTATTATTGTTCTTAATGCTTTTGTGTGATTAGCTACCACTCAAATTGTCTTTACATTAACTTGGAAGATTTGCGACAGCTGACCTTGTTAATTAGGTTAAATAATCTGAACATAAATTGCATGCAAGATAGACATATACTTGTATGGTTTGTGCGATCTTTATGATTTCATATGTTTAATGCATTTTTATGGGTTAAAATCAACATAGACATATAGTTGGTTTATTCATGAGAATAGGTTTGATAAGCCTTGAAAGAGGTTATTAGATATAATTGAAAATCGATCGATTAATGAAACTCACTCTAGAATAACATATCGTTAGGATAATATATTGGTTAATTTAGTGAATTCATGTGCCTTAGATCTTTCTCTTATCAAACTTCTTGTTTAAGTTATTTGTTTTATGTTAGTTAATTAATTTAGTTTAATCATCATCAACCATCGGATATATTTTACTTGCTTTTGATCATTGTAGAATTATTTACTTAGAAATTAATTAATCATTATTCTCTGTGGGATCGACCTTGACTACTACAACATCGACCTAGTATACTTGCTAGTATAGATTTTGCGTATCACCCCCTCAAGTTGGAGTATGAATATCAAGAACACCTAACTTGCTAACCAAATAATTAAATTGCCCTTGACCCAAAGATTTGGTTAACACATCGGCGAGTTTCTCCTTTGTGCCCATATGACAAGTAACAAGTGTTCCATTTTGGACATTTTTTCGAACGAAGTGACAATCAATCTCGATATGCTTAGTTCTTTCATGAAAGACTGGATTGGCCGCAATGTGGAGTGCCGACTGACTGTCACAAAACAACTTAGCAGGTCCCAAAGTGACTTCAAGAGATTTGAACAACTCTCTTAACCAAACTAGCTCACTTGTTGCATTGGCCATAGCTCTATATTCAGCTTCAGCTGAAGATCGAGAGACAACTTGTTGCTTCTTTGATCTCCAAGAAATATGAGCGTTTCCTAATTGAATAAAGTACCCCGTAACGGACCTCCTAGTTGTTGGACAAACAGCCCAATCAGAATCACAATAAGCTACTAGTCCTGCATTGGGATTGTTTCTAGGTAGAAAAATTCCTCTTCCAGGATTGTTCTTGACATAACGAACAACTCGAATTGCAGCATCTCAATGTCTCTCCCTTGGATTTTGCATGAATTGACTAAGATTATGAATGACATAAGTGATGTCGGGCCTTGTTATGGTGAGATAAATTAATCGCCCCACTAATCTCCTATATTGTCATGAATCTTTGATTAACTTCCCACTATCATCCTCGGTTGTTAACTTGAGTTGTGTCTCCATTGGTGTAGAACATGGTCGTGAACCAGATAAACCATATTCTGTCAGAATGTCGACGGCATACTTTCTTTGACACAGAAATAAACCTTTGGGCGAATGTGCTGCTTCTATGCCCAAGAAGTACTTAAGAATTACAAGGTCCTTAATTGTAAATTTAAAATCCAAGTACCCTTTTACTTCTTGGCATGTTTTGAGGTCGTTTCCTGTGAGAATGATGTCATCAACATAAACTTGGATCACAATAAAAATATTACATCTCCGATAGATGAATAAAGTAGGTTCCGTTACAGTCTGCCTAAAGCCAAATTTGGAAAGCTCTGAGGTGAGCTTACCAAACCAATTCCTTCCCGCTTGTTTCAACCCATATATGGACTTCTTGAGCTTACAATAAATATTTGGCCTAGGTGGCGGAAATCCAGGTGGTGGGTCCATGTAAATATCCTCTGCAAGATCACCGTGAAGGAATGCATTGTTGACATCTAATTAGAAGATACTCCAATTTTTGGAAACTGCCAAAGCCAAAAGACATCGAACTGTGGACATTTTGGCAACCAGAGCAAAAGTCTCAGTGAAACCCTCCCCCTCGACCTGAGAGTAACCTTTAGCAACCACGCGAGATTTAGGGCGTTTCAGAGAACCATCAGCTCGAAACTTCAATTTATAGACCCAGCGGTTGGAAACGGGCTTCTTTCCAGGAGGTAATCGGGCATAGACCAAGTGTTCTTACTCTCAAGGACGCGTATTTCGGCTGCCATAGAATCCCACCACATAGGGGAACGAGCTGCTTCAGCATAGCTGCGAGGCTCGGTATAACTGGGAAAGAGAAGTCAAGTAACATTTATGTGAAGCAGAAAAATTCTCATAAGATAAATAATTATGAAGTGGATAGACCATACCTGAAGAATCCATTTGAGAAGAGTGAGCCGAGGGGACAACGGTGTTGCAAACATAATCGCGGAGCCGAACTGAAGGTTGCATGTCTCGTGTCGACCGGCGAAGCGGAACATCCGAAATTAAAGATGGGGAGTTAAGAGAATGTTCTCCCCCTGAAGGTAGTAACGGCCCAGGAGATTTGTGGGTGGATGTATCAAGTGATGGAAAATGAATTGGGCCTATAGCGTAGGTGGCCCGCGAGTATGATAGGAAATCTGATGGGCTAGGATTAAAATGTGAGTTTGGGCCGAGAGGGGAAAGCAGCCCAGCTTCTGTTGCTGCATCTGGTTCTCTGGTTGACCCGCGAAAATGGTTCGCGGGCTGAGGTGGTGGAGTTTGGGCCGTGTTGGCTCGTGGTGCTGTTTGGGCTGGAATGGGCCTAGCACTTGAAGGATGGGCTGGACTAGACTCAGATGGACTGGGATCTATGTGATTGGGTTCCTCTAGGTTTGACTAGACATGTTCAGGCTGGTTTACAAAAGGGACTGGCCCGTGTTCCTCTGGGCTCGGCTGGGTTTCTCCAGGATGCAATTTTTCCAGTGGGGAAAGATTGTGGGAATGTTCTGTCACTGGGATGGCTTCCGGCATTTTTTCGTTGGCCTGCGAAAGATTATTTGACAAGGGAGCGAAAGGAAAAATGTCTTCATAAAAGTGAACATCTCGTGAGACAAAAAATTTCTTAGATTGAAGATCATAGACTGTCCAACTCTTTTGTCCCATTGGATATCCGATAAAGATACACTTGGTGGGTCGCTCGGTGAATTTATCTCCCGTAGGATTTGTATTATGTGCATAACAAAGAGATCCAAAAACTCGAAGATGACTAAAGTTTGGTGGTTTCCCAAAGAGAATCTCATAGGGTGTTTTGTTGTTTAAAAGCTTACAAGGAGTGTGATTAACAAGATACCCTGCGGTTAAAATGCACTCCAGCCAAAAACGAATTGGTAGATGGGCCTCAAAACGAAGGGCTCGTGCGACATTAAGAATGTGGCTATTTTTTCTTTCTACCCGCCCGTTTTGTTGAGGAGTGTAGACACAAGATGTTTCGTGAAGGATTCCGGTTTGGGAAAAATAATCTCTAAGACTTAAAAATTCGGTCCCATTATCACTCTTAACTCTTTTGATGACTCCTTTAAATTGTGTGCACACCATGTTGTGAAAATTAATAAAGACCTTTTTTGTTTCACTTTTTTTCTTAAGGAGGTAAACCCAAACACACCTAGAGAAATCATCCACCAAATAGAAAAAATGATGCACCCCTTTTAAGGAGGGTGTTTGATATTTCCCCCATAAATCACAATGTATTAATTCAAAAGGACGCTCCGCCTTATTTTGACTAAGAGGAAAAGGTAATCCAGAATCTTTCGCAAGATGACAGACATCACAAGGTATGGATTTATTGTTTGAGAGTTTTAACGAAACAGGAATATGCGATAAAGTACCAAGAGATGGGTGTCCGAGTCTTCGGTGCCACAGTTGACAACTTTCTTCTGAACGAACAACTGCCATTATTTTGCCTTGGTGAGTCACGCCTTTGAGACGATAGATGCCCCCACTTAGCTCACCTTCCCCAATCAGCGTCTTCAGGATTAGGTCCTGCACAACACAATACTTATCAAAGTACGTGACACAACATTGTAAATCTCGTGTTAATTAAGAGATAGAAATCAAATTACACGAGAATTGTGGCATATACAGTACTTTAGCGTGGCGAATATTAGAGTTTAGAGTCATTGCACCATACTCTTGTGCCCAAATACGTTTGCCATCAGGCAAACTCATGCTAATAGGAATTACCAGATTTTGCAAGTTCTCCAATTTATTTTTTTCGCAAGTAATGTGATGAGAGGCACCGCTATCCAGAATCCATGGGAAATAATAAAAGGCAATGTTTTTACCAATGGTGTGAAAGGCCACAACTTTATTTTCTTGGATTATTCCAGCTATTTCCTGAGCCAATTCTCTCAATTGCACTTTGTCCAAAGAGGTGGTAGCTATTTGCTGCATCGAATAGGCCGCAACGTGTGCTAGTCCTTGCTGCACTGAATAGGTCGCGTCTTGCGCTGGTCCTGAGTAACTCGCGCAATGCGCTGTGATGTCAATGACACTGTTTGTCTCTGACACATTGGTCTAGGGGATAATTTTTTTGTTGGAATATATTAAAAAACAGAAGGAGATTTTTTTTTTCTAATCTTGCTCTCTTTTTCTCTCATGATCGTTTTTGCTCTGATACCATAAAAGATTTGAAGGGAAAATATATATTTTACTCTTACAAAATAAATGAATAATACATGAGAATTTATACATGTGTATTTACACAATATTAGTCAACTACTAATTACTCTATACTACACAATATTTAGGCAGCTACTATACATTATAAGAAACTAATATAGCATATGTCCTAATTAATTTAACCTTGATTAGGTAATTCCTAATTAATTAGGTAACTCCTAAATAATATCTTCCAATAGATTCCTCTGAATTCCCTTCCCCCAAATGTCTTCTGTGACTCTGAAACAGCAGGAGTGTCTGTTGACATTTCTGATGGATGTAATATTTTATTTATGAATGAAGAGGCTTAATTTCATAAAAATAAAAAAAAAAACCAATAATAACATCTCATTAAGTCCACAATAATTGGGGTATGGACGAGGATAAATAGGAGACAGAGATACCCCATCCTTCTTAAATTATTTGTCAACTTTGTGTTTTGCACGGATGTAATATTTCATTAAAATCTATAGTAAGTTATGGTAAAATGTCAAACATGATGCTATTTAATTTTAGGGAAAATCTCTATTTATAGCACGCATATTTTTCATAACTTCGATTTTTAGCACAAACATTTTATTAAGCGAATTTTAGCGCTAACTTTTTACGGGCTGTCAAATCTGACCAAATAAGGATTCCGGCCAATTTTCCGTATAAAAATTCTCACGTGCCAATCAAAAAACAACTCGATACGGAATACAATTACCCGACCCAAAATGAACCGAATCCCGAACGTTAAACCTCCCCATCTAACCTCGCCTATAAATACAAACACTTATAGAAATTTTCAGCTTTCTTAAACCTAACCCTAATCTCCTCTAACCCTTCAACTCCTAAACCATAGAAAAATCTAACCATTTCGAGCAGCATGAACTTCATTTAAAACACAAATCACAAGAATCTCCTAGAATTGCACTGACGATGCACATCTGATTGCCTGATAAGTCAAAGCCGACTTATGGTATGACCTATTTGCTGTTTATTTGTAAAATATAGTGTTTTATTCCAAAGATTCAAAAATATATGCATGATTTGTTTATTAAAAGTTGAAAATCGTGCTATTTTGTGAAACTTTTTTGTTTCTTGTTAATAAATCTCGAAAAAACCTAAATTTTAATGATTTAAAAAGGAATAAAGTACTCTCTTTGCATTACACACTGAAAAGATTCAATTTTTATATTTGAACCGCTTTCTGTAAAGAAAGAATATTTTTTGTGAAGTGTAAGGAATATAAGAAACATGATGTGGTCCTAGTGTGGTCCTTGTTCTATATATGGCTGACTTTATGATGTGGTCCTTAATATTTATTGTTATTTTTATTTCACTTGAATTCTTGAACTGATGTTGGCTATTTTTTTTTTATTCGACAGTGTTCCAGTCTGATTTCTTCACCCATAAAGTTCACTATGATGGTAAGTTTGTTGCAGGTGACAAAGGTGAAAAGCAATATGTGGTGGGGGGTGGGGGGAGGACTTTGAGCAATTTGATTATTTTCACCCTAACTAAATGAAGTGAGCAAGCATTAAGTATATCTGTGATAAGTTAAGTCATAGGATTGGGGCCCAATGTTTTTATGATGTCAATTTTGAGGGTGATAGTAAAATGGTTATGCCCATAATGGCTCTAATAGATATTTCCATGATAGCTGAATATGGGTCATTGAAGGGAGAAATTGAGTTGTATATTGTTACTGGGGAAGGGGGTAGAAGTAGTCATTTGAGATTCAAGAAAACTATCAAAAAACTAATTCCAAAGGAAAAGTTGATGAGACTGGTCAGATTGTTGAACCAGTATTAGGGTCAAAAAACAAGGAAAAAGAGAAATGTGATAAGTAAAACAAAGACTCGTACGACAAGAAAACCATCAAGGGTTGGTGTTGTTGTTCCAAATGAGTCTGGGGATGATTTATGTAGGAATTTAATGTCTGAATTTGATGTGATTGATGAGTATGATGAGTATCATTCTGAAAATGATAATGATTATTGTCCATTAGATTCATCAAGTGATGCAGCATCATTTGATGAATCTGATTGCAAAGATCTTTCACTTGATCATAAGATTTTAGAAGAGATTGAAAAAACAAGGAATTTGGCTGAGAAAAATGTTGTTGTAAAAGCTTTAAAAGGAAAGAAAAAAGTAGATGTTGAGGAGAATGATGAGTCTGATACCACTCAATTAATTGACTATGACTCTGATGAACTAATGAGTGGTAGTTCATTTGATTCTGATGGAAAAGTTGAAAAGCCAAAAGAAATAGTTAAGTTTAATCATTTCTTGGACATGATGAATCCTGGTTTCAAACTTGGAATGCTTTTCAACAGCAAGGCTGAATTGAAGGAAGCTTTGAAAAATCATAAAGTTAACAAAGGTAAGTATGTCAGGGTCAGAAGATCAAATGCATTGCATTTTCATGCAATCTGTTCTGGGAAAAAGAAAATGTAGATGAGAGTTATATGATGCAAGGGTTGATGGTAGCACTGATTGGCAGATTAGGAAAATTTCACCAAAGCATAGATGTACTAGGTCCATTTCCCCTAGACTTATTGGGCCAAAATACTTAGCAAAAATATATTTGGATGACTTTATGAGTTCCAAAGGTGTTGCAGCACGTGATTTGTGGCCAAGGACTGGAAAAAATTGTCCACTCCCACCAAAAAGGTTAGTGATGCATGAGAGACCAAAAAGAATGAGAATGGGGGGACCCACAAGCTATTGACCAAACAGTTCGGAAAAAGAGCAGAAAGGACAACCCTATTAAGATGTCTAGAGCAGGTAAATTGGCATCTTGTAGAGGATGTTTCCAAAAGGGCACAACATTAGGAAATGTCCAAACAAACCAACAAGTAGTGGGGCTGGATTGGATCAACAAAATTTGGCAACTGCAAACATGAACAAATGTGGGGTATGCTTTGAATTTGGACACAACAAGAGGACATGTCCAATTGCTAAACATAATGCTGAAAAAGAGGTTAGATGTGTCTACATTTATCTATTAATTGTTCATTTCTTTATATTTTGGACAGAAAGTTTGGTTCTTGACTGGATTATCTATTGTTGCAAAATGAGGAAGAGGTGTATGATGATGGTAATCAGCCTGAATCAGATGGAAATGAGTTAGACAATGATGAAGTGGATTCCGAATCTGATTATGAAGGTGAAGAAGATTATATGTCTGAAGATGGTAATACTACTAACACACCGTCAGACAGTGCTGATCTGATTGATGTCTCAATTGAGGATGTTGCAGCTGCTGAAGGCACACAACCAGTGTCACAGGTTGATCAGGAAGTGCATGAAGAGGCAACTATCAGCATTCCAGTTGAAGTCGCAAAAAAGGGAGTAAGGGCTTACAAAATATGTCATCAGCCTGGCCATAACTAGAGGACATGCCCAACGGCGATGGGTGTTTGGATACGCTCAAACGTTTCGTACTTTTAATAGAAAAATTGGAAGTACTTTTTGCTCAACTGAACAATGAAAATGTAATAGGGAAGTTTTTGCATGGTTTTAAGTTAGTATGTCTTAAAACTGCTACTTATGTTAAAGTTTTTGCACAGATGAATATGTATTAGGTTATTATCCTTTCGTTTGAAACTGAATGTTTATGTAAAAGATACTATCACTTTTGAATGTTTATGCTTAATTTCTATGGTTATTAACTTGTGTCTTTCTATCCATTTTGTATTGTTAATTCACAAGTTTCAACAAATTGGTACAATAACCACAACACCATTATCCATACAACTTGAATGTCTTACAAAGCGAAAAAATAACAACTCAACAATGACAAACCTCATTAGTTCTTACAATAGAGGTACATAGTAGATGCAACTACAATAATGGCTAAAAACTTGCACATTCTTGAAAATTTCATAACCCTATTGCAGAGCAAATATCTCACCATCCTTCTTCTTAACCAAAATTCGCAAGGCAGCTTTTTCTTCCTCCATCAGTTCAAGCATTACGATATTTGCATCTTGACCTTCATGAACACTGTCCATTACATATATTCTCTTCAAAAGACCCGGAATAATTTGTTTGGAACGTTGACATATTGGATCATCTATCCATTCAAAAAACTTACAACCTCCTTCCTACAATTAAGACACATTATGAGAAAAATTCCACAAAAGTACTCAACAAATTTTAACACTCAAAATTTGGGCAAAATTAACCAAAAGTTTACCATAGAATCAATACAATTCATGAATCTTCTTCCAGGATTATCATCAGTCCAAGATGTCCGAATTGCAACCGGTTCCTATTGGGGTACTTGCAAAACTTTGGTTGAATGTAGGACATTTTCATGCTTCTTGAAACCCTTGAACTAGAGGAAGACATTGTTGAGTAGAAATTGTCTAATTCTACAACAATGGAGAAGAAGAAGGAGAAGAATTAGATAAATGTTGTCTTTGATTACATTCAGTAGCTTTTGAAAATGAGGAATTGAAATGGGTCTTGAGATACTAATGGTATTAAAGAAGATGAAGATGATATAGCTTTTGTGTTGGGTTTTGAGTCATTTTGGGTCGGGTATTCCATATAGGGTTGTTTTTTGTTGACGAAAAAGCCCCTGCCTCCGAGCTCACGTGATTGGCACGTGAGAATTTTTTGACGGAAAATTGCCCGGAATCCTTATTTGGTCAGATTTGACAGCCCGTAAAGAGTTAGCGCTAAAATTCGCTTAATAAAAATGTTTGTGCTAAAAATCGAAGTTACGAAAAATATGCGTGCTATAAATAGCAAAGGAATTGTGAATAAATAATTTAGGATGGAGTAAGTAACATTTTGCAATAAATATCAAGTGGTTATTGGTGAAAAAAGAAAAATATGCACAAGGTCTAAAACCATTCTCTAGAACTGGTGGATCACCGCGACTTTAGGTATATTTAGAGGGTAGTACCTTAATGTCAGAAACCAACCCAAGAAAGCACTAACCTTTGTAAATGGAAAAATGAGTTTTAAGGATATTCCTAAAAATGAATTAAGAAAATGTTGCTGTAAAGTTATGTATGTTTCAGAATTCAGTTCCTAGTGGAACTCCTTCAACCACCTAGTTAAAAAAGCACCACATTTCTTAGAAAAAGTTAAGGTGTTGGATGCAAAATTTCAGTTTTTTCAGGATATTCTCCAATAGACCGAATTACCAAAAAAATGCGTATACATTAGTGAGTAGAAAGAGTCAAATTTCAATCTTTTCTGGCAATGTTAGAACCCTCACATTGCCGTTGTCAGTAAAACTTATTTCTGATTAATCTATCACTGACTGTGAGTTGTGTTCCAGGGGACCTAAATGCATTTTTTAACAAATGTTAATGTATTTTTAGCCGTTTAATTATTTGGTTCAGACATCTAAATGTTTAAAAAGGTAAATAACTATTCCAAGTAAATAAATAGTTATTTTTAACTATTAAATTAAAAATGGTTGAAGATTAAGATTGTAAATTAACATGTACCGAAAAATATGAGTCTCAATTACTAACCAGGACGTCTTTCGTTGGTCACAAAACTCGTTTGTCCTTTCTTAGATCTCTTAATTGTACAACAAAAAAAAAGAAAAAAAAAAAAAAAGACATCTACAGATGTATCCCATTAGAAAATTACTCACAACTTCAACTTTTTCTACTCACTATAAATTAAGTGGAGATTTGCTTCACCTATGATCATCATCATCAAAGTCTCTCTTCTGACTTCACTAAAGTGCAATTTTCTACCCCAATAATTCTTCTTCTATCAGATCTCTCTCTCTCTCTCTCTCTCTCTCAATGGAGATTAATTCTTCTTCTAGCCAAGAAAAAACTGGGGTTTTTACCAAAATTAGAAACAAATTATTTGATTGTGCAAAGAAAATAAAGAAGACTGGCAAAGATGATCCAAGAAGGATTATTCATGCAGTAAAAGTTGGACTTGCTCTATCAATAGTGTCTTTGTTCTACCAATTTAAGCCTCTATATGATGGCTTTGGTGCAGCTGGAATGTGGGCTGTTTTGACTGTGGTTGTTGTTTTTGAATTTACTGCTGGTAATAATTTTTTTACATTTGATCAGTGACAAAGAGGGTGGGGCAGTCCCCGAGATTTTTAAAAATACTACTTAAATTTTATATGTAGTTCGAAATATTCGAACAAATTTGCCTCCAACATTTTGTGTGACATACTGTTTCCGTTTTTCACTCCAATCTAAAAGTTCTGACTTCGTCCCTACATTTGATCATACATATGAATTTTATTTTGTTTTTGTGTTTTTTTAAGGTAATTTAGATAAATTTATTTATAATCTTAACCAACATTTTTTGTCCCAATTTGTCCTATATTTAATTAGGTGGAACCCTTTCCAAATGCTTGAATAGAGGGATGGCTACATTTGTTGCCGGTGCTCTGGGTGTTGGGGCTGAATACTTAGCAAACCTCGGTGGAAAGAAAGGAGGGCCAATTATCCTTGTATTTATGGTCTTCTTCCTATGTACGTACGCAAATCACCTGTCCTTAACATGTGACAGATTGATAATAATAAGACTGATCGTAATTAAATATTTTATTTATTTGCATGCAGCTGGTGCAGCCACATTTACTAGGTTTATACCTCAAGTGAAGAAAAGGTATGACTATGGAGTGTTGATATTTATATTGACATTTAGCTTGGTCGCTGTTTCTGGATTCCGGGCCGAACAAATCATCGAACTAGCTCATCAACGGCTCTCCACTATTCTGATCGGTGCTTCAACTTGTATGATAATCTCCATCTTCGTTTGTCCGGTTTGGGCAGGTCAAGATCTTCATAACCTCATTGTTGGTAACATTGAAAATTTGGCCAACTTCTTAGAAGGTAATTTAATCACAACTTATTCAAAGAATCCACTTGGATATAACATTCTTGTTTTTCATTAAAATAAGTTACTTTTTAAGAATTTTTGGAACCTATAAATTAGTTTTGTTTAGTTGTTCTATAGAAGACGTAAATAAGGGTGGATAGACATGCATAGTGGGGCCCTGGCCTCCACCATTTTTTTCTTAGAAAGAAAATAACCATACATATTTACTAAATCTTTCAAATGGGTTGCAACGTTTCAATTTTTAACACATCCCAACTTGTTTTCTACGCGTCCTTATTGTTATTTTTCAGTAATACCCTCAATTTATTATTTAACTAACCATTAATAATTACTTTTCAATCATTAATTGAGGGATATTTAAGACGTTTTTGTTATATTAATTGCTTCTCAATTATTTTCTTAATCTTGGTGAAAACTCCAAACGTGACAAATAATTTGGGATGAAAGTAGTAATATAATGAAGGATTCGTTCAAAACAATAATTCTCAATCAGGTCGGAAGATATATATATATATATATATATATATATATATATATATATATATATATATATATATATATATATATATATATATTTTTGCATCTGTCTATCTCTGACGTAGGATTTAGAGTTCACTTAATTGATGACGATGAACAACATTAATTCTCCAGGTATAGGAAGCGAATTGTTCAATTTTCCTGAGGACAATGAGGAATTAATTAATGGGATTCAAGAAATCAAGGAAGACAAGCCCTTTTTACAGGACTTCAAAAGTGTGCTCAATACAAAATCCAATGAAGAATCCTTGGTAAAAACAAATAAAATATTCTGTCTGAATTTGATAATGAAAGCTATGAATTTATTTGAAGAAATTACTTATGATTTTGTATGGGTTACTGGCAGGCAAATCTTGCATGGTGGGAGCCTTGTCATGGTCGTTTCAGGTTTTGTCATCCATGGAAACAGTACTTGAACATTGGAGGGCTTATTCGTCAATGTGCCTACCATATGGAAGCCCTCACTGTCTACATCAAACCTCAGACTCAGGTAGTTTTTTTCTCTAAGAAAATATATAATTTAGGGTTAGCTATTTTCTGTCCCCATACATTTTCTTGTACATGTCACTATCATTCAAAATTTGTTATGTGGATAATTTTTTCAATTTCATATACACGTAACGAATTGTGAGTGGTTGGAAATAGACATAGGGATATATTTGGTTACACTTTGATCATTTGCGACACTTCTTCTCGTTATAACATATCTGATCTTATAAACTTGGCGCTAAGTGCAGGCGCCAACACTACTTCAAAGAAGAGTTCGAAAACCATGCATTGAAATGAGCTTAGAAGCTGGGAAAGCTCTAAAAGAAATGGCGTCTTCAATAAAAACAATGACACAACCATCCGCTGCCATTAAAGAACATATAAAAAACTTCAAATCTGCGACGGAAGAGCTTAAAAGCATTCTCGAAACTCTTTCACTAGAGAAAGTAACAAACATCACAGAAATCGTACAAATAGTCGCGCTTACTTCTATATTGATTCAGCTCACTAAATGTGTGGAAAGAATTTCAGAAGCGGTACATGAGTTATCTGACCAAGCACGTTTCTTTAAGAAGGCTTCTTCTGATGCTCTAAAGTCGCATCAGCTACTTCACCGAGGGATTGTGAAACCGGTCAACGATGGTAGCGTTGACCATGTTGTTATTAACATAGGCAGCAATAGAAGTGATGATTCTCAAGTATTCAACGGAAGTAAAAATGTGGTACCAGGGTAAATATTTCTCAATAAATTAATTAACCAGTAATAGATGGAAATTCTTCTCTTTCTTTTTTCTATTCTATTCATTCATTTATCCTATTATTATGAATGCACGGATGCAAGGAGAGTAGTTTTAACAAATCATATCAATATTACACTAAAAATGGTTAACTTATCTAATCTGTCAAAATTACCCCTGCCAAGCTGACTAAAATGAGGGGTGTTTGGGTCTTTTTATCTTTGTAATTTTAATTTGTATATTTTAAATTAGGACAACTAATTTGAGACAGGGAGAATACTAAGTAAATATGTTGTGGCTATCTGACTATGTTGGTTAGAAGTAGAGAATTTTACCTATTTTTCAATTAAGACAACTTCTTTGCAACAAGAACATACAATCTGCACGACATTAGAAGAATCCATTGATTGTTATATAGTCATTAGAATATATATATATAAATGCACTCAAGGGTGAAAATCGTCTGTATCCGTGTATATTCTAATTCTTGTGTCCAATCATTCAAAATTCGTCATTTATACATTGCTTCTAATTATATATACACTTGGTGAATTGTTAGTAATTGAACACATGAATGAGAATATAAACGAGTACATACGATTATTTGCTAATGCACTATGAGTACATATTGTGAACAAAGCATTCTACAAAATTTGTAATAGTATTCAACAACTAATCAACGACATTAAAATATAAATCCTCGTAAAGTTAGGTTAATATAAACATATGAAATCAATAAAATATACTTATGTATCGCAGATTGAAATTATTCTCATTAAGAGATGCCCTCTATTCACATCTCGTCTTTTTCTAGTGTGGAGAAAGGGACATTACCTATTTACAACGTCAAGAGCACGGATGGAATTCGTACCAGAGTCAATAGCCCTGGAAAAAGGAGCGGACAACCAATTCTTCTAACCCCTTGACTCTAATCCGTCTTACTCGATTAGAAAAGCAAAAGTTTGAATCAAAAGTTAGGTTAAAAGTAATAAAAATAAAACATATAAATAGCATTGGCTAAAAAAAGGCTTTGATATACAAAAAAGAACAAATAAAAATAACAATTTTATGTTTGAAACTATTCTCCTGTGAATTCTCTTATCTGCAATTAGTTCTGTATCGCAAAGATGTAAACACGTATAATGGCTGAATCTTGACCCAATCGATCGAGAATCAAAGCCAAATCGATCACAAAAAATACCAAAAAAATCTTTGGGTAGGTTGGATAAAGAATTTTGTGATGAACTCAAAGAATGAAGCATAAGGGATTTCATCGTCTTCAAGTAAAATTCCAGATTTCTTATTTTTATTATTATACCTACTAGTAGTATTTTCGTCTTCAAGAACAATTAACTTCCAATAAACCCTACTCCCATCACATTGAATTTCTGGTTCTTTAAGCTTCACATATCTCATTTTGCTAACATCCCTTGGCATGGTGCTTAATATATCCTTTAACGATACGACTCCAGAGATCTCACCACTTCTAGCCATCTTTAATTCAATACTCGTGAGATTTTGACTCATAAAAAATAATTAAGACTATAGTGATTATTAGATTATAGATTATATATATATATGGGCATGCTTGACGGCTCAAGTGTATTAGATACCTAGTAGGAAATGTCAACCTCATAATTAATTAGATATTCTAATCCATATAGAATTACATAGATTATATTCTAATTGTTTTAATAATTAATTAGATAATCTAATCCATCTAGAATTAATAGAATGTTTTTTAAAAAGAAAAAGAAAAAATAAGAATAGAGTATGCTAAAGTATATTCAATGTTTGAGTACTGCATAAATTATATTCTAATTCGGTCTGCCGTGCCAAATTGACTACATTGACAACGAGTTTGTTTCAAAGCGTCGTACTAACACATTCTTAATTTATAATTTCAATTCAAAGATTGAAAAATAAATTGATAGTAATTCAAGAACAACTATTCAGGAACTATTATTAACTTATAGCTAAATTATGTCAATACATTAGAATCAAATTACTGTCTAACTAGTCTGTACTAAATCTTACCAACCCCAAATAAAAAAAATGAAAATCAGACTGCGCAAATACTCTAGAAATCTGTAAGCCCACTTGTCTCTTCTAATTTTGAAGAAGGAAATGCTGTGGTGATTGTAGACGATCAAGTTGACTTGGTCCAGCCGGCTGACCATGTCGGTTCTTTTGCGGAGGAAATAACACCGCATCAGTCTGGTTTGGTTCATAAGGGCGAACAAAAAACAGAGCCGATACGGCCTAAAATACAGGATCAACAGGCCCCGACCTTTTCATCTTGGAAGAGTGATGCACCAACGGCTCTCTGTTTTTCAAATCGCCATAATTTATTTGCTAGTTTTAGAGACTTTAATAAACGTCTGCAAATTATTAGTGCAAGTGTTGCTATAATTGCACGTGAACCAGAAAATACCGAGGTCTCAGACCCTGCAGACATCCCACCTAATGTACCAAGGACGCACGACCATAGTGTTGAATCAGAAAACGTTGATGCCCCGGACACGGGGTCAATTGAAACTGCAGATTCTCAACAGGAAGATGAGTATGACGATTTTACTCCTGTTTGTTCGCGTAAAAATAAAAAGAAAGCCAAAAAGACTCCTCCTGAACACCACATGGAGATAAGATATAAGCTTTTTAATAGACGTTAATTTCCAAATAATGTTTAGCCTACACGAATTTTGTCTGATATAGTTGCGGTTTTGTTTTCACCCTCCATTGGAGTATAAGCTGTCTCCCCTCCTTGTATATATTTTCCAGCATATTCAATAAAAATTTGCTTTAAAAATATAAAAATAAAAAATACTCTAGAAATCTGGACTGCATTGGGTGGCCAGCGGGGGTAACAAACTATAAAAAGGCTGCCTAGCTACTGCTTCTTATGTATAAAGGGAACAGATAAATAAATAAGGTATCACAGCTGTTGTCTGGTGGGCTGAATCTGGCCACTTGAGCGGAACTCCTTCATCAATTAGGTTGCAAGTGTTATTTTTGTTTTCAAGGCTACAAATGCTATGGAGTTAAGCTTTTTATTACTATAAATAGTAATGGTATCCTTAGCCCAGTGAGACAAGAGTCTGCCCACGATCATGAGGTCGTGGGTTTGATACCCTCCCCATACATGGGGTAAGTTTTAGTTGTCTCCCTTTCTAGGGCTCTCTTCTCCTCTTGTGAGGTGTTCTCTCTCCTCTTATGGAAGCAACCGCCTAGCCGAACTTAAAAAAAAAAAAGGTAAACAAGTGTTCGGGTATAATTTTACTAATTCGTTGAAATATGTGCAGATGTGCAGAATAATTTGGTAATACAATATTAAAACGTTTTATAAATAATTTAAATAATTGATCTTACTGTGTATGAGCAATCCCTTAAAGACATGTAGTACTAACAAAAAAAATGAGATTAATTAATCATGTTACTTCACATATAATAATACAAAGGCATTTCTAGTTTGGTGTAGTATTTATTATGTTGTACTTACTATAAAAATGTGGTACTAACTGCTACGAACAAGTGCCAAAAACCTACCATCCATACATGAAGATTTGTGGCTTACATCTTACCGTATACTATAATGTTTGTATTTAATCAGTAATAACTATTATCAATAATTATTCGCATAAGTATTTGTAATGAATCCGCAACAAATAACGTTCATACAGTTAATAACAAACTCCTCTCAAATAGATTTTAAATTGAATCGCATTTCATTCTTTAGTAATTAATGTATCACAGAAAAAAGTATCGCAATGAATTATCCACCACCTATCTGTGTACGGATACTGTTTGGGAATGGATGCAGTGAAGTACTTGGGGTGAACATGGTTTCCCTGAGTCCGATATGGTGCGGAACGTACGGATTTCCTATGTGCGCAATGCGGAGAGTTTTCGGATATTTTGTTTAATAATTGAGATTATAAGAAGGAAAATTGTAACATCTGTTAATTTTTTGAAAAGAAAATAATTATTTTTCTCATCTATTATATATTCTCATTCAACAGTGTAACTGTTATTTCACATATGTAGAACACCGGTTACTTCCGGATTGTAGCCATTTCAATGGCTTCCTCCTTAAGACGTACTCCCTCCATTCTTAAATATAAGATTATTTAGATAATTTTAAAAAATGAAAGAATTTGTCATTTTCATCGAAAGTTACAATATTGCCCCTCTCTCACTTTTATAGCATAAGAAAAGAAAAGGAAAAATAGGGATGGCAGAAGCGGCAAATAAAAGAAATGTCGAGGATATAATTGGAATAAATTGATGACAACTAATAGAAGAGGATTAAACGAAAATTAATTTGGATACTTTATATGTTCTAAACGACAATTAAATAGGAATAGAGGGAGTAATAGCCACGGGCCCACGTAAACATTCACCCTGCCCGCATATGAAAAATGCACCTAATAGAGGAAAAGAGAAGTATTGAGTTTTTTTATCTACATTTTAGCTGTTTCCCACTTCTAGCCCTGCAAGTTGACATACATTTAATTCAGTAAAAAGACAAAAAATAATAATAATGTGGACAATAGATATATATATATATATATATATATATATATATATATATATATATATATATATATATTTAGAGCATCTTTAATGTAAGTATAAAAATCGGAGTATTTTTTTGGATCCAAAATGCCACACTAGATTTTGAAATAAAATTAAGCATACGTTCCAATATAAATCACTTCTTTACACTATGATTTTCTTTTTAATATAAATAGAGAAAGATCCGCTTGAAATAAAAATTAAAAATAAAAAGATAAAAATGTTAAGCAGGTGGCAGAGGTAGAACACTTAGTTATGGACTGGTTTATTGTTTGAATTTTTATTTTTTAAATGAAAATAAATAAATTATTTGTGAAAAAAAATATGTGAAATTCAAATTAAAAAAGTACTATATATTGACTTTCAGAGTGACAACCAATGCAAATACACCTCTCATTTAAAGAAAAGTAATATATCTATATAATTGGTTGTGCTACTCTATTTTTCTTTCCTTTTTCCTTTACTAATAACACGAAGAAAGTACAAAATTAGAGTTTAGACCTATTTGTTCTTAGAATAGGATGGGAATAGATCATGAATTTACAAGGTACTTAATTGCTACCAGTATGGGAATCGGGTAGTCCAAGTGGTAAGGCTACCCAGCCACGGGACGGAGGTCTCGTGGTCGATTCCCGTATCTTCCCTTGTGGGGCAATAAATTCTCCTCTTGTGAGGTTAAGTTTCCTTCCCGGCTTGGGGCATGCTACAATCTTCCTATCTAGGGTATTCTCCACTTTTTCCCTTCGGGGGCAATCGCCTTCAGGTGTCAAAAAAAATAAAAAATAAAAATTGCTACCTGTTTATATAGTCCACTTGCTGTTAATTAAAAAGTTTAGAAGAGTGGCTTGAAAGGAGAGATAAAAAAGAGGAGGGGGGTTCTACTTCTAATGCTGGTCCAATTCAGTTTTGATTCAATATTCTAGCTGTTTTTGGCATTTTAGTTGTAGAGTCTGTTTAGATTAGATTTGAGATTGAGATTCTGCTTTCAGCTTCAAACTTAAACCTGATAATGATTTAATATTTTAGTTTTATTTTCTGACTTAATTCAAATAAAGTTTAAACCTCAATTTTAGTTTCACATCAAACCAAACATTGTCATACACTCGTACCCAATTCAAATACACTCTTAGATGATCTATGGATAAGTATGTAGCTAAAAAAAAGTTCATGTTAGGACACAACAATTTGGTCAATGATAAAATATTATAATATAGATACTAATTATGTAGTCAATCCCAAATACTTTTTTTTTCTTTTACATATAAATTTTAGGGGAAAAAAAAATCAAATTATTACATATTCTTATATGGTGGTTCAAAACCTAATTCTTATATACCTATTACATTACTACATACTTCGCATTACCGTATAATGCTTTACCTGCCGATGTGGAACTTCAAATATTATCGACGGATTTTTACATTTCCTTCCCATCAATGGAGGGAACTTTTTAAACTGTGATAGTGAGTGTCGAACTCAGGCATGCAGTTTTAATCCCGTTATGTTTTACCTATTTTATTAGAAGCTGGTCATATCAGTGCTATCTATCGAAGATTACTGAGTGGTGTATTCCTGTCAATTAGAATTTAAACTTCTCTTACGACATATAAATCATGTTTCTACTTTCAAGTAATGGTTATAGGTTAAAAAAAAACTTTCTAATAATCAAGAAAACTTCATTTATTTACCTAAATAAAAAAAAATCACTTCATCATTGTTAAAGTTACATAAGATTTTTTGGATCTACTTTCGAAGATAGACACAAATTATTTGTGAGTTTTTGGGACCTCAATAATAGACTCAAGGGGGCTGTCAGAGAGCATGTTGATACAACTGCGCAAAAAGAGAGTGAGCCTCTTCCTGAAAATACCAAGGTTCCGAACACGGGATCTTTCGAAACATTGGCAAATCTTCAACTGGAAGATGATTACGAAAATTTTATTCCTATTCTCACCCGCAAAGGAAAAAAGGGAAACACAAAAGCTCCTACTGAACATTATATGGAGACTCGGTACAAACCTTCTAAATGACGTTAGTTTTTACAACTACGAATATTTATAAACTACTTATGTTGTAATGGATTTGTTTTCACCTTTTATTTGAGGGTAGACAATGTCCCCCTCCATGTCTGTTTATTATTTTAATTCAATAAAAAAGTATTTATTTAAAAAATAAAATAAAATAAGTTACCTAAGATTGTGCGGGCCCAACTTCTCTAATAAACAGCTCTGCTTATAATGGGAGGAGTATAAGCTTTCAATGTGCTTAGTTGCAAAATCTGAAAGCACACTAATTGATTTTAAATTCTTAAACAGAAAGTGGGATTCATCAAGTATGTTTTTTTTGCAGTACAAGGTAATCACATGCACCTTTGAATTTTTTTGATGAACTAAAATTAGTGTTAGAACCACCAGAGCCTACTTGGTCCTTTTCCTTGCAATCAAAAGTAACTTTATATTCCATAAGCCACACAAAAAAGAATGGTATACATTGCCTCTTAATTTGAATGGTATTTTTCTATTTATATTAAATAAAAGAATTTTTTCAGGGGAAGGGAAGGGGAGGGGTGGGCATGCGCTAAATAGATATCGAATTCGAGATCTCTCAATCTGATAAGGAACACTTTATCAAATAAATTAATCATTTTTTTTTATCATCTGAATATAGCTCCTTTTTTTTAATATTTATTGAAAATTGTTGGAGAATTAATTAATAAAGTGGACTGATTTGATCAAATTTAATTGTGTGTTCCACCGCTTAGTTTTAAAGTGTTTTGAATTCATCGCGTAGTGGGTTGCGCAAGTTTCGCGATGATATATAACACGTGAGGAAACTAATTCTCGGTGTGAATGATTAATTTGGTTAAAGTGGAGAGGTTATTAATTGAGGTGTGATGGTATATTTCACATCGGTTGTGAGAATCGATTAAACCTATTTTATAACCGCTAGCTAGACTAGTGATCTTAAACAAGTGGGTAAGGGGGTACCCCTCGCGCGCCATCCGCCCGTCTGTCTCGTCTCGATTCGCCTCATCGCGTCGCGTCGCGCGTGTCCCTGCCGGGAAGGCAGTAATAACTTTTTGGACAAAATTATCGTAATAGTCCCTTAAGTATTGAGTAACTGCAAATGAGTCACAAAACTTTTGTGTAATTGCATAAAGGTCCTTCCACGATTCTCCAGCAGTTTTGAGAACTGCACATTACCCCACTATGAGAAGTGGGAGTTACCCACGTTCTCCACTACGAGGTGAGGGAGTTAGGGCTCCGTTTCCGACTGCTATAAAAGGCAGTCTCCCCCCGCAGAATTATTTGCTACAAAAATTATTCTCCCTTCTTCATTTTTGCACTTCATACTAGTAAAGAGAGTGGGCAAGTGGTGTACTACTGCCTCGTCTAGGATTAAATCAGAAATTAATTTCTGTCAATATTCTGTTCTGTTTAATTTTCATTTTCGTAACAGAAGAACTAACAAAAATTAAAGCAAAAAACACATACATGGAGGGGACATAACCTTATCTCAAAATAAAGGTGGAAAAAAAATTCACTATTACATAGGATTTAAGTTCCTAGTAGTCTATAAATTCCCAAAGAAAAATAATCTCTATCATTATAGCTAACGTCTTTTAAAGGGTTTATATCTAGTTTCCATGTGATATTCTATGTGAGCTTTTATGGTTTTTTTACCCTTTTGTGAACGGACAGGAGTAAAGTCGTTGTATTCATCTTCCAGTTAAAAATCTGCCAATGCTTCAAAAGATCCCCGTGTTCGGGACCTTGATATTTTCTGTTTCACGTGACGCAATTTCCTCGTGCTCAATTGTTCCAACAGTCCTTATTAATGTTGGCACATTAATACGTTTATTAAAGTCCCAAAAACTCACAAATAATTTGTAGCGATCTGAAAAGAGAAGAAATATTGGTTCGTTTTGTTCGCTAGCAGAAAAGGTTAGAGGTTGCACCTGATGTTTTGTGGGTCGGATCTGCGCTGAATTTTGAATCACCACTAATCTCAATTCTTCCAGAGCAAACTCATTAGAAGAGGCCATCTTGGCGGGTGGGCTGAAGAACCATGGGAAGCAATTAAAAACTGAAGTATAAATAAAATATATTACTTATCAAAGAACCATGGGAAGCAAACTCCGAGTTCTTTTTCATACCTAAGAAGTGAAAATGTGAATCAAATTTAAAAAATAAATATTAACTTATTAAAATACTCTCTATTTTTTTTATAGAAGTCTTTCTAAATATTTTAGTATTGATTAAGAAAATTGACGACAATAAAACATTCTTATCACCCTTAAGTCTCAACTATCTTTTTCTCTCTATTCCATAATAATTAATGAGTAAGAGAAATTTTAGAAAAACATTTTTAAAAATTAAAAAATGACATATATTTAAAAAGGATGTGCAGAGGCTAAAATGACTCTTATTACAAAACGAGGGAGTATAATTTCCTACTCCCTCCATTCCTAAATATAAGACTCTTTAGACAATTTGAAAAAATTAAGGAAGTTGTCATTTTTACCAAAATTTCCAATATTACCCAACCCTCCATCTCTTTCACTTATATGTCATAAAGAAAAGAAAGGAATATGTAGAGGGTATAATTGGAATAAATTGTTGACAACTAATAAAAGAACCTTAAACGACAAATAATTTGGATACCTAGATATCTCCTAAACGACAATTAATAGGGAATGGAGGGAGTATTATATAAGCCAAAACCCATGCTGGCATGTTTCACAGTTGAACTTTAAATCTTTAATCTAAAATGGAAGCCATTAATACATATAACATGGTGACGAAATGGAGATTCAATCATTACTTTTCTTATGGATACAGAAGCATTCTTATTTTTAAATCATAGGCTACAAAATTAATTTATGCTACTCTTGGATTAAATAATAATAATTAGCTAAGTGTGATGTTTCGTTTGGTTATAAGACTAAAATATAGAAGCTTTTTGTTTAGTAGAAAACGCAGCGCCACCGCTCAAAATGCTGCTTTATTGACATACCATAAAAGGCAATTCCAATCAATGCATCCTACTTCAAACAGTATTTTACCAACATAAGAATATGCTCATAACTTCATGTGATGTTATAATAACTCTCTTAGCTGCTCAAGTTAGGTGTTTTTTTTTAAAGAATATCGATTTCGATTTTTTTTCAGTATGACTCGAACTCCAGATTTACTGATTAGAATTAAAGTGTTTTACAATTTGTGTTGCACTTTGTTATCTGTTCTTGCCAAATGATTTTACCATATTGGCCCAAACGTGTCAAAAGATTTTGATTCAAAGTACTTTAATAAACTGCATGTTATCAATATCAAAAACAATTTTGAAACTACATTTTTTTTTTGTATCATCATCAGAGGTGAAATTAATCCAAATTCGTCCTGCAATTTCACCCTTACTTAATGTAAGGCTTGGCCCTAAAATTCTTAAACATGGAACATCACTTTAGGGTGAAAATAAGAGACTAATGTGAGAATTCGAATTTTAGTCCTTTGGTATATGATTAACAAGCGGCTACCATTCACTGCGAGCTAGTTTGAAACTACTCATCCTAGGAATATTCAATTCTATTACCGTCCTTTTGTGGTACTGGTCTCACAGTCCCCTCATATAAATTGGGTGGGGCCTATCTACAGATGTGTGCTTCGTTTTATTCATGTGAGGGGTTGTGAGAACAGTCACATAAGAATAGTTCTATAATTGAGTAATCCCTTATCCTACTATCTAGTAAGAACAATAATTAACGTACGTGTGCGTATCAAATTGTAACAATATGTTGAATATTATATATATTTTCTAAAATTACTAGGTTTTAACCCCTCATCTCGTATTATGAGTCAGTAACGAGACTGTATTACCGAAACATTCATTCATCGTGTGATTCCGAAGTTATTAACTTATCGTGTGATTCAGAATAGAATTTGGAACTTTGGAATTAAGGGGTTTAAACTAAAGATTAATTAACATGAGTTTCTTCATTTGGCAAAGTAACAAATTCTGAAGATCTTGGGCGGCTGGATCACACGTGGAAACAAATATGAGGAAGAAAGAAATTAGTGACATGCAAATGGTTATTGTAATAATTAATTTAATGATAAAATATCGATGGGCTGTGAAATCCCACAGCAGAGAAAAAGTAATGACATTCTCTTGTAAAACAGCTTTACCATAATTAAAAAAATAACGAAGATTCTAACCTCATAACACAGTCCAACCATGGTGCTCAATATGTTTTTTTCAATACCGTATGAATACTTATTAACCGTCATATTAAAATTTTAATAAAAATATCACCTTATTCATAAAGTATTAAGATTTTTATTAACATGCGATCTCTATCGTTAAATTTTTTATTTAACAACTAGTAAATATTCAACATGTTATTAAACCATATCTATTTAGTACTGAAGTCGCAGTGCACATAACAAGAATTAGGTTAGGTTCATTGAGAATATAGAAAGAATGAGAAGATTCTGGGGAAATCGTGGTGTTGGGATCATGACTCAGGACTGATCATATGATTATTTTAAAAAAAATTAAGGATTCTTGGAAATTTTGTCGATATACCTTAAAAAGGAAAAATAAAAAATAAAAAATGTCGTGATTTTTAGAAAGTGGTGTGCATGATGATGCCGTGGAATCATCAGATATTCCAAGTACCAACTTTAACTTTCGTTAAGTATTTTATTCCGACTATCTCTGATGTGCCCATACTCTTTGGAAAAAAATCAGATGCCCCGTATATGTCCTTATTTCTATACACAATCAATCACAATTCGCTATGTATATATATATAATTGGAAAAAATATTCACATAATGAATTTTAATTGGTTGGGTATACAGGGATAGGGACATACACGGGGACAAATAATTTTCACCCCCAATTAAAAGTAAATAGTACACGGAGATTTTAAATTCAGTGCACAACATACTCTTTAGTGTAATATTGATCATAATTGTATAAACGAATAAGTATTTTCCACCGTTAAATAAAAAATTAATATCTAAAATAAATATTCATACATATGCAAAAAAAAAATGGATTTTACACTGCATCGGGATTGGTACGTAGGGTCCGCAAGCAGTGACGGATTCATGACTACAGAACACTAGGGCGCACGACACTGGTAAAGATTTTGGAGAGTTTTTATTTTATTAGTGGGGTCACTAAAAAAAAATTTGTGTATGAGTCATATATACATTTATCATCTAAATGGAGTAAAATATACCATAAATACTAAAAAAAAATTCACCTAGAAGGCTACATCCGTCAATGTCCGCAAAGGCAGCTCAGTTGATTTCAGGGTGGTAGATTGTGCACAAGAACGCATGATCGAATCTTGGCAGCCACAGTGTGGAAGTTTCAACACTTTCAATGTGAGGGTGACTTTTTGTGGTGGGTTAAGACAAGTCCTCCCACCTGGTCGGGCCGCTGGGTCACCTTGATTTACATCCTCCAAATTCTCTATCGGATTGGAGAATAAGAGCCCTCTAGGTGTGGGTAATGCCTTTTGTGCACAAGGGATTGGTACGTAGGCACACCAGAAGGAATATACCAAAGGAATAATGCATAATGGACCACACCAGCTAGAAAAATGGACAGTGCTTGGGAGTGAAACTTACTTGAGAGAGGAGAATAGTAATTGCCACTACTGTGAAAAAGAGCATTTATGTAATGCAGTTGAGGCAATGCACTCGAATCTTCTATCCCCGTTTAATGTTTTATTCTATATTTCACTAATAATAAATTAATGTGTTAAATTTTTAATTAAAAAACTATAACCTAAAAAGAATAATGAAATCCGTAACCGTAGGAGAAAAATAAACACGTGATAATTATTTATTTGTGGGGATAAAGAACGGGAACACAATGGGGATATGTAATTTTTTTACCATACCAGAGCTACTGCATCTTTTGATTATCTCCACAATTTTGTATTCCCTTATAGGAGTGTTTAAGAAAAAGCGAAACCGGACAATTCAAACCGAACCAAACCAATTCAAACCGATTTTTCAGTTTGAGCAGTGCATTGGACTGATTTTGGTTTGGACTAAATTAAAACCGAATTTTTGGTTTAAAAAACTTATAATCCAATCCAAACCAAATCGAATATATACACACACACATATTAAAACCCTCTTTTACTACAAAAACATATTTAACTTCTTATTTATACCCATGACAAACAAGTTCTTCAATTGTTAAAGTACGAGATTGAAGAGCCATCAATTGATATGTGATTTTAGATTTACCTGAAGCTTTTGTTGAAAAGAAATAATATCATTAATTAAAATCAGGGCTACATGAAGGAGGTGGAATTCCGATGGATCCCCTACCCTTTGAAGGATGTTTCTCCAAGTTTGAGACGGTCGCCTCCATTTATTTGAAGTTTTTGTTTTATTTTGAACTAATAATAGTGTTAATTTTTTTTTCTTTTTTCTTGTAGGATAAATTTTGTTGTAATTTGTTTGAATTTCAAGAATCAAGATCAAAGAATTATTTTTAATTAATTTGTTTTCTTTATTGAGTTTAACTTGTGAAAACTATAGACATATTTATTGACATTGTTAGCAGCTAAGTAATTATATAAATAATTTTTTGTCTTATTTTTATTTCATAATAATTATATTTTGTTTCTCATAAACAACTGAAGAACCAAACCAATCCAAACCAAACCAAATGTATCGGTTTAAGAGTTTGAACGGTTTGGATTGGTTTTAAATTTTTCAAACCGAATCTTTCAATTTAGTCTAAAAAATGTGTAAAACCGAACCAAACCGAACCATGAACACCCCTATTCCCTTATTACACTTTGATTAAGCCAGTGTAAATATTAAATTACTCTCTATTTTTTAATAGAGATTTTTTTAACCTCTTAATATTTTTCCTAAATATATATTATTTTCCAATTTTTAAGGTAGCTTTTTTAACATTGACTTTATCTAGAGAAAAAATGGGAAGAATTTGTGTTTCGTAATAAACTAAATTAATTAAAAATATAATGGTAAAAATATTTATTATTTCCCTTTCATAATCTATGTTACTATAAAGACCTCCCTTAAAAAACGGAGGAAGTACTTGTGAGAGGGATGTAACACGTGAAAAATTGAATTGGTCTGAAGATGTGACCTTGGATGTCCAATATCGATAATGTTAAAATTGGACAAAGTTTGGGGTTAGAATTGAATAAATCTTTGTTTTGAATTTTGCAAAAATATTACTCTTACATTCTTATTTAATTGTCGTTTATCAGATATATATGTATCCAAATTAATTGTCATTTACATTTCTTTTATTAGGTGTCAATAATTTATTCTAATTATACCCTCAACATTATCTTTATTGGAAAAGTGAAAGAGAAGGTGGAAGGAAGAGGGTATTATTGAAATTGTGGCAAAAAAATTATTGTTTGTTTGAATTTCTCAAATTTTTTCAAAGCGTCGCTAAACGATTTATATTGAGAAATGGAGTGAGTATATTGTTTGTAAGAAAAAATTTAAGACCATATCTAACAAATACTACCCCCAAATGCATCTTTCTCACTGATAAAAAAGAGGGGACAAAAAAAAGTGTCTAATTGACCTTGGTTATATAAAAATCAAAAATCAATATTTATACCCCTAATGTAAACATCATAAGGTCAGTTAATCATCAAAGATGTCCTAATTCAGTGGGGCAGGCGCTTGTTCACGACCTTGAGGTCGTGGGTTCGATACCCTTCACTTGCGTGCGGCTAGTTTTAATCTCTCTTTTTAGGACTATCTCCTCCTCGTCGGAAGCAGTTTTCTCTCCCCTATATGAGACAACTGCCTAATCGAACTTAAAAAGGTCAGGTAATCTTTTGGGGTAAATGGGCCTTTTTTTTTTTTTTAGATGAATGAGGAAATGGACGTCACGTGCACTTAAGACTCGACATCAGTTTATTTAATTGAAACTTAAAATAAAGCACATGAACCTCACCAAGGGCAAAAAATAATGCTAGTCGACATCAGTTTATTTAATTTTGATTAGTTACATTTCCTTGTGTATTGTTATTTAATTTATTCCTGTGATCTTGTCCGTGGAACTGCGAAAAGTACATTCCTAACTTTGCACCAAAGGCCATCAAAAGAAGAAACAAATCAAAGAATAAATTAAAAATGCAAAAACAGTCATAATTCACAAGAAGTCCGTATTATACAAAGTTCCAAAAAATAAAAAATAAAAAATAAAAATAGCACAATCACTCTCCTTGAATGTTGTCAACTCGGTTTTCAAACAGTCAGGGACAAAGATAGAGGTGGGTGTGGGTGGCAGCCCCGAAATTTCTAAAAATACTAATAAATATAGTAAATTTTGTATGTATTTCGAAATATTTTATCAAATTCGCCCCCAACATTTTTTTTTACAGTTTTTATATGTAGTTCGGTATACTGTTATAATTTTTGCCCCCAACACCAAATTCCTGATTTCGTCCCTTAGAAACAGTAACAAGATTTCCCTGACAGCACCGATTCATTACAACAACAAAGCCTTATAAGAGTTAAATTTTTTGTTCAAATAAGATTAAATTAAAGAATTTTACAAAAATTCACTCGGTGACAAACCTTGACCTTTAATCACCACCTTCCCCCACTACATCCATAAAGGAAAATGAATTTTTGTAGTACAAGTTAAGTGATCTAACTTAATGTTTGAAGGCAAATGAACCTTTAGGACTGATGGGCTATATTATGTGTGTTTTGCAGCACTTTTCATAGTTAGCAGAACTGAGTACAACTTTCAAAAGGTATTCCTTAGTAATCATGTATAAGATTGTTTATTTCTACGGAAGACGTTGAAATTGAGTCTCAATTGTCGATTGTGTTCATGGATCATGAGGGATATGTTGCAAAAATCTCTACTATATTTTTTGTTTTTTCTTCCAGTATTAGTATTTTTTCTTCTACAATGTAACTTTGAAATATTTTTTTTAAGTCATTGTATAACTTTTATTTTATGTTTATGGGGTATTTTTCGATTGTAATAGTTTCAGCTAATTTGTGATCAATAAAAAAAATTATTTATCAAAAAACACATAAGGAGAAAATTTATTTATCAAAAAACACATAAGGTCCTTCAACTTTAGGTACATAATAAAAAATTTTAAAAAAAGGGGAAAAGTTCCTTCAACTAAAGGGTCAAAGATGCCAAACACGAAAAATATTACTTCGTTTTTCTGGGTGAAATTCCTCTGTCCCCATTCTTATTCCCATCCCTGTCCCCTCAACCAATCAATATAAATATTTTTTCTAATTATATATACACAGGGTAAATTGTGATTGGGCTGGGGACAGGAATGAGACATGAACGGGGACAGAGGATTTTTTGCCCCTTTTTCTAGACCTCTGAATTAAAAGAATAAAGTTAAATTGATCCTACGCTCTATTAAAATATAAAAAGGGATGATAATTACATCCGATGAACATTTAACTTAAAATCCCTCAATCTAATAAAAACTGTTTTTTTATTTAGCAAAAAAAAAAAAACTGTTTTTTAACTATAAAATTCATTGTATATTATTAGGTAATATTAAATAGTATATGTAGTAGGAAAAAATTCAATGAATCTCCAAACCATTGAACGAAGGCTCTAATCCTCATTGCATCATTTGTCAACCTATCAACATTATTATTATAAGATCTGTAAATAAAAAATAAATTGGTTATTCTATTCTCCATTAAAAGTTTAATTTGACTAACAATATTACCTATGAGGAAAAATCTTCCTCTCAGATGGATCTGGTTGACCATTGTTTTACAGTCACTCTCTACCAGGAAATGTTGATATCTTTCAGCTAATGCAAAACGAAGTCATTCCAGAAGTGCATTGGCTTCAAAATATTCAGGGATGAGTGAGTTGAGATAAATTTTGTGGTCCCTGCCACAAAGTTGCCTTCATGGTTGCGCAAATCACGCCCATACCACTAGAGTTATTCTTCCATACTTCATCAACGTTAATTTTTAGGAAACCATTCATGGGGGTTCCATTTAAAACAGGATGACTGTTGCAGAATTCATTAGGTTCCGTTTTATTCATAGGAGTAAACATTTCCGCCTTTCCTTTGAGCATATATCTGATTTTGTCAAAAGTTGATGTGCTCCGACCGATCACAATGACGATGCAAAGACACTACTGAATTCGCAACACAAATAAGAGCAAGATTGCAACTTCCTCTGGTGAATGGTGTTTCCCTTCGAAAATATTTCAGTTTCGATTGCACCATATGTGTCATGCGATATAGGCAAATGGAGTGGAAATCTCTTCGCCGTCTGCAAGAATATGTTTTAGGAAATATGGGAATTTATCCTTCTTTAGTATGGTCTGTATATCAAAACTAGTTTGACTCTATACTTCCATGGTCGCCGGGCATGAGAATGAGTGCATGCCCTGCAGTTTCAATCTCCTAATAACATGTAGGGAAATAAGGTTTTATAGTATTTACTCGTCGTGATAAGGTTTGACAAAGTAGGCAAAATACGCTGAAAAACCCTCCAAAAGAAAATCTGCAGCTTTGGAGGAGCAAGTATTTTGCATATTCTTTTTCAATGATCGAAGGCGTTGAGCTTAAAAGTTGAGATAGTTTCCTATTTTTTTTATCACTATCAATATCCATTTGGAGGTGGTAGCCAAACTTTACAAAGTATAGTCTGTTTTTTTTATACCTCAAACAAGGCGATTAGGAAGACAGACATCACATAGTAGTACATTAAGTATTTCCAAATCTCATATGAGGAGAAGAATTGTTCCAACAAAGCTATGTTCCATATACCTTTTTGATGGTCAATGAATCTAGCGACATCCATCATCCTTTAAAATAAATTCATCTCTGAATGGGTTAGTAGTTTAAACGTACGAGGAGTCATTATCCGCTTATCTCCTCATATATGAACCCGCGAGTTATCACCAATCCTTCATCGTAGTCCAGCTTGAAGCAGTTCCCGACTTTTAAGGATCCCTTGCCAAATTTAATAAAAAAGCCTATTACAAACTAAAATATTATATTGACTACAAAATTATATATCATATTCCTTGTATAGTATACCTTCTATTATGTTATAAAAAAAAAGGCCGAATTTATATTATTTCAAAATGTATGTTTTGTCCCCCAAAAAAAAGTTGCAAGTAACTTGGCAGAAAAAACATAAATGTATACAAGTATTTCGAACGATACAAAGTGTAATGTGATGGTGGTTCATATCGTCCATTAACTATTAGATCAAAAGTTTAATTCTCATTCGTGAGAACGGAGTATATTTCGTGATCAACCACTTACCTTTTTTAATAACACATATGGAGAAATAATTAGCCGTGGTTAACTTTGAACACCTTGGTCTCTAACTAAAAATAAACCAAAAAAGAAAATGAAAAGCGAACGGACCCCTTATGTTTGTAATAAGGAGAGGTTCCTAAGGCCCACTATTGAACTAAAACTGTCGCGGAGCCAAGGGAATCGATAGCCCAATCTAAATTTGGGTCAATAAAATGAGCCCAATTCCATTAAGAAAATAAAAGCCTTTGGTCCAACTCGATCCAATCTGCAGCCGTTATCACGCGTTTATAGGTATACAGTATACTAACGACGTCTCGATATTCGTAATAACTTCCTTAACGACGAAGTCTTTTGACAGATCAACACCGTCGTAAAAGCTAAGGTTAAGACAGAATAGATAGGAGAAAGAGGGAAGCGGTTATCTTTTTTATAATTTCGGAGAAGAAGAATCTTAAGCTAATCCCGTCAACCAGTCTTCTTCTTTGATGGGCCTGCTTTCTAACAGGTATTTTTTCTCCTTTATTATTCCTTAATTTTTTTTCAAACTTTGGTGCATCTAAATACACTGGAAGCTAAATGAGAGAAGTATTGTTACGTACACATAAATCAAAATATTTCTTAGATCTATCTTCTCTTATACCTTTTGTCTTTAGTTTGAGGGAATGGTTCCGTAGTAAACCTGCTTTATAGAGGACTACTGTTTTAGTAATATCCTATGAACAACCACTTTGTGGCGTTTGTGGCTTTAGGTCAGTCTCTCGTCCATATGTTTAAGTGGAATTTTGTAAACAGACACTTTTGTGTATTGACAAAAGTTAATGTGAAAATTAGCTCATGGCCTCCATATCCTTTCAAAATCAATTGGCAAGGAGGGGTGTTAACTCATGAACTTATATGTTATTTGGATCTTCTTAGGCACTCGATGTAGGACTTCATATTTCAACACTCCCCCTCACATCGAAGTGGGAGTCAATTTAAGGCCCGCCGCCCTTCTTGGGTGGTACGGTGACCATTACAGCCCACTTTGGGCATTATGAGCTCATCATCCTGCCTAAGGACCTGCTCTGATACCATGTGAAAATTAGCTCATGGGCCTCCATATCCTCTCAAAACCAATTGACAAGGAGAGGTGTTAACCCATGAGCTTATATGTTATTTGGATCTTCCTTACACACTCGATGTGGGACTTCATATTTCAACAGTTAATTATGTTTCATATTCATTCCCACTCATAATTGAATTATTTGGGATTTAATGTGTTATGTTATTGTTATTGTAGTTGTATTTCTTAATTTTCATGAGGATTCTGGGTGGATTTTGATATTGATGATTGAAACAGGGTTGATAAGAGCAGCCTCAAACCAGGGGATCATATATATTCATGGCGTACTGCTTATGTTTATGCCCATCATGGTTGGTTCACTTTTCTTGCATTTCTCTATCTGAATTTTTTAACTATATTTTCTACTCCCTCCGTCCCATTTTGTTTGTCCAACTTTGGAATTCTCACTTTTTAAGGGGACATATTAATTGCTAGTTCTAAATCATTCCCAAGAAGTTTTTTTCCCAAACTACCATTGAGTGTAGTTTCAATATATGCAACAATTATTATTTTTATGAGGGTATTTTGGAGAATTTAGTAAAATTACCCTATTAAATGCAATACTAAAAAAGGAAATTGGACATAATTTTGGGACAACCCAAAATGGAAAAGTGGACAAACAAAATGGGACAGAGGGAGTAATTAAAAGAGATTAACCAATAGAATTATCTTCAACTCGGGATTTCTATTTCATCCTGTTTTTGTTTTCCCCTGTATTTAGCATGTATGGTAGCTTTAAGCATTTGAATTAGAGTTTCATTTGTAAAATATAGTTCTGCTAGTACCTTAACTCCCTAAATTCATTAATATAAGTCATTTAAAACATATAGCGAAAATTAAGTAAGCAAAAAATAATATTTTTTTAATCAAAATATCAATATTATTCTCTTAAATAGAATTAGTGGTATACAAGTCGTATTTAGAGAGTATATTGATATTTTTTAAAACAAAGTACTTTGTTTTTTTGCTTGCTTAATTCTCGCTACATGTCTTAAACGACTTATATTATGAAATTGAGGTAGTAATAATTACTTATTGTTTTCAGGTTTAAATGAATGTTATTTTGATTGATCGTTGTTTGTGGTTGAAAATAGAAAGAATGTGTGATATCCCAACCTCAGGACACACATAAACCAACAACAAATTTAAGCAAACAGAAACAATAACAACCAGAAAGAGGGAAAATCAACTTAAGATATTAAGTACTGAGTCAGGGCTCCCCTAATACACTTAATATACTGAAATAAAGTGGATCACTGTCCCCAGAACTAGCTAAACAAGATGAACTAATTAACTTTAGATAAGTAATAGGGCAGAGAAGCAAACTCGGTGCAATCCAAAGCTGCCAAGCAAAACCATTGCTTCCTGGAATGCAAATGAATCTTCCATTAATAACTAGAACCAGAGAAGAAGAGATATGATGGATTGGAGATTGAGAAGAGGATAGGAATGCAGGAACTTACAGGAAAAGGGGAATGGCTGCTGCCACTTTGGATATATTTATCTGGATGCCTTCTCTCTTTGGGGAAACCTTCCTTTTATAGTTAGGGTAAGGTTCCCAATGTAGATCCCCTCCATCCACCTCATGCCTTGCTTTTACTGCCCTAGAATCAACAGTGGAAGATGGGATTCCATCTCCACAAATCGCAGCCCAGCTCTTGATTCTTCTGCCAAAGGATCCCAAAAAGTGCAAGTACTATTCTAACTTGTAGTGAGCAAAAGTCAAAAGTAATCTTTCCCTCTAAAACTAACTTTTTAATTAAAAAACTTCCCTCTCTCACACCCTCTCTCACACAGCAGTCTTGACAGAATGCTATAGAGATGCTGGAAACTGGCATTCTTGATGCACATCCAAGAAGTTTTCTTTATTTGTTTGAATCTTGAAGTAGGATTTAGTTATAAAGCTCTCAGCTTTGTAACTCTTAGAGGCCATATTAGCATTACTCCGCTTCAAGATTGTGCGTTTACCTTTGTGCCTTTGCAATTTTCACCATATACATAGCTAGACAGAAAGATTTCTTTTCAATAGTTCCATCGGATGCCGGGCTGATAGTGTAGCTATAAATGCAAAACAAAAATAAATGTTTTACCTCTTAGGAAAATTCTGATGATTAGAGGGAAAATGCATATTCTCTAATTTATGCTCTCTGCTTTCATTTCCAAGATTATCTAGCGAGTATTTGGAGCGCCAACATCATATTCTGAATGATGATCTCAATGATTATGTGAGTGGATCATATTATGTATGCTCATAACTGAATTATCAATGCAGGCATCTATATAGGGGATGATAAAGTAGTACATTTCACCAGACGGGGCCAAGAAGTAGGAACGGGGACTATGTTGGATTTGATTTTGGTCAGCTCGGGTCCAAATCGATCTCTCGTGCCATGCCTCACCTGCACTTTGTCAGAAGACGGTCATGGGGTGGTCTCATCATGCTTGAACTGCTTCCTCGCGGGTGGTGTTCTATACCGCTTTGAATATGCAGTCAGCCCTGCCCTATTTCTTGCAAAAGCACGTGGAGGAACTTGTACTCTCGCGGTTTCAGATCCTACTGATATCGTGATCCATCGAGCAAACTACCTCCTCAACAACGGCTTCGGGTGCTATAACGTATTTAAGAATAATTGTGAAGACTTTACCATCTACTGCAAGACCGGATTACTTGTTTTGGATCAGAGAACAATGGGGCAGAGTGGACAGGCAGTATCCATTATAGGCGGTCCTCTTGCTGCTGTTTTGTCTACACCACTCCGTCTTGTAACCACGAATATTTATGGGATGGCAGCTACTGCTGTCGGGGTCTATTGTGCTAGCCGCTATGCAGCTGATATCGGGATGAGGAGAGACGTGGTTAAGGTTCCGGTGGAAGATCTTACGATGAGGTTAGCAACAGGTTTGTTGCAAGTTGCTGAGCCAAGTCTTCTAGCTTTGCCAGCGCCTTCTCCCCTACTACTACTTAATTAGCATGTCTGGATATCTATGGATTATGTAATTTTATATTTAAGTACACTCATTGGGAGCCATGAGGTTGAAACCTTATGCTCCAATCTTATTTTGTATTTTGGAATTTGGTTTGTTTAAACGTAAAATCCTTGTGGAATTTTTCATTTTTTTTTGTGTGAGATCCATGTTTACACTTGTATTAGAGAACTGGGAAAAATGTGACACATCTGTGTGTTGATTAACATTATCTTTTTTTATTTTATTTTTTGGTGAATGATTAACATTATCTGAGTTGCATGAAAAGATGAAGATTTATATTAGAAAATAGCTTGCGGCTACAATGCTGAACAACATTAAATTCAGCACCTGGTGAACAAAAAGTGGGATTCATCAAGTATGTTTTTCTGCAGTACAAGGTAATCACATGCACCTTTGAATTTTTTGATGAGCTAAAATTAGTGTTAGAACCACCAGAGCCTACTTGGTCCTTTTCCTTGCAATCAAAAGTAACTTTATATTCCATAAGCCACAGAAAAAAGAATGGTATACATTGCCTCTTAATTTGAATGGTATTTTTCTATTTATATTGAATAAAAGAATTTTTTTTTTTTCAGGGGGAAGGGGAGGGGTGGGCATGCGCCAGATAGATATCGAACTCGAGACCTAACTCGAGACCTCTTAATTTAATAAGGAGCACTTTATTAACCAAACTATCACGTTGAATCAATTAAAATCAGTGACGAAGACGGGGCGTGTGCGCCCTGAGATTTTTAAAAATATTACTAGATGTAGTAAATTTTATATATAGTTCTAAATATTTGATCAAATTCGCCTCACCTCACATTTTGTGCGGTATACTGTTGCAGTTTTTCACCCCAACCTAAAAGTTTTGACTTCGTCACTTATTAAAATGAACTATAAACAAAATATATAACTTATCAAAGAACCATAAGGGCAACATTCATTTCCTTATGTTTTGCCCAGGCTTGCAGTCAATGGGAAGCAAACTCCGAGTTCTTAAGAAGCGAAAATGTGAATCGAACTTAAAAAATTTTATTTGGTTAAAAAATATATATTAACTTATTGAAGTACTCTATTTTTATTTATAGAAGTTTTTTTAGATATTTTAGCATAGATTAATAAAAATAACGATAATAAACCATTTTTATCACCCTTTTTCTCAACTATCTCTTTCTCTCTATTCCATAATAATCAATGGGTAAGGGAAATTTTAGAAAAACATACTTAAAAGTTGAAAAATAACCCCCGTCTGCCACTGGAAATCACTTCCTGTCTGACTTGCATGTGTTAAGCATGCTTCCCGTGTTCATCCGTTTGAAAAAAATTGTGCGAGGCTAAAAAGATTTCTATTAAAAAAAACGGGAGTAATATTTTGTATAATTTTCTATTATATGAGCCAAAACCCATGCTGGCGTGTTTCAGAGTTGGATTTAAATATTCAATCTAAAATGGAAGCCATTAATACATAAAACATGGTGACGAAAAGGAGATTCAATCATTACTTTTCTTATGGATACCACTATAGAAGCATTTTTATTTTTAAATCATAGGCTACGTTACTCTTGGATTAATTAATATAATTAGCTAATTGTGATGTTTCCTTTGGTTATAAGACTAAAATATAGAAGCTTTTTGTTTAGTAGAAAACGCAGCTCCACCGCTCAAAATGCTGCTTTATTCACATACCATAAAAGGCAATTCCAATGCCAACATAAGAATATGCTCATAACTCCGAGCTCTGGGGTAAGTGGTTGGAGTTGTCACATGATTCACCGTTGACGAGGGTTCGATTTCTACAGTGGATATCGATTCTCGTGGAATTTTTTCGCGGTGGTAGAGCTCCGTTTATAAGAGTAGAATAGGTCAGGCTCTCCCCCGCTAGCGGTTACGCTACGGGCCAGTCGCAGGCCGAGCCCGAATTAGTCACCACATTGTCGGTGAACAAGGGTTAACCAAAAAAAATGAGAATATGCTCATAACTTCATGTGATGTTATAATAACTCTCTTAGCGGCTCAAGTTAAGCCTTTTTTAAAAGGAGAATGAATAATAGTTCTCTATTTTTTTTTTCCAGTGGGATTCGAACTTTTAATCTACTAGTTAGAAGTAAAGCGTCTTACTGTTTGAGTTGTTTTTTCATTGTCGGTTCAAGTTAGGTTAGTTGCCAAATGATTTTACCATATTGGCCCAAAGGTGTCAAAAGATTTTGATTCAAAATACTTCAATAAATTGCATGTTATCAATATCAAAATCAAAATCAATTTTGGAACTACATTTTTTGTAACATCAACAGAGGTGAAATTAATCCAAATTCGTCCAGCAATTTCACCCTTACAAAGTAAGGCTTGGCCCTAAAATTCTTAAACATGGCACATAACTTTAGGGTGAAAATAAGAGACTAATTTCATTAAGAGGATTCGAATTTTAATCCTTTGATATATGATTAACAAGCCGCTATCATTCACCACAAGTTATTTTAGAACTACTTATTCTAGGAATATTCAATTTTTTTACCCTTTTTGTGGAATTAGTTCTACAGTTACACAAGGACAGTCCTATGATTAACACCTTATCCTACTAGCTAGTTAGGACAATAATTAACGTGCTTGTGCGTATGAAATTGTAACAATATGTTTTTTTTATGAATAAATTGTAACAATATGTTGAATATTATATTTTTTTTCTTAAATTACTAAGTTTTAACCCCTCAACTCGTATTATGAATTAGTACTCGACTGCGAGACTATATCACCGAAACATTCATTCATTGGTGTCATCGTGTGATTCCGAAGTTAGTAACTTATCGTGTGATTCATAATAGAATTTGGAACTTTGGAATTAAGGGGCTTAAACTAAAGATTAATTAACATGAGTTTCTTCACTCGTCAGTAAACGTCTACATCTAAGCTGATTATTCATCACTTGTCATAGGCCCCATCCCAAGTCTCTTCCTCGTAATAGGCTTCCTCTCCATAATTACCTATACAAATTAGCGAATGGACTGAGTTTCGGTGTTCAGTATGATCCACATAATCTATGTACAAGATAACATATAAAGTGAACAATATATGCAACAAATTCCCATTCTCGACACGTCCTCAAGGAAATGATAAATCTAGACAGTATGCACAATGTTAAATAACCAAAAAAAAAATAAAAATAAAAATGATCCAGGACAGTATAAATAATGCACGGATTACAGTACATGAATCGCAGAACAGAAAGAAGTGAAAAACACTTATGTACAGGTCGCGGACGAATAGATCGTCCGCAGGCTGCGGACGAATGAATCGTACGCGAAGTTTTCACTCTCAGTAGTTACGCGGACGAAGCTGCAGAAACTCAATTTTTATGTACAAATTTGTACACAAAAACTTCATTTCTACACCAACTTTCCCCAACTCGAAAATCATGTTTTTGACACTAAAACCAAGTTATAAATGTAGCCAAAATGGAAATAAACACTTAGACAACAAGTTAGAAATCAATCATCCTCTTCATGTCACACTTAGCACTTCAGAACTATACGAGGACCAACTCAACTCGCAGTCGTAGTAGAAATTCAGGTTTTGCAAAACTTACGAGAGATGGTTAACGCTAAATACTCACACACACACTTCCCTCCTCACGAGCTCCAGTACCTAGTCATGACATAAACAACAATAACTATAATGGCCCCAACTTTGACCAAGTTATGAAGGTTCCAATACTTCTGGCACAAGTTCAAGCTTTTAAGGATCCATCCTACATTGTATCCTCGCCTATTTTCATAGACTCCACGACACCGTTATAGTTCCGATGAAAACCTCATCAAGTTAAGGCCCGCAAGACGCTCGGAATCCGCATGTTCTCCCAGGACTTCTCAAAATCTTGCGTATCGGCATTACCCTCAGAATTCGCAAGATCTTTGGCCACCGCCCGACCCCAGGTATTCACATGTTCCCGCAGGATCTCCTAAGCATCAATCAGAATCCACACTGCAGACCCGGATCCGCACCCAGACGCAGGAGCCTCGGCATCCGCATATGTGGCTTATCAGGACATGAGATCACACGGGATCTTTTCAGATCGCGCATTCCTCAATAAAGACGAACGAATTCTATCATCTAAACCATCCTAAGTACGAGCTCGTGAAAGGGCGACGACTTGGTCAACCAAACCAATTAGGACTGACGACTCAATCATGTATGACCCAATGAACTCGATTATGCAAGACGATAATGAGATGAAATATTTAGGCAAATATGTATGCAATCCCGAAGGAAAATAGTAGCAAGCAATTCAGTTAATATATCAAATCGACAAGCTCACAAATTCCATAAATCCAAATATGGTTCCAATTGATAATTCACAAAGCAGTAAATCAGTTTATGCTTCAAATAACCAAAATTAAGACATAGGAAACATAACCCAATATCTAGATACAACAAAGGTAGGATCCATACCTTCAATTAAGCAATTAAATCAAATACCAAAGAATTAAAGTGTAGAAAATCCCCCAAGACATCCCCTTGCTCTCGGTGGAATATCTCCTAGTCCCGAACTCGGATTACGAATCCTCTTCTGCTACCTCAAAGCTCTTTTCGACGCCATCAACTTTGATATAAGGTTCAATCAAATCCGACAAGGATTCCTCGCTCAAATCTTCTCTTTTTTTTCGTTTCTTTTTCCTTCTTCTTTCTAAGTTTTGTAACTCCCAAGTGCAGGATTTTTCCAGTCATAACTCCCTCCAACATTCAATTCTAATTACAATTTAGGTCCCTCACTTTCTCACAATGTGCACTCAAGTCCTCACACAACCCCAAACATAAATTAAGTTCATATAACACATAAACATGTTGTGTGACACATAACATCAAGAAATTAAATCATGTTAGCATTTAATAAAAGCAATAAATCATGCTATGACGTAATTAAAACACATAATCACATAAGCAAAAAGTCTCGGGTATTACACCACTTACCGGATAATGTAGCGGTAGTAAGGCGGTATAAGGACCTTGATGCCCTGGCAGCCCAGAAAGAGGGAGGCACAGAGACCCCTCAAGTGTGGCGTTTGAAGTCAGTCATAAGTGACCATCCCTCTCAGCAAGTCAAATCTGCACCAGTTTACAAAGGGGTCAATCAACATGTCAGTCAACATTAAATGCGACAGGGCAACCTGTCAAACGGGTAGAAAATGTTTACCATGCCAGCGATGGCTCGGTGGAGAGAATGACTCCAGACGTGATGGCGCCATTTCCGGTAGGCAGCGGAACACAATCCCTTGCAGAAAAAAGATTCAGACCATCAAGAACCTGTTATTTCATCATCTACTTCAAACAGATTTTCCCATTTATATTTAAATAAATAGTCTGCTCCAATACACAATACCAAATATTCAAAAGTGATCGACAACCTCAAATATGCCGCCTCACTTGAACTTCCGACACCGACATAGATCGACATTCCAAAACCTACCCCCTCACAGAAACTACCCAACCCGCCCATCCAGAAATTGCCCCGCCCGGTCAAACAGAACAAACATGCAAACATATCTAAGGTCCCGTCAACCCCCTCCCCCTCCCAACATAGCCAAGCCTCAAACATTCTAGCCCAAATGCCCATATCTCACATGGGCCAAATCAACTTGTGGTCCAACCAAACAACCGCAACATTCACCTTGGACCTGGACCCATCCAGCTTGATAAATTGGGTCCTATCCAATCTGGTTCATTTGCAGAGATTTGCGACACCAACCCAAACCGCCATCTTCTCCCGGAGAATAAACTAGACAGAACTACTAGCGGAGGAGAATGTTGCTCCGGCATCTCGGAATCACCACGAAGCAGAAACGAGCGGAACAAGAACATCATAGAACTCATACATGGTCAATCAAGAAAGATCAAATCCTCCAAAAAGCTCTTAATTTTTAAAAAACCAACCTTTAACGTTGGAAATTCAAAGCACGAGGAACATGCCAATCAAAATTCAACTGCTAAACGGAGTTCATAAAATGAGAATGTTCATCGACCGAGTTCAAACTCATCTGAGTACCCTGTACAAAATTCATCTGAGCAGAAAACTCCCACAATATACCACAAACCCATTCAAGAAGATCGGGTCCGGGTCGGGCGAGGGAAAATATACCAATTTGGAACTAGGCCTCTGCGATGGGCCGATTGGGGACTCAGGTGGATTTGAGGCATCAATAATGGATGGGGAATGGACCGAATCAACTGATGGGCGAGCAGTCTCTTTTGGGCCGAACACAGGGGAACATTGGCAACTTAGAGAATCTGGCACCAACATAGCCCATATTTCAGATGATGGAGCCCATTAATCAAAGGTTGGTAAATGCGTCAACCCACAACTAGGAACAGGTCCAATCCCGCAATTATTTAAGTCCAATGTTTAAGTTGCTAGTTTGGAACGTTAGAGGTGTATGCCACCCCAAGTTTCATGACAATCCATACTCACAATCCTACTGTTCTTGCATTACTCGAGACCAATATAAATGGTCCACGTGCGGAACAGATTTGCTCACGTTTACCATTTACACACTCTGAAAGGGCGGACACATATGGATTGCGGGGAGGAGTTTGGATTCTATGGAACAACACTGAAGTTGAGCTGACCTTAGTTGCAAAAAATATTAAGCCAATTCATGTTGTCGTCAAGGTTCGAAACTCTTCTCTTTTATGGTTATTATCTGCTATTTATGCTAGCCCTAACTTAAATACTAGACTAGAATTTTGGGATCATTTACGTAACTTATCTGCTAGTCATGACATGTCTTGGTTGTTTATGGGTGATTTCAACAATGTCATTTATCAATCCGAGATATTCGGGGGTCTTCCCCATCCCAATACCGTGTTTCGGCTTTTAGGAACATGTTGGATGACTGTAACCTTATAGATCTGGGCCATGAAGGGTCGCATTTTACTTGGACCAATAAACACAACCGTGGTAGCCTTATCTTTCAAAGAAGCGATAGAGCAGTTGATAACGTTTCTTGGAGAAACGTTTTCCCTAACGCCACTCTCATTAACTTAGTGAGAACTAGATCGGGCCATTCTCCCATCCTTCTTCAGCTTCAGCCCAATAAAATTACCCCGTTCATTAAACCTTTCCGATTTCAACCTATTTGGCTCTCCCATCCTGAACTATCCGCGATACTTCAGGATTCTTGGTTAGGAATAGATGATAACTTTCATTTGGGGGAGATTCAATTCAGGAAGGCCGTCTCTGATTGGAACGTTAACATCTTCGTTAATGTTAAAATTAAAGGAAAAAAAGCTTATCACTCGCATCAGAGGTACCCAACTTGCCCTGGAAACTAATCACTCCAATTTCCTTATCAACCTTGAACGTGAGCTTTTAGTTAAACTTGACTTAATCTACAAGGAAGAAAAAAAATGCGGGCTATCAAATCGAGAATAGATTAGCTTATGTGGGACAATCTGAACATCAAATTCTTGAAAGTCATTACCATCTATAACCGAAAAAATAACAAGATCATGTCCTTGAAAAATTCAAACGGGGAGTGGGAGTTCTACATCTCCAGAGTTAAGAGAATTATCATTAATCATTTCCGTATTCTTTATACAACAAACAAAACCAAGACTGCTCTCAACCCCGATCATTTCCCCTTCACCTGGTCTGATGTTAATTCTCATGATCTCTCTAATCTCGTCGTTCAACCTTCCATTGCTGAAATTCAAACGGCTTTATGGAGTTTCAAGCCACACAAGAACCTGGGACCAGAAGGTTTACACCTTGTTTTCTTCCAACACTTTTGGGATATTCTCAAAGCCACGATTTCAAAATCTATGAGTAATTTTTTTAATGGCGAGCCTTTAACCGATGATACGAACACAACCTTTCTTTGTCTTATCCCTAAAGTTGCAAATCTTGAGTCCGTAGGCCATCTTCACCCTATTAGCTTGTGCAACACTATGTACAAATTTTCCTCAAAAAATTTGGTTAATAGGATCAGACCTTATCTCCCTTCCATCATTTCTCCCAATCAAGGGAGCTTCATTCCGGGGAGAAAATGTGCAGATAATATTGTTCTTGTCCAGGAAGCCATCCATACTATCAAAAAGACGACTCGCAATGAGGGAGCCATTGCCATTAAAATTGACATAGAGAAGACTTTTGATCGGCTTGAATGGGACTTTATTAAATATTCGCTTGAATTCTTTGACTTCCCCTTTATTAGACTCATAATGAATTGTGTATGCTTCTCCAAGATGACAATCCTTCTTAGTGGTGAACCTTCTGAGTGGTTTTACCCCTCCAGATGTATCAGACAAGGCGACTCTTTATCGCCCTACATCTTTATCATCTGCATGGAATATCTGTTTAACAGCATTGAAAGTTTCGTAACCCTCAATAACTGGAAACCTATCAAAATTGGTAGACAGGGTCCGACTATCTCACATTCCCTTTTTGCTGACGATGTCATTCTTTTCGAGATTGCTGATAATCATTCTATCTCTGAGATGAGGAGGGTTCTGGACGACTTTAGTCTCAGGTCTGGGCAGGACATTAACTTATCCAAGTCAAAATTTACCGTCTCGGCTAACTTATCCCAGACCAGAATCCAGGAAATTGAAAACCTCTTGCAAATCATTCCTTGAACTTGGGGAAGTATCTTGGATTTCACATTTTCCAAACTAGACCTAAAAACTCAGATTTCCAATTCATTTTGGACAAGGTTAGACCAAAACTTTCGGGATGGAAAGCTAACCTCCTCTATATAGCTGGCAGGCTTACCATCATTCAATCTTTCTCAACCCAAATCCTATCACATGACTCTCAATGCTTACCTTTACCTACATCCATATGTGACAAGATTGATAAAGATAGCCGATCATTTCTCTAGGGAGGATCTTCAACCAAAAAGAAAATTCATTTTGTTAAATGGGACAAGATAGCTAGACCAAAGAGGCTAGGAGGCCTAAGGGTCAGAAAAGTTAGTCATGTCAACAAGGTAGGGCTCACCAAACTTTTTTGGAGTTCGAGACTTAACAAGAGCACCATCAGTACATGGGCTACGACATTAAAAAATAAATACATAAAAAACGACTCTAAAGCTCTGATCCAACTCAAAAATGGTCAAGGATCCATTAATCTTAAAGCCATTAGAAGAGGTATTGACCTTTTTCATGACTCATCTGCTTGGATTCCGAGTAAAGGCGATATTATTAGAATTTAGCATGATGACTGGACCGGTTTGGGAACCCTTAGAAAGATTATCTCAGGTCCCTTAACAAAGATGAAGATGATGAGAAGATTTGAGTCATCTATGGTGCCTCTAATAACTAGAACCTCAATCATTTATCTTTCGATTTGCCAATTCACGTCGTTGATTGCATTAGAGTAGTGTCTAGACCAAATAGAGCTGACCCACCAGACCGTATGAGATGGAAAAATTCGACTGATGGGGCTTTTAATTCTAAAGAAGCCCACTTCCATATCCATGGGGACAAACAGGATGAGCTTATAACTAAAAAAAACTGGGATTGGATTTGGGCCGCTAATTGCAATCAAAGAATAAGAATGGTCCTATGGTTATGCTTCCATAATCGCCTGGCCACAAGAGAGCACCTCCATAGGAAGAATATCACCCCCAACCCGAATTGCCCCCAATGTGGTACACTCCCTGAAACAATTGAACATTTATTGCGAGACTGTTGGAAAGCACAACAACTATGGAGTGATCTTAAGCTTTATCAGCATTTCCCGGGCAACCAAGGAATAAATTTTGATCAGTGGCTTCAAAGATGTGCTAAGTCAAATAAGATATCCCATTTTAACAATGTACCATAGGGATGCATCTTTTCCTACGGCTGTTATGCTTTATGGAATTTTAGGAACTAGAAAGTATTTTCTCCTAGCAAACCATGTATTGATCCAACCAGGGAAACTATCACTAGATCTACCGAATTCTACGCATTGGGAGGAAAATCCAAGCAGTATAAACGCACTAATCAAATCACAGTCTCCTGGACCAAGTCAGCGCTTGGGTGGAGAAATCTTAATGTTGACGGATCTTCCATTGGTAACCCGTGTCGTAGTGGTTGCGGGGGACTCATTAGAAATATTAACGGTGATTGGTTAGGGTTTTTTTACAAGAATTTGGGGAAATGTACGAATAACGTGGCAAAACTTTGGGCGCTTAAAGAGGGACTCAATATAGCTATCAGTATTAATTCCCAGAAGCTAGCTGTAGAAATGACTGCTAAAGTGGTGATTGGTCTCATTCTTCATGCAGATACTACTACTCACCCCTTATCTCCTCTTATTTCTGATTGCATGGATCTACTCAGACTCATACTGGAGACTAGCATCTCCCATGTATACCGAGAGGCCAATGCCTGTACAGACGGCCTTGCTAAAGAATGAGTACAGTCTTCATCCTCCGATCTTATTATTTTCCACTCTTTACCCCCCCCTTTTGTTAGCCATCTAGTGGCGGGATGCCCGTGGGGCTTATTTTGCTAGGCCTATCTGTGATACCTCTATCCATACCCAACATTTTGTTAGCCATATATTGGTAGAGCATGAACACGAGGTATTCATAGATAGAACTGTTTGTAACAACTTTGTTTCCTACCATAAGGGCTATTGAGTATTTTATTTATATATACTCTCTTATTCACTAAAAAAAATAAATAAATAAAGCAAAATGAATTTTAGTAGTACAAGTTAAGTGATCTAACTTAATGTTTGAAGGCAAATGAACCTTTAGGTATTATTCATCAAAAAAAAAAAAACCTTTAGGACTGATGTGCTATATTATGTGTGTTTTGCAGTACTTTTCATAGTTAGCAGAACTGGGTACAACTTTCAAAGAAAAATTATGATATGGATCGGGTCATGTGGACCATGCGGTCCATATTTGGCCACATCACTGTATTTTCTTCTCTCCAGTGATGTGGCCAAATCTGGACCGCATGGTCCACATGGACCCGGTCCATGACAGAAGTGTTCACTTTCAAAAGGTATTCGTTAGTAATCATGTATAAGATTGTTCATTTCTACGAAAAACGTTGAAATTGAGTCTCAGTTGTCGATTGTATTCATGGATCAGGAGGGATATGTTGTGAAAATCTCTACTATATTTTTTGTTTTTTGTTTTAGTATTAATATTTTTTCTTCTGGTATGTGGGACTTTGAAATGTTGTTTTAAACCATTATATAATTTTTATTTTATGTTTATAGGGTATCTCTCGATTGTAATAGCTTCAATTAATTTGTGATCAATAAAAAATTCTTATTTATAAAAAAAACATAAGGTCCTTAAACTTTAGGTACATAATAAATAAATAAATAAAAGGGAAAAGTTCCTTCAACTTAAAGGACTAAAGGGTCAAAGATGCCAAACACGAAAAATATTACTACCCCCATTCTTAAATATAAAACTTTCATTAAATGTTACGAAAATTAACAAAGCAGAAAATAATATGTTTTTGTAATTAAAATATCAATATTACTCTCTTAAATATAATTAGTGGTATACAAGTCAAATTTAAGATAGTAATATTAATATTTTATTTACTAAAACATGTTAATTTTTTCTTCCTTAATTTTCGAATATGTAATAAAAAATTTATATTTAAGAATGGAGGGAGTAGTTCATTTTTCTAGACCACTGAATTAAAAGAATAAAGTTAAATTGATCCTACGCTCCATTAGAATATAAAAAGGGATGATAATCGTATCCCATGAACATTTAACTTAAAATCCCTCAATCTAATAAAAATCTTTTTTTTAATAGTAAAATTCATTGTTAAATTGATCCTACGCTCCATTAGAATATAAAAAGGGATGATAATCGTATCCCATGAACATTTAACTTAAAATCCCTCAATCTAATAAAAATCTTTTTTTTAATAGTAAAATTCATTGTATATCATTAGGTAATATTAAATAGTACATGTGATAGGAGAAAATTCAATTGGTCTCCAAACCATTGAGCGAAGACTCTAATCCTCATTGCATCATTTGTCAACTTATCAGCATGATTATTACAAAATCCGTAAACAAAAAATAAATTGGCTATGCTATTCCCCATCAAACGTTTAATTTGACTAACAATATTACCTATGGGGAAATTTTTTACTCTCAAATGGATCTGGTTGGCCAGTGTTTTACAGTCACTCTCTATCAGGATATGTTGATATCTTTCAGCTAATGCAAAACGAAGTCCTTCCAGAAGTGCATTGGATTAAACATATTCAGGGCAGAGTGAGTTGGGGATGAATTTTGCGGTCCCCTGCTATAAAGTTGCCTTTATGGTTGCGCACAGATTACGCCCATACCACTAGATATATTCTTCCATGCTCCATCAACATTAATTTTTGGGAAACCATTCACATGGGTTCCATTTAAAACAGGATGGTTGTTGCAGAATTCAGGAGGTTCCGTTGTATTCATAGGAGTAAATATTTTCGCATTTCCTTTGAGCATATATCTGAATTGGTCAAAATTTAGCAAAGATTGGCATGCTCCGACCGATCGCAATGATGACGCAAAGACACTACTGAATTCGGCAGCACCTATAAGAGCAAGATTTGCAACTTCCTCTGGTGAATGGTGTTTCCCTTCGAAAATATTTCAGATTCGTTTGCACCATATGTGTCATGCAATATAGGCAAATGGAGTAGAAATCTCTTCACCATCTTCAAGAATAGGTTTTAGGCAATATGGGAATTCATCATTCTTTAGTATGGTATGTGTATCAAAACTAGTTTGGCTACATACTTCCATGGCCCCTGTGCATGAGAAGAGCGCATGCCTTGCATTTCAATCTCCTCATGACAGATAGGGAAATGAGGTTTTATAGTATTTACTCGTCGTGATAAGGTTTGACAAAGTAGGCGAATACGTTGAAAAACCTTCCAAAATAAAATCTGCAATTTTGGAGGAGCGGTTATTTTTCAGATTATTTCCCATGATCGAAGGCGTTGAGCTTAGAAGTTGAGGTAGTCTCCTGGTTTTCACTATCAATATCCATTTGGAGGTGGTAGCCGAACTTTACAAAGTATATTCCGTTTTTTATACCCCGAACAAAGGCTATTACGCATACAAGCATTGCATAGTGGTACATTATGTATTTCCCAATCTCATATAAAGCGAAAAATTGTTCCAACAAAGCCATGTTCCATATACCTTTTTGATGGTCAATGAATCTAGTGACAGCCATCATCCTTTAAGATAAATTTATGGAGGGGTTAGTAGTTTAAACGTACGAGGATTCGTTAGCCGCTTATCTCCCTAGATATTAACCCCGCGAGTCATTACCAATCTTCCATTGCATTCCAAGTTGAAGCAGTTCCCGACTTTTAAGGATCCCTTACCAAATTTAATAAAAAAAAACCTATTACAAACTAAAATATTATATTGCCTACAAAATTATATATCATATTCTTTGTATAGTGTACCTTCTATTATGTTATAGAAGAAAAATATGCCGAATTTATATTATTTCAAAATGTATTGTTTTGTCCCCAAAAAAATAATGTATGCAAGTAACTTGGCAAAAAAAACATAAATGTATACAAGTATTTCGAACGAGACAAAGTGTAATGTGATGGTGGTTCATATCGTTCATTAACTATTAGGTCAAAAGTTTAATCCTCATTCGTGGATCATATTTCGAGATCAACCATTTACATTTTTATAATAGCACATATATGGAGAAAGAATTAGCCGTGGTTAATTCGTCTCTAACTAAAAAAAAAAAAATTGTAACCCTTATGTTTGTAATAAGGAGAAGTTCCTAAGGCCCACTATTGAACTAAAACTTTCGCGGAGCCAAGGGAATCCATAGCCCAATCTAAAATTGGATCAATAAAATGAGCCCAAATCCATTAAGAAAATAAAAGCCTTTGGGCCAACTCTATCCAATCTGCAGCCGTTATCACGCGTTTATAGGTATAATAACGACGTCTCGATATTCGTAATAACTTCCTTAACGACGAAGTACTTCGACAGAGCAGCAGAGCACCGTCGTAAAAGCTAAGGTTAAGACAGGAAGAGGGAAGCGGTTATCGGCAATTTCGCCACATTTTTTATAGCTTCGGAGAAGAAGAATCTTAAGCTAATCCCGTCGATCAGTCTTCTTCTTTGATGGGCCTGCTTTCTAACAGGTATTTTTTCTCCTTTATCATTCCTTAATTTTTCATAAATGCTCTGGAAGCTGAATGAAAGAAGCATTATAATATGCAAATAAATCAAAATGGATCTTAAATCTGTCTTATTTTATATCTTTTGATTTTGAACATACACTTTGTGCATTTATTGTCAAAAGTTAATTATGTTTACTATCCATCCTCGCTATTACTCCAATTATTGGGAATTTAACTTAATGTGTTAGGTTATTCTTATTGTTGTTGTTTTATTCTTAATTTTTCATGGAGATTTTGGGTGGATTTTGATATTGATGATGAAACAGGGTTGATAAGAGCAGCCTCAAACCAGGGGATCATATATATTCATGGCGTACTGCTTATGTTTATGCCCATCATGGTTAGTTTACTTTTCTTGCATTTCTGTATCTGATTTTTACTTTTCATTTTTTTTAACTATATTGTCTAATTAAAAGAGATGAACCAATAGAATTATCTTCAACTTGGGGATTTCTATTTCATCCTGATTTTGTTTTCCCCTGTATTTAGCATGTATGTCAGTTTAAGCATTTGAATTAGCGTTTCATTTGTAAAATAGGGTTCTGCTAAGTCATTTAGGACATGTAGTGAAATTTAAGGAGAAAAAAAAGGTACTTTGTTAGTCAAAATATCAATATTACTCCGCTTCACCCCTTCCCCGGCCCGCACACCAAGAATTGCTAAGGGAAAAACCAAAAGAATTACTCCCTCCGTCCCAAATGAATAGGGAAGTGGACATTATATTTGAGACTAAGGGAGTATGAAATAGTTACGGAAGAGTATAAAGACTTAGGAGTAAGCAGTTGTAGTTCCTTCCCCTGCAAAATGTTGTAATATTTAGACTTAGCAGATTATGTTTAAAGAAGCTCAAGGCTTGTGCAGAAGGGTAAGCGATTTTTTGCCAATTGGTACCTTATGTAAGGTTTAACCATTGTAACACGTTTAAAACCTGCCTTCTTAACTTGAAGTTATTTAACAGCTTGAGATTTGTGCTTCATCTCATGCTTCAGGATTGAGCGTTTACCTTTGTGCCTTTGTAAGTTTCACCATATACATAGTTAGACAGAAAGATTTCTTTTCAATAGTTCTATCAGATGCCGGGTCGATAGTGTAGCTATAAATGCAAAATAAAAATAAATTTTTTATCTTTCAGGAAATTTCTGATGATTTGATGGCAAATGCAGATTCTCTAATTTATGCTCTTTGCTTTCATTTCCATGATTATCTAGCGAGTATTTGCAGTGCCAACATCATATTCTGAAAGATGATCTCAATGATTATGTGAGTGGATCATATTATGTATGCTAATAACTGAATTATCAATGCAGGCATCTATATGGGGGATGATAAAGTAGTACATTTCACCAGACGGGGCCAAGAAGTAGGAACGGGGACTATGTTGGATTTGATTTTGGTCAGCTCGGGACCAAATCGATCTCTTTTGCCATGCCCCACCTGTACTTTGTCAGAAGACGGTCATGGGGTGGTCTCATCATGCTTGAACTGCTTCCTCGCTGGTGGTGTTCTATACCGTTTTGAATATGCAGTCAGCCCTGCTCTCTTTCTTGCAAAAGCACGTGGAGGAACTTGTACTCTCGCGGTTTCAGATCCTACTGATATCGTGATCCATCGAGCAAACTACCTCCTCAACAACGGCTTCGGGTGCTATAACGTATTTAAGAATAATTGTGAAGACTTTACCATCTACTGCAAGACCGGATTACTTGTTTTGGATCAGAGAACAATGGGGCAGAGTGGACAGGCAGTATCCATTATAGGCGGTCCTCTTGCTGCTGTTTTGTCTACACCACTCCGTCTTGTAACCACGAATATTTATGGGATGGCAGCTACTGCTGTCGGGGTCTATTGTGCTAGCCGCTATGCAGCTGATATCGGGATGAGGAGAGACGTGGTTAAGGTTCCGGTGGAAGATCTTACGATGAGGTTAGCGACAGGTTTGTTGCAAGTTGCTGAGCCAAGTCTTCTAGTTTTGCCAGCGCCTTCTCATACTACTAGTTAATTAGTATGTCTGAATATTTATGGATTATGCAACTTTATATGTTAAGTCCCTCATTGGGAGCCATGAGGTTGAAACCTTATCCTCCAATCTTATTTGGAATTTGGTTTGTTTAAATGTAAAATCCTTGTGGAATTTGGAATTTGGTTTGTTTAATAAATGTACTACATCGAAATAAATTAGAAAAATCAGCTATTCACAATTAGTTCTATCTTGGATGTCAACGGGTTCGGGTGGTTCCGAATTCTGCTTACCTAACTCGAAAAAAATATGAGCGTGAACTTAATATTTAAACTTGAATTTTGTGTGAGTTGATATTAAACTTGACCACGCTCAACCTGGTTAAAATTTGCAGACTGAATAAAAATAATATAATTATAAATATTATATATAATACTAAATTTCTAATTAAAAAAGACCTATAGAAACTGTCTATGAGAATTATTGTATTATGTATATTTGTATTCTTGTCAGAATTTAGTCTCATGACTCATTGTATGTTACTATTCCTGCTACAAAACTTTTGTTTTTTTGTTTTTTTCTAATATAAATTTAGCTCATGAGTTCAGCTCGATCTCATATTAATGTGAGTTGAGCGTGAGCTTAAAGTTTGTGAGTTTTTCCAAGTTAAACGTGAGTGGAGCACGAGTTATGCCAAACTCAACTTATATAACTCAATTGACACCTCTTGATCTATCTAATCAAATGTTCAAAAAGTTATTAGTGGTAGGGAAATTCGCCTCTTTAATTCCCTAACAATTTTTGTTTCGCTTGTTTTGTCCTCACGTTTTAATTTCAGTCTATTAAGTCTTTTATAATTTTAGTTTTGACTGTTTAGTCCTCAAATTTTAATTTCAGCTTAGATAGTCCCTAATCAATTTATAGGCAATAAAAAGAGTCCCTGCCACCACTTACTCGTTGGAATCTGACTGATTTTGACATGTGCAACATGCATGATCAACTAAAACAATAATGATAATAAACTAAAAAAAAATCTTTTATTCTATTTTCTTCCTCCTTGAGCCTCACCTGACACTCTTTCTCGTTGAGCGATGGTTATGCTGAAGAAGAAGAAGAAAATATGCTCTTGGGTTTAAGGAATAAGAAGATTTCTTTCTCACTTTTTTGGTTTTTTGAAATAATGATTTCAAACATGTATTAGTATTTTACCTTGTTTAGTTGAGCATGTATGTCGCACATGCCAAAATCAGCCAGTTTCCAACGCGTAAATGGTGGCGGGGACTCATTCTGCTGCCCATAAATTGATTAGTGACTATCTAGACTGAAATTAAAATTTAAGGACTAAACAGGTTAAACAAAAATTACAAAGAGACTTATAGGCTGAAATTAAAACGTGGGGACTAAACAGGCTAACCAAAAATTGCAATTAAGGGACTGAATATGCGAATTTTCCTTAGTGATACTATAAATACTTTACCTACACGGACTCTCCCACTGTTTTGTTATACCTCAATTAAAGTTCTTGGCATATTTAATTTAGTGATTAATTAGATAGTGTGTGATTTAAAATAAAATATTTTAAAAATTGTAAAATTTAAATTGTTGGTGATAAAAGATATAAATTTGAATTTTGAATTTATAATTTATTCTGAGACCCAACGGTATGCAATTATAGTAGGTTTGAATAAGGTTGTTTGGATTCCATAAAACCACTTTGCAGGAGATGAATAAACCAAACACACACAAGAATATTATACGCTCCAAATCCTCTATTACATATTATAGTATATTATTTAGTCCGCTAATAATATTATTAAATATTCATAGACTAAATAAATGAATTCAGCAAAAGAAATTAAAAAAAAAAACAGATAAACTATTTTACATAAAAGAGAACTGTGGAAAAATTAACAAAAAACCCAAAAGGAAAAAGGTTGAGAGAACCGCGAGAACGTAAGCCCCGTTCTGTTAGTCTCTATGGACCACGTGAATAACTGTGTCATTCGGCCAAGTTAATTCCTGGGCTTGAGAGTCGTTGGGCTCCACACACGTCTCAGCCCATGAAGGGTATCTGTTTCCAGGCCTGCATCTCTGCAGCAATCGGCCCGGGGACTTTCCTGAGCCCAGCCCACCTGAAGTGAGCCATAACCTAATCACATCGTCTCGCTGTTGGATGCCTTATTTTAACTCTGTAGTTTTATTATGTACTAATTTTCTTTCTTCGGATAAACCGATGTGGGATTGTTAAATCATTCTCCCTCCATTCATAAATATAAAACTTTCATAACAATTAGCAAATATTAAAATGTTTTTTAAACAAAATATCAATATTATTATCTTAAATAGAATTAGTGGTATACAAGTTTTTATTAAAGATAATAATATTAGTATTTTGATTAATAAAATATTTTAGATTTTGCTTTTTAATTTTCACTACTTGTTCTGAAAATTTATATTTAGGAATGGAGATAGATTTTGGTCATACTTGTTTGTAATAGATCCTTCCGGCTTCTCCCAGTTTTTCCCCTTCTTTTTTTTTTTTTTTACCAAATTAAAGTTGGTCACATATGTAATTCTTGGGGTTTTTTCATAATAAAATTATGAGTTTAAATATCTTTAGAGCTGAAAAAGTAATAAGAAATTGCAATCGTAAATGAATTTTTTTTTATTTCAGCTCTCCAATTTTGCATACAAAAAACAAGGAAGCTGAATTCACTGCACTCTGATTGGGATTACAATTCGCACTGAACAACATTAGGAAATTAGACATCAACCTTAATTCCCAACTTGTCATTAATATATTAAACAACTCTGACAATATGAACTTTTCTAACATTGATATGACTGCATATACATTCTCTCATAGGTGGAAATGTAAATAGTTTCGCACTTATTGATAGATGGATCAGGTAGCTGATGGTTTGACAAGCATGCGAGTCAATTGCGCTTAATCTTTCACTCCTCCTGAATTTTTGGCCAATGTTTGGCTGCTACATCTTCTTAATAGCCTATGTAGCTTTGTGCTAATGATGGATTTAAAGTGACTAAACTAAGGCGTTAATTAAGTACTCGTGTTTTATTTCAAAAAAGAAGCGAATCACTATGTTTTTACCAATTTTTATTTTCTTGTCAAATAAGGTTATCGTACTTTTAACAAAAAGCAACACTCTTACTCAATTAAAAAAATATTTAAGAAATCTCTCTTTTTATTATTTATTGTACTCAAAATTGAATTTTTAGTTTTTATTTATTTATTTTGCATAAAAAACTTAACACTTGGAACAGATAAAGCGATTTGGCTCTTTTACATTATTTTGTGTCTTATTTCCTGATCAGCTATCATATCATCAAAAAGCTCTCACGGTTCTATTTTTATTAAAAAAATTAATAAAACACTAAGAAAAAAATAAAGCAAATGACAATTATCTACAAATAGAACGGAACCATTTAGGAATAGAGCTCCGTTCAGAATTGTAGCAATTTCACAATTCTTCTCACTTGGTGCTGTCCTCACCATCCCCCAATGAATTGTGAGGGGCTTTGCATTAGATTGATATTAATTGGGTAGAATGGTCATACCATGGCAAGTGTCACTTTCGTCTTGGACTAACGTGACGTGCAGTCAACATTTTTGGACTTCCGTCCTGTGCCTTTTCCAGACGCGCATTGCCACGTCAGCCGAGGACGGTTCCGTCCTCAACTGGAAGAAAGTTTTTGGCAAAACACTTAGTTTTTTTTATACAATTTTTTGAATTGGTATTTTTACAACAAAAAATACCAAAACATAATATTTATCAAAATACGTGTGAAAATTACTTTGGCAAAACCGACTTAATTAATAAAAAACGAACTTAAAAAATAAAGAAATCATATATAACATAAATAAAACAAATTGTATGTAACAAAAATTAAACAAATGTAAGCAAAACAAAGTAAATCATATCTATCGCCCCGATGGTGTGTATCTATCGGGCCTTCTTCGATCTTTTCGGAGATAGTACGTGTGGCCATCTCTCGTTCGCAGGACACTACCATGTTCCGTTTCGATGAATTCTACACCTTCGGGGTCTATATGTATCGGTTCCTCAGGGGAATCTGGCTGGAGCATTGGAGTGTCCTGCAGCGTCTAAGTTTGATCCAGGTCGAGGCTGAATGATGGCGTCCCACAAGAAAAGACTGGCGGCTGTCTCGATGTAGAGGTCCCCGCTCCAGGATGCCCCCGTTTGAATATCGGGAGAATAAGTGCCGATGCTCGGAAATTGGTATTGAAATTTGGAGGGTACATCGGCCTGAGTCGGGAACTGAGTCTGAGTCTGATATTCCTGTGTTTGAGAATGTCCCAGCTCGCTCCCACGCCCACAACTGGTAAAAACAAACAATATCGATTATTAAATATTCGAATTACATATTAAGCATAAAAATTTATATAATTTAGACAAAATGAACAAATTACTCTAAATTCCCAAATTCACAACTATTTATAAACATAATTAGTAGATTTAAAAATAAATTCAACACATAAAGTTAAATTGCCCAAAAAAAATTCAAAAAAAAAAGGTTTATATTGTTGAAATTGAGAGATGAGAGAGAGAGAGAGAGAGAGAGGAAGGTGTGGAAGCAGCGGCATAGGGCAGGGAGGGAGGGAGAGAGGCGGCAATGGGGGAGCTTTTTTTTCTTTTGCCTTAGTTTTTTTTTTTTTGATTGGTTGGTTGCGTGAAGGGAGAAGAAGAGGCTGATGGGGGTTTACGTCTGGTGGTTGAGGATCGAGGCAGATGAAGTCCCACTCGCCTTGACCGACGTGGCTAGCGCGCCTCGAAATCGCCACGCCAGCCTGAGCGCGAAGTTGGGACTTCCGTCTTGGCCCACTTTCGTCCTGGACAAAAATGTTTGCTCCAAAATTTTGACTGCCATGATTAACCCTTTCTGCTAAATCATGATTAGTCTAATGCAAACCCCAATTGCGAGTCCTTAAATAATTTCATTAAACTAACGTTATTAGTTATTACCCACACCTTCCGTCACCATACCAAAAGACATTGTTGCCCCTCACACATGTACTATAATGGAATTAACCCCATTTTTTTTTTTGATGAAACAAGCTTTAATCATTAAATAAAGGAAGATTACAATCACTGGGAATATCAACTCCCAAACCAGCAGTTTCTTGGTCACAAAAAACAGTGAGGGGAAGAGTGCTTAGGCTAACAATGCCATTCATGTGGTTTATCTTCCCCCACTTAGCTAAAAAAGTGAGCGACTCTATTATTTGCCCTTTGTACATGCTCGTACCAAATGGTTTTACGATATGCTTCATCTTGATTCTACAGGTGATCGGTGGTAGATTTTCCCCGCCATTCCTCGGCTTCCCTTTGACCTCTCGGGGAGGAGATTACATTTGTTGCATCACCTTCAATAATTACTCTATCCGAGGTTGAAACAAGTCGCAGTTTCAATGGCCGCTAACGCTGCTTTAGCCTCAGCAGATGAATGCATCTTGTACAACACCCGATTTAGTGGGTCGCTAATCCCGAACAAACCATTTTCATCTCTCACTACTACAGTCTGCAGTGAAGTTCCCATTGAAGAAAGCTGCATCAAAGTTGATCTTAAACCAATTTGGAGGTGGCCTTATCCAGTGTGGGTGGACAATGACAGGTAATTTCTTGTTTCCCCTCTTGATAGCAGCCCCACAGTAGGCCTCTGCCTTTATATTTATATCATCACTCAACTTTTCCCAGTCTCTTTTCTTGTTTCTGAAGACCACATTGTTCCTTTCTAACCAAGTTTGTTCCAGCACTACTACTGCAAAATTTGTGAAGAGTGTGTGCTCTTGATTGCTTAGAGGCAAAACCGAGTCAGGCTGTAAGATGAAATCAACCCATTTCAGCATATCCCAGTCATAGAACAAGTCCATCCTAATGTTCCATCTAGATCTCCACCATAAGACTCTAGTTAAAGGACACTTAATAAACAAATGCTCTAAATCCTCCATATCGAATCACAAATAGAGCGGTCTAGATTACTCGTATCAATGTACTTACCAATTCTTCCTTTGGTTGGTATGATGTTGGAGATAATCCTCCAAATGAGGTGTTTGTGCCTTGGGTGGATTTTTGCATGCCATATTTTCTTCCATTGAGTTGTAGACATCTGAGAAGTATTGTTGTACCTCCACTGCTGGTCCACTCTATATGCTGCCTTGACTGAGAATTTCCCTGACTTGGAGGGAGCCCAGACAAGACTATTTGGTTCCATCTGCTGAGGAATCTGAATTTTGAGAATGGCTTCTGCTTCTTCTACTGAGAATGTGTTCCTGATTAGTGATTCTTTCCAGGAGAGTGGTTGTTGCTGAATAAGGTCTGTTATCCAAAGTGGATCTCCTGGTCTTCTTGAAGTTTGGAAAGTTCTGAACCCTTTGATTCCAGGAATCCAAGGTTCATTCCAGATGTTGAGCAGAGGATCTCTTCCTATCTTGTAGCACAAACCTTGCAGTAAAATTTCCTTTCCTTTCCAGATTGCCTGCCAAACCCAAGATGCATTCCCTTTGTATCTTTCAGCCTTGTAAAGCTCCTGCTGCCCCAAGTACTTTGTCTTAAGTTGTTGAGCCCACACTTTTTCCTGATCTGTACAAACAATCCAAGCCAACTTAGTATTAAAAGCTTTGTTTATTTCAGCTGATTTCCTAAATCCCAAACCTCCACACTTTTTTGGAAGGCAAATAGAGTTCCAAGCTTTGAGGTACATGTGTTTCTTCTCATCATCTTTGTAACCCCACCAAAATTTCATAATTTTCCTGTCAATATCATCACAAACAGACAAGGGAATAGAAAGAGTTTGCATAGAATAGGCAGGAATAGCCTGAAGAACAGCCTTAATGAGGACACCTCTCCCAGCCTGAGAGAGGCTTCTAAGTTTCCACCCACTCAGCTTAACAGAAACTCTCTCAAGCAACTCAGCAAAGGCATTCTTTTTGGAAGAAGGTTTACAAAAAGGAAGGCCCAAATGTTTAATTTTATGGTCACAAGGGGCCATCCTAAGTATAGAGCAGATTTTGTTCCTAGTATCATTACAAACATTGTTACTGAAGTGAATGGTAGATTTATCAAAATTCACAAGTTGCCCAGACCAAGAACAAAACTTCAGAAGACAATCATTAACCCCCTGAGCCTCAAACTCATTAGCTTTACAATAGACAACCAAATCATCAGCATACATCAAGTGAGAAATAGGTAAACAGGTCCTACAGATCTTAATGCCTGTAATAATTTTATCATTTTCAGCTCTAGCAAGGATTCTGGACATAACATCAAAAAAGATGACAAACAAGGCAGGGGATAAAGGATCCCCTTGCCTAATCCCTCTAGAAGACCTAAAGTTCCCAAAAGTAGAGCCATTTAACAGAATAGAGAAAGAGGGAGAGGAAACACAAGCCATAATGAGATTAACAAAAAAAAGGGAAAAACCATGACAAAGTAAAATCTGCCTCAGAACATCCCACTCCACTCTATCATATGCTTTGGCCATGTCTATTTTGAGAGCCATCAACCCATATTTGCCTTTCTTGTTTTTCAAGTGATGCATAATTTCATGATTAAGAATGGAGTTCTCCGAGATAATCCTGCCAGGGACAAAGGCAGCTTGGACAGGGAGAGACTATATTATAAAGAAGAGGTTTTAATCTGTCAGCCATAATCTTTGTAATCACTTTGTAGCAGATGTTACACAGAGAAATAGGTCTAAACTGGCTAACAAAAGAAGGGCTGACACATTTGGGAATCAGGGCTATGAAGGTTCTATTATTAATAGCATCTAAGGTACCAGTAGCAAAGAAATGCTGAATGGTTGCAATAACCTCCATCTTAATAATACGCCCAGTAAGATTTATAAAAAAGAGCATGACATACCATCGGGACTCGGACTTTTGCAAGTAGCCATACTGAAAATGATATCCTTAATGTCCTCCTCAGAAGGAATCAGACAAAGGTTAGAATTATCACTCAAGGAAATAGACGAAACAATAAGATTATCAAAATTAGAAGGGAAAAGAGGATTTGAAGTCTGAAACAGATTGATGTAATATTGTTGAAAAAGTTCACCAATTTTATACCAATCTGTTTCCCAAACCAGGTTGTCATTGAGAATATGATCAACCCAGTTACTCCTTCTCCTGATCAAAGTACTAATATGAAAAAAAGAAGTATTAGCATCACCTTGTTCCATACCCAATACTTTTGCTTTGTCCCTCCAGAGGATTTCTTCCCTGATCAGTAATTCATCCAACTCCTTTTGCTTTTCAGATTCAAGGGTGACAATTAGGTCTGATTGGTCTAAAGATTGGAGGGTATTGATATCAGAGATGGTTTTTTTGATAGATTTTTGAAGATTCCCAAAACATTTTTTTGTTCCAGATTTTGAGGGCAATGCGAGTTTTATGAATTTTTTGGTGGAGGATAGTATAAGTAGGCCCAGTAGTATGTTTCTTCCAAGAATCATTCACAACCAACCCAGACATTGGATCTCTAGTCCACATGGACTCAAATCTGAAGGGTCTAGGGCCTTGGGAGCTATTAGGGGTTGAGGCTAAGTAATGCAGGGTTATGATCGATTTAGGGCAAGGGAGGTGAGTTATCCTAGCTTTAGGAAACAAAGTACACCAAGCAGAATTGAAGACACCTCTGTCAAGTCTCTCCCTGATGTTAGCCTTACCAATTCTTT